>OX392470.1:3922099-5226133 GCA_947623365.1 Achlya flavicornis | reverse complement strand
AATCATGTAGCAATTTATTGTTATTTAATAACTCTGTGCTATTGCTTCGAGAGAAATGAAGATAAAATAATTAATAAAAGAAAAAATAGTGAACTACAGATACTTTATAATATTTTTTTTGGATTTTGCTACGATACATTTTCGTAGCAACTATCTTCGCGTTGTATTATTTAATAAATGATAATAAAAACAATCCATAAAATATACTTTATTTTCTAATTAACTACTACATCACACGTAATTAATACCTTTGTTATATTAATTCATTATTGACTACTTTGTTACTTGAGATGTAGGTTTCCCTCTAACCAAGCGTAAATTTGTGTTCTTCAAATACGCATGTAACATAATTTTTCCAATCGTTGCTTCTAATAATAATGTCATTAACTGCAACGAGCAGAACGCTTCGGCATGACAGAAGGGCGCGCACCGTAACGCGCCCGCGCACCCACCCGACTCCAATCAATTACGGCTAGAGTTTCACGCCCCTTCTGCATACTTGTGTCTTATGACTCTTTTTATACACTCTAATATTACAAATTATCATAGAGTTAGAATATTATAGAGTGACTGTACGAGAGTACGGTCTGTGAGCACGGGTATGGTCTCGGACATAGTTTGAACGACTAAAATACATATAATGAATGCCGATTTTATCGATACTTTTACCAGGAACAAATTACAAGGAATCCACATCGACTGTAAATCAACTAGCGTACAATATATCTGTGAATGCATCTATATGGAAACTGCTCACGCTTCGCGTAAGGTAACGTTGTTGACGCTATCATTCTACAATATTGTAACTCTATGGAGATTACAGACCCCTTCAGCTTTAACATTGGGTTTTTTATTGCCTTCCATAGCAGGTCTTTATCTGAGTAGCCATTGATTGCCCGAAAACTATTTTTTTCATCGAAAATTATCATAGAGTCATTCTATTTTAAATTAGGCAATTTCAATAAGCTTATCGTTTCTAAGTATTATCGGACAGGTAGCGAAATGTTTTGTAACCATTGCAACTTTGCGCGATTTTATTAACACAATCCAACTATTGACACTTTGGTAAACGCCGAGCGTGGAATTCATTCCGCAATTTTTTTTATCATAAATATTTTACAAGGATATTGCATTTGTAAAGTCGGGTCGCTGCCGCTGGCCCTACTCCCCGTCTGGCGCAATCGAGCTAAAATGGGCACAATTAGGGCCGGGCCGATTTTAATTGACATAACTCTCTCGTGTCGCATTCGTGTGACATTGTGACAATCAATCTGTATAAAGAAAAATGCTTCATTATTATACACTTCAACCGAAACGATCCTGAAAGGTGACCAAACCACTGCATTTTTTCAGTCTAAATATAGCATTTCACATATATGGGAAAGACGGGTTCGTAGTTTTGTACTGCCTTATGAGTCATTATTATACTGCTATCTCATCTCATCCATAATAATAAATGGTGTTCGAAGTTTAAGCGATGAATGGATGAGTAATCGCAAAAATGGCATAAACCTTCAATAGACTCATATAGTGTTCCATAACTTAACCATCCTTTTACGCTACGCGATCTCCTCAATGAGGGATTTGACCACACTTTTCACATATCTTTTACTTCTTGGGTTGAATAAGTTTCCTCAACGTGAGCAAAACTTATAGATAGCTAAAACTTCTATTGCGTTCAAAGGGAGACATAAAAAAAAAACATTTCAACATCACAACCAATTTTCTTGTTTCAAAGGACAATGATGACATTTCCTTTGTCTCATGCAATCGTTTTGGGTTCGTTAGTACCTTACTCACAAACTTTACTACCGCATTATCGGGTCATCGATAACTTTTAATGACCTGTTACGACCCAAAATTGATTGTTAAAATCCAGACAAATTTTAAAACTGTAACAAAATTCTTAGTAATAATAATAATATAATAAAAATATTTACTTATCTCCACAAATTACAAGTTCGTGCACATACAGATGGTTAAACTAATTAAAGGTAACTAAAAGTAATTTGTGGGAGATCTGGAGCCTAAACTAAGCCGCAGCCTGTATCTTAGAACACCAGGTCCCCCCTTAACTTAAATTGGTTAATCAAGAAAGTATCAAATTACTTGCTACAAAAGTTTTGTGTTATTTTGCCTATTCTATACAAATCTAATTTATTTATTTTATTATACACACAGTAGACTGTGTATATAATGGGTGCGGAACAAACTGGAGAAAATATATAACAAATTTTATACCCATTTTTACGATGACATTCATTAGTTACTATACTATATTATTTATACTATATTTATATTATATTTATTACTCACAGTTATGTATAAATTTTAATAACTTCAATTATTTTTTCTGTTTCCTCATAATCCAAATTAAGCAGCCATTTAGTAAACTTTGATTTGACTTCCTGTTTGCGACAGTTTAGCAAATTCAAATTGTTATTTATTCTGTTATATAATAACCAACCACGGAATAGATAAAATCTTTGAGCACATGAGGTTTTAACTGCAATCGGTTTACACACTGCATAGTGTCTTCTGGTTTGTGGTGCACAATTTATCTTTTCCACAGACAAGGTTGAATGTATACGCAATACAGTTAACAATATATATTAGTAGAATTAGGTCTTCTGTTAACTATTTTGGTATACTGTTGCAATAAAAAACTAAAGAGCGAGAGTTTAGAAAATATCGTAACCTGTCGCTTGGCGACACGAACTTTGTCAGTAAGAAAACACGGGGTCGAGTGACGTCTCAGAAATAGCGGACGTTACGCGGCGGCCGTCCTGTCGAGAAACAAATTCTAATTTGGTTCAAAGTTTTTTGTTGTTCTCAGCTCGTTCCGTCATATTTTTGTGGTTCAAAAGAATTTTGATGCACCCACCCACTGACTGCACTCAGTGATCATTAAAACAAACGAGTTTTATGCGCTTTGATCAATGTGTTGCTTTTACTGCCTTTATTGAGATTGGGTTTCGGTAAACATATTCAAAATTCAAAATTCAAAATCATTTATTCAAATAGACCTTCGCAGGCACTTATGAAAAGTCTGACTCTAATACTCTAATACCGGTTCGGAAGGTTGCATTTGCTGAGAAGAGCCGGCAATAAACTCAGCAATTACTCTTTTCAAAACAGGCTTAGATTAATTACATAATAATTACATTCTAATCGCACTGAAAACAATTGCGTGCCCCGGCGCGGCGGCAAAATTACAAAGTAGACTGAAAAAATATTTAATAAGTAAATAAATAGCAAACTTAAGCAGACCAGCCCCCACAAGCAGCACCTGTTCACAAGTATGACGCGTGTGGCAGCCATCGCCCTCCTCGCCATATTGGAGGGAAGTGAGCGACCCGTGAGCGATATATTATAGAAGACCTTTGTTATTAAGTGTAAATATATAAATAAATCTTAGTTTATAAACTAAGATAACAGTACAATAGGTACATTACAATATACCTACTGGCTCTCAAATGCCAACAGATGCTCTCAGGTGGAACACCCCATTTGTTGTTGGTTGACAGATTTTCAACTTGAGGGGATATCCAGACTGGCACTACATACATAGTACCCAAAAACAGTGATATGGTTTCCTCACGATGTTTCTTTCACCGAAAGCTCAAGTTCATTGTATGATTCGAACCGACTGCCTTCGTCACGACTACTGTGCCATTTCCAGTTTGTAAACGTTCCTCGTTATGAGGGCGATGCCTTGGATTTGACTGTCTATGACTCACAGTACTATAGGGAAGCGATCGGCTTACACATCGCCTCCGTTCCTATGAACACTACTGACGCTCGCCCTGAATATTAATACAATCATATTGAATACTCATTGTTCGTCTTCAAACATGGTTCGTTTCCATTTACAAAATAAATAAATAATAAGCATTAACTTGCCATTGAAGATTCGTTTTCCATTACTAATATTGTTGATGGGGAATACTCGTGTATGAACATGTTTTTCATGTGAAATACAATATGTAGGTTATTTATTTTATAAAAACAGTGGTATCTAACAGGAAATAAGAAATAAACTAGGTGGTTACGGAAACCTACCGTTTCAAAATGTTGACACTTTAGTGTCGCTCATTTATTAAGATACGAGTTCTATTTAAAAATAATAATCCTGAAGTCATCCTGAAGTATTTATTGCACAATCCTATTCACTTTTGCTGTGATAAAATTAATGTATAATCAGTATAATACAGATTGCATGTAGTAGGTATTTCTGTAGTCGATTAAAAACTTGAAAGCGCATGTCCATAGCCTTAAAAGGTGTACTTGTCGGTCTCGGCCAGACAAACGTTATTGAACTTTCATGAAAGCAGTGGATCAGTACCCTACCCACTATATACAAGGTTACCCATACATATTAGGTATTGCATGGTTGGCTGCCTATAGAGTAAATAAATTGCATTTGACTTTTAACACAGATTAAATTTTAACCGCAGCGCACATAGATAATTTATTAACAGGAATTATTAATTAAATTAATAACCTGTATGTCTCTTATGTAGATTATATATTACTAGCCCCGGCTTCACACGGATGCAATGTAGATACTAATGTGGTGTCATTGTGGTGCACGCGCCCCAGCCCGGCCACGTTATCGCAAATACTGTTTTTTGGTCATTTTAAATCAGCGATATCTTCTGAAATATTAATGATAATGATTTGCTGTAGAGAGCAAATTTTATTTAGGTACATTAAATGTTCAACTTAATTAATTAGATTTTCGAAAAATAATTTCGAAAGTATAACCTCGTATAACCCACAAAAAAATTGAATCGCATTTTTTTTTTCGTTGCGTGGTTTCAGAGGTGTTAGCGGATATATAGAAATACACGGAAAGCGAATTTGTTTTATACTATGTAGAGAAGATGTTTGTTCCAGCTACATTGTTATTGTTGATATGACAAATGTTTACTACTTATATGGATTTATAAGAAGTGATGCAACAAGCTTAAACAACAGCAATTTATGGTTTACATAAATAGAGTTGAAGAAATAAATCGTAAATTTGTGTGCCAAATATAGGCATAAACGGGTAGCATCGCAGTTTCTGACTCATGATAATGTTTTGAACATTCGATTGGGATGCATTTCCACCGTTCATCGGTATCAGTCGGCGGCAGCGGCTGGAGAGCTGACGAGGGCGTGTCGCTGATATTGTCTCTATACGTAATGTACTTTTAGGGATGCCGCTTTGCATATTTTATTTACAAGCGAGATCGAAAAGTAAATATTTTTTTAGAATTTCGTACCTCAAAAGGAATAAAGGAACCTTTATAGGATCACTCGTGTATCTATCTGTCTGTCCGTCCATCTGTCACGGTCGATTTGTTTTGAATCTACTGGATCGGTTATGTTGAAATTAGGTACACATATGAATTACTGTGACCCAAACATGACATGTTATGTAAATAAATAAAATTAGAATATGGAGGTCTTTTTTGGGGTAAAAAACAAAGTGTTTGGCAAACTGTACCGTGTGACCTATCAAATGAAAGGGTTTATTGTGAGGGTCTCAAATACATAATATTTTTTAAATAATTTAAAAATAATTATTTTGAAAGTTATTTAAAAAACTCGATAAAAAAAAGACAATTCCTCAACAACTATGGAGCCTGGATGTGGATTTATTTTTATTTTACTCAAATAAGAAAAAATGGCTTTTATTTGCAGTTGGAATGTATTGTACAACATGTTTTTTTACTTGTATTGGAGAACCCTCTCCACGCGAGTTCAACTCGCATTTGTCCGGTTTATATTCTCCATCATCGTACTTTAACTAATCTACAGCTTAACCTACTATTTCTATATATCTACCTTATATATATGAAGTATCTTTAATTTGGAGAAAACAAATGATAATCTGATGATTAAACGTACAGCTACCATATTATTTACTTTCTCGTGTTTAATAACAATTTCAACTTCAGATCGTTTCAGATCTTGTTGCAAATTCACAGCATGATTTGAATTTTAATTGTAAATAATAGGCGGAAAATTACTCATAATCATTATGAAGTGACGCCCCTACTTTTTCTGAGTCAATGGTAGTGGCTGGCAGACGCGAGGCGGGCAACACGCTGAGTCGGCTCGCGTCGCGCCAGTGTGTTCCGCCGCTTCCGACCCGCCACACTTCGGCAACCATCGGAATTTCCATTACCGTTCGGAAAAACCGGCGCGATTTTCTTTTTTCAAAATACGGTTCTTATCGCACACGCTGCTTTTGTGTTATAAAAGTTTGGGTGCATTGCGTACTGCGGAACCTCGATGTTATAGTGATTGGTGCAGTGTTGTTTGTGATACCATCAGCTGTTTGGAATACTTGATTGGCATAAGGTTTCAGTTTGTTTAAAAGTTTACAGACAAATTAAAATAGCATATGTATCATGAAAATAAGTAGCCCTTCAGTGCTTGTCGTAAATAACTTCCTCATTCTATCCGGCATAATCAAACGCGATTGAAATTGAAACACAGATGTATTGTTAACATTGTTACTCACTCATTGACAAAACAATATTATTTATGTACCGGAGCTATCAATGAATACAATTAAGTGGGCCTCTGACATAATTGTTTTAATCACCTAGGCTATGACTGGCATGAGATAATTTAATGCAATGCATCCGACAGCAGAATTTTAGAAACGCTTAAATAAAATTGTTCCTTATTTAGTTTATATACTTAGAATACATTTTCTCGAAAGTTGTTAGCAGCTTATTTTTCTAGTTAAATCTTTATCAACATCTCTTGTGCAGAAATAGTACATTTTATAAATGGATGTAACATCGAGCAGTTTGTAAAAAAGGAACATTGATCATAGCATCCGTTTCTTGAGACCATCTGGTGCGTAGGAGTCTGTCAAACACCAAGTTCACACAGGTTTCTGGTATCAATTCAATTAATAACAAATACTAATGTACTCAAAACTAGTAGCAAGTGTGTAGTGAACACAGTAGTAGATTGCCTTGATGACAGTCATTATACACCGGTTATCATTATTATGAACTGGACGGACACATTTAAATAATGTTTTAAAGGCCCCAATGTGGTTTCCATATTATAATTACTAAATTACGTTTTTTACACTTAGCCTAAGGAAATACAAGGAAGCTAACACGATCACGGAGTATCTGGGTTGTTACCACTTCGATACCTACTGCTTCGGGTAGGTATCGTAGTTTATATTTAGCGCTTCCGTTAAGTCTGAACCTAACACGACAGTGAAAATAAACATATTCGCAAAATAATACAGAGAAATCTAAGCTAAAACTGCTTTGTATTCCACGTTCTGGAACAAAACTTTGAACAATACGTTTCCATTCCATAACCAAAACTTTTAAAATTCCATCCCGTTATATCTACTTTCGATAGTTTCGATGAGTTACTTTAGTCATAACAATAATGTAGGTACTACCACGATATCAGTTTCCTATAACCTCGAATAGTAGGTACCTATACTATCATGTTATATATTTACTGCACCGTGATAACTACAGATATTGGAACTATTTATCTTATCCATTAGAACAAGTATGAGAGAGCTATGCTCATCTTCTTCGTTGTAAATCATTCTCATTAATTGATTGCTGATTATAATTTGAGGCATTCGAGGTATGACCGTAAGTAACGGTGTAATAAGCAATTTCACACTTTATGCAACAGGTATTTATGGAACTTTCATAGACCACAGAGCATTGCATAAAATGCCGTGCAGTGATCGACTTTCGTGCAAAACTCGAATCGGAATCATTCTAAGCTGTGAATCGTGTCGTTGCTTACGGCTCTACTATGGTCACTTCCTGATCTATGTGACGCAATGATCCGTTTTATTAATTCGTTCCAACATCACTTAATATTTTTCTATCGGTTTGCCGTATATCATTTTCTATTGGAAGCATCTGTGCGGGCAATCTGAGATGTGGTCACGCGAGGGGAAATTACAGCTGCTGGACGCATGTGCCCACTTTCTGTCTTTGTAGCATAGTCGAATTCTAAAAATTAATTGAGCTTTTAGCCTTTACGGTATTTGTGTGATGACTATGCGACTAAAAAACGGTTATTTTTTATGAAATAACTGTGAGGCAGATCATATACCGAAGATTACATTTTTAACTTCAATTTAATAAAGGTTTTTCTAAACTATTGTTTTCAGTGATAAATTGACAAATCAGAAACTTATTACAATGATTATAAATTTAAGGTCCATTTCATTATATTTCTTAAGATTTTTTTTCGAGTCGCTACCTCGGATGTTTCCTCAATTTGAAACCTTACACGTAGACTTAGACGTAGACGTAGACTTAGATGAAAACTTTATAGACCTCGCCTTCATATTATTGGTCCATTTATTTAATAAAAAGATAAATAAAGTGACCATACTTTCGATATCTTCATGCATGGTATTATTCAAATACATTACGTATGTCTTTTGTAGTGTTAAGAACATATAACCAATAATTTATTTTTCTATTATATTTATGTAATCATAGTCAGTCTTTCTTAATTAATCCAATAATGTTATCTCACGAGATGATACACAACTTGTCAAACGACATAATTTCTCGGCAGCAGTGAAACTTATGTCTGAGCGAAAGTTAACTCAAGTGAAAGAACATATCATTATAAACGTGTATATTATGGAAATTGCGTCCTCAGTTTTCCATCCTATTACATAAATTGTTGTGTAGCCTTAACGATGCTGAGAAAACTCACTGGACTCAATGAGACTTCATAGTGATTCTTTGTAAGAGAAAATTATGACGAATCGTTAATGCTACTGACAAGTTCATATCTTGTTGATAACATTATCACATCCATTAATACTTGCAGAATATTATATTTATAATAGCCAATATCAAAGTCTATGATTCTATAGATGCCGGTAAGACGAAGTCGGTAAACAAGCATACGGCTCGCCTGATGGTAAGCGGTTACCCCAGCCATATGGTCGCTTGCAACACATGGGGCATCATTTACGCGTTGCCGACCCTTCCACCCTCCCCAATGAGCTCTGGCGACCTCACTCACATGCAAGAATACAACATATTTGGCTGTGGTATTCTGTAAGGTGGAGGTACTTCCCCAGTTGAGCTGCTCTACCTCTCTTAAAAACAAATAGATTGATTTCTAAACAGTTTCAGAATCCTTTTCAGTGGCAGTACATGATTATTTGACTAATCATTAATCCAGTGACATTTACCTAAACTTATGTGAAGTCATCAGAAGGGGAGATTTTATGGATGGGACTGGTAGAGAGCCAAAATTGCAAGCTCATCTGACTTCAACCCTCGCAAACACCGTGACGTGGCAAACCCCTGATGTTATTCATTAGGCATTTCACATTGCCTAGGGTGACCTAGGCCTTGCCCCTTTGTAACATGCTGTGACGAGGGTGCATTAGGTAGGCAGAATCCATTTGAGTGCAGTATATCCACTGACCTATGCTTAGATAAGCATTTACAGCCACTGCAGTAACTGCATAAAGGGTCGGGCTGTTGTGTTCATTTATACACTGCCTTTTGAGTAATTTTGTTTTACCAAAGAACTTTGAAACGTTTTCATTGCGGGTTCTACTGGCTTTAATATTTGCTTGCGTGCTTGATTCAAAAAGCGAATGCGTCAAGTTAAATATTTAATTGGCACAATCCTAAACGTATTTTACCATAGATTGACAAGCACTGTTATCGTATCGTGTTAGTAAGGTAGACAACGATGCCAAGGCCAACAGATGCTTAATGCCGATAATTTGTATGTCTTCTTTAGCAACAGATCATTGGATATTAGTCTTCCAACCCATATAAGGGTTACTTTGTTTGAACAAGTGTGTTGTGGTCGTGCATTTAAAGGTTTTGAGCATGTACTAACAAAGAGTTGATTGTAATTTGGGAGCTCATCATGGCTACTCAGAGCTTATTAGTTAAGTGACAGCAGTAATGGGATGTCTGAATTATGATAAGCGAGAAAATACAGATGTTAAAAGCTATGAACAACGTTGTTATTTTATGAATTAAATTGTCATATCTACAGATGATTCGTAATATAGAGCGAGAAAAATGCATAGTTGTGAACATAAGTGAGTTTCAAACTAATGTAAAACGTCGCCTGCGGTTTCACCCACGTTTCTGGCATAAAAAGTAGCTTATATTCTTCTCCATACCGTAGGCTATCGGCGTGCCAAATTTCATCGCGTTCGGTGCAGCTGTTTAGGCGTGAAAGGGTAACAAACTCACAATCGCATTTATAATAATAGTTTTGATTAAAATCAAATAATTATCTTGGACTTTCTTTACACAAGGTCATCTGATCTCAAACTACGCAGTACTTTTTCGTTTGTTTGTTGTGTTTGTAAGTGTCAGGGCAAAGTTAGTATGAAATATTTTCTTTGGACAATTCACCGGATAAATCGGAAATTTCACCCGGGCGATGCCGGGCACGAATAGCTAGTTATCAGCAAATGTATAAGTACAAGTATCACTGGATTCGCAGGTTATCTGCAATTAAACCTCTGACTTAACCGCAATGTTGATACTAAATATGATTGACTATTTATTGTCTGTGAGATGACGCGAATGAAATTGTGCATCAAATAATATAGGCACCTAATCCATTTTAGTTTGATTACGTACCTACAATCAGCGTCAAAAGTAGCAGATCACTTTAGTGCCGTAACGTGTCACCTTACGCAATTGTTTTTTTTTACAAAATGTCACGCGTCAAGTTTTTGCTGGGTCGAACAGACACGGATAGAATGTGTTCTTTATTAACACATAATAAAATGATACTTTTTATGTCGAGATAAAATTAAATCCTGTGGATAAAAAAGCGGGACGGAAGCTATTTTTCTAAATTGTACAAAAGCATTCTAAGTATGGACTAGTAAACAAGTTTTACTTTTAGACCAGAAAGTAACAGTGATTAAATGTGATTACTTGAATTCATAACACGGAACAAGTTTTCAACATTCTCCATGTCTCTAGACTTGGTAGTTAAACAAAAACATGAATTAAAACAAGCTATCAAGAAATCTGTGTTGCTCCGAGCAAGGAACAAATCACGTTTGTGTTACATAATGGTAGCTTAAAAATAAATACTTAGTATGTTGAAATTTCAAAATTCACGTCATTTTCTAGGTCCAAAAAGTTAATTCATACAAAATTAAGTTTGAAATAAAAAATCTCCGTGCGCGCTCTATTTATATGTGTATGTATGGGGTGGTAGTATTCAGTTTTATTATAATAAACACATGTTTATTACGTCTGATGTATTCGATGTAGGATCTATTTGACGTCGCACAAGCAGACAGCACGTGTTCCGCAAACTGATATGTGTCAAACGACGATGGTGCGGGAGGCCCCTTACATACTTTATTTTATTATTACTTAAAAGACTTTATAATGCAGACATATAATGATCTTAAATCATGAAACAACTATTGCAAATCACAATCAAAATAAATAAAGCAGTCGAAGTAAAATATGGCTCTACATCCTCTTTAGATAATTATTGAAATATTTATTTTATTATAATTAAATTGTTTAATAAATTCAGAATATAAAACAAATAACAGTCGATATTAGTATTTGAACTATGCCTTGATACGTCTGTATTCCGGGTCGAGCGACTGAAAATATAGAATTACGCTTTCACTGAATTTGCATAGCGAATAATTTACTGTCAACAACCAGCAACGATTGATGTCACCATCATCATCATCAGCCTATAATGTCCCACTGCTGAGCACAGGCCTCCTTTCACAAATGAAAGGGACTGGTCGATACTCCACCACACGTGCCCACTGCAGATTGGTGGAGGTAGGCTAGTGGTCAACCTACTGTTGGAATTTTTCAAGCCGCCTAGGAGGCATCCAACTAGCTTAACGACTATCACAATTAAGTAATAACCGGGACCAACGGTTTTACGTGCCTTCCGATGCACGGAAACGCTCGATTTGAAATACCACTAGGCGGTCACCCATCCAGGTACCGACCACGACAGACGTTGCTTAACTTTGCCGATCGATTGAAACGGGTAATCATGCTACACCACGAGCGCTTCGATAGATATATTGATTTACACTTATTAATTTCTATGAAAATTATTCAAGGACGATGACGAGCGGTATTGATTTCATATTACTTATTTTTCTCTATAAATAAAGTATCGTTAATGATGTCATGGGTCTTCATCATTCTCGTAAGTTCCACTTGATCTTTAAAAATATTAAATATCCATTAATATTCAGAGAGTAGACTGTCCAAACTGTTAATAAATATTATTATTGTAATACTTATAATATTATTCTAATAGAGCTCAAGAATATCTAGGACTTGTTTCCTTAAACATAGACTAAAATTGTAGAGGAAAACGAGATCAACGAGTTCTTTACTCATATTGGTTTTCCAAAATATGTTGTGGCATAATTTTCTTAACAAATGGAAATACTTACTCTACATAATCTAAGAGCTTCGGTATATCACTGTTTTCCTGCGCGGCTATTTATATTCATTGACGAAATATAATTGTTTTTGCGTCGGTGTAACGGTTCGTCATGTACGCTTGCGCAGCCTTATTTCTGGTTTATGGGGATAGTTTCTATAAACAATGGAGTTGGCTCGTTGCCACCTGTCTGTGATTAGTAACATCTAGCCGTCGATATCCGATGACTAACACAAGGTTAATGTGGAGGACATCATACTAATCAACACAATTATGACCATTAGCTGACTATAATTAGTAGAAGACCTATAGTTATAAATGTAGGTCACAAGAAATAAAACATTTCTATGTAGATCAGCCAGAACTCTTTCTTTCTATCAAATATAAAAATTCAAGGAGACAAATGAATTTAGGTGATATAAGATGCATTATTAGATTTTAAAATGTTAAATGTTATATTTTATAGAAACATTAATCCAAATAAGTGGTAGGTACCCTTGACAATTAACGTATGAGAATGACGGAACATTAATTCTAATATGTATGATTATGCATGCGATTAATTTAGTGGATGATGTAGACGCTATGTGTGGGCAGGATGGGCAGGTACTAAACATCGCCTCCGCTGGCGAGGGCGCAATGATGAGTAATAAACCAACTAATAATCCACATCAGACCGCTATTTGTTTATATTTTAAACACGATTTATATACTATTCAGTGTTTTATGAGGCGCAATGAGGCGCTGACGGAATCTGAAAAATAGAGCGTGCGTAAACACCAAACAATCAAACCGTAACTTTCTTTGAAAAACTGGGTGATTTATGAGAACTTAATACTTACCGCAGAAAAAGTATAAAACGGGATTGGAAATTCGAAAATTATATTATTAGTACTTTCAATTCAACGTATGTAATCATTTCACAGCACTGTTTGCATAATTCTATATATATTTTAGAAATCTTCTCATTCTGAAGGAAATACAAAAGAAAATTAGTTATGCATTGTGACAGTAGTACTTGTACTTGTACGTAGTATTATATACTCTGAGGTAGTACCTACTGCCATGTACTAAAACGCACACTTTTGCGGTAGGTACTTGCCGTTGAATCATCTTCTTATAATTGAAGCCATTGTAAGCAAACATGCGGTGACGTTGTATGCTAGATTTGGCACACACAATGGTGAATTTATGACAAAAGCTGCCGAAACAAATTGATATGGTGCTGAGTAGGTACTGCGGTGCAACTCCCATTAGTTATAGCTACTATGTAGATGTTTCAACAATTTGGATTGCAGTTTTATAAAATAATTAATCAATCAATTCAAACGGAAATCCAAGAAATACTTTCGAAACTGAAATTACAAATACTAATTATTGCTAAAGTATAATTCAACAAATAATAATTGCATTGCATGCTTATTTAAAAGCATTTGTGAAGTGTTTCCCATCATTGTTTCATTGCAACAATCACTTCTTAATGCGAACGAATCTCTTTATTGTTAGCTTAATCTTAAATCGAAAATTCATTATTTATTCTGCGAATGCTTTTGAAAAGTTTTCACGGAATATCATGTGCGATTAAAAGCGGTGATGCGAGAACTCGAGATTTTATCGCATTATACATTTTATTAAGATTGCTTTTATTATAAATTAACACGAGAGATTAAGCAAGAATATAAATATATATATTTTAAACAAACTTTTTTATAATAGTCGAGCAACTCGATCATCTGACCCTAGAACCGGAATCCTTGCCCAAACGAATCAAACAAGCCCAAACTCGATGGGGTGGCGTCGTTTTATTACAAAGTTCCCATGGTCACGGTTTTTGTGGCAAAAAACAACATTTTGCTCAAATAAAAAACCGTTTGTCAATTTGAATACAAAATTGACCTTTGGACTTAGGTTAGCGACAAATCTGATAACTGTTATAATACTTTGCAAAATTCAGCTCACAATAGTAAGTCAAGATAGCTAGTTGGAGAGTAACATCGCCCTATACCCCAGAGGCGCAGGATCGATTCCAAGCTTAATTTACGATTTGAGAAAAATCTTTTTTAAAGGAAATGGATATTTCCGATTGTAATGTAACTACGAGACGCTTCAAACCCAAATGTAAATCAACTTCATTTAGCGACCTTCTAAATTCAACACACTTTGAAAGTGATTTATCAAGTACATGTCACGAAGTTGATGCATCTATGGTAAGCCTACCGAACATGGAACCAAAACAATATGCAAAGATTGATGAATTAAATGAAAAAATTACAAAACTAGAGATTGAATTAGCATCGGCCCACGATCAAGTAGAAATAATATTATCAGAAAATTATGAACTGAAAAATGAAATTGATAAATATAAGAAAATAATTAAAAACTACAAAATCATTGGAACATCAGATAATATAACAAAAAAAACGCCTTTATCACACCGTAAATCATATTTAAGAGAACCAATTCTAAAACTTAAGGTACATCAAGAAACGCAAACAGAGCAGAATGTTGATAAGAATATTATTATCTGTGAAACAAATGCCAATATTAGTTGCGATTTACAAAATAGCTACGGCACCACTGCCATACCCAGCACTTCAAGGACAGAAAAAACGAACCTACCCGAAAATAAAAATAATAATAATAACCAACAAGAAAAAAAACTGGTGATACCTCAGGCCTTGCAAGTAAATTCAGATAAATTAACAGAGAAGAAAAAAGTCATGGTGTTCGCAGATCAACAGGGTAGAGGAGTGCAACAGAGTTTGCAACAGTTATTAGGATGCACATATCAAGTATTTTGTTTTTGGAAGCCGGGAGCAAAATTACAAGATATTGTGAGTATGTGCAAAGAAGAAATTTTGAATATGACTGAACAAGATTATATTATATTAATGGGAGGAATCAATGATAATAATCCACATGATGTATATACTAATATAATGTTTTGGCTTAAAGATATTGTAAAAACAAACGTATTAATTTGTCAAACACCGTACAATAAATATCTTAATGAAAAAAAACTTAACTACGAGATTAAATACTTATGCTCCAAATATGAAAATGTAACTTTTGTTAATTCACAATTAAGTAATGACTCATATTTATCTTTAAAGGATGTTGTTTCATATGCCTGCCGTAATGTTCTACGAGAAATCCTACATCTAACATATAAAATGAATTTAAAAATATATAGGAACTCGCTGCTACCCAAACAACGGGATACTGATCTTTTTCGTGCCTAATAAGGTCGAGCAAATCGATAGGAACAATAACCGTTTTACGCTCTTTCATCAAAACATAGCTGGAATTTTAAATAAAAATGAAATTTTTGAATTATCAATCACGGAACTAAACAAACAAGGGGAGCCGTTAGACTTTATTTGCCTTACTGAAACATTTATGAAATATGGTTCTGAAAGCAACTTAAGGTTAACAAATTATAAATTGGCTTCGTTCTTCAGCAGGCCTCATCAACGGCGGGGAGGTTCGTGCATACTTATAAGGCATGACTTAGATTATACACCACTAAAAATCACTGAACAGCTGGCTGATCTTAACAATTTTGAATGCTGTGGTGTTGAGTTAAATGATTATAATCTTATTGTAGTATGCATTTACAGGGTACCAAACTCGAATATCCAAATATTTTTTGAAAGGCTAAAACTCTTATTATGTAACATAACTAGAAAGATTAATAAACATGTAATAATCTGTGGGGATTGGAATATAGACATCTTAAAAGACACAGCTCAAACTAAAGAATTAAAATCTATTATGATGAATTATGATATGACTACACATGTTAATATGCCCACCAGAAAAATGGCTTGTCTTGATCAAATAGCTTCTAATATTGGGAAATTAAACACAAACTGTAAAATTCATAGTTTAGCGTTATCTGATCATGATACTGGACAGTCACTTTCCTTTTGTATACCGGGGAAACATTCACGCTTAAAGTCTATGAAATATTGGTTTGAAACGAGAAGAGACTTCTGTTCAGATAACATAAATAAGTTTCATCAGTGCATATCGGCCCTTTCTTTCAACGAAGTTTACCAAGAGTCTGACTGTAATAAATCGTTTGAAATTTTCCATGATCTATATGTACTGTTTTTTGACCTTTGTTTTCCAAAAATACGCGTAAAAATTAATAACAAGCCGATTAAAAACAAATGGATTACAAAGGGACTAAAAAAGTCATGCGTGAATAAAAGATTGCTTTATTACCAATATCATCATAAACATGCAAACAAACGAAATAATAAAAATAAATACCTATCATATTGTAAATTATTAAAAAAATGTATACAGAAATCACAATGCATAAATAATAATAAACATATAACTAATTCAATGAATAAATGTAAAGCTGCGTGGAATGTGATTAAGAATAATATAAATATGAATAACTATAAAAATGACATATGTAAAATAATGGTAAATGATAATTTAATTTATGAACCTAATGACATTTGTGAGAATTTTAATAACTTTTTTATCAATTTAACACATACAGATAAAACATTACAGAAACAAACAAATAACATATATATTACTGAGGAAATACATAGTATGTTTATTACACCAATAACTGAAGCTGAAATATTTAATTTGATTAAGTCTCTCAATAATACTAATTCTACAGGCTACGATGGTCTTAACACAAAAGTCATAAAATTAACCGCAAAATGGATAACTGTGCCTCTATGTCACATTATAAATTGTTCGTTTGAACAGGGTGTTTTTCCTACTCGTCTTAAACAATCGATAGTTAAACCATTATTTAAAAAAGGTGACCCTAGTGATATGAATAATTATAGACCCATTACACTAATACCTATAATATCCAAAATTTTTGAAAAGGCAATGCTCCTAAAAATTGATAAATTTTTGGTAAAAAATAACATTTTGATTGAAAATCAATTTGGTTTTAAGAAAAACAGTTCCACTACTATGGCTTGCTTCTCATTGGTTAAACAAATTACAGAATCATTAAATAACAAAATGGCAGTAATGTCTGTATTTCTAGACATGAGCAAAGCCTTCGATTTTGTAAGTCATAAGCGTCTACTCTGCAAAACACAAAAATATGGACTTAGAGGCAAAGTAAATGATTGGCTCGAGAGCTACTTAAGTGGACGGCGACAACGTACACAAATAACAAAGATAGTTGGAGATACAAAAGGTACTTTTGAATCATCATTAAAAATTAATAGCTGCGGCGTCCCACAGGGTAGTGTCCTAGGACCACTTTTATTTTTATTATATATAAACGACCTACCAAAAATACTTAAACAAGACTGTATACTATTTGCCGATGATACTACATTAATAATTAAATCAAAAAATAAAAATGAATTAGAATCTATAACTAATGATGAAATTAATAATACAATTAAATGGCTTGATGATAATAACCTAAACGTTAATATTAATAAAACTAAATTAATTAAATTTCAACCATACAACTTTAAAAATAATAGCAATGAGACCTCTAAAATCAAATATAAAGATGAACATATACAACAGGCTGATTCTACTGTATTTTTGGGCATATCCATTGATAAAAACTTAAACTGGAAAGAACACATAAATAAAATTTGTACAAAATTGGATAGATTCGTGTTTGCGCTTCGGCGGTTAAGAATCCTAGTTTCAAGGGAAATTGCCCTGTCCACATATCATGGTTATGTCTCATCTGTAATTCGTTACGGACTTATTATATGGGGTAACTCTGTAGATATTAACAGAGTATTTAAAACCCAAAAGAAATGTATAAGGGCACTAAATGGATCGGAATACCTTGCACACTGTAAACCAATATTTAAAGAGTTAAAAATTTTACCGCTCCCATGTCTGTATATTTTTGACATATGCTTATTTGTAAAAAAGAATTCCTCACTTTTCCCACTTCATGATGTTGTTTTAAATAAAAAAAACAGCAGAGACTTGTATAAAATATATGTGCCAAATCAAAGATTAAATTTATACTGTAAAAATGTCCATTGTATGGCAATAAGAATTTATAATAAATTATCAAAAGACATTAGATCATTACATTTTCAAAAATTTAAAGCGAGACTTTTCGATTGGTTAATTGACATGTGTTTTTATTCATTGCAGGAATTTTTCGAATATAAAATTTAATTTAATTTGTGCTAATTTACCCTTTGATTATTATTATTTAAATTTTTATTGATGCTGGCTATTGACATTGTTTTTTTTTTTTTTTGTAGGTAATTCCTTAATTTGATTTCTTATATTTTGTGTTTTGTTTCGTTTAATAATAATCTGATAATCATGCTTACTAATATTTCTACACCTGGAACAGGTAGAATATGCTGAACATCTCAATTAATATGACATCTTGTGTACCATATTTGAAGAAATAAATAAATTATTATTATTATTATTATATAATTATATATTATATAATTGATAAAGTTTATAAGCATGTTAAACTGCTTGCTAGTCACAATGTAGGTACTAAAATAAAGTACCTAAACAAATAGTTAACGTTACGTTATAATATACATGAAGGTCCCAAACCAAGTGTCACAGACAGTTACATGATCCAATTTCACTGCATTTGTTTTCCTTATATGTCATGCTTAACGTTACTCACGTATAAAGGCTTTGACAGTCGATATACATTCGACCTTATAAAATATATTATGTAAATATATATTCAAGTCGGTTATATTTAGGACATGACGCTTTGATTCTATATTTGGGAGAGCTTCAATTCATCCCTATATAGAAGTAGTAATTCGACGATATGTTCGTGTAAAAAGTATTATTAATCTTTGTCAAAAGATAAGCGAATGATTAATTATAACGACCCCCCACAAACAGAGCATATTTTAATTAAAGCAATTATATTTCGCTAATGGTAAAGAAGACCAACTATTACTGTTCTGCTAGCTGCGCTAATGGCTTGTAAGTCAGGACTCAAATTACTCGTACAACTGTCCAAATAATTTCACTGCCAAGCGATGGAGTGTGTAAATTATTATCGGGCTACTAATTGAACTGTCGATAGAAATTTTAAGCCTTAACTACTATCTAAAGTTCCAAACACTCAAAGCCAAAATAATTGGTATTCAAAATTAGTAACTGAAAACAGAATGTTCAAAAAATAAGAACTTGCACAATAGATAGAGATAAAGATTTAATGTGATGAGCAGTAGTGATCGTTGGGGCAGCGCCCCTATACTCATTGAGCGTTGTTAGTCGCTTGTTGAAATGTCGTTTAGTGATTTATACGCCAATTGTCAGTACATACTTCATTGCCACTTGACCAGACTTGTATAAGCAGAAACCTTATGTACATTCAATATTCACTTTCTTATTTTTTTCCTAAGATATGAATGCCAATTGGTATAATCAGTACCTAATGAAATAGTGTTCCGGTGACAAAAAGTTATGTGATGAGTTTACAAAGGGAAAAACGGCCTAAATTCAGTATGTGGAAGGCCTTAATGCACAGAAAAAGGAAATACAGTGAAGTTTTGCCATGTGATCGCGAATCATACGCCGCCCTGGCGGCAATGCAAGGAGGCAGTGCTGCGACGCTACCGCCATCCCTCGATGCGCTCCGAGCATGTAAGTATTCTACTACTCGACAACAGAGGGCAGTAATTAGACACTGTCTCGCACTTCAATTATTTTAATTTTTATTTGTTATTTGATTTTTTCTACACTTCATTTAATTAAAAGGTTCTTTGATTAGTATTGTGTTTTACATTAATGTTTCCGATGCAGAGTAAAATATAAAGAGTAAAGCATTTTCTAATACACGATAGATGTCGTTAATGGTAATTTACAGTCATTATTCATTCTACAATTAATTATTAAAAAGTTTCAATGAATCTACGGTTACGAAGTAAATATAAGAAATAAACATTTTGTGCAAAGGAAATGGGGTCAGCACTATAACTAAGCGTTGTCATTGTGTGCATTTTTATAGGCTGTAAGTATAGTGGTCAATGCCTCTCAGACTTAAATTGTGGGAAATATGATTCATTGTTTTATTCTTGCTATACCGTCAGCATCAAACTTCGCCACACACATACATTAAATAATCATAATGACTGTTTTCTTTGTATATTCCTTACCTATAGAGGGTGACTGGTAATTAGTAAACTTTACTTAGACACTTGATTGTACTCATGATAACAAACAACTTTCTCAGAGAAACAAATCTTCTTCAATCTTCTTTCTTGATTCTTGTTAGGTACTAAATATTATGGGCTCATGATGTGCTAAGTTTATAAAAAAAAATGTTTCTTTGGGAAAGTTGTTTGTTATCATGAGTACAATCATGTGTCTAAGTATCGTTTACTAATTTATCAGTCACCCTATGTATCGTTGTCTTTAAAAGTACAGAAGAGGGGTTCTAAGTTCTACGTCACCACAGATTTAAATAAAAATTACTGATTGTACGTTTATCAACTATGTTTCGGTAATTACAATGAATGGCGTCACTAATTAGACATTGATTTTAAATATTTATTTTTACTTTGCGACCTCGGAAAGTAACTACGTTTATCCTCAAAATAATGTCAGCTTCACAATAGCACAAAGCTTACACGGCTCGTAAGTCCTTATTTTGAGAACAATCGTCTTTGTTCCAAGTAAAAATGAAAGGACACTACTTGGCCAAAGAATATACTTTATTGCTTGGCGTAGCGATCCCGTGAAGTAATAGGTACATTAACATCAAAACAATGGGCTGGCTATACGAGAATCTGACACTAGTTACTCATAACTAAACCCTGGTTCTACTACACACAATATGGCTCCCACGACACAGTTTCCATGACTTTACGTAAATCTACTAATTACTGCGCATTTACACATAACAATGAGATGTTTCTTAACTTAATAATATTAAAATCACAGTGGAATATATAAAAGTTTGATAACGTCTGAATGTCATTTATTTATTTTTATACTTCATAAAAAACTACTATAAGTGATATATTTTGATATAATTGTAGTTTCCTGAAAAAGGATTCTATAAAATTCCCACGAGCTTGAGGAAAACGGGATGTACCTACAAACAGTCATATTTGTGTTATTTTTATTTTTTTTTATTTCACTATTCAAAGCAATACAATATGCAGCTGCTAGTAGTCTTTATGAAATATAGATTTCCCAGTAGGTATTACTTACCTATTTGCAATATATTGTTAATATTTTCCTCGTTCATAAAATGCTGTATTTATAGATATTTTTATGTTGGTCTGCCAACTGAATATTTGAATACCATATGTAAGTATATAATATTTGTTTGTTTGCACACATGTGGAACGAATGTTCACGCAAGCACCGCAAGTCTGAGTGGTTTGCAGGTTTGACCTACTTGCCAAGGCGAGGTTCAAGACGAGCCACCTTCACCGCCAAGCTGGCTATACCTATTTATTCCTCGGGATTCGTAACAACAATTTCCATAATATTATTGTATAGAACAAGTTTTTTCTATGTAACCCGTTTTTGTCAATACAGTTTTGCAGTTCGTATGTCATGTTATTCCTTACATTTCGAGAGCTATCTGAAGAATAGATAAAGCTTCTGCTTACTAGCTTCGCGGCATACCGTACATAATCAAAATCTGTTAAGTCGTTATTCAAAAATTCAAAAAATTCAAAATCATTTATTCAAATAGACCTTCGCAGGCACTTATGAAAAGTCTGACTCTATTACTCTAATACCGGTTCGGAAGGTTGCATTTGCTGAGAAGAGCCGGCAATAAACACAGCAATTACTCTTTTCAAAACAGGCTTTGATTAATTACATAATATTTACATTCTAATCGCACTGAAAACAATTGCGTGCCCCGGCGCGGCGGCAAAATTACAAAGTAGACTGAAAAAATATTTAATAAGTAAATAAATAGCAAACTTAAGCAGACCAGCCCCCACAAGCAGCACCTGTTCACAAGTATGACGCGTGTGGCAGCCACATAGCATTGTTATACTAGTACGATATTCTCACACGTTTATTATATACTAGGATATTCAAATGGTGTCTCTCCACTTTGATAATAATGACAACAACTAACACTCTTTGGTTGTATACAATTACTCTTAAATTGAAACATCATGGTTGGAACATGAATAGTTGGTTGTTTGTATTTTTATTTTATTTTCACCTAATTATAGTATACCGAGGTACTAATTCATTGTGAACGACAGCCTTGTCACATCACGGAATAAAGCTAATTTAAGGTTATTCATCTCTTTTTAATTCGCTGAAAATCGCGCACCATATCACGTCATGGTCTGTAAGCTGTTGCCTTTGTCTTTTAAATAAATCCGAATTAAGGTATCTGTTTTCTTGGAAAAGTCATAATATTATCGTTATTTTTGTCATATTATTTCCTGCAATATCTAAATTGAGAGATATGTAAGTAGTAAATAAGTGACGCCCACATTCTTGTTTGGTTTGTTTTATACTTGGATATCCTTCTGACTTACAACTGCCTACCATATGGCAATGTAATAATAGTTATTACGATAATGGGTTATGCTAAACGGAGTTCATTGTAGACCCTTCAGAAACTGGGTGATATGAAACTACGTTATTGAGTTGGCTCACTTGCAAAAAGATCGCCTTACTTAGGAGGACGGGACCGGCGCGGCAGGCCGGATGTCCGCGAGCGAGCGCCTTGGTGTGACGGCAATAGTTTTTACGTATTTATTTTTTAATTTAATTTTTGTTAAGTTTAAATAAATAAATAAATACCCTGGGACATTCCTCACACACGGTCATCTGATCCCAAACTAAGCAGCGCTTGTACTATGGAAACCAGATAACTGATATAATACATATACTACTTTTTGTTTGTAAATACATACTTAATATACATAATTACACCCAGACTCAGGACATGCAGACATGTTCATGCACACAAATGTATGTCCTGTGCGGGAATCGAACCCACGACCTGCGGCGCAATGGGTGGAATCTTTACCAGAGTCTTAACCAACTGCGCCAACTGGCCCCGTTTAATAACAACCTATAAATAAATAGTGAAGATAAATTCATAGTTTTATCCATATACATTTTATATTTATTCTGAAAAAAAGCATTAAGATGGATACGATCAGCAATTGCAAGTTAAGCTCTTGTATTTTTTAAACTTTATAACTTAACAGATAACTTAACTGTAATTCTACCTAGCTGCCAGCACTAGATAATATTTACTTGTTGGTGATTACTTTTTATTGAGATGTATTCGTTGATAAGTACTTCATTTGGTAGAGAGCTGGCTCGCGGTATTGTTCTCTTAAACGTCTACGTAATTAAATAAATGTAAGAGATCTAGTCTTGTAGTTTTTTAATTCGCCATGTATGTCACCTGACCTTGCTTGGAGAAACTAGCTCCTGTCTCCTATAGTGGATGTGGAAGTGAGAGCGCTGAGCAAAAACTAGTTACGGTCTGAAGGCCATCATTACTAAATTCTCCATAGTTTTTACCCGCCTTAACTCTCGGAAGCAATTCTCGTTCTTTCAGATAGATACGGAAAATATCTAGTTAATGGTGCTCTGATGGAAGATAATTGGAATATTAATTTACGGATACTGAACTTAAAGTCTTTTCTAGGTATTCTAGCGGGTTTGCAAAAAAATGGAAAAGCATCATGAAACACAAACTTTACTGAGAGCTTGTTACAACATATTTTGGTTATTTTTATACTGTAAAGTTTTAGAACAGATAGTTTCTGCCCTGTATTAGGTATTATATTACTAAATCACAGTCATCTGGATGCTTGTATGCAGCACTTAAGCCTTAATGGCTTGGCTGTAAGTCTTTAAATCACCATACTGAGTAGTAGATACAATAAGCCCAAAACAATACTGATATTCAATTGAACCGTAAACTTACTGTAATTAATATTGTTGTAGCATTTTATAAAGCCATCAAGAGATCCACTAAAATCCTTTGGTGTCGTGGGCCGACAGACTATTGTCCAACTCATTATAACGACGCTGAAAACAATGATCCAATGGAGTGCTCATTAGTGACTCACTCAATATGGAGGCCGGGTTGCATTTTCCTTTCTCGTTGTATTTTGGTCTCACCCACCACAATATGTCTATTTCATTCAGGTCATCATCAGTAGTTTTGTGCCCTTGAAGAATGATGGAATGGTAGTCTCGTATTGATATGATTCAAAGCTATTAATATTACTTTTCCTATTTGATATTCTGTTCTGTTGTTAGAGTTTAGTCTCATTTCCGTGGAAGATCAGCGTTGTTGGCGATGATGGCTGGCACCCGGTCGCTGCTTCAGAATTCTGTTGTATGTGCACGTAAGGGTTCATGTTAAACTATATCCACCTTATTAATAAATAAGTTTTAAAACAAGTATAGTAATACCCAGGATTAAAATATATCCGTCACTTTCTAATGTCATATAAACAAAAAGGGATGAGGCTATCTTAATACCTGGATGATACAAGACTGACTTACACCTTATTTATTTTTATATTTTTATACCACTGAGGTTGCAAACAAGCATACGGCCCGCCTGATGGTAAGCAGTTACCGTAGCCTATGGACGCTTGCAACACCAGGGGTATCACTCGCGCGTTGCTGACCCTGAAGAAACCTTTTCACACCCTTTTTGAAGAACCCCATGCTGTACTCCATTGGGAAAACCACGGCGGGGAGCTCATTCCACAGTCCGAGCGTCTTAGCTCCTTTTAGCCCGCACAGTTCGAAACAGTTCTGGTTTCAATGTGTGTGGATAATTATTTATTAACAAGGGGGTATAAGTATATATGACGAACCAAGATTATAAACTATAATATGTATTTATACTTATAGCCATTATAGGTAAGTGTCGAAGCTGTTTTTATTAGCAATAATTATATGGTAAGTAATGCACCGTAGCACCTGCGTAAAAGAAAGCGTTAACAATATTCACGCTCCATATACATAAAAAGGTCTTAATTTAAATATGTCTCACTCAGACTCCGTGGAAATTAAAAGTTTTATACGGAGGTCTAAAGTAATTACTGCTTTCGACGAGATACATTATCTTAATCATACGGTTTTCCGGTGCTTTGCTCTGTTACTCCTTTGAATTTGTTTAGATCCCGTAACTGTTATCTTATGGTGGAAGTAATGCTGTGAAATTTATTCAATACGTAATTTACTAACCGGAAAGATTGCATACTTAACGCAGGCAATTAAGAAAAATAATTTAAATTCTACCTTTCCCGGCTTATACTGTAGTCCATGTTTGGACTCATGCATCGCTTTATATCGTGCTAGGTTCCACCCGGCGCGGGCGGTTTTATGGCTTCTGAGAAAATGTATGTTTTTTATTCCTGGGTTTTCCAAAATTTAATTCAAATTCGTTCAATCATACATTTTCATATTTTTATTGTTGAGTCTGCACTGTAATGCTTCTTGCAAGCAACTGTCTCTTCTACCTCTGAGTCTTTATATACTCCAATAAATTTTGCAAGACCAATCTAGTTACTCTGATCATCTGTCACAGCAATTAAAATATGGAAGCGTTGCATGTGGTTTATTGTCCGACATTCGCTCACCGGCCACCGGATGTAGGAATTAATGTGGATGCTGTGTACATCAGTGCACCGTTACATCGCTGCATCCGTTCGCACCCGATTCGGAATGTGTTGAACATCCAGCTTGTTTATGAAGTTATTTCTGATCCGACGCCTTTATCGTTCCGAGAATGTTTCTGTCTTCTGTCCGTCGACGTCATTAGTTGACCATTGCTGAATAGATCTTATTAGTCGTACGTATACACGCTGATTTTTTCAACTGGGCATGTTTGGCTAAATCCTCAAGTATAGGGAATAGCGAAAAATGCTCAAAAGAGTCGAGGTCGATTTTGATGAGAACTAAAACTGTATACCTACTTGGATTTTCATGGGCGTATAATACCGTGGTAACACCCTGTACACTACCGTTGTAAATCAATCTAACAAATTCGTTTTTATGATTATATCATAAACATGACACAGTTTTCACATACATAATCGTGTCGTACAATAGTTGAACTCTGACAAAATTTAACGCTTTCTCGTGTCTTCGTCGACTTATTTTTGCAGTGAAATGTAAATTATTATGACACCAAATAATGATAGCTGGCGATATTCTGAACATATGGTTTGCGGCTCCAAGTTCTTTTCGGCGAATTGTTATTATGGTTGAGTCGCCGCTTCCAGTTTTTGTTATAACCCATCGTTTATGCACATTAACAATTCTACACGCGTATAAAAGTGTGGGAGACCCTGCATAGTTCACTGTAAAAGTGTATGTGTATGGAGAATTATAAATATATAATTTATTCTTCGTATTAATTATCTTTGATAGCTCACGACGTGGATAGAGTCACAGTAGATATAGAGTTAAATTAAGAAAATTGTAGGTGTTTGAGCTAAAAACTGTTCGTCCATGTTGTGAAGATTTGGCCCGATTTTAAAACCTCCGTGCCAAAAACATTATTCCCGCATTCAACGGCAATGCAGATGTGCCATTTCACGCATAAAAATTGGAGCGGTAGCAGCGTTCCATCGTTCTATAACGGCGTAATATTTTCAGAGCATTTTTATCATTTAGATTTTCGTACATTGTAATAAAGGGAAACGATTGGTAGATGTAATAATGGTTATAAATGAATGAAATCATTATAAATGAATATGGTTCTTCAAAAAGGGTGTGAAAAGATTTCTGCAAGGTCGGCAACGCGCGAGTGTTACCCCAAAGCATCCATAGGCTACGGTAACCGCTTACCATCAGGCGGGCCGTATGCTTGTTTACAACCTTATTTGTATAAACATAAAAATAGTTTTCCTTGTTTACTGATGCGCATTATACAATCGGTTTTCATAAGTAGGATTTATTCTAATCTTTTTTTAACTTCTCGCCTCCTGCCCACGTGCGTGAAGACGCGTTTGCCTCTTCTTCATAAAACCGTGACTCACTGTGCTCAGTTAACGTCTGTGCCGCTTATTCTGATTTCCCTTTTTTGGATTGTTTAGGTATTGCTCCGATGATGGCTCAAAGCTGAGCTTTAACGCCGTGCATGGTAATTATAGCCGATGTTTACCTATTTCTTCCGGCATTGCTGTAATAAATCATACGCATTGTAAACAGTTTCTACAACTGCTTTTGCGTTGTATTATTATGTTTTAATTTCATCTCCAATCCACATCAGCTTAATATTTATTGATCGTTATGCTGATGTTTTTAGGACATTTACTTTTATGTCGCAATGTTCTACTATCTCTATTGCTCAATGTATTATTGCAGATATATCGTGTGCCCTACAGTTAAGCCCTTATCAGCATATTTTTTTTATCTTTACATACCGACACGCGGCCCCCATCTGCCCTCTATGTAAATGTAATACGCCAAAATAAGAAATGTTATGAGCGTGTGCGCATGTCCTCCTTTCGATTATCAACTTTTGGCAAAAATGTTGGCTTTAGCAGTAACAGGCATTGTAGTTTTTTAACTTATAGTTAAGCGAGATCCAGCGGGTAAATACCTACGAAACTTCCAAGAGATTTTCTTTAGTAGTCAAATTCTTATGGCAAAAATTGTTATGGCTAAAAGTGGCTGACGTATTCAATGTTATTAAAATGGACCGTTCGTTTCGTACCATAAGCATACTTACGATAACGCTTACTTCGAAGTTCCAACGCGATATGATACGGCTTATCTCATGCCCAAGTTTTTTTATGATGGTAAGCTCTGTACTCTACCAATAGGGTTGGTTATTTTACAAAATAAGAACTATACCTTACTATCTATACCGAACTATCCTTACTTTATATGAACAAAAAATTATTAGATATATTTTAGGGAACCTAATAAAATTAAAACTTTTCTTTATGAAACATTTCAATAACTATTTTTTCTCCTAGTTATATAAGATTAGATTATTAGATAGATATTATATTAAACATTATGAACATTATTATTACCACCAACTACAACGTAAACCTAACCTCATAATTAATTCATTTACAGTTAAATGACATCCCTAATAATGCTTGCACACTGGGCCGTCGACACAGCGCGTTGGTAAACACAACAGTTTCCTACCATCAGTCCGAGTCGCGCGCGCGTCGTACGTCCACGCCCGTTGTGTGAGGTGCGTTACTCACTATTGTGTCGGTCTTGCCTCAGCACCCGCCACGAGTGTCCACAATGCACAGGAACTTCGCGGTTTGCCCATAGTTGTCCATAGTGATTGCATGCCCTGAACATTGTGCTTGTTTTGTGATACCGTGTGAGCGATGTGGATTTGTTAAGGATAATTGTTGAAGTGTACATCGAGTTGTGAGGTAAAAACATAACAAATAAAATGTTAGTACCGGTTTAGGCACCATTAATGCTTGAATAAACAATATAGTTACTATTATTGATTCAATTGATAAAAGTATTTTAAAATATAAAAAGCGCAATCAGTGCTGTATCCATGAAGATGGTCTAGTTTGGAAAGTTTATAAACAACTTACGCAAACGAGACGTACTACATATCTTCAAATCGTGTATGATCTTTGAATACCCTAAAGCTTTTAAATTACTCGAATCAACTTATTTTTTGGCAGATCTCTTGCATATAGATATACATCAGTCAGATTGCATAAATTGTATTATTATAAGGTCAGTCGATAATGCGCTGTTCGGTGTTCTGTGATAAATTAATTTATAAATGAGTATATTGATTGCCTCCAGGGGTATGAGGATTACACACGTCGTTGGTTCACTGCCGTATGGACAGCCTAAATATAGATGCCCCAGAGTCTCACGGATTGCACACATCCTTGCAGTGACAACTTCATTGTGATACCTAATATGATTATTGAGACCGAAGGAAACATTTACCAGCATCTACCACTGCATCTTACCTATTATTTATTAAAAAATGGACTCGTTAAGGTATAGTTTTGTTTGACCCAATCAAAACTCCGGTGTGTCTTTTATATCTGTTATTTTCTATTTATCTGTTACTTATTCTTCTTGTCGACGGTCTACCTGTCTTGTTGTCGATTCTCCAACAAGACATCGTATTTCTTTTCGATAAAGATAATTATCAGAATTTGGGATGCAGCTGTTCCAATAACGTTGTTTGACGTAAAGACGTAAAGCTTGGATTGTTATGTTGATCCAAGTTATTTTAAAGTTGTACAGAAATGCATTTAAAACAACGCAAGATTCTACTAAATAGGTAATGTTTCTAAGGACATTTGAAGTATTTGAAGCATTGCAGAGCATTCCTCAAGACTGTGATTTAGTAGCGTGACTGAGAGGCCAACACTTCGCGGTTCGGTTGTCATCAATGAATAGACCATTGGATACACACGAACGAGTTTAGTATTGGGTATATTTTAACAATAGTTTTCATGGTGGACAATAATCTCATCTCATAATAATCTTCTAACAAATTCTGAAAAAAATTGAACCAAGCTTCAACTTCGGTTACTTTTCATACTACCGAAATGCAACTGATCAGAATGTTCTCAAAGATCTGATTCCGTTTTGTAAAATACTGTAATTATGAAAGCATCTGCCAGATTGGGTTGGGTGGCCTAAAATCACACGCACATGTCGTTTCTTGCTCTCTCGACATCTTGCGCGGTTGGACCCGCATCCCGCTACCTGCTCTAAAAAACATTGTTCTCTGTACCCTACTATCCGCTGACAATAGGGACCTGCTTACCCTGTTTTGTTCTACGAATACCAATGACACAAGTATTGTTTTCAAGTACGCCATCGTTGCTGCACTTGACTAGAGGAATGTTAAGTTCGGTCGTTATAATTTATTGTGCTAGGAGACTTGCTTAATTATCCACCTACATTTGAGCTACTAAATGCAATTTGCCAATTACAGTAAATCATATGTGATATGCTGTCATGCGGTTGCAGAAGTCTCGCAAACATTGTCAGAATATTAAACTGTCTGTCTTCACGATACAGGTAAACGATACATAATAGGCCAATGGGCTGTGTTATTTGTCAATCGGACCACGTCTTTGCATCAGCATTTAACATCCATGTTGAATTCAAAGAGAATTTGATACGGCTCAGGCGTTGGAATTTTAATCGCTGTTATTGAAACCATTTTAGATATGTTTGCAAAAATAACATTTGGAAGGTTGACAATATAAACTAAACCTCCAATTGTTTCGAGAGGCCATGGTTGAACGTTTGAACGTGACCTTACAGGCAGTCTCTGATTGGGGCAAAGCCAATCTGGTCACGTTTAACGCCTCCAAGACACAGGCATGTCTTTTCACCGCCAAACGGAGTCCTTACCATCAGGCTCCTACTTTCCAAAATATATCCTTGCCAATATGCGATCGGCTTGATCTCCTAGGCATAACATTAACAGCCAAAATAAACTTTGGCTGTTCTATTGAGTCGAAGGCAGAAACAGCTGCCAGAAAGCTGGGTATCCTCTCTAAGGTTAAGCGGTACTTCACGCCTGGGCAGTTGCTCCAACTTTATAAAGCACAAGTCCGGTCATGCATGGAGTACTGCTGCCATCTTTGGGATGGATCAGCTAAGTACCAGCTTGAGGCCCTCGACTCAATAGACCGCCGAGCCAGGAGACTCATTGGAGATGAGTCTTTAATTAAGGCGAAACTCACGAGCCTCGACCATCGAAGAAAGGTTGCTTGCTTATCGGTTTTCTACAGGATATATTTTGGAGAGTGTGCGCAGGAATTGTTCAACCTAATTCCACCATCCCCATTTTTACACCGAACCACAAGACGCCGGGAAAATTTTCACCCGTACGTTGTTGACATACCGAAAATACGGACACAGCGTTTTGCATCCTCATTTATAATGCGGACAGCAAGGGAGTGGAACTTGCTTCCGGCGTCTGTGTTTCCTGACGCCTACAATCTAGGAACTTTCAAGGCCAGAGTGAATAGGTTTCTTCTGGGTAAGCGTGTTTCATCTTAGGCTTCGTCATCGCCCCTTCTGGGCGGGTCAGTGGCCAAACGCAAGCCCATTTAATTTAAAAAAAAAAAAAAAAAACCTACTTCGGAATTTTTAAGATGTTTGTAAGCGAGACATACACAGACGAGACAAAAGTCTAAATGATGAATTCTCGAAACGTATTAGAGTTGTTTATTAGGATGCTCTTAGTATGTTTTCTAACGCAGTTTGTTCGCCTAGCTAGCATATAAATCGCGGTCGGGAGCCGTTGTGACAGATAAGTGAGTGGTTATCGTCAGTGAGCCGAATTCCCGAAGCCGATAACGTGCCGTGAGAACACGCATCACAGGGATAATCTGAGATTTTTTGGAGACCATTTAAGCTCAATAAACATTAGTTATGTCGATTACGTTAAACAGCTTTCTTTGGGCTGGGTTCAAGGGTACTAGCCGTTTTAAAGTCAAGAGCGTTGCTTGCATCATTTATAATACCCTCTTGAAAGTATTTTTAACGTAAAGGGTCATTGTGTTTTATTTGAATGTAAACAAAGAAAAGCTTTAATAGGATTTAGGATACGTGATATTTGATCAGTGTGACATGTGGTCTTGTATCTCAACTGTAAAGGTGGTTTCATAAAATTTTCGTAATAATCAGATCATGTTTGAACATCCTTAATTAGATGCAGTTCAATGAGGTGCTTCCTTGCGGATGAGCTCCCACGATCAAGTCATGCGTTACTCACAAACGACCTCACAAATAGATTATTTATAAATAATGTACTAACACAGTCAATAGAATAGTACTTCACTTGCTAGAGTCATCATAGTCATCAACATTATAATTAGTTTCTATTCATGATATGATGCTAATGATTGATGTCTAGTTTGAAGATTTTGACATTTTGTGTACAACCGTGTATGAAACGGGATTCTCTTTTATCTGTATACCAAAACAACTTTTTTATTTTCTTCCATGTAACGCTAGTTTCACTGACTTAATTAGCTTTATATACTTTTTGTATGGTGACACTTTTCGCACTTCTCCGCCAACCTAAGTAGTCCGTTGGTGGAAGGCTGGCGGGGACAACCACGGTCATTCCCCTGTAGTTCCGGTACCTACGGTGCCAACCGGAAATTGACGTACAGCTACGGTTTAGTTACTCTTCAACATTCATGCTGATATTTAGAATTCGAATTTGTCTTGTTGGGTACTCGACGAGAAATTTCCATATTTTTTTTTTAAAACACCTTTCTTTGTAAAGCCTTGGAAGTTCAATATGAAAAACGCGTTCCGATTCGATTCGGAACTCTTGTAGACGTCAGGTCAGGCATTACAATAAAATGATAAAAGATATTTAAGCCATTGGATACATCAGTTAGTTTGTGTTAATGTAATCAATTTTTGTAAATAACCAAACAAACAAAACTGTTTTCTCTCTTTTTATTTCGAGAAAGCTACCTAGTTTGTTTAAGTCTTAGCTGTTATTTAAAATAGCCGTAAAGTTAATGGACTTTATCGAAAACTTATCGAATTAGTCGGATATGGCTATAGCAAGTGTTAATATTACCCTTAACGTTAATATCTATTGATCACCTCTCAGAAAAGGAAAGCATTGAGTAATTTATATTCACTTTCCAAAGTTTGCAGCTACACAAGTTAGTAGCACATGGTACTTGAACCTCTGTACTCTTATTATTATATTTGTACTCCCTGACATCAAAACATTTGAAATCTTTCCTAAATTATCCTATATCTCTATTAAATGAAAAGTGTAAATGAAACGTAAGGGACTGTTTTTTTCGGAAAATTTATCTTACACCTTATATTTTTCTCTATTAAGTTTAATTATATTATATTCTTATCCTCCAGCTAAATGCTTACACCCATATCCTAACTATTATAAATGCGAAAGTGAATTTGTTTGTTATTTACGCCTTCACGCCTCTACTACTCAACGGATCATCATGAAATTCAGATAGCCTATGGTATGGAGAAAGACATAGGCTACTTCTTATCCCGGGAACGCAGGTGGTACCGCGGGGGACAGCTAGTTCATAATAAAGTTATGAAACGTTTCAAGTTAGAATTCCGAAGTCTTTATCTGACACCATCGAGGAAAGATCCCTTTAGAGTAGTAATAATGAACAATCAAATTCCGAAACTCGTCAGTGATTTGTCACTGAATTTGAACAGTAAGCACCAATTACTGCATCGTGTGTTTTTGACTTGGCCAATCAGAGTGCATGCTTGCTTGACTTAGCCAATCAGAGCGCGTTGTCGGCGGTGGGAAATTGGCGGAATATATTTCAACCAAAATGAACGTCATTGCGCTTCTTTGGGTTAATTGTTCGATGTCTGACACGGACGTATGGTGATCGAAAGAGTGAGACGGAGGACACTATAACACTGATTTAATTAAAAAGCGATTATGAATAAGGTGGAATAATCATACTATATCGCAATGAGTTTCGTCCATAAGCCTTATTTGAAAGAATTATGCAAGTAGGTAAAATAACAAACAGTGCCATGCCTCAAACTAATTCTGTACACGTTTAATGACAGTCACGAATTCGATTTTGCTTAATATTGTTCAGTTCGACGTAATTCGAGCATTTTGTAGGCAAGAACGTGATCGTAACATCACTAAAAACAGTTACATTATGTTATTTAATATGAACAATACAATGATGATGATGATTTATGTCTTAAATATTTTTTTGCGAGGATTGTGCAACATCACTTTCACTTTTTAACCGAACTTGTTACCGCGTCATACGATATTTAAGCTTTTATCTCAACAAACTCGAAATTTATCACAGGCTCATATAAAATGAACAAATCCTGGGTAATTCTTCACACTTAGACACACATACTATCTGATCCTAAATTAAACAGCGTTTATGCAATGGGAATACTTCTTGTAAAAATAAATGTAATAAATGTATTCATAAGTACACCCAGATGAAGCACAAACAAACGTACATGCACAAAAATGGGAATCGTATTTACGTCCTATGGAGTGGCAGTCAGAGTATCTCTGTCGTTATTCTAACTAATATTTTGATGCGAAAGTAAGTTTTTTTTAAGTTACCTCATAACGTCTCAACTACTACTTTTGATGTCGGAAACACGCATGAAACTGAAGGGGGGGGGGGGGTGTCTAGGTGCTAGTCGAATTGTAAATGTGGAGAAATCCTTCCGTTGTAAACATGTTCTTTCTTTTGTGCTGTCGTACTACATGGTTGTCAATTACGAGAACCAAGTCGCACTTTATGGCTACATGTCCGACTGGCTTCACTGGCTGGACTACTTAATTGCGTGCTACTTTAAGAGAAACTTTTATGTGACTCCGAAAACTGCGGAAATCAACTCATACGCATGGTTATTGAATACCCATACAATAATTTCTCAAATAGAGTAAAATCGCTGCAAAAGTTCGTACAATGTTTCAGTTTCATGCAAACCTTCCAATCCTCAATAACAGTTTATTGGAACATCACTCTGTTATTCTTTGCATCGTTAATATGCTAGGTTCCTGTTTGAGCCTCTTTAATGTTATTCGACTTCTATTATGGTATTTTACGATGTTAAACAGAAACAGCGAAACACTGTAATCTAAACTGTTATATTAATCTTTACATGTTTTAGATCTTCTATTTTCACTTACTCCTTTGATTATGATATTTATAACTTCACTGATACAGTTTCATTACAATTTCAGTAAAATTTTCCTTTGAACTTTTTTCTATAAACCATGTTTCCATTCCTAGCCTTGTTTTATATTAGATAAGTTATATCTACATAACTAAACGTCAATATCACAATGTGAACAATGAGCACCCATATCATTGTGAACAAACGATAACGTTCCATCAACTCCGGGAGCGGCGTGCAACCGATCGGGATCACTGTTGGCGTATACCCAAACAGTTTATAGTCAGCGCTGTTTACCGAGCCAGCGTCACCTAAATATGCTCACGCCCGTAAACTGGAGCTTTACAAGCTTTTATCTGCACTGCACCGAAACACCCGGCGCTGCCGAGGCGTCTGCTCTGAACCCAATGCAATACGGAAACTATCACAAACTTTCTATTGGTATTTGGTGTCGTATATCAAGTGTATAACTAGTAAAAAAAATACATTGTCAGATTTGAAATTATTGTTTAGTTTCCAATAAAGCATGTCTCTCATAAATCTGATTAAAATTCTGTTATTCCACGGAAAAACGTTTGTCTCTCAACCACCATTACTATGATCTAATTTTATTAACATGTGTGTCAGCGCAAATACCTATGTAGTGTAGACAGCAGGTAGGAACTGCGTGTATCTAGTACTTCGCCCGGGTGTACTTAGCGTGCTACGTGCTTAATCTCGTTCATTGAGCATTTGTAAGGCGGCACAGTGCATTCTTTTTACTCTACTGCCCTGATTATTTACTAAGGCTGTATATTATAAACATACTATCACATGTTCGATTTCAAAACATTAAACTGTGTCAGTATTCTTTATATCACTTAAGAGTGAACTAATGTTTATGGATATTAGTAATACACTTCCTTACCTGCATGAATATTCATTAGAATTATCTTTGCCGTTCGCATTCATTTCATCAAGTTTATTTTTAGTTTCATTTACATAAGCGATATAAATGCTATTCCTTTCATTGACGTCATATTCATGTTTGGGATCTATAAATTTCTCTCAACAGTTTAAGTAAAATTAAACTGTGCATGTCGTTATTTGTTACATTAACACAACGCGCAACGTGCGCTGCCCGTTCGTCGTCGGCGCGCACGCACATTGCTTCGCATTCTATTGGCACACTTCTCTTCATCGAAAGTTCGTTATTTATTCCACTTTTTGCGCTTTCCTTAACACTAACTGCTTCATTGATCCACTGTTCTATTAAACTGTTATTTGGATAATTGAATCGTGCGTGATGATTTTACTCAGAATTGACAAATTCATAATTTGCTTTCAACCAAAATTTTTCTTCATCTGTTTCAGACACAAAATCCTTTAGTTTACGTAATTTTATTATGTATCTAATAGTACAATTTATTAAATACAGAAGATTCTTATGTAGGCGTAGAAGTAACTATGTACAATCAATTAATCTTCTTATTATTATAATTAATTATCTATTAATTATTACATTAATTTGAGAAAGGATATACATTATATAATGATTAAAATAGCATTTAATTAATTAAGAACAATACATAATATTTTCAAAAAGGAATCAATGATTTTATGTAAATTGAAGTACATTTTCCGCGAAAATATTTTTTTCAGGTCGTCAACTAATTAGATATACCTTTTCCATAGGATTTTAATCCTTTTCACCTTCATGAAGTATTAAAGTGTCAATGAATATAGAAGGGCTTCTATTCTAATTTTGTGCTTGTTGTGCAAGAGTCGCCATGGTGCCAAGTTCAGCCGCCTACTACCGCCCATGCTGCTCCTACGCTTATTGATAAGCCGGTCTTGTTAACTGCATCTGTTATACCAGATCTTTGAGATTATATTACCAATATGAGCTATTAGCAAATCCGTTCTTGTGTCTTTGCAAATGAAATGTTGTCTAATCAACTTATTATCTGGCATTTAATAATGGTATCGTTAATCAAAGCTCCAAGTCATATACCTACAATCATACATCTACTAGGTACATAAGGTTTAGGTATTTTAAAATAACACAAACTATTCTTGAGACTTGACTTAAGTTTGGTTCGTGTTACCAATCTTGGAAGTAGCGCTCTCGTTTTTTTTATGTCAGTCGTGTATATAGTACTTGGTGCGTACTCGTTTCTCTCTCGGTACGGTACGACGAGATATCGCGTGTCCGTGAACTAGTGGTAAGAAGACAGGTGTATAACAATTAACATCGCACGTAGATGTAATATAACTGAGTATTCTCAAGGTCAACATCTTGGTGAGCCACTGACATACCTCAGCCTTCAACGCGTACGCACTTTCGTATATTTTGTATATCTATCTACTTCACTGGCTACACGTGATTTCTGAATATAACTGCAGGTATTTATATCTTCTTCAAAAGTAGGCAAAAGGTTACGTGGTTCAAATTACTGTAGGTGTCGCACCTGCTAGTACTTGCAAGTTGATGATATTAACTGACCTCGTGAATCAAGTAATTTATTGCCATGCTAATACGACTGGTGCTACTATTGTGAAAATGAAACTGAGGAATTAGTAGCGTTCAATTTAACATTAGTTTCAAATCAATAAACATGATGTATAGCATAACGCGAAGCTCTACATTTAAGTGTTTTATTGATGTTTATATTCTTTGTTCTTTTATCATGTTTAACGATGATGTGCCAGTTGTGAATATAATTGCACACTGTATTCTAAACAAAAAGTTATTTATCTGTAATTTTAGTAGTACTATTATAATTAGAATCATTTTCATAGCTGACGTAATAGTTAAGCGTGATGGTTTATACATTATACTTTATATTGTAGGTACCAACATATGCGTTTCCTGATAGTGTTTAGCTATCCTTATATATGCGGTCGACATTCCAGCCGGTCTCTGTGTTTACTCGTCCTCGTCTAGCGGGCTTAAAATAATTACACAAGTGCGTTGGCGCAACCAACCCTCTGAGCTTCGTTGCTCCAATACGTTACGTTTCCCTTCCACCTGGCCTACCTGACATTTTCTCTCAGTCGAGATAGTAAAAGTGTCAATTTTTAACAGGTTTTTATAAACTTGATATTATGATCGTAGTTACCTAATAAGCTTTCACTTTCATAAAATCATAAGATTAATAATGTTAAAACTTTATGCTTGATTTCTTTTTTCATATTGTTGGTATCTCAAACTATAGTACATTACAATGGGTGATCTTTTTCAGACAATAATCGTTAATATTATTATCTTTTTCAGACAATCTTTCTTCTTCGCGTTTTTTTTTACTAAAATTTGTCATTACGCTCTCTATTTGATATATCAAAAATATCAATATTACAACAGACTGATTCTTGTTGCAATTTTAAATGATATGTTATCTCTTTTCAGATTTAAGTTTTTTACTGTTCATAGCCGAGTGTACTGTAGCGTAAAGTAATGTCGGTCCATCTGCGCCATGTTGATTATTGGAGCACGTTCGAATTTCAAACTGTGAATAGTAAATAAACGGTCCGTCATGGAGGGCGCAAAGCGTGCGCGTACGCCGCCTTATGCTTGTCTTGTTTCGCGGCAATCGCGGCTCAGTTCAGTATGTTGATATCTTTGAATGGAGACAGTCACGCGGTTGTCCGTCTCTACTCTTTAACAACCGTCTCATACGAATGTCAAGACGTGTCAGTGTAAAAGGGAATGTGGTTAAAGTTTGTAATGATAACGATCTCACTCTTGATTCAGTGTGTGTGTGTGTATGTTCGCGGTATACTCTTTGATTATGACGTGTGGGTTTATTTCGGTGTCATTCTATTTTGGAATCGCTTCTCTGCGTGAATAAACAGTATACTTAGTTACTTAACTTCATCACAAATTACGTGAAATAGCAACGACAGGTTTTTTCAACATAGATGGGATCTCTGTTTACAGATTTCTATACCGTTACTACCGATATTAAAATAAAAAGGTAAAAAATCTATCATCTCACCACTAACAAAAGATTCTAATAGAAACCACTAATGCCAACACACTTTAGTATAATATTATAACTAATGATTTTAAATAACAAACACAGTGAGGCTTATTGTAGTCGACACGAGTAATGAGTGAGATTAATAACTCAGTTCACGGGTTCACCACTCAAGTCCACCGCTCTACTTGTCCCAATGGCCATATCCGTCGTAAATCGACCGCTTCCTCCGACCATCTTCGCGTTGAGTCTCGCTATTATAAACATGATTTATACCTGTCCCGTCATTAGTTAACATGTCAGCAATTGTCGCTAGCGGATGAGTTTTATTTGCTCCTACAACCTATTTAAAGACGCTTCAATAGAAATAAAATAAAAGCTATCCAACATTAGCATCAACAAAAGCCTTTGCCTGAATTCTTAAGTTTATATTTGTATTCAGATCGCGCTTTTCCTCCTATTGTTATTATCAAAACTACAGATTTGCAAAGATAAACAGTTGTTATGATAGTCAAAGAACAAGGTCACTGAGAAACCACTTTAGCTATCAAATCGGTGTTATTGTTATCAAGTTTGCATTACAAGGTTTCAGCTATCGTGAAGGTCATGAATTACTCCGTACAAAGAACCAACGGTGATAAATGTGGTGGTGTTTGTTCCTTAGATTTATTATGATTTAAACGCCATCGGCCTTTGCGTGCTAATAATCTTGCACATGAGTCAGGTGCGGCACGCCAGCAGTGCGGCGGCTGGACGGAGCCCTGGCGTACTTTATCTTGGGAAAATATCGGTCTCGTGCAGGAAAGCGTTGGCTGCTCGCCAGGCCCTGGCCTCAAAACACGTTTCCATCATTGTGCCGTGTCCGTTGTGTATTCATAATATAGAGTATTAGGATTAGCTTTATCACGAACCTCATAAGTTCTTTAATGTGCTTTGAGATGTTTATCATCGGCGAACTACTGGAATGCATTTACTCGTATATATTTTAAAATAACCTCTCAGGGTCTCAATATTAAGGTTCCAATTACAGCTTAGCTGTGCCTTGAAACTAGATCTCCTATTGTTTGATATTACGTGAATGGAGACGTTACCTGTTATTATTATAAATTATTGTAGTTCCAATGCAGTCATTCATGGCGTTTATTTATTCGTTAGTAACCTTTAGACATTCTTCAAAGTGTTGTATATGGGTAGCAAGTTTGTCTAAAGCTATAATTATAGCTACTTCAAGGGTTAGAAGAATAAAATTTATCAATGTATTTGTAAATCGTGTTGATAAAATTATACTAAACTGTTTCAACGCAACGTGATGTTTTCAATGAACACAGATGCTTTGTTTCTATATAAGCGCGTTATAAATACTAATGAAAGTTCACTAGTTGTTCCGCAATTTTCTCATAATTCGCAAATGCAACTCCCACAGTGAACTTTCCACCGAGACAATAGGTCGTTGAAGATTTCACTCTTTTTGTCAACGCACCATCAAAGCGCAATCTTGTGTTAATTAAATTCAAATGTGCTTGTAACTACCTTCCTAGATTGAGGTTTTACTCTTGTCTTTTTTCACTGTTTGTTGTTATGTAAAACCTCCCAACTCCCACACTGAGTTCGTAAACCCCTTGTGTCACGTAACTTTTTTGTAATTTCGCCAATCGTATCCGGTGGATTGTGAAAGTGAAATACTATTTTGAATCTTATCGTAATTTCCTTCTGCCTTCGTGTTTCCTGAATTTATTAATTACTGTTTTAATAATTCTTAAAAGGATGTATCTGTGAGTGCCCCTCGCCAAGACGAGCTAAGCGAAGCGCAAGGCCACTACCTACCTTTTCTTGAAGCGTTTTTTTGAATCCACATAACTTAGGTTTGGATTATACCAGATAAACAAAATTTTCGGGATATGTTGTCAATAGTGAATTCATTAAACATATTAAGTTTCAATAATATAGCTCTTATACTTTTTACGATTTTATTAATATAAACAAAAAAAAATCGTCACTGACTCACTGATGATCATCAAAACTCTTAGGGTACTTCCTGAACCGGCCGTTTCGCTACTACAAGAACTATTGTATTATAGAAAAGTAATTAACAGTGAATAAATTTTTCACCTTACGCCCATGTGACGGTAGCGAAACGGCCAAGCCACATATTTTTGGCTACGGTGTGGTTAGGGCTTGTAGAGTTAGGGCGTTTAGAGTTTTATAAGCTTGGCTTTACATGAGATCTGATAACTTATTGACAGTGAGAGCCATAATATGGTCTCGTATTGGCTACATTTTATATGAAAATGTTTTGGTGGGATAAAGATTACTGATAGTGTAGTGATCATTTAGCCATGTATGAGTAATGTCCCAGGATATTTATTTATTTTCAAAATAGCTGACTACATTTAATCGACTAATAGCTCCAAAGAACCACAATATATGACTTTCATATTATTGACTTCTTCAGTTGTGTTACGCACTTATAAATAAATGATATAGTAGATTCGTAATAACCTTGCCGAACAATTAGTGTCCTCATTCAAAACAAAGCTTCTGTATATATGTCTTCAGTATCGTTTGTCTTTAAAACTTAGATTAAGTAAAACGTTTTAAATTGTGCAATTAGTTACGGCTTCAGATTTCAGGGCTGAATACTTAAGAAACATTTAGTTAGATTGCGTCGATAATTGTAGCTAACGGTGTATTTTTAAGCGGTCGAAGGAATTAGTTTTATCGAATCAAACATTGGTATTTCACACGAGTTTTAATTTGGCATACCTATACATTCTGGGTATATTTTTGAGTAACCATACAAAATTAATAACAAGCATGACCTTACAAAGAGTTCGAGTATTAGTGCAGTAGAATTAGATAATCAATTTACATTAATTGTGGTACGAATGATTTTCGGTATATCGATAGAGTTATGTATGGATATACCTACCTTAAATTCGCAACCGATTTGGAAATACGGAACATGGTGAAAGTTGAGAAAAACTTTGATATTGAATAATTCCTAAACAAAAATTGTGGTACTAGTTGCGAGAATACCATGTCTTTAGATAACCATTACCTACCTTCTCAAGAAATTTGGACTGGTTGCGACATACGGAACATACCTAAACTTAAAAAAGTGATTTTTCGCCTTTATCTCCTAGGCAAAATTTGTGGTACTAGTTGCGAACTCATTGGTAACTTGTATTAGCCTATTACACTTAGTTTTAAGTTTGCAGCCGGTTGCGATCTACGGAACCCTAAGAAAATACTTTTTGCTAAATTCAACTTCTAGCAAAATTAGCGTAGTCTGTATTATTGCTTATATCATATTTGTAGGTCGACTTCTACCTACTTTGTGATCGCAACCGAAGAGAACATTACGGAACATAGTTTATTTTGCAAGTAAAATGTGCGCGTATTCGCGTATTACAAGGGGAATGCGGAAGGTGCGGGAGGCAGAACTAGCGTTGAGGAATCTACAAAAATTCCTGCGTCTATCGAAATCTGTCATCTTTTTTGCACTGCTAAGTAAGAACGTTCTTTATTTTTATAGGTATCAATGTAAAATGTATCGAAAAAATACAATATCGTCGTATCCTACAAATAAGGCCGTAGCTGCAAAACAGCAAATTTTCAGGTTTGATTAAAAAAAAAACATTAGTTTCCAATTATGTGTTGGTTGGTATCCTATGTAGGGCTTGCAATCCGGATATCCGAATTATCCGTATATATGGCGTTTTTAATATCCGGACTTGAGCAACATTATTATCCGGAATTTTCAGATTTTTCGGATAATGTATAGTGGATTTCAGTTTACGCTCAAACAAATTGATAGCTTTAAGCTTAATTTTAAGAGTAAACTTTTTTTTTTTTATACCACTTAGGTGGCAAACAAGCATAGGCCCGCCTGATGGTAAGCAGTTACCGTAGCCTATGGAGGCTTGCAATACCAGGCGTATCACGTCGGCGTTGCCTACCCTGAAAAAACCTCTTCTCATCTATTTTGAAGAACTCCATGCTGTACTCCATTGGGAAAACCACGGCGGGGAGCTCATTCCACAGATTCATTCTTCAGAACACCGTCCGTTGTACAAGCGGTAGAACACACATAAGGAGGCAAAGTCTCTCCTCAGACTGAGGGGCTCTAAACCGCTTGTGAGCTCGGGATCGTCGACAATTCTTATGGCACGTCGTTGAACCGAGTCTAAAGGATCAAGCTTGGATCCAGGTGCCCCCGCCCATAGATGACAGCAGTATTCCATATGAGGCCGGACTTGCGACTTGTAAAGTTGCAGCCTTTGCCCCGATGTGAAGTACTGCCTCGCTCTGTTGAGCACTCCGAACTTTTTGGATGCCTGCTTAACCTTGCCTTCTAAGTGACTTCGGAACAAAACGTCGCTAGAAATGTCGACGCCAAGGATCCCGATGCTTTTGCTGATGTTCAGAGACGTGTTCTGGAACTGTGGAGCCACAGCAAATGGGGTTTTCTTAGCGGTGAACGCGCAGGCTTGAGTCTTGGTGGGATTGAAATGGACTAGGTTTAGTCAACTCCAATCGGAGACACTAGTTAGTGTACTCTCGATTTCAGACACCAGCCGTTCACGGCTTTCCTCAACCTCGGAACGAGGGATATTTGCACAGGTGTTCATATTGCGAAATGTTATAGATCTTTAATGCTGCCATATTTTGAAGAGTATAAATAAAATATTTGGGGTAAATCCTGGGTAAAAAGTAAAAATAAATGATATAAAATGTATTTACAAAAATCAAGGCGTCTGTCACGGTTCATTTCTGTAGGTTTGGCTAAGCACAGGTAGCATGATGCATTTGATCTAGCATCCTTAGATCAAGCAAGATACGTACAAATTTTAGCATCGATCATTGTCATCATAAGTTGATGACTCACCTTATTATTATTGCACTTAGTGGGGATAAGATCCTTAATATCGTCATCCATTTGCCTTTTGATGACCACTTCTTCGTTTTTTTTTTTACAAAAGTGAACTGCACTGGACGACAATATAAGGCTGAGCATGGCTTAGGATTCATCCATAAACTTTCGTCTCCAGCAGTCAGCTTGAGTGCCACCAAGGAGGTCATAAATATACTTAAATCATCTTGTCCCCCTTCCATTTTTTGTTTATATCGGCTTTGGTTGGAAGGACCATCAAATCCCCACTTGGATATTAGTTTCAGATCCTTATTTTCTACATTGCCAGAAAGACTTTCAAGGATCCTTTTCACCGTGATATCTAGTAATGCTTGAAGTGTTATCCTAGCTGATGAATCCGTTACTGTAACTGATTTTTTCGGAGGATAGCATTGCAATTTGGCTTGTTAAGCTTTGTAGTAAGACGGGTAAATATCTTTAGCACCTTCCCTAATGGCTGTCTCCCGCAACGTGATGTATTGCCACTTAGACAGTTTTAGTGAAAGGAGCAACCCTAGTGCTTTTTGTTGTGTAAATAAAGATTTAATTGGTTTATCAAGCATTTCCTTAATTTTTGCAGCTGCATCTGGATTTTTCAGCATATATTCGATTACGAATGCAGTATCCTCACGACCATCTTCTCTTAAAAGTAATGCAGCTGAATTGGCCAATTCAATTGGATCTTCGAATTTATGTTCGTCAGACCTTCTCTTCTTCTGTTTGCTGCCTAGATCTTCGAATGCTTTTCGAGGTCTTTTTGTCATTGTACCAATAGACGATGTCGACGGTTCTGGAGACATTAAATGTGCACTATTTCTCTCTTCATTCGATTCTTGGAAGACAAAATTATTTGGCACACAACTTGGCCAATCAACATTAGCCTGAAGCCAATTTCCGTAATGCTTCCTGAATGTATCAAGGATACGGTGAGAATTCTGCCACCTCTGTGAAGCAGCTCGTGTGAATTTTCGACAAAATTCCTTAAGCGTTACACGGTCTTCCTCAAAAAGGCGATCACCTAGACGAGCTCCCACTGCCCTGAACAATACTTCATGATCAAATGAAGTACTTCCGCTTCTTAGAAAAACAAGTCTAAGTTGGTGGTTAGACTTTCCATTATAATATTTTACGGTCACAGGTAGGGATTGCAATCCGGATACTTCGAAATTCGATATTATGAAAAAAAAATTTCAAACAGTGTATTTCTATAAAAAAAAGATATAAGGTAAACACTTTTTCTTGATAAAGTTAAATTTTAAAAATATTTCAGCTTTTGCTAGTTATCACAAACTTTTTTGATGCGTGTACATAATTGGATACTAACTAATATTAACTATATGTTTTTTTTTACAAACCTCCTGATTTATAGCTGTTTTGCAGTTACGCCCCTTTTCGTAGGATACGTCAATATTGTAACTTTTCGATATTTTTTACAATGTTACCTATAAAAATAAAGAACTTTCTTACTTAGCAGTGCAAAAAAGATGACAGATTTCGATAGACGCAGGAATTTTTGTAGATTCCTCAACGCTAGTTCTGCCTCCCGCACCTTCCGCATTCCCCTTGTAACACGCGAATACGCGCACATTTTACTTGCAAAATAAACTATGTTCCGTAATGTTCTCTTCGGTTGCGATCACAAAGTAGGTAGAAGTCGACCTACAAATATGATATAAGCAATAATACAGACTACGCTAATTTTGCTAGAAGTAGAATTTAGCAAAAAGTATTTTCTTAGGGTTCCGTAGATCGCAACCGGCTGCAAACTTAAAACTAAGTGTAATAGGCTAATACAAGTTACCAATGAGTTCGCAACTAGTACCACAAATTTTGCCTAGGAGATAAAGGCGAAAAAACACTTTTTTAAGTTTAGGTATGTTCCGTATGTCGCAACCAGTCCAAATTTCTTGAGAAGGTAGGTAATGGTTATCTAAAGACATGGTATTCTCGCAACTAGTACCACAATTTTTGTTTAGGAATTATTCAATATCAAAGTTTTTCTCAATTTTCACCATGTTCCGTACTTCCAAATCGGTTGCGAATTTAAGGTAATCATATCCATACATAACTCTATCGATATACCGAAAATCATTCGTACCACAATTAATGTAAAATGTTGCTTAATTTTGAGCTAATTCTACTGGACTATATGTATTTAACATTTGAAACTTCTCATAAGTCACAGGAAAACGTGAATAGGTCCACAGCGGCGCAAAGATGGTGTTCCTTTGTTCGTCTGCCATTCATTAGCCGAATGTAGCTTTGGTAGGCCCCATTCTTTGAGAGTGCGTTGAACTGACGATTGTCATGCTTCCTGATGTCTCCACATGTAACGTGTTTTACGGGTTGTCGACGCGTTTTGGTGCTCCATATGGAATGTTGCAATCACTCCGTCAACAAACACGCTCCTTACACGTCAGTCGCCCGGTTCAGTCAAGAGTATTTTGCCACCGATTATTATAAATTATATAAAACCATTCCTCTTCATAAAGATGTTAGCAGTTTTATACATTATATACTTATAGGTTAAATCAATGATTTTTTTATTTTACTGCACTGTTGTACTCCACATGGCGAAATCAAGGATTTTTATGAAAATCATTACGCAGAGTCAATACTTTTTCTTTAAAAAAAATATTGCATTGGATACCAGCCCAGTGGTCTACTAAGCACTTCCTGAAATAGATAATATTTTTATCTGTGTAACATACATAACAGTTGTAACTATAAACATTACGAGACTAGCGCAGAGTTATTTACAATTTAAAGCATACGGTATTGAGAAACCCAATCCTACAACAAATTTCTCAATTCATATAACTATCTACTTTCTGAAGTTTAATAGTAGATTTTTTGACCTAAAATATGACATATTTTAGGTCAAAATAAAAACGTGTTTAAATATTAAAGTAAATGTAACTATACTGTTTATTTGCATGTAGATCATAAATGCATTGGATCATATTTTTTTACGATTATAAAGGAATGATAACGCAAGATAAGAAATGAATATGTGGAATAAATACAGTGCTATCTTAAAAGGTGTGTTGTCTCCTCGTTAGTATTGTGAATAAGCTAACGTACAAGACATCATACATATCTACATCTACCTACATCAGTGACGACATTGATGAAACGGGAGTAGATAACGTGAGCAAGCTAAAAAAGTACATGAAACTCGTGAGTCAGACATCGGAACCTTGGACGGTGTGTTGTGTTACAATGCGCTCGCGCTGAATGAAAGCAATAGACGAAACAGTGAATGAAATAATAATAACACCTGAAAAGTGTTTTAAACATAAGTGATAAGCTTCAATTTGTGTTGTGTATTGGGACATGAGTGAGGATGAGCACAGAACGACGCCTCTCCCGGAGTTTCCACTCGTGTCTGAAGGGCTCCTCGACGGAGGAGGCGGCCGATGACGAGGAAAGTTGCTACCATTCACTCGGTGGTCGCCACTCTCTGAGCCGACAACCGCCGGTCTACGTTGAGGACCTATCCAATGTCTCTCTAGCTGATTTTGAATCATCGCAGGATGAGAACAATGGTACGTATCCTCCACTTTATACAATAAGGTCACATGAAAGAATCATATAAGTATACACTATTATTCTATTGTAGTAGTTTTTTCTCACATCGATGTTTTTTTTTATTTCTTCAGCAAAGATAGTGCTTATTGATATTTTTTGTCTGTTATCAAAATATCTAAGGAGTTATTGAGTCATTTACCATTATCAAAAATGAATTTAGATGATGATATGTTTTAAAAATATGCTTTTATAATAACAAATTATGTATTTAGAGCCGTTCGCGTAGTTATTATTATAATAGTTCTTAGTAGTTACCTAGCTGAAGGCTATTGAATATAAGTAACATATTGTTACTAAGTAATTCCACGTAATGTTAGGTATTGTTTATATTCACAAGCTTTTGTTTCTTTTTTAAATCGATATAAAATGTCTAGCATTACGGAAACGAATATTGAGTACCTACCCATTTGATTTACATAAAAGTCATGTTATTATGCAAATAATCAACTCTCTGTAAGGGAAAGCACACTATCAGTAAAATTAAATGCAGGCTGATGACAAATTACTAATTTGTAGTAAAATGTGCGCCATTTATACGAACAACTACAAAAATGTAATAACTAGTAAGAAAAATATCATGAAATTGTAATATAATAGGTTAATAATATGTTGTGTGAACCAAAAAATGTCTTGTGATCGAAATCGCAGTCCTTATCATTTGAATCATAAAATTGCCTGCATTTATTAGATAACCAGTAGTTATGCTTTTTATATAAAAACTTAATTCAAAGTATGATGTTTATCTACTGTTTGTTTCTCTTAAGAGATATAAATGGAAGTAGCTTACTTTGCTGGATATAAATAAAAATAATTCGTAAACTAAAATACGAATTTCATATCAAATGTATTTCTGAATACAAGCCTCTGATGATGGTCACTGTCACCTAATACTATGGGGATAGCCAATGTGTTCTTATAATAGGTCATTTCCAGCCTTTTTTAAATCCCCATAAGTGTGACAAACATTAAAATTAAAATGTCAAACTAAAATTTCGTAGCGAGGTCCAGACAAATTGTCGTAGAGCTACTTTATCAAGTCAAAGATTTAAACGAAATGTGCTACGATTTTTTAAGTTTGTCCAAAATCTTAAAGATTTAATATCGTTTCAAAACAACAATAAAAACATAACATTGTGCAAGTAAATTACATAACTTGCAAGTAAGGTTTATTCGATGTAAGAAGATACGCTCTTTCTCTATAAGTATGTCACTTATAACTTATAAGGAAGGTGTAGACAGTGTATCGACGATGATATAACTGTTTTCGTTGACCGCGGACCGCAACTTGGCAATTGCCATACATGTATGTGGTAATATCGAACATTAGATATAGATTGATACATACGTATACGTAGCTCTGCCGGGCTAACATGGCTGCCATGACATACCGTATCTCACGGTATCTCCACTCGATATTACGTCATAAATTGGACTTATTTCATTTGTCTACTGACCGCAACATGGTTGCACGTAAAACTCGATTCTAGACGTCAAAAGTGGAAGAAATGTCTACGTCTATCCGTCAGTTGTGTTTTGTCGATGAACCGTAACATGCCAGCCTAATTTTATCCAATTTTGACAGTTAAATATGAAATATATATCGTCTAACATTTTGGTAGACGAGAAGGCACGAGCAATTTTGGTATCGTCTTATTCGGCGCGTTTTCCTATAGTTAGCTTCGAACACGATACCGGTCCCGTATTAGGATATAACTAAGATGTCCCCCGGTTGTTGCAACGCTCGTGGTGTGGTGTAACATGATAAGCCGTTCTTAATCGATCGATCGGAAGTTAAGCTACCACCGTCGTGGTCGGTACCTGGATGGGTGACCGCCTAGTGGTATTTCAAATCGAGCGTTTCCGTGTTTCGGAAGGCACGTAAAGCCGTTGGTCCTGGTTATCACTTAATTGTGATAGTCGTTAAGCTAGTTGGAGGCCTTCTAGGCGGCTTGAAAACTCCAACAGTAGGTTGACCACTAGCCTACCTCCACCGATCCGCAGTGGGCACGCGTGGTGGAGTATCTGCCCATTCCCTTCAATCCTGATTTGTGAAAGGAGGGCTGTGCTCAGCAGCTGGACATTATAGGCTGACGATGATGATGAAGATGTTCCTTGCGGTTTCACCCGCGTTCTCAGGATAAAAGTAGCCTATGCCCTTCTCCATTGGCGTGCTAAATTACATCGCAATCATTTCAGCGGTTTAAGCGTGAAAGCGTAACAAACAAACAAACTCATATTCACATTTATAACATTAGTTAGGATTATTACCATACTTGCTTTCCCTCCCATTTCTATCTGTTGGATATTCTTATTACAACGTAATTATTGCAGATCCCTTATGCCTTGAGGTTAACGGCGGCGAATTGAGAATATACCTACTCATATTTTGCTAACTAAGGTCGCGTTGGTGGTGAACATTTGGACTAAAGCATCTTTACCCATCCGTCCTTTAGAGGAAAAGAATACAAGACCTCTGTCCCCTTTAATTTGGTACTTAGTTGCGGAGTTTCAGGTACTATCTATTCTGTGGTACAAGTCTCTTCCTCATAGGTATGTCAACATAAAAATTGTCAACATGATAAATGTGCATTTGATAATCAAATAATATACTTTCAGATTGAAATAACAATTTAATAGGAATGCAAAAGTAACACTTTGTGCCACAAATTTTATGTGGCGTCACACTTGAAAAACAAACACATTATTATAATTCTGTCAGAGCTCCACAAACTTTTTGATGTTGCAGGTGATTTTGGCTACCCGCTAGAACCATGGCTCATGACCATCTGACGACTGTAAGACCACAGTTTAACCACATAAGACTTTCCATTGGTTCAACGAACGTTATGGACCAAGCTCATCTAATGAGGCCTTTATATTGGCCCACTCCCGGTTTCATAGGCGAGCGATAGTCGCCGGCCGCAAACTCTTGCTTGATGCTCGTGCATGTTTGGCTGGTATTGGCATAGAAAGTTGATCTGTGTCTTATATCTGCGTATCCTGAAACAATGTTTTGCAGTTATGATTGATTCTATAATAAACTCAAATTAAGTGTTTCGCAACGTATAATCAAATCTATATTTACTTACGATTTTTTGTAGGAATTTCTATGATTATTATGAAGGCCTCCAATAATTATAATATTCCGGTATTCCGATATAAAAGCGTCAAACAAACAATATGTCATCGATCATATATTTTTTTAATCTTAAATGGCAGGCTTGGGTTATTAACTATACAACCTATTTTTTTTCTTATCTCTTTAAATATTAATTTTGCTTGTATGTCTTGTTCGTGTATGTGTTATTCTTCGCGTTTGTTCCAATCAGAGGTAATATTTTTGTTACTCAAACTAGAAATTGGGTGATATTTTACCCAATTTCTGAGTGTTGCTATTAAAAAATATGTATGTGTACTAAAACTGTGTAATCAAAGGGCAACATCGGTTTGTCTACATGAAACTGTCATGAAATACTGAAGTCTACGATGAAAAGATTGTCGTCGTGGCGCTCATGTTAGGGTCAATGACAAAAAACACGACAATGACAATCCTTGTCACTCTCGCGTGAATTATTTCGTGGTTGCGCATGTTAGGCCTACTGGTGATCTTCAATGACGCAGTGTTCAACGGGCTGCCACAGTGTTGTTTTTGCATAAACATATTTTTTGGTGTTAGAGGGTTGTTCCTTCTTAAACTCAACAATCAACTCAACAACTAATATATTATAAGTACTTATGAACGTTACAATTTACTCTACCATCGGCTCGTAATACATTGAATTGAAACTGAGAAGACTGGCGAGACACTCAGCATTTTTATTTTGGATATGTATTTCTTTTCAATCTTTCCTTAAACTTGTCAGAAAAAATAGAAGACTGAACATTTCATCTTCATCACACTTTAATTTAACGTGTTTTTTTAATCTTTTTTTATACTCCCAAGGTAGCAAACAAGCATACGGCCCGCCTGATGGTAAGCGGCGGTCAGGCGGTTACAATAGTGTCGTATTTTTGTGTTCTTCAAAATAATATAGAGTCTTTTAAGACTGAGACTATTCCTCTCAATCAAACTGTTACCTATAAGCATACTATATAATTTCGGTTAAGTGAAAACCCTAGTTATATAACTTTACATTATGGTTTCTGTGTGATGCTTACTCGCTCATCGGGCGTAATATGCTGATGTTATGTTATTTAATATTTTGATTACTTGAAACTATAATTTATTCTACAAGTTACGAGAAATATTTACATATTCATAAAATGAAGAAATAATATATTACTTAAATATTATTTTAGTACATCAAACAATTATAAGTATATTTATTCTATTTATGTTATTTTATCATGGTGGTGTCAATAATAAAGAATATTTATATTGTTTAAGTAAGAGTGATTTAAACCATGAACATTTTGTTCAAACGTTTACTAATATGCCTACATAGAATGAACGTTACCCTCCCAAAGTGATAATTCGTATGTAAATCTACAATACTTATTTGATATTAAAAAACTTTTTTGCATGCAGCGTGTGTAGGTGTCGATATCCTTGATTTGATCTTGACATTGATTTGGTACTTTATTCGCGTGTGCTCGTTATGAGTCATTTCATTATTCTACACCGGATAAGTATTACGTACTTATACTCGTCCACCTCTGCTGTTACCTTGATGATTTTTTCTATCAGTAACTGTCAAACTTATTAGCAAACCTTCGTAGTGTGATCATACACAACGAAGGTTTGCGAATAAGTTACGCGACCTACACATATAAACCTACTTTTTCTGTAGAACCAAAGTTGATAAAAAGCCATCAAAAAGAAAATAACCTTTATAGGAAAATAAGCAAAGAAAATAACATTAGGATCTATTGACTCTGGCAGTTATTAATTGCGGGATGTTCAAGCTATTCTTTTCACATTAGGAACAAATAAAAAACTACAAAAAAGTGGTGTGTTTACTTTAGATCACGTTTGAAGTTAAACATTCATAACCCGTGTCGGTTCGGCGCACCTGTACCGCCATAGCAGCATGGTTGCGCGGGCGCACCGCCACCGCTCGCATCCGCTTCCTGTGTTCCTCTCTTTCATATGCAACCCTTTTCGACACCAGGTAGCGCTTCCGTTATATACTGTTTCTGTGATATGAGGTAAAAAGATTGATCTAGGTAATAAAAATAATGTAGAAAACAAACTATTCTGGCTATTGCTGAAGTCGCTCCCACACTTTTATTTTATTTGAATAAGGCCGAGTTATTCGTTAATTGTTATCATCCGCCAGGGCTGGCTGGGAGAAGTTACCGACATCGATATTGTCAATCTAGTACTGCATTAATGTCGGCGAGACATCTCGTTTGCGCAGCGGCGGGGGCTGGTTTTTGTGTGCAGCATCCATTACGGACGGAAGCCGAGAGGGCTGCGTATACGTATATACATACCACACGTTATTCTCCGTCCTTTTGTTGCGTACCTCTCCCGTCTTGAATGAAATTTAGGGGCCAGGAACTACACACACACGTGCTAATCGTTCTGGTAAATATCTGCAGCACGCATCGTGATGCGAGTTTACTTTCTCACCGTCTTTTTCTAGCATTCCTTATCCCATTATGACTTGTCACGATAAGTTTTTCGTTGTATCGAGTCACCTCGTAGAAGTTTCTGAGTGGCGTGTTGTTTAATAAAGCAAATTGTGACAATTAAAACGTTCGTTGTGCTCGGTTGCGTCTGCTCAGGCTGCCATGAGATCACTCGTGAGCTCATCAAAATATTGCAATTACCGTGCACTGTATGTTCAATGCGCTAACCATCTTATTAGGTATTTATACTTACATATCCGTTTTGTAAATATTCATCCAGTAGGTATTACGTGTATTGAAGGTGCACATAATGTTAAGTGATAATTATTAACTTGTAATAGTACTTACTGTTGACCGATTCTTATAATATACAGACCGTTATCGGGTAAAATTAAGACTCTTATATCTTTACTAATAATGAAGCAAAACCTCAAAGCTTCGCATAGCAAACCCTCCCATATGGAAGTAGCTATCACAGGTAAAATTAGCTTACGAAATTATCTATATGCCCAGTTTGGCAATAAAAAACCTACCATTCGTTTTTGTTTATAGAAACCGGGCATGTGTCGTCTAGTACGTAAACGTAGAATTGGCAAATTTTCATAAAGATATCAACGTTATAAAATTGCCGGGTACATTGCACTCTTAACATCTATTTTTATTCAACACATGTTGGCAACATTCAATTTGTCTTCAAACTTATTATGGTTGTGATATCAAAGTATAATAACAAAAATAGTATATTTTTTTACACAGTTCAACATGGTGTCAGTCCAGTCAAGAGGTGATTATTATTTCGTTAGTTTTTAATTCGAATTACTACAATTATTATGGAACAGTAATGTTTGAAAAAAAAAAACATATTGATATTCAATTTATTTCTAATTATTAAATGTGTTCATTATTCATGAAGCATTCCTATAAAGTTTTCGATTACTAATTTATTACGGAAAAATCAGCGTTAGGTTAGGTTATTCATAAATGTAAATGTACTAATTTGACAGGACTAAATTTCTTACATCCTTTTCATATGTTCTTCGACAGAAAGTGATATAGTGAGAGTAAACTAAATTAGTAGGTACATTAATGATTATTAAAACGAATACAATTCGATTACAGACCACTACTTACCAATTATAATGGTTATGAACCACAAACTTAATAAAATAATTAATAAATAATATTATTCTCACACGTAAAAATAAACCATATTAGCTAGTTAATAGTGTAGGTGTAATATCTACATACAGCGTTAGGTGGTTAGAGTCTCCGCGCTTTGCCTTATCGCATGTGAAAAGTGTGCCGTACGCAGGAAATGAGAGTTTGTATGTTAATTACTGTACATTTGCTTCATGCCGACTGATAGGTGTCGAAGTACATTATTATGTAGCCTACATATTTTTTTTTTCTCATGTCTTTTTTCCATGTCCTTAACTCCATGGATAATCGCAAATGTGTTGAAATTTGAGTTAAAAGATTATCGTGTCTCTATTTAAAAACATAACAATAAGTTAATCATATTTCTAATTATTTTTTTATTATTGTTTCAGGTAAGATCATCTGTAACTTTAAAATACCACATTAAGGTACAAGTAACGCCCTCTATGTATTTTTAAAGTAACTAAGGTTCCGCTATTCGACACTTGATGGCGCTGTCTGTAACGTGCAGTATAGCAATGTAGAGTACAGTAGCGCTGTTGCTACGAATCATCTTTTTTCAAAATCGCCTAGTTTATTGTTGAATATTTTAACTATCGATTGAATTTATACCGTTTATTTTAACTTACAAATAAGTACCAATCTTTTCTAATTGTCAGGCTCTGAATGTAGTTTTATTAAGCAACATGTTTGTTGCGACCATTTCTTAAAATACATCTACTTAACTGTTCTCATTAAAGCTTTGCACACAGCTTTAATTAAAATCAAAGACATAAGTACATTATGATATTGTCAACCGTAGACCCTCAAATCCTTTTGTTGCAGGGGTGATGCCTGCCTAAACTAGAATATTTAATGAAAAGTCTGAAGGTTTTTAGTGAATACTTTGTCACTACATTCCAAATTCCAAAAACTTAAAAAACCTTGTATATATTATCGAGTATCCGGAATCGGTATAAGGGTCAATTGTAACGCTAATTAGACAATGTCTTTATCAGTGCCTAAACTTAATAACTGAGTTTTGTGTTCCAACTCATCCTTGCTGATGCTGCAATAAGGGTCATCCTAAACCGAGATAAACATCAGCTGCCTAAAATTGTAATTGTGTACGGCCTTGTCCTTATAATTTACCAACAGTAAGCAATAGGTACCCCTGCAGCATCTGGACTGGAGTGTAATGACGACATGTTCATTTGAGAGAGAGTACCATACCTTCAAATATATCTCAACCACTTAACGGATAATCATGAAATTTGGCATGCAGATAGCCTATGGTATGGAGAAGGACATAGGCTATTTTTTATTCCGGGAACAAGGGTAAGACCGCGGGGGATAGATAGCTAGTTGTATAATAAAGTCTATTTCATAATAAGCCGTAAAGATAAAAAAGTACCTAATTGTGCGCGAGGAAAAATTACGTCCTAGTTAATATAATCCCTAGCAAATACAATAATTCAGAAGGAATTAGTAGGTAGTTACCTACCTACCTTCCGCCTTTGACCATAACAGCCATAGCGTCATATTAAAATCTACGATATGGCCCTTGGTTTGATGTAAGAACAATACCACCAAGAACCAGTTTAGTAGGTTCATGACCGACGCGATCGCCTCTCGCATAATGCCAAGCCTTCGTAACGTGATTTATTCATGTACTCAGGCCCTGTGGCAAGCAAAAACTTTCCGAGAAAGGAAGTATGACTTGTATTTAGCACCACTCTTATAAGACCCTTGAGTTCTTTTATAATAAAAATATAATCATCATTATTTTAAATAAAGACCACGGTTCAAGTTTAATTGGACCACAAAATATAGTTGTGCATCGTTGTGCTTATCGCGGTTATTCTATGGAATTGTATTATAAACGCAAAACCAATAATTAATGATAATTCTTTCATAAGTTTACTAGTTTATTAGGATTGTTTAATAGCGTTTGGAAACTTATACCATGAGAATAATAACTAATACAAGTTTCGTTTGTGGTTTTCGCAGGGAGAAAAGTTCCGAATTTAAAATAATCATGGATCTCCCATATATTGATTTGGACAAAAGAATAATATAGTGGTTTGAATGTCTTCCAATGTTGACATTGTGATTGGAATTACATTAAATGTGATATGTTTACATGGTATATTTTGTAAAGCTCTCATTTTTATTTTCCATTCCATTTTTCTACAATTTATGGTAATGTAGAAAAAATAACAGTATAAAATACACCACTCATTATAATGTATACAATACCTAGGTATTACGACATCTAATTCAGGATTTTCCGTTACAGATTGTCCTATTTAATGTCTGTCATATAAACACATATTTAAATACATTTTCCTGGAGACCATGGAATAATTGACTAATTAAAATATAATATTCATGTAGGTAAATTGATTGTTTTTGTAGTCTAAATCGGCATCTCCCGTAAATAAATGAATATTTAAGAGCACATATATCTTGGATTATATTGGATATATACCTATCTTGGATTTATATGCTTTCCTTTGGTCAAATTATCACTTACCTACATACATTGACAACGATATTAATAATGATAATGATAACGATAATGAGGGCTACCGTTTCTTTGCCACCAGTAGGCGCCACTAGCGAGTGGGTCCTATCGCTGTCGTTGAAAAAGTATGTTTTAGGGCCAATATAATTGATAATAACCAGATAAAATATTGATTATGCATCAGTGTTGCGCAGTCCCGTTTTGTTCCGAACAAAGGGAGGAAATACGTTTCCGAAAGACAAAACCCGCCTAAAACAGTGGTTGATAGCGATGCTGCCATAATTAATCAGGAATGGACTATTTTACAACAATCATGAATAATTAGTGAAAATCCGCCATAAATAGCTCGCAAACAGTAGGTAAACGTTCAGTTTTACAGGTCAAATTTCACATTTCTAGAGACCCACGTTACACTAGCGCCTCTCGTGGATAATTGAAGTGCGTTCCTCTCATGCCTCGCGTGCCCTCGTTTCTGGATGGTGTTCGCCAGGCTGTCTAACACTTGAAAGTGATGATGTGGCCGAAGGTGATAAGCACACAAAGCCTAGAACTGGCTCTCAAGTGCAGCTGTCGAGACACACCGATAGGTGCTTGGCGACAGATTTTCAACTTGAAGGTGGTAGCCAGCCAGATGGGTGCTACAAAGTACCCTACCACCGTGCTATGGTTTCCTCACGATGTTTTCCTTCACCAAAAGCTCAAGCTTGTAGGATTCTAACCCGGGGCCTTCGTCTCGGTATCCGACGTCACTACCACTGACCCCACTGGCATAAAATTGTCTCCTGAAATCCCTCCGCCTTTGAAAGTATACAAATAGACTGTACCTAATAAGTATTGTAATTTGTCGGAGTGTTATGCAAATTACACTTGCCTGACACTATCGCTAATCAACGACCTAATTCTGACCTCAGTTAAGTGTAGAATTGAACTACAAGCTGTAAACAACCTAAGTGTACCTAATATAGGCACACATCATTTTATTAATTGGTCGAAAATGAGGTCGCAGCTTTTTAAAATTATTCTAAAAGCTTTTAAAAAAAAATCTATATTAATGGGGAACCCTTTTTAAGGATTATCTCATTCACGCTAATTAAATGACACAGATTTAGACTCCGACAGACCGATTTTGCAGGGGAGGTCTGTCTAAGTTGAGTCAGGCAGATAAACGTATGAGTAATGTGGTAGCGTATTCCACCGAAGATACCCGAAGCGTGTCGGAGATTGCCGAAGGCTTCCAACATGGCGGGCAGCGGGCGGCGGGAGTGCGCTCGCTCGACGCTTGTCAACAAAGTTACTCGACCGACTTCGACTGGATCACCCCGGTCGCGCGCTTTAGCGTTCTTCCGATATTTACGTGCCGCTGCGTAGCCGCGAAAGTTAAAAGTGCATTTTGTTGTGATAAAATTGTGAGTGTGTGAAACACCAAGGATGTGCTAAATTACTTTTCATTCAAATGTTTTCGTTTTTTCCGTTTTACATTATGTCATTCAAATAAAAGTGGTATGTAGAGAAGTCAATGCACATACGGGAATGTTGGAGTATTAACAGATTTTTTACTTGTTTTGTTAACTTGTGTTTCTTAGTAATACCATTTTATTTACCGAAAAAGAAAATATTTTTATTCATTTCTTAAATATATTGTTTAAAGCAAAAAGTCGTAGCTTCTACAACAAATAGTTATAAATAACGCAAACAATAACGACATCTAATACATAACTTCGATAATAACTACGGATAGCTTTATCGATACCATGGTGACTTTCACCATAACACAAGTGGTTCAACAAGTTGCATTAGCATACTGGCTGTATGCATTTCCCCTTTCGTAGCAACGTCCTACCTATTACCTTTAAAATAGGGTGCATGCAACACGATCCGACCACACTCAGGATATACATTTGCCCCTTAAATCAAACAGCTTCCTCGCACGTGCTTACATCTAACTTGTTGCACAAAAACCCTCTCTCACGATTTGCTGTGTATTGTCACAGAAACACAATGGCTCATATTTCTTATGAGGCAACGTGTCTGAATTTTAAAGTAGACTTTAAAATTCTTAGACTCAGCGTAACTTGATATTTTGCATTTCACTTCATTATATAAACAATAAAAGGGCAGATTAAACAGGTCTCTTGGGAAGCAGTTCATCGAAAATAAATACAAACTAATCAAGTTTATACTATCTATTAAACGTATGTGATGTTGTATGTTAACATCCAATTGTTTTGTTTTGTAGTAAATTATGTAAGACATGTATTTTCGTTTATCTTGCGATATCTGTATTACTTGGAACTACTTGGAACCTCAATAAACCGCTTGCTGCCCTATACAAGACGGTTATATGCCTTGGTCAGTAAATATCCAGAATGTTTATGTCTAGCCGCGGCGAGTGGGATGCCACTTGAATTCCCAAGTCCCTTCGTTGAAGAAAAACCTTGTTTTTGACCGACAGCCGCTCCAGAAATGCGTAGGAGACTTGCGTCACCCCAGGGACATGTGGATGACTGTGCGTGTTTGGACAGCTATTAGGATGCCGTTTACCGCAATGAGCTGAAACGTGACACTTTTCTTACTTCATGTGGGTTATGCTCGAATAAATATATATTTTTAAAGCGCTCCCACTGCAAAAGTTAGTCATTCATTATAACTCTTGCATATTAGTGCATATTAGCAACTGACGTCAGTGAGAACTTTAGCGTTACTACACAAATTGATACATAATCTAGATATCTCAAGTAAAATAAAAGCTGTTTAAAAACGGAACTTTATATAATGATTATTTCTACGCGTTAAACTTCACAAGTATTCAGATTCAAAGCACGCTTAAATCTTGATATTCAAAGAGAAAATAGGAAAGTTGCCAGCCATTACATTCATTGAAAATCCTTGCGTTGTTACATAAATTCGGTAGCCGCTATATAAAGCTGCGCGACTGCCAACTAGTCGGTAGTCCTTAGCCGTTTATCTTCTTACCGAGTTTGTAACTTTACGGTTTGAGAGATCCTTCATAGCCTCTCTGTGATTAAATTACTTTGTCTCATGTAAAATGTAAGGAAATAACTATAACGTACACAGTAGATTAGACTCTACCCTCCACACAATTAATCATTGGAATTACAATTGATTTAAATGCATTTTCATTTTTGATCTAATGCACATTCAACTTATTGCTCACATAAAAAACTCGTAGTGGGATGTCGTACGAGAAAAAAAGCTTGTAGGCGTCATGTAATCCTGTTGTCCATGCACCCACGCCAGCTCTATGGACTTTCTAAGCAGTCGGGATCTAGCCAATGTCGGCAAACTGTTATTTAAAAAAGTTTGTGTGTTCATATGAGTCACCGATTCGAGTCCCATCGAGGTCTGGGTCACATTCCAGGCTTGCCACTGGGCGGCGGCGGGGGCGCCGCGGGCGCAACGACAAACCGGACCATGCGACTCTACAAACCGCGTTTTTGTTTTCTCTCGAGCTTTATCATTTACGTAATTATTTCTGCGGACCTCTACCCCCTTATTAAAAAAGAAGGTTTAGGTCTAGTTTAGTAAAACCCAGGTTTTAAAATATATCCGTAACTTTCTTATGTCATATACTAAAAAGAGCTGGGGCTAACTTAAAACCTAAGTTTTACACGACTTGAGTTAAATTTTCTTTTGTAATGAGGGGGCTAGAGTTAAACGTAATTGGAACTTCTCATTAAAGAACTCTCGATGCATATTTCAAGAAAGGTTTTGAATGCGAGTGCCGGTTTGTGGTTCCCGGTCGACATAGGGGGCGGGTGTTTTTTCGTTCACCATCTGTCGGTTGCAGGTGTCTCTTTCCATAATAAACAGGTGATTTGAATTCGCTTTCGTTACTCTTGTGTTTTTTTAACGACAGTTTGAGAGCTTAAATGCACTGTGATTGAATATTAAACCAGTAAGAGTGCACTTGTTTCCGTTCTATCTGCAGATGATGGTCCGAAGATACATTCCATTAGTTAATTTGTGATTAAATTGAATATTATTATTGTTTGTAACTTATATTATTGATTATTTTGCATTAATTTTTTGATAATGATGTCTGTAGTATCTAGACACGCAGTAGCGTGGCAAGCCAAGTTCAAGACAAAAACGAGAACTGGCGAGCAGCATTCTTTGTACATGATTAAGTTACAAGGAATAAATTTACTTGTAATATTATACTTTAGTCACCTATTATTTTCATAAATATCAATCAAACTACGTATATAACTTTGTGGCGCTACCAACCATGTGTTTCTTTATTGTTTTTTTTTTTCAGTAAGAATATATTTTATGGAATGTAGAATCATGGTAAATGAAATGTGTCTTTTGCATCTTAAGCAATACTTTTCTATACCGTTTATCTTACATAAAAATGGGTATCGGCAATTAACCACCTTGCGCCACTGCAGATGTTCTCATACAAAAACTTGTATCAGTCAATATTTTCGTTATTATCCTCTTATTTCTAACAGAATCTAGCAGAATGAATGAAACGTCAGAAAATTATCCATGTAGTGTAAAAATGGATAAAATCGATGTGCACCAGTGCATTTAACGTGTAAAGCATTGCCTATTGTCTCTGGTTTACGGTTCATTTGATACGATTGCATTGAAATACTTGGAAATGAATTGAGAGGACTGTACCTACGCAGGCTTGTATTCGAAAGCATTTTCAATTTGACTGCAAATAAGCATTGTTTGGTTTTATCTCTGAGAAGATTGCGATAGAGGTACTTTGACTGCTTGTGTCGGGAAAATTTTGAAACAGCCCATTTATTCTGAGAAGGTAATGATGAAGTAGTCTATTTCAAGTCCTATTTATAAGCCTTAAAAGCTTTTATTCTTATGACATTGTATAGTTTTGATTAACTGTCGAGCGATTCTTAAAACGTAATCATTTTGAAGTAGGTAGCTGGCATTACTTAAAGGGGTGAAAGTGTTCATCAATATGAAAAAATAATAACTATTAGTCGTTTCGTCGTTGTAAAGTTTAAGTTTTAGTCGTTCGTAGATTCCTTGATCTTATGTGGATTCGGTAATTTGTCGCCAAAACATTTATTTATATCATAGGTTTTCTTTTATTTCTCAGTTTGGCTGATATCAGCTGCGAGTACATTTACGGGCTGACGTCATGTAAATGCGTGTGGTGTAGTGTCTAGTTATTTTATTCTATTTATTATTAATTCTGCTGATGATATTTTCTTCTGCATTATTAATCGATTTTTATTACAAACAAGTCGTTCTTAAATCATTATTATAATTGTTATGGCTATTATTGGTGTATTGTAGAGTATTGTGTATCTTTATCTTATTGTAATTTATGGAATGTCTCTATCTGTCTAGTACCTTATTCATGCAGTAAGAATAGTTTACCAAACAATTGTATAAAATTAAAGCGGAGGAGATGCTTTATTAAAGTTTAATAATTATTATTATTAATAATAAATGGTACATTATTATTTGTAACTGTTGACAAATGCCTGTACCATAGAAACATTTAACAGGAAGTCGGGTTATCTCAATGACAACTAAATTGCCATACGTTTCCCTCCAATGTTTACAACTTAATTTAATTATATTATCTCGTTCGTTGTGCCGCAGTTTGTTATTAAATTTATAGAAAATTTAAGTCTATATTCCAAGTCATATTCATGAACACTTCGTTCAATAGACTTTAATGCAGTATATAAGTATTTGAATTAACTAATAACGAGTGAGTCATTCCACACGAATAATCTTCTATGTAATAAACACATTGAGTGTTGATTAGTTTAAGTTAGGCGCAACACGCGATTATTTCCAACAAATAATGTACCGTGTGTATAGGTACAACCGGAACCTAAGCTCGGCTACTTAATTAAGTTTTTATACACATTCTGTAGACTTTGTTAATGTTATATCAGATGCTGTTATTGCTTGTGTACGCCTACCACTAAGGTTAAACAAAAAGCAGTTCCTAGTGTGTAGTTTTTAGTTGAGAGTACATTAACCACCGATAATTATCATTCTCCTTCACATGTTTCTAGATAGGTGAAAATATATAAACAAATCACATATTTTTTGCAGAGAACAGTGACTATTTTTGCATAGTAAATATGCGCAAATATTGTATAATAGAGGAATCAAAGTGACGGACATTTTTATCGCTTAATCGGATGGTTATTTTGTTTTTTGGAGAAGCTTCTAATAAAACTGTAGGAGTAATGTATTCATCAGGATACTATTATACTTTTCCTAAAGATATATCCTATTAGGAATTATTTGCTTTATCAAAGATTATGTAGCTATATTCGTAAGCTCATTACAATCCGACATTCCAAACCGCATTCGTTCTTATACATTTTCAATATGATATTGACCTTTTAATAAACTATTGTAGCACTACAATGCAACATTAAGTCAGTAGCTACTTATATCAAGACCAGTCGTCATACAGTCTGGTCGTGACCTTCAGTTGGTGAATGTATTGGGCTATCTAGGACTTGTGTAAGCCAAGCCTCCTCACGATTTGCACTGTTTGCTTAGCTAATAATACTGAATGTTTGTTTTAAATGCTCACTAACACACTGTAATTAACCCTAATATGCCTGACCTTATAACCACGTTAACTTATAGTAGTACAAATTCCTTCAATAGGTACCTTACTTCAAAACAAAGTATATACAATAACATGTTGATGACAAGTATAAGAATCAGGCAAGATATCCAGCGGCTATTCATGAATCCGTAAAATCTTATAATCTCTGTCATAGTGTGTAAACATCTATCTCTACATAGTATTTCTTTGTCCAAACTTTGCCTCTCGTAGCGTAGAAAATTGTTATTGCACAACGCACCCGCAGTTGCCTTCAAAACACATTCCGTTGCTCACGCTGGTTTGTTTGCATCATACGAACGAACACAATCCCGTTTGTCACCTTTGAACTCTTATTATAACTTCCTCAGAATCTTCATTCCTTATTCCTTCGTGCTCGGATCTAGATACACGTAGTTGGCATATAATATCCCAAAAATAGGCGTATCCCACATTCAAATTTTACTTGTAGTCACGCTCTTGCCCCCATTTCGTTGTCTTGGTGGCGACATGCGCTGCTGTAACTAAGAGCTTTTATCTTGACCTACCGCCTGCCCTATATCCCGAGGGCGCGATGACACCGTATACGTATTCTTCAATATTTGTTGAGTAGACGGGTAGTCAGACTGTGTACTTGGACTATAATATTAAGTCGATTATTATTATTGTATTTCATAGTATTATTATATTTAAAATCCAGTAAATAGCTCTTATAAACTTACCTTACTTTTACATGGTCTGAGAGATCCAATAAGTTTACTAAAAAGTTTAGCTGCTCTATCTTAGAAGCTCGATCTAATTTTATATCACTTAAAAGTTTCACTGTAAATGTATGTATATACAAAAATAAACGAAATTATTATTATGTCGACATTCTTACATGGCTCCAAGTTTGGAACAAGTCGTAGTTGATTGGATGACGAGATAACAGTAATGTTGGGCCAGAGATGACACAGTATCCAATTATGTCCAAGTCAAAGAGTTCCATCGTGTACTTAACGGGACCGCTGGGTTTTTGCTTCAGTTTATAATGCTAGTGTTCTAGATTATGATCGAGCATTTGCCTTATTTTCTTACATTATAATGATCTTGATAGGCAATAATACTTTTACTTGCCATCGTATTTCTGTATATTTACACAACAATAATTAATTCGAATCAAATGCTTTCTTCATATTATTATCTAGTATGATGATTTTGAGTATATCATTTAAAATAATACATATATCTACTATTAAGTACTAACACGAAGTAGACTAGATGTAGATATTGATTTCATAGTATAACGACAGGAGATTTTTTTTAATTATTCAGTAACGATTAATTGCCACACATTTTTGCGAGTTGAACTTTGGTATTCATAGGTTGGTTAGGTATTGTTTCGCAGTGTTTTGTAACTTTCACATTTCTTTGAAACTTTCAAGGCTTTCACTTGAAATCATACAAAAACTTTTTTCCTTATACGTTACAAAATCAAAGCTAAACGTCTTTTAAACCAAACCTTGCTCTTGCTTGCTTGCAAACCAAATCTTTACCCAAGCCAAGACTGTGATTATATTCAGAACTCTACATTTCTCTCATAAACGAGAGAGGCATGAGATGTTTCTAAGTAATTGCTCCTCCATGAATGTTCGGCGCCGACATATTGACAAGTTTGATCCCTTTCGAGAACGCTTGATTGATGACTGTGCGCTTCTTACGTGTACATCTTAGTTGTTAAGATAGTGAGGTATTAGTACATTGATGAATGAGGCAATTTTAAGGTCTTTATTATTACGATATACTTCATTCTATAAAAACTTTATATTTACTCTATTTCCCATGAAATAAAATTTTGTGAAATACCTCTATCACCATCTTCAAACCAGGAAATAAATGACTCTACCATGCATTAAATATTCCCTTTTTATTTTAGTTTGAAATAAATAATATAATAATTTGCTGTGTTTATAACAGTGTACTTTGTGCCATACATTTATTGAACACTTATATCGCCCCAGGGGATCCGGTCGACAAACCTGTATCTATTGCCAGTGATCTCGAATCTCGTTTGTCCAGTGCCAAGGAAGTATTACATCCGCACTCGTCGATGTCTCTACGAAGTATAGACAAGGCAGCTGCACTGTATAATACATCTCTCTAGGCGACGTGTACTTTATTTATACATCTTACTTACGTTGCTTTCTCTGGAAACCTTTAAGCTTTAGTTTCTCGGAGCTAGAGCATTTTATTGTCTATATTATGCTAGTACTTCTATGTATTGTGTAGTACTGTCGGATTAATGTTCTTATATTTTATTTGTTATAATAACCATTATTGAAGTTTTTTACTAGATGACTCACTAAAGTATAAACAAATTTTCGATAATAATAGACCAGTTTGCGTCATGATCATCCATTGTGATAATTTACTCAGTACTTACAATCGGTACACGAACACTTTTCGATAACATCATGAAGCCATAAATGCTTCGATTTGTTTTTCCTGAAATTGCATGAAGGTAACATTAAACTAAAATAACACTCTACATCGAGCTCTAAGTAAGTTAAAATAAAATTAAGAAAAAAATACGTTTGGAATAATATTGTATGGGTGTAAGAAATAGACAATGACGCAAAGGCATAGGGAGAGGCTGTAGGCACTAGAAGTGTGCTGTTTGGGGACGATTAGCGAGGAAGGAGAAGACCAAGGATAAGGTACATAGACAAAATGAAGGCAAAGATAGATGTGGTATAAGGAGGTGCACAATGTTGCTAACGATAGAGCGCAATGGAAAAAGAGATCGAGCTCTACCAACTCAACTAAGGCGTGTATGGTCGACATATGCAATCCGACCAGGGTATTATTAAGTAAAAAAGTAACACAAATCGCTATTATTTGTTTATATGAGAACACGTAATCTTGTAAGTCTAAGCACCGTCATTTGCATGAATAATGGTTTCGCTCGTAGGCGTTTGCACTAATGACAGCTACTGAGTATTAAAATAATGGACGATAAAATTGCAGTCTAATCTATTCTAACAGTATTTTCAATGACATAATATTACTTAGCATAAGTTTCGAGCGACGTTAGCTGTGTTTAAATGGATAATGAAACGCAATATAATTTGAGAAGATGGCAACTAGCAACACAATGTTTTTTCTTAGTTAAATAAAAGTTTGTTTTTAATTTCGTAACAGTAACGCTACTGTGGTTTCATGATATTCGTTGCATTTGGCGGGTATGCGGTTGAAATTACTTGCGAAAGACCAAAGAAAACTTTCGCAACTGTTTTAGTTTAGTTTCACACTGTCTGGCGCCGCCCCGGCTTGTCTCAAGCTGCCTCTAATCATTGTCAGAAGTGCCTTGTGTGTGCGCTATATAAATTCATAGATATATATATATTTGTGGAAAGCTAACATTTACTAATATACCTACTTATTAATTATTTATTTTACAGATTAGTATTTTAATTCCAAACAATGTATAGTCTATGTTCAGATGCTATCGAGGCGAGAACATCTTGTCTCATTAGTGCAGATTTTAGCTTAAAGTTTATCAAAGAATATTTTAATTAGTATTGTGAATGGAGCTCATTATCGCCTTACTACTGGACTGTATAAACGCCCGCAGATCTATATTGTTACATTCTATAAGTGTACTTATAAATGTTACAGAGATCAAGTGTGGCAAGGAAAACGTGCGGCATTTATTATTCCATTCCACAACTGACGAGCAAATTGCGTAGATAATTCCTGCTCAGATATTTCGCGAGAGAACTGCGTGAGAAAAATATCCTGTTGTATACATATTGAGCAGTTTTATTTTCGTCTCCATATTCCACCCATGAGTTGTTCACCGCGGTGCCGAGATGAGATGATTAACTATTTATGATGTTGTTCACGTTGTTTTGTTGGAATTGCATCGGATCTATTGGTGTTACGGGTCTTGATGTGTTGTGAATACTTCATGAACAATGCTTATTTTGTCCATATTTATCACTTTGCAATCATAATATTGTGAATGTTAAAGGGATCTATGAAAATATTGACTGGTTGCATTTGTGAGCATATTCCTAACGCTGTCGCTGTTTTGCCTGAATATTTTCAAATGTATAGATCGACATCTATAAAGTGTGTTTTTTAACTCAATTCAACGAGTTTACGAGAGTTGAAGGACCCAGGGACAGTCATAGTTGCACGACGTCGCTGAGCGACCTGCGCTGGCGCTGCCTTGAATCATGATTGTTCGCGCGCGCGTTAGACACGCCACCAGTTTGCTGCAAGGGCTCGAGTTTCCGTTCTTTTCACCTTCTATTTTTACTAGCATAATTGAGCATTTTTTGCTTTGCCTTATTTCCATACATTCCTAAAGCCGTTCCTTTGTCCAAAAGATAAGGGTTGTCCGGCTTCCGCCTTACGAGTTGGAATTAACATTATTTTTGATATTGAAGAAATTTCCTATTACAATATACTAGCGAACAGAGTTTTATCGGTAAATTTTATCAGCGTTTGTAAATAGCAAACGGCCTGCTGTTCTACAACTGGGGCAAAATAACCCCTTTGTGTCGCCTGTTTGATTGTTATCAACTATGTATATTAAGGCAGGTCCTTACTTTTCATGGTAAATGACTAAACTCCGTGAAATTTTCTATATAATTTACATGAAACATTGATATACGAGTACATTCATTCTAAAATAAAATTACGGAGCGAATGGAGAAGATTTATTAAATCTGCCATCTAAATATTGTTAGCTCGAGAATGTGAGTGTATTTATTTAGGCTCGGAATCTAATTTCATGTGAAAACCAAGCTAGGCAATTCCAGCGTATTAGCATCCTGTAGGTTTCCTCTCATTTCGCTTGCATCGTCGTGTCATTATCGAACAGCCAATAATACTAAACCAAGTATTATATTTGTAATTAGGACCAGTCTACATCCGCTTAATATTCGGCAAAAAGTTATCGGAGGATATCGTGTTAGCTAAACGTGTTTGTATAAATTCTATATTTTAACAAGACTGTCCAGCCTGTTGTCCTAAATCAATGGGAGAAGGTAGAGGCACGATGCCCTATGAAAATCTTTGGGGAGAAGTTATAAAAATTGAAGCGATTGACATTTTGACAGTTTATACTGTCAAAATGAAGAATCAATCGATTGAAGAAAATTTTAAAAAGTAATTAATACAAAATATGTCCTCATCATCGACAGTCAAATACGTTCCTACAGGGGTATGAGCCTCCCCTGACCACGGAGAATCCCCCATTGTCTGGGTTCATTAGTAGTATTTGACTTCTTGGGTATATAGGTTTTCTCACGAAGTTCTCCTTCACAGTCTGTGGTGAATTACTTAGTAAATAAAAAACATGCTAAATTCCGAATTTATAGATTCTTATTTTGCTTTTGTTAGTTTGTTTTGTTGTAAACTATGATTCCACGATGGCATAGCTATAATCTGTTAAATATCACTCCACACGGAAACTTATTTGACCTGGAAATGCCACTGTAACAACAGCTCATTTTACCATTAATTATAACCGGGCTAGGTTTATAAATCGTCGTCGTACTTTCCAGTTTTATGTTTTTGTCCGAAATGTATAAAACACACGCGTTACGTTTGTTAATTAAATTAACTGATACGTTGGTTGCGGGCTAATTGCGTCGACCCGCCTCGCCTGTAAGGCGACCTAGGGTGTTTCTAAATATATTCGCACGATACTCACCAGTCACCACTCCTCATTCAATACAAACATAACACATATGTCGCCCGCCCCTCATATTGTTGCCTATTTTCTTTCAAAAGTTAACAGGTTTATACTTTTTTATTGTACGACCAGGAAAATCGCTATTTCTTTGTTATGGGTGTTGTACAAGAAATAACATTATCTTTTACGATTATGGGAATCTGTGAGAATATTATGTTTCAGTAACTTTTAAATTCTTGTTGCCAGGTTTCTTTTTATTTTACTATTATCTTGAACTTCTTCTATAACCTGTTAAATCATAACATAACACATTGTTTTATTCGCGGGTTGCATTAACTACGCCATTCATGTATTTGCCCTATTTTTATCGATTCGATACGAGGACTTGATTGGTTACAGTTGGAGTATAATCTTATCGCTATTTGATAAAACAAAACTGCTCACTTGCCGATCAATAGTTGTGTATATTATAAACTGAAGTGTAATGAAATGTAATCTGGTATCGCAAACATTACGCTGACCCAAACTTATGAGAATTGGTTACATTAAATTTCAGTAATTATCATCAAATAATTTAATTGAAAACTGACGTGCATTATTTAAATTATAGTGATAGTATGTAGGTATGTTAGCATACGGTTCTAAACATATACTACACATTTCTTTTGTGATTGTAAAGTTAATGCTCCAACATTCCATTATAATTGTAAACCTTATATGTGATTGCGAAACGGAAAGAATCAAGAAGCAATTAAAATGTGCTCCAATCAACAGATAATGTGAAATGAGAACTGAAGAGGATTATTTGAAAGGAAATTGTTTAAGTAAGACGAATGAGTGCGACAATGCGGCGAGACAACTTCGCGGAGGCCAAGCGGCGTTAACGCAGCGTGCATCCTGCTCGGGTCAGGCTAGTAGTGGCGACCACTATGTCGAGTGCGCTGTCATCGAGCCCCTCGGCCACCGGCGAAGAGGAGACGCGACGTCGCTCCGTATTCTACGTGCCTTTGTTTGAAAGTTTTGAAAATTATTTGCCTCTGACGCCAGAAGAAAAAGAAGCTCTAATATCTGGCCAGATAGACAGTATTCCTGAACCAAGTAGAAGGAGGAATGCGTCAGACTCGAGCCGATTACATATCCCTTCCCGAGGTGATTCATCCTTCACTGAAAGTGAAAGTGACATAAGTGTTTTCAGTCCAGTAGAGCATCGATTTCGTCGACCTTTGTCATCGACTATGAGCTCCAATGAAACACTGGCCAGAGTAGGTCATCGCGACTTGACTAGTCCTAAATTAGTTGCTGAAAGTGTTCTCATTAGGAAAACAAAGCCGAGGCTTCGAAGCACTACTTCGTGTGAGCCTCGTTATGATAGAATATTTTCTCCTATAGGATCGATCTCAGCAAATAAACTAAATAATTCCTCAGTAAACATAGTAAATAAAATTGCATCAAAAAATTCAATAATGAATTCTCATTTATCATTAATACCCGATTCTCCCAAACTTTTAACTCCAGGCAAGGAAAAATCTAAAACTTTGCCACAAAATTTGAACGTGCCATCGCCTATTAGATGTAGCAGTAGCTCTACATCAATATTTAGAACCCCCAAGATAACGGTCACACCGGATAGTCCTAATAAAAGTCCCGGGAGAATATCTGGCTTGAATTTTATTCGGCGATCTCGAAGTACAAAATTATCGAGAAGTAATTCATTACTGCGAAGCATAACTGCGAGGCACATAGAAGTTGGATTAGAGGAGCAAATTGTAGTAGTCACAAATCTGAACGAGAATTATGATACATTCGTGGCCAATAACGGTGGAGAAGGTGAAGTGCTCGGTGCTCTTATAAGGAAGCATGAGGCTCAAGTAGCAAATAGTCCTCTAAGTATAAGACGCGGATACCTCGACGTTGACGACGACGTGGCTGTACATTCTGGTAAGATTTTATGTTTGTTATACCGTAATGTATATTATTAGCCTTGACCTAATTGTAATTTATTTCTCATCGTGCTCCATTAGCTACCCATAATTTATTTCTTAATAGTGCACATTTTATTATTATATCTCATTGTACACAGAGAAATATTGAGTTATGGCCCGTGCGCCTTATGACTTTGATCTCAACAGTGAATCAACACGACCCTTTCTAAAACGAATTGGTAGCCTTCATAGAATACAAATGAGTCAATCAACTGAAATGCGTAGTTTTGCTGTAAATGCATACAATTTTCAATACTTCCTATGGTGGTGCTTCATCTTTAGATTCATAGCAGAATATTCACAAGTAATTCAAATCTTCGAAGTTTACGAGTCCTTACCTACTAAGCGTTCTTGCAAGCATACTGATAGTAGTGAGTTGACAGTTTTGAACTAAACCGTACTTATCTATTCATTCTAGACAATGCTCACTAATTACATGGCGGGAACAAACGTTAAAGAGGGTCTCCTTAACAAATGATACGTCCTATCTTGAAGTAGGCATTATGAAAAGTGGAAGTCATCTTATCTATTAGATCATTTAATGTGGATGATGTAAACAATAGATACCTATTGTTTACATTATTAGCAGTGAGCAGTGAAATAACAGTGTCATTTGTATACACAAATGACACTGTTATTTCACTGCTCACGGGTAAGTGCTTCCAAAGAAATATGTATTAAAGTTTTCAATAAAAGTTGGAAGTGTATGTAGATCGCATATTGTTGTTGTTAGTGTATGCTTAATATTCCTGACTTGTCTTTCTTTCACTCCGCAAAGTTTCGTTTACGATGGTAGCAAATCAGTCAGCTACCAGTTCATTGTGAAATGTACGTAAGTTCATCATATTCAAATAGTTTGTAAATAAAAGAAAAAAATGGCATTGTTAATGCACCATCGCTATCACAATTAGTCGTGGGGCACTTCCTCGTGGGCGCTTATCGTCATTTTATCAAAGTGTGCATAATGATTGCGAGGAACACACTCAATGGGACCACCTTTCAGAAACAAGTACGATTTGACACCTTTCGTTGCCAATTCCGATAACTCGAAACTGCAGTAGGTGCCTAATTATTTTGTTATTTATGCATTGAGTTTTAGCTTCTATTGATGTTCATGTTCTCACTAGTAGGTCGTTCACTTTGTGGAGGGTGCAACGTTTGTGCATTTCGATTTTACTCCGTGCATTTTATGCAACTTTGTCTCGGTATGTCTTGCGTTTATGACTTAGAACTTTGTATTATATTCTGCTGTAGAGACTTTGCAAGGTTTAAGCATATAAGTAATAGCTCTCAATGTATGTACATGACAGCATAGCGATCACATAACATGGAGCAATAACGGTAATGGGTTCGAAGTAACATCTGTTGCGTTCGCACGTCGTGTCATCGATGTCGTTGACACTAGATATATTGTTGCTACTCTACTTAACCTGCTCTACTATTGTAGCAAACTGTACTGTGTTATTGTACTGTTTTAACAAACACTACAACATATAGCTTTTATTATATAACTTCTTTATACGGATGGAGTAGGCACATGTACTTATCTATTTATTTTCCTTATCTGGTAGGTAGTACTGTTGTAAGTGAAAGTGATATAGTTGTTTACAAAATTATATGTCTTTCTTATGAATTGAAACATCGATTATAATTCTATCAAGATCAAGTCCTTGGTAATATTTGAAAGTTTGACTTGTAAAGTTGTAAAAGTTTTTGACATCGATTCGTGAACGCATGCGCGGTCACGGGCAGCGTGCGCGCAACTTCCGGCGGAAACCACGCCATACAGAGCGCCGCCTATTACTGTGTGGTTGATATTATGTTACAAACCTATCCATATTATGACAATGCATCGGTAATAAGTATGAGACCTCGAGAACGGGCGATATTATTATTGGCCACATAGTTTCAATCACGGTCATTTTCTTGCAAGGTTGCCGCAAATCAGTGTCAATTGAGTTGCTCGCACAAGCGGATATGCGGCAGAATATTTTTCTTTCGTTTAAATACTGTTGGGGTAATTTCAAGTAATTTGTTATAACTTGAAATCTTAAGAGTAACTTAGTGTTTCATGTGTTTCGTTGTGATTTATTTTCAAAATTCGAATTCTAGTGAATTCGAATAGAAGAATTTATTAAAATACCTAACGATTGCCATATTATTGTTCACAGACACGTCATACGAGAAGGCATGTCGGCGTGGCTCAGCGCCGAGCACGCCCGTGCCTGGTGCGCAGGCGCAGCACAGCCCGTCCCGCCTCGCTTCCTTCTTCTTCTCCAAGCGATCCTTCAGGAGCAACCCTCTCAAGAGGACCAAGTCCGCCAACAAATTAGAGCGGGAACGAGCACTGGCAGCCGTTTCTACTCACCCCCCTTCACATGCATTGAGGACTTCAAGGTATGTTTTTTTAAACCTATCAGAGTAATATTAAATGAAGACCTAAATTTATCAGGAATTTCCTAAAATTATAAAAAAGGCTTGGTGGCAAATTTAAATAAAAAAATAATTAACTCGTAGTATCCAGATTATATTAACTCTTAAATAAAGTAATGCTTAAAATAACGGAAACAATAATTACATACTTGAACTTATAAAGCTTAAAGCTATTTCTGGAACCCTTATTTTCACGGTCACTGCTGAAATTACAACTCGCATTAATCCTATCGCAGTCCGTACTCGGGTGCTCTCACCCTTGTCTCAAAACAGTCTTTATAGCAACGATTTTATCTGCAAAAGTAATTCATTCCACTAATAGCATCCATAAAACGGTCCAAAAGGTCTACCCGGGAGTTCCAAATATGTTATTTTAATTCCTATTCCGTACGCTCAGAAAAGCTGTGGGCTAGCAATCTAATATAAAATGGTATTGGCGCTTTCAACTGGGTGATAAATGATGAAACTCTGAAAGGAACATCAATTCCTCTCCTAACCGTACGACGTTAGCACGTACTAATAATATTTCATTTTGATTGCCGATTTTATTAAACAAGACGGGTCGTTCTCAATCATATTTGATACATTAACGATTTATGCACATCTATAGAGTTAAGCCATTGAAGGATACGAGGAAGCACTGCAGGTGATCATTATCCTGAGCTATGATCCTAGCTATTTAGCAATAATAGCTTTAGTTTTTGTGCAAGTTTTAAAGTAGTTGAAATAACTACCGGAGTCTAAGTGAAAATGTGTTTTCTAGCAAGTGTGCAGATATGTGTATCTTGGGTTTTGTCAGAAATCGGTCAATCATAAGTCCATTTTATAGATCCACGTGATTTCATAAGTGCGATATTCAGAAAGTAAAAATTTGTTTAACAAATAAGGCCAGCAATAGAAGGATTAAGTATATGGGTATTATTTCGAATTATTAAGATTAATAAAGTGAAGTGTGAAGTATACTGAGAGACATATCGTGACAGTACCACGTTACTGAGCTCCGTGGTGTTAACAACTTTATGTGTAGTATGGTGGGAGCGTCGTGCCCCGCCCCGTCTGTCGTATTTACCTACTTATTTACTGAATACGCTTAATTACTTCCCCATTAAGATAACACAAACACGTAACAGGTTTACCTAATCGAAAACGAAAATATTACTATCTCTTTGCTTTACCGTAGGCAGGTAGCATTATGATTAGGAATAGGTTTACGAAGGATGGTAGGTGCGGTAGACTATTTGAAATGATACGGGCAACTAAAAATAAATCCACTGAATCGCTAGAACTAGGTATTAATAACCGTAACAGCAATGTGATTTTTTCTGATCTAAATCGTGACGGGAGTAAGGTTTTCTAACCTGTCCTTGTTTATTGAAAGAATATGTATGAGACAACGTATAGAAGGGGCCTTGATTGGAAAATTCCAAATAATTGGGGAACAGGACATGCAGAATGCAGAAAGAAATTTAGCGAAAAGTTAACCAAAGATTTGCTAAATAGTAGTTTATTGTATATTATATTTAGTATTCGTTGTCTAGACTCATAAGATGGTAAATTGAATTAATCATCAAAATATGAAACGATGTTTTGATGACAAATTAAATAAGAAACGTGATATTATATGGCTTTGTGTATATCATAATCCGTAAGAATTACACAACTGGTTTTATTTTGCTCTCTTTTGTATGATATTAGATTTAAATTATTCGCAAAGTGTGCCACTTACACTTCTTTCACGCTTGAAGAACGTGAAATTGGGCTGCAATAGTGCAGTAGGTATCTCGTAATTACATAAAACCTATTTACTAAAATGAAAAATATATCTAATTTATTTCCATTGATTTTGTTCCAGATCTCATGAAAGCCTTTTATCAGCTCAGTCACCCGCCGTTTCCACAATGGATTTAGGACCACCAAATCAGGTAATCTATCATTAAGTATTGAATAGTAGCTATTAATAATAGAAATATATTTCACTAATGGTTCCTATATAATTAGGATTGTTCCGTGTTAATGCGTTCATTATGGCATTTCTATAATCATGTTCGTTAGTCATATTATCAAGCTCATTAATATAATTACATCGAGGTCACTTATTTTATAAAATTGTATTGATGGGTTATCAATACCTGTTATCACAGTTAAACAAAAAAAAGAAATGTCATTAACATTATTTTTTTTGCTTTTATTTCGATTCAATTTAATAGTTAATTACTGTTAGTAAACAAAAGTGTAATAACAAAAAATAGGGTAATTCCTATAATTGCCTATAATTTTTACGTAGAGACTTAAGACTACGTAAAAGTACGGAGCACTACCTTCGAAGAGAAAGCCGTAAAAATCATAATACTCGAACATCTTGGTCTTATGGCTTGTTAGTGGCGTCTCTTACTAATACTATGTTACTTATATACCTAAATATAATGAAAGTTTATTATTCTACCTATTGAACAAATATATGTATTTTCAGGTAGAAATCAGGTCACTGCACTCGTCAGTCTTGGGCAGGCCGCACTGTTTCGCCCTGAGCGCGGAGAACAGGGCACCTCGGTACTTCGCCTGCGCATCGCGGAAAGAACGGGACCGCTGGATATACAGGTACGTTCGGAGTACGTGCTAAGCGATTATATACTCAATGTTGATGCCCCAAGATCTATCGACCATACTTTTATAGCTTATTTCATGTATTAATGCATAATATACCCTTAAAATTAACCCAAATCCATGGTAGCCTCAATAGTAATAGAAAAAAAAAATTGTTGCCCCAATATCTATCGACCCTAATTTCATAGCCAGTTTCATGGATTCATTTATAATAGACCCTTAAAATTAACCCAAATGCACTTCTGTAAATAAAATGATGTATTGTGACTTGCATGTTTAATTTCTGCCTATTTCAAATATGTCTGTTTTAGACTGAATTTGTTATTTCCTTGTTAACCTCATTCATTATCCTGTAAGCCACAACTTTATTATTCCTTAATTAGCTATACCTATAATAGTCACATAGCAATACCACAATCTTCAATAATTCTTTTAAGGAGTACTCACCTACTAAAATTAATAATAGTCGGTTAAAAAACATTCTACTGTTATTTCCCGTGCAATGGTTTTGAGGAAGCATTAAATATTCCTTCCTTCATCATTCCTTCTTACTGAATCTGCATCTGAATATAGTAAAATATAGTTATGTGTAAGAAACGAACAGATCTAACTATAGTCTACTATGATTAATAGAAGCGTTTTACCATACACGCATATTAATTTACTTACCTTATTCGAAGCTTATAGCTTTATGAGATAGCAGTCATGTGTTCCCGCTTATACATCTGTCTCTTTCTTCCCTATAGCTTTTTCCTTTTTTCTACCACCTCCCAAGAGTGGGGGCGAGCTGTGTAGCTGTGCGAAACGTTTTCGTTCTTCATTGCGTCGATTTGATATGAACCAGGCAGAAATTATCTATAAGCTTCGAATAAGGTAAGTAAATTAATATGCGTTTTATTGGTAGGTAAAACGCTTCTATTAATTTGACTTGACCGTTATTCGAAGCTTATAGCTTTATGAGACGTGTTTGTTATCGCCTGGTGGTAGAAAAAAACCGGACGCCAATGTGAACTGAATTTCAACAAATTATGAGGATAATTTTCCACGTTTGTGAAGTAGGCAGTTGCTTATAAATAAAGGTATTCTACCTACTTTATTTTAGATTGAAAAATGGAATAAAATAAAATATTTCAGTAGTTTTACATTGTATAATTTAGGTCTAATCAAAGATGATACATTATATAGATATCACAATAATATAACATAATGTGCTATAATAAAATGATTGATAGCAACATAAACCAAATATTTACAATCACTGCAAGGTTATCCAGTAAATCAAAACAATACAAACAGGAATCATTGTACAGGAGTAAATAAATTAGAAATATTCTTAGTAGTAGTAGCAGACATTACTTCACGCCTATAAAATTGCCTAAATGTGTTTCCAGAACGCCAATTACCTCTTTCAAGTATCTCATCAAGAGGACAATTGTTTAACCAACTTTTTGACGCCACAGCAGAACGGACACTGCCCGGTGAGGCGGTTATGTTTACTTCTACTAAAAGAGATTTAATCCAACCAGCGATCATAGCTCTTGATGCTGGCTTAGGAACACCTCTAAACGAAATAAACAAATTATAACAACGCGCTTCTTTGCGTCTTACGCTTGACATACAAATTAACTTATTTATCCAAAAAATTGGGTCTAATTTTTGTGATTGAGTATTAGTCGACAATTTCCATCCTGATTGTCTATAGTCTTGCGAATCAGTCTTAGAACCAAACACAGGCCATAAAATCATTGCATTCAGAGTTTTAATACAATGATCTGAATCAGTACTTAATAGAGTCAAATCGTGTATTCTCCTACCAGAGCACAGAAGTAAAAGAATCGCTGTATGTCTGGACACATGAAAAATGTTACGCTCATCTACTGTGTATTTTTGGAGATAAGATACGAGGCTTTCTACATCCCATATAGGTGGTTTCATTTGGATAGGCTTTTTAAGAGCAATGGCCTTTAAAACGTGTTTTACTAAGGAGTGTGAACTTAAAGCACTTGACGTATCTGCACAGCAAAGTGTAGACACTACAGACTTGTACAATAATATACTATTATATGATAGACCATGAACTAAGTATAAATCTGCTAGAAAACGTGCTAACTCCGCTCCTGTTGGGTTTTTACAATTTATCTTGTAATCATTACACCAAAGTATCCATTTTTTCCAAGCAACATCGTATGTTTTGCGGGTAGAAGGTCGCCATGATGATTTCAATAATTTCTGTTGATCCTCACTCCAACCTTCTATGTCCCTAGACCACCCCCACATTTCCACACCTCTAGTTCTATCTCCTGGACATTGGGAGGTGGCTGGCCAGTCGACATGTCCAACAGAACTTTGCTCAGGTTCCGTATGCTGAATGGTGGAGCTAGAGCTCGAGACTTTAGGTCTGCTCTCCAAAAGACCCTGTTCCACCTGGGCACTACTAGAAGGTAAGTTCCTCTCGAATGGTTGAGGTGTGCCAGAACTTTGGGTACGAGGAATGGTGGTGGGAACACCCATGCGAGTTGAAAGTTCCATTGCTGGGAGAAGGCATCGTGAAACAGAGCCTGATTGTCCATAATGTCTATCGTTACATAGTTCGCAACCACATGAGCCCGTTTCGATGCGAAGAGATCCACAATAGGAGTTCCCCATTTCATAAATACCTTTTTTTGTGGCAACGGTCTGTAGGTGCCACTCGGGAGGCTGACGTAAGCGTGATAAGTGATCCGCGTGACTGTTGTATCGTCCCGGGATATGAAAAACTTTGATTTCTATATGATTGTGATCCAGAATGTGAAATATTTGATACGTCAGATCTAGCAGAGGACTCGACTTGGTGCCTCCCTGATTTCTCAGGTAAGCGACTGCTGTCTTGTTGTCGCATTGGATAAGAACAGTGGAACACGTCAGGAGCAGAGCGTGTCCTTCTAAAACTTTTAATATAGCTAATAACTCCTTCTGGTTGCAATGAAGTGTTTGCTCCTGGGGAGACCATTCGCCCGAGATGGGCACATTGTCCAGCTGTGCGCCCCATGCTAGATCTGAGGCATCTGTGGTTAGAAAGTGAGATGGAGGTGAAACATGAATTTGGGTCAAATTGCGGCAGTTGGCTATCCACCATTTCAGATTGTCTACGGCAGGAGGCGGCAGTAGGTGTAGTGTATTTGCCTTTGCTCTGAGAAGGGCATTTGAAAAATTCAGTAACGATCGGAAATTTAAACGGCCCATTGGCACAACAAAACTTGCAAAATTCAGTAGCCCGACTACACTTTGAAGTTTTTTTAACGTAGTGGCACCTTCTTGAAGCATCAGCGTTAGTTTGCTGGTTAGATGTTGTACCTTCTCGTCCGGAAGGCCCTTTTGATTTGACCAAGGGTCCCATTCTATCCCAAGATATATCAGCCTTCTCTGGGGTACAATGACAGATTTTTCGAAATTTACTAGCCATCCTAGAAATTCTAGAATTTCTAAACTCAACTTCACGTGCTTCTGAAGCATTTCGGGGTCCTGATGTGCAAGAAGAAAATCGTCTAAAAACACGATTACTCTGATCCCCTTCTCTCTCAGGCATTGTGCGACCCAATTCGTGAGAGCGGCAAACGTCTTTGGTGCTGTACTTAATCCGAAAGGAAGACATGTCATTTCGAGAAGCTTGCCTTTGTAAATTAGCCTTAAAAATCTCCTGTGGCTGCGGCTGATTTTTAAATGAAAATAGGCCTGAGAAAGGTCTTTTTTGCATAGCCAATCTTGTTTCTGAAGAAAATCTGGAAGCCGTAGGACATTTATAAGTCTGAATTTCTCTGTGTGAAGATATTCGTTCAAAGCTTTCAGGTTGAATATGGGTCGTGCAGAGCCGTCGCTCTTGGGGACAAAAAATATCGTTGAAAGAAAGCTTGGAGACATTTGAGCAGCATTGAGGACTCCCTGTTCCATTAAATGATTTATTACATTTGTCATTTCCGGCGACTCTTGTGTCTGATAGTTCGACCGCCTGAGATTGGGATAAATGAGGGGAGGCTTTTGACGAAAAGGTATGCGATACCCTTGAATTATTTTTAAAATGAACGCTGGTGCTCCCATTGACTCCCAATTGTTGCAAAAATGTGCAAGGCGACCGGCAGTGAAGGTTTGCAAGTCAATACTTACGCCTTTTGTTACCCTTGAATTTTGGGGGAGTTGAGGTGCGTTTACGACTATGGTTGTAGCTTTCCTGCTGCCTTGGCTTCGGTCGTGAAGTACGGGATCGAAAAAAGTCATTACTATGCGAGCCTGCTGCAGCACGTGTGTTATTGTACCCCTGCGAGGGGCCACTGTGATTGCAAACACCCTGCGAGGGTGGCATAGGTCTGCTGCAGCATGGAGCATTAGGCATATTACTCGCATGTGAACAGGAGTTCCAATTCAAGCCCTGCGAGGGCTGGTAATATTGTGCTCTCCCCTGCGAGGGGAAGCTGTTTGTTTTAGGTCCAGCCTGCGAGGCGGACACTTTTGAGGTAGTAGTGCGCTTGTCTAGCGGCCAGAAAACTTTTCGGACTCCTCCAGCTTTTTCAATGGCAGTTGTGAACGCCTCAGCACTGAACAGGTTTCTGCATGATGGTGGTATTTTTCGGAGGATTGACTTCATCAGCGGATCGCGCACACGATTAATTACACCATCCCTTCGCATCTGTAAAACTTCGGCACGATGACCACATATTAACTGCAGAAGGTCTGCAGAACATTTACGAAAGTCACCTTCGGAAAATACAGAAAATATCTTTTCTGACAAACATTCGAATGTAACAGCTTGCTCCCCTTGAGCCCAAGACAAAAGTTCTCGCAAGGTATTTTCAAATGATGATCGTTGTTTAAGAAAACATAAAGTTAATGCTGCATAGGCTTTATCCGCATAGGCGAGGTTACGAAGCATATCATAAGATTTTATCTCCTCATTTGGTTCTAAATCGACAAAGCCCGGGCTATGGTTATATATTTTTTGAGTATCTGCATATCTTAAATCGCACCAGTTAATATCATCAAATAATTGCACTTCGCGAAGTTCTTTTAAATGTTCATCAGATGTTTTTGGAACAGAAGGTTCCTTTAATTTCGTTACTACGTCAAAATTAAACAAACTACGATCAGGGGCAGTATTAGTATTACGTATAGTTTCTGGCGAATGCACATCACATTCATGGTATAGATTTCTGCTAGCATCGGAAATATAGCCACCATTCACAGTTGCTAATTGTTCACGTAGGTCAGATACTTGTTTAGTTAATTCGTCTAGCTTACGGTTTGAGCGATGCGATCGTTTGCCCCCCCTTTTCTTTTGACGGTAGTGATTTCTTTTACGGCTTCGAGATTTAGATTTCGAAGATGAGGATGAAGAGCAAGAACTGGAGCTACTCGATGATGTAGATGAGTATGACCTACGTTTAGCTTGCTGCACCGGTGTCGTCGATGGTTTCGATTGCCCTTGACCTCGATCTGCACAAGCCTCTTCGTTATCTGCCATCTTATGTAAAAAACAAATTTACAATTTCACAAACAAACTAAAAACGAACGGGATAAACCGTTAAAATTTTTGTGTAAAAATAAATGTAGGTAGATTCAACTTTACCTTTAACTTATTTTCTCAAGGAATTATGTACGTTGATTATTAACTATTTCTAGAAAGTAAAACCGATGAATATTTATAATATGAAAAGAAATAGTTAAAATGAAAAAGGGTAATTTGTGCAAAGAATGTTCGTGACCGTATTTCTTTGCGTGAACTTACTCAGCGGGAACTCAGACGCCAATGAAGAACGAAAACGTTTCGCACAGCTACACAGCTCGCCCCCACTCTTGGGAGGTGGTAGAAAAAAGGAAAAAGCTATAGGGAAGAAAGAGACAGATGTATAAGCGGGAACACATGACTGCTATCTCATAAAGCTATAAGCTTCGAATAACGGTCAAGTCAAATTAATAAGAAATTTTATGATCAAATAGGTATACTGGGACATTTGTTCCCATACGACAATCTGATTTCAAACCAAGAGTTTACGACTTCATATTCTGTGGCTCTACTATGGGAAATGTTGTTTTCCAGCTTGCGTGCCGCGGCTCGTCCGGACGAGGTGCGCACGCGGCGATGCGAGCGCACCGTCAAGCTGTGGCTGCTCGAGGCGAAGGCCATCCCGCCCAAGAAGCGTTACTACTGCGAGATACTGCTCGACGATACGTTATATGCAAGGTAATTACATACAAAATAAACCTCAAGTTTTTCGATGCTTTAATCGACTGTGCAGTCGAGGACATATATAAATACGTATACATATATACACTTATTTAGTCAAATTCAACTACGATTTTCTCTTAAATTGATTGATTGAAACACAAAGTGTGTACGCCCTAGACTCTACATGTAAAAAAAACTTATCTGCACCGGAAAGCATGGGGCATATCAAAATGTTGCCAGACCGATCGCATATTGTAGGAGTGCGAGTTCATTGGGCAGACAGGCGATTGGTCATTTGACATTTGCAAATTTTAATATTCAGATTTATTATTATGATGATACCTAACAAAAGATTATTTTGACATAACCTAACCGAACAGGAAATTAGATAACGTAAAATGATTTTTCCTTCCGTTCTTGGAAAAATATGCAATACCAAATGACCTCATAATATTATATTATATAAATTCAATTGTATGGTTAATTAACTATTAACTTAATTATGTTACTACCTACAGGGAAAATTATGAAGGCACCTTATTAATATGTATTAATAAGGTATATAATATGTATCATGAGCGAGCCTTTTGTAATAAAGGTGGAGTAGGTAATTTTTTTAAAGGGCTGTTTGGTGTCTTTTATTTTAAAAACATTCTTGTATCTCCATAAGGTCATCATCAAAGCTGAAATCGGAGCTATGTTTCTGGGGCGAAGTGTACGAGTTCAGCGGGCTGCAGGCGGTCCGCGCCATCCACGTCAACGTGTACAGGGAGCCCGAGAGGCGGTCGCGCAAGCGGGACAAGCATGCACTTGTTGGTCAGTTGCTTTTTTTATACTCGTTTTCGCCCCACAGTTTTACCTATGTTCCCGAGGAATCTGGAGTTTTCCCGGCATAAAAAGTATCCTCTATACTATTCTAGATTATGAGCTACCCGTGCACAAAATTTCATCACGACTGATTGTGCCGTTGTGGCGTCAAGAGTTAACAAACATTGTCTATTTCGCATTCAAAGTCAAAATCAAATAGATAGATAGAGCCATTTGACAGACAGGCGGCGCGGCGGCGTAGGAGTAGTATTTGAGTTCCTTTGTTACAGAAACCTAAAAAACTATCATGAGCGCTTTTGCCTAACAATTGCAAGCAGCCATAACCATATTATCGGTTTTAATAACAAATAAGTATTTGTTAAAAATTTCATTTTTAATACAAGATTTTTTTGGTGACTGTACTTTTTGTTTCTGTACTTGCATTGTCTTCCAATTTACTAATGTACCCCAAATGTCAATATAATCTGACCACTGGTAGTAGGTGAAATTCGACCAGCAAGATTCCACCCGAAGAAATATAATTACATACATACATGATACATATTTACATTGCAAGTTAAATAAAAGCTTGTGAAATATTGTCCCGTGGCAGGCACAGTACGTATCCCGGTCGACGACGTATCGTCTAGATACCTCAACGAGCGGTGGTACCCTCTGTCGGAGGGCGACAAGCCGCAGTCCCCCGGCGCGGGCGGCGGGGGGCGCGCGCCGCCGCCGCCCGCGCCCGCGCTGCGCATCAAGTGTCGCTACCAGTGCGTCGACGTGCTGCCGCTCGACCACTACGCGAGGTTCCTCGACTACTTGAAGAGGAACTACAAGCGGCTCTGCGAATATCTAGAGCCTGTCATTGGTGAGTTTACTTGGATTTGTAACTAGCTGTGCCTTGTTCAATAAACCGGCTCTTGCGGAAAGAATTAGCGCGTTCTATCTACCATAGGCAAACTCTTCAGCTTTATAATATTTGTAAATGATGGTGTGTGAAGCAATATCATATATTATTAGTTGGAAAGGCAATGATAGCTATGATAAGTAGTAAGTAATGATAGGTAGTAAAGTCGAATGCCGAGACGAAGGTCCCGCCCGGGTTCGAATCTTACGATGAGCTTGAGTTTTAGATGAAGGGAAACATTGTGAGGAAACCATAGTAGTAAAGAAATAACATTTTCTCAGCATCTTCATTTTAGAGCTTCAGCAATCCATTGAGTGTATATATTGTATTGCAGGTGTAAAAGCGAAGGAAGACATAGGTTGTGCGCTAGTGCTGTGCATGGCGGGCGTGGGGCTGGCGCCGCGGTACCTGGCGGACGTGGTGGCGCTCGACGTGCGCCGCACCGGCGACCACTCGCTCACCTTCCGCGGGAACTCGCTCGCCACCAAGAGCATGGAGGCATACCTCAAACTAGTCGGGGACCAGTACTTGCAGGTATGCCACACCAACTATAACATGTACTAGGTATAAAGAAAAACATGATGGAGGTTGTATTGTATATATTTATATATGGCGCTCTTTATCCTCTTTATAGGTTTAAGATAAAAAAAGAAACAATATCCGGCACTAACTAACACCATAACCCACATAACAATGTTGTGGTTGTGAAAAATTCAAACAATATATCTATGTGTTATACTTGAACGATAGATTAGTATTGCTACCATTTAAAACATTTACCCTAACCTCCCCTAACATATTTCTTGATAGGACCTCGATTCTAAATACTTTGAACTTTCAAGAAAGTCGATCTCTTTCAATAAGTAAAGATTCTTGGTGAGGTCAAGCGTCCAGAGGCTACGGTAACTGCTTACCATCAGGCGGGCCGTATGCTTCTTTTGCACATCTGTGGTATAAAAAAAAAATATATAAGTAGACAGATTGGTTGATGTGGATCTTGATACCCACATCGCAACAACACAGGATTTATTAGAACATTTGTCTGTTGGGATCAGTGGGCCAAATGTGAACAAATATCCCAGAATATGTACAAAGAGTTACTACTCACCTCTGCTGAGTTACGGGATCCTAGATCTGAAAGTGTATCATTAGAACACAACAAACAAACCGCTGATACAGTAGTACCCAACTGATATGGCTTACCGATGTACCTGCGCAGAAGATATATTTTTGTAAGTTTTAAGCATTCTTTCGTTAATCTTCGGGCCATACTTCCTTTTCTGTGCGAACCGAAAGCTCAAGTGTCGACCTTCGTCTCGGCATCCCATGTCACTACTACTGAGCTATCATCGCGATAAGGAAGTGTGAAGAATATGCCAGGATATTGTTTAAAGTATTGATTGTGTTGTCAGGACACGCTGGGCGAGGCGGTGGGCGCGGCGGCGGGGCAGGGCGCGGCGGAGTGCGAGGTGGACCCGCTGCGCGCCGGCAGCGGCGCGGCGCTGCGGCGGCAGCAGGCCGCGCTCCGGGACGCCGTCACGCTCGCGTGGCGCTCCATCGCCAACTCGGCGCCCAGGTTCCCGCCGCCACTCAGGGATTGCTTCGCTACTTTCAGAGAGAGGTGTGTATTTTGTGTCTAATGAATGTCCGTTGGGGAAGAAAGGTTCTCGGGCGGCGACCACGTACTGGAAAGCACCGAGCGGGACGCCCTCCCACCAGGTGGACCGACGACCTGGTCAGAGTCGCTGGGCGCTCTGGATGCAAACGGCCCAAACCGTTCGAAGTGGAAGTCAATGAGAGAGGCCTATGTTCAGCAGTGGACATAGACTGATATGATGACGATGAATTCTTGTGTGTATTCTTTACGGCTAGTTGGCGCGATTGTTTAAGATTCCACCTATCGCGCCGCAGGTCGTGGGTTCGATTCCCACACAGGACATGCATTTGTTTTCATGAACATGTCTTTATGTCCTGAGTCTAGGTGTAATTATTTATATTAAGTATGTATTTACAAACAAAAAGTAATATATGTAGTATATCAGTTATCTGGTTTCCATAGTACAAACTCTACTTAGTTTGGGATCAGATATGTGATAACCGTGTGTGAGGTATGTCCCAGGATATTTTTAAGAGAGGTAGAGCATAGCGTTTATTCGCTCAAAGAGCAGCTCGACTGGGGCAGTACCTCCACCTTACAGAATACCACATCCAAATAACTATATGCTATCCTGCGCGTGAGTAAGGTCGCCAGGGCTCATTGGGGATGGGGCACGGGTCAGTAACGCGTGAGTGATGCCTCGTGTGTAGCAAGCGTCGGCTACGGTAATCGCTTACCATCAGGTGGGCCGTAAGCTAACTTACCGACTTCGTTGTAAAAAAAATGTTCTCTTCTCATATAAGATACTATGTCAAAAGATGATATTTGACTGAGATTTGATATGGTTGGATACCACGATATAAACTTGTGAAGTTGAAACCAGTAAAGCTTAGAGTTGGAGATGTTTAATGGTTTCGCTTCTGTTTGACTACAATCTTACCAAGGTAGGTCGAAGGTGGTAAGCACTCTTAGCCTAGAAAGGAACTGGTCTATGGTGCAGCTACTGAAACATACCGGTACGTTGCTGAGCTTCGTGATGGCTGATAATCTACGTATTGTTGAAAATCTTGATGGTATTTTTAAGAACTACTTCTATACTATATGGTTATATCTCAGAGTTATATGATCATTTTTTGTAATTTCCTGGTCATCTTGCAGGTTATCCTCAATGGGCCGAGAAGACATCTCAGACAACTTGATAAGCGCCTCTATTTTCCTTCGCTTCCTTTGTCCAGCTATACTATCTCCGAGCCTCTTTGGAATTATTCATGGTAAGAAATCATATAAGTCAATGCTTTTCGTTTGTATGTAGATGTGAGATGCAGCAATTATGAATAATAATTTCTCATATTATTTTCCAAGAAAAAGAGAAAACATGCGACAGGTAATTGTATTATTAGATTCAATTTATTATGAAATTCAATTGTATTTTTTTCCTTATAGAATACCCGAATGAGCGTGCGGCGCGCAACCTGACGTTAGTAGCGAAGACACTGCAGACTCTCGCCAACTTCACGCGGTTCCAGGGCAAAGAGGCCTTCATGGAGTTCCTCAACGACTTCCTCGAACAGGAGGCTCCAAACATGAAGGCATTCCTCAGGGCTATATCGGTAAGCTTTACTTAATTGACGGACCGGTACTCTTCTTGTCACGATACAGGTCGTAGGTTTGATTCCCAATCAGGACATACATTTGAGTGCATTTCTGTTTGTTCTGTATGGGTGTAATTATCTTTCTTCTATGTAATTTAACAAAGTAGTTTAAGTATCATTATCCGGTTTTCATATACAAGCTTTGCTTATTTTGGGATCATTTGGCCCTGTGTGAAGAATGTTCCATTATTATTAGTATTTGTACGTAGTACTTATATGCTCTGAGTTAGTACCCAATAATATTACAACGACAAAATATTTCTGATTTTAGTTCATATTCGAAGATTTTAAATACTATTTAATTTTTATTATTATTGTATCCTTCTAGTATTTGTGTGCTTACCACTTCGACCACGATAGCATTTACTTGGAGATTATGGTTAAACAAAAACCTATCCACATTAAAAAAAAAAGTAAAATAGATTTTCATTTAATTCTGGCTGCCCTGTTCCCAATCATTTGGGGTCGGCGCAATGTACGCTTCTTCCATTCGTCTCTTCTATCCATCATACCAGCATTCACTTCTTTCTTACCCATATCATCTTTCACAAAATCCATCCATCAAATCATTGTTGTTGATCAGTCGCGGCCGCAAGAGCAGCAACAGCAGCAACAACAAGAGGGCAGCAAGCGCAACTCTTCAGCATCACAAGGCTCCGCGGTGGGGTCGGAAGGGTCCCGGGAGCTCGCCGCAGTGGAAGCTGACCCCGAGTGGGCGCCGCACGTCGACCTCGGGAAACAGCTGGCTACGCTGCATGGCTTGCTTGTCGACAGTCTGCCCAAGTTAACCGATAATAAGATGAAGGTAATTAAAAAAGGAGCTTCGTTCCGCGGACGCTCAAACTGTGAATAAGCTCTCCCAATGCGTGGTTTTCCCGATGGAGACAGCATGGGGTTCTTCAAAAAGGGTGTGAATAGATTTCCGCAGCATCGGCAACGCGGGAGTGATAGCCCTGGTGTTGCAAGCGTCCATAGGCTATCCCAAGAGAGGTAGCGCATAGCGCTTATTCACTCAAAGAGCAGCTCGACTGGGGAAGTAACTCCAGCTTACATAATATCGCAGCCAAATAACTTTATGGTCCTGCGCGTGTGTAAGGTCGCCAGAGCCTCATTGGGAGGGCAGAAGGGTTGGTAATGAGAGAGTGAAGCCCCGCCTGTTGCAAGCGTCGATATGGCTACGTTAACCGCTTACCACCAAGCGGGCCATACGCTTGTTTACCGAGTTCGTCGTAAAAAAAACATTTTCATTGAAGACTTAGTCGTTTTCTAGATTTATGCCTCGCGGTTTGACTTACGATCCCCTATTTTACCCTCTTAGAGGTGGAATTTAAAAAATCCTTTCTAAGTGGATGTCTACGTTATTTAAGTGTACGAAGGTTATGTGCAAAATGTTGATAAGTCAGTCAGACTTAGAGAGTAGGACTCACTTAATAATATGAATATTTCTTATACTTTCCAGGAACTAGATCCGTTGTCAGACATACTAGACGATCTCAGCAAGAGGTTATTGAGCAACGACATTGGCCCTCCACCGACAACCGCTGATAATATATTCAGGTAAAAACACAAACATATTATACTAAATCCTTTCTAAATACTGCCTATAAATTTTAAATTACAAAGATAATATTTTTATTTCAGGTTCAATGACCCGACATGCAATAGTACACCGACAAAACAGGTCCTTGTTGAACCAACCACTAACGGTCCAATAAATAACAACTTCGCTCACAGCTCACCCATCATGAACAAAAACGGCGTTCAATTCAACATAAGTCCTTCAAAATCAAACGCGGAAGAAGCTAAGTATAAGGGATCTTATGTTGCCGTCTCGAAATCACCCAGTTTTAATTTACGTTCAGCGACTCTACCAAGAAATGGTTATGGATCGAGCCCGGTTCAGCAAAATGTGAACCCAGATAGGTACAGCTCACAATACAACAATCAAGAGCACTGTGTTAATTTAAAAGTCGTACAAATTGGTTTCGGTTCGGATCAATACCCCAAAGGCATCAGCAATGGTATCAATGAAAGCTTAGAGAGGAGATTCCAGGAACGATACAAACCGAACAACTACAACCAGCAACAGCATTTTCACAATTCAAGTTACAATAGCACGGAGAGATCTCCGAGCAGCGACAGTATCAACCATAATTATTGCGCCACTGACATGCAAAATATCATGAAGGAAACAGCTAACTTAGAAGATCTTTTAAAGTATGCTGACGATTCTGACATTGTAGAAGATAAACTTATTTTGAATAATAAGAACATGTCACATTCCAAGGTGAACAATAATAATATTGTTAACGGAAATAAAGTAAATTCTTACACAAACAACGGTTCCAATGTTTCCATAAGTGGTCTTTCAAATGTCGCGAGTTCGGGCTACCAGAGCATCGCCACGTACAGCCAAAGTTCTAGTCCCATCGAAAACACGACGCATCACCATCAGCCGTACGAGAACGGAGGTCAGCCAATGAGCCGCTACTCGCAGCTAAATTACCAAAAACAGAGAGAGAAACAGTATTATGACAGTAAAAATGAAAAGTTCTATCCAAAGAGTCCAGTGCAACAGAAAATTGAATATGATATTAAGAAATATGGAATACAAAATTTTACCACAGCCGACAGTACACAAACAAACACCAACATAAACTCAAAGGTCACACCGCTAGTGTTTACCAATCCAGTTTATAACATGGAAGATAATCGTCAGGCGCAAGAGAAAAAGATAAATAATGAAAACAGGAATTCCAAACGTTGCCCTTGTGGCTCATCCAGTTCATCGATAGATGAGGAGGGCCTGAGCACAGACAACGTAGAAACAAATTCTGAAGAGGGTTCTACTAACTTCAATGACGATAGTAGAAACTATGACCAACAGAACCGTAACAATACCCACCGAAAACTCACCAGAGATAATTGTAATTATGATGATATGTATCAGAGGAGTAATCATAGTAACTCCCCGAGGATAAGGGACGATGAGTCGTCGAGTAATTCGCCTAGCCTACGAAAAAGTAGCAAAACGCGAATGCCCAGAACAAACCCCATGCTCTCTTACTCCACAAACCAGAATCAACTAAACTTGAAACACTTTGGACAGAGAGGCGAATCACTATATGAAAGCAAGCCTCACCACATTTCGACCGACTCTGGCTATCCGATGAGCAGGTCCGAATCGAACGTCGAGGAAGTGAACAAGGAAATGTACAGGTTACAAATATCCAGAAGCCAAAAGGCCTTGTATAATATGGAGAATTCGAAAAACTCGCCTGAAAAGTATTCTATGACGGAGAGTGCTATTCCTGAAACGAATTATCCACTGGATAGGACATATTCTGGTGCGAAAATGTCGAGTAGTAGGATAAACGAGGACTTGGAAAGGCATCAGGATTACTACGGAGTTCGGGAAAGGAGGGAATCACCATCACAGGAAATGCGAGGTGTGTTTCCTCGTGAATCGCAGTCGAGTGAGGCTAGTGAACGAGCTTTAGTGCGAAGTGAGCGAGAGGTGACGGTTCGCGACAAGTTGCAGCGGCGACTCAGTCTGGAGTCAGCGCGAGACCTCACAGATAGCTCTGATGAAATAGAGGACACACTGTATAGTACAACAGGTCGAAGACGCGTCTCCAAACATCACAGAACCATTGAACAGGTGGGTGAAAGTTATCATTGAATTTACTTTTTAAATTATTTAACAGGCTGCCGACGGCGGTTTTAAATATCATTGGGTGATAATAAAAAGTACTATTGAATATCTATAATTTACTTTTGTTTTTACAGTATGAACGTGAGATTGAGAGGCTAAAATGTTCCGTAGAACTGCTACGGGGTCGACTAGGGCCAGCGGAACCTGGGCAAGATCACACCGATGCTAAAATGAAGGCTATCATTTCCAGGTACGCTTTCTCTCAATTATTAGTAACAACCGCATTTTTCATCATCTATTGGGTGCTTCTTCATTGGGGCGACACGACACGACATGCCGTTGCCGGCGGCGACATATCGTCGGCAGCAAGTCTCCCACTGGTATCGTGGCGGCTCTTTATGCATGTGTTGTGTACACACGCAAGCTTCCATGTAGGCGTGCGAGTGGACGCGCCGTCCGCGCCCCCGCAGCTCTCATTATTACCGCGTCGTGTCTTACAATCTCATAGAAATCATCCACTGATGTCGTGGACGGCTGCCGTTGCCGTGTCGTGTTGCCCAATGAAGAAACTCTCATTATCTGATGAAAGAAACTTTATAAACAAGGTTTCTCGATCGGAAAGATTATGGTTGACGCTAACGCCTCAGTTAAAATAAGATTATTCTGTTTATTTTATTATTCAAAATTATTTATTTATTGAAGCGCTCGTGGTGTAGCATGTTGTGATCGTGGTCGGTACCTGGATGGGTGACCGCCTAGTGGTATTTCTAATCGAGCGTTTCCGTGCTTCGGAAGGCACGCAAAGCCGTTGGTCCCGGTTATCACTTAATTATGATAGTCGTTAAGCTAGTTGGAGGCCTTCTAGGCGGCTTGAAAACTCCAACAGTAGGTTGACCACTAGCCTACCTGCACCGATCCGCACGCGTGGTGGAGTATCTGCCCATTCCCTTTCACCCTGATTTGTGAAAGGAGGCCTGGGCTCAGCAGTGGGACAATATAGGCTGATGATGATGATTTATTGCTTGCCATTCCGATGCCATATTATATAGGACTAGCTGCCCGGCGCGACTTCGTTCCCTACCCTACATTTAAACCTTCCCCGGACTTCCACGAATAGTTCAAACCCAAAATTAGCCAAATCGGTCCAGCCATTCTCGAGTTTTAGCGAGACTAACGAACAGCAATTCATTTTTATATATATAGATACATAGAAGATATAGAATTTGATCATATTTGTTTTTATTTCCAGGTTAATATGTGTAGAAGAGGAGTTGCGTCGTGAGCAGCGCAAGATGGCGGCGACGTTGTCCCACAAGCAGCGCGTGATCGAGGCGCAGGAGCACCGCATCGCGGCGCTGGACGAGGCCAACACGCGCCTGCTCTCCGCGCTCGTGCACCTGCAGCAGCGCGCGCCGCACCCCGCGCACGCCGCGCACCCCGCGCACCCCTCGCACCCCTCGCACCCCTCGCACGCCACACACCCCGCACACGCCGCGCACCCCGCCCCCGCGCCCCCGCACACGCACCAGGAACTACAAATATAACCTTCAACCTATACACGGACCAATTAGTCGAATAGACGCCAATTCATCACTGACTATGTGAGTGTGATCCACAGATATAAATATATACCTAGATAACGCACGATCTGTATGAAAACCAATCGTGCCATTTTTTGACTACCTATTATGTCACAAGCACTATTTAGTGACAAGAAAAAACCAAATCTATTCAAGTGCACCGATGCAATGTAAGCGCGATAGTAACCATTTTAAGCATTTTATGCTTAAGTCGGGCACTAAATCTGGCACGCGAAGTAGGCGCTCTTGCGTTATCTAGGTACGTATGTGCTGTGATCGAATACCTAACATAGTAACAAAAAAAAAACGGGTACCCGCGATCAAGCATTTGTCTGCATAAGCTTAAAACACGCCGTCCGCCCCACACCATTATTTTACAATTGTGTTCAGTATCTTTGGTGATATAGCGTCTTTTAGGCTTATTGGTCTGCGACTGTTTATGACACATAGTTCCTTAACTACCTTAGGGCGAGCTTTGTTATGACTCTGCAGGCCACAAGTCTCGACGAAGCGTTTGATAACTGGTTGCGTGATCGATATTATTGCTTAAAAGGTTGCTCAACCGCTTAGCCGAGACTTGACTAAGCTCAGTCTAGACTCATCGTCTATCATTTCTGTGTGCATCTTGTTGCCACAGTTTTGACTCTGTGTCTCGATGGTGATGCAGAACGCGGTAAATAAATGGTTCTAAGTGTCTTATTATGTAAGGGGGACGAAAAATTCTCTGCAAAATTTACTGGATTTCAGTAATTCTTTCTCAGTGCAAATGTTATCTTGATGTTGAGTTAGAACCGAATGTTATTATCAATAGGGCCGTCTATGCGTTGTCGCAGTGACAAGAATATGTCAATGTATATTTTTTCGCACAAAAGTTCAATGGTCAGTTTTGATTTAAGTTGGATTTTATTCAGTGTATTGTATGTATCTCGTTTATAAATAATACTATGCTTTAACTAATATTGACGTGTCTGACGACCTGCACAATTTATTTATCGATTTGCACGCAGTTTAACGATTAAATGGAATCGAATTATATTTGGCAATTTTTTTCTGTTACATATTATATTTGTTCAATGTTTGCAATGTGTACTTATTCTCGAGAGGAATATTTGTTATTGAACCACGTGTTTTAACAATTTTATCACAATCACAATAATTGTTCGTTTTGCCATTTAATTTTATCTTTTATGTTGTTTCATTAGTTTTTATGGAGAAGATATGCTTTAAGTGACATTAACATTTCGTTATAATATCAGTATTCTTTCTTAAACTGGGTTTTTGTTCGCGTCACGTGTCCACAAAGTTTGTTTTGTTTACTGTAATGATGATACCAAAGACGATTGAATATCCCTTAGCTTAGACTATAGGTAGGTCTACGGAGCGGTCCAATCGACCCCGCTGCTATTGTAGACCTAGTTTGTAATTTAAAATAAAACGTTATAGATTTTATAATATAAGACTTGTATAAAATAACCTTAGGGAGTACGATAAGTAAAATGTGGTATGAAGTTGAAATTAATTTTTAATACCTTTGTAGTATTACAGAACGGATTTTACAGTGTGATTTATTTTACTGAGATAGTATGGGGAACACTTATACCGAAAGAGATAACAGATAACTTTTTGTGGGCCTTAGGATGTTTTTTGAGTAAACAATTTATTTAGGTACATAAAAAATCCTGCCCCCTAGACAAGATGGTTGTCAACAATCATCATGGTTAGTAAACGATCAACCTTTATATGGGATTGACATAAGATATTGTTAAAAATCATGTGATATTTCGATTTGAAATGTCAATCTCATTCAAAGGTTGATCGTCTATTAACGATGACGATTGTCGACAACCATCTTGTCAAGGGGGGCTGGTCACATAAGGGTTTATTCAAGTTAAAGCAGCCCAAAATTAAATATTCAAATGAAATGTTGGGTAATTTGATAGATTTTATATAAAGTTCACGCTTGACCAAACATAAAAAAGCTATTTGTATTGATCTAAAAGAGGGCTTCCGAATATAGTTTTTCTGTTTCTCCTTTGGTTTAAGTTTTTCTCATATTAAAAACACACTATTGAATAGTAAGAATCATAATACTGGAATATTTAGTGTACCTACATTTGAAAATCAAATATTAAAATTGCATCATGTCATATTTTCAGCAACCTAATTTGATTCGGAGTGATTTTCTATATTTTAAGTCACAACTTCCTGTAAATAAACCTGAATAGGTAGGTATATGTAATACTTATCACATTAAATTATAAATTATGTACTTTTGACTTTTATTCATTCTCTTTCCTTATTTTGAGAAAACAGTCAATAAAAATGAAATGAAAGTAGGAAGTTAGAAAAAAATATGTAAGTATATTGTCTGTATCGAGCCAGTTATTTTGTCGATCGAATATACAAAATATCATGTAAATTCCATCCAAGAGAATATCAAGCAACACATCTCAGTTAATCGAGGTTTTCGACGCCAGCGGGCATGCAGATGTAACGCTTCCTTGCAATAGTTAACTTGCGTTCGTTTGTCTCTCTTGTGCTGTAAGGATGCATAAGGTGCATATCTTCCATACGTGCGAACAAGTAAGAGTAAAATATTTCGCGAAATTTCTTATCTGGTAACTGTGCTTGAAACATCGACGGCCACATAAGGTTATTGACGTAGGCATACGTCCTGAATAAATCCAATTTGTACTTCATTGTATACTTCCTGAACTGATTATTTAAGTTCTGTTTGTGGCGCCATGTCGTGAGCCCTGCATATTTCGGGTCAACAGGTGGAATTACATGTCCGAAACCTTTATGTGCAATCATCTGAAAGAAGGTCCAGTAAGTCCCACTCTCCCGTAACATATCTACTTTCGCGTGATCGGAATGTGGACCATAAATGCGACGCCGCATCCATTCCTTCAGTTCTGGAACTAAATGTATGTCAGGTAATTTTGCTGCGATATTCACACGTCTCATCAACCGTAGCGCACACTGCAAGTAATCTTCTGGCCGAGGATTTTGTCCTAAGCAAGTTGTTGATGATCTTTTCTTTTTCTTCTTTTTGTCTTTTTTGTCTTGGATAGTACCGTCGTCTACGTGTAACATGCTATCTGTATTCCATATTTGCCTAAATTCTTTTTTGACATGTAGCCTTTTCGGTTCCAAATCAAAAATTGTCTCATAATTGAAACCGAACGGTGACTTAGCCGTCGGTTTCTGAAAAAATGGCAATTCGTCCGTTAAGAAAGTGCCTTCATTCCCATAATCGTAATTATGACCGCAATAGCATTTAGTAGTCCTTATGTATTGAAATATCGAGTTTTGCCATTTCTTTACGCAATCGCAGGGGTCGGGTTTCGGTGGTGGAGCTCGCCCGCGGAAACCACAGTGTACATTAATGTTTTGTCCGTTCATGTTACTGTACCCACCATGTATGAGCTCCCCGGACGGAGGTAAGATGGAAACGTTACCTAGCACGTACACAGTTTTACCATTAATCTTATATACTCCGTTTATAGTATATTGTGCATTCCATATACCGGTGGTAGGTGCTACAGGTTTTCTTCGACGAGCTCCTTTTCTGACGCTAGAACCTATGTTGATACCATACGTTTTTTTTACTTCAGTGAGACATAATTTTGACCCACGAGCTCTCCGGTGAGTCATACGCGCATTCGCAAGGGGGGTCACAGAGGTTTTAGGTCCAATATTCATGACACCAGCAACCTGATCGCAGTAGAACTGTGGAAGCCTCTTTTTAGGTGGTGGTGGAGGCGGAGGTGGCGGTGGAGGCTTTGGTATAGGTGGTTCTTCTTCGTAAGGCTCATTAAGATCATCCAAATTTGGTAAAGGCGGTGGATGGTAGCGTTTCCGGCTGGGTGGTTCGTATAAAGCAGCCACCAATTTTCGAAGATAAGGAGAGGCTAATGGCGGCTCATTTATCGGTTTCACTTTAGCCTTAGTATGATTTTTTTCAGGGTCAGGACGAAATCTCTCACGAAGTAATTGGATTAAATTGTTCAGACCTAAATATAGTATTGCGGACAAAAGTAATCTACCGTTGAGACAATAGGAGGTACGCTTTCCTTCCATTGGGTGACCGTAGATCAGCTGAAAAAGATGAGCAAGCATCGCTTTTGGATCGTCACGACCCGAGTGTATGCAATTCATGAGATCCGTCGAGTTGGGACGTGGAAATATTCCGAGTTGTTTCATAATCTTTGCTGTTCTTGTAGGTCGATTTTCAAGTAAATCTTGATAAATGGAGAACTCCAAGGTATCTAACGTATTTCTCTGTGGCACACTTAGAGTATGGTACCATTTTGGCCCTACAATTTTTTGTATTGTTTGAAATAACTTTTTATCCTTTTGCTTTCGATGGGCAGTTAATTCATCTAAAAAGATACGTCTCTCTTGCGTTTTTGTTGCATAAACCAGCTGCATTTGGCGCTGTACTTTGCCCTCGTGAGTTTCTGAACCTCCATTTTTTGGTTCCATTAAAATACAAATCAATGTAAGTGAATGATGATAACACGTTTGTAAATCTTTTGCTAGTACTGCAATTTTGAAAATAAATCATAAACCGCTACAAAGACATAATAAAACACGAATGTCAAGTGAAAGACTCCTTTTTTTATTTAAATCATATTTTTTCCATTATTTGTCAACTTTATACTCTAAAAAGGTTTGCAATAATTAGTTGTTTCAACTTGATTCGGGAATGTTACTAGTGCTGCCATCTATTATTGAGTAGCAAGGGTGTCTAATATTTTGACTGTTACGAATTCTTTAGTAAAATTTTAATGTTGGTCACTATGAATAAATGAAAAATTCAATAAAATAACGGTACTTTAGAATTTAAGTTGTATAAAAATTTGTTAGTCATTCAAAAGCGGGGGCATAGTGAATATGACGTGCGTGGGTCGGATGCGGGACGTTGCCAGATCAGCTGCTTTGTGGGAAACTCGGGCGGTCGTAGACCCGCACCCTCGGGTGAACGCGCCGTACTCATACATCACCTGAATAATTCTTTTTCGCCTCATTATACACACTGGTGAATCTCATCTCAAAATTTAAAGTCCATAAATTGCCGCGGAAGTGATCGATCGAATGAAATTTTACTACGGTTACTGTATGTTAGCCTAATTTAATGGAGTATCGAATCATTCACTTTAAATATTTTTTCTCATTTTCAGCGTAGAATCGCATATTCTATTATTTTAGCGATAACTCTATTATTTTATTTATTATTTACAAACAAAAAGTAGTATAATTATGTATTATATCAGTTATCTGTTTCCATAGTACAAGCTCTGGTTTGTTTGGGATCAGATGACCATGTGTGAGGAATGTCCCAGGATATTTATTAATTGGGTATAAAGCAAGAACAAAGTTACATAGTAATGATGATTCATACAATGTTACCCGTGACAATAATAGGTATAACAATTATTTGAAATGTTATTTAAACAATTAATTCCACCTAAAAAAAAAGCCGTGGCAAAGCATTCTGGGGCATTAGGTATACAATCCATCATCCTTATGCTTACTTCCTTACTTATAAATGTGAAAGTGAGTTTGTTTGTTACTCTTACAACCTATGACGGTAAAACTTGGCATGCAGATAGCCTATGGTACGTAAACATACATAGGCTACTTTTTATCCCGTGAACACAGGTGAAACTGCGGGGCACAGTTAGTCATCAATAAATTACAACCTCTTCACTCCAAATATATTTTCAGACACTTTATTGTCTACTGTTGCTACATTATGTAGAATGAAGTTTCGAAGCTAAAGAAGCTATATTTACACCCCCTGCCAATTTATCTTCACCCGTAGCTCTGCAGCAGTATTGCCGTAACATCATATCACTTATATACAAATCGTGTGCGGACAGGCCGCCGGTGCTCCTGGTAGTAACTAATGAAATAAATTCGCTTGCATGAAGTGTCAGTGGCTGCGAAACAAGAAATGTGTATCTGTAATACCTAGGCAGTAGCTAGGTAGTTCTAGCTTGGTACCCTGTGTCTGGGTGCTCATGAGTCGGCGTTCACTTTCCACGTGTCAGGAAGTATCCGCAGCCACTTTCACTCCATTCAAGATCACTGCTTGTTCCGCCTAGCGTTCGCCCGCTCGTCTAGCTAATAATAACTCTATTGTTACTTATATATTTTCAGTTTTATAAATACTTATATATTTATTAGACAGGCTGAGGTTGAAGATACAGAGCGCAGATGTTCGCTATTTGTACTTGCCTTCTGAAACCTGAATCGACACCAATCATCAATATAAAAACGTTACATATAACCTTCAGATAATGTATTTTTATAGTGTTTTCAGGCGCTATTTCTCCAGCGGGGTCATTGACCGTGCTCTTATCTCGCGTGGCATGTGTGCGTGCACGTGTCTCGCGGTGGTGTGCGCGCACTGCGCCTGCGCATGTATGCGAGCAGCACGTACTTTTATTGTAAGCTGCACATTATTATGCAACACTTATGAAGCGGTTAAACTGCATTATCGAAAAGAGGATCGAAGTGTATACTCGCCATTTATATTATCATAATTTCGGTACTCCAACACGTGTTAGCATGGACGTCAACTCTTTCAATACAATCGTTATCATTTCACGTGTCAATCAAAGATGGCTTTATTTCAATAAAACATATTGAAACCGCTTGTTTTTTAATATTAATACAGTTCTTTAACTGTAAAAAAATTGGTATTTTTAAGATTTGTTTTTTTTTGTGAATCAACTAAATTATTTGTAGCAAAATTTTTAAGGAGAGCAATCGGTTTTAATAATCGCAATACTCATAAATGGTTATTTAAATAAAGGTAAGAGATAATTAAAGGGCTCCTGACCTGACACGTCCAAAACGTATTTACATGTTACGCCATAAACGCTAGACAGTTTAGTTAATCTTGAGCTGTTAGTGTGACAGACAGGTGGCATCTCTCAATTCAACTTACGAGCTGGTAGCACGTAAATTGAGAAAGTAACAGCACTGCGACAAGATTGTATCCTTTAACAAATAGTCCCTGAAGGGAGGAGGGCGATGCCCAAATATTGGGTGAACAACCTCTTAATGCTTAGTGGAGACATTTTATTTTTATCATACACCGTATCTACGACTGTTCTGTGAACACTTCTGTTGAATTAAAACGCAAGTTTATAAAAAAAACATTTCATACAGTCTTATTATAGATTCTAATATTTTTATAGATTGAGACTGGCCACCCACACCTAGTATTATGTGTTGTCGAACTTTGTTATTTGAAGATGACGGCAATGTTATTGATAATGAAATAACTAAATTGTGACGATATTGGTAAGCATATCAATAATTCGATATTTAGCGGTGGAAATGGCATAAAGAGATTGATGGTCTTGGCCAGTAACCGACTCACAGTATAAGTACTCACACTTATAAACCCTTCGTTAATTACTATACATCTTTTGGTCTAGCTTCATCCTATAAAAGTAATATATCAAATAACAAATAACAAAAAAAAACAATGTTTCAGGCAACATTTCAACCTATCTCAAGATGGGAGGCAGGGTAATGTTACTAGTTCGAAAAGAGCCTGAAGAGATTGCACGGGATAAAGTGAAGAAGCAACATTAATTAGCTGGATTACTGAACTTTTGTTTGGTGATATAACATATTGTAGAGCTTAAAATATTATTATGTTCGATTCACTGACATGTCCGAAAATTACGCTAAAAATAAACGTTGCATCCAAAATAACACGATTCTTTAGCTAAGGATCATCACATTGCCTGTGGCCTGACAACGCTGATATCCCGAAAGAAAATATAGCGCTATCACTATCAGCGTGTAATTATAGCAGGCTAAGGACCGCGACTGCTCGAGTCAAGGGTACATTCACTTCCAAGTTCAAAGGTCACCGAGTTCATGGCTGAAGCCGAAATATTCGCGACTGAAACGTGTAAATACCTATTGTTCTCTATTGCCGGGTTGTCTACGTCGTTCGTCATATTTGTTTTAGTTTCTGATAGTTTGAAATCAATTGTAGTAATTTCTGTGGTCTGGAAGAATGTAGGTACTTGCCTCTAACCATGAAAGCTTTTGAAGCTTTGATTTAAAATATGATGGTTCACAATAAACTAAAACTTGAATGTGATTAAAGATTGATAAAACTAGTACTCGTATCATTGAGTTATAATGTTTACTCAGTCAACAAGCTATGAATTCATTCACATCACCTCTAGATCAAACACACTTCGCTGGAGTCACGCACCCGGTTGCTAGAGTACTGATTATGTATCAGAAAATGGTGACATTTCGACAATGGTTTTCCGGTTGCCCAATGCAGTGGTGTGGGTGACGTAGCGTGCGCGTGCGTCGGTGCACGCAGCTGAATGTGTGCGCACAGGATCGCGTTACAGCTGAAACGCGGGGCGCCTGCCGAAAAGTGCGGTCGTCGACCCGGTCAGGAGCGCGGCCGTAGAGTACGCTTGACACTACTCGATACTTTGTCTAACTTTTTAATAAAATAATATACCTTAATGTTTCATTCTTTAATTTATTGTATACTTGCTTCTAACTTGGGACTTTAGCCAAATTATAGGGGTCTCTGGGATAAAAAGAATACTTTATATTAATCCAAGGTATCTAAATATATTATGAGTCAAGTTTCAGTTAAATCGGCTAGAGTCACAACAAAATAACACTAAGCACATCCCTAAAAGTTTTATTTCTTTATTTATTTTTATGCCATGTTATTTTGTTACAAAACTGTATTAATTTTGGTATGAAAAAAAGAATTCTTAGATGACCTTCTTTCTTTCTTGACCTATCTTTGTAATTAAAAATTATTTTGTAATTCAATAAGCATTTATAGTAAATTAGAACCTTAATTTTATACTTTAAATGTTATTGCTATTTTTAGTATAATAAATAGAATATTTCAGGGATTTCGACAGCGCATTATGTAGAGGAATATAGTATGAGGAAATAAAATTAAAACGAATAAATAAGTTCCGAAATCAATACATGCATGTAGCAGCTGCCACTTAAGCTGCAGCGGCGGCTGCGGCCAGGGCGGAAAATTCAAAATTCTAAAAATATGCATCGATTGGACCCTATTGTATTTTTATGCCTTTTGCGGTCGAGATCTTAGGACCGTGGGGGTCCGAAGCTCGCCGTTTTTTTCGCACCTTGTCATCAAAATTGATCGAGACCTCCGGAGAACAGCGGGCGGGAGCTTTTTCCGCCAACGCGTCAGCTTGGCTATCCAAAGAGGAAACGCTGCCAGCCTTCTGGGAACCTTGCCTTTAAACGGAAGCAGCGGCAGGCTTGAGGAAATTTTCTATATATAGATTGTATTTTGTACATATTTATTGTAAATAAATGTGACTTATTCATATATGCATTTTTCTAGTTAATATTTTGAATAACAGTCAGTTGTATCAAAATATTAACAAATATTTATATTCAAGTATCAAAACGTTCCAGCAACGTTCAACACTCGGTGATATATTTGGTGACATTGAACCGGGTCCATTGCCAACGACCTCGCTCCTCGGGGAAGCTCGACGGTTTGCGTAATCGCTCCTGCGTACTGTAGAGTGCCGAGACCCCGGCACAACATACCCACACACATTCACACTTATTTGTAGTGAGAAACCAGTCAAAATGAGCTCCGATAAATCTATTAAAAACCTTATAGTTCCTCGCACCCGCGCAGGACATGACGTGTCCAATAATGTTGGTGATTTATCAAATACTTCGTTGTGACACGCTGAGTCAGGAAATCAGAGTCAGAATTCCTAATTCACTGACTGCAGTGTAGTCAGTGAATTAGATTTCTGATAACGTTTCATCGCTATAAATAGCTTTGATACGTGTTTCTTGCATCAAGACTGTTTTTTATTCTTAAGGTTACAAAAAAAAACATGTTGACGTTATAATTCATAATCTAGGTAATTGTTATTTTTTTAAGTTTGTCCTACTCGGGAATTACGGTAAAATTTATTTTGTTTTAATTTATTATAATGACACGTAAATTGCTATAATAAGTAATTTTTATCAGTAAATTATTTCATTATGGTATCATTTTGTGATATGCCTAAATAGTATTTATTTAATTATACTATCAAAGGCAAGGTGATTGAACTGTTTGCTCCGGCAATTTTATTGTAGTAGCGCAAGATAATACCGAATTACAAATAAATAAGTACATTTGTTAACGGTACCTTATAACAGTTATAAAATTATAATATAACAAAGGATACTATACCATAAATCTCGTAGTTCAGCCAACTATTGCCAAAAACGCTGTTTGATATCATATAATTGCTATATTCTTATATTACAACAAATATACAAATACATTAGAAAAAATCCTCGAGGCTGCCGCTCCTTTTGATCGTCGCTATGGCTACTAGCTAGCTTTTCCTATTTGGATAATAATAATCAGCTAACTTCTAAGATCCACGGAGAAAAACATAGCTATTAATGAAATTATCACCAGGAACCAGTCGGTATAGCGCTTGGCGACAGTAAGAGGCCGGATGATGTATTTGATCCCGCGGAGTTTCGGTAGGTCGCTGGTGTGGGATGCCACATCACAATTACTGGAGACTTGTAAAGTTGCAGGGCAGCTGTGGCCGGTGCGAAAAATACAAAATTCTAAAAAAATTCATAGTTTGGACAAAATTACCTTTTTTATGCCTTTTGCTGTCGAGACCATGGGACCGTGGGGGTCCGAAGCTCACCGTTTTCAATCGCACTCTGTCCTCGAAATTGATCGAGGCCTCTTGCAGCCAGCGGGCAAGTGCCAAGGGCCAAGTGGAAAAGCATTGGCGTTAATCGGAAGCAGCGGCAGAATCGAGGAAATTTTCTACATTAATTAGTAGTAGTAGTAGTAGTAATTTGTACATTTTTGTTGTAATCAAAAGATATGTTTACTAATAAAAATTAGACCTCTTCTTTTTGGGGTTCCATACCCAGGTTGTCACGGGACCCTATTATTAAATACCGTCTCTCTCCGTACATCCGTCAAAGAGCTTATTTTTTATTTTCAGTGAATTTTTTTTTGTATAGTATACGTCATTCCATTTCGCTGACTTCAAAACAGTGTCAGATAAGAGTTATTTCATACTTTTTAGTATACTTTGAAGGTGGTTTGTTTTTTGTTCAAAAGTAACTTATTAACTATATTATGTTATTATTTATTTATGTTATTATTTAGTTAAGTTAACTTAAACAATAGTTCCGTTATCGTCAATTTAATCACACAATTTTAACACATAAAAGGAAAAAGAAATCATTTTTTATTGTTATTTATAATTACTTCCAGGCACACAATGTTTGCAGAAATAGCGGATAAAGTTAAAGAGTCCAGACTGAGATGGTACGGTCATGTTCTTAAGCGAACAGACGACCATGTCGTGAAAAACAGCCTTTCCGTAGCTACAAAGAAGAGAGGAAGAGGAAGACCTCAAACTACATGGATGACAAGGGTCCAAAAGGACTTGAGGGAAATGGGACTTACGGAAGATGACGCACAAGACCGAAATAAATAGCGTCGCATGATTGGGAAAGCCGACCCGGCGTAACGGGAAAAGGCGAGGCCAAAGAAGAAGTATACGTCACAAAATTTTACGATCAGCCGGTTCAGCCTCTGGTGCCCGAGAGAGTGAACCTGCCCATGACTACTCGAGTTTTTTTTAAATTGATTTTTGTGTAAAATTAAATAAAAATATCTTGTCAATCGGTGTAAATTTTCGAAGGATTTCAAGGTCTTTTTTTGTAGTTTTGTCTACAAGCTACGAGATTTTACATATTGAATGCTGAGACTGGTGGTATATGTGCTTTACATTTCTATATTTAATGATTTGTTACCAAATTTAAATTAGTTTTATTATTATTAACAAATACCTTTTCTTGGAAATAACTTATTTGTCTCTTAATTTCAATCCTATCGGTATAATAGCTTACTTAGAGCGTATACTACCTACTTACTTATACGTGCTCATACCCCGACGTACCACTCCATCGAACAATTAACCCAAAGAAGCGCCATGACGTTCATTTTGGTTGAAATATATTCCGCCAATTTCCCACCGCCGACAACGCGCTCAGATTGGCTAAGTCAAGCACGCATGCACTCTGATTGGCCCAGTCAAAAACACACGATGCAGTGATTGGTGCTTACTGTACAAATTCAGTGACAAATCACTGACGAGTTTCGGAATTTTATTGTTCATTATTACTACTCTAAAGGGATCTTTCCTCGATGTACCACTCAATCAACGGCACGGCATGCGGCAGAAGATTCTATATTGATATAGCTATTATTGGATCTACGATCATAAAGTCGACCGGGAAATTCTTTAAGCTTTCTAATTTCTTCCTTTAAATTAATTAAAAAGTATTAATATTACAAAATAGCTGTCTTTGTAGATCTTGCAGACTATTGATAGGATGAAACTATGTAAAGTAATTTTTTACGTGTCAAAATAATCTATGTTGTACAGGTCATTAAAATTTGAACTATCAAACAATAATATATTGCAAACAGCAAGCGTAATATAATATGTAGATAGAGTGCTCAAGGTCTCTCAGGTTGCTCTCTGGGCGCGCCGTTGTTGCCCCGCGAGGTGCACTCGCCTAGACCGCGACCACTTTCACTCTCGATGGAGACCACTGATGACCACTGTACCGCCCGCGCCGTTTGAACTTGCTGCGTATATTTGCACATTCTCCTCACAATGCAGATTTCCCTATTTTTTCTCATGATAATTTTGTTTCTTTGACGTGATCTCGTTAATTATATTATTCACATCATTTGAGTTCCATTTTAATGCCCTAAAGAATCAAATGTATGTATAATATGCTGCAATAATTGTTTCCCTACTCCTTCTTTTGAAGTTAAAATTTAATATTTTTGCTAAAGTCAATACCCTCTTCGCTGTTAGCATAAGATTCGGGCAGATGAGGCGAGCATCTCTACATACATTCATGTTATACCTTTATAGCAGCGTACTCGTACATGTCGAGAATTTAAATTCACGATGCACAAAATGTACCCAAAAGAAAATGGCCTCAGAGTCGAATTCGAAGATTGCTCCTGGCAAAAATTATCCAAACCTGTTGAGACAATGAGGCACAAAGACTTTGTTGGGTGAGTGTGTGATATGTGTGGTAGGATTGCGTGTGGAAAGCGTCGTCGGCTGGTGTGTTGCGGGTCTGATTCCCGGCGGAAGGGTCCCGGAGGAACGATCCAGGCGGGGTGGTGCGGCAGTGTGCCGGTCAGTCACCGCTCTACCGGCGCGCCGCGCGCTCGCTGCTGTGTTGTCTTGCGCCGCTCCACGTCGCACTGCTATTGTTCCGAGTAGCCGACACCTCCTATGTTTATCTGACGCCCTGGTACGCATGGCACGTCCCTAGTATGAACTTGTGATGTGATCTTTCTGATTTTCAGACTAGTGCCTCTATCTTTCAGTGGATTGTGACCGTTTATGTGTAAGATAGTGGATAGTGACTGGCGATTGAGGATTGTTTTTATCGAGGATTACATTGGGAATGCTGCACAGAAACCTATTTAATAGATAATTCCAGGTCTTTATTTAATTATCCATCTTTACTTAATTAACAGCTTTTACAGCTTTAGTATTTTCATGATTATATATTGACATTTTCCCTCCCTAGACGAATTAAACACAGATATATACAATTTTGAGAAACAATTAAATCTTATTCTTCTGCAAGATTGTTGTTTCTCCTCGTTTTGCTATTTGCCTGAAGCCCCTTTCTTCATGAAGACGTAAAAATCTTGAAAGTTTTTACATTGTCATACAAAGAAGTTCTGCTAAAAGTTTTAAACAAATAGAATGACGTGGGTTATTATACCTATTAAGCGTTTGGCAAAATTTATATAACGTCTGAAATAAGTATAAATGTTTTGCAAATCTCTGATTTATATTTAACTTATTTTTATTAATCAACGTGCAAGCAAATAAATCCTTGTTCATTGTTTGTACCGATCGATGAGGAAACAATATAATTGCTATAGAAATCACGAAAACAAATCGGAGTTAGTCTACTATTATTTTTGTCATTCGCTTATGTTACTAACCTATTTCAATATTACCTATATATTTGTTTTGCCTGTAAAGAAAATGTTAAAGGATAATTATGTCGTTGACATCCGTTACTTGAAATACGATGAAAAAATTGTCACATTAGTTTGCTTTTATGCTTGAACTCAACACATATTTTCAATTTAAAAGTGATGATTTAAGAAGGATGTGTTTAAACATCAATGCTATAAATCTCATTTCCTTTGAGATGAACTCGTAGCAAGAAGTGTTTTAAGTGTAAAAGTTCTTGAGCGATTAATGCAGCGATCGCAGCGCATCTTATGTAATGTAAAACTGCACCTATGTGTGAAGTATGTAAGCTTGTTATAATGAAAATCTTTCAGGAAACTTTCTTCATATTATTTATACTTGGAACTGCTTTCTCTACCATCATCATCAACAGCTCATTTACGCGCAATGATCTTCTAATAAGAGGACCTTACAGTCATTTTGTACCACACGGACTAGGGTGAATCGGCTAGAAATTTGACTTATTGTTAGTTTGAATCTCCGAGTAGTGGATATTGATTTATAAGTAAGCAGAAGTTCAAATAATTTTCCGTAATAATTAATTAGAAAATAATAAAATAAGTTTTTACCTGTGTAATACTATATTCAGGTAAAAGTACCAACTCGTACTTTATATGAAGCTCAAAATTTTATTACCCCAAAGATAGATTCAGTTTTTGCAATTATTAAAAACTGAACTGTTCTAGTTTCTTAACTGTTACTTACCTAAATAAAAAATGAAATTATAAATCGTTAGTTACTTAACTTCTTATACTATCCAATCATATGAATGCATGAATAGACGGATAATCATCAGAGACATTTTGAGATAAATTGAGATAGCGAATTAGTAAATTATAGCGACGTTTTTAATTTTTTCCTCAGCACTGAGATCGTCTTCCCTTCGCTCCAATCTGATAGAGATGAAGGAAAAAGGCTGAAAGGATATCAAGTGGCACAAGAATAACAATGTAAGTAGTTTTTTATTATAAAAAATGTCAGTCTTTATTATTATGGAAATCGCATATATACATACATAGTAGCCATTTTGTTCATTTCTTCTATATTGTATAGAAGGAAGATGGATAGTTCAGAAGGGAACAGTTCACAATGATTCCACATTTTCAGGCAACCTTACATTTGCAAAGACTTTTGTAAAGATACAAAAGAATAAAGGTATGAATATCTCTCTTACTGAGGGATATCTGTAATTAATAAAAAATATAATAATAATTATATTATTTAGTTAATTTTTATTAACAACAAATATGTACAAAATACAATCTATATTTACAAAATATAATCTATATATAGAAAATTTCCTCAAGCCTGCCGCTGCTTCCGATTAACGGCAAGGTTCCCAGAAGGCTGGCAGCGTTAGTTAATTATATTAGTTATTTATATTATATCATCAATGAGCTTAGGATTGTTCATATACTTACTGTGTGGGCAAAATTAATGTCGTCCTATTTATTATGTTTTTCTTAAATACAACCTAATTTAGTATGTGTTGAAGTTAATCATTGAGAGCAAAACAGAAGAAAATATGCTGAATAGTCTGAATGTATAATTTTATGTAAGTAAATCATATCGGATTGCTGTCGTCAGATCCTCAATTATGTAACTTGGAATTTGGTGAGTTTGTCGTTTATAGTACAGAAGAACTCTACCGAACCTACTACGCTGAGATGACTGATGATGAAACTTTCAGGCATTTATTTTGTATGGGCTCGATACTGATCTCATGGAAGTCATAATTAGGGGGTTTATATTTGACATTACATTTCATATAAATAGTGTCAAAATATCAATCCACAATCTCAAAAGGATCGATCGAATTTTAATTTCGGGCGATTTTATAATAGGAATAAAATAATCACATCGGATGTTTACTATTTATAAGAGTTAATAAGAAAACCTTTATTTATCTTATGAATAAAATATCTAATTTCAAAATTTAATAAATACAGGCCTCTCCTACGCACAACATTTTCGTATTTGTGCCATCGTACGGAAAACAGTGTATAATTGATTCTAGCCCGTAAATGGCACCGTACTGTTATGGGTTGCTGATCTGTCTGAAGGTCATAGATCTTCACTTTAACAATGACTTAACAATATTATTGTAATTTGAAGATACTTTGAATATTATATTTATTTTCATAGAGAAAAAATCTTCTAATTATTAGAATAATTTTATACTACTTCTTTGCCATTGAATTATTATTGCATTTTTTGCTTTCAGTTCTATTTTTCCTGATTTGGTATCGAAATAATTATAATTGCATAAACAATTTGATTTTTGTTAAAACCATATGAGTATCGCCTCCCCAACCATTTAAATTAAAAATCTAAAAATATTACAGTAAATTAAGAAATTCAAATCATTAAACTTTAATTTTTACAGTATCAAAATTTAAGTGAATAAAAAAATACCCCGTTAATGTATACGACGCATGTACTTTCATTTCAGTTAATTTCATGTTCAGTCCTAATAGGTCTGTATCGTACAGACTAAGGAACTACCCTGCACGTGTTACGAGTCGCACTTGGCCGGATTTTTTTAATAGTTGATATCAATTTATATAAATATATAATAATTATAATGGGCTCCATTCTAATGTTGCAACTACACGTGGTAAAATTCCTGCTAAAATACACTATTTACTTTTCGTACTTATCCTCAAATAATTTCGCTTTGTAGCGGCTTGTATGGCCTATTACCTTATATATTTAGACCGGTACATTTCTAAGGCAAAAATGGTTTGAATCTTACTATCGATGGAGGAAAACATAATGAGGAGACCATCAAAGCTCGGTGTTAGAGCTCTTTGTAAAGTTCTGCCTAGCTGTCGACATACAATCATCAAATTGAAATTCCCGAGAGCTAGTGATTTATGGGCTTTCCACCTTTGGACTGGTGAAATGAAAGTCTTTACAATGTAAAAATGATAAAAAATATGAAACATAAATTGTGCATAAAATTAGATTTTTGGAAATCAGTAGCTATATTTAGAGGGAAATGAGTGTGTTCATTGCTCATCCATCCCTCTAACGACGCCTTTACTCGCCGCTTCACGTGTCATTAGTTTGAAAATCAATTTTATTTTTACATGTCATTACTTTGCCAGTAATTTAATGAACAAAATGTATTAAACCGTTGGATATAATTTAACTTTATGAATTTCGTATGTGACAATTAATGAAGACTTTGGATATGTTGTCAGGTTTGATTATCAGTGGCCCGATTCACGTAACAAAACTTCAACGGTGTCGTAGCGATATTAACTATTTAAATTGTGTTTCGCAAAACATTTTATATGAAAAACGTTCAAAAGTGAATATCAACGATTTGTCTCTCCATAGGATCGTTTTTCAATCGTTGATTTGATATTATTATAACAATAAACACAGTTCAATCGTTAAAGTTTACGACACCTAAAAGTTTTGATAAGAGAATCGAGCCACAGGAAGTATTTTGGCTAGAAAAAAACAATTAAGTATAAACTCTTATTCTGGAACAATTTATAAATGGTCGTTAGACTTCTCGCCTCTCGTTCCAAATATCGGAAACATGTTACTATAAATTGTTCTAAACAAAATTATTCTGCGTAACCATTACTACATATTCTAATATGTACGCGTGAAACGCATTCTGCTCTAGTCGCGTGCACGCAATTTTTGACCTATTACCGTAATAGTTAAGAAACATAATCGAGTGACGTGCGATACATCGCGGTGTATTGTTGCGGGAATAATGCACTGGCGGCAGTAGTTTACGAGGTCTTTCACCGGCCACATTATATAGGTCAGTTAGATTAGCAACGCTCCCCGCGTTTGCTTCTACTCGCAACTATCGCTTTGAACTATACACTTTTTCTAATCTATATCTACGAGTGTATTTGAAAATGAGTTGGAAGTATAGTAGGCACTGGGCAATCTGTATGTACGAGTTCTAGTAGGAATACAACACCTACACCTACTATGTATGTAAGGTGTAAGATATTTCACAAACCCTTCAAGTAATATATACACGTACAATTTTTAGTATTTTTCATTTTGAACGCGTATAGTCTGAATAAAAATAGTCTTTTCAGCGAATCGAGTAAAATAAATGTAGATTAATATTTGCATAACAAAGTGGCCAAAGTAATTTCATAAAGTAGAAAGAAAATCATATTTGTTTTAACACTGTTTTATATTTTATATTTTTAGTATAATATACACAGGTAATAGAATACAGTCGGCTAATAATTTTAGCTGAAGAACCCTTATCATTTTCATGAGTCGTAAATCAACAGAGAAGCGTTGGGGGTGTTCATTTTAAAGTATTTTTTTACGCCGAAATCGGTAAACAAGCATAGGGCCCGCCTGATGGTAAGCGGTAGCCATATGGACGCTTGCAACACACGGCATCACTCACGCGTTACTGACCCTTCCCCCCTCCCCAATGAGCGCTGACAAACTTACGCGCAGGAGCTCAAAATTAAGTTATTTAGCTGCGATATTCTGTAAGGTAAAATAAGTCCTATGAAAGGATTTTCCGTAATTAATTTCCAAGAGCGGTGAAACTGCTGAGCGATAGTATAGTTATTTATATGTTCAAGTCACCGCGCTAATACTAGGTTAATGATTTCCCTGGGTGTTTAGTTCCTGAGGTCTCGCACGCCCTCGATACGAGAAGCATTGTTTCTATTCCTTATCATGTTATTATTGAAGCCAGTATGTATAAGTCCAATAGTTTACAGTTTTCGTGACCTACATCTTGAGCAATAAAATCTTGTTATGATTTATTACGCGTACAAATGGAAAGGCTTTTTTGCCGTTCGCGTCAGCGTCTCAGAATATAACGTATATTTTACTGGAAAGGTAAAAAATTATACCAACTCTGAAATACGTAATAATTATGTAGTTACTCTTATCATGCTTATTTAGGTATCTACTGTTTTTCGATTTCAACGAAAATCCTGACTTTGAAAGATTTCTGCTTTTGCGGTAAAATTGGGCAAATTTGATTTTTAAATGAATAATAATTTGAAAATATGTGAAAGAAAAGCACTCAGAATAATTTATTAGCAAATTTTTAATTTTTCTTGGGACAAATTTATTGATAATATGGTACGCGTTGATCGATCAGTTCAGTCAGTCAGGACAATGTATATGTTTTTATGAATAGATTGTGGTTATTGTAGCCATACAAAACTTCACTAGTTTTTCGCTCGCGGTATCACTCTCGTAGTCTTCATTTTTCCATATATTTTTCCGGTCATCCGATTTCAATAACATAACCTCCCTACATATTTCCCCAAGCTAAGCTTATTTTATTTGTGAAAATCCCATGCATGAATATCCGTTCGATTTGAGCTGTCTTTTTGGAACCGACAAATCCTACAATGCTTACGGTGAAGGGAAATATCGTGAGGAAACTATAGCACTATGTTAAGGTACTTTTTAGGACACGTCAGACGCTACCACTCAGGTTGAAAATCTGTTGCCAAGAACTACCGGTGTTTCGGTAGTTGCTCATAAGAGCCAGTTGTCTTCTAGACTCTGTGGTGGTTGGTAACACATTGGCAGTCCGTCTTGTATTGCTAATGTTCATCTCTTACCTTCTACCTAAAGAGACAGACAAAGTATCATAAAATGGTGTCTTTGGATTTCATGACTCTTCCTTCATTACCACCAAACAGTTTTTTTTTATACAACTTAGTCGGTTAACAAGCATACGGCCCACGTGTTGGTAAGCGGTTACCGTAGCCGCTTGGACTCTTGCAACACAAGAAGGATCGCTCACGCGTTACCGTCGTTACCGACCTTTCCCCTTCCCCTATGAGCTCTGGCGACCTTACTCACGCGCAGGAACACAAGTTTACGCAACATAAAGTTATTTGGCTGCGGTATTCTGTAAGGTGGAGGTACTTCCCCAGTCGAGCTGCTCTTTGAGCGAATAAACGCTATGCTCTACCTCTCTTAAAAAGTTTCTGGTAAATATGTCAAATGTACAGACACGCTGGTTCTACAGTTTTATTATATGAAAGATTTTATTTATTTATTTACTCGTGTACTTATTTACATATTTATTCAATTACCTACTCACGTATTTACATTTTATTATTGTTTTGTGCAATATTAATTTGTTCTTAAAGTTGGTAAGGTTCTGCTGCTTGACAATCTGTACCGAGCGATTAGTCATGTTTGCTGAACGCTTTCAATGAGAATGTCTATTCTAAAGTAAAGCAATAATACTTTCTTCAGAATGGAAAACGAGACAATTCTGAACAGCAAATACCTACTATCGAAGATAGGAATCCCATTTAATTGAAAACTATTCTATGTTAGAGTAATCTCGCGGTCGTTGGACGGTGACAGAATGGATTTATTGTGGAAATGTTCGCGTTCAGGCCTCCAGACTAGGCCCGTCCCACTTTCGGGAGGTCGCCGCCCGATCGTGAACTCTGCACTCCGTTCGATCGCTGCCGCCCTGGTGTTATTCTACACGCTTTAACATGACGAAGCTGATCTTCTTTTCGAAAAAAAAAACATATTATCAGCATCATTTAAAGCAACTCTTATACCTCTAATTGAACGATAAACTATGAACCCCCAGTAAGAGCAATTATGTAAGCCTTATAAGGTATTTTCCTTATCTGGAATGCGAAATTGCGAACTTTAGAAAGCAAGTGTCTAACGTCGGTCGCGCCCCTGTTATAAAATTGAAAAACGGTGATGGGTTGATTTAAATTAAATAATACGCAAGTGAAGAATTTTGTCAGCCACCCCCCATTGCGGCTCGGACCGCACGAGTCTTTGCCTTGGGGTCAATGTCCGTCAGCGGTATATAGGTCAACTGAAGGCGCCTCGTCGTCTGTATTATAACAGCCTGTTCTTTTGGAAATAGCATTGAAATTGGCATTAACGACTTTATAGAAAACTCATCCAGAACTCGTTCCAAAAACAGGAATCCAAATTTTACTTTTATTATTTCGTTACTTTTTTACGTTTGAATGGGTTACGGCATTTACGTCGGTTATCAAAACCAGTATTTTTGCGATGAATTATTTATGAAGTCAGGATGAGTACATACGGAAGGGGTTACATTATTACTGGATCAAATAACATTTTATGCAAAACAGATCAAATACAATCCAAGTTTAGAAAGTTAGACCGATTGTTAATAAAAAGGTGCAAAATTTGATAGGTACCTATATCTTGGCAACAATAGTAGGTCTGACAATGTTCAATGAACTCGTAACGAATATAGGAAGTAGTCGATCTGTAATTGCAATTTTCTACATGTCTGGTCATAACCTTAACTTGGATGCTATACCTTAATTCAAATGCTTAGCAGCTGCCACGCATCACGAGGCAGCGGACACTTAACCTCATTCGTTGGTTAACTGCATTATAGTACGGTCGAGTTGCGGAGGTCATTCGATTGTTGCGTTGACTAGGGTATTAGATGATTCTTATATCGGTTGGATTATATTGATGCATAGTGTGGTCGGCTGCTGCGCGCGGGCAAAAGGGAAAGTGTTCGGAGCTTCCTGCTCGCACGCGGAAGCGTTTAGTTTACTATACGTAACTGTATTTTGCGTCGAGGCTTGTGCGCCAATCGCATCGTTGCATTACCAATAGTTGCAACATATCTAGTCGGGGATGAGTGCACTGTAATGAGATAGATTTGAAGATAACAATACAGAGCATATACAGCTTTCTCTTAAGTATCAATGCATCGTTATCTTCATTCATAAAGTAGAGTTACATAATTTTATTTAAAATGTCTACAAAAGGCTCTTAACTGAATTAAATTGGCTTGATAACATATGTATTCAAATACTAGACAGTCCTTCATGGTAACTCAATACCATCATCAAAGCAAATATAACTAATACATATATTTTCAAGTCTAATTATGTTTTGCATAAATGAGTGAAACCACTGAGCAGCTAGCATAATTAACACTAATTAACATCCCAAGGAGAGTGTTTAAAAATCGAAAGTGAATTAAGATTTACAATCTAATCCACTCGATTAAAGCTCTTGAATTGATTTGCAGGTGTATATATATTTATATTGACTCCGAAGACTACCTTTATCTATCATTGAATAACGCAACACTTAGCAATACGCTTTCATATTATGAAATACTAGTTTTGCTCATTCCTCTTCAATTAAATAAAAAGAAAAACGACATCGCAATGAGTTTGCACTCTCTTATCAGGCTGTGCAATTAGGTAGAGACGGAGCGATACCATAATTTTTTTCATACTCACATCCTCAATATAGGCATCCTCAAGAATATATTTATTTACATATCATATACAGAATCTATTCGTTCAGAATATATGTATATATAGATGAATTGTCCTCCATTTTGTTTTTTTTCAGTCGTTAAAAATATATTTTTCATAATTATTGCATGACTGAGAAACTCAGTACGAGCTGTAATCTATTAACAATTCACCTTGTTCTTCCTGCATATTCTGGGTGTATATACTTTATAATTCTATATACTAAATGAAATCAATGCTGCTTAAATTAATGCTAAGGAGACCATTTATTTATATTTTCTTGCATAAACTACATTAAAAACCACAATCAAATATGTCCATTAATCTAGATACTTTTTTATTTTTTCTTAAAGCTAATATAAAGCTATTTTTAGAAGTCAGCACAATTTTAACACTTTGCATCTCAAGGCTATATCAGGGTTTTTCAGGACTGCGTCGTAACACTCAAAACTGTATTTCGCTGCAGATGAAAACTGCAAAATTCTTTCATGAGATTCAGTGTTTCAGGAAAAACTGTCATACACAAAATATTTTTTACGTCAGACGCTTTTGTGCTGCGGGTTTTCCCGGAAATATTATCGTATTCCGAGTCACAAAAGTTTTTTTTTTTTTAATAATACTATTTATTTGTGTTATTAAAATTATAATCCCTCTAGCGATATGCAACCAGAATGGACGGTGTTCAGCGTAAGAATATTAGTTGCCTAACGAGGCGCTAAGTGGTAAATTAATTAATTAGAAGTAAATTAGGCTCGTTGTACACGGTCAGGCAAGGTCAACGCTGATGTCTCGGCCATCAACACCCGTCTTCTACGGTTTTACTTTCGATGAACGAACGGTCGTCACGCACGGCTCTCGCCGCAGCGGAACTCATCATAACAAAGTATTGAAATTACCTTTTCACGACGTAAAACCTTATTTTATGTGACTTTCCACAGTTACGTACTATCTATTATTCTTACCTATATAAACCTCGTAGAGAAATACTTCTTACTTAAATTAATGAAAAGAATGAAGATGAAAAGCGTATATTTTTTATAAGTCACCCCCCAATTTGGATTATGCTTAAATATATATTGTATAAATGTGCATCCTACGTGCTCGCAGATCCAGTTTAAATATTTCCAGCACTTCAATAATTACTCAACTTCTATAATACGTAAAACGGAGCGGAGATGCTGTGCAGTGAAAGTAACTGCGCATTATAAATGCCAACTGCGACATAGAAATATAATCAACTGATAGACGCTAATGTGATGCCGGCAATTTATTTCAATAGGTAATTGTGTGCACAACAAAGCGTTCTGTGTGAACTGTGCCTAACGCAGGCGTGCGGCGCAAGCGCAGCCAGTTGGCTCTTCCGCATTTGGTTGCACTTTCTCTGCGTCCGCTGCACTTTGAATGCTTACTGCAGAATTATGTTGCAGAAGGAAATCCTCGCCACGTAACTGCTGCGCGTGCGTGAGAAATCAAATGATTTTCACTTGATCTTGACTCATGATTGTGGTTTACAACTTTGATTTATCGTTTAATACCGATACTCTTTACATAAAAATGCTACGTAATTGGTCTGTCCTCAGTATTTATTTATTAAAATCTAATATGTTTAAAGTAAAGGATTGTAATGAAATATTTATATGGTCTTAGAAGGTGATGAACTGGAAACAATTTTTAAGTCACATATTTTTTTATTTAGGATAACAACTGCTTACTTTATAATTAAATAACATGGACCCAGTTATACCTATCAACTACTTATAACAGGTCTCATGAATTAAAAATAGAAAATGTAAAAAACAACATATATAATGTGGCGTCCAAGCTTGACGAACCGAGCACGAGCCGAGCCACGAACGAGCACACTGCGAGCACGATTCGCGTAGCGTGGACGGGCTTGCGAGCCTCGAATGAGTATTCGTAGCATGCTTGACTGCGCTCCGCCCGATTGTCAGGTTTTTGACCGAACACAGGGATTCGCTTCGCGCTCGTTGTAGGCTCGTTGAAGGCTCGTTAAGTACGTCCACGCTTGAAATCGCGAGCAAAGAACGAATCCTGTTCGTTCGAGGCTCGCACCAGAATGTATACCTATATGTTCCGGCAAATAAATATTTCATTCATTCATATAATAAAATGACTTATAGTTTTGTGGAGCCATATTTACTTTACTATCAAAACATAAATTTAGTTAAATATATCAGTATTCACTTAGAACTTCATAAAATGTATGTGTGTATTTCTGAAACAGAAAACATAAAAAGATGAATTATTATTATTTTAGCCATATTTTTTATGATGTTACGTTACGCTATGTTATTAAAAAAAAAAGAACCTTGCTGAGTTTCTTGCCGGAGTGTTCTGTTTAAGTGTATTTCAAACCGGTGGTAAATTCAACTGTATGTACCACTTTAACGTTCATAAGTGCCTTACCAGGGCCTAAACTGAATAAATAACTTTTTGATTTTGTTAAATTTAAATAATTTAATCTGTCTTACTATTTTTTTGCAACAATCTAGCATAATATAATCCACTACAAATCTAGAACAAATCATCATCTTATAGACTTATACTAAAGCCACTGCTTTACCCTAATTACCTTCATCAAGGTAAGAGTTAAAGGCTTTGCTCGTTAAACAGACCACAGGCTATTCAACGAGCAATCCTGTGATCCGTATCCAAGGATGTATCCCTAGATACCGGGATCACGGGATTCTAGTGAAGGCAGTATGGGTCGCAAGCGCCGGCTCTGAGACATTGTTCGTTACTTGGAAATGCATTGCGTGTCGTGACATTCAGCGGGCTCTGCATCTCGCCCTGTCGCAAAGTACACACACATTAATATTGATCAGGCTCCTTGAGATCGCGATTTTCTTTTGAGTCTGTGTCGCTTACTTGATAATGTTTTTCAAAGTTGATTTATTATAGCAGCAGCATTCAGTGAAATTTGTGACATTCTTATTTTTTTATTCAAAAAGTACGGATGTTATTTGGGCTTACAATAATAATGTGTCGTGTACTTAATTATGACCGGGAACAAAGTAAACACTTGGAAACCTTAATTATTTTTTCTCGGAATAATAAAAGGAAAAATTTTTGAAAGAAATTTGTTAATTCAACTATATGAAAAGAGAGGTTAGTAGGCTAAAATCGGGTTGCAAGAAATTAGTGTAAGCACCAAAGTGAGTAATGTTGTTGAGTGTACTCGAACGTTACCCGGAACGAGAATCAATGCCCCTGAATGGTCATATAATAGTATCTTGCGTAGGTGCGATGACATGTCAGCGTAGACGCGCGCGAGACGGTGACGTCACGGGATCGCCGGCCCCGCGGGTTCATCGCCTCACCGGCCCAGGTGCGTTCACACTACACCATTTCCAGTTTCTCCCATTATTTCCCGTTTTCTGCGCTGATTATAAAATTTTCCTAAAAGCGTAGTAGAGTCATGAGTGGGCGACAGAGGGCAATGATAGCTCGGCCGCGTGTAGCTCTCCATGTACACGTTTTCTATTTTCAACGCCTTTCTAATAATGGATTGTTTTTCACGCTTTTATTTTAAAAGTAAATATTTAGGTAATTATTTGAGAGGACGTCTATTTTAAGAGATATAATTAGCTTTTACGAATTCCCCCGATGTACAGGGTAAAATTTATATCCTTAAAATCATACTTTATATTTTTAAAAGTTATTATGTTATTGTGACCTGTATTAGAGATCGACGAGGAATCAAACGCTACGAACTTCACGGTCTTCTTCTACGAAGAAATGTACTCAAAGTTATTTCACTTACTTTTACAGATAGTTTATTAAAATTAGTCTTAATTTTTTCTATACAAAAGATTTTGCAGAAAATACATACTGCTACGAAATTATGCATAAAAAGTTTTGCTTGAATAATTTATACCACAACTGGATCATAAATACCTATCCAATCATTTATTTATGAATTGAACTACACTGTTGGTGTAGGCTAGGTGAAGAGAGGATAATAATATCACTCAGACATACTTATTGAATGTATTATTATTAACCTAAACGTATATATAATTACCTGACGTCCATAAATAGCTCCAAAGGTTTTTTAAATATTTACCTATTAAAAGAAAAAAAACGCTACATACTAATGCTAGGTATCTAATTGATTTGAATAATAAAAGGAAATCGGTACGGTAGCGCGCAATGTCCGCAAGAGCGAGACGGCGATAAGTCTGTGAGCTCCGCGCAGCTGTGCTAAGGACGGTCGTTGGCCCCGCGGACGGCCGCGAGTGAACTCCGAATATTATCGTGTGCGTTTTATTTATTGTATCCAGTCTCCGTGGGACCCCACTGATTAATACGATCGGGATCCGTTGTCTTAAACGATTAGTGTTTGATTGATGCAGTCCACGGCCGCTGCAGCATACGTAAAGGTACCATCCTACTATTGTTATGTTTAGTTCTTCCATTTCACGTAGATTGATGTAGCTAATGTCTGTCGCATTCGAAGTGTTTCCTAGCCATTAGACGCGACTATACGATTGTTGTATCGCGTATACCGATTTAACTTCCATTGCTTATAATAGTGTCTCTCGGAATCTCTTAAGGGTAAACATCAGTTACGAAACGGGAAATTTGATTTTTTTCGAGTTTTTTTTTACCTTCGTAGAACAATATGGATAGATGTTTCAGTGATTAGGAACAGTAGAAGTTCATTTGGCACACTGTCTTTTGTATAATATGAGCCATATTTGAACATTTGTCATGGTTTCTCTAAAAACCGTAAAAATTACTATTTCGGGAAATGTACAAAAATAGTTAAACTAAAACAAAAAGTATCAATTCTACACTATGCTAAATGAACTACTATCGTCGCGAATCACTGAAATATCTATCCATACTGTTACACAGGAAAAAAAAACTCGAAAAAAATCAAATTTCCCGCCTCGTAACTGATGTTTACCCTTAAGTAGGTACCTACTTTTATTTTTAATCTTCCATGTGTGTTTGACGTGAAGGGAACCTTGTTTTCTACTGAAAATAAGAACACATTGGATAATTAATGAATGAAAATAAATCACTGGAGAATAATAGCTCATATTAGTTCCAGTCTCATATTATTTTTACAGGACAAACACTGAAAACTATTTATTAGATATGTACTATCATGAATATAAGTTCATTGTCCTCTTCGTTAGCATTTAAATTAATGCTAACATTATAGGCCTGCTTATGCCATTCACAGATAGGATGCTTGTATTGTAAGGAGATGTTGGTGACGATGGTACCAAACGTTGGTTGTATAGTAGGTATATTTCTAGTAGTTATGTCTGACTATATCTGTTTAACTGCCTTGTTGTTTAACACTTTCATTTAACTATTGCCAACCTCTCGTAAAGATTACATACAACATAACTTTTAATTGCTCTCCATTTATCTTTCAATAAAATATTTTTATAAAAGAACTATTTTAATATAACTGGTATTTTAACTTGCTTGTGAAACTTACGTAAGATATATTATTGAAGAACAGTTTTGGGCACTTGTCAGTCATCAATACGCGGTAGATTATCTTATAGACTAAACTCTCTTTATTATTTATTTTTGTTCCGCCTGATGGTAAGCTGTTATCGTAGCCAGATGGACGCTCCCCAATCAGCTCTGGCAACCATACTCGCGCGCAGGAAAGTAATTAGGCTGCGCTTTTCCTGGCGCTTTTTTTGTGTGAGTGAGGTGAGAAGTGGAGGTACTTCCCCAGTCGAGCTGCTCTTTGAGCGAATTAACGCTATACTCTACTTCTCACAATATTTTTTTTCTTAATGAAATACCAATGACGAGGTAGTTTGGATTACCGCTACCGCCTTTAATTAATGTATTTGATTAATTCCCTCTATATTTCCAGCTGCAGAGCTGTACTTAAGGAGTAATCATTTCCATTTGAATTATAATAAGCTATTAAAAATTATTAAATATTATTATTCATAGGCCTATGCCGCGATGAATGCCACAGGATATTCATTTATTATTTTATTATTAACACCAACTAAAAATAATAAATATCGCTACAATTCAAACGTGGAAGTTCATTGACTCTACCTATATCTATACCATATCATCGCAATGTATTTTAGTGTTATAATCAACTGGCAGCACTTTTGGACGTTAAAATTTACGTTGACATTGAAAACGCCGACGTCATCGCTGACGTGCCTACCCTACATTCCTTAACAAATAGGTGTTACACAGGTCATTAGCCTTGACTTGAGCTATGACTGTACATTGATACACTCACAAACAAGACACGCGGTCGTAGCTGATCAAATAAACCAATAAATACAATTAAAATATAATATAATGCGATATCATCGAAATGTTAATTTCCGGTGATTATTTTTATCAGTCATAATATACAACGTAATCATTCAAGGTTGTTGACCGTGAAGAATATTCTTTATCGTTTTTCCTGATATATTTTTAACATGAGGTAACCATATTGTGGTTTTTTATCAGCAAATAGAATGCCAACTTTTTCTATATAATAATTTCTTTTTACAAAATAATGAATCTTTATAAAGCTTGAAAACAATCTAAATAATCACAAAAATAAACTTATTCACTACTGAGTATATTTAGCTCGAATCAGTACGTCCTCAATTAGGTAGATTGCCAACTTAAGGTTAATATTCCACTCTATTTAGGATGAGATACGAAATAAGTAGCTTCCAATTCTTTAAGGTATATTTCTGTATCATATAGCAAATGATCTTGTTAATCCGGAAACTGGTATCACATCGTGAGACAAATAAACAAAAATTCGCATAACATTAGTTAATATAAATAAGAATGTAAGTACAATATAAACATGCGTCGGGCTATTTTCACATTAGCAGGGTGTAAACAACGATGTGATTGTACTTTTATCATTACATGTGTAACCGCACCCGGGCGGCGGTATCTGGAGACGGGTCCAGCCGGAGTCATTGTCACGTAGTCATGTGTATACAGCGACCATTGTCGCGTTTGTGTTTACCGGGCTTATCAATAACATGCGAGGGCCGGTGCTCTACTGCTAGCTATGGCGAAGGTATGCTACGCGAGTTCATCAGAATTTCAGAAGCTTGAATTCATCAGAGTGAGGCGTTAGCGAAGATACTAGATAAGCCAGTAGATATTTGTTTGATTTTTTCAAAATATATTATTAATAAACCTGTGGAACAATTTTGGATAAATAATATAATATAGTTTTGAAGTACAGATCAATAACACCTTTCTTTGACATATCATCTGCAAAGTACCCTAAAATAAAAAGTAACAATAAAGTTGTAGCATTGACTTCCGATTAATATTTTTTGCTACATTCAAAAATATTCCAAACTTAATAGAATTATCGGAAATATAGCATACCCATTTTAAGGCCGTTTTAATTAGCATCTGTCGGAAAATAGCATTCTTATAGCATATCTGTGTGTGTAGCATTGGCAATTCGTCAGCGGGTTCAAGTTCGGGCGGGCGACAATGAACTTGGCCGGCCATGACTCATTGCATGCCACTGCCATCACTGTTACGAAACCATAAACACTACATTAGTACGAACTGCAGATATGTGCGAATGCAACCGAATGCAATCAAGACACTCGACACGACCATTGTCCACGTCTGCCCTTGATCGTGTACCTATATTTATAATATTTTATTTAGATACGGTGAGGTTCCACATTGCATTCACTATGACGTATTGTGGAATGTGAATTCTTTGGGGATGACGTCAGATAGTAACACACTTTTTAATTCTTATAAACATGACGTTGCAAAGCAAAGGCAGTAAATTAGCTTGGTGGTCTGATTGGCGTTTTTGCAGACCGTTCCAATATGATTGACAACGTTAATCCAAACAACTTCCGAAAATCGATTCTTCAACTTGACTTCATTGTCAAGTTGGTCGCTATCAAGAAAACATACAGTACGACCCAAGTTACAGAACGAGTTCAATGCTCAAGGGCATGTTATCCTTCGCAACAGTTGAAATATTTCGTATCTATTCTCCGCTAACTTTGTTTAACCTTGATATAAGTGACTTAGCTTGAAAATTGCGAACTTGACTTGAAGCCGATGATATTCTTGGACTTTATTACGGTGAAGCACGAGCTGTGAATACACAGTACACTAAACTATGAGTAAATACTTTTTTTTAAATCAGGGTGTATCGTTTGTTGAAATTAATGTTCTCTCTAGGAGCTGCAAGCGCTCCAATAAGGTTATTTCGGTACATATTGTGATTTTGGGAAATACCGTTGCTTTTATAAATTATGCCTTATATTCTTACTTACACAGGTCTTACATATTTTCTTAAATGAAAAATTAAGACAGCCATGGTTATTGTATTTTTTTATTATAGTGGTATGTATACTTGTAATTTATATTCTCTATTCTACTAAAATAGTTATTTTAACAGTTGACAGGAGGGCTCAACGTTTCGTGCAAAATCAAATTAATAATATGCTAGGAAACCACACAATCCCTTCGTTTTCTATCCCCTTATCAGTTACAAAGTCCCCTTTTAATGGTAACTTAAAATTCAAGTACCGGAGCAATCGTTTTATTCGACGTCATAATATTTAATAGGGGAAGAAAATACGGCTCTATCAAATAGCAACAGAATTGATAACTGTAACTTGGCAAACTTATTTGAACAGGTGGAAGCAGAAAAAAATATCAAATAAAAAGTTTTCTTATAAAATATGTAATTGGTATTACGATTTAGCGTAGTCTTAATCCTTTGACTGTTTGGCGATCCGCGCGGGCGAGGAAAACAATAGAAATCAATTGTTATTTTTAAATCAAATACTTAACACAAACGAGTATGTAATGATTCTTATGATAAATTATTTGTTATTTTATTGTATTGTATTATGTTTCTCATCTGGTATTACCACCAAATACACACTAAAATGATATCATCCTAATCTACCTAATTGCTTTTGACTTGAATAGGATAGTGTTTGACCAGAATTTAATCATGGTAAGTGATATTGTGACCGAAGATGGTAAGCACACAAAACATAAAAGGGAATGTTGCCTTGTAAATATATAGTTTAAACCACACGAACTCCTAAAAAATTCGTTAGATTTTCAGATTCATATTATAATAATTATGATCGTGTTAGCTGCTACTTGGCTAGTTCTTTGATACTAGCTGACTCTGTGCGAACTGTGAATATTGTCGGTTAGAAATATAAGCACGGCGTGATGTCACCGCTACGTGTCCAATGTCATGGCCAGTGTCGGTAGCTATAACGGGCTCAGCTTCTATTGAATAAACATGTACTCGATACTCTAATAATATTTTTGTGTTTGCTTCCTCTGACAACCCAAATACGTCGCAGTCGCATACATCTACGTTCTACTTGCGGAGTTTTGTAAATATTTTTCATCTATATTAAATACCATTTATTTAATCCTTTGAAACGTAATTAGAAGCTTATCGAGGTATAATTAAAAAAATACCTGACTAAGTATATCATACAAAAACAAAGATTATATAAAAGTATTAATTTTACAAAAATCGACGAAGAAACTCGAGCATGGCCGAAGATCGGCGAGGGCTCCCGAAGGAATGACAAGCGAGCGCTTTCCGTGGAACGCGGAAAACGTCGGGCACATGTTGAAAATACGAGTGGGCATTGACCCCTACCGCTTGGGCCGCCTGAATCTACAGCTGTTGCTGAATCTAGCGCGGCGCATCTCGTGATGCGTTTATTTATGTGCTGCCACACGTACTACATTTATCTCCTAGCTAGATTGTAGATGCATACAAGAACAGCAAGGGGATATAGTATGGAATCTTAATCCAATAAATGACAATTTAAAACAATATTCGTTTGTTTCTGGTGTAATTTGTTATAGTTGATGCAAATGTGCTGGGCGCGATGTTTATATTTCTTGTTGAATATAGTATTTCATGGAGTCTGTGGCTAATTTACAATGACTTCAAGATAAGTCGAGAACGATGACGCGTGCCATTGCTAATTACCAAAATGCGGATAGCACGGCCCGGAAATGTGTCATTCACCAAATTAACCCTAGAGTATATATTCATTCCATTTGTGACTCGTGTATTTGTCATGAAATATGCTACACGTGTCTTCGTTTTTTTGATTTGATTTCCTTAAAAATGGCAATCTTTGTTTTTTTAATTATATCGGAGATTCTGACACCTTTTAATTAGGCTATTCTTGGAAATGGGAAAATAAATCCTGTTGCGATGTGACTTTCACAGGAAAGTTCAGTATTTTCTTGGCGATAGCTTACTGAAAGTCCCATCATAATTAAATTATTCGTATCCGTGATTTGGCCAATATTAACAGACCACAGTGTCAGAAACGCATTCTCTCGGCGGCTGTACTATAACCGTAGGGTTTACTCAAGGCCAGAGAAACTGAAAACCGTCTTCTTATATAATAATTCCAATATATTTTAAGTAAGCATTGTTCTCAGCTAACCGTACAAAGGTTTTACTGAGAATCTAAGAACCGTCGCTTTATTTAATGAAATACGAATACACCAGCTAACATACGTGCATAAGAAGCACATTTAATTTTCTTACTGTCCGTCGGTTCAGGAAGCTGCTTTGCCGATGCCGACGGTAGATATACGGGAAAGATGCAATCTCTGGATATCTTATGTATAAATACAGAGTAAAATAACTAGTCCTAAGTAATTATGGGCTACTGATATAGATGATATTATGATTATAATGAGCAATGAAGATTTTCAAATATGTCATTAAAAAACCAGTTGATTAAGAACAATTATATTTGGATGTTATAGATCTGCATTCTTTTCGATAAAAAGTGTTGTATATTTTTTCGGGCGGTGTGAGGTTAAATATCCTGCCACGCCTTAGGTCATGGGTTTGATTCCCACTCAAAACTTTGAGATATTTATTTATAATACATGTAGGATATCAGTTTTCTAATTTCCATAGTTCAAGCTGATCTTAGTTTGTAATCAAGTCAGTGTGAATTTGTAAAACTGATCAACTAAAACTACACTTACTCATCTGATTTTCGAGCTACATTCTATGGTAATTTATATAATGTAAATCCTCCTATAATACCTGAAGAAGATTTTTCAGGTAAAATTTAAATTATTTTCTTATAGATAAATCTTTATTTACAAAGAAACCCGGAGTGTGCCGCTTCTACCGATTATCGGCAAGGTTCCCAGCAAGCTAGCAGCGTTTCCTCTTTGGATAGCCAAGCTAATGCGTTGGCGGAAAAAGCTCCTGCCCGCTAAACCATGTTATCTGAAGAATTAAATCCGTAAACCAAAAAATCAGAATAAACAGTAGAAACAAAAACGAACTAACAAGTTTTGATTTCCGTCAGTAGCAACATAAACATAGAAGTAGTAAGGTATTTACCGCCTCCACTCAGCACTTTAACTTTGGTGCTATCTGACACGACCGCAGCGAATACCTACATAGCTTTAGATACAGTTCTCAACTGGATTTAACTGTACGACCGTACTGTCTATTAATCTGTGTATTTTACTGTTTGTAACGATCATATTAAAGGTCTTACTAGGGCTTAATTTAAATGAATGAGCCTTGAGTTTGAGATTTACATTTTACGTGTACATATGTTATAATAATTGTATAAGAGCATCACTTGAGAAGACCTTGACCGATTTGGCTGATTATTTTTTATTATCAGGACAAGGTATTTACGGAAAGATTTTTTTTAAAGTAGCGCAGAAATTTAGAAAATTCGTGGCATACTAAAAGTGTTTTTTTCTATGACATCGAAGACATTAAATTATTTCATTTTAATCGCGATATTCCTGCTGTTTACTGTCGAGGAACTCCACTATATATTCTTAGTCCATTGAAAGATCTTTACTACATTCAAAACATCATACAAAAAGATCTATAAAACCAGTGCATACAAAAATTTTGAATGAAAATTTCTGCTGGAAATTTAACTTGGAGATATTACATGTTGTGAGGTAGTTATTTGAAGTCAAAACTACATGTAGTACGGATCATTACGAGATGGCACATGCGTTTTACGGGCTCTTTCACTGAATGTGTCGTCAAGTTGTTCATGCATTACACAGGTTCTTGTGGTTATATTAAACATAATTGTTGTAAATTTTACACCTCAGAGAAACCAAAATATTATAATTTTTATGAAGGAAAAAACATTAATTTATATTTAATTAAGACGGTGGGTATTTATTTATATAATGGCCTAATGTTAATATGTAGATAGAGTAATTTTCCGTAAATAGTTATTAACTGTATTATTAATAGTTAATATGTTGATGAGCTACATAATCAAAGAGGAAAACGTTAAATGTAATTATCCCGGAAAATCCGTTAAATTCCCTAAAAGTGTAACATTATTCGGTCTAATCGTGTCCGGGAAGAGATTTATTGAGCAAAATTTAAAGCCAATTAAAGTTGACACTGCTTTATATGAAGCGGCAGACTTGTGGTGGCCTCTTGACAAATATATTCAAGATGATGTGAAAAAGTTAAAATTAATCTTTCAGTACTGCGAAAAGAAACAGCTGAAGAACGCATACATTCGCAAGCTTTGTGTGGATGTTCCTGAAGAGTTTTTAATATTATTTCAATGAAACGATTAGAAAGTAAATTATAAAGATTGAACGAAAGTTGAAATCATGTACGTTCTTCATATTTTTCCAATTTTTTTTTATGAAATATCAAAAAAAAAATTAGATACGTGTTTTACACTTTAAAGCGATAATATTTTTTCCTTCGTCTTTTGGCTTTATTTGGGCATTTAAAATGTTTAAAAGTTAAAAAAAACCACAATAATCCCGTCGTAAGAACATCCATCCACATTTTATCACTTCGCGCGTCAAAATAATTTTGTGCTAAAAGGATGCGTAAGCGCATCCCAAATGCTTCATTAGTCACTTCGTTAATTTCGGGGAGGTGCGTCGAAATGGTTTCTTTTCGATTTTTAAACTGACGGCGACGAATTCCGGTCGGCATGCCTTGGCGCCTAATTCACTTTGAATATGGAATGATTTGTGTCCTGCCTTCATTGCATTAGCGTCAGTTTGCTTTTCTGCCCACACGCACGCGTGGTCATTCATTTTCATTCATTCAGTATTTATTCGTTATATTTTTATTGAACTTAATTGAAGCAGCGAGACGTAAACACCCTAATGAATGATAGAGAATAATAAAATAAAAAATAATTCTGTCTTAATGGCAATCGGCTATAAAAAAACTTTTGAACTTTCCAAACATGTTTAACATGAATGCGCTGATATCAAGAGCTGCAAAGAGCCGTATTGGTTTGCTCGATATCGCCGTAAGTAAAGCTCTATCTAAAAATTGTGGTTGATGCTTGGGATACCATATTTATACAACATTAATTTTAGGTCATTTTATTGCGGAATCGCGGAAACGGATGGACGATAGCTTCGACAGTTAACGTGCATTTTTTAAATAACTGGCACAATATTGCCCCTTTTTGTATCCTTTTATGTTATATCGAACTATTTTGACGCTGCTTAGGTTTCAATGAAGTGAGGTTTCCTTGAAAAGTTTGAATTATACACTTAGGGAGCTCTACTACTGTAAAGGCTTATGTAACTGATCGTAACCGACAAGTACGAGTATAAAATATATATGAGTCGATATAAAAATAAAATTGTACGATCGTCGATACTTTATTTGGGAATTCGGATAGAACGCACCGGAAAGCGGAAACGTTAATAGAGGTCTTTGAACCGTGCGTCGAGTCAATGTCAGGCGGTGAGGCGTGGGTCCAAGATTCGGCAAGAACAAGGGTGCGTACTTGCTGGCTCGGGGTAGCAGGGTGCAACTGTCGCAGGGTAACGACCGGGCCGGGGTCGTCGGCCGGCGCCACGCGGCCGCGCAACCGAGCCATCCGATTGATTGGAGCGGGACGGCACTACCTTTTCGTACCCTCACGATTTAACTACCCCCGCTTTTAATAGGGGAAATAACACTTTGTTTCGTAACAGATAAGGTATGATTCGGTTTGTCTCTTTGAACGTCGATCGGGCTTTTAGTCGCCGAGGGCGGGGAGGCGGCCAACGCACACAGCTGTGATAAGGGAAGTAGTTTTGCTCAAAATATTGATTTTTCCGCGGGGCTTGCGGCCGCGTGGTGCGCGTGTGTGTGCGTGCGCGCGCTGCGTGCTCGTGTGCGTGTGCGTGCACGTCTATTTTGGGTAGAGCACGTGGTCGTAGTTGTTGCTTGTTGACATGCCTTTTTTATTTTTATGGCGGCTTTACGGTTTGATCGGTTAATTGCATTACATCATTGTTTGCATTTCGTACGTTACGTTTGAACCATTTTTCAACATCTACGTATCTATGCACAACATAAGGATATTTTCATTATATTTAATATCGATTTCCAATATAATAATTATATTATACAAGATATTTGCTGTACGACAATGTCAAAATTAACGTAGGTTCTGTGGTACTAAACGACAGTACCTAGTTGGTTGGTAACGTTCATACGCATTTTATCGTTTATTCATAGAAAAAAAGGAAATATTGGGTAATTATTGCTTTCTACATATAGGTAAGGAATCGATTGTATGCAAAATACATCGGCATAAGTGAAAGGAACCTATTTTTTAATTTCAAGATGAACAAATATATATGAGAGACGAAGTAATATGGCGCCGCTATACTTTACGAAGTCAAGTTATCTGTATAACTTATTATATGTATAATAGTAATGAAAAGCAAGTTCATACGAACCTGTCTGTGTCTCGAGACACCTCAATATTTTCTTAACCCTTAAGGTTCAGTGGACAGAAGACGACTTTCATATACCTATGTAGGTACCTATATTATACTCATACATAAGTACATAGTCACGTACACTCGTGAACTTCTTTCTATCTGTGTGGCGCTATACGGAATTTATTATTAGATATAGGTACAAGTTTGTTTTATATAGGTATCGATACACAAACACACAGCCGGTTCTCAGGACTCACGCACACAACCACAAAACGTTACCCTTGATTTCGCCAGCTCAAGGTCTCTACCCTCAAAGGATAACGCACTCACACCCCCACAGTACCGTATAAGTCTATCCCACTCTGGAATGCGGACAATGCCGAATTTCTCCGATCAGGAGCCGGGGTCGACGACCGGAGACGACATACGTATTGGTAAATAAACATTGATTGTTTGTATTACATAAAATATATTATAATAAAGTGTCTTGACTCTTGATACATAAAGGTGAATCAATTTAGCGCTGGTATGCAAGCAATCGCATTCTGAAATATGGTATGGTTGCAAAAATTATAGCAATAGCAGTTACACTGACGAGCAATATAAAAAAGCCACTAACTTATCATGAAATATTTATGAAACCACGCAAGATAGCTTCGTGAAGTGTAAAATAACATTCAAATGTATTTAATAACACATTAAAAAACACCAAATTGAAACAAAAAAAAAATGTGTTAATGCAAGTAAGAAGAAGAAGACTTAGGCACTTGGCAAGTTTTTCATATTGCTCGTCAGTGTATATAAATGATCACACCAATGTAAGATTCATTTTATTATAAAAATGTAGCAAAATAAAATAAGTTCCGTGAATATTTTTTTCCTCATATTCTTGACGTTAAAATCAATGAAGACAGGAAGATACAACCACTGTGTAAATGAATAACCCAGAAGCCATTCCAACAAGATCTTGTGTCCTCACGTAACATATAATTAAGTGCTCAGATTGCTCAGTGCATCCGTATGTTACCTAACACTTAGGTGGCATTAGCTTTGTGCAGAACATTCAGCCCAACACTCTGCAGTTGATTTGAACTCACACTTTAGAGCCATATTAATTAATTACGTTTAATCAAGGGTTTTGCAGCGATATGTACCTATTTATTTTTTATCGATATAAATATAATTAATGAAGATTAATGGAGATCTCAGGAGACCGTTGGGCTGGGAGGTCTTTCCGCCAACGCATTAGCTGGGTTATCTAAAGAGGAAATGCTGCCAGCCTGCTGGCAATCTTGTCGATGTAAGGCAGCAGCGGCAACCTCGGGGAAATGTTCGTAGCTTTCGATTTATACTTGTATTACTTTAGAACATTTAAGAATTATTCAAACTCTCAACATTACTGAAAAAAAATAACATAGCTCAAACAATGAAGTCGAAGTCACATTCTAAAATCATCCCTGCTTACAATATTGACTCATGTTTAAAATTGAGTATATAATAAGTGCACAATGAATAGCAAAAACTCATTACTGTGGAAAAACAAACTGGGAGTCCCATAGCGGGCGGCTGGCATCCCGGTGAGGCGCGGGCGTGGAGCGTTTGATTACGTGATGGTAGTTATTGCCAGTGCATCGGGGGTGGGGCGTGCCCGACCTACCCCCCAGGACCTACGCCAACGCTGCAGCGATGCACCCCATACATCTAGATATCTAGACATCTAGATAGACGTCTGGACAGAGCACTACCACCCCGCTCGCACACAGCCCCACATAGTAAACGCAGTCTATGTAAAATCTTGCATGTGTTCGTTCGGTTGACATTGCATCTATTTTATGTTTTGCGATTTTTGTCTCTTGTTTACGTCTAAGTTTGTTGCGATGCACAAATTTGTTTCGCAATGAGTCAAAGAGATTGTTTGATATTTGATTTAAGTGCTTTTGTGTTTCCTAAGTCAATGGCCCCGATTCTGTTGTTTACAACTAAACTAATTTTAATCGCACTATGTCTCTTTCTAACAAAGAACATAAGAAAAGGATGTAAGAAATTTAGTCCTGTCAAATTAGTCCAATGCTTGTTTTGAATATAAATTTAGTCGCCATCTATCGCGGTTACGCCTAAATACACGTAAAATAAGACTGCAAAGATTAATTTGACAGCTTTAAATATGTTCTATCCTTTTTCAATAATGTTCGTAAGAAAGAGATGAGATGTGACTAAAATTAGTTTAGTGCGATTTACAACAGAATCGGCACCAATATACGATTATTACAAGATTTATTTAAGTACCTACTCAAATAAATTAATGTGATGGTTAATTTCATAGCTTAGACGTCATAGCATAGAAGCTATTTAATTTTAATAACGTGTCATTGACTTATAATTGTAGATAGGAAACATAAGATTTAACATCTGAGTCAGATGTTGTCTGTTTAATTTTTCATTTCATGAATAACGGATCGGAAAACGGTATTTAATTTCATTAGTCCATTACTGTTAAAATGACGAGCAAATCACTGTATGCGTTAAATTGATTCATATTGCTGCATATATTCGTAAACGGTTTATGGTTTTTAAACCTTTATCGCAACAATATTAATTGAGTTGCAGGCAAAAACCAATCATACCAAGGTTTTCACATTAATACAACATTACTTCTAGGCAAAATTTTACCTTTTAACTTTTTTACATAGGTTAAATATGACGGCTTGACAAATCATGTCACACAGACATATACCGGGTATAAGTGCTATCCGAAAATTGTGCCCTACACATAAAAGATAAAATAATAATATAATAGCATCATATGTAAATCTGATGACAACGATTTTATTCAATTATTATTTAAGGACAAAGTGCGAGCCCTCAAAAAGCGAATTTAGATTTATGAAAACATGTTTCAGCTGCTGCGCCGTCAGATACGTATGTAGGTATGTCTGAACCTACCCCAACAAATCCGAGTGCAGTTGCACTCACAGAGCTAGCCGCCTGTGTGCCTAGCGCTCACTGTATGCACTAGACACGCACACACGCGCAGATATTTACGTGAAGTTCAATTATGCTATTGGGGGATGGAGGGGGTTACCAGTTTGTTATATTATACATATGGATGTTGTTATACGGTCTGATATTATTCGCATACGTGGATATTAGCTGAGTTATTGCACTGAACAGAAATATATACGACTTTTATTGATGTACTAGATTTCTGCCCTGAGGGAAACTCCCACTAATTCCTTATTTGAAAAATTTCAAATCTATAGTTGAAAAAAGGTATACCGATTTAGGTTGTACGAGGTCTGTCAGTTAGTGTCAGAGTGTTATTCAGTAGACAATCTATTTGTTTGCATGTATAATCTTCAGAGAGGTAGAGCGTAGCGTTTATTCGTTCAAAGAGCAGCTCGACTGGGGAAGTATTTCCACCTTACAGAATACTGCAGCCAAATAACTTTGTTGTAAAGTTGTGGTCTAGCGCGTGAGTAAGGTTGCCAGAGCTCATTAATGAGGAATTTGGTTATGGCTACGGCAACCGCTTGCCATCAAGCGGGCCGTATGATTGTTTACCGACTTAGCCGTTAAAAAAAACCTCTAGATTTCCAACTATTTGTGATACTTGGTTGCCTGATGGATTTGAGTTGGCAGGTCAGTCTTTGTAGTTTTAAACACTAACTCCTATAGTAAAATAAACGACTCCAAGTCAAACTAATCTTCAAACGAGTAAGTTTAATAGTTAAGTTCTAGACATTTTTTTCATATAGTGTGATATCGCTGACTATTAAAAGAAACCGGTCGACCACTTTTCTCTTCCTGAATGCACTTGTCATTGATAATTAAGACCTTCTATGTAAATACTCTACCTACTTAAGTATGTGCATAAAAACAGGACCATGTTAATACAACTTGCGCAATTTTATGACTCAATTTGCAAGGTAACATTACCATAAACCATTTTCGTAGCACTAGTCTTGCTACGATTTTGAGATTTCTATGAGCGTGAGATCTACGGCGTAGCGCCTGCTACGTAGCACTGAGTACACATCGCGTCGTAGCTGAAACTAGCTACGGTTTATGGCTTATGGCTATGCGCCATGATATTGTTTTTTTAATACATATACCTATGTGCAACTTGATTTAGGGTTTTCATTATTTTCATATTATAATTAATACATTAACTGTATAAATATTGTTACATAACCTAAAATGTTTTCTGTAATAATTTATTTTTTTACATATCATACATTATTTTAACTAAATGTACATTAAATAAAATTAAAATACCTATAGTTTCATTCTGTGTGTTTATAAGCGCCACCTCGCGGCGAGTGGCAGTATCAGTCGTTCAGCGCTTCGCCGCTAGATGGCTATGCCTTTGGTAGTCATGAAATAAAATTATTATTAAAATTAATTTGATTGATCGTATATTATTTTGAATTGTTATTATTTTTCTTTTTTTTAATGTTCTATTTTAACATTATTATGAAATAATTAAAAGACTCCAATGAAATAGTGTTATATTTTTCTTATACTAAAATCTTCGTTGCATCGAAATCTACTTAATTTTCTAGTAGGTTTCTTTCTAGTTGGCCAACTTTCTGATAGCTAAAAATCATGATTTTGTTGACAGCATCTAACATACCTGCGAACCGTGGCTGTTGCAGTAGGAACGCAAGAATTTTCTCAAAAGCGTACCGTTGTCCTATGATTGCACTAAAGAACTCGGCGAATGATGACTAATTATTTTTGGGCAGAATGCCAGACCGCACGCCGAATTGTGAATATAGGGCGGTCGCCGGCGCCATTGCTCCATACACCTCACAAAGGTTACCCTGCATCGCTTGCAGATGACTGCGTGTCATAAAATTTTATTTAAATTACATAATAAACTAGTTTACAAGCCAATAAATATAACTTCATATTAGTTCATTATGACATTCATCCGATGCTGTAATGATCTCATTCCGTATAGTTAATATTTATGGTGCTGCGAAAGAGAAAGCGTTATAATATAATTTTTAAAGAATTAACTATAACTATATCGTTAGAACTTTATAAAACGATCATGTTTTAATTTAAGTGTTTATTTATGTAATAATTATACATGTATAATTTAACGGACTGCGTTTATTCAAATATTCAGGTTTCATGGAATACTAATAGAATACGAGAACAATAGCCAATTAAGAATGTTCGTCTTACAATATACGAGAGCGGGTTTAATTTGCCACGGTCAAGATTAATTTATAAAAACCGTCAAGTGCGAGTCGGACACGCACATGAAGGATTCCGTAATGACGTTTCTTGTATGTATATCATTTAAATTTTTTATTTTATTTTTAGTATTCGGTGTTTTAGCGACAATAGAAATACACATTCTGTGAAAATTTCAACTGCCTTCCTATTGCAGCTTATGAGATACAGCCCATTGACAACAGACAGACGGATTGACAACAGAGGTTTAGTAATAGGGTCCCGTTGGCACCCTCTGGTTACGAAACCCTAAAAATTATGTGTACTAATGAAACTGTGAGTTAGGCCACGTTAACACGGCACGTTATCTAGTTACGGGTTCAACCTGTAAGTCGAGAGTGATCTATCAAGATAACCCAATTTCTTGGTATGGGAATTGTGTGTTAGGAACACATTACACTAGAATTTGGATCAAATGATAAAAAGATTGCACATAATGCTGGACAAACAATGCAACATCATGTTTCATGAAAATTGGGAAAATATGTACATTAAAAGATTTTTATTCATGTGCAAATTCAATGTTAAATATATTGTTTCAATTTCAAAGCAATAAAAGTGTTTCGAAAGTTTGAACGTACTTAAATTAATGTAGAAACTTTTTTTTCAATAAAGCTCTTTTATTATTATTGCTTCAGCTTCAGATACTTTTTATAACGTTGACGTATGACGTATTACACTTTGTTCATGGGAATAATTATTTTTATAGGAGCGATTGACTAATATTTTATGTCATATTTTTAAAATATGCTCAATATTAACCAGATTAAAATTCAGTAGATACGTAGATAGGTAGCAGATGTTTGACGAAATAAAACGAATTTTGAGAGTTGTTGTTATTTTACATTTTGTGACTAGATCCAATTATTTACCCTTTTATTGGATGCCTACGTTTAATAAGAAATCTGTGTGTGAAAAGTTACTTGAAATATGCGTGGATTTGTCAATCAGTCCGTTTCATATACTAATAAAGATTATTTCATATTAGTCATAGTGAGGCTAGGATTCCTTTTAATAGATGAATTCAGATGGAAATACTGATTATGACTAGTCATTATTTTATGAAGGGAAGATATCTAATGTAGGTATTTTTCTATACCTAATCCCAACTTTTGGTTATTTAAGTTAAGCTGAAATCTTCTTATTTAGTTACCTGACAGTCTTACGAAATGAACTGGGAAACTTAAGCGTTTGAAAATTGTATATCTTTACTAGCTGTCCCTCGTGGTTTCACCCGCGTTCCCGGTATAAAAAGTCCTATGCCTAAGCATAATCCTTCTCCATACTATCTGCATGCCAAATTTCATAACGATCCGTTGAGTAGTTGAGGCGTGAAGGCGTAACAAACAAACTCACTTTCGCATTTATAATATTAGTTAGGATTAGGATGTATAAAAATCAATGTTTGTCTGTTTCTAATGCATTCCCATACCATTATTATACGTAGGCTGGGGAAGGTTTCTGATAAATTCTGATATGGAAAAACGAAGTAGCGTTGCAAAACTTGCAAAGCACGCCGATTTATTCTAAAGTAAAGCAAGATTGTCTTGTTTTCCTTTTTCCACACAAAAGCGCGTAGTATACTGATAGCGCCGCCATATAATTTGGGCTATGCTATTGAGGGTACTTGGGTTCAAATCGAGTTCTAGGACACAGTATGTCGCAACCTGCAAGTTCGGATCGCGGTTATCGCCGCCGCCTGCCGTAGTGACCAACGCCGAGGCATTTTGTATATCAAGTGCGCATTTCACACTCACCCAACATAATCAGATAAGTCTCCTCTCGTAACGACAAGCAAATATGTTTAATTTCTATTAGCTACCGTCCTAACGTGAGTAGGTACATATGTTTGCCTGAAGAGTGTATTACATGATGCTCTAACTTAAAATCTACAACAGTTTGTTATTCCACCTAGAACTAGATGATACGCAGAGTGACGCTAGAACCTTGTGTGTGGATGTAGGTGTGCAGATTAGATAGAAACTTCTTACAATAGTATTGCAGGGAAGTCAAAAAGTGTTTTCATTTAGGTAAATGTGCACATAGTGTTTATAACAATTAAACTCATCAGCAATATTTTTGTTAAATATATCGTAGACAGTAATCTTGACTGAGTAAACAGTCACGCCCCTGACACATTTAAGATTATTAATTTACTACATTTACCACACAATTTTCAATCTATTATAATACCAACGAGAACGCATTCTATACGCCGACAAATTTAACTGTTTTTATTAGCATCAGTAGTCAACCCTAGAGCATGTAATAGAAATAGAAAAGTTATTTGTGTGTGCGCGTGAATTGCACTTGTGGTGTTGTTATGTGTGCAATAAATACTTTGTGCATCCATCTCTTTCCTTCTCGACATTTCACTGATAGCTATGGCCTTGTCTAGTCGCATCTAATGCTGGCATTAGTCTGTTTAAGTTATGCCATTAGACTTTCAAGTTACTTGCTTGTTTACTTGCCCCACTATATTTATCAACTATTTCTTCTATAAAGTTTCATATAATGACACAGACACACAGTAATTAATTCTAATTTTGTAGGTCTCTCGCCGCATATGTTTCAGAGGAAAAACTTTTGTATAAACAGATGTTTAATTTAAACACAATTTAAGGTCATTGGCATGGTTAATACGTTTGTGCGGAAACTATTCATTTATTGAACAAGTTATAATTGTATTTTCTTGTTTCAGGTGAGTGCGTAATATTTTTGGAAACAAATTGCTGTATGAAGGTTTGTATAGTCATGATATTTATTTCACAATGCCTTAATTAGCATTTGCAATTAAGGAGATTTTGTGTGTGGAGGAGATTAGTTTATTTATGACAGTTTTAATTGAAGCCAAGATATGCAATCACAACAAAACGGTGTTTAACAAGAAACAAAATTAAAGTAAAGTAATTATGTATGTGAGAAAGCTGACAAGCGCAGCCGGTCAATTCGTTGCCTATTTCGTCGACATTAGCAACATTGGGATAATTATGTCAATGTGTTGCAGACGGTGCAGACCTTTATAGTATAATATAACCAAGAAGCTGGCTCTCAAGATCAACTGTTGGAACACATGAATAGGTACTTGTTGACAGATTTTCAACATGACTTTAATTTTCTCAGTCATTTGCTTACGATGCTACGAGTCTACCGCCACTTTTACTCTTGCCTGCCACCTTTACAGTCATTCTTTATATGTTCAGTACTTGCTACCTCGACTTGTACAAGTGCACTAGCTCATCAAACACACCTAATGTCCCTGTAGCGAGTGTTGACTGAGCCGGAGTGTTGACCGGTATGTAGGTTACACCGCGCGAACCGGCGAGCGCCCCCGCGCACCTCCCACCTCACCCCTGGCACCACGCAACTACTTCTATGATCCGTACACTTTTAAACAAGTAAATGTCAAATGCACTGTTCAAGGGGAACGTGCACCCTTACTCTACACAATGAGGATTAGGTTAGTGGGGTATTCATTGTAAGTGTTTGGGTGTTTATATACGTATAGGTATTATGTAAGGCGGTCTTTTGTTACGAGTCTATATCTCTTTTATGTCAAATGGTTGACAACCTGGTCATGATAGGTACTAACTGGACAACGCATATGGACATTAGCAAGACCAAGACCCTGCTGGCATAAGTTGGTATTGTTCGTGTATATTCAATGAGATTATTTCTTTAGAGAATGAATTTAATTACTGTAATTTTCTCAATGGCAAAGTGCAGTCTGTTTTTATATAGCGACGGAGTAGCATCGGGTTGGTAGGTGGTAATATTGTTAGGTATTTGGGCACAGAATCGCAAAGCGGCGGCAATTTGCCACCGACTAATTCTATTATTGGACGTGGGCCTATGTATTATATTTATATCAACCGTTACCCGTGGTCACTGGGGCAAGTTCGCTCGCTTCTTTAAACTCGCAATAAAAATCGGACAAGTTCGAGCTCGAGACCGTGGCCTGTGTAAATACTCTATATTTTAATTAAAAACAAATTGGCCCACTTTTTAATAATTTTCACGACTGTTATTTAAGAATCCAATTCAAAGCCCTATTTATGCTACTGGAAATAGGTAATAATTGTAAGACATACTTTATAAGTAATAGGTATCTTATTATCTTTACAAGGTAACATACAAAAAGACGATAACAAAATGACCATCAAATTAGGAGATCGACAACCGGCCATGACTCTGTTTACGCGTTAATATCTCCAGTCTAAAAACTGAAGGATTTCTGCGATAAGATGACACACAATTCACACAAGGAAATCGTAACGCCACATTGTAACACACTCGCGTTAATACCTATGCTGTGGCCTATATTCTATATCTCACTAAATAACTGCAGCGCGAGCGCGAGTTCTAGTGAAAGTGAGTGAACTGCAGTAGCCAAGGTTTCAACACCTGCATTCGTTGCGTTGCGTCGCCATCGCCATAGAACTCATAGGTATTCACAACGCGGAATTTTACTTTCCATTTTTACCTTTGAATATTGCAATTGGGATAGCAATATAAAAAATATCTTTTCGAAATACGAAACGTGGCACATTTGGAATGTGGCCAGGCACGGCGAGACGGCGGGCTTCAGTCGAACAATTTACAAAACGGCGTACAATGATCTCTCCTCATTACTATAAATTACCGCTACGAAGTGAAAACAAAAGACTCGCTTTCTAAAGTGCAAGCGAAATGTGGTTCGGTTGCGTTGGATCTCGTTACTACTCAATAGATCATCCAAAGAGAACATTAATGAATGCGGATGTTTCGCAACTCCGACGAACCAGCAAACTGCACGGACTCACTTGCCCGCGCCTGCTCCTGCGCTTAATAATAGCTTTCTGAATGGGTCACAGAGCCACACAGCCATAATACACGAGGAATATTATATTTTGTAGGCAAATATATTATTCTATATTTTTCTGAGCGACTGTAAAGCATAATTCAGAAGATACGGAAAGCACCTAATGAAAGCAATGATCACCTACCTACAAAAAAGTCATGCAATACAACTCTTATTATTAATAACATAACAGAAACGCAGTTCAATCGTTATTGAACTGCGTTTCTGTTATGCTTTAGTTGCATAACCTACTTTAGAAAAGTCGAATGAATGAAAAAAGTAAATATTATTATTTTGTAAACCAACGTGAATGTAGTCAACCATCTTGATTTAGTTTTTTTTTTATTTACCCGCCAAATTGCAACCTGGCTGTTCAAAACTGAATGTTGTCATAGGATTGCATAAACAAAATCCAAAAGTTCCCGAAACAAAATTTTAATATAACAATTTTTAATCATCCTTAAAAGTTAGGACGCTTACACTCAAAACACCAATAAAAAATACGATTACAATGACAGGCCGGCTAGCGTGGAGATTACATAGACTTTCTGCCCCGCAAATCGTGGGTTCGATTCCAGCCCAGGACAAATATTTGTGTACATAAACATGTCTGTACGTACTAACACCTAGACTAGTACAATATAAGTACTTTTACGAAATAATTCAAAGTAGTGTGTCAATATCTAGTTTATATAGAACATACTTTGCTTAGTATGGGATCAAATGGCCGTGGGTGAAGAATGTCCAAACATATTTATTAATTTCCTCGAATAAGTCTACCTACTCCAACACCTGCTAAGACTTCGCGAACGTTTCTTATCACCCAAAGGTTGGCTGGAAGAGTTCGCTTTAGCGATAATGCTATCGTTGTATTTCTCTTTCTTTATTTTTATTGTGGAGGCTTGTCCTACATTACAAAAAATAATACTTATATCACGTACTTATATTATTTACTCTATGCTTATATTCTATCCTATTGCAATACCACAGGTTTCAAATTTAAACTTTGCTATTGGCAGAATTTCTGTAGCTTTTGATTGGCCAGAACGTAATCACGGTTGCGTAATTTTCATTGTTCTAGAGCGTGCTGTGACCTACGAGAGGTTAGCTCGTGAACCTGCATATTGCATTTATTAAACGAGATATGCTATCGAATACAGAATGAGAACGTATTTATTAATGAATCGTTGGGTGTAGATTGATCTTTGACTCAAAAAATCTTGATTCAATGTTAATGAAAAGAAGCATTATTTTAATGATAGATTAGCTAACTCACAAAAAAACCTTTAAAAAATTAAAATATATCGAGTTATTTGTGCAACAATCTTCATATTACACTGACACATATTTCGTTAGAAAGAGGATCTGATATTTAAGTCTGTGTCAAACGACATAGATCTTGATTCTTGAACCTCTGTTCTTAGAAGCAATTTTTGTGTTGGCACTGCATGCGTCCGGAGTTTAAAACGTTACATGGCCTATGTTAAAAGCTTACAGCGGAGTGATGTTCCACAGTTCAGTAGTATATAAGTTAGCAGTAGTAGAATTATTATATTAGCATTTATTTGCTATACACGTACTTTTTGTATGAATGTGTTATATATGATCGAGATGCATTTTTTTTTTAATACCCAGTAATCAATCACCTAATGAAGAACTTTTAATATAATTTCATTTCACCTGTTGAACATTTGACATATTTTTCAATTCGTCTACTATATAAAGTATGGGAAAACGTATACACCCTACTATTACTAAATAAAAATCGCTACAATTGATAGGCTTCTCGCTAATCGCTCCGCTTGTAACTCAGACTACGCATTGGCGGTCGGCGGCCGGCCTAGTTTCGCGCTAGGAATAGGCGCCGCCCCCGCGTCGCGCCCTGCACCAGCCAAGTACTGGCTCGTTAAAGGACACACACGGACGCTCTTTATGTTTATGTACACTCACTAGTCTTTGCCCTGCGGTCTTTCCCGCTTTTGAAAAGGAATTTTTCATACAATCCAGGGGATGCCTACTTGAAAAACTTTCTTGTCGTTTTTCAGCGTAAAGCGGTTTTAAGAAACTAGTCTGCAAGTGTTTAATACTAGTAGTTCTTTTAGGTGGTGGTCGATGACAAGGTGTCATTGTCACCATACTTATGGGTTGTTATTGCATCTTAAGTTGCATTTGTTTTAGCACCTATCCCGTGGAAAATTTTATACTACAACTAGCAGACCCCCCGCGGTTTCACCCGCGTACCTACGGTTTGAATTTTCTCCTTCGAAAACCAATGCACGCCACTGATTATTAGACCCAAAAAATCAAACACAGATATTTTTACAATTAAAACTAAAAACCTCTATTATACCTACACTAAAAAATTTAACTCAAAGAATCTTATTTAATTATTATAACAACAAATGAGAAAGAAATTAAATTAACTACAATCAAAATATTCTAATGAAATAGAGAAAATAAACTTTTTCTTTTCATTGGCGTTATATTATATAAGTTCTAGTCACAATAAATCACTTTAACATAGTCCTCATGCAGTCAGTTACCGTCCAAAACTCAAAATACACGAATTTATGAAAATAAAAATGAAAACGCAACGTCACTCTGCAAGTTCCCGCCAAAAAGTCCGAGAAAATGAACTTCCAAACAAATTTCGAAACCTAATCCGATTTAAATATTCTTTAATATTTGACATTCCAATTTTAAAGAGCATTTCTGTTTCCAGAACAAAAGGCAGATAGAGCGTGCGAAACTCGGGAGTGAAAAAAAAAAGCAATTAGGTACAAATTGAAAAACATATACCTGGTATTCGCTTGAATTTGTTAAAAAGAAAGTGTTTTCGTTAAATAAAGATTTTTAAACAAAGCAAATACAAATTCAAAAGCGAATACCGGTACGTGGATTACGTAACTTTATTGCAATGAAATTCCGATTGAAATAACCTCTGAATCCGAAGAAATATTACAAAATCGGAAATGGTTCCATTTCTAATGAACCACTGTTTGTATTTATCAGAACGTAAAAAAGATATCAGAAAACCGCTATATTGAACCGATTTCAATTCGAAAATGATTGAAATTTAGTTATGTAATCGCCCCCCCTGGTATATGCTTTTTTGGCCTCACTCCCGTGTTCCGTTAGCTCCATCTGCCTTATTCTGTAATCTGTGAAAATCGGATTGAGATTTCAAACATGTGTCAAAATAAAAAATTTAATTAAATCAAAAGTACTAAGGAGTATTGATATCAACTTTGATGCAAATCACCCCTAAAATAACTTTCTACCCCTTTTTGACCCCGTTAGGCGATGATTTTCAATAAAATACGAAACACGTCTGCCATCAATTCTGTTAAAGAATGTTTATGCAAAATTTGACGTAGATCGGACAAAGGAATCACGTTGTCCCATACAAACTTTGCCCCCGGTTTACACCCCCTTAGGGGTAGAATTTCGGAAAAACCTTTCTTATCTGATGCCTACGTCATACAAAGAATACACCCTCCAAGTATCAGGTCTCTACGATCAGCGGTTTAGGCTGTGCGTTGATTGTCAGTCAGTCATTCAGGACAAAGCATTTTATATGTATAGAAGATAGCTAAAAAACATACTTCTTAAAAGACAATCGCGGTCTGCTGACCCTGCCAAAATCTCTTTACAATCTTCTTGAAGACTCCTATGCTGCACTCCCGTGGGAAAACCACCTGACCGTCTGCGGTAGGAGATTCTTTTGAAAACGTTGCATAACAGTCACGCATAGAGACAGGAATAATATCGTTTAATGTAAAGGGTTATTCGTAACTAGGTACCTACGTAAAAGACCGCAAATCCTACGAAGCTAATAATAAAGAACTCATGGAAGTTATAAACTTGGAAGCGTTTTACAGGCTACACTTATTATTCGGCTTTTTCCAGAATCCCTTAGCAAGGAAGCATTATTTTTAGCTTCCTCGCGAAACTTATAAAAAGGCTCTATGCGTCATAAAAAGTTATTACGGACTAAAAGTTGAGTTTACTTATATTTGTCCTTTTATTTATATAAATGACAGTCGTAGTAGTAAAATATCTTACGGATATAGTATTTTGGGACCCAGTTTTTGCAAAGGCATGGTTGTCCTTTAGTATTAATTAACAAATACTTTTGTCAGTGCAAAAATGTTTGCATACGTACCGAATCGTTAAAATAAGCATGATTCACTAAGCAGTTAAGCACCCTACCTTAGGGAGCTGAGTAGCGTAAGAACATCACAAGCTTTGCCACTGTAGGTTATTGGACTATTGAAGTTTTACCGGTTCAATGGTGGGGAATAAAGTACTGTTATGACACTTTTCTTTCTTTCATTCATTAGGGTTCTATACCCAGGGGTATAGGGGTCTTACCCTATTGGTTAACTCTATACGTTCGTGCATCCTTGGTATTGGAGTAAGGTTTGAGGTAATGCTTTCTATCTCCAAAATCAAGAAAGATCCTTAAAGGCATAGTATTGGCACAGTCTATTAAACCATACAGTCGGTCGACGAAGCCGTCTAGACAGGGCAATCGTGCGGGGTGTGAGGGGCGAGACGCGGGAAAGCCGTGACCGACCTGCGAACAAAACGATGTTAGTAGCTCGGTAAACAGAATTCAGGGCTAACGCGTGTTTGTGTCTGTAATTATTTTATATTAATTTGTTTATTTAAAATGGTGCAAACGACGTGTGCTGTGAGAGACTGCAAGTCTTCATCCTATTTAAATAAAAGTCTGCGTTTTCATCAGCTTCCACACACAGAAGAAAGGTAAATAATGGTTTGTTATCGTAGAGTGCATACAATAATAATTTTATATTTGTCATGTCGTGTCACGTTAATAACGCCAACAAAATGTCCGAATGGCGGACGGTAAAAAATATCTAATAGGTACACAGGTATAGGTAACAGGCACAGGGCATGAGTGTTTGGAAATCTTTTTTGTTTTTCAATAGTTCTGATGATGGAGTAGGAGGGTAAGCACTGGAACTCCATAGCGGAACTTCGTATTCTAGCCATGTTTAGGGTTGTTGGAATTGTCGTGAGATGAACTTTGACCATGTATGGTTTTCAGGGTCTGATGATGGAGTAGGAGGGTAAGCACTAGAACTCCATAGTCGAACATCGTATTCTAGCCATGTTTGGGGTTGTTGGAATTGTCGTGAGATGAACTTTGACCATGTATGGTTTTCAGGGTCTGATGATGGAGTAGTTATTATAATATTGTTTAAAATATAATAATGCTAACAATGTTTTATTGTTATCTGCAATAAATAAATAATTTTGTAAATATTGTTTACTTGTGACAACCCTGGCCGTCGCGATACTGTCTAGACGTTGTTGGCATTTTTCACAGGAAAAAAGGCGTCGGACGACTGTATGGTTATTAGACTGTGGTATTGGTAACAGTGGTTTCAATAGTATACCAATGATTTAGAAGCAACCAACTTACTTTTTTTTATACAGGGTGGGCCAGAAAGGCGTACGATTTTAAAAACACTCTTGCGTTTGAAGCTTTAGAGAGGGGACTGCGCGGGTGGTGGGGTTAAGTAGCTCGGTTCCCGGAAATTTAGTCTAGCCTATAATCGTGCGACATGGTTTCAACAAGATGGCGCGACATGCCATACAGCTAATGCCTCTTTGGCGGTCGTAAACGAGATGTTTGCTGGGAAACTGATATCGCGCCGAGGTGACATTGCATGGCCTCCTAGAAGTCCGGATCTAACGCCACTGGACTTTTTTTTGTGGGGATACCTAAAAAGTAGAGTCTACTCCAATAACCCAGCCACGATTAACCAGTTGAAGACCAATATCCAGGAAGAAATGGCAGCTATTCCCCGTGCAATGTGCCAGCGAGTTTTTACCAATTTGAGGTTCAGATTCGAAGAATGTTTGCAGCGGGATGGTGCACACCTGGATGACGTTATTTTTAAGAAATGAATTTCCCAGATGTAAATTTTTAATAAAAATAAAAATTTATATGTGAATTGTACTAAGTTTTTTTTTAATCATTTTTTCAAATTCGCAATTCTTTCTGGCCCACCCTGTACAATAAAGTCGGTAAACGTATCCATATGGACGCTTGCAACACATGAGGCGTCACTCAGTCGTTACCGACCTTAATAAATTCTCCTAAATCCTAATGCGTACTATATTATATAAGTTTATTAAGACTTATTATAGGGTATTTGACGAGGTCGAGAAGTTCTTTATAAATGCCGGGAACAAGGGTGTAACCCCGAGAGTGTTTCGTAAATAAATAAATCAATTATTGTATACAGAATTATCCTACTAATAAGATATTTAAATGTTGGATTAGAATATAAACAAAATTTTGATTTGTTTACGAAGTCTATCCTCAAATATGTTCCTCATGAACGAATATTCCCAAACCACGTACATACGAGTACCACACCAATCATTAACATTTAAATAGGTACTTTCTGTAAGTTATGATTATTGGAAAACCAGAATTAGACACGTGAGAATGCAAACGAGTTTTGATATTAGGCGCTAAAATATTATAAGTTATTAACTTGTCTGTATTTTGCCAGAAGGTAAAACATGCATCAAACTCTGATTTTACAAACATATTCAAGTGTAATAAACAAAGGCAGTTGTTTTTGATTAGATAATACTTTGTTGGATTTAGAAGGGATTTATTTACATGTAGGTATATCAAATGCATATCTAACACAGAGCTTTGAATACTAATTTAGATATCTGTGATGTCTAAGCTCATCCTTACTTATATATATATATTATAAATGCGAAAGTGAGTTTGTTTGTTTGTTACGCCCTCACGCCTCCACTATTCAACGGATCATCATGAAATTTGGCATGCAGATAGCCTATGGTATGGAGAAGGACATAGGATACTGTTTATCCCGGGAACGTGGATGAAACCGCTGGGGACAGCTATTATTTTTATAAATGAACCATAGAGAAAATGTGTTTAAAACAGTTCAGAGTTGGTCCCATAAATTGTTCATCATGAAAAACCCTATGTAGGATTTGAAAATTCAATGCCATACTGAGGACATCCCATTTTCCAGACCTCTCTAAAATATTCACAACAAACATGCTACATAAGCCAGGAAAACCAGCACAAGGAGTTACCTCGTATAGACCAATAAGCCTGAGTCCAGTACTCTGTTAACGCCGGGAGAGGATCTTTTTATATCACATATAATCATTCAAGGAAGACTGTGACGATATCCTCTCTCACCAATTTGGTTTTCGAACATCACTTTATAATAACAAATTACTTTATCGAAAAAAATACTGTTTAAATAAGGTGCTTCTTGCTTGCCCACTCGTTGTTCCTCATCATAGATTTACACATGGAGGATGGAACCTACCGTAAAACCGTAAAACTGGGGACCACAGGATCAGCGTTACACCAAAACCAGGCTGGAGTTTTGCAAGGTTCTGTTCTGGGGCCTGTTTTATATAACACTTTTACGTCCGATATTCGTTCTCCAATGACATAAAAAATACTACCTAGTACAATGACGCAGATTACCTAGCATGTGATGAAAACCCAACAACAAAAGCAACTGGCAGCAGGAGGTAAGCAAGTGAGCTCCTGTGAGTGAACTGCATCTCCGGCACTTTCCTGGATAGAATGTAGAGGACTACCCGTTGGATTAGATTTCCGGCAACCCAGCTGTAGGCATTGGGTAGATGCGTGGATACGTATTGGGAAGTGAGCGCGCATGACAGTTTCGGTACCATTCATGGAGAAATGGCAGTCAGCTTCTCTGGCGTCCCCAGCGGGGATTGAATCCGCGAGCACCCTAGGGTGTGCTAGCGCTGGTTCTTGCGCTTGCGTAAGTACAAGCGCGAGCGCAGCTAGTGGGGTGCGCGTTGTTAGCAACTCGAACAGCTCCAGTACCATTCTAGACAAATTGTAGTGAGTGATCACGGTGCGACTCACATATTTTTAATGAGTACCAGGGGCGACTACTCTGGTGGCAGGACCTACTGGGGTAAGGGTAAGGGGTTGCCAGAAATAGTGTGCCGTCTTTTATACCTAACGGTGGGCAAGGTGGCCACTATATAAAATCTCAGTAGTTCGATAAGGGTTTGTACCTATCTCTGTTTCCGTGTCTCAGACGCTCTAAAAAACAACATGCTGAGCGTCTGTCATTTCACCTAAACCCACTCGTTGCCGCGCTGCTGAATAAAGCAAATATGGTCAATAAGCTAAAAGAAAGTTCTTTAAGTAAGAATTTTTTGAAATGGCCACTATTCTCGCCTTGTCAGAAATCACTCAAAACATTCGCTTAAAGTCTGGCGACTGACTGCAAAAGTAAAATATATTTAAAACGTCGGTCAAAACGAAACCAAGAAATGTTTTTTTAACGTGAATTATTAAATTTATTGTGCGGTATATTTCATGTTACTAAAAATGTAGTATCAACTTATGTAGACATATTCCAAACCCTCTAAAATTATTATTTATTTACCATTCAAACATCCCGCCATGATTAATTCTAGAACGATATGCACTATTAGTGCTTTCGCAATTATGATTTAACGACTCAAAATGGGTTTAAGAGCCAATTAAAGAGATCAGAATTTATATGTTGTAATAAATTGATTCTGTAGTACAATATTTAACATTGCGTAATATTAAAATTGATTGAACTAAATACGTAGTAAATAAGCCGAGTTGTCGTAAAACCCGGAGCGCACGCGCAGAGAACTTATTGCATCACGAAGTGCAAACTATATACGTCTATGAGTTACGCGGTTGGCGCATCACAGGGTTTTCAATAAAGAAACTAAATACAACTGGTTCTGCTTATAATACGATTAACACAATTTGATACGTTATCAAATAAAATACCCCACCCTAATCAAGTTCTACAAAATGCATATGAGTCGATGCAGTCGTTCGATTATGAACGCTTATGTAGGTTCACTATTCCTTACAAGTGATTGTGTAGATAATGTACGGATTTACACACACATACAGCTTAAATTATTTGCAATTTCCCCTCAGCTATGATGTGTGTAAGCGTTAATTGGAATTCACGCTGGATTGGAACAAGATACATATGGCTAAACACAAACAAAATATATTTAAAATGGATAGGCAACGGTATTCTTATTTGTAGACAGAAAAGTCTAAATAAATTCAAATTGCTTCGGATTCGATTTTAACTGAGGCAAAATCGCCAATGGGAATTTTGTAGACATTTTTATGTAGATTGATTTATCAGTAGAATTGCAGAAGGGATAGAAATTCACAATTTGACATGATTGTTTTTGAAATGAGAAATCAGCTCATATTTTTTTCTATCTATTTCATAGCTTAGTCGAGGGGCTCCCAAAGTATGCGCGTCGGCGCCCTATTCCGCCGTAGAGAGCAACGAGCGACGACGGGGTGCCATGATGCGCTCCTGTTTACCATTCTCCAGAAACTAAACTTAGGTATTCGGGGCTACAGCTTCATTAAGTATCATTGTACCCTATTTCGACTAGCTCTCCGAGACCAAAACTAAACCTGTGTGTGTGTCGCAAACTGAAAAAGTTTGGAAATCCCTGGCTTAGTCTATTTCAGTAATATTACTCCAGACAGGTAATTTACCTGGAATTATGCTTTTCGTCGTATTGACTTGCTTAAATGATTGTCTACCGTGTCTATATAATCTTATACCTTCTGGGTCAAGGTATGTAAGACCGATATTTATTAACATAATTCTACGGTATTCGTATGACTACTACGCGATGACTTAATGTTTTTTATCTTTAGTATATCTACTATATAAAAATAAGTCGGGTTTTCCTTCCTGACGCTATAACTCCAAAACGCACGAACCGATTTCCACGGTTTTGCATTCGTTGGAAAGGTCTCGGGCTCCGTGAGGTTTAAAGCAAAGAATGTAGGGTAGGGTAGGGTAGGGTAGGGTAGGGTAGGGTAGGGTAGGGTAGGGTAGGGTAGGGTAGGGTAGGGTAGGGTAGGGTAGCGTAGCGTAGCGTAGCGTAGGGTAGGGTAGGGTAGGGTAGGGTAGCACCATAGAGTAGGGTAGCACCACGCGAACGAAGTCGCGCCGGGCAGCTAGTGATATTATAAAAAAGAGGTCTGTATCGCATTAGCGCGCGGTAATTGTTGCAGACAAATTCAGACAATTGTCATAATTTGTGTTAGCGGCTACAGATAGCTATCTCTTTCTGTCCTACCATACGTTCCGTAATATTCAACGCATTCACTTTATTCAACAACTGAACGCCCGCAACGCTCAGTATGAATATAGGAAGGTATATCAAATTATAATATCATTGCCTTTAGTCAAAATATATGACGCTATGTTTTCTTCTTAATAAATTTACCTTACTTACCATCTCCATGATAATTTTTGCCCACTATAGTAAATATAGGTCTTTAAAATGCTGGTTTATTTCTGGGGGTACATTATTATTGGTTATTTTAAGCTGTTTGTTTCAATTAGTCAAGGAAGGTAGCCGTGGCGTTACTGGATTAAAGTTAATTCAATTATAAAAGAAAAAAGGTGCTCTTTTTATATCCTCTAGCTAGAAGAGTAGAGTAGTTTTAAATCTATGAAAAGAGTAAACTAATAATAGAATAAGTACATAAGTACTCTTTTTTTTTAGAACTCCAAATAAAAATAAAGTTAAACAACCTCCCACTTCGTTACAGAGAGAACCAGGACGGAAAGCAATTTATTTCAATTTGACATAACACAGAGAAACAAAACAAAATCCTGAGGGCCTCGCAGCAAGGACCCGATCTAACCTAAATTCCATCTCAAACAGAATTATTACGGATCAATACATTGTACGACCTGTAAAATGAATATAAGGGTACATATAGCTACATCTCTAACTCGTGTAAAGCGTGAACTTCGACCTGGGTTTTGGAGGTCATTAACATTTGGGCGGTGGGCCACGGAACTAGGTCGGTGCGTTCGTCGGGCTGCAACGTTGCCATGACGACGCGCCCGCGCCGCGCCGCCGCCGCGCGCCGCCCGCCCCAGACGCCACCGAATGCTTCCAATCAACATGGCCGCCTGTTTGGATAACATTCTATGCTATTTCCAGTTCTTTCTTCACTGGTACTGGTACTGGACACCTACCAGTGTATGGAAAAGTTTCGCCTTAATGATCTATTTGTGAACCAATCAAATCTTATTTTAGCGTTGAAGTATCTCTAATCAAATCCAAAGCCCTTCTATAATATCACACAGTAAAATAGATAAGTCTGTTTAAAATTGCTGACATCAAATTGTCCGGAGTATATTATTAACTCTGTGCCATTACATTATTTTTTAAGGTTCCAAAACAATCCTAGCACGATGGCAGATAGCGGACGTGGTCGCTGTGACTACTAAAACTGTAGATTTATTTATTTAGGGTTATTTATCACCGAAAAGGTAAAAAAGGAACCCTAATTTTGAGACTCCGTCCGTCTGTCTATACGTTGTTAAGTTTTGAAATTTAGAATAAGTTCAGAATATCGCAATTTTTTTATGTTTTTTTGCAAAAGGGGCTGAAATGGGGGATCTAAATTTCAATGTAGGGTACATTCCATTTTTTTTATATTAACTAATATCTTTGGAAAAAAAAACATTCCCTTTCCATTCCAATCTGAAATAATTACAATTGATAGACATGTACGTAAATTTATAATAACAGATAAAATAAAACGATTTTTTTTAACATGCACGGTGCTTCCGAAATCATCAAAATTCCTTCACAAACAAACTTAGCTATGCAGTCCGGTTGTTTAAAACTGTTATGGTCCAAACCAAGAAACATACATCCAAAGAAGTTCGGATCCCTCGATGCGCATGTTAGACTCATACTCGCACGTGGCCTGTCTTTTTTATTAAACTTTTTTATATACCTCAAAAAAACCTTAGATATATATTAAAAAGCAACAGGAATATTCATTAATTGACGGAATAAACATAGGAATTAATAATAAACATTATTGAAAAATAATTAAAACATAAAAATACTTACATAAAATGGCTTAGATTCACAGCTTTGAAGCAGCATGATCCGATCATATAGCTACATGCGCTCGCTTGCGTCACCATCCCGCTATAGTAGAAGGGACCTGAAAATAGGTCAAAAGGGGGTCGAACCACTGTCACTGCCACTGTACGTATATATACACCTGCTGTATACACAAAATCAATGATAGCGGCACGTGTAAAATATCTACAGTACCATAGAGCGACCTTCGAAATTTCGAGAGGTCATCTTGACGTTCGCGCCTGGCTTCCATTTATATGGTTTCCATGGTTGTTTATTAATAGTCGAGGGAGTAGAGGTACACACGGATTTTATTTTGTCCGAATTTTCAACAAAATGATCTTTTAAGAAAGTTGAATGTTAAAAAATCTGAAAGACTTCCATATTTTTATATTTTCAATATAGTTTAAATCTTAACACTAGAACCTCAGAGTAAAATACTACGAACTAGACACACTAGTAACATTGTAATTACTATTTTATGTATATGTTATGTATATTATAAAGTCGTATATAGAAATCTTAGATCTCTTGAATTCCTTAACTTTAAATTGGGGATTATTAGCCAAATAATCCAGTCATTTCAAACTATTCCCCTTAAACTTAAGCTTATATTTTATGATGATGACAAGCACAGACTAATGCTCTGCTTACAAAATTTTTCTATTTTTTTTGTAGTAATAAAAGTATTCTTTATAACCAACCATTATAATTACATACGGAGTTTAAATCTCGTGAACATCTGAAAAATAATTTAGTATTCTATTTGGAGCGTGGACAGTTGTACAGTTGACCTTAATTACTTTCTGCTATTCCACTAGGCTAATTCATTCTTGTATCGTATTATTATCATCATATATACCAAATGAATACAAAATTGTTAAATCTTAATATATTCTTTTGAATGATTATACAAAAATAAGTTGGGGATATGTTTATTTTTTATAGTTTTGCTGTGTTTCAGTCTTATTATTTATTGGCTACGAGCTTTCCGCCCCGCGGTTTCAGCCAAGATCCCCTCTTTTTTATATTACTTAGGTTGCAACCAAGTATGCGGCCCGCCTGATGGTAAGCGGTTACTGTAGCCTATGTACATTTCAAAAACACCGTCCATGAGGAATGTGATGGACATAGTACTAAGCAATATATTCTCAAAATTTCAAATCTCTACATCTACCGGAGTAATCTGTTCGCTATTTGCCAATCAGTAACTTTATTATGGGTTGGCATAAGAAGATTCATGCAAAACTAAAGTTACGAATATGAGCTCCCTGAATTATTAAGTAGAAGTGACAAAGTACCGGTGATATGCCTCAATATTTTTTTTATACGACTAATACGGTAAACAAGCATACGGCCCGCCTGATGGTAAGCGGTTACCGTAGCCATATGGACGCTTGCAAGACTAGAAGCATCGCTCACGCGTTACCGACCTTTCCCCCCTCCCCAATGAGTTCTGGCGACCTTACTCACGCGCAGGAACACAACTTTATACAACATAAAGTTATTTGGCTGCGGTATTCTGTAAGGTGGAGGTACTTCCCCAGTCGAGCTGCTCTTTGAGCACATAAACACTATGCTCTACCTCTCAATTAAACTATTCAGGAAAGATTCTCCTGTCACGACTGCGTACCGGAAAGCGCCTAGTTGGCAGCCTTCCACTAAGTGTACAGGAGTCCGGCCTAGAGCCGCCATTCATTCGATGAGTGGAACCATTACTAAGCCTCCGCTGTCCGGTATCCATACGCCCGTCCGTCCGTCTGTTAGTGGGCTGTATCTCATGAACTATAATAGGTAGACAGTTGCAATTTTCACAGAATCCGCCGTGGTTTTCCAAGTCAGTAAGTCATGGATATAATCCAAGGACACCATATTATTTAGTAAGGGTCGGTTGCATGATGCGTGGTTATAGTAAGGTTAAAGTTAGTAAACGGTTAAAGTTAAATTTAACCACCGGAAGAATGCAAACTGGGTTGCACATTTCAGGGTTAGTTAACTTTTAACTAAAATTTTAACCTTAATCTTAATCGCCCGAAGACGATCGGTTACCGTTAATTTAAATTTATCTCTTAGCATTTTTAGCTTTTCTATTTCAGCGGCGTTAAAATTTGACGAACGTTCTCTAAAACATAATTAAAAATATGTTAAATGTGAGTTAGCTATACACAAATATCAGTCACATAATTAAAAAATCTACATGAATGTTTTGAAAAAGAAAATAACACGAATGTTATGATCAAGAACGATACAATCATAGGCAAGCAAATAAGTACTCACTTTACCGAAATATCAATTTTACTAATAAAATTACTTAATTTATTTGGTCATTTGCTTTGGTCAGAGCTTGGTAGTGGTTATAGTAAAGTTAACGGCGGTTACAACGTTTGCTAAAATGTACCAACAACCGACCCTTAGGGGCACGAGTGGTGAGCACAGATTGACACCTGCGTAGTAGTAAATTTTTCGGTCTGTTTGGCGGAATAAAGAAGGGGGGAGCGCCGAGCTGCACACGATTGGTTCGTCAGTCAATGCTCGTCGTCTATTGGATTCTTGCGTGTCATTTGGCTACTGTGATTTGGCCAAAAGTGTACATGCGCGAGCTTGCCCCCACTACTGCCTATCTGTGCTCACCATTCGTGCCTCATACTGTACCTGCCCTTGAGGTCGGCGCAATGTACCTACTTACCTGTACCTACGCGCTTCTTCCATTCGGCTCTTCTATCCGTCAAACCACCATTCACTCCTTTCACATTTACATAGATATTTATTAGTTTTCTGAAATTAAAAACTTTTTTATTGTTATTGCGTATTTTGAACACAATGATAATGCACTAACTATTCAGTTAGGATTATTATACACACTGTGGCAAGTAGATAATGAGCAAGATGCAGCTTAAATAAACAAAGGTACACATATTATGTACTTTGTTTCTCAACACGTATTATTTTAGTTTATAGGTCAGGATCATAAATCGGTTTATCTATAACATATAAAATGCTTTGTCCTGAATTACTGACTCAGAATCAACGCACACCCTAAACCGCTGATCGTAGAGACCTGAAACTTGGAGGGTGTGTTCTTTGTACTTTTTTTTTTTTTATCTTTGTTATGAGGTAACAAACATAAAAAAAATACAACCAAATTGAGAACCTCGTGCTTTTTTTGAAGTCGATTCAAAATAAAGTAGCACTGCAATGTACGCCGGCCATTTTTGAATTTATCCACGGTCTTTAGTACGGTTTAGATACAAATAATTCTTTATTTGACAACAGTGCTTTAATTCCCACCCAACAGATAGTGATATAAAAACTGAATTACACTGATATATTTTGATGATTATGAAGATTTCGGCGTGATTGTCAATGCATTGGAGACAAAATTCTAAGGGCCCCTGACATTGGGCTCTGACCTCACTCCGCCTTTTGGCAGTCGCCTTGGCATTGCAACAGGGCCGCATTCAAGTCAAGCACGAGCTCAAAATTTATACTAAGTAATTACTAGCCAGACAACATTTGGGTGGCCTTTACCTTCGCCGCTTAATGCTTTAAGATTGCCGCCTTTATATTGTCTAACTATTCTATTTATAAAGCATTAATGAATTGGTGTGCACTCAAATGTTAATTATAGAATTTGGCTCAGTTTGGTCGCTTTGTTTGCAGCGTTATGTACTCGTTATTGCAAAGGTCAATGGAGTTAATATTGGTATTAATCGTGGTTGTACTGTGAGTATTGCACTGAAAGTTTCAAAACTGAATGCGTTTGTTCTTTATTCTTATCGTTTTAGTATACCAAAAACCCGATTCACACCAATATAAATATATCAAGTATAAATATTGATGGGAAATAATAATATAAGGGGAAGCTTGAAAGTTTCGCCAGCGACTGAAAAGTTGAGAGGGAACCATTAATCGTGGCATGGACATGTTATGAGGAGGAACGAAATCAACGTGAAACTAACTATCCCATAACCAACTCGTGCAATCATCACAGGTAAAAATTTAAGCCGATTATAGTGTGCATTACACCAAATAGCTTTTATTAAAGATTTTATCACTTGCCCTTGCGAACAATTTTATCAATACACAAATTCTTGCCTTCTGAATAATGTTAATGTGTTTTTTTAGACGACAATTCGATACAAAAGCGATTCTATAAAATTATTTGGCTGCGGTATTCCGTAAGGTAGAGTTTCCCCTTTCGAGCTGCTTTATGAGCGAATAAACGCTATGATCTACCTTTCTCATAACGATTGGATGATGTTTTTTAGGGTTCCGTAGCCAAATGGCAAAAAACGGAACCCTTATAGATTCGTCATGTCTGTCTGTTTGTCTGTCTGTCTGTCTGTCCGTCCGTATGTCACAGCCATTTATTTCCGAAAATACAAGAACTATAATGTTGAAACTTGGTAAGTAGATGTATTCTGTGAACCGCATTAAGATTTTCACACAAAAATAGAAAAAAAAACAATAAATTTTGGGGGTTCCCCATACTTAAAACTGAAACTCAAATTTTTTTTTCATCAAACCCATAAGTTTGGGGTGTGGGTGTCTCCAAAAATGATATTGAGGTTTCTCATATCATTTTTTTCTAAACTGAATAGTTTGCGCGAGAGACACTTCCAAAGTGGTAAAATGTGTGTCCCCCCCCTGTAACTTCTAAAATAAGAGAATGATAAATCTATAAAAAATGTATGATGTACATTACGGTGCAAACTTCCACCGAAAATTGGTTTGAACGAGATCTAATATAATTAATATCAAATACTCAGGTCTATACTACCATTTACTTATATACCTACAGGTTTGTACGGAACCCTCGGTGCGCTAGTCTGACTCGCACTTGACCGGTTTTTTGTATTTACAAAAACAGCGTCCTTAGTCCTTTCGCGTTCATGGGAAGTCAAAAGTGAGTTGCTGACCCTGAGTCCCAGAAAATAATGTTAACGGCTATGTTAACATTCCTTGGCAGTGCACTTTGCAGGTGCCTTTTTTATGTCAATAGTTTGACAAACGGGCAGACGGTCCACCTAATGGTAAGTGGTCACCGCCGCCTATCGACATTTGCAATACCAGGGGGGATTTGAAGAGCTCTTTTTTTTTAAGAACCCCTTATCGTAGTGCTGTTGTAAGTTTATGTTAAATATAAATTACTTATTAGCCTAATATTAAGGCTAGATTGTAGTATGAATAGGGAAAACTAAAGAAGGTGTAACTTAGGATAAAAAAAAAAAAAAAAAAAAAAAACCTAGTGCTGAGGGAATACCGTAATGGGGAGCTCATTCCACATTCTAATGGTTCGCAAAAATCTAAGAACGTCCGACTGAAACGTTGTGTGGACGATTGAGGCGGCTCGAGAATATGAGGATGAACTCCACATCGCCGGCGAGCGGTGCGGTGGTAGAAAGGTGGTGATGGCACCAGGTCAAAAAGTTCTCAAGAACACTCCCCATTATAGACTTGCCTTCGCCGGGGCACGCAATTGTTTTCAGTGCGATTAGAATGTAAATATTATGTAATTAATCTAAGCCTGTTTTGAAAAGAGTAATTGCTGAGTTTATTGCCGGCTCTTCTCAGCAAATGCAACCTTCCGAACCGGTATTAGAGTATTAGAGTCAGACTTTTCATAAGTGCCTGCGAAGGTCTATTTGAATAAATGATTTTGAATTGAATTGAATTTAATTTGAGTTTCAAGAAAAATTGAGTTATTTCATCACAAAATACATGTTCAAAATTATCACGTTCAGATATTGGATTTCGAGGCTAGTTCGATGCAAACTATTGACATGCTATTGACATAAATTTCAAACTACATTCTAAGATTCCATTCAATTCGATTAAGGAAACAATAGTATTCGTAGTATAGTTATCAAATGATCTTATAATGAAAATTGACATGGATTGGTCACCGTATTTTTGTGAAAACCTTTAGTACAGAGGCCGGCAAACAACTTGAGCCAAAGTCGACGTAGTGGGGGTAAGTTCGCGCATGTACACTCATGCTCGGCCAATAGCGTGGACGCGTGCCGACAGAATGCCCCCGCGCACCTCTCTTTCCACCAACGACACCTTAAAATCGTCTACTGCGCACTCAAGGTCATGGCTCAAGTTGTTTGCCGGCCACTGTATATAATCTCCCTAGCAAGATTATAAACTTCCCGATATATTTTGCTGCTTGCAATGTAACGTATTCATTTTCTATAGTTTATAATCTAACGTTGTCAAACCGTCATATTGTGAACCGTTCCTGATTGGTCAGTCTTGGCGGTAGTTCGTTCTGTATTCATAGAGTTAGAAAACAAACATAGGCGTTAAATAAAAGAAATGCACATTTAATTGTTTGAGATCAAAATTAAATATGAGAATCAATTTTTTTTTAAGAAAAAATGGAAACAATCAACTACTTTACGTATCGCCAAAGATGGTGGCGCGGGACACATGACGTTTAACCAATCAGCGCGCAAGGTGCGTTCCGACGCATTCAAGTATGATGCCAGTTTACAATAAGATAATAAGCTATCGGAAATTAATACGTTATATTAAGCAGTATGATACAGTTCACAATTAATCGGGGAGTTTATAATCTCGCTAGGTAGATTATAAACTAACAGTTTTCGCAAAAATATGGTGGCATATATAATGCTTATGCATCTATATATTACAAATATCCTTAGCAGAAATATAGATAGATAGATACGTGCCGAAGCACTATTGATCGTAGTTAAACTTTAAATGTCAAACGTCTTTATAACTATTCCAGGGAGTTGTATGATACTCATTTTAAAACTTACCGATAGATAGGTTTCAAAACTGCAACGTTAAAGAGTATTTGAAGAGTTCCTCAGATGCGTTTATAGTCAAGTCGATTGTTAGATAAAAAATTAGCAATTCAAAATGGAGTGTTGGCAGAGGATGCACCGTGCGCCGATGGCATAGTAGCGCTTGCGCGGCGCCCCAGTTCTGAGCCCGAGGTCACGGGTTCGTTCCCCGATTGGTATTGATCGCCTAGTCGAGGCCGGAAGTAGGACTCGGTGCAGTGGACGTTGATAGAGCGGATAACACCACCTTCTAATAGATCACTGATTATTCTCAGGTGTCACTCAAAACGTGACATTCGTTATAATTTCTGTTACTTACCTTGGCTATATTACATTCAAGTTCAAGTCAAATAAGTCAAGTCATAGTAATTCAAGTTTCGTAGTTTGTCAATCCCAAAACATAGGAAAAACAAAAACAAATTAACAGAATTACAGTGGAAGCTCTACTTAATAATGTAGCTCAAAAATAAGGTCTTGTATTTTAATGTGTAAATGAAAAACAATTGAGCTATTATAAAATGTTAATGTAGAAGTGTCTTTAAATAGTCTGGTTACACTTGACATTGGCACAAAATTACTAGGCTAGAAGGAAAATCACTATACTCATGTTTTAAATCAAGTTTTGATCGTAAACATAACGTCCATAATTTGTGATGATAGGTAATAATAGATCAACTTAATAATCATTGCTGTAGAGATAGAGACTTAATTTTTACAAATATAATTTTAATAATAAACTTTATAATATTAATTATAAGGACACAATTACATAAAACACTTAAAAGTCAATATAACAATTGTGAATCAGATCACCTATGATCAAACAACAATATGTAAACAACATTATCACAACGCACTTCGGCGAGGACATGCACGCACACAAACGCAATTCATCAAAGTATACCAACTATCTAGTATTGTTTAGCATAAACACGTGACGCACACATCGGGCTGGTATCAGCGGGGGTGTTATCGGTCCGTTATAAGTAGGCCCCGGAGGTGGGTCAATGACGTTCGTTCACCCGATGCAACCCGCACGTGTTGGCCTCGCATCCCTCCCCGGCCCTCCCCCTCGCTCCCCACCTCTCTCCCATCCCGCACCGATGTTTCAACCGATCCGCCCCTCACTGATATTTATTATAGTTGTTGACTAACCCTTAACTGCACCTTAAATAATGCACTTGCTAAAGGAAAATTGATGTTTCATTACCCGCTAGCATTAGGGTATATTTTCAGTTAAGGTCTTGTAGTTCATTTAAAAAAAAATATGATAATTTTAAGGTTTCGAAATCAAACAAGTCCGTTAGTCAGTGGTGTCACAACTTCTTTACTCCTAGACTATAAACTCTATCCCCCTTGCTTATAAAGCGCTATTTTACGTCACGTAAATAATGACACATTATTTGACAATGACAATAGAGTGACGTTATTTACGTGACCCTTTAAACAGTATATTAGTTAAATAACGTTTTATAAGTAAGGGGGTATATCGCAAAAATTTTGGCACGTTTATAAGATGTTTATAACTACAAAAGTCATAAAATATCTCTCACCTACCTATCTTCCTTAAGACCTTAACATGTAGCGAAAATCAATTCTGTATATTTTTTTTACATATAATGTTAACCAAATAACAGTGCTAAGGGGATTATTTTGCGTGAGTGTAAATATTTAATAAAGACGGCAATTTAAGATAGGAAGAGCATAGCATTTATTCGCTGAAAGAGCAACTCGACCGGGGAAGAAACTTACAGAAAACCGCAGCCAAATAACTTTATGTTGTTGTGTTCCTGCGCGTGATTAAGCTAGCCAGAGCTCATTGAGGAGGGCGAAAGGTTGATAACGCGTGAGTGATGCCTAGTGTGTTGCAAGCGCCCACATGGCTACGGTAACCACTTGCCATCAGGTGGGCCGTATGCTTGTTTACCGATCATTGCATTATTAAAGTGCATTATAGGTTAGTCCATAACAATAATAAAAGAAGTATTACGGTTTGAGCACCCAATTTTTAGCTATCTGGGTAATTTTTTTGTGAATAATGGTAACAGGATAACAGAAACATGAAGGAGCTCGCCATCAAATATGTCTAAAAAATGTTTTAACTAATTATGTATTTCTGTTTAACTTTAAACTCTTTAGCAGAAGCTTGAAGGCTAATTTCCAACTGTTTTTTCTGGAATGGGAGAGTTATTAGAGAGGGCTCCTTGAAGCTTATGCATGTAGCCAGTACCTAGATAATATCTACTATATTTTGTTCAGTAACTGAGAACCAACCTAAGATATATTAATTGGTGCTCTAATGGTAAAAATATATTTGGTATTCTATGCATTAGTGCTCTGAAAAAAAGATGCTCAAATGGGAATACTTCAGGTGAAGATCTTTAGAGTTTCTGAATAAATCGCGCTTTATTCTAAACCCAGTTTTAAATACAAAGAATTGGCTTTGATTTTTGATTGATTGAGAAAAAGTTGTAGTATATTGAATGAGTTTAACCAACTGCAACAAGCTGTACCGAGTTCTAGCCAGGTAAACCTAGGTATAGCCTCACTTCGGCTTTTAGCCGTAGCATCCTAACTTAATATTATAAATGATAAATGCGAAAGTGAGTTTGTTTTGTTACGCCTTCACGCCTCTACTACTTAAAATGGATCATTATGAAATTTGGCATGCAGATGGCCTATGGTATGGAGAAGGACATAGGCTACTTTTTATCCTGGGAACGCGGGTGAAACTGCGGGGGACAGCTAGTATATGTATAAGTCCAAGATATTAATTGCCAATATTACAATTATAGTTACCATAGCAACAGTATGTTTCACCTTTTAATTTCTTATTCAGACTTCATGGCTGGAACAATTTCCATCAATAATTTTAATGTGTTGCATTTTATATCTAAACGTGGAAATAAAGGGCTATGAACTATCGATTACTTGCGGTTAACTTCTTTTGTTCTAGATAGTCGGGGTTATATGGTTAGTTAGTAATTATGTTACAATTTTATGAACAGTTTCTTGTTTGCATTTCGTACTTTCAGGATCCGTCTGTCCGTTACTTTTATTTATTATTTACTTACGTTATTTTTAATTATACTTGCTGCTTACTATGTAATATCTTATATATAAAATTCTCGTGTCTCCGAAACGGCTTTACTGATGTTTACCAAATTTTATATGCATATTCAGTAGGTGATACTGAATATGCACCCTTTATGCACCATACGAACCACGTGAACGAAGTCGCGCCGGTCAGCTAGTAGTATATAAAATATGCTATTAAATACACTGATAGCCATCTATAGCACAGAATAAAGATGTAGTAGGTAGGAAGGTAGTATTTAAGGTAGTTTTAAAGATATTTATCCTCAAAATGACTACAGTCGCTTACATGAGAACAATATGAACTTATAAGTAAGATAATTTTAACAATTTGTAATTCGTCTATAACGTTTATATTTATTTAATGCATTCCATTTTTTTTTTGTTAATGTATTTCTCTAAAACATTTTTCGTGAGTTTAATTTTAAATACATTAAATGAGTTTATATTTTAACCTATATGTATCTATATAACCATTAAATAAATATTCTTCACACGGCTATCTGATCCGAAATCGAGCAAAGCATGCACCATGGACACCAGATTACTTTGTATACATACGAGCATTTATACCATTGTTACGAACCTCACAATAAACCTATCCGTAGATATCAGAACAGACCTAGCTTATTAAACCGTTGATTGACGTACATATTCATTCAATAATGCGTTTTGACAGTCTATCGGAGCTGGCTATTGATTCAGTGTTTGACGTATGCGATGCACTTTGACGCACGTAACTCTACGTTTCAGTCATGGTAGGTAACGTTTTCAATGCCATATTCCCGGAGATCGCTATATTTATCAGTCTGGACTGGAGGGTAGGTAGGAGTGGGGCGGGGACACTAGCGCGCAGGTACTAGGTGGGTCAATGACGTTCCTTAACCCGGTGCAGGCTGCGCGAACCTTGAAACTAGGGCGCCAACACAGCACCCTTGGTTAGCTATGTGCCTGCATTTACTGCACGTTATTCCCCCTTATATAACGTACCTACCTACAATGAGGCGAACGAGGCGTTGGATAACTCCAACTCTTGTACAATCAATTGCTACATGATTTGTTTGATGGTGTTAAATCTAGGGTTCAAATTAAACGTAAAGAAGAAATGTTTTTGTTACAACAAGATTAGCAGAGTTACCTATATAAATTAAGGTACCAATGTTATTTGAGAGCTTAAAAGAATGAGGGTGGTTCTGTCAATAAATCGTTTTGCGTAGTCCATAATAAAAAAAAACATTTTTGCGTACATGGCCCTACATTTATTATATGCGGTAAACTTCAGTCGCTAGTTTTTTTTAACTTCATCTACTGATGTAGTTACGAGTTAGTACATTTATATTAGTTTAACCTTCATTAATTAGATTTAGCACAATAATTGGCTATTAGTGAAGTAATAAATTATATTTTATGTTGTTATTTGATAGTGTCTCGGAGAACGCAATCTGCGCTTCATTTTAGATATAGATATATTGTTTTCAATGTGGAATTATTAAATGTATCATGATTATTTATTTACGTTCACATAATTTTTAAAGTAAATTGCTCAATACATACATAAATTTAACTTTCTGACCTCAGGCTGTAGATTAGCACCTCAGTTTCATTAAATAAGTATTAATAGTACCGAAGGTTAGAAAATACTGATAGTCATTAGTAGGTAATAAATACTGACTTAGTATCAACATTAAGTATTGTAATATGACGATATGAATACACGTACTTATACAATATAGTCAACAAGTAGATTAATAGATACATGTCAACAGGTAATCCAATGAAAGTCTTTAACAAGAATTAGAACGTTACATAAGGTACCAAGCAAAGCTGACGCTAGTTATAAACTTATTGCATCGACTAAGTACAGTATACCTAAGTACCAAAGAGTACTGGAGCCTTCGCCCATGTACCTACTTGTAAAAGTAGATAGAATGTCTAAGTCAGCCAGGCCAGTAGGAGCCAAGGCTAGGTTGTACGACAGCCACAACGAATTTTAAACCGTATATCTCGAAGCGTAGAGCAGAAAACAGAATGCTGTAGGTTGTCAATGACGTTCGTTGACTCGGGCATTCGATGCCGGCGCAGTGCTGTTTTCCTTCTCCGTTTTCATGCATTGATGTTAGAAACTATTGAAGCTATTTCTGTTATAATAATGCACTATGAATCTGAAAATTACGTTGATAATGTTGATATAAATTAAAATTAATAGATAAATATCGATTGATATCGATATCTGTTGTTGATTTAATAAGATTCAATTTAAATTAGGCACAAACGCATGCCTCTAGTACGTTATATGCTACCAATGTATAAACATAATATCAATCATGAACTTTGGACCGTATATCATGTGCTCTTAACGCAGTAGTATTCCTTACGATAATTCAACATGTAAGTATCATTGATTTGACACCATTTCATTGGTGTAACTACTTAGTATGACTTCTATGAGAAAGTGAAATTTAATAGTTCAAAAATAGAGCATGTCCTGTCCAGTAATAATATCCGCTAATATATGCAACATAGAGACCATATACTGTCAAGGTCTATAAACGAACCACAATTCCGTGTTCGATCTATCATGTTGTAATACGTAGTTATTTTAAACGGCAGAAGGTTTATTTCATTTGTCGTCTTGCAAGTACAGCACTGGTTACACAAGAGCCCCACCACCTCCCGCCCTCCTTAATGTCAGTGTGACATAGGGGGAATGATGTGATACGTCAGAGATCTGCGTTAGTTGGTCGGTATACGTGAGGTGGCTCGGAGCTCGTGACCCAATTTCGCAGCTGTTGGTTTCAGCAGCGGTGAGGGGCGCCGCAGAGGGGAGTGAGGCGCGCGGGCGGCGCGGCGGGCGCGGGAGGCGGGCGCGTGTCAATGCCGTTCGTTGACTCGAAGCAGCGGCATCGAGGCGGCCTCCGCCTTACATAACCACCGACAATGAGCGCTCGGCAAATGCGTGTGATGTACCATGTACCAGACTACACTACTTTCGTATGCTCTACCGTCGATTGCGACCAGCCGGTGCATGCTTCTATTACACTAACAAGTGTAATACTCGAGCGTTAATGAAACCCCTTGTCATAATGGATTCCTAGAAAATATTTCGTAGCACCTATTAGGTATCTATTTCATCTGATACTTACCCATTTTCAATTACGTAGGATCTTTAATAAGTTTTCGTAAAAGTAAAGTTTATGCTACTTTTAACTCACCTGTGGACATTGGGTGTAGTTCCCTACATATAGAAATAATTATAAGTTTCGTAGCAGCGCTACGAAAATAGCCTTGACAACACTTTGGTGGTGGGCTCGAATACAATAGTTTGTTATAAATTTATAATAAATCGATTAATTTACAACTAAATATAATTATTGTTACTTAATTAATTATTAAGAAAATTTATCCCCAAAATAAACAAAAAAAAGTGCAAGTCTGATTCTGACCCGCGCACCGAGAGTAACAAATGGACAGACAGACAGATGATCGGAGTGGCACCGTATACGAGAAATGTTCAACTTTTTGATTCGTAAAATTTGGAGATTATTAGTATTATGCTTGTTTTTATCGATGGTTCTCCATAGAACCCCATGGTCAAGATTGATAAAAAAAATATAATACATACTAAACAGTGACCATTTTGAAGTCTATTCATGTACTTCTACGTCTTTATACTATATATTGTTTTAAAATACTGATTTGTGCGCCGATTGCAAATCAACGCGTATTTAACTGTAAGACCTAGAACCATATACGTTTGAGTGGAGCGGTTGTTCCTCTTATAATGTAAGAGTACAATTGAAAAGGTCTTACGAAATGTAACTCTTACGTAGGTGAAATCACGGATTAACAGCTAGTAATTGATAAAAGTGAATTGTAAGTTTCATCTCTCGAGTATAAATATGAATAAGGATAAGTTAATTGTGAAAAGTGTCGGCACCGCGCTGGGCGCAACAATGGCCTGGTGAGGGCGGGCGGTGCGCCGGCCGGGCCGAAAGTGAAAGATGCGCGGACGCGGCGCGGGGCGCGCGGGCCGAGAGCCGCGGCTCGCGAGCCACACCGCGCGGCACAGCTAGCCGCCGAGTGCACCGCGCCGCAGCCTCACGCAAACAAAACTTTAGTTACTAACCTACTTCCGTGCGGGCGCCAACCGCGAGCGCGACTCTCGCTCCATTGCACGCTCGCTTGCTCGCTCCCTGTGTACCACGAGCATTATTGCAACTCCGTATGACTCGTTTCAGTGATGAACTGTTCTATGAAAACGATTGAGTAGGACTTGCTACGTTTTGGCCCCGGCCGTTGTTTTTGAATGGACACGAACTTTAGCCTGACCGGACGACAATTGAACAAAATGTTTTATGGTGAGATGATGATACATCTTGTAAAGCTTTATGTTTTTTTTCACGTGGGCATGCACTTCGCAGTCGTCATTTCATTCATTTGTTGTTTATTATTAGACGGCCACGCACACACCGCACGTAGAACACGTGTTTATCGATGGAATTGAGGACAATAATCTTAAATTAAGACATTATTAAGATTAGGTATGCAAAATAAAAAACAAAAAGCAATTTGATCGGATTCAATTGTTATTGCATTTGGTTACTATTCAAGAAACTTATCTCTATAATGTTCCAAGGATAAGATATAGAGGTATGAATATACTATGCGATTGATTAATAACTACTAATAACATGTATCTTCTAAATGTTTTATATTAATTTATAATATCTTTTATTTCATACGTCATATTGTATATTTTTGAATAGGTCTATTATCTATGATCAAAATGAATTATTCAATTGATTGATGTTTACTTATCAAGGCATATACTAAATACATAATATACATAAACAGTATACTTTTATACAGTTTAAGTACATATCTACATAATTATATAGTATATACCTACTCAAGAGTACCATATACCCATATTTTTTTATATTTCTATGTATATTCTTAAAGTTCTACCTACCCTTCCTTTATTATTATGCCATAAAGTAATTGAAAAGTACTTGCATTCGTCATATTGACGCTTAATGAGCATTAAAATTGCCAATAGTCGCATCATAGAACAGGCGGCCATGTTGAATTTGCATTATCTAGTAGTAGCTAGTAACGCCCTCTATCGTTAGATGCTAGCTATTTAGTATTGCCAAGCAAATGTCTTTGTTTTTTACAATTGTATTGAACTTATTGCGAATATTTTACATAGATTTAAATGTAGGTTATCTCAGAATTATATTATCTCAGTTTATTCATTTGTTTTTGTGAATTTTATCAATGTTTTTATCGTCCAGTGAGACATTTCTATATTTATTTGTTTGTGGAAGACCTACATACAATATAATATGACAGTCATTTAGTTCTTTTCGTGATATTGAATTTAAATGTTTTGAATATTATACATCTTTCCATATCGTGTATATCCAAAACATTTTAATTATTTATTTATAAACAACACTTATTCTAACTTTCTGTCCTTTAAATGGCGCTAAACTCTGATAAATGGTATCCATAAAAGCTTAACTTTTAGTCACCGGATTCGGTTCGTCGAATTTTGATCCTAAAATAAAAGAACACCATATGTGTTTTTTTAACCATCGTGTCTTAAGACGAAGCATATGCTGAGGCCGCTGCTGCACTAGGGAATTATTTAAAGTCTATACCTAAACTAGAACGATGATCTCACGGTTATAATTTTAACCGTCACTCGTTCATAAACTGCTAACGCTAACGTAGTTACAAACCTACCCACACTATGGTAAATACATAGATTAGTATTCGACAGCACTCTCTGCTACTCTGCAGTGTCTTACTTCAGATTCTCATTTATGAAGATTTGTAATTATGTTTTGTAGTCGTTTTAAAATAGGACTAACGAAAAAGGAAGCTTATTATGCTGAAGAGTCGAATGTGTATGCGTATAACTACTTTTATTTAAACTATACGAGTAGACGCTAACATAGGTATAACAAATTGCATTATCCTTCGACTTTTTCATTTAACACGTCTACTTTCACAAAAAAACACAAACTGTTTTGTTCAACATAAAATTGCATGCTATTCAAAACCAAATGCATTCGAATCTGACGCGAAATGAGATCGAGTTCCAGCGGTAGTATTGTAGAGGTTAGGGTGAGCACACATGCGCGTGGTGAGTACATGCGAATACTAATGTGTGCCTTGATTGAGCAGTTGCGTTTGTGTGTTTTTTTGACTAAACGCGTACACGGGCTCGTCGGACGAAACTAGGTCGGTTCAGTGACCCATATTATGTTTATCTAACGATTGTGCGGCGACGGGCGCGAAAGGCCCGCACCCGTCACCACGCACTCTTATCATTATCACTGCGTTCGCGTTTTCGTTTAGGTTATCAGCCGGGCAACCTGTCTCCTGCACTATTCCGATTGATAATACGAAGTACATAACAACTGTTGATATGTTATATACTGTTTTATATGTCAATTAATAGATTATTTACAACTTTAAATATAAAAGAATCCATTTCTTTCTGCAGGAAAGGTCATGCTTCTATGCTAAAAAAAACTATAGTATGAATAAAAGATGCATATTTTTAAAATTGAAATATATGTTATTATGACGTTGAAATTATTTTGGTCCTTTTTTCTTCAAGAAAAACTCAATAGATATGGAACAAGGTAGCCACATAATGATACCAAAAAATAATAATTTCATATTATAATAATGACAATAATTTTATAATAAATTGGCAGATAGAGTTTGAAACTAGTTAATACTAAAGAATAATTAACACAATAGTACTCACAGATTATATGGCATACAATCGATAAATCTTCGAAATATCTATTGTCTATCTTACTTTCTATCTACCTAAATAACGATGTAAATATGAGTTTAAAATTTTAAATCGCAATATTACTTGAAGATAAGATCCTGACTGACACGTACAATACCAACTTTATGTGACGAACTTCTTAATCAGATGACAAACAATATTCACCCTTATTCGCTCCTATTTAAGGTCTACAGTGGTTTATGTGAGATTGTCAGAGTATGTTGTTATCTATTACCGTTTGCTCGCCAAGGACGGTGAAAGTTGAGAGAAAGGATGAATTGTTGACGTCACAGCGTCGCAGTATTGTTTTGCGTTGATAATACAATACTGGCTGAAGTGACAAAAGTACTACCTACGTTTTTTTTTTTTAATAATCTTCGGGTTACCAGCTTAAAACTTTAAGTTCTACCCATTTTTCGTGGCTTCGAAACCGATTTCTCCGAAATAACTTTTCCAATTTTATATAAAGTAATTATAATTTATAGCGAAAAATAAGTTTTTGGCGAGCAGTGAAATAATAATGGCAACTTGGGTATTACCTAACATCAGTCACACATTGTGCTTTATGATTTTAAAGTTTTCTGTAACTTTACACACTTTCAAAATAATGAGTTTAGTTATTTATACGAGTATATTTGTGTAGAATATTTTCATGCATAATATTCATAATTATTTTTCATCACAAACAGATTTCGCTTTCGAAGTATTATTTGTTTGCATGTTGTCGTTTTCTGGCAGCTTTGATTATTTATAATCGTTGGTATAGGTACTAGTCGTAAACAGAATGAGCTATTTTACAACCAAATCAATGACAAGGTGATGTCATCTAATATTTATCACTAAGTACCATCCAATCACCACGGTGCCACAGCGTCGTAATATTTACAAACGTGAATTCTTAGCAATTAGTACACGATATAGGCCCGTTACCTTCAAACACTTGAAACGACTATCGCCCTTCATTTTTGTTAGAGCCGTCCATACTTTACCTTTATGAAGGTGAACACTGGTCTTGGATAAAGTCAAATCATTGTTCACAGTAGTTTTATCTCGTTCTCGAACTGCGCTAGATCGACCGGTGCGAGCGGGATATACTAAATTGGTTGTTGTTATTAGAAGTTAGTGTAACGCGCTTAGGCTTTTAAGGTCGCTTGGACAAAACGTAGATGCGTCAACGAACGCTGGCAAGGTGACGCATTGTCACTAGGAATGTATTATTGTAATTACGTGCGTATGAGAGCCGCACGCTGAAAAATTCATATATTCATACGTATGTATAAATAAATGTAACGGGTTTTTATTGTGCTTTGTTTACGGATCGTAGTTTCGTATTTATTGACACCATTCGCCTTTAGCTTACATAACAGGACATATATTTTCATTACACAATGCGGTATTTTGAACGAACAAGTACGAGTTTATCATGATTCACTACAATAACAATTATGTATGCACTTACTATTACAGTTGGGTATGTAATGGGAGCTGAAGATAAAGATTTTCTAAGAACTTTGAATAATAAATAAATAGTACCTACGTATTTCTTTGTTGTACACAAACTAAAGGATTTTATTTAGTTTGGACTAAAATAAAGTACTCATCATCTGCCGGCCCTCATGCATATAATCCAGCCATCTCTTTTTCGAGTTTTCTCTCAAATTTTCAGTCAATAGCTGTACAAGTTCCAGTTACTCCACTTTCCCATCTTCTCATTCTCTTCCTGACTGCATGCATTGGTATTTCAGCCATCCCGTTTACGGCCCAACTATTATCAGTTATCACACTTATAAACCTTCCTAATAATTGACAAAAACTATGTAAACTTTTAAAATCAAAGTATGATACTACTCTAGGAATCTATGTCAATAATTTGAAAATAGATAAATGTAAATAATTGTAGTAATATTTTATCATGTACATTGTCCTACTTTTAATAGTTGACGGCCATTACAGTTCAATTCATACTAATTTAATTATTTTACGCGCTGCCATAAGAGCGTGTCAAAACTAATTTTATATAGGTACTATCATTCAGAATACTTATGAATAAAACACAAATTATTTGTTCGAGCTTTAATTAACTGCTTTATCAATTCTGCTAAAACAATAAACTCCTCGTCGAATCAATGATAACTTAAAATATTCACAAATGGTAATCATGTGTGTTGGTCGCGCCTGGTTGTGTATCTGCATATGGTTAGTCAGCCACTCGGCCGGGAGGTATGCTCTGTCTAAAATTAGGGTCAATGATGATAAGCCCATAAAACCGTCATCTAATATCGTCATACTGATATTACCGACTCACTCGCACCGCGCGTGAACATCACATTGTGTTCAAGTATGGGAATTGTTGAAATTATGTTTTTGTAGTTTACCTACATATGTTATGTATTTAGTTGGTACAAGTTGTGAATAAACAAATTCTTTACTATTAAACGATCAATATTTGTATATATATGTATATATTTTGAGACTTCGATAACAGGTGTATGAGCATTTGCTATATGAGCGTTTTGAGGGCGAAAATTCGAGCTATATCTCATCTCTGGGAAAACGCATTTCTCCGAGTTTTCCAGCAAATCTCGTTCTCCAAAGTATTGACTATAATAAAATTTATATATAAGTGCATCACGTACAAACTTATCTTGATCGAATTATTAAATTTAAAAATAATAAAATATCTAGAGATACGTGACGTATTTGAAACAGTTGTCATGTAGAATCTGATACCTCCTTGATAAAAAAAACAGTAAAAGCATGTCTGGTTATGCCCGGTTTCTATAAACAAAAACGAATCGTTTTGCTTACCAATGGTAGGTTTTTTTATCGCCAAACTAGGCATATAGATCATTTCATAAGCTAATTTTACCTGTGACAGCTACTTCCATATGGGAGGGTCTGCTATGCAAAGCTTTGAGGTCTTTGCTTCATTATTAGCAAAGATAACCAATAACGGTCCGTAAATTATAAGAATCGACCATTAGTCACATATATTTTAGAATTAGTATAGACTTTACACGTATAGATGTCGCTACAAACATCGTTCAGAGAGACTGAGGAATAATTCTTAGTCAAAACGCTATTAAGTCTCTTTTTAATTAGCTTTGCTGCAAGGATATATGAATCGAGCTCAATTTCTTTGTTTTACGTTACGTTTTCTCTGTTTTACGTGATATATTATTTACTCATATAAAAAAAAAAAAAAAATCTTGCTTCGTCTTCCACGTTAGCAGAATCGATTTTACAGAAGACTTTTCAACGAAACATTCCAGACTTCGCATTCACCCAGGTTAGTGACTATGACATTATCACGGCTTTCAAGTCACTAAATATGAAAAATACAGAAGACTTATGGGGTTTGTCAGTTAAAGTTATACAGTCAATTATTTTTAATATTGCCCCTATTTTAGCCCTAATTTTTAACCAATGTCTCGAACAGGGCAACTTTCCTGATTTAATGAAATACAGCAAAATTGTTCCGATTTTTAAATCGGGATGTAAAAACAATCCCTCAGATTACAGACCGGTCTCAGTACTTCCTGCATTAAGTAAGATTTTTGAAAAGATTGTGCTAAACCAAATGTTAAGGCATTTTAATAACCACAAGATACTCCATGATGATCAGTTCGGTTTTACGAGAGGTAAGTCCACTACGGATGCGGGAGCTAAACTTATTAAGCATATTTTTCAGGCCTGGGAGTGCTCACACGATGCTATTGGTATCTTTTGTGATCTCTCCAAGGCATTTGATTGCGTAGATCACCAAACGCTAGCTCTTAAACTTAAGTTATACGGAATTCGCGGAGTGGCTCTCGATCTTGTGGTTTCCTATCTTTCAGGGCGCCAACAAAAAGTAGGAATCAATGGTAGTGTGTCATCGGGCTCCTTAGTCAAATTAGGCGTACCTCAAGGCTCGATTTTAGGCCCATTTCTGTTTCTAGTTTATATAAATGACCTACCTTATATGGTGAAAGAACTATCAGATGTCGTTTTGTTTGCAGATGATACGTCTCTGATATTTAAAGTAGATAGAAAAGACAAAGATCTTTTAAAAGTTAACTACGCTCTGAAGACTGTGTCTCAATGGTTTGCTGCCAACAATCTTATGTTAACCTCAAAAAAAACAAAATGTATAAGATTTTCATTACCAAATGTACCAAAAGTTGATACCAGTGTTATTGTGGATGGTAATAAACTTAATGTAGTAGATAAGACTGTTTTTCTTGGTCTGACTATAGACTGTAGATTGCAGTGGGGTGCTCACCTGGAAGCCTTAGGTGGTAAACTGAGCTCCGCTGCGTTTGCAGTCAGCAAAATAAGGCAACTGACGGACATTAATACAGCCAGATTAATTTATTTTGCATATTTTCATAGTCTTATGTCTTACGGCCTTTTGCTGTGGGGCTCTGCCGCAGACTTGGAATCAATTTTTGTATTACAAAAAAGGGCAATTCGCGCCATCTACTGTTTGGGTTCTCGCGAGTCTCTACGAAATATATTTCCGGATATTAATATACTAACTTTGCCCTCTCAGTACATTTTTGAAAATATTATGTATGTCCGCAAGAACATTAATTTGTTTCCAGTCAATAGTGACTATCATGATAGAAACACTAGAAACAAAGACAAAATAACTGTACCTAGATTTAGATTAGCTAAAGTAAATAAGTCCTTTCTTGGGAATTGTATTAAATTTTACAATAAAATTCCTCATAGCGTGACAAGTATGTCCTTTTTTAAATTTAAGGAACATATCAAAAAGCGGCTGTTGAGTAGGGCTTATTATAAAGTGTCTCATTATATTGACGACAAGGATGTATGGAAGTAGCTTCTCTCTGCACCTGCCTCACTGAGCAGATAGTTCAAGGTCCATTTTAATTCAAAGTATGCTATTATTATTATAAGTTATATTTTTAGGTTACAGATTATCTGTGCCTATTGTAATTAAATTAATTCAATTCAATGTTCTTCATTTATTTAGTTTGATATAAATGCATCGATTTATTATGTCTGTCTAATTGTTATATTTTTTTATTTTGTGATATTTAGTCTAAGCTTGTCAATAGTCACAGTGATAACAAATTGTGTGTTTAGTGTTTCCCTTTAGTTATTTTTTATTTCTAAGGCAGACTTAAGTAAGTCATGCTCACTTTAAGGCCTTTGCTTGCGGCGGCGTCGTGTGACGGGTCGCTCACTTCCCTCCAATATGGCGAGGAGGGCGATGGCTGCCACACGCGTCATACTTGTGAACAGGTGCTGCTTGTGGGGGCTGGTCTGCTTAAGTTTGCTATTTATTTACTTATTAAATATTTTTTCAGTCTACTTTCTAATTTTGCCGCCGCGCCGGGGCACGCAATTGTTTTCAGTGCGATTAGAATGTAAATATTATGTAATTAATCTAAGCCTGTTTTGAAAAGAGTAATTGCTGAGTTTATTGCCGGCTCTTCTCAGCAAATGCAACCTTCCGAACCGGTATTAGAGTATTAGAGTCAGACTTTTCATAAGTGCCTGCGAAGGTCTATTTGAATAAATGATTTTGAATTTGAATTTTGAATTTGAATTGAATTTGAATTTGAATTGACTCTGAGGTAAAAGTAAAAGTAAAAAAATATTTATTTTATTGCCTGTGGCAATCTTAATTGGGAGTTTATATTTTAAAACATATTTATAAAGGTAGTATAATAGGCTTAGAGATAAAGGTATAACTTCCTTTAATATCAAAATAATTCTGTCCTAAAGGAAATGATAATGGATCATGGCGTAGTCTTTGACTTATTTTGAAATTAGATTTGATTTTGATTTGATTTGTGTTTTCGTGTCTTTATAACGACATTAGATTTCAATCAATCATAGTTACTAGCGGATATAGTAGGCGATCGCCGCCCGGCCACCAGCCACCAGCCACCAGCCACCCACGAGCTATTTTGTAAACTCTAGGTATTACAATGAACTTACATGAACCCACGTGTTAGGTCAAAAACCAATAAACACTGAAATAGCCCTATTAACATACATAACTTAAATTAGCTTTAACATAATCTGTTGTGTATTAAAATTCCAGCACTCCAATCCACCTAGTCCGTAGTTCATAATTCCTATATTGAACCACATTTCTTAAATACGAAACTTATAAATCTTGTGACCTTATGACATAAAATATTTACCGTATCAACCGTTTTGGAAATAATGAAAGCCCTTCAGTAAGCATTAAAATTCTCGATTATTCAAACATAAATTGTATCTAATCAGGGCGAAGTTCAAGCAGTTTCAAATGAGTTAATCATATACGATACAATGCAAGTAATCCGCGGGCGCAACAGAACGTGGGGTTTCCCACGCAGCGGTGCGCCGCAGTTGGCAGGCCTGCGCGCGGCCTTGCGCGCAAACCTTTGTGCCCCGACAATGTTATCGAGGAGTCATGGACTCGCACCTCTGAGTCTGACTATTGTATCTAATATTGTCGACTGACGACTTACAACACGCTATTACAATGACAATTATTATCGAATTCACTGGGAGTTTGCGAATTTGAATGCATGTATCGTAATCAAGCAGTCTGTGTTTTAACTTGTAATCGTTTTATCTATAAACAAGAAACCTCACCATTTGTATTGTTTTTTTTTTATACTTGTTACTTGTATGAATGTTGTGTAAATTAATTGATATTAATAGGAACTAGAGTCTATCCTAAATTTTTATGAACTTGTGTGTGATTATAAATTCCATTTGCGAGTAGCAGCAGACTCAAAACTAGGCAATGCCTGTAGCAATATTATTAACTCTGTACCTGCAGTATATTAATAATAAAAAAATATCCTGGGACATTCTTCACCCTCGGCAATCTGATCCCAAACTAAGCAGGGTTTGTAAATACATATAATAAAAACCAGATAACTGATATACTACATATACTACTTTGTTTTTAAATATATATTTTAGTCCATCCTCACACATTGGAACCAGAATTGTTTCAAACTGTGCGGGCTAAAAGGAGTTTTCTTCCGCGGACGCTTGGACCGTGGAATGAGCTCCCCGCCGGTTTTCCCAATGGAATACAGCATGGGGTTCTTCAGAAAGGGTCCGCAACGCGCGAGTGAGACCCCTGGTGTTGCAAGCGTCTATAGGCTACGGTAACCGCTTACCATCAGGCGAGCCGTATGCTTGTTTGCCACTTAGTGGTATAAAAAAAAAGAAAAAAAATATATAATTACACCCCGAATCAGTACAGGCAGACATGTTCAATTCATGCACACAAATGTATGAATTGGGTGGGAATCGAACCCACAACCTACGGCGTGACTGGTGGTATTATCTAAGTATTTATCTAACTATCAATATTTCTAATATTCTGGATACGTTAATATTTTTCATCGTTTAGATAATAAACATAAATTATCTCACTTCCATGTAAATAATGGAATACTTTAAATTTATTATTATTTTCTTCATTTTATCGCAAATATACCCACTGCTGAATATAGTTCATACAGTAACAATTTCATGATTGTAAGATAAATCTGATAACGTTATAAATTCCAAGTCCCAGGAAGTGAGTTCTTTAAGGTTTTCAATAAAGTAGCAGACGAGGCAAGCGGACAACGCTACCTTATGAAAGTTGACATAGCCGTCTATGGAAGCATTTCAGGAACTATAGCTATGACATTTTAATAGCTCACGAATCACGCTTAAAATTTATTTTCAGACCAACATGTGACATTTTTTTTTTAATATTTATTGAAACGACCCTTTTTTAAATTATTCATAAATTATAACAGTCAAACAAAAAAAATTTCACTATTTATCGATAAAATTACGACTAATCAAGTCAACATTATTTGTTACCCATACAAAAGATTTCAACGCGCTCTTCTTAATACGAGTAGGGTACGCATAAATATTATTTGTGTTTTTCTTTCTTATTATTTTCGACATGAAGATTTTACGACATGATACAATTTGTAGAGTATTAAAGCGTATGTAACCCATAATTAAAATGCACATGACTAAAATAGGAATATTTAGGTAGGTACATAAAAGTATGAAAATGGTGCCATAAGTCGTTTTGAAAGGACACTTAATAAAAGTAAACGATACGTAATTATTAATATTACCCTTTCTATAACTAAACTACATTATAAATGTAAATTTTCCAAAAACCTAAATCAATATTATCACCACGGAGCGAAATGACCTAATTTTGGAGCCAGAGAAAATATTTACCAGTGACGACTTCATACCATTTCACCTCATTATCAGTACTGTGACAGCCTTGTTGATAATGATTAGTCATCCTCCTGCGTCAAACACTTGGAGCCACAACCTATGATTATATGCCTCCATGGCTTACTAATTATGTAAATAATTACCCATGAATAAAATTAAACCTGTCTTAAGACCAGCAGTCAGGCCCTCGGCACCATAAACTTACTTTTACACCACGTTACGTATTTGGTTTTGTATGAGATAACATCTTATGGTTTTGAGTACTTACATAAGAAATTATAGTAATCATAACAAAAAATAATATTAACATTAATCTGCACCATACATTTAAATACCTTACACAAATGACATCATGTTTTAAATAATTAAAACAAACAAATTGATTTACGTATCCATTCAATATGAATTATTGACACGGTATCCACGTGTTTCAATCAACCATTCAAAGGTGAATGATCTTGAAATCAAATCTATCTCAAAGACATTCTTATGGAAAGTGAGCGTAACTGTCCTATAAATAGACTGACCTTTCGCTTGACTGATGCGTCAGCCAAAGTTACGTGATGTAACCAACAATACTAAACACACACACACAGGAACAGTGCCTACATGTACCTGTAAAGTGTATATGTGTGGGTGCGCTCATGTAAGCACCACGATCACTGGCCATCGAAAGAGAAAGTGGTTAAGGTCTCAATGGTGCCTGACCGGTACCCGGAATAGTGATGCGATAGTCAAAGTATATCGATATCGATTGTACAATCTATCTATACTAATATAATAAAGTTGCAGAGCTTTTTTTATTGCTCGTCGCATTCTAAAAATTCTTCAACAATAGGAAGCCATTGATAAAGAATTTAAGAAGACTATAGGCTACTTTTTCTCCCGGAATGCAAGTTTTTTTTACAAATAGTTGGTTTAAAGTTACATTTTATTTGAGGTTATAGGGAGATTAGTGGGGGATTTTATATTAGATTAAAATGTTACTCCGCGGGGGAAAGCTAGTAATTAATATTACACCAAACACTTATCACCCCTTTGTCATTTGACAAATAATTAAAAAAACTTTTGTAATGTAATAATCTCGTTGTACCTACGTTATCTTGTAATCTTTACAGTCGTTAGGTGGTTCAAATAAACATTCACAATTATAATTTGAATTATACTTGCAACATTTTGTTCTGGACACGTTTAAGACTGTTGTATATAACATTGATAAATGATGTACTAATCGCGCCGACAGTTTTAATGCAGTTTCGTGCGAAACCAGCGTGGGTTGTCAGACAGAATAATATAAAAGAGACTAAATTGTTCAAGTTTTATTTCATCTGAGCTTTCACTTTTTAGACTATACAAAGCAAGATAAATGTCGTAGAAAGAAAGTATTACTGCAATGAATCATGAACTTATCATGTTATTATGCAATGTGCGCCAAATCGCATGTTTTATAATACTTTGCATCTTGATTAATCAACATGCAAATTTAGAGATAAGTTAATTACATACTACCTAGTTTCTACGCCGCAGTTTAATCCGCGTTTTCGAGAATTCTTATGATTTCTCAAGTTTTTTAATTTCTATACGTTATAAATAGATTTTAAAATAATATTTTTGGCAAATAATATTTTTGGCAAATATTTTTCAGTGTCGAAGTCCAATGACTTCGACATCGAACAGGTTATCGATAGTCGTTGTACATCACTATCGTATGAAGGGGCCCGTAGTAAAGTCAGTCCTACGGGAAGTACCGTAGCTTTACAGCGTAACTCAAAGCTACACCCGATACCGTTGTACCGTCTACGGCGATGTTCCGTGCGCCCGCGCCGGCGCAGCCTAGACCGGCAATTACTCTCGCTTTCAACTTATAGCCTTTTATCTACTTCTCGGTACAAGACAATGCACTTTCTACGCTTTTATTAACGACTTTTGTTATGTAACTTGTTTGAAAATTCAAAATAATGTTAATAGCAAAACGAAAAGATTAATATCCCAAAAATGTATTGTTCATAGCTCGAGTCATTAAATGATTACTTCAATAAAAAGTGTGTCACTTTACATCCTTTTAGAAATAAAATGGAAAAGAAACTTTTCATTAACATCTAAGTTGCACAATAATGTGGAGTCAATGCTCTTTAACTAAGGCAATACATTTGACCGAATAACAATGGAGAGGTGTAAGTTAGTGAAACGTGTTGAGGCTGGATCCCGCCAATCAATGTCGGCGAGCGTGTATTAAAACAGAAGATAAAATCGCGTGAAGCAAGCACTCAAAAAAACATTTAAACCTTGACCACGGCGCGGCGGACTGACATTAAAAACGCACGCGCCTTTCACGGCCCAGTCAGGTGGCCGTTGTATAACTGACTTTCCATTTCTTTAGCTCACAAGTAAAGCTTCATCCATTTAGGTCTTATATTTTTGACAACCGACCAAAAATTTTATATGTCGATGTGAATGTTGTTGTTGATATATAACAGATGTGTTTTGCAAGGGTGCGGGATTAAATAACCTATTAATAATATTATTGGAATATTGCACACTGCATATTGATAGGGATCCAAAATTCAATCTCTAATGTTGTATAATAGTGGATCGCGGGCGAAACAACGGTGCGGTAAGCTAGTCAATAATAAATATATAACTATAGTACCGTCATTACGTATAACGTACTTATCAATATTTTACAGTAACAACAAAACGACCATTTAGAAATAAGCGCCATTAAGCGCACTGGCTATGTCTCAGTTTTTGTAGATTGTGTACACGAGGCTTTATTAGCAGTATCGTCTTGCGAAACTGGCGGACTCGCCGCGAGTTAAGGTCGCCAATATGTGGCAATTTTCCCATTTCGAAGAGAAGCAAAACCTTGACCTAGGAATTAAATTTAATTTCGTCACTCGCGCGGCATTCGCTACATGTTTATTGCAATTTGTTTGTGCTGCATTATATATGTACTACGAATACAGAAGCAAACTGGTTTTATCTTTGTACTTAAATCTAATACCTTACGCAATTTACGCTAAAATATATATGGATATTTCTAGAGATTTCCACATCTTCCCTCCTAAAAAAGTCACGTTGAAACATGTGTAAAATTCTGCGTAATTAAGTTACCTACATGCTGATTTTTCAGGCATATTCAGTAAGGATTGAGCAATACATCGCTAGATGGCGTTGCGCGTTGTAGCCGGCACGTTTCCAGCGGGTGGGGCGCGCGCGCATGTTGCGCCACACCGAACGCTTTACGCAACGAGGCCGTTCACCCCGGAAGGCGTTTTCCTCGCAGTTTCTTTAGCCAGTGTGTTACTGTGTTCGCGTGACTCGCTGGCGTGCTGAATAAGTACTCTTACACCTTCTCTCGGCCGGATTTGAACCACTCAAACTCCACAGACCTAATTATCTTATCGCATGAGACAAATATGTAACATAAGCATTAACGTTTTCTTTTAGCAATGCTCTTTCGGGAGTTGAAATGTAGGTACCTCACTGCATTCATGATTATTGCAAACACATGCCTTATTTAAATCTTAAGTTAAATCTTTGATTAAAACTAAGATCGTGACTTGCTACCGTATTTACTTATATAGATTTATTTGTTGTTAAAATACACATAAATCGTGTCGGTTGAAGGGCGAGCAACAGTTTTGTCAGTAATTTTTCCGCGCAGTGATTAATTTCAAGCTACTTGTTTACAGTATCGTTTAGTTGTTTGTCGTTCATTATCTAGATGTCCTGACCGACTTACTGGATTATTTTCAAAATAAATATTAATACAATCATTGGATATGTGCTCGTATTTTAATGAAGTAAGCTATAGATTCCGTGCTTCTCTCAAAAGTTTAGGAATGTGAGCCCAGCAGTATATTATGTTTCAACATACAAAAATAGTCGCGAGTAATAAATAGGGAAACTAAACAACTTTTCCATTGAGCGGATGGTGCCACCGCAGCGAATATGTCGCTCGTAGCTGGGGTAACGCGAGTTTGTAAGAGGAAATTCGTTTAGTGTTTTGGTCTCGCGGAAATTTCGTAATTTGTTCGCAATGCGTTCAAAGTGAGTCAACTATAAAATTAAATAACATCAAGAATCCTGAATTACAAGTACTCGCAAATGTTTGAAGAAGAGACGTTTTGTTACTGGTGATGATTAAAAAGTTTTCTTTAAATTAGAATTTGATATTTTTTATTTGTTTGCAAAATAACAATGCAAATTCCAAGGCCACAGTTGAAAGTAAATTCAATCTGTACAAATCACGTACAACTTATTTTCTTTAAAGAAAAGTGTCGTGTGCGAGTTAGCTGTCAGTTGGAGGTTTACATAATGTCTGACATTGCCGCCGGCTGCGCCAGCGCCCGCCGGGCTTACGCAAAGATGCACCGGCCATCGCCGGCCTCTTGCGAAACTGTAGGTACATCGCGTGCATGATTAAGAAGAAACTCTATGCGCCTGAAATAATTTTACGAGCTGAAAGATTCATGCCGGTAATGTCGTACAGGAAAAACATGTGAATTTGAAAAATAAGCAATAACGGGACTCTTTTAATAAAATACTTTTGAATAGGTATTTACGGCATTTTATAATCTTCTTCTCTAAATTGCTCATTCTTTTGAATTCATTTACTATTAAAAATAAAAGGAGTGACAACTTGAAAATCTTTGAAACCCAATCTTGCTCTCTGCTACTAATGATATGCATGATGTAGGTATACACCTACATATACATGTATGTTACTTTTAATGATGCTGTGCAGTTGTTGGCTAATGGCACAACATAAAAAAAAGGTTTATGTTTGAAATTACGTTCTTCCAAATACATTTGTGGTAATATATTGTGTGCATATACTTACAAAGATAAAAAGCAGCGTGCGAAAGTATTTATAATTATTTTTTACTCCAACTCAGAAAGTTTAATTAATTAACTTAAGCACCTAAAACTTAAAAAAGTACATGAAATACTCAAACTAAATGCTGAATGAACATACTTATATTACCTTTGTTCTATAAAAGATTAATAAATAAACATAAGTTCACCATTTGCTAAATCAGTTAATATATAATAATTTACAACTCCAAGTAGTAAAACAGAAACTATTCATTTCAGTAAACACTTCTCGATGCCACACCTTATTAACGCACCGTTCGATCTTTGAAAGTCATCAGTTTCGCAATAACAAAGCAAACTGTGACTTGTAGCGTCTACAAACCGCTAAAAGCTCCGTAATGTTGCTAAACGCAAATTGAAAAGTAATTTGAAGATGATCGCGAGCGTCATCTGGCGCATTGTTCGCCATTACCCAACCGACGCAAGTGCTAATACTCGTAAATTAAAACATCTCTTTAATATAGCTGTCCCAAATAAACAAGGGTAAAGACCTTTTACGTAACCGTCTGTTACGTGGTCCGGTGAGAGGCAAAGCCTTTGCAACCGGACTATTATTATAATGACAGGTAAGCACTTTTGATCTCCTCACAATGCATTGTTTTACAATTGCACTGATTACAATAAAATAGCCCAAATGCGAGTTGCGGCAAACTACGCCGAGGTTTATGTTAGGAACATTAATCAACATCAATTTAATTACGAATTAGAACTACTGCGCGCAGAAAAATTCTTACTACACCCCTTGAGATTGTAACTAATTTTCTTACAAGAATTTTAGTAGACATAATTAAGAATTCGTTTAATGTTTGAATCAAACGGGAATATCTATTTTTGTAAAAATAAAATTTCAAATGACTAACAAGTAAATAAATTTAACTCTCCTTCTTCACTTAATTTGCAAATAAATTACTTTAAACGTTTAACAAGATAAAAAAATTACACGTTTGAAATGTAAAATGAAAGGTGGAGGTCGATTATAATCTGAACATTCAATTTGTAACAATTTCAAAATATTAAGTAACACAAATAGGATGGTTATTTCATGATTTCAAAGCCATACGATCAGAAATTAATTTCAAGATGTTGAAGGTAATGAACCACTCTTGAATAACGATGTAAGTACCTACTCTATACTACATATCTACTGTTATCATTGTAGGTTCTAAAACAGTTTATTATCAATGTTTTGTGTTAATAAAATACTAAAATTTCATTATGATTTCATTTCCCGCATGACTTTCCCGTCACCGATTTCAAAAATCCGAGATGTTTATTTCGTAACACTACTGTGTTAATGTATTGCAGATCAAGGTTCTTCTTTAATTCTAATAAAATTCGTCTTTTGTTTCGCTAGTGTTATGTACCTAAAAAGGTCAATGAACAGCCTCGGTATTTCTACAAACGTATTTTGTACATCGTAACGGCGTTTATTGTATTCGCTTGCCAATTAAATCTGAATATTGTTACATGTGAATAAGGTTCAATTTGCACTTTTGTGTGCGTAAATGAAGGACCTTCTGCTCAACTAGTCGTACTATGATATGCACGGTGAACTCTGTCGCAGGTTACACGTTTATTTCATTGCAATTTGAACTCAGATACAAAGCATTAGAGGTATAAACATATCAGCATGGATTGGTTGTTCTGCCATATAGAGTTTAAATTGTGTTTGGCAGTGACGGCCAAAAAAAAAAAAATTAAAAAAAAAAAAAAAAAAAAAAAAAAAAAAAAGTGAAAACGGCTGCGGTGGCTGAGCGTTGTGATTGTGAAACTGTGTGAGGCCTCGCGACGATGCCGATGGTGCGCGCGCGCACGCCCGGCGCGGTGCGGCGGCGGTGCCCACGTTATGTAATAGGAAATGTGCTGTGCTGATCATTTTTATATACGTACACACGGCTACATATCAAGCTATACATTTCCAGTATAAGCTGATCTCGCATTGTACGGAAATCGTACACCATGCGAGATCAGCTTATACCGAAAATCTATAGCTTGATACGTAGCCGTGTGTACCACATGTAGTTTAGTGTCCTGTGTCACATATTTACATAGTTCCGCTTTATTGAAAGACAATAATCGAATGCATTGCGACATTCAGTTACCGATGTTAAAATCTTTGTATATAATTGAAATATTGGTAACAAAATTTAAAATAGCTTTTCTTTCCTTAGCCTAATAATTCTCAAAAGGAGTAACTTACATTTAAATAAATAGCGGTGCTGTTCTTCATAAATATTAAACTTGTTTAATTATTGCTTGTTAAATATACTTGTATAATTGGTATGTATATAGGTAGGACTCACAACTTTTTTGGCTTGTTAAAATCGAAAGATACAAACAGCCATACTATGTTTTGGCATCGCATACATAATGCATAGAGTCACCAAAATTGTTGTACAATAGCAGTCCTGTATGACAATTGTTTATTGTTATTATTGAAGAGCTGAGCTTAATTACCTACGAAAATAGCTAATGGACAGTAAATGTTTAATTTAATTGTAAAACAAAAACGATTTATATAAATTGAGGAATTCTTTCAATCTCTTTGGCACCGCAAGTATTTTCATAAAGATGTCACTTAAAAACTGTTATCGCGAAGTTGTGTTTTTATAACAAAAATAAATAAATAAATATCCTAAGACAGTCCTCATATACGGCTATCCGATTCCAAACTAAGCACAACTTGTACTATGGAAACCAGATAACTGATATACTACATATACTATTTTTTGTATAATTAATAATTATACCCAGACTCGAGACATGCAGACATGTTCATGCACACATTATAAATAGGCGAACAGATACTATTTTTACTATGGGATATTTATCCTCTTTCTCCAAATTCGGAGCATCTATGTACCAAGGAAACCAGACAATAATTACTAATATATATCGTTATATTACTCTCAGACACAGAACAACGTGAAGTGCTCATTGTTCATACACAGAATCCGATAAAAAATCCCAATAAGATAATTACGAAGATATTTGATCCAGAAAGAAGAAGAAAATGATACTCGAATAGTAATTTGCCAATATAAGTTAAGCTGCGGCAGACTTGAGGAAATTTTCTTTATAAAGATTGTAATTTCATAAATAAATATACTGTAAAATCATTAAATCAAATAAATATACTGTAAAGCATTTTAATCAGCATTTTTTAAGATCCGTCACAGTAATTTGACATCAATTAACAAAACGTAATCACGAAACACTACATAAAGTAGACTCGTATTAGGATCGCTTTGTCGAGCTGTTTACCAATGGTCGAGGTCATTCACACCTTTGTCGTGCGACTCGACAGAATTTGGATTGTCACCAAGCACGTTCATCGCGCCAAGTGATATATTAGTATAAAGTTCACTGAAAACCGTATAAAAACAATACGTCACCCTAATCTGCCACATGAAAGATTATTATATGCAACGCGGATCTGTTTCAGTAAATGATGTCATAGTTCCTAGATATGATCAGATGTCTAACTGATACTAGTTTTGATAAAAAATAATTAGAAAGAAATTGCTTTATCAAATTAAAACACCATTAGATACGAACCAAAAAGGTAAAAAAGGAAAGCTTATGGTGCAACTCCATACGTCTGCCCGTCTGTCAGTTGAATATTTCAGTAACCACTAATATTTGTAACCATTAAAAATGGTTACTATTGATTTGACATTTGGGATAGTTTTAAATATCCATAATATTTAAAACAATTGCAAATGTAAATGTTTTTTTTTTCTTCGCATAAAGGGCCGTTGGTTTGGGGACTGAAATTTCAAAACATAGCTACAAGTTTACGTAGCATATGAAAAGTCTTCATGTGTACATTCCAAAAGTTTTTATTTCTTTTTAACCGACTTAAAAAAAGGAGGAGGTTCTCAATTCGGTTTTTTTTTTTTTCTTTATGTTTGTTACTTCATAACTCCGCTATTTATGAACCTATTTGGAAAATTCTTTTTTTTTCTGGAAGGGTACACTTCCCGTTTGGTCCCATTTTCATCAGATCAGGATTTGATTTCTTCATAGTGTACTTTGAAGTCGGTTTAAGTTTTTTTGTAAAACAGTCCAATTATTATGATGCGTATTTTTTGACATATAATGGAAAATATTCAAAAAAAAACTGAAATAATTACAGTTGATAAAGATTAATGTAAATATTACAAAAAAAATAGAACGCTGTTTCTAACCATCACATTTTTTTCAAAATCATCAAATTTAGTTCTCCAACAGATTTAGTTACGTGGTACTGTTTTAACTACAGTGATGGCCCAAACCAATATACGTTATAGGAAAGTCGGAGCCTCGGTGCGCAAGGCAGACCCAGACACGCACTTGGGTGGCTTTTATTTCATATTTGCGTAACACGCGGGGTCGTTATCAATAGACGTCATACAAATCAATTATATTTATCAAACAATGAAACTACAAGACTTATTTGGGAAAAAAATAAAACAAATTATGCAAGATAAACTTAAGGTGGGTCATTCAACTTCAACTAGATCACCTAGTCTGGCCATAGCGTGTGAATAATATCCACACTATCGACACAATGAAAGTCGATATGGCTCAATAGTCAACTGATAAACGATGGGAACTGTCGCCGAAATTCAGAGTTCGGTGAAATAAGTTGCGAAATATTTGTTTTGTGTGCTGTTCAATAGAATACACCCAAAGAGCACTGTCAAGTTATCTGATTTTGTTACGTTGCATCTCTTGCAATAATATCTAAAATAAATATTTACTCAACACAACAATATGGGTTAAGCACTTGAAGCTCATTGATAACGATAACTAAAATTGGGAGTTGTACTTCCTAAAAACTAATGTTGAAAATTGTTTTTCTTCGCAAATCTTCAATCATTGCATTCTTTTTTCGATATTTAACGTATACGTTTTTCAGACTAGAATTAGAAATTATTTGACTCTCATTAAATCTAATGATTGTCTTTCATCGCTGAACAATCGCTCCGAGTAGCTTTGCTTTTCTAAACCTAAAAATAAATTGTTTTAGAAGCAGTCAAGCCAAAATATTTTGTTAGACCGTTTTTTTATATTCTATCATCATTAATTGAACAATATTTCAACATTCGTTCATACAGTTCACAGTACCATTACTTATACATTCAATAAATATTTACTTTGACCACAAATAAAGCTTTGTTTTCCATCTTTTGTTAAGATTAAACTGCCAGGAAAAAACTGAATTCTGTATCGAATATTGCATGAACTTCCTGTTTTCGCGGAGCACCAGAATGAGGTTATGCGGTCCGGACTCTGGCTCGCTTTCACCCATTCTTCAGATAGGCCACCCATACATAGCGCGTTGCGTCAATATCTCGAGTGGCCGTGTTTTCTTCAGGAGAATAGTTAACCCAGTTTCGGTCGTTCCTGGCTAAATATACGCACGTGCTACCTGACTGCGAGCGCATATTGCCCGCGCAGATACCTCAGCTCACCGGTGCTTGTACCACGTTTTATGACTAATAGTCAATCGTGTTCATATGCATTACGGCTCATATTTGTATAGCTCCAATTTATGAATGTTCAGTGTCTGGCCCTTGAAACATATTGTAAAAAGAGTCTTAATTTTATTGATGTCCATGAAAATATACTTGATGGTATGGTATCTTAAGCTTTCATGTATGTTTGATTACTTGCCATACAATAGCAGTCAACTAACGTGAAAGTATTATAAAGGTAGTTCATCGACAACTCATTGTTCGAACACAATGATTCAGAGGCATAATCTAGATACTTATGAATAGCGGTCGATGCGAATGAACTCTGTTTTAATGTAATCCAACACCGAAGTGTGCCATCAGCCCGCCTAACCTTTCTGACAAAAACCAGTAGGCTTAGCTAGGCTGAGTATCATTATTACAATAAATAAAAATGTACTAACACAGACCGATTCATATATGTCGTTATTTGTCGATATAATTTAACAGAATTTGCGTTTTTATACGAATTTGTGTATCGTACAAGTTTAGGTACCTATTACAAATAGCCTAAAGAAATGCTGATCTGACTAAAATCGAAACTTTGCATTCAGAAGCAGTTATCGTGTTCTTTTTAATGTTAATGTTAACTTTTGAAGCATATAAATATGAATTAGTATGAAGATAGTAGAAGTAAGATATGTACTAACTGTCTAGAACGGTCGTTATGCGGTCATGAAGAACAGCGCGTGCGCGTGCGGCTGACCTAGTTATGCGCTGGCGACGATTACTGCTCGCCATCAGAGCACACACGCCACAGCGCACCGCCCGCGCCCGCGCCAGCGCTAGTACCCATCCACGTCGCTGCAACCCATCCTAGTCACCACTGAAACATCGCCGCTAACCATACCGAAACCCTTTTCGGCGGTTCAACGACCCCGCTATCGAAATCCGCACACTCACACGCGTGTCCTCGAATGAAACGGCCAGATAAAAAAAATGAAACAAAAAACATCTCGCGTAACTGTGAATGAGTACCAGACAGAGATAACTATATTTCGGCAGTGTACTCCTCGAGCGTAAGGTCGGCAACAAAAAATACTGACGCAATTTTTACAGCGTACATAATTGAGTACTGACGAAGTCAGCGGTGTGTGCGTGAGCGCCGAGAGCGACGCCCGCGTCCGCCGAAACGGAGGCGGAATATTTAGGTGAAAGTGTTTCGAATTTCGACATGACGACATTCGCGCGCAGTCGTTATCGTGATTTTGCCGAATCGAGAGGTTCGGAGAGCGCGGCACCCGCGACGACTGCGACCTGCGCCCGCGCTACCCCAGTGTTTCGTTCCGCAGGAAGTGCGCCGGACTATGCATGCTGAGTGCTGACCGTGTCAAAGTGCTTGCGTTGAAAAACTATGCTGAGGGTTGGTGTGGCGAAAAATTTTCGGAGACGTAAATTAAAAAGGTGATCGGTGAACTCGGAACAAGGTGGTACTTGGTGTGATGTGCGTGCACCAGCGCTGACCAAGCTGTCGGAGAACGACAAGCTGGGGCCTGAAGAGGCGTTCGACGCCTCCGCACACTCTCTACAACTGCAGACGATGACCTCCACAATGGGTAAATATCGTATTCATCAAATCATAATATCATCATATTAATAATATGTAGAAAAATCTTGATAATGATCTTATTGTCGATTAACAAAAGAAAATTGTATAGGTACTGAAAATATAATAAAAAAGTATTTTATAAATTAAAAAAAAAAACTAATTTTTTTGGAAAAAACTCATATTTTTAATTTATTGTTTTCTGAAAACAATAACATGGAAGACTGTTATGTTTCGTAGGAATCGTCGTAGCACATCGCTACAAGTTTTGCTACGATCTGTGCTACGCACCATGAATAAATCAAATCATCTTCAGTGTTTGTTAAAAGTTCTATTTTAAAATTACAACATTTTAATAAATTCTTTTTCAGTATTATTGTTATTTACTTACGATTGCTTAAGCTGTAACATGCTTCATTTAAATTATTGTTTCACGATAATTTATAATTGATACTATACCTATAACATTTAATAATTTTTACTCTTATCAATATATTTTATATCATGAAACAATTAAAATAAAATATAATACAATCATTGTATACATATATATGGATTGGTAAAATACCGTCTACGAAACGCGTAGACGTTGCTACGTGCTACAATTTTAATAGCACACGCAGAGAATATTCATAAGTTTATACTCTTTGAACACAGTTTGTTACATCATTTTGGGGTATTGGAAAATCTTTAATTGTAATAAAAGGCAATGCGGAATTCCAAAATTGCATATTTTAAACTGTCATTTTTCTAGCGGTTCGAACGCATTCCAAAGGGAGTTTTTTTTTTTTGTACCATTAAGGTGCCAAACAAGCATACGGCTCTCCTGATGGTAAGCAGTTACCGTAGCCTATGGACGCTTGCAACACCAGGGGTATCACTCGCACGTGCCGACCCTAAAAAGTATAATGGTTATCCCAGCATGGACGTTATTTACTTGTAACTTATTACTTCTTCTCCTAATCCCTTTAGCCGTTACAGCTTGACGCAGCAACGTTTATGAATTTTGAAATCGCTCAATTGCATTCTGGGCTGTAAACTGCATTATAACAATAGCAAAATAATTACCAGCTTTGAATATATCCGCCAAAATGACATAGAGTCTGAATTATGATTGCAACACAATGGAAATAGTACCGTTTAACGTTAGCCATGACATTCCCGAATCATCTCATGGATCACAGTCGTGACGGTGCTGACAATGACCGGGCAAACCTCGGCCAAACTTTTACTTTCATTACAATATGGCCGCCCTTTGTCCATGGTCTATGACTAGTTGGGGTCGATGATCTCCCGCCGTTTTGCCGTTGCCGAAATACGTTTTTTACGCTCACTTTCCAATGTGGTGAAAGCGAAAAGGTACCGAATGTCACTGCTTCCTTTCATAGCACTGTAGTGGGAGGATGCCGTTGTTGAGTTTAAATAATAATGGCGCCGTTAGTCTGCCTGTCAGAAAATACTATTGTTCGTCAATTTGAATAGTTAACATGAACGCTGTGTGTGCCCCATTCGCCCAATAGTTTCAGCCGTGACAAACAATTAAGCTAAGTCTGGCCTGGTCTGCTTTCAAAACATATGGTATTTTCTTTCAATGACTACGAGACGAAAAGGAAATTAAGAATGATAGTTGAACTAGTTTGATGAAGCTATTTGGCAATCATCGTATTCTGAACTGAACTAACACATAATAATATGTCTGAAAATGAGGACAAGTATGACCTACAGAATGTACCAACTAGTATTATTAAGTTTTACTGTACTTGTTTATGATATAAATTATATTGAGCTTGTTAAAAAAATTAACCAGGGACTCTACCGCGTAACTTTGGTGGTAATCGTAACGAACACCATTAATTATTTCATCCAATGACGCGCACGCGGTATGACGCGACGATGACCATTCGTGGGCCCTGATTGGATGACATTCATTAATGGTGTTCGTTACGACTACCACCAAAGTTACGCGGTAGAGCCCCAGACCTCATTACTATACCATATCGGAAATATCTTATCTTAATAAGGATTTTTTTTGTAAGAAAGCATTATTTATTGAATAATTGTACACATTAATTAAACGTTAACTTTATGTTCCTACATTAACTGACCCACAATCAATCAGTTTTTTGCTTAAAACAATACGGAAGCACTTTACTAGACTAGCGTTAAATTATGATAGCTATGTCCGTCGTCTGTCAAAATTATAAATGAACATAAATCTTATGTTAAGACATAAACTCATGGCGTATAATATTGAGCAATGTAGGAAGTAGTATCGGAAGTGTTGAAGTTTAAAAATGGAACGTTTTAGCTTTGTGCGCACGCGCAGCCTGAATGTCAAGGCGCCGACGCGACGTGGAGGCCACTGGTGAGGCCGAAACTCTACCTGAGCTAAGAGCTTAGTTTGTTATTGATGGAATCAGCGTGAGGTTTAACAATGCATAATCCATACTAATATTATGAATGCGAAAGCAACTCTGCCTATTTTTTACCTTTTCATGACTATACCTCTGAACCGATCGCGATGCAATTTAACACATAGATAGCTAATGATATGAAGATACTTCTAGGCTACTTTTTATCTGAAAACGTGGAGTAAAACCACTGGGGACAGGTAGTAATATTTTATGAAGAAACCTTCAATGCGTTGAAATCTTTTATTTAGTAATAAAATGTAGTTACGTAGATTAAACGTCATATCTAGAGACAATGGAATCCTCACATTATTACATACTTAATTTGCATCCAATGATGCATAATAACAATGTACTTTCGATTCAGATCCAAATTGTGGTTAAAATGAAAATGGAAGTTCCCTCATAAAAAATTCTTCATTTGTTTTCGCATATATATATATATGTCCTAAAATACAGTTTAATTTTAAGGCGCCTATCCCACAGAAAGAGTTCTAGAGTTCTGCGTGCCGCATTCACTATTGCGCACACAGCAAGCTGTCTAGAGTTCGGCAATATTCGCTACTGATCACATGTCATACACTTTTTTTAACATTTAAAGACGCCGCATAGATTACAGTGAACGCGAAACTCAGAACGTAGAATTCTCTCTGTGGGATGCTGATCCCTAAAACCTGAAAGTTGATGAATCATCAACACTTGACCACCAACTGACACCACTCATTGAGTACAATTGAAAGTCAGCCCTAAATTGTCCAAGATCATAATAATGTAGGTACCAAAACAAAAGTGGGCAGGCGGTCGTTGGCGTCCAAACAAAACAGGCTGGCGACCTCGCGGTCGACACTGACATTGCGACCGGAACCGCTCGGCCACTTCCTGCTACACACCGACCAACTGAGATGAACCATACACCATCTATAATTAGATATCTACATCGAGATCATCTCAATTTGGCCTACTTGTATTTATTAGCAATCGCGGTTTCAGAATCTGGGTCTTGTGCTGATTGCATTTTGTCTTATTTTGGATCTTCCGCGTTTATTATAAGGCAAATAATGTCTTCCTTAGTATTGAATGAGCTTTAAATTGCATTGAAATTATTTTATTACATATTTAAAATAAATATAAAGAAAGTATCCTCGAGGCTGCCGCTGTTTCCGTTCCTGTTTCAGTTTTACGGTTTTTTCATTGACTAAATTTACACAAAAGGATAAAGTTTCTTGAACTGAACAATTTTCTTTATGATCTCGTAAGCCCTACTACTACTAATGTTATAATAATTTAAATATAAATAATGCAACAGAACCATCTTTCGAGACGTGTACGTACAGTTTGACGCAACAGCCATTAGTAAATGCAACATGGTGTTACCTTGATTCACATTCACACTTGTAGTTAAAATTGCTTTTGACTGTCAGGAAGGCTTCAGACGCATTCTAAATTCTTTTATAACAAGTACAACACGAATTGAAATCTTCAAAACAAAAACAGTTACGTCATCCTTTAACAGCAGGATGTTAAGTATGAAGGAACAATAGTTTTGAAGTACAAATAATGCAATAATAAAATATTATTATGAATTATGGCATATAATATGACATCAGTTTCATAACACACACACACGCACGTTTATTAATCCTTATACTATGTATTCTTTTGTGTAAACCGAAATCATTTATTGACACTATTTTTGATAAACCATGTCAATAAGGTCATACGTTTAGAAGTTGGTTCCTCCTCACATAGAAATTATATTGAACTTACTGTAACCAGATCCAACCAAGAGTGGGAGCCAGGAGACTCATAGCTTATGGGAACCTAGTACGGGCTCCTGTCTACCACAGTTAAATGTCCTATTCATAAATTAATATTTTTCTTTTGTTTTATCGTCTATTCAAAAAATGGAATAAGCTTCCGCCCCGCGTATCGAGGGATCTTAAGTTTTCTCGGTATAAAATGTCAATCCTATTCCAGAGAATGATATCAATGTGTTTAGTTGTCGTGTGTGTCGTGTTGTAATCGTGGACGGATCATGCTTGCAAATAAACATCATCATCATCATCATCAGCCTATAATGTCCCACTGCTGAGCACAGGCCTCCTTTCACAAATGAGGGTGAAAGGGAATGGGCAGATACTCCACCACGCGTGCCCACTGCGGATTGGTGGAGGTAGGCTAGTGGTCAACCTACTGTTGGAGTTTTTCAAGCCGCCTAGGTGGCCTCCAACTAGCTTAACGACTATCACAATTAAGTGATAACCGAGACCAACGGCTTTACGTGCCTTCCGAAGCACGGAAACGCTCGATATGAAATACCACTAGACGGTCACCATCCAGGTACCGACCACGACAGACGTAGCTTAACTTTGCCGATCGATTAAGAACGGCTAATCATGCTACACCACGAGCGCTTCTTCCACACCACGAACGCTTCTTATCGCAAATAAACATTAAAAGATAATTTATCTAAAACGACAATTACGATTCCCTTTTTTACCACCTTAGTTGATGCCTACGTACTTGCGTGTACATTTTCTGGAACCTATGGTTAATCAAATAAATTAGAAACTAACATTAAAATTAATAACAACAACTGTTACCATCAGATATCTAAATATAAGTATTGAATTTAACCTAAATAATGTATTTTACTGTTACCATCTCACCTGTTTGTTTGCGCATTGAATATACTCGCTATTCATGAATTTTGATAGACTACGGGACTTTGTGCGCACTTACTACTGCGCAGAATGGAATATATGATCTGAGATCCTTGAAGTCTGTTTACTTGAATGCAATTCACATATTTAAATTAGAATAGGAAGCTTACACGCGACAACTTTGACAAAACTACTGAATAATTTCTTAATAAATAATAAAAATAATAGATGGATTTATAATATTAGTGGTATAAATATTTGATATATAGTTATTAGGTATATATAGAAGAACGTCAATAAAAGCTAAGCTTAAGTCACGTTTTGAGTCGAGATTAAAACAATTGAATTTGAGTCATGGTCCTTATTGCATTAAGTTTATATTCATTAACACAATCTCTTCATGAGACTTGATTTTTATATTGATTTTCTTTTTACCACATTGAAATAATTCCTTAAGAAATTAACTCTGTTCGAATTTTGAGAATTCGTTTCTTTGTTGTTCTCATCTTGTTGGCTAATTTAATCTCACTATTTATATATCTTTCTAAAAAAGAACATAAGAAAGGAATGTAAGAAATTATTTCATGTCAAATTAATCCAATTGCTTGTTTTCAACATAAATTTAGTCGCGAATGAAAACGCCAAAGATTAATATGACAGTTTTAAATATGTCCTATCCTTTTTCGATCAAGTTTGTAATGGTGCGTCCATGCTACGCGAATCGAGCACGAGCCGAGCCACGAACGAACCTAAAACGAGCTTACAACGAGCACGATGCGAATTCCTTTTTTTCGTGAAAAAACTGACAATCGCGCTCGTTCGAGGCTCGCGAGCGCGAGCCTGTCCACGCTACGCGAATCGTGTTCGCAGTGTGCTCGTGCGTGGCTCGGCTCGTGCTCGGTTCGCCAAGCATGGACGCACCATTAGAAAGAGATGTGATTAAATTTCTTTAGTACCATTTACACCAGAATTGGCACCACAGAGGATATAATTTTAACTTCCCTTCTTTTATAATAAATAAAAAAGTACAAAAATGACGATATTCACATCTATACATATATAATTACTTGTGCAGATTGTGTTTACGTAGTAAGCGACAAGTGGGCGACCGTGGCAGAGGTCACATCACTTCCGAGTGGTTTTATATTTGGATAAATACTTGTGAACTCGCCCCGTATTAAAATTAAAATCTACAAAATATTGAGTCCTTATTTCATTACCATACATATTCATAAAATTATAAATTTATCGATAACTAGCTGTCCCACGCGGTTTCACCCGCGTTCCCGGGATAAAAATTAGCCTATGTCCTTCTCCATACCATAGGCTGTCTGCATGCCAAATTTCATGATGATCCATTGAGTAGTTAAGGCGTGAATGCGTAACAAACAAACAAACGTTAGGATTAGGATTGAAAATGTTGTTTTCTTCAGTTTGGTGGTTTATCCTACTTTCACTTGGCAATGGAATAGCAGAAAAGCATTATATTTTGCATAGCGATAGATTATGGGCCGGAAAGTAACACAGAACGCGGGTGAAACTGCGAGATGGAAACTAGTTCATTATAATATTTTAATAATAGATCTCATAAACATGTCTGATTTTTCATTGGTCCTCATAATCCTCATACTAAGTTGAAAGCAAGCATGGAATGCAAATAGTAATCAACAAAACAAAGCGCCGAATCGTGGAGCGGTCAAAGAGCTGACCCTGAAGAAGGACGCTCAGTCCACCCACATACGCAGGTAACTTCCGCGTGATGTTGCGTCAAACCTCAAAACCTATGTATTTATGAGTATATTAAAACTTTTTTAATCGAAGTTATGCATTTCATATTGCGGATCTATAGTATCCGAAGAAAAGGATATACAATAGAGAGTTAAGGGGAATAATAACAACAACAACATAATCAAATAAACACCCATGAAACATGTCTAAAAATAATTTCAAAACATGAGAAAATATTGTAAATAAAAATGAACATTTTATATAAACTATTTCCTACATGCTTGCGGAAGTCAGACAAAGCTCACGACCTCGTGTTATGAAAAAAGCTTACGTTATTATGAGTCGAGAGGAGCGACGCCTCCGTTCAAAACTCGCAAATTTATTTTATTGACTCGATTTACCCGCCATTATCAAGGCCTTTGACACATTCGTGTTTATTTTAGAGGCGTGCTAGAGTTCGTTTATCTACAACTATGTTGACAAATAGATAGAATTTACGTTACAGTCGAATTCGTTTGGACTGAAGAATGATTTAGTAACGTATAGTAGTAGACTAATATACATCACTTAAGTTAACTAATAAAGTTGTATATAACTTTATCATACAATCTTAAGAAAGTCAATGATCCCACCCAGTAAATTACAATGTTACGGTGCAAATATTTCACATTATCATGAAACCTTGACGTGACGCGCTCATGAGCGTATGACTCGTTCTCTTATCAATCTATGGGCTATAAATACATTTAATGTATTTTTTCTCGTTCTATGACGTGTTACGAAAAAATTGTTGCCGCACCACGCATCGAATACGTAAATTTATTAATCATGAAACAACGTAGACACGCCACGTTACGTCTTGATTTTGTCATAACTAGAAAACGGATTTTCTTTTTAAAAGGCTGTTGCTATGAATTGATAGTATTATGCAATTCAAAGACAATGTTAGTTGCGTGCTATTTTAATATAAGCGTACTAATCTTATAAATAATTAGACTGAGATAGAATATCAATTAAATCCAATCGAAATAAATCGAAGCTTGTCTTCGAGTATTACTTGTACAATTTCAAGTTAATAATCAGTTAAATAACTTGCGGAATTTAGTTCCCTGATCTTGACTTTTGACCGCTGGAAACTCCGCAAGTCTTATTATTGTTTATAAACTATAAGATTCTAGGTTTCATTGATAGTTATTGGTAACAAGTAATCGGTTGATAGGTATAAAAAAAACTCCCAAGTATCTCTACTATAATCGTCACTAGGATCAAAATTATCGTTGCCAGATTTTGATAAAAATCATGGAAAATAGTAATTACTTGAAAACTATGAAAAATCGCTGAATATACTTGGGGGTGATACGGGTAGTTCTAAGAGTGCTCTACCCCTGGACTTCCGTTTGATACTACTTCTTGGATCACACTGCATTTTTTTTAATATAAAGTTTAGGTTTGAACCATCCAAAGACGAAACGTTGCTGGCCTGCTGGAAACCTTGCAAATTGGTAGCAGTATCAGTAGCCTATAGAAAATGATCTATACATATATAGATTGAAACTTGTATAGTTTCATTTTTTCATTTGTATATAGCGTGCATCCCCGTCTTTAGCCGTTTTGTACAAGCTCTCTCCCTCTAAAGGTTGCTCAGTAGAGATCGCTATTAGTGATAAGGCACTTAAAGACTGACAATGAAATGTTATGATGTTTTTTTGCTTCTCATGTGGTATACCGGTAGAGTTATCTATCTATCTAAATAAACACTCTGAGACAGTATTTTGTCAGAATAAAAAAAGTACAACTACCTATGTTTTTTAGTATGAAAAGAGATGTGTGTTGGTGACCACTATCCACCATGAATTGTTGTTACAGTTATTTGCGCACAAGTTTAGTTTTTTTTAAATTTCCAGTTGCGTAAATATGACATATATTATAATTATTATTCATATCACTAGATAACATCCGAGGGATCTTGTGTATTCCCATTTAAAATATCCTATCTTTTATTTCAGTATACGAAATATTTGTGTGCAAATTTCATTCAAAACCGTTCAGCCGTTTATGCGTCTCTTACATTGATAATTTTAATGAATTAAGAGCGCAATATCTTCACGCCCATTAACGAGAAAGTAGGTAGAGATATCAATACACATATACAAACTCTGTTCATAATCGTCAATGACGTAACCTTGTTAGATTATATAAAAATGCACTATAACATACGTCACCAATAAGTCGTAAAAACTCTCCATACGCAAAACTAAAGTGGCGCGAAAAAGAAATAAAACAGGGGGTGACGCGCGATATACAGTAGTTATACAAATAAGCCGCCATGAACTGTACTGACTCTGAAATATAAGAGGATAAATATTATTAAGATGCACGAAAGGTACCCTATGGTCTCAGGGCCTTACTACGTAAAAAGACCGGCCTGGTCGCCTGGTTACCGTGAGTACCTACTATATTTTATAACAGATCAACAAACATAAAATAATAGTATTTTTCAACACACTCGTTCGTAAAGTGACAATTATTGCAAAATTGAAGTCTGTTTTGTTCCTCGCAAGTGTGTTGAAAAATGTCGTATGACACTCGTGTGCATTGATTTATTACACTCTCGGCTCCCTTATCGCGTTCGCGCGCTTTATACCGCCTCGAGTGTGATAACCAACTTTGCACACATGTATCATAATGTACTATTAAATTTATGTACTTTTAAAAAGTACTTTACAATAATCTAACATATAATGAAATAAATTGAAATTTTACTATAACTTTCTACTTGCATTTATTCAAATTCATACGGAGTTACCTATAAAAAAAAATACAACTATCTTTTAACAGACTTAAATTGTGAACTCGTTGAAAAATCACACAAAACAAGCATTATTCCGGAATTCGTAGCATTTCGTAGCACCGCTACGAACTGATTCCTGACATAAAACATCACCAACATTTAGTAACAAAAAGGGAATAAATACTTGCACATCATATTTTATAGGTACCTACTTGGCAATATAACTATATAGACTGTATTTTGTGAACATTTGCTGTAAATATATTCATAAAATTATATTTAAGAACTGTTTTGAAGTTGTATTATTCGTGTCAATCATGGCAGTTTCTAACTGCGCAGTTTGTTACTCCGCTGCAAAAATAGGTATCTATTTACGAGTATATCATATTAATGGGTGATTAATAATGTTTTATATTGTCAACAGGAATAATGACACTCAGCCGCGGCCCGTGTGACCTGGACAACATGAGTCTCTTCCAAGACCTTAAATTGAAGAGGCGGAAAGTTGACTCCCGATGTAGTAGCGATGGTAAGTACTATTCACAAATCTATTTGTTTTTTTATATGGTCAAGAAATAATTTAAAAACAGTAAAGTTTATTACTGTGTGTGCTACAGCCCTAATTTATATCCCAAATCATTGATGGTGATTTGGGATGTAAATTAGGTTTACATTTTCTAAATTATTTTAACATGTTAATACATGAAATGACACTTTAAAATGCCATCTTGGAAAGTTAAGTGTCCATATTAAAGAGCGTGAAAGAAAAAGAGCACTCGTGTGGGCCAATTTTATCTCTCACTAGCTGCCCCGCACGACTTCGTTCGCGTGGTGTCCTTACCCTACCCTACCTTACTCTTCCCTACTCTACCCTACCCTACCTTACTCTTCCCTACTCTACCCTACCCTACCCTACCCTACCCTACCTACCTAACCTACCCTACCCTACCCTACCTACCTAACCTACCCTACCCTACCCTCGCAAATTTCTTAATTTTTTCTTTCATAAGAGCCTTCTCCCGACAATAACAAACACAACAAAAAAATAATTAGCGAAATCGGTCCAGCCGTTCACGCATGATGGCGTGACCAAGGGAAATAGGGATTCATTTTTATATATATAGATTTCGGTGTAGCAAAGGAAACCCTTTAACCGACTTACCTTCGCCAAGTTCATTTGTGAGATTCAATCAATGTGTACAGTAGTAGTAAGGTCAGTACATTGTTATTCGTGATGGGATGCCTCCGCGATTGTGACTCAGCTCACGGACCGCGCTGTCACTTTCGACTGCGACAGTGAAGATGCTTTGTTACTTGTACATGTAATTTCATTTTCATTCAAACGTGTTTCACTATATATTACATTTGCGAACATTAAACGTAAGTGTATTATTTTGTAGAATAAGTATTTAATATTGGGGATTCTCAGTTGAGAACTCTATAAGTAATACTCAATTAAAAAGTACATCTCAATTAAAATTAGGCATCAAATCGGCAATTACATTTTTCAAGATTTTTTAATTTGGTTCCTATTGAAAAAGCTATTTTTGGGATTAGAAGATCGTGTGTGAAGCATTCATATTTATTTATTCTTACTTACATGAAAATCTTATCTACTTGACTATCTATCAGAAAATATTCGCCTTGGTTTCTTTGTAAAAAGATTCTATAATGCAAGATAAAAAGAAATAGATAAACAAATTATGGCGCCCACTGTCAATAACAAACAGCTATGAACAACATCAGGTTTAGTGTCCTAAGTCATGCAGGTCAAGTTCAGGATCAGTTTAATTTCATATGCGTATCGAACTAAAAACCCCTCTGCATAGGATATAAAAAAAACGTTAACTTTTTCATCTAATATAAATTCAGTTTCATAATATTATAAACATTTTAAAATTAGATAATCGTCATCTTCGCAGTTAAATAATATCCGCCGTTAACTTGATACTTTTTGAGAGAGCTGCGACTGGTTCCGAGAAATGCTGTAACTTTCACTCGTAACTGACTAAAACTTCCAAAACAAGATCCGGTTCAACGAGTTTGTCGTGCGGATTATGAATAGCAGAAATAATCTTTATAATCAGACGCTTACATTCATTTTACAGATGGAACGGTTTTTATCAAAGAATCGTCTGTTATTTAAAAGAATACAAACTATTTAAAATCTTAAAGAACAACTAAAAAGCTGAATAACTATTTATTTTGTGCTTTCGGTTGACATTTTTGTTGGCCTATGCAATTATTATTATCTGTATTTACTTTACTAACCTCGCAAAAGTTCCGAGGAAACGTTTAAAAAATAAAAAATATATCTATTGAGTAAACTAAAATCATATGCCAATTATAAAAAAATTGCTTGTCTCCTTTACGTAACGATGACGTTCCGTGTGAAGTCACTGATAAAGAAAGTTTACGTAAACACCAGAGGTGAAAGCAATAAATGTCGGTGCCGTAATTATTGCTATTGTGGCCTCATGAATAACTCATGAGAGAAAGATGTATTCACCGTCATATAACGTAACGTTGCGCCCGCGGCATAAGCAGATGAATGGACACGACTTCTTCATCTTGCTTCAAAATAGCTTTACAAAACTGCATGGTGTTGCAGATTGCAGTGAAATAGAAAATCACATTTCACACGTCAATCTCACAAGTGTTTTCCATTTGTAATTCGAAAACGTTTATACAATACTTACTGAGAGCTCATGAAAATGTACCCACGTGATGATTCTATAAATGAATTCGAGTCCATGACGCATTTCTATTAGAAACTGATTCTGGAAGTATATCATCCATAGATCTAGATAACGGTTCGTGATTCTACTTGAGGCGGTCACACGCGAGGCGTCGCGTCAGGCCCGTGGGGGTGTGACGCACCGTGACGCGGGATGACAGCCCGGCGTGGCGTCACCGTGACGCTCCCCTCACACGCGTGTTTAATGACATTCACTTTTTTATGTGTGTACACGAACACAACTCGAATCGGGATAAGCCTACGCACAAAACAATTAACCACGAACGAATCTGAGTAACTTCGATCCACCACTACCTCAATGAATACGGTCATTAAATTCTATTCTGTAGTAAGTTTATGCGTATAAACTAACGTAGATAAGAAATTCTTATTGCGAAAAACCGTAAACTAAGCTGATTTACTACTGGGTATTGAAAGTCTATTGATAACGATTTCTATGCGTAAATAAATTACTACGACGCGGTTCGAAATGAAAAGATTTTCAATCTCTTTATATTCTTGATAATGCAAGTCTTTGTAAGTCATGTCATAGTAAGTACCGATACACTAAACAATGCCTTTAGTTTATATAAATATCGTGCAAGTATCATGGATCTATTATTACTACGTATAGAGATGACGCCACACATCACAACTATTATCAGTTCAAGTGAGGCAATCCGGCCACAATTGTTCTTGCAGAACGATGAATGAAACTCGTAAGCGCCATGACAATCACGGTGTTTGCGAGAAAAATACGCCTAAAAGTGTTCTGATAGCGCTACGTGTTTCTCCTGTCTGTTTATATGACTTATTATTGTTTCAGCGCTTAAGAGAACATTAGTTGACTCTAAAAACATAGGACATATCCTTTGCTTATGGTAGCGTCTCTATACGTAGTAATAATAGCTCAATGGCAAGTATCGGGTTCTTTCACATCAATACTTAACTTTTAATATTGTTTATGCAATACATTTTCCTTCTCCTTTACTGCATTTGAATAGCGTAATATTTCGCCTAAGCGGTTTCACTGAAATGTGTACATATTGGTGTAGTACCTAAATAATGTTATATTGTATCGCTATCCCGCGTTGCGTCTCGGTGTGAGCTGACCGCTAAGTAGCAAACGTGATTTAGTTCTCAACATTAATAACATTGTTTCTAAAACCGTGGTTAGCTGCTAGTCGAGTTATTAGTTTTTCGGAAATAGAAGAATGATTGAAGCGATGGGTCGGGCAGTGGCGGCCGGCGGCGGCACGGTGCGAGCGGTGCGTCGGTGGCGCCGGGCGCAGCGACACGTAGCGTCACGATGCCTCGGGGTTGGAGATGCTCGTGGTAGGGGGTGTGACCTACTTTCCCATGTGTCGGTGACCGCAAATGACCTTCGAGCTTGCACCGATAGAATAAATGATCGCGATCATCCGCCACGAAATAAAAGAGTTGCACGTTGCATAACCGCCTTTATTGTTGTCTGTCTAGCGCGTTGGAGTCTTTTGAAGAAAGCGTAGCTCTAACACTCAACTGAATAAACCTTTAAAAGCTTTTGGTATGAATATTGCATATGTTATAAAACATCTGTCCATTAATTAAGTAGGTATTTCTTCAAACTACTAATAACAATAGGAAACTAAAAGAATAGGTATGTCGTAGTTATTTATTATCGACCGAACTAGCTATCAAAACGGTAAATTTATCTAGGCGCAGTAACCTACCTAGAACCTATACGGCGATTGCATCACGCGGCTAGAAAGATCGGTCCCCACCAATGATGTGGCAAAGGACGCGGAGTGAAATAGAGATCGTCCTCGAAGCGAGAGCGGTGCACGCGTTGCACTAGTCATTGTGCAGTTGCAGTTAGCACGCACGGCCGCGGCCGGCTGAGTGACCTAATAGCGCTGGAGGGAGGGACCGGGAAGCGGTGCCGCACCGCGCGGGGAGCGGGCCGCGGCTGCGCTTGTGCGGTAGGTCGGGCTCACTGCGCGCGCCCGCCGCCCGCCGTCGCGCCGCTGACTGTGGAAAACTTTCTTCGTGACTTTTCCTCGTGTAAACAAAACCGCGCAAAAATTTGCGCCCGCGCGTCCACGACGCCGCTACGTTCAGCTCGTCGACCCACGGTCACAGATGACGTTCATTGCCAAATTATTCGCAAAACTTACTTGTATCATAAATTTTCATCATAACAGGAATTCGTATTTAATTCCTCGTGGACGATTATGTGATTAATAAAGAAAAGCTGAAATTTCTGGATATATTGGACAGTTGACTTTGTTTGCGATGTAAACCGAGTCACGTGTGAGGGTAAAGACTACGCCTATGGATTTAGTAATAAAAAGTCGGTAAAGTTTCTGATTTATTGATTTAGGTAGTGTTTTGTTCCTGACTCTCTGGATTCGTCACCTATAAACCTGCTACGGAACGCAATGCTATCAATAATCATGCATTTGTATTTAAAAAGTTTTTAAATAACTGTCTAATTTGAATGTCATATTGGAAGGCTAAACACATTGTGTATTCATGTCGTAAGTCAAATAACTTAAAACTTTACTGAAAAAGTGAAACAAACAGTATAAATCATTGTTTAATATTTTTTTACATAAACATTACGGTATTTTCATTTTTCCAATAAAAATATGTGATATTTATGTGTAACAAAAGTAGATATATAACAGTTTTGTACGTGACGTAGGGCCCTTTTGTATTGTCGATGCGGAGCGCGAGCGCAACGCTTCCGGGCGGCTGCCGCCGTCGACACCGCATCTGCGCTCACGCCGCGCCGCTTTCACTTTCTCCTCGCACACCACGCCGCATCTCTCGTGCTCGCGCTCACCGCGACCTGCTACATGCCTGCTAATACACTTCCTACATTTGCCTCAATATTTATTCCAGATAATTACATAAAACCCAAAAGTTTGCGCCAAAAGTTGGGAAGTTAATCTTAGGGATGGCTTTAGTAATACTCACCAAGACTATATGATTAAGTGTGTGTTCAGAACTTCATCCAAAAATACGTAATATAATAGATTAGTTTTGTATATGGCCGGGGCCGCCGCGGCGCTCACATCGTGACGCAACCGGCTAATCTAGTCGGCGGCGTCGGGAAGTGCAGTGTCGCGTCCCCGCGTCGCGCCCCGCGCGTTCTAACTACGATCACATCGTGCGGTCGTTGACATTTCACCTAGTTTCTATTTGTCGCTTCTGAAAAGTCCACGGTGCTCTTTTCTTGAACGCTCAGACAAGCAGTCGCCTGTCATCCATGTTGACCGTTCCTCGTATATCCACAGGCGAGTCAGCCGCCGACACGAGCACGTCGTCGCCGGACCCGGGCCCGCCGTCGCCGCGCATGGCCGAGGCCGGGTGCAGCACGCCGCCGCACCCGCCGCCCGTGTTCGACGGTGGCGGTTCGCCGTCCCCGTCGCCGGCTTGCCATCCCACCGTCATCCGCTCTGCGCCACCACACTCCGTCATCAAGTTTGAGGGAGCCGCCGCCGCCATCAAAGCAGAATGCTCTCCCATGGGCATAAGGCGTGATCCCACTCCGCCTTCCCATCTGTCCTCCGTGAAACTGGAAGGAAACCAACAAGAACTGCCTCAACCATACAGACCGCGGGTCCTGGCTCCACCACCACCGGGATCACAATACTCGCTCTCACCACCCTGGCCGTCCTCCGCCTGTATCAACGGTGTTAAACCGGAGCTCATAGGTGGACATTTCCCACCGCAACCTCTTGAACCCAAACAAGGTGCGCGAGGACCCACGCAATGGCGGGGAGCACCAGCCGTCATCATGGGCGAATCAGGTGGGGTCCGAACCATGTTCTGGACTCTACCCGCGCCTACCCCTACTGGAGAGCCCGCGGCGAGTGCATCGCATACGCCGACGCCACCTACTCCTGATCCATCCACGTGCAGTGAAGAATCAGCTGCGAGGTTACTTTTAAATCTGGGTGAACTGAGGCGGCCACGAGGACCTCCCTTGAATATGGAATTACTGTGGGCAGGAGACGTATCACAGTTACCACCGCACCAACCACATGCATTGAACCTAAGCGCGACAGCGGCAGGTTCGTCGCCAGTTGCGGGAGCCAGTTCCTTAACTCTCCCTCGACCGGAGCTGCGTGCCTACGCCCCCGAGACTGAGCGCGATGAAGATGAACAACCTATGATCTGTATGATTTGTGAGGATAAAGCCACAGGACTACATTATGGCATTATCACTTGTGAAGGGTGTAAAGGGTTCTTTAAACGGACTGTGCAAAATCGGCGCGTATACACATGTGTCGCTGACGGTGGCTGTGAAATAACAAAAGCGCAACGGAATAGATGCCAATACTGTCGGTTCAAGAAATGTATCGAACAAGGAATGGTTTTACAAGGTACGTGTAATTGTTGTCGATCGAATGTATTCATATTTGCGTCAATATTTCGCTTATTTTATTTATTCATACAGCTGTACGAGAAGATCGAATGCCGGGTGGACGGAATAGCGGAGCTGTCTACAACTTGTACAAAGTGAGATATAAGAAGCATAAGAAGGCAAATAAAGCAGCGACGACGACAAGTCGAGCTTCCCCGCCGGAAAAACCTAAAGATCCGTTGCCACCCCTCCCATCGAACCTCGTCAACGGTACCATACTTAAGACTGCCCTCACCAACCCTAGCGAGGTAACTAATATCTGATATAACGTTATATTTTATTCCATATAAATATTTTTTCGAAATAGCAATTAACTGTCAATATTTTCCAGGTGGTACACTTAAGAGCAAGATTGGAAAGCGCTGTGTCATCATCTCGAGATCGAGCAGTTCCTATAGACAGAGCGTTACACATGATCAGAGCGCTGATTGACTGTGATGCAATGGAGGATATTGCAACCGTACGGCATTTACCAGATCTCTTACATGATACATCAGAAATAGGGGATAAACTTTGCAAAATTGGAGACTCCATAGTGCACAAAATGGTCGCATGGACGAAGAAACTACCATTCATCATGGAAATACCGATGGAGATCCACTCGAAGCTATTGATGGAGAAATGGCATGAAATCTCAGTGCTGACGACAGCGGCTTACCAAGCTATGCATGGGAAGCACGCTCATGCGCCACCCTCGTCGGACCACGAACATGACTTCATGCAAGAGGTAAGTGCGCAAGTTAAGAAAATGAGAGTGGTTATGAAATAGAAAGTAATGGTGTCAGAGGTATTTTTTCCTCACATGTCGATAACGAGCCCTAGATCTGGTTGTGGAGCACGCTCCAGGTCACATTCGCTCTATAGACTTCCGCCACATACGCCGGAGTGCAGTTACGTGATATGCACCGGCGCTTGCGCAACTGCGGTAGAAAGTCGCCGCCTGCCAGAGAACTAGCTGCATTCGGACGCTTGCACACTCGCTGCATAACCTGCTTTACTTGAATCGTAAAATAATGCAAAGTTACTATCTCCTAACGCTCGTATTGTCGCCGAGATTATCGAACGCATACATTTATATTGATCTGTAACTATTTCCTAGTAGATACTAAGACAGACTATGCCGGGGGAGGCCGTTTAAAATTATAAATGAAAGTTTATTGCATCATATCTTAGTATCCTATCAATAAATATGGCATCTTTATAGTTAATGGATTAATGAAATAACAAGAAATTAACGTTTATTGGTAACCGTAGGCAGGGGGTGTAGCCCGTTGTGTGTAATGGATACATTCATGGCCCGAGAATTGCACCTATTACATAAATGCAATGCAGTGGTGCTGTAACAACGGTAGTTGCACAGAAAGTATTTTTCATTGTCTAGTGCATTTCCTTTTCATTGATTACATATTCATATTACATAAATATATAATAACGAAATGTATGCTGTGCTCATAATTTTAATTATGATCTACGAGTAGCACAGAAGCAAAACTAACCCGTCAACATTCTAGATTGGTGTCATAAAACTTATAAGAGGGCTCTCTTTTTAGAGTTCCATGATGAGTCAAATGGCAGACCACCCGTCTGCGCTAGCTATACTATGAACTATTGATGTTTAGGTAAATGCAAACCTGCGGACGCTTCAGAACTGCTTAACGTCACTGATGGGAAGGCCCATCACGTTGGAGCAGCTGCGGCTGGACGTGGGTCTAGTCGTGGAGAAAATGACGCAGATCACCTGCGTGTTCCGCCGCATCCAACTCCGGATGGAGGAGTACGTCTGCCTCAAGGTCTACATACTGCTCAATCAAGGTAAGATGATAAATATTTTATAGGATAATAGCTTCTGCTCGCGGCTTCGCCCGCCGTGGTACAGGAAGCAAATAACCAAATTTTTCTACAACAATAAAAGAAAACAAAAAAGAACTTCATCCCGCTTCGAGGGTGGAATTATTAAAAACGCTGAGACACGTATATATTAATTTTCAATCATCAGCCTAAACAGAAAATATGAAGATCCTATCTTCGAAACTGACGGACTTTCATACAAACTTTAATCCCCTATTTTAACCCTTAGAGGTGGAATTTCAAAAAACCCTTTCTTAGTGGATACCTACACTTCACAAAGAATATACCCTCTAAATTTCATGTCTCTAGGACTAGCGGTTTAGGCTGTGCATTGATATATCAGTCAGTCAGTCAGTCAGTCAGTCAGGACTTTGAATTTTATGTATAGGATATTGTAATAGTCGATTTCAAACGAAAGGAATTACCTCTATTTCACCGGTACGTTTATATGAACGCGATTTTTACAAAAGCTTCTCGACAGATTATAAAAGATTACGTAGTCAAAATTGGTTGAAACTCTAATCTTATTGTGTAATTAGACAGTGTTGAGGTCAGAGTAATAGTAATCTCGTAATTCTACCAAAATGTATGGTATCGCGAAACTTCGTACCTCGTAGTATATATAGTATATTAACCTTAGCATCAAGTTCGTATTGAGGATAAACCGATGTAGTAAATATTTACTTTATCATTATTAGTTTGATTTTTTTAAATAATTGACGTCTTTGAATGCGTTTACGGAATCATCTAATTTAAAATTGTGTTAATGGGTAATGGATAACCTTTCCCCGCACAACAGGCCATTGAGGCCGACTATTTAGGCTATGTAAATAGTGCTGTTCGAAACATTTCCTTGTTTTCGAAACAGTAACCAGGCCCGATCAGTGTTTTTAATAAATTATAACCTACCGGATAATCTTATTTCTTCTTACTGCGTATATTATAATTGTTAAAAATAAATTATAGATATTTAATTAAAGCAATGTATTATTCTAAACTCCTTTATTTTAGATTACCTAAATTATTCAGAAACTTTACAGCCTCTAAATTAACCACAATAGGTGTGTCATATCTATTAGTAGCAAGCCTCAGGCACGGTAGCGTCGCTTCATTACTCTTGCATGTCAACGCACCGCAGCCTGTAATCCAGTTATAGACAAGTCCGGCAGGGGTGCATCGCCCCAGCATTCATGTAGGTCAGTTACAGTTACGCAAGCTAGGCATCCTGCGCTGTGACGTACAGCCTTAGTCATTATAGGTCTCGTTTCGTACCTATCATGTTTTTCCTTTTATACACGCATATCGTTAAAATAACCACGTGTTTTTCAGTATTTTTCCTACTTTACGTTAGTTTGTATGTCAGTGTGAATAAGATGACAATCATGGTTTTTTAATGCTATTTTCGACTATGTTCTATTTCTGTCTACTTTATTTGCGCCTTTTTCATTCTTGTAGATATTAGGTAAATCTATTGTATTTGCCCCATGGTTATAAGGATTTATCGTAAAAGTATTCTAGTCACTATATGCCATTTAAAAACTTTGCATTGAGATATTTTTGTGTTGAGTCAATGATATTAATGGACTTTATTGACATAGTTTCAAGATAAACCTATGAACTAAGTAACACACAATTTTCCTTGTTAGTGTACTAGAATTAGAGAAGGTAGATGCGATCGCTTCGCAGAATACTTTACATCAGCAATCATTAGCACAATAATTATATTCTATCCATTTACGTTTCGTTAATTTATTAGTAATTTTATCTTTTAACTGCTCGGCTCATGCTTGGTTCGCCTAGCGTAGGCGCACCTTTTAATATCTAAAAAAAGCGCAATGGCGTTCATTTTGTTTGAAATCTATTGCGCCAATTTCCCACCACCGACAATGCGCTCTGGGGGCATATTTTTTTTTTCATTACTCATAGGTTTCCCGACCGCCTCGGGGGTAGCGGCCAGGTTATGCCGGACTTGTACCGGCTAAAACGCCACGGTGGTCGCTATCTGCGCTGTATAGGGGGGGGGGGGGCTCTCGTGTTGAACGCGTACCTGCTCACTTCGTCCCGGGGGAAGTGTGATAGGGCACCCTCGCTGTGCTATCGCACGATGAGTCGTGACCACATCGACCCATCGTCCTCCTTGGGATCGCTTCTGGGCGCACAGTGTCCCCGCTCTGATTGCCCACGACCCCAAAGGCCTCGTTTAGTCGCCTTTTGCGACAGGCAGGGGAAGCGCTCTGGGGGCTTACCACATGCTCTTAAAACAAGGTTAAAATAATTTTATTTGACTTTTGTCCCTCTTTGACATCCGGCGTCAAAGCAGGACAAAAGACAAATAAAATTATAATAATATTGTTTTAAGAGCTTTTTTTTTATACCACAAATTTGGCAAACAAGAATACGGCCCGCCAGATGGTAAGCAGTTACCGTACCCTATGGAAGCTTGCAACACCAGGGGTATCACTCGTGCGTTGCCGACCCTGAAGAAATCTCTTCACGCCCGAAAGCTTGTGGTTGGCCAGCCCCTTGTTTGCCTAAGTCAAGGACACACTAAACATTATTGTGCAGTGATTAGTCGGTACAACAGTACCGCTGTAAATAACAATTAATAAGTGCAAAATCACTTACAATTTGCTGAATTGGATTGCTCGATATTACTACTCTAATGGGTTTTTTTTTACTTTTTTTTATTAAATCATAACCTTTTTTCTCATTTTTATCACGATAAGTAGAATAATAATGAGATATTTGTTATATAGCTCCGCCTACCATGCACTGTCACACAGTCTTTCTAATATGCGTTTATTTAGAGCGTTGAATTTAAATATTTTTATTTTTGTATGAAAGTCTAAGGCTTAAAACCTGATGAATTATTAAAATCATAGAACAAAAGTTGTTTATGGTAGTAATATAGTACTGAGAGGTTGTTAATGTTTTTCCAATAACCCTGTATAAGACATTTGATTAAAGGACGATACGCGGACAGTGTAAAGTATGCTCGTTAACATTATTATGATTTATGGTACATGTAACCCACTTGCGCGCGAGTCGCGAGCCGAGAGTACCAGAGAGTCCGCTTGCGAAACCGATTAGAATCCACTTCGGGACACGTTGATAAATAATTTCACTTAAGGAACTTTTCAACTTAAAAGAAAGTTGAACTAGTTTATGATAAATGGTGATCGTTTAACCATAGGAACGTTGTAGGTGTGATTGTAAAAGTTACTTTCTATGGTGTGCAAAGTATTTGGGGTCTTTATCTAAGCACATTGAACTTATTTATGAGAGTAGGATTGATCGATTGAAAAAGTATCAAGCTACTTAGCTACTATGTGACTTCATAATTTCTTATGATGTATACCTAGTGCATTCGCCCTAGTAGCAGGGAAACTATGACATCCTGCGTTATCGTAGCTCTGTATGTAGGTCGGCACAACGCACTAACGCCATATTTGAAAATTATTTTCACCGCGCAGCGCACGCGCATTCATAACTGCACTGTTTATCAAACTTCCATAGTACATACAGTTTAGGGCCGTACGGAAATTGTTATTATATTTTGTTGCACGCCACAATTATATCCTTAACTAAGACCTAATGTTAGCTTTTTTAACTAGTTAATTTTAATAGCTTCTAGATTCCGTTTGCAATAGCATGGTCGCAATTATCATACGATTTAAAGATAACATGATATTTTTCATCTTGTTAATTCAATGTTTACATGGGACGAGTCATTAATATAAATTCCCATTTACTATAGTCCCAAGGTGGAGTACTAAATAAATAAATAAATTATTACATTCAGGGCATAGACCCAAAATTAACCTCTTATTTTAATAAGGTGTAACTTAACTAGTTCATGTTAGTGAAAATAGGCTTTCTTAGTTTACATAACGTTCTAATCTTAGCAAAGTAACATTATCCCAGTGTACATAGATAAATCGACTACTTTAGTTACTTACCAGTGATATTGAATAAAGGGAACTATCAAAGAGAATTGGCTACAAATTGATATCATTGATAGCCTACTTGTAAATAGATTGAATAGCCTAGACAAGTAAACAACTTATGGACACCAACTGTTAAACTCGTACACATAACAATAATTAGACGATATTATGAGAACTATTCAAATATAGCCCAGGTTTTCTAAATAAACTTTTCCTATTCAAGCAATTAGAGTGATAGTAAAAAAGCCGAAAATCGGACTCGCGCACCGAGGGTTTCGTACAAACTTGTAGGTATGTAAATAAGTCGGTCCCGAAATCTGAAAGACTTTTCCCCTTTTTTCTCATACCACTAAATGGCAAACAAGCATATGGCCCGCCTGATGGTAAACAGTTACCGTAGCCTATGGACGCTTGTAACACCAGGGGTATCACTCGCGCGTTGCCGACCCTAACTTACCCTACCCAATTTTTTTTCCGATTATGTTTTTTTTGTGATGTTACTACTAATTTACAATTTTTCATTTCTTGCGCTACATGGCCTTGCTTCTTGACAAAATTCTTGATTCTAGGTCAACGGGAAGTACCCTATAGGTTTTGATTCCCTTGCGAGCGTCAAAATATGCGGCATAAACGCCTGTATCTTTTAATTGCATTGACTTAGAAGTTTGATATTTTCACTGCTCCAAAGGATTGCAGGCCTGAATATTTGATATTAATTTCAGCTTGTTAACTCCACGCGTTCCTGAGAAAAAGGGTATTGACGGACTGACGGAGCACAAAGTGATCCTATAAGGGTTCCGTTTTTTTTCTTTTGAGGTACGGAAACCTAAAAACACTACATTCACTCAGATCACACTTATAGTCCTTTATGGGCGGGTCATACTCAGTTGTTTTGATGGATTCGAAGCGACTAGAGAATATCTTGCAATTATGAAAAGACCGCTGGAATCTCTGAATATTAATTATGTCGGATTGGTGAACCTACTTCGTTGTTGGTTACTTTGGAAGTTGGCTACAAGTGGAGTTTGTAGAGTGTAAATAATAATTTATTGTGCTCCATTTTAAGCGAAAGTTTCTCTTTGCTTTCAAAATGTCCTATAATCTCTCTAATACCCATTATCGTTCGTTCTGAAACCAGTCGCCTTTTGTTTTCACGAAAGTGTTTCGAAGTGAAGTAACTAATATATGAATAGATAGTTTTATAATGGCATTGCGGCTAGCACAGTACAAGTGCAGAGTACAGTGAAATGGAAAGCGCTTACACAACCATGCGCTCGCGCAGTGCTGCGCTAAGTCGGCGGTACATTATGTATGTGTATTTGCGTACTTATTGTTAGTTTAAACTTAACATAGGAAATAATTTTTGTTGTTAGACAAATATGATTTGAAAAGTTATTTTTATTACTTAATAAAATAAAAATATATATTAATTTATTATGTATTAACAAAAAAATATTACTAATAATTATGATACATTTTTGTAAAATTAGAAATATTTAAAAGTTCTAAATTAAACTGAAGCTTACTTAATGGCTTGTTGCGTATATTAATAAACACGTTGCGAGTTACGTCAGTTAAAACGGGACAGCATTTCACTCTCGGAGCGGAAAGCGCGACGCGGAAGGCAAAACTTTCTCTTTTGCGCTGCGCACCGCCCTATCACGATGTGTAAAAAGCGCATTTTAGCTGTGAAGTGGCCTAATAACCCTACCTATCTTGCGAGTTGCTTTAAACGAGTTCAACAGCGCATTATTATCACGTTAAAGTAGTTAATATAATAGGTACCCAACGTTTATAAATCCTTGCGTGCTTTCAATAATTACAGCTATGAAAGCCAAATATTATTCAACGCACGGCCCGATTGAAGTACATAACCGAATGCATTCGTCAATTTCAATTCCATATTGTTTTAGTGAAAACAAACAAACTTCAATTAAAATGTAGACGCAATAAACAGAACATATCAAAACGGTCACACGTACTGTATCGTGGAAAAGCGCTTGCGTGCGAACGAGACGGCGCTAGCGAGTGAGGACGCGAGCTCGCTCGAGCGGAGGTCAACGGCTAGCCGCGGTCGTTGCCCCGCTATCGGAGTGACCTACTGAGCGCGTGATGTCATCGCCGCCGCGCACTACATGGCATTGGTTTACCGCTACCGCACAGCGCCATCTAGTGACGAGTAGGGCAATAACATCATCATCATCGCTTCCTTCACAGCCGAGCGCAAACCGCGCGATTGCAGGCAAATAATACACAATCAATCAATGCCGTGCCATGCTTTATATTATTTTACTCCATCGTGTTCGTAGAAACTTGTTAGTCTTATTTATTTTTAAGACGAGGTAATGGTTTTGTTTCTTATATCTATCTACCTATCTAATTAGATACACGTTTGTTCCAGAAGTTGAGTTGGAGAGCATCCAGGACCGCTACGTGCAGGTGTTGCGCAGTTATCTGGAACATGTATCTCCTCTTAGTAGCGGAAGACTACAGGAACTGTTTGCCAGAATACCAGAAGTGAGTTATAGGTATTATCTTGTCGGAAAGGGAATGAATAACTGGGTATGGTACATTTGGGAGGGAAGTACGATATTAGGAATTTATTTTAAAATCTTGTGGTTAATTGTTTTTTTTTTATACCACTAAGGTGGCTAACAAGCATACGGCCCACCTGATGGTAAGCAGTTACCGCAGCCTATGGACGCTTGCAACACCAGGGGTATCACTCGCGCGTTGCCGACCCTATCCGAATCATAGGAACTATCTAATGCATCTTATGAAAGCTTTGTATTAAAGAAATATTTTGACATTCTTGTTGTATTTTAAATAGACCAGTGAAGGCGCCGTAAAAAGCTCCTTCCTTACAAATGGAAAGCTTCGGTTTTGATTTCACAATACCATGCTCATATCACGTTTTGCGGCACTTGCAGATCCAAGCGGCGGCGAACTTGCTGCTTGAGAGCAAAATGTTCTACGTACCGTTCGTGCTGAACTCGGCTGAGATCAGATAGTACATGGCGCAGCAGGGCGTCTAGTTCTCGATGTACGAGCGGCAGACCCCTCGCCCGCGCCCGCGCGTGCAGCCGCGCCCCCGCCGCACCCTCGTCTTATGATCGCCGCACACTACACCGACCTGTGTTCAGAGCACCACCTCTCCAGCACAAGAGTTCGTACAAATGTTCTTGAACTCGAGCACCGACAATAACCACTCCGGTTTGGATGGTGTCCATCCGAGCGCCGGCCCGGCCAGCGCCGGCCCGGTGCAGCTCTGGTCGGCCTGCAACAGCCCGGGACAGCCCGGTACGGCTCGGCGCCGCAGCACTCAGTGACTATGAACCAGAAAGTGAGCATAGTGCGGTACATTTTATACCTTTGTTGAGTCGATGAGTGTATTGGTTTATTGTTTAGTAGAGGAATTAAAACGTCCCAATTGACAGACTGATTTATTATAAAATATTATAGTTGTAAATTAAGGTACCAGGGACTTGAATGCGTGTTTTATACGTGGTAGTGTATACTACTTAGTGTTAAATAGAATAAAATATATATTATGTTACTATTTAAATTTCGTCAGTCGGAGAATTGCATAATATATTATTTCTGTAAATATAGACTATAATTTACAAGATAGGATTTAAGACGTTGTTTTAGACAGAATTGTTTCTTGTAAATGAAAAATAATGCTGTTTTAGTTTGCATTTTATATTGCCTAGGATTAACCAGTAGACTAATATCGCTGGGTGTGTAATGTCAAGAAATTTTAACTTAATTTTATATTACTTGTTCGTACATAGTAACGTAAACTAAGTGTAAGTAGCACTAAGTACCTACTCTCAGTGTTTACCAAGACTGCTTGTATACAACTATACTGTTTATACACTAACATAAAGTTGCGCGGTCTCGCGCACGGTTCTCTTAGTCACAACTTATGCATTTTTATTGCCAATATTTCGCATAACACTATACTGTGCATATATTTCGTTCTTAATGTCTCACTTCTCCTATTTTGGTCTAACTAGATGTAAGTAACCAGTACAGTAGGTAGGTGGTCCGCCTCGGCCGCCGCCCGCCCGGCTGCGCGTACGCTTCGATGCATCTCTGCGCTCATTCACTTGTCACAGGTGCTTCAAACTTTAATCATCTTACTTTGCTTCCTTTGATGTGTTCAAGTGTAATTATGCTCAATGACCCGTCACTTTGTTCGGAGACACAACTTTTATCATCATTCTTCATTGTATCGTCCATCATTTCACGGATTTATTTGATGTTCATCTTTGCTATACATATACTGTAATTTATTCACATATACATAATGTTAACGTTGTTTTTTTTTATACGTGTATACAATTTTCTTACAAAATAAATTAAATTGCTAAAGTTTCCTTTAAAACCGTGAAATAATTATGTTTAACTTCATTTATCATGTCCATATTCATTAAGCATCATCCATCCCATAAGCCCTAATAGCCCGCCCTCCTTGCATTTTAATATGGAATCCTAAAAATAGATATCACTCATGCATCATTATTCATCATATATATAGTTATTGAAAAGAAACTAAACTCGCAAAACAAACTCCGTCAAGATTTCACAACTCATTTCATTATATTATTAAATAATCATCATTATTTAAGTCATATAATAGTCATATCGGTAACAATTAACAATGTTAACATAAAATCACAAGAATCACATCGTAATATTCATAATCATATATAATATTCACTATAAACGTATCAAAACGTTACATAACTTAAGCACTGTCAGTAACACTGCCTTTCATTTTATAAAGTTATTTGCTGTTATTGTTAATAACTGTCGTATTAATCGTTAATGTTAAAATTGTAATAAACGTTCCATCAACGGTGAACAGTTACCACTAGGTATAGGGGCGACATACGCCTTTATTTAATTAAGTAATTACAACCAAAAAGTTCGTTCTAGGGACTTAGGTTCTAGTTAATTAAATTGTTTATGCTTTAGCCACATTCACATTATCGATGACAACATTCGTTCCACACGGTTAAATGTATATATTTTAGAATTAAATAATCACAATCTTCAAACCGAGTACAGGCTGTATGCTATCATTCAACTACGTAAAGTAGCAGAACTTCATGCCGATATAATATATTTAAAACAACTTATGTTTATTAAAATAATCCTGTTACCTGAATGAGCGACACAAGTCCGTTCCTCATCGTGTTACCATTAGTTAAGTGTTAGCGGTTATTAAAATGTGTTTGTACATTATAATTAGTTTGAAAACAACCAGTTACGATACCGCCATCAAATGCCTAAATAGTTTTCAATTAATTTTTGTTATAATTTACGTACATTTAAATTAAGTTTATGACGTCGTCGGTGAAATTATTAGTTAATTGTGATAGTAAAACAGTGATAGTGTATCGGGATGCCACACGTTCCAGATTGTTAGGTCACGCGCCGTGCTGCCTGCGCCCGCTGCCGGGTCGCTCCGCTTGCACGAACAAGGGCGGGCGCGTGGCCCACGTTCAATCTTATTCGGTCTCATTACGTGAATATTTCACGCCAATTGGGTAACTATATTTATTTATTCATTTGTATCTAACTTAATTATAATTAATTAGTTCATAATATACACCATCAGAACGACGGTGTTAATCTAAAGTCTGAGGTAAAGATGCCTTTATAGATTTTTAAACATGTAATGACGAAATTCGTAAATGTAACTATAATCACGAATCGTGCATCGTTCTACTAATAATGTATGTAAATGATAATGTATGTAAGTAATATTGACACTTATTTTGTTAGTAGCGTAGCGTAGATAATGTTAAGGCGAAACTAACGGCAGTGTATCAAAAATTGAAATTAGATTTGTAAGAATGTTATTGGCGTTGTACAAAGGATAGTATTGTTAGTAAATAAACGATGAAATTGGCGCATTACTGGTGAGTACCTAATTAGTTTAGTACACGAAGAGCCCACTGAGGCTATACATTCATATGTAAATACAATTAATGCTTCGAAGTGTAAGATGGCCACTCGCTTTTCGTTGCTCTCCTAAATCGTTAGCTGAACTCGTCGGATAGGGCTTCTCTCGCGGAACATTTAGTATTTTGTAATAAAAAAACGTTTGAATTTAAAAATGACTGACCGGAAAAAGAGTAAAGAACTATAGGTAAATGATTTGCTTCTGCTTGCTGTTTTGATTTTATTATGTATTTGCGTAAGAGCCGTCGCTCTCTGAATGTGAACGACGGCAACCGATATCGAGTTACTTGTGTCACACAATACCATCCATACCTAGTTCCACGATAGTAAATATGTGACATTTTACATCAAGATAAAAAAAATAACATTAAATTATTACATATTGAAGAAATTAAGACACAAGTAACTTAAAAGTCGTTTCGTAGATAATACTGCAGAAATATTTTGACTGATATAGTAATGTAATAAACATAATAAATGTTAATATATTTATAAGAGTGTAACAAAAACTTAATGCATTTCACAATTTCTTTAAAGTCCATAAGAGAATAATTAATTACATCTAAGATATTGTGACGAAATATTTTCACATTCGTAGCATAAGGTTTGTTGTGTATAAAAATAGTGTTTCAAGTATTTCGGGTAAAATTGAAGGGTTGATAAATTTGTGTACATTAGACATTGTAATAAAATAGTTATGAAAAACGAGTGTAACGCCGTAAGAGAATATATATTTGGAAATGTTGATGGGTGTTTGTTGTATGTAATTACATGTCATCAGATGGATATTTGAACTCTAAGTACATTATTGATTATCTATTCTACAAGTTACTTCATATTTTATTCAAATAACAATAATCAAGTTTTGTTACAGTTACTTACATTAAACAAACACGTTTCGCTTGTCTTGCTCATTTGATGTTTAGAGTCTCGTCTTCACTTTTCCCCAATTTTATACTAGAGTACGGTTAAAGTCATTCGGTCTTATTACAAAAAACGATCTTCATCCTGGTTTAAACCATAACTTACAAGTCTTGGATTGTTACGGTACTAACGTTGGTCCTATGACTAAAATTCGATCTTATTACAAATCGCAGACTAACGGAGGATGTGTTAGTACCACAAGCTAGTCCATGATTAAATAATATCCACAGATTATCTATAGAAAACATTCATTGAATCTGACATCATTCGTTCGCACCGTTCCATTTATCTACATAGCTGATTAATTCTATAAATTATTAAAATTTAAAATAGTATATACTATTAAGATATAAATTCAAATATTGATTTTTGAAAAGATTTTGCTGGTGCAACTAAATTATCAACTATAATTTTGTTTTTGGCGTTGTTTTCACGTATAATAATGTAATATTACCCGTCAATATTACATATTAGCAACAACTCTTGCGCGTAACGGAATAAATGAAGTTCTCGCGCGTATTATAAATACGAAACTGCTACTACTAACATTAAGCAATAAAAAGTGCTTATATTATAATAAAAACTCTACAATAGATGATCAGAAGAAAGGAAGGGGTGACAATTGGAGCGCCGAAGAGAAAGTTTGTTTTGATGTTAAAACTGTGCGATACACATAACATTCTTTATGATAACTCTAATTTCAACCATTCTAGGATATATTATCAAAATATATTATATTCTTAGTGACAAGCAGGCCAGAACAAATTGATATAGAATTCGATCAAAGAAAACTAAAAAAGGTTCTCAACACATGTAAGTACATATAATTACTAGTCCCCATGGTTTCTCCTGGTCCTAGGGTAAAAAGTAGCCCATGTCCCTCTCTATACCTGTCCAGCAGTTTAGGTGTGAAAAGTTAACAGACACAAGTTACTTTCATGTTTATAATTATGTATGGAATCTCAGGGTGAAACCGCAGGAGACAGCTTGCTTTTAAAAATGATGTTTGTTTGTTCAAGCATCTCTCAAAAAGTAATGAACCAATCTCGATGAAATTTGGCATGCAGACAGCCTATGGTATGGATAAAACATAGGAGACTTTACAAAAGTTGGAGATTGAACATTCTTATAATATAATTGCAGAATCAAGAATGAAAAAACTGGATTTAGAAATAGATTTATTAGAAATAGAAAGCAAGAAACACACTAATGAATAAAATGTTAGTAAAACAAATTCAAACCAAATTAAATAAACCTATGCAAAACAAGAGCAGCTTTCATAAAAATAAACTAATATCTCTTTTTTTTTTCAGGTCAACCACAACAGTAATAAATAATAATCAATGAAATGTCTTAATTTTACAAAACATAATGTGAGAATGTTAGAAATTATATTAGTATATAAATTTCAAAATTGAAAATAATAAAAGTGCTAAGTACTGTAACTTAATTTTATAAATAAATAAATATAATCAATGAATATAAGTTTCAATGAACTGCCTTCCACGAACTGTGTTTTCACCTCTTGATTGTGAAAATGTTTCTCTAGCGGATGGTGTCAGGCTGCTATCATTTTAACCAGAAAATATCTCCTCCCTCATGTCAATGGCTATATTATGAAGAACTGCACATGCTACTATAGTTTTTTTGGCACTTTAAATATCACAACACATGCCTCTTAGTAGGCAGCGGAAACATTGTTTCCATAACCCGTAACATCTCTCCACTGTGTTTCTTGTATGCATGTGAGAGTGGTTATACCTTTCTTCTGCAGGTGTTGTAGGGTTCAGAACTGGTGTAAATAAATATGGGGTGCAAGGATAGCCACTGTCACCCATTAATATTCCAGAGAAAGCACCAGCCGCTACTTTTATTTGCAAATCACTCTTTCAGTCTACATTCCCGGAATATTCTGGAATCATGTACATACACTGCTATGCCACCTGGTTACTACATCCATTATTCTAAGATCAGCATCACAGACCACCTAAAAACAAATGCTTGTTTTATTTCACATTACAAAATGAATCAAGAAAGTTGAAATTTCAAATTATATACCTGCACATTTATAGATGGATATCCTTTTCTGTTAATATATAACTGCCCCCATCAGCATCTATCTTTTTGATGCGTGATGAACCTGTGTGACATCTGTGCAATGGTTCCTGCTACTTTCTTACATATATTTGGCTGACAACTGGCTGAGACACACCGTGCAAATCGGCTGTGTTGTCTTGAATCTATGAGTAAAACAATAATAATACATTAGAAAGTTATATTGCATATTGTTTTGCTATTATTAGACAAGGTTTATAAAGCACTTACTTCATTGCGAGCAATGCGAGCCCAGCTCCGTTATGGGCAAGCCACTTGAATTTCAGGGGGTATTCGGCATTCTCGGGGATCCTGGGATATTTTAGCTTTTACCAGGTCCACTATTTTTAAGCCGAAACGCTTCGTGAACGTATATTTATATCGAAATTCTTCGTCACACAACTCAACAAAAGGGTTCAGCCAATAACGAAGTCTTAAAGGTCGCCGGGGCACCCCTAATAAATCTAAATCGTCCATATCATCTAGATCAATAAATTAAATCAATATTATCCATTCTTCTTGTAATCAGAAAACAAAAGTAAAACAATAAAACTTAACCTCACTGTGCAATTTGACGTTTGCTAGTGACTTTAGTCCTCTGTCGTGCGATAGTCCAAAGACAAACTAGGGGTGCTGTTGGTTTATCTTTAGTACCATAATTAATCCACGAATTTGAGATAGTCTACGTTTTGTAATACGAAATATTTTAGTACATGGTTTATTACCATGTTTAATCCAGGTACGAAATTTAGTCCACGTTTTGTAATAAGACCGATTGAGTTTTTCTCACACAATGTCACTCAAAGTGCCTCTGAATCACTCACGTTTGATAATAGCGCCAAAAATTGTGTTAATTACCTAATAAGAGTTCAATGTGGTTGAGTGTGCTGTATTTCACGTATTTAGTTGGGCTCGCTCAATATCAAGACTTATCGCTTTCAGACCTAGCATACTTATAAGTATTATCCATACCATAAGGTTCTATGTTTATACGTAGCAAATCACATTAGTTGCTGATTGCTGTACTGTTCTCGATGGATTAAAGGCTGTTGTTATAATTCGACCAAGTTAAGGTAAACAGTGACTTTTAGTAGTACTCTGAAGTTTGTGTCTTGTCTAATGTCTCGTTCGAGTGGTGCGCCGGGTGTTAGTCAATCGAATGTGTACTGGTTTGCCAAGAGAAGTTACCTACAGTTGTGTTTAGTTAGCGATGCATAACGTGTTTGTACTTTAATTTGTTTTTTAGTTGTACTCTTGGAAATCAATGGTTAATAATTTAAGAAAATAAAATGTATGTGAAATATCTGTGTTGCTTTAATTATATTCCAATAAAAATATCTTACTTTGAACATTTTAATTTTTTCTATAATATAGTGCATGAATGTAGACACTTAGGAGACGGTAAAGGTGTAGGGTAGGTATTCAAATCAAAATGAGGTTTGTTATGTAGTTAGTACTCGTTAAGAAAACTTTGCTAGCCGTGCGCACGACTAACGGTTGTCGAGGATTAAAAATATCAATATTGTTGACGCTATGTTCATATTTTTTTCTTTTTCGTTTTTTCCATCTATAGGTACTAATATTATAAAGCGGAAGAGTTTTTTTGTTTGTTTGTTTTAACGGGCTAATCTCTGGAAGTAACAGTCGTATTCAAAAAAATCTTTCACTAATAGGAAGCTACATTATCCCCGAGTATTATAGGCTACTTTTTATCACGGAAACGCGGGTGAAACCGCGCGAGACAGCTAGTTATTGATAAAAATAAAGAACAATGTATAGCTCTTTAAACATGAAAAACAAAAAAAAAAATCTCTAATAACTTGGGGTGGACAAACGAGGCTCGAAATGTACTGTATTATTACTAATAATATCTCCAAAATGTACCGCATTGTTATAAAATACAGAATTGTTCGCAATTGATTGAAGAAAATCGGGAAATTAGTTCTCGTGAGGATAGTATTAAAATTCCTTTAATCGTATCATTGGCTCGCTTTTCCATTATTTTCATAAATTATCAAGATAGCTAGGCATTTCGTAATCTTATAAAAAACATCATATATTCCGAGCCTCGTTTATCCTCCCCAAGAATCGATGAAGAAAATATTTTTTTCTTCGCCCACGTAAGACTATTTTAGTAAGCATTTTTTAATATTTTATACGACGAAGTCGGTAAACAAGCATACGTACCGCCTAATGGTAAGCGGTTAATGCAGCCATATGGACGCTTACAACGCACGAGGCATCACCACGCGTTACCGACCGTTTCCCTCACCAATGAGCACTGGCGACCTATTTCACACGCAGGAACACAACATATACATAAACTTATTTGGCTGTGGTATTCTATAAGGTAGGGAACCCAGTCGAACTGCTCTTTGAGCGAGTAAACGCTATATGGTAAACGCTCCCTTAAAAAAGGGCTTTACTCATAAAACGCTATTTAATTCATAGACTTACGATTTCGCTACATTTAACTCATAGCTCAGACCGTGCCATGACCGTGCTCGTGCTCTGATTAAATTGTCACGTCAATAATGTCATATTGTTTGACAATGAGATTAAAGTGACGTTATTTACTTGACCGTTTAATAGCATATTAGTTAAATAGCATTTGATGAATAAGGGGGTATAATATATGTCTATAAAATGTATTTAATGTTTAAAGAGCAAAAAAATATTCAATTCGTTAATGAAACTTCTCTCTTTTAAAACTTTTGAATCGTTTTCTTTCTCCTCAGACTGAATATTGCTACTAGCGTTATATTATCTTTGATTGCTACGGCATTTATATACTCTGAGCTACGGCTTTAGCAATGGTGGCTAGCGGCATCTAGTTGCAGTATCCTAAAGCTAGAGCATTGTCGGTCACTAAAAGCGTCATCTATTGTCGAGTAGTAACAACTTCTAGGTACTAAAACCATAGAGAAACAAAGACAAAATAACTGTGCCTAGATCCATCGTATGTTTGTGGCCTAGATTTAGATTAGCTAAAGTAAATAAGTCCTTTCTTGGGAATTGTATCCAATTTTACAATAAAATTCTTCATAGAGTGACCAGTATGTCCGTCATGTCTGTTTGTATGTCTGTCCGTCCGTATGTCACAGCTCACAGCCATTTATTTCCGAAAATATAAGAACTATAATGTTGAAACTTGGTAAGTAGATGTATTCTGTGAACCGCATTAAGATTTTCACACAAAAATAGAAAAAAAAACAATAAATTTTGGGGGTTCCCCATACTTAGAACTGAAACTCAAATTTTTTTTTTCATCAAACCCATAAGTGTGGGGTGTCTATGGATAGGTCTTCAAAAATGATATTGAGGTTTCTAATATATTTTTTTTCTAAACTGAATAGTTTGCGCGAGAGACACTTCCAAAGTGGTAAAATGTGTGTCCCCCCCCCTGTAACTTCTAAAATAAGAGAATGATAAATCTATAAAAAATATATGATGTACATTACGGTGAAAACTTCCTTCGAAAATTGGTTTGAACGAGATCTAGTAAGTAGTTTTTTTTTAATACGTCATAAATTGAAATTAATATCAAATACTCAGGTCTATACTACCATTTACTTATATACCTACAGGTTTGTACTGAACCCTCGGTGCGCGAGTCTGACTCGCACTTGGCCGGTTTTTTTTATGTTACAGATTATTACCTACTTATTGTAATTAATTCAATGTTCTTAATTTATTTATTTTGATATAAATGCATCGATAAATTATTATGTCTGTCTAATCGTTATATTTTCTATATAAATTATATTTAGTCTAAACTTGTCAATAGTCACAGTGATAACAAATTATGTGTTTAGTAGTTTCCCTTTAGTATATTTTTTTATTTCTAAGGCAGACTTAAGTAAGTCATGCTCACTTTAGGGCTTTTGCTTGCGGCGACGCGACGTCGTGTGTCGCTCACTTCCCTCCAATATGGCGACGAGGTGCTGCTTGTGGGGGTGTAGAGTTTTAGTACAATGACCACCGTTGTAGTAAAACATTACTTTTATGGACGGTGACTGAGGGAGGGAGGACTATAATGTGAAAGTGATTTATTGTGACTGGAAACTATAATATAACTCGACACTGGCAGAAATAAGTTCTAATTTGGGCTTGGTAGGTTGTTGCCAAACTTAAAAATAAGAAGAAAAATCCTTCTGTCAAAATTATTCACCGCTTGCCACATGTAATATCGTAATTATTGTGGTTTTATATCAAGTAAATCGTGCTAAAAACCCTAAAAATGGTAAGTTTACTATCATTTCAATTAGATAGCATCTAAAAACAATGACAATACCAAACAACACCTTGGTTTCCTAGGTTAGGGAAAAAACATGAGAAGCAATTTGGCTAAGTCTAATTGTGATTTTCAGAAACCTTTAATGCTGCAAGGGCACGAGCGTGCCATCACACAGATCAAATATAACCGCGAAGGTGACTTGCTGTTCTCCGCGGCGAAGGACTCTAAGCCTAATGTGTGGTGGTCACTGAATGGTGAACGCCTTGGTACTTTCAATGGTCATGGTGGTGTCGTGTGGTGCTTGGACGTTGATTGGCAAACTATCAACCTAATTACTGGAGGTGGTGACAGTTCTTGCAGGTAATTTAAAAGCAATAATGTTCAATATATTTATGGCTCAGACAAAAAAAACTAGTGGTACATACAGCCTTGAATTTTTCATTGTAGCCATGCAAAAGAATGAATATAGTACCTGCTACAATATGGATCTTTAATGTGGAACCCATTGTGTTGAAGAAAAATATGATTTTAATTATTATGTATTGTATGGTTTACAGCCGATAATAATGCAATTAGTTCAAATTGCAAATCAAAAACTACCAAAGCAATACTCATGTAAATCTACTCTTTATGTGTAATTTGCTGTCCCCTGTGTGTGTAAACCCACCTTTCCGGGTAGGTAGATTTTAAGTGTAATACTGTCAGAGATTAAATGTTGTATCAAATGCAGTTTATTACACTACTAAGTGTATGCTTAGTCAGAGAGATTTAGCAAGTAAGTTTTGATTATATTCAAACAGTTAGCAGGTCAGCTTTGGTTTTGTCGTATTAAGTTCAAGTGGCACAATAGCAATCAGATTTTGTGCCTTCATTATTGTGACATTGGATATTATGTTGTTCGGTATATCTTTATGATATAATATATGAATAATAACTGTTTTTGATATGTCTATAGTAATTGGTAACTCTTGTTCAACCAGTTTAAAACATGTATCTACTCATTTCAGATTATGGGATCTGGAAACTGGCAAAAACATAGCAACAATAAAATCAAACTCTTCAGTGAGGACATGCAACTTCAGTTTCAGTTCATACCAGGCTGCCTATACCACTGATAAAGCTATGGGTCACCCTTGTGAGGTAAAATAAACATTGCAAATCATATCTTAGCCCGGGGCGCTACCGCGTAACTTTGGTGGTAATCGTAACGAACACTATTCATGAATTTCATCCAATCAGGACCCACGAATGGTCATCGTTGTGTCATACCGCATGCGAGTCATTGGATTAAATAATTAATGGTATTTGTTACGATTACAACCAAAAATACGCAATAGCCCGGCAGTTGGTTCTCATGTAAGAAGTGTTTTTTTAACCGCAAGCCAAAGTATTAATTGGCAAACTATACAGAATTATTTTCTTTAATACAAGCTTTAGGAGTGTTTACATATAGTGCCAGATTAGCCTTGTAGCAAGATGTAACTACCAAGTTAGCAAATAATAAGGTCTGCATGCCTCAGGGGGTCTTATTGCCAAGAACAGTTAAAGTCAAAGCCACAATTCAATGTAGGCCCTTGGCAGTTATGAATGTCAAAGCTACTGAAGTTACCACCAGAATAAAACTGTATATCTGGAACACTTGATCTGTGGAAAATTTTTGTAATGAAAAGAATCCATTGGATTAATGTCAGGAGTTATATAAAGTCTGGAAATTGTAGCAAATCCCTGCTTTATCAGTTATTTTTGCTTAATCTCGCACTGTATATTTACATACTTAAACTTTCATACATGGAGAAAGTGTTAGCCTATATAAGTCTAATAGGTGAAGGAATAATAATAGGACTATATATGTAATCCATCATTGTTTCAGGTGTTCATTGTTGACACTAGAACTGTTGACGAATCCATCTCCAGCCAAGCCCCAATCTTGAAATGGGAAATCACAGATTCAAAGGTCACTTCTATGGTGTGGGGCTCCCTGGACGAGACCATCATCACTGGTCATGAAGCCGGTGACCTCATCCAATGGGATCTGAGGGTAATCATATTTTTTTTAATTTATAATCAATAAGCTGTCCCCTATGTTTTCACCTGAATTCCTGGGGAAAGTAAAATGAAGTAATAATAGTATTATAAAGTAGCCTATTTCCTTCTCTATACTGGCTATTTGCGTGCCAAGTTTCATTGCTATCTGTTCAGCAGTTTAGGGTGTGAAATTGTTACAAACAGACTTCTTAGTTTTTTTATACTACAGGTCAGTATACAAGCTTAAGGCCCAACTGATGGTACAGGTTACTGTAGCTGTATGGATGCTTGCAAGACACGAAGCATCACTCACGCGTTACCGACCCTTCAAACCTCCCTGATGATCTCTAGTGACCTTACGGACACACAGCAAAGTTATTTGGCTGCTGTATTCTGTAAGGTGGAGATACTTCCCCAGTCGAGCTGCTCTTTGAGTGAATTAACGCTATGCTCTACCTCTCTGAAAATCATAATACTATTTATGTCCCTCTTAATAGTAGAGTGGATATTTTGACATACTAAGCAGCTTTAAATTTTTATAAAAATCTGTTTTTTAGACTGGTAAGAAGATCCACTCAATAAAGGAGCACACTCATCAAATTAATGACATGCAACTATCCCGCGACGGCTCCATGTTCATCACAGCCTCAAAAGATCAAACAGCCAAGTTATTTGACACCAACTCCTTAGAACTTCTCAAGGAGTACAAAACTGAACGACCAGTGAACTCTGCAGCACTTAGCCCAATCCTCGACCATGTCATAATTGGTGGTGGTCAGGATGCTATGGATGTAACTACTACTTCAACCAGACACGGCAAGTTTGACGCTCGGTTATTCCATTTGGTCTTTGAGGAAGAGTTTGGGCGCGTCAAGGGTCACTTTGGACCTATCAACAGTTTGGCCTTCCATCCTGATGGCAAGAGCTACGCGTCAGGTGGTGAGGATGGTTATGTTCGTGTGCAGAGCTTCGATCAATCTTATTTTGATTATACTTTTGATTATAACAGGGATTAAACTGAATCAAAAGTGATATTTTTAATGTAAAGTATGAATAATATTAATTACAGTAAATTTCTACCACAGATATGTTTTTTTTTTTTTTCAAATATTTTCTAATGCTGTTTTTTGTATCGAGTTTTTTCAAAATTTGAACTTTCCTAGCAGGACCACCATTACGAATAAATTACTCTGAGTAGCCAAAAAAACATGGTCTCTAGTTCAACAGTTACAGGAGTGTATCTCAGATTTCTCCTGTAACTTGATGAACAGGTCTGTATGTCCTGAGTCTTGATGTAAGTAATGATGTACCAGTTAAGTACAGTGGCCGGCAAACAACTTGAGCCGTGCGCAGTAGACGATTTTAAGGTGTCGTTGGTGGAAAGAGAGGTGCGCGGGGGCATTCTGTCGGCACGCGTCCACGCTATTGGCCGAGCATGAGTGTACATGCGCGAACTTACCCCCACTACGTCGACTTTGGCTTGACTCAAGTTGTTTGCCGGCCTCTGTATGTAGGTACTAGGTATATATAAAAAGTAGTTGGTATAGGTATGTAGTATAACAGTCATCTGGTTTCCATAGTACACACGGCTACACATCAAGCTATACATTTACAGTAGCTGATCTCTATTCGTATAGGATTTCCGTACAATGAGAGGTCAGCTTATATTGGTTGTATAGCTTGATCCGTAGCCGTGCGTACAAGTGTGTGAAGAATGTCCCAGAATATTGATTTATTACTAAGGATTCCTTATCTTGAGAACTACAAGAGGTACCTAACAAACAACCTCACTTTCGTAATAGGACTAGCTGTGTTCCGCGATTTCACCCACGTTACTGGGATTAAAAGTAGACAAGGCTACTTATAATCCCGAATTAGTCTTGTGTAGTTCGCGAACGAACTAGTACGAAAGAGCGCTCCCACAGAGGAACTACGCGAACTAGTTCCCAGATATCTCGCTCCTTAGTTCCTTAGTTCGTTTCGGTATACTTGTAATAGCAAGAGTGAGCGAGAGCGCGGAGCGGCGCGCCGCCCGAGCTAGTCACGTTAGTTAGTAGGTACTATGCACTTGCATTATACCTAGTCGATTTCTTATTCATAATTTTATTCTCTAAAATAAGGAATACAATATACTTATTGCACCAATTACACTATTATTTAAACAATATACAAGTTGAAACCCTTACACAACTAAACACAGAATTAGAATACATTATAAGTAATATGTGGTAATGTTTCTATATTGAACTACATCATTTAAAAAATATATATATACATGAGTACAATGTACTCTGTAATGTGTTACTATGTAACGTAAAAAGTAACGGTAAAAAGAGCTACTTTTAAAAAACTAAAGAAATCGTGCAGGAGCAAAGTGGGCGAACGATTTGCCTTTCTCTAGTTCGAGACGGGAGCTGACGAACTAAAAGAGCGACCTAGTTCGCCAAGGAGGAGCGAACTAAACGGAGCGCTCCCGGCAGTGTTGCCGTCTGACAAAATAGTTTGTGGCTACATCAAAGATGAAAAGTTGCTAGATCAATGAAAAATACGTATTCATAATTTGGCTAGAAGTGGCTAACATTTTCTTTTTTAAATTATATTTGGAGTAGGATAAGCGTCAACCATTTCCATGTATTCATAAAGTTTAATATTGTCAAACATAAAAAAACATTAAAAATCTATTTGAAGTTGTAAAATGTCATCTGATGGAAATTCTGAAGTCTCTTCCTCAATAGACGATGTGGATGTGGATGGCATTACAGATTTTCTAATTGGCTTGATTGTTTTTGTAATTTTGTTTAAAACTTCAGGTGGTAAAATGTTATTGTGATGTTGCCTACTATATATAAATGAGGGTTACTACACTACAAATTTCTTCGATTTCATTCAGAAAATAATATTTAATGGGAAATCCCCGTTCCGGTGTGATGTTGCCTATTACTATAAATGAGGTTTAGGTCTGTATATTTATATTATAAGCAGCCAATAGAGTACTTTCAAAAAAGGAGCCAGAAGTAGCTAGGTTTTTTTTGGTGGCTAAACTTAATATTTTTGTGGCTAGGACCATTGAAAATCCGCTAGATCTAGCCACGAAATGGCTAAAACGGCAACACTGGCTCCCGGTCGTGAACTATTACGCGCAAGACTATCCCGAATGCGAATCTCTTTCCATCCATAGGGTATCTGCCACACAGACATATAAAGAATAGGTAGGTATCTGCAACAGACATATAAATATGGGTATCTGCATGCCAATCTAAAATGATTGAAACTCATTGCAGAATTTGTTGCAATGAGAGACGCTTTTACATAATTTGCCATGGAAGATTCCTTATATTTTTGGTCCTACATAACATAGCGTATGCGAAGATTTCATATTTTTCATACTCAATGAGAATATCACGGCATAAGAATATGTGACTCTACCATGAGTTTTCTACACTAACGTAGTAACGTAATCTACAGTCGCTAGCGACTACGGTAACACGGCGGTAGGCGGTGCTACAAAATAATACAAAAGTGTACAAAATATTTACCGTAGTCGCTTGCGTGAGTAGATTACGTAAGTGTAGAAAACTCATGGTAGAGGAATCACATATTATTATGCTAGTTTTAGCGTTGCCAGTGACTTGACGATAGGAATACTTATAGGATACGCACAGCACCTAAGAATACGAAATTTTGAGTACCTACGCAGTGAATTGTATTTTTTAAGTGCCGTTTGCAATTGTATTTTTTAAGCGCACTGAAACCGAAGGAACCACGAAAGAACAAAATAAAACCAGTGAAACCACAAAAAGCAACACAGAATGATAAAATTAAATGATAGAAAGAAACTTGGAGACATTTTGGCGGGAAAGTTTTTATTTTCATAAATTCGTGTATTTTGAGTTTTATTGCATATTATCGGTGGTATTTTATCCAAAAAAGATCAATCCATGTGCACCAGTGAAGTGAAATGAAATTAATTATGTGTATTGTGACTTTTCAAGTTGTTGGCAAAAAGTCTGTGAAGAGTTTTAGTACAATGACCTTCACAATAACCACCATTGTAGTAAAATATGACTTATTGACAGTGCAGTGCAAAGACTACAATCGTAGATAGGCCATAGATAGGCAGTGACTGACTGAGAACTAGACTAAATATTAAAGCGTATTAAAGTGATTTATTGTGAGTGATTGGAAATTATAATATAACTTGACACTGGCAGAAATAAGTCCTAATTTGGATGAAGAAGAAGAAGAATCTTGGGAATAAAAAAAAAACACACCGGGGTTGCTACTGCTTATTTTATACTGAAACTTGCTTGACAGAAATTAAAACATTTTTATTTAGAACATATTTTTTTTGGCTTGACAATAGTACGCAAACGCTACCTAACGTAGTACGCAATGCGTACTAGGGCGTACCCTAATGGCACTTTGAGTATATATATTGGATACTCTAAGTAATGGCACGCCGCCCCGCAGTTTTACCCGCGCGTACAGTTTGAATTTTTTTGCGCGAAAACCCTGATTATTATTTTTCCAAAATAAAAGTAGCCTAAGTTCCTTCTTATAACATACGCTATCTACCTGTGATAGTCTCCTTAAAATCGGTCCAGTCGTTTCGGAGGTTAGGAGGCCGGAACAAACTGTGTTAAATGTTTAACCAGCGTATGACATCGGTTACAATAGTAGGTTCAAATAGCATGAGTTCGGTGACACATGGTATTTTATTAGATTTGTCAATGGTTAATATTAATTTCGTTATAATAAAGGAATACTATGATAGAGCGAGGTTTCATGAAATATTGTGAGTTTCAGAGTAATCAAATGGAATTTCACTACATATTGGTAAAAAAACCTTGACCTTGACGACTCATCCTATATGAAATAGAGTATAACAAGAGTATAAATAGGTATAGATAAAACATTACTACTTATTTGTTATCTATAACGTAAAACTTAGAAGATTTGGTAAGTACCTACTTGTATTGCAGATATTAAAAATTAATTATTTTAAGTAAATAATGCAAAAAAAACAAATTCAAATAGAAAGGTACCGATAGAAAGGTAAGATTCAGACAGGAAGGTACCTAAGCATTTGCATTCTTACTTACTCCTCACTTTTCAGTGGCAACGGAATCACTCACCATTCGTCGATAAATGAATGGGCAACCATAAGACTATCTATTTTAATTTTTTATGATTTGATAAAGGTTGTTTTGTATTGTACTGATCTTAATTAAGAATACACACACTATGACCGTAACAGCAGAATAATACACAGATGAAACAAAACACTTTCCCCTAATATTATAGCACAGAATACCGCAGCCAAATAACTTTGTTGTGTTCCTGCGCGTGAGTAAGGTCGCCAGAGCTCATAGGGGAGGGGGGAAAGGTCGGAAACGCGTGAGCGATGCTTCGTGTGTTGCAAGCGTCCATATGGCTACGGTAACCGCTTACCATCAGGTGGGCCGTATGCCGTATGCGGGTGGAGGTACTTCCCAATTCGAGCTGCTCTTTGAGCGAATAAACGACGCTATGCTATGACGTAAATGGGCCGAAGGTGGTTGGGAACGTATTGTATTGTTTGAACTAAAACGTTACACGTTAAAAAAATATTTATAAGTTCTAAGAATAATGTTACCTCAGACCAATAAAAAATTACAGACGGAACGGTCTGTGTTCTTAAATAAAACTACCCCAAAGAGTATAGTAATTGTCCATAAAGGAACTACCCTAGCCTAAACATTTGGTTTGGTAACACTGCATCTGTCAGTCACATCATGTCAATTGATTGTCAAAAGTCAAGAAACCAGCGAGATCAAGGTAAGTAGGTACCTACATAAGTTACAAAATCGAATATTTGTAATTATTTACTAGCTAATTTTAAATCAACATATTTTTTCTATAATTATAGAACCTTAGAGATTCTATGTGAATACATTCCACTTAAAAAATCTCGTGAATAACTTAGATTTTCTGTAAATGCGAATTCTGTTCAACCTCCATTGTCCGTTTTTTCTGGCCACATCCTCAATTTATTGTGGCACATGTTTCGCTCGAATACCGACAAAAAATAGATAGTTTCATCGTACAGTGCATTTACCTTTCTTACTGTATTCACCGCAGGATTGGGTTGCCTTCGCAAAATTGTTGGTGAATAGCTGGATGACAATACGATCCGTCTGTTTTTTTGCATCGCGTATCTTGGGAAATCTTGTGGAATATAAACGAGTTGACTGTTCAAGTAAAAATGACGGTCGAGGCACTTGATCCTCACCTTCGCAACCGGCTGACGCGGTTCCTCCACACCGGTATAGAGCTCCCGAGGTATTTCCCTGGATGTTGGACGTCCCATAAGTATTTTGAAACAGACAAACTCCTTGTATTGAATGAGATTTTTGAAAAAGGTCCAAACAATGTTGAAGTTGTTAAAATCATTGTGAAGGTAAGAACTTAAAATATTACAGACATTTCGGTTTAACTTATGATTTAAAATTATTTGCTATAAATGGGCAACACAAATTAAGTGTATCCAACCTAAATAAAAATACAACATAATAAAACTTATTAAATTTATTGGAATTGTAGATTATGAGAGTAAAAAATACTAATTTATTAACTTTACAAATAATTGCACACTTATATTTCTGTTTTAAAAGCATGCAACATTAATTAAAAATTCCGTTGCATTATTCATTACATTATGACATGTAATGAATAATGCAACGGAATTCTGATAGATTTATTACTTTTTAGGCTTCCAAAGACGGGTGGTACACGCGGTTTGATACAATTGCATTTGCGTTGGCTAAGTGTGTAATGCTTGGTACACCAACTGTAAAGGAAGCTTCTTACAATGCTGCTACAGAAGTGTGCACCACACCTGAACAATTACTACTCTTTAATAAGTTCACCAGGGTTTTGAAAACAGGTAGGTTTTTTTTATTAATGCTTTGTATATTTAATGGTGCTGATTCTGTAACTAATTTAGTCTCACTATAGGTATCTCTTTCCAACAAAGAACATAAGGATGTAAGAAATTTAGTCCTGGCAAATTAGTCCAATTGCTTGTTTGCAAATTAATTTAGTCGCCATCTAAATTGGTTACATCTATTTACTAATAAGACTAATTTGACAGCATTAAATATGTTCTATCCTTTTTCAATAATTTTTGTAAGACAGATGCAATATGATAAAATTAGTTTAGTGAGATTTACTACATAATCTGCACCATTTTGATTCCCATTTAGACCAAATATTTGTATAATTGTTAATTATTGTGTTTTATTAGTTAAGGTTCCAATTATGTTATTTTTGATAGTATATTAGGATCTTTTTTGGTTTACAAGCAATCGGGGAGACATGTAAGTATATAATTACCAAATAACTTTATTCAATGTTTTTTTGTGAATGATTAAGTGTGTACTAAAGTCGGCAAGATCTTATAGGTCCATTTTGACGGCAAATATGCATCAAAGTATCAAAAAAATACAAACATATAAAGACAAAATAAGAAGAGACACCCTTTTGTTAAAATGGACCTCTTAGATCTCAACAACTCTGGAAAACATATCAACTTAAAGTATCTAATGTGGAATGAATATAGGTAATGGCCGTGGATGGTGCAGGGGTATCAAGGAGTGGTACACCAAAAGGGAACCTATGGAACTTGCTAAAGAAGTTTCCAGAGTTCGAGCTCGCCATGGAAGGTCCCATAAGACTCTCTTAAGAAAATCTCATATGAAAATCCCTGACAATGATTATGGTAAGGCAATAAACTTAGCTCATTGACCTATGACCTCAAAGACATAATTTTCAAACATTAATTTGGACTTTTTCAGAGGAACTTTCGAAATAACAGCATTTTCGAGTTATGAAATAAAACCTCATTTATTTAATTACAATTATTTATTTAAAAATGTTGTGAATAGTGTATTATCCAATAAATCCAAGTTTACCAGGGAAGTGTATAGAAATGTTCTAAAAGGCGATTGTCATGGTACATGGTAGGGTTTTTGTATGTACCTTTGCTGTGGGGCCCGAAATCACACAACTAACCTGACAATACAATAAATATAGATCTTATAGCAGAAACTCTTTTGAGACCATTCACATATAGATATAGGGTGAGAAGATAAACTAATAAGAATTTGTATACAATACAGATTTCAAACAGTTTGGTTGCCATCTTTTAGAGCTCATGCGCACGTGCGCGTTCTATGGCTATTGTGTTATATGCTTTTTTGTACCTCTGTATATTATGGTAGTACAAAATAATACAACCGTTATGACGGTTGTATTATTTTGTATGTTGTAAAAGAACATCAATAGAGCCTAAAACACTATTACAAAGTATATATTTATATTAGTATTCGCTAGTACTAATACCTACTAGAATTAGTAACTGTGCGAAGCCAGGGCTGGTAGCGACCAGAGTAGAGTGGTTTATATATGCGGTATGACATCTTCAACAATAATCATTGTCATATTTCAGCCAATTTACACAAAACCTTGATAATAAGAAACTACATTATCCCTGAGAGTTATAGGCTACTTTTTATCCAGGAAAAGCGGGTGAAACCGCGGGGGAAGTATAGTGAATTATACACCTAAACCTCATGAATGTTATATGTTATGTCTATTGGTGATGAAAACCAGATGAAAATCCGATCAGTTCAGACGCGGCGGGGGCCTTAGTTTTATTTTATAAGGATATTTTTCGTCATTTAATAGCTCTGCCTCGTAGATTTACTCGCTTTGTGCAGAGGCAACTTAAGTTGTCTCAGTATAAAAAGTGTCATATATGTAAATTCAGGGTATGTATGATGCTAAGTTTTATCCAAATCTGTTCAGCTGTTACTGAGTTGAGTGGTAACAAAAACACACATCCACCTATATCTATAAATCTTTTCAAAATCATAAATCGATTATTTAATTAAATATTAAATTTATCGTTGCAGCTCGCGACGCCGTCGTCAAATACGCTATCTTCGGGCTGAAACACGCAAAGGAACTGCTAGCTGACAAGGCGGGGACGAAGGAGATCTTTGACTACATCCAGAAGGTCGAGGACATGCGACACTGCGAGGACCCCACCGCCGCCGCACTGATAGCGTCCAATAACAATTTCACGCTTGACCATGTGCCGGGGCATTTGCTGACTTCTCAAGATGTATGTATAGTGTTAGGGTTAGCTTACAATGAGACGCGACAAGGCGCGCACTTTTTAAGATAGCGATACAATATGGAATTCGAGTACATGAATATTCCAATTCTTTCACTGAAATGTGTACCGTTAGTGCGTTTTCACACGAGACGATAACGACACCGTAACCACACAGTAAAAAAACTGTGACGATTTAGCCAACCATACATTTCTATGTACCGTTTTCACACGCAACGATAACGACACAGCACTGCACGACACAGGAACGATAATTCGGCTATGTCGTTGGTTCGGCTAGATCGTGACGATTTTTTTACTGTGGTGATTTAGCGGACCTTCGAAATGTATTGAAAAACGTCAAAACTTTCACACGGCGAACAACACGATAACGACAACGACACTTCTTGTCACCTCGCTGTAACTGTCGTTACGGTGCGGTTATCGTTCCTCGTGTGAAAACGAACGACGACATGACCGTTTGCCAATTATCGTCGGTCGTTTATCGTCGCGACAAAAATGTGTCGTTATCTTCTCGTGTGAAAACGCACTTACTGTGCTGTACTGAAATGTGTGTCCCTTCGCGGAACGTCGTGTCTCGGTGTGAGCTGATCCTCTTGAGTTGAATTATGCGAAAGCTATTTTATTTAATGCACTCCTAAATTAAAAGTCAAAGCCAATTAGTTATTTGCTTTCGATAGTACAAGCTCTGCTTAGTTTCAGATCAGTAGTGTGTGAAGAATTTTCCTGGATATTTATTTATTATAATTTCCAAACTATACTTATAGCTAAGCGTAAACGTAAGGAAAATCATAACAAAAGGATTTCCATGTACCTCGATTCTAGTTCTTACAGTTTCGACTTTCCATGAATTATTATTAGTTACAAAGAATGTTCCACAATATTATTATAATGTTACCGTTGGTATCACCATTTGAACTTCAACAGGTCTGGAACGCAGTACTTCCGCAGATGCCATTGGATGAGTTACTGTACAACATCCAACGCATCCACAATATGGGGTTCCTGTCGTGCAACTCCACTACCACTGCGATCCTGGTGTCCCTCCTCAATAACCAAGATGTCGTCAGGAAGTCTAAGGTCACTCCACTACACGTTTACATCACCATGTGCAACTACCAGAAAAAGTCTAGGTAATAGAACTTTTCTTATTGGAATGTATTCTATCAGGTATTTTTTCATTAGTCCAATAAGTGTGTCAAGTTCTGGCACGACTTCTGTTACTTAAATTAAAACAGTAGTTCCGAAATGGTTTTGTTTCTAAACTTTATGTCGCGTTTTAATAGTAAGATATATTAGATTTTGACGTCACGAAACATAGGACCCCTCTTATCACACAATGTCACATTTCGTCGACCCCTCCCCCCCTTTACGTGCATATGTGTGACGTTATTTATGGATGGCCCCTTTGCTGGTAGAATTTGTCGAAATTTTCTCGTGTCGTGTCCCTGGTTCAAAAGTATAAGAGTTCATAGGTATCTCAAAAACGAATTGATTGATGATTATCGAATATGAAAAGATTGCTCTCGAGATAAGTCGATAATTTGTCGCCAAATGTTGATTAGTAGGAAATATAAATTATCATCACATAGAGCCACTTTCGAATCACTTCATCCACTTGCAATTAATTGTTTCATTTGATTCAACGAGCTCGAACACAATCATGTAATGCGTTCCTAACAAGTCATGAGATCTTAGGTTTTTTTGTTACTCATCACTCTATTTTGAGTACAACCCGTGCGCGATAAGTTGAGACCCGAGTGGAATGCGACTCCCTCGTGTATTTCCCCTGCACTTCTCTGATGACGCCCGCATTGTACTTATAGCATGAAGCAATAATCCTGCTACACGTACAATAAGGAAGCCATGCTTCATGACTTAGTATACAAGCGAGCAATTGTAAAATTTTCTCAATTTATCGCGCACGGGTTACTACCCGTATGATAATCATTTGTTATTATACATAGGCCGATGCATAAACCAATGAAGTACGAGAAGGCGAAAGTAATGGGCGAGAAAGAAGTACGTCGCCGAAGCCGACAGATCTACGATAACAGTTCTGGCCTCTGGCAGTGGACCACTTCAAAGAGGCACCCTAAAGAAATAAAAAATTGGGGTTAGTACACAGATATACATCTAAATAGATGACGCGAGTGTACTTCGCGTGTCAAAATCTGTGCAAAAAGGGAGAACAATGTTCTTCTTTTGAAACTGTTTCGCGCGGCAAGGGAACTGGCAGAAGGCTGTATGTCCACCAGAGATGTGTAGCGAGGGATGTGTTTAGATGACTAATAGGATCGCTTCATTTTCACGTTAAAAATCTAATGCTAACTAAATCAATCTTGTGACATTATGGTAGGTACAAAAAAAGTGACACGCTTAGTTTTCATACGGATGGAGAGACTTGCGTTATCTATTTAGATGAATGTCTATGGGTTAGTATTACATAACGTCGTTCAGTTTCCACCAAAAACCATTCATAAAATTTATTAGGGGGTGAATATTGAAAGGGGTAAAAGGGTACATCCGGTATACTCTCTATAAACCGTTTCAAAAGGGATGAGGCTATCTTAATACCGGGGTATTACAAGACTGACTTACATAATATTTATTAATAAGGGGGCTAGAGCTTGTGGTTTGAGCTATGTTGAAATGTCAGTCAGTCCATTTCAAATTTTATATATTATTATAGATTTTGGACAACTGTGTTAGCTATATTTAATGTTTGTTCCAGCATTTTGTTTATCTCTTAACTAAAAAATAATTGATAATGAACTTTGTGTAGGTATCGACCAGCCTCCCAATTCGGCTGTGGTGGCCTCTCTGAATAATCTCATAGATCAAACCTGGAACCTGACTCGGCCTACCAATGCTCGATACTTGATCACCATGGACATGAGACACCATATGTTCAAAGGTAGGATTGAATATTAATTATCATACTTATCATTTCATAAAAAAAAAACTCTTATGTGATTGAAAATAACTATGAATTTATTCTAAGAAAGAATACATTAAGTGTCATTTAGCATTCATCATTTACTGAGCGAGCAAAGCGTTTCCGTTTCATTTCCACTTGTCAATCATTTAGCCAATAGAATTGCACGAAATTTACGTATCGTCAGTTTTCCAGCAATTCTATTGGTTACTATTTGACAACTATGATCGGACTATCGTATATCGTTTTTCGTAGTAGACCCCCAGATGTCTGTCTAGATCTGTCTGGCTGTTCTCCTCTACAGTTCGCATTTCTCAACCGATTCTCGTGAAATTTTGTGAGCAGCGGGGTTATTTTAAAACGATCGAATTCGGATTCGGGAGCGGAATCGGAAACTTCCGAGATGAGTTTCCGACATGATAAAATAATAATGAAAATGTATATTTGCACATTAAAATACAATCAAAACTGTAAGAACATCAATATTTATTTAACATAGTATGATAATAGTACAATTTAAGTGTTACAAAATAATACTTAAACTAAAATAAATATATTCTGCATGATAGGTTAAAGCGGCCATTGCTATTTTAATTTCCGAATCGAATAGTTTGACGTTTCTCGACGGAAATATCAATCCGAATCATCGAAAAGTTTCCGATAGCTTTTAGATGGCGGAATTCTTTCCGAATTTTATTTAATGTTCGTTTTTGACTATTATTTAATATAAACGCATTATTTAAACTTATATAATGGTTAGTTGGTACTGTACGGTAAACTGAGTGTGTTTGCCCCTATTTTAAGTAAATAATGAATAAGAAAGGTCTGCGGTAAAAGTAATAGCTACATACTCAAACTTCGTAGGGACTAAAACATATTGGTCACTACTCAATACCGTTACTCATGTTGGATGCTAGATTCACTACCACTAAAAAATCTACGTAACCATAAAATCTATTGCAAATTATCTATTTGCAAATAAAAGTTAAAATATTTTATTAGACTCAAAAGAAAAAAATAAAAACATAAAATATTTGTTTTATTATACTGTCCATGAATGTACTGAAAAAAAAAAACTACTTTGACACAGAGGGCTTTTTGGCGGGAACTTGCAAAGTGACGTTGCGTTTTCGTTTAATTTTCAAAAAATCATGTATTTTGAGTTTTATTGCGTATTATCTGTGATGTTTTATCCTATAAATATCAATCCACGGGCACCAATGAAGGGAAATTAAATGAATTATGTGTATCGTGACTTCAACTTGTCTCAAAAAGTCCGTGAGAAGTTTTAGTTTATTGACCACTATTTTACTAACACATGACGTTTATGGACTGTGACTGACAGTGCGTACAATATGAAAGTGATTTATTTTGTGCCTAGAACTTAGGTATAACTCAAATACGATTAGGCTGTATGGCTCAAACCTTTGCTAATGTTATAAACAACAGTTACTTCGACCTATCAGTCAGTTTTCGAAGTTCGATAAAACTAGAAACCATTTTTATGTTTATTAACACAATGTAGACCTAAAATCCAAAATATAGAAAATTACAAGTATCTGTCTTTATGCATTTGATATGAGTGTTTAAATGAGGGCTTTCAACAATAAAAATCCGTAAGCATTTCGATTTTAGTTTAAATTTTAGTTTAGGTATACCATTTCCTACCATTATTAAAAACAAACTTTGTAAACGCACTCCAACTTTCCGCTATCGGATCTTTTCGATGAAGGTTTCCGAATTCGATCGTTTTAAAATAACCCCGCTGGTTCGGTAATTATTTGGAGTTTTTCCAAAAAAAAATATCGAGAGGGAATTCCATAGAATTATGAAGTCTCGTAAGGTCTACAGCTCGCAGAGCCACTAGTGTACAAGAAAATATGTAATCTTAAATAGCTACTCAATCTGTGAATAATATGCTGCAGCGCAAGGATTATAGTACAATGTTACTAAAATCGAAATGAGGGTATTCATGTCAGGAGAATGTCCGGAGAGACTACTGGAAGTACAGTAGTACCCAACTGATATGGCTTACCGATGTACCTGCGCAGAAGATACATTTTCAAAGCGCGGGAAATGCTATTGGTCGGCAGCTGCCGCCATGTGTGCGGAGGGGCGTGACTTGCGAGTGAGACGGAACTAACAGCTGCAGTGTAATGAACCTTATAGAAGTGATCTAAGGTTGATTGTAAGTTTTAAGCATTCTTTCGTTAATCTTCGGGCCGTACTTTCTTTTCTGTGTGAACGAAGATTCACGACGCGCCATATCAGTTGAGTACTACTGTAACACCTTTTTTGTTTTGGATGGCCTTGCGTTTGGCTTTCGACTGACCCCAGGAGGAGTAATGACGACGCTGAGTATGGAGCACGTATTTAAAAATGTTCACCATTTTGATACCTGTACAATTCATGCGTACAGTCGTATTAGCCTAGTTAGGTACTATTGTACAGGCTTATTTGAAATTAGAACAGTTTTGTATAGACTAAAGGTCACCACACACTATATCAGCACGGCTTCGCCTACAAGATGCGGGTACAAGATGAAACAGTTGATGCTTGCCGAGCCGTATACTGTTTCATCGTATCATTATAAAATTTACTTTAACGCACATGATTTAAAGTCGTCTATTGTACAGCAAATTTTTGCCGAGACAACTTTATCAGAGATAGCCGAAAATCGGCCTAAATGATATGAACAACCTCATTCCAGGTCGTCACTTCTGCAAGAACTACGGAGCGCATAGAAAAGGCAAGAAGACTGCCAACAAGACCGCTCCGGGCGCGGCCGCCGGCGACGCGGACCCGGACAAGCCGAGCAAGAAACACTTGCTGGCCGAGTGCTTCTACAACAAGGACGTTACACCGGGACACGCCGGTTGGTGCATTCAATAAATATCCTGAGACATTTCTCACACACTGCTATCTGATCCCAAACTAAGCATGGCTTGCACTATAGAAGCCAGATAACTGATATCCTAACTAATATTATAAATGCGAAAGTGATTTGGTTTGTTTCTTACGCCTTAACACCTCAACTACTCCACGGATCATCGTGAAGTTTGGCTTGCAGACAGCCTATGGTATGGAGAAGGACATAGGCTACTTTTTATACCAGGAACGCCGGTGAAACCGCGTTAAAAGTACTATTTTTTGTTCGTAAATACATAATAAATAAACATAATTACACCCAGGCTCAGGACATACAGATAGTTCACGCACACAAATGCATGTCCAGTGTGGGAATCGAGGCGCAGCGCGATACTGCGAGATGTAGTCTAATTCTCTCATTGAAATGTATACCTTTTGTGTGGTAAATAAAGTTCTATTTGCATCGCTATTTTAAAAAGTGCGCGCCACGTCAACTTTATTCATGGCATTACACAAAGAAATAGGTACAAACATTATAGACAAAAGAGAAAACAATAATAATAATAAACGTAAAAGTAAAGAAAAATAAAAGTCATGTCTAATCTCGGTGTGAACTGACCCTTATAGTAACATTTATGTTACTACTAAATAAGGTAAGAGAGACACTTTTGAGAAGTAGAGCGTAGCGTTTATTCGCTCAAAGAGCAGCTCGACTGGGGAAGTACCTCCACTTACAGAATACCGCAGTCAAATAACTTTGTGTTCATGCGCGTGAGTAAGGTCGCCAGAGCTCAGAAGGGTCGGTAACGCGTGATTGATGCCTCGTGTGTTTCAAGCGTCCGTATACGTCGCATAATAAAAGAAGATAAATAATACCTTATTTGCAATCTTGAGGGTATCTATTCCTATCACATCCTATTCTATTCATATAATAAACTAGCTGTCCGCCGCGGTTTCGCCCGCGTACCCGCGATAAAAAGTAGCCTATGTCCTTCTCCATACCATGCTATCTGCATGCCAATTTCATGATGATCCCTTGAGTAGTTAGGCCTGAAGGCGTAATAAACACACTTTCGCATTTATAATATTAGTTAGGATAATACTTAGGCAGCGCATGATTTTGTTACCTAATGAGGCCTCAACGGCACAACCAATTATGATGGAATTTTGCACATGGGTAGATCATAACCTGGAATAACATGAGATTCGGGAAGGCGAGTAAAGTCGTGGGACGGATACTAGTTTTGATTATACTTATTTCAGCTATAATCCTGGCTATGCAAATATTGAAACGCGAGAAGAGTGTCAAATTGGCTGTCTTTACTGAAGAGGGCTTGCAGTTTGTTAACCTCGAGAGAAATTTCACAAACATCGAAGAAGCTGAGTTTATGTTGAGGGTATGTCATTATTTAATTTGAATTTTACTGTAATTGATGCCAGAATTTATAAGCAAAGTTTTCGAGATAATAATCAACTTTGTTTGGTTTATTTTACCTGAGAAATTAAAAAAATACTTTGTATGAACAGTTTCTTATACATAGTCTATAAACTCCATTACGTGAGATGGTTTAAAGCAAATCTAGCAATACCCAGGTGTTAAAAATATAACATCACTTACTAGCTTCATATAACAAAAAGAGCCGGGACTATCTTATAACCTGAGTTTGACTAGAGTTGGCTTGAAACATGTCATGTAATAAAATTTATTTTTAAATTATTAAAGCACTAATCACTTATGTACAAAGATAACTATGGGACAAGTTGTCAATACTATTAAATTAAATATAGTTTAGTTTCATAACATAACATACAAGAAAAAGAGTCGTAAATTAATAATAAATTGAAGTAAAGCAAATCAGAATGTCTTATCGCTAAAGCGATTTCGTCCAAACTTTCCCTGTTTTTTTTTATTGTACACATATTCATTATATACATACATTATGTATGTATGTACATACAAAGGTTAACATAAACCTAAAAATAATTTTCTTCTTTTAAGAATACTGATGATGAAAGAAAACATCCAGACTTGCCGGTAGGTTACTTGTTACATGAGTTCAAAATATGAGTTGAGAATTTATTGCAAAAATACATTGATAGTACACTCATGTTAACTGGCAAAATGTACTATCTTAATTTTTTGCTTAATTTTTTTTTGAGATTTTAATTCCAATTCTTATCTTTTGTATACTGCAGTGTTGAAAGATGGATTAAAAGGCGTAAAAAAATTAATTTAATTTCAATTAACATCGACTAAACAGTAGATAGCATGATTAGCCGTTCTTAATCGATCGGCAAAGTTAAGCTACGTCTGTCTTGGTCGGTACCTGGATGGGTGACCGCCTAGTGGTATTTCAAATCGAGCGTTTCCGTGCTTCGGAAGGCACGTAAAGCCGTTGGTCCCGGTTATCACTTAATTGTGATAGTCGTTAAGCTAGTTGGATGCCTCCTAGGCGGCTTGAAAAATTCCAACAGTAGGTTGACCACTAGCCTACCTCCACCGATCCGCAGTGGACACTCGTGGTGGAGTATCTGCCCATTCCCTTTCACCCTGATTTGTGAAAGGAGGCCTGTGCTCAGCAGTGGGACATTATAGGCTGATGATGATGAAACAGTAGATGCAAGCATTTAATTATAAAGTGGAATCCTCAAAACATTAGATAAGACATTTTACCAGTACACAGTCAAATAATACATACATAAACATTTATCTATTTTTGTATTGTTACATGATACATAAACTAGCAGCAAGCTAGTTTGGGGCGCGTGCAAATGGACGCACCCATCGAATGGGCGAGGACTAGTAAGCAGAAGTACGACGTGTTCATAAACATGGTGGACCGGTCCACTCGGTACCTGGAGCTGGAGGCGGCGCAGCGCGGCGGGCGCGGGCCCGGCGGCCGGTTCGGCCCGCCCCCACCACCCCCCACTGACAACGAAAAGATTATTATTGACCATTGCCCTGTCAGAGCGCTCGAGCTTTATAGACGCACTGTTGGAGTTAAGGATGCCAAGTGAGTCCCATCCCATGCTATAAATCCTCTATAACAGTTCCTGAAACAGTTAGCTTATTGCTAACATTAAAACACTGGTTGTCATAGTAACCATTATATCATCCAAAACAGTGTTATAATGTTGTACTGAATTTCATTATACAACTCCTTTTTTTTTGCTTTTTCGGACCATTCCTTACTCAACGAACAGCCACATTCTCCGTGGTATCCTTATGAATTTCAAAAAATGGTCATTTTCAGGCAGGCGCGTTACACTAACACAGCGCCGTAATAAAAAAAAAACTTATAGGTTATTCGAATTCACGCCAAGTCGTATGCCGCCATTTTGGTTCAATATTAGAATTGCAGAAATTTATTACTTTGTTGTTTACAAAAATTATCATGGGTGTAGTCTTGTATGCAACTGTACATAATTAGGAATTAAAACCCTCATGTGATACTATTATCTATTATACGACAGTTACATAAATAACTATTATATCAATAAGGTCGTATATTAAGAGATAGAGCGTCGCGAGAGCAGCTCCAACTTATAGAATACCACGGCAAAATAACAATGTTGTGTTCCTACGTGTGAGTAAGGTTGCCAGAGCTCATCAGGAGGGCTAGGGCCCGTAACGCGTGAGTTATGTCGCGGGTGTTGCAAGTGTTCATATGGCTACAGTAACCGCTTAGCACCATTTTGGCCGTATGCTTCTTTGCCGACTAACCCCCTTACTCATAAAACGTTATTTAACTAATATACTGTTTAAAGGGTCACGTAAATAAAGTCACTCTATTGTCATTGTCAAATAATGTGACGTTATTTACGTGACCCCTTAAACAGTATATTAGTTAAATAGCGCTTTTTGAGTAAGGGGGTATGTCATAAAAAAATTGGTTCCTTTGCTTGCAAGTGTTCTCTTCACCCTTAATGAAAAGGGCTTGATTATAATTTAAGAAGAATCGCTGTGCGGGCAGTGGAGGTAACAACATCTGGTATAACACTGCTGGTACTATGCCAGTACAGCGTCTCCTCATGGAGCTCTGGCGAATTGTTTAATGTTCTATTCAATTAATACAGGGCTATTCATTCGCGGAAGCGCTCGTGGTGTAGCATGATTAGCCGTTCTTAATCGATCGGCAAACTTAAGCTACGTCTGTCTTGGTCGGTACCTGGATGGGTGACCGCCTAGTGGTTTTTCATATCGAGCGTTTCCGTGCTTCGGAAGGCACGTAAAGCCGTTGGTCCCGGTTATCACTTAATTGTGATAGTCGTTAAGCTAGTTGGATGCCTCCTAGGCGGCTTGAAAAATTCCAACAGTAGGTTGACCACTAGCCTACCTCCACCGATCCGCAGTGGGCACGCGTGGTGGAGTATCAGCCCATTCCCTTTCACCCTCATTTGTGAAAGGAGGCCTGTGCTCAGCAGTGAGACATTATAGGCTGATGATGATGATGATTCATTCGCTAGTACTGCTCTAAGAGGTAGAAATACTCATAAATATACTTTTATTACGAGACGAACTATGAATTCGGACCAACTTTGAAATCGCGTAAATTCAGTTTCAATTCAAACTTGAACCCTGCTTGAACAAATTCATGAATATTTTTGCCATTCTCACTAGTGAGATTGCCGAAGTAGGTACTTACCATTGAATTATTACACATAGAAACAAAGTACACGCACAAAAAAGAATCAATTCAATTGAAGCCATATATGGCTTCATTTGACCGCCGCGCTGTCAGTGTACTGAGTGACGTTGTAGTGAGTGCAGCTCTCAGAAAAATAATAAATATGACGGTTTCTGCAGTAAAATTGTGTCATCATTCATCAGGGAAGAAAGATAGGAATACTGATGTAACATTCCACAGGAACGCCACTAATTTTATTGCGTAATTCATCTAAAATAACAAAATTCAAAAATAAAAATAATTCACTCAGATTTCGAGCAAAGTGTTGCCAGCTGTTTGTATGCTGAATTTGCGTTATTTTACGTAATTGATACTGAATTTGTTATTATTAAAGTAATTGAGTCCGATACCTCGACTAGTTGTCCCCCGCGGTTTCACCCGCTCCTTGGGATAAGTAGCCTATATATAATACTCGGGATAATGTAGCTTCATATTTGTGAAATAATTTCGAATCAGACTGGTAGTAGTTTCACAGGTAGCTTTTTACAGAGATTAACCCGTTTAAACAAAAAAACAACAAACTTTCCCGCTTTATTGTTTTATAAGAAAATATGGTATGCCCTCTCCTTGTAAGCCCCGTCTTCAGCTTTATTCATCCAGCTGTCATTTTAATCGACTTTAAAAAAGGAGATGATCAATTTGACACGTATGTATGTAATATTATTGGAACTATAATATATTTACATATGTATGAATATCTATCAGGGCTTCCAAACAAATATACTAAATTTCATAGGTGTGTGTGTGTTTGTATGTTTGTCCACGCATATCTAAGAAACCATTACAATTAATAGTTTCGGAGATATGCGTGGACAAACATACATACACACACCTATGAAATTCAAATTCAATGATTGTTGCCATATTTTTCTATTTTTCTTTTAAAATTTCAATTGTATGTATTGTGTTAATGATAATTACCTAAATACCTACATACTACTTAATCTTCTTTTTCTATACACCTATCATGAATGAATATCATATATAATTACCAAGGAAAGCTACAAATTCTACGATAATTCATAGCTCTGCACATTGTCTTGGTTTATTATGATAAAATACCTGTCATAATTACTATGAAACATAACCATTAAACTAGTAATAAATAAATAACAGGCCTGTGTCTATGATAAATTATCTAAGATGCAGAACTTTTTAAACTATACTTACTTCCAATTTCACTAGTAAGCGAAATCGGAAGGTTAATTTTACCGAAAAAAATCGTTTAGCTTGCAACATTACTCGTGCGCTTGTGTGCGTGTCAGCGAGTGTAATTATATGGTACTCCCGCCCGCCTCCCGCACACATTGGTTGTCAAGTGGCTTACGTTTCGCGCGGATCTTTGTTCGATACTTCGGTTCTAAGCGTAATAATTCAATGGTACTTACCATTAATGTTGTTTTTATTAATAAATAAGAGTATTTAATTTGCAATTTCCAGATTGATAGTGATGAACATGGCAAGTCATCGCGTGGGCACGACCGACGGTACCCACGAAGGGGTTCTTGACATTGTAGGGATCGATGAACATGTTCCCAAGGTCATGGATGCATTCGTTCGCGGACAATTTAAATGAATCCCCTATAACCACACAACCTTAGCTTACAGTCTGTCAATGTTAGGTCCAAACATACGAGACACCTCGTCACAGTCTACATAAAGCAAGCAATATTAAACGTTATACCCAACAATAGTAGGTTCATATTTGAATATCAAGTCAATCAAGGTGTTAAACAAACCCCTCAAACGTGTTGAGGATCGTGGTCTCTTGAAAAATTAAGACTTATATTTCTCAATTGGTTTGTGCGTTTTTTTGTTAGCACTAAGTCAGAAATAGAAGGGTGACGGTCGCGGTATTCTTATTATATGTATCTATATACCCAGCTATGAGAAACGTTGCAAAACACTGCAAAATTAGTATAGACTTACCACAGTTAGATATAACGTTCATTATTGCTTGTCACCGATTTTATGTTAAAATAAAAGGAGACGAGATGTTTCGTACGGTTTTAAAACACACGTTGGTTTTGTTATCCCGATCGAAACGATCTTTTACCTCAGTATTTACAATGAAATTGTTTTACGAATATATTGTACCCCAATGTGTTCCACACCCCACTTATGAATCAATGGAACAGATGTGCTTTGGAACTTTCGAATTTTGATGTGACCTAGAGATGTTAGATACATAATTGCACTTTCTTTTAATGTTAACATTACATTATATATGTTTGTTGTTTACGAGGTAGTTATATGACAGTTATATATTGGATACTGTTATAAATTAACTAAATATAAATTAACCCTGTTTTTGGATCTCTGCTTATGGATAATAGTTATATCGATAGAAGCACGATATAGTTTAAATGTATTTTTTATAAGATTGAGAAGCCAAGATATACTTACGCCAGTATTTGGAAATCTTGAGTTAAATGTTAACGAGGTTGTATTCTAATCATATTTCGGTATTTGTTTCCTTTCTCAATTTATACCAGCGCGCTTAATAGTTTAGAGGCTTTAACAACTGATGCATTGTTATTCCAACCGAAAGTATTGGATATCTATGATTCCGTAAATTATTTCTTAGTACGTTTAAATAACCATTTAGTCATACTATTTGATGTTATGTCGTATCTTTTATTTTATAAGTATAATGTGTGTATCTCTAGGTATAGTTAAGTTTAGTATTGTTAGCTTGAATCACATAGAACAGGGTCTTTTTGGTTTATCAAAAAATTCGGCACCTGACGCTTACTACTCCTGCTGTGTTCATTGTTACAATAACTAGTAACGATGGTCAAATTTGACATATTTCTTTTATATATTTAACCTATAAAGGAATGTATTTCACGATCCGACCGTCGCTAATATAGCATTATTATAAAATGTTTGAACGCCAGTACTTTGGTAGTTGTTAATTTTCAAATTTTTATACATTACTCGTGACTTTTATAGAATGGTCGTCAATGAGGTTGTGCATATTAAATTTACTTTTCTATGATTGCCAAAGTAACCCATGCATTTGTATTTTTATTATTCGTCAAGTACTGGCTGGCAAATGTTATCGCTCGTTAGAAAATAAAGATCTAATAATAATAATATTAGCATATCTTTCGTAATTATAGTTGAAATGAAAACAGGTGCATGCTCACGATTGAAATATTAAATGTCATAGGTAGTTCAATTTAATATTCTCGTTGTAACAGTCCATCAAATGAATTAGTTACAACAGACAATGTTTGTATTACATAGTTGTTGGGCATGAATCGGCTTTCATTAAAGTAGGTGATAGGTGAGACCGTTTCAGAATGTTGGTTACTTTTGTACTGATAAATGAACGGACCTTTCAGAATCTGTGATCACTTGGTACTCTCTCGGGTTTAAGTAATTTTATATCTGAAAATGTTGTAAAATTTTCAAAACTTAGACAAAAGAACGCGAAATTGCTAAGCATGCTTTTTTACGATGTTGTTTTGTTGAGTAAATGTTTTTTAGATAAATAGTTCGTTTGGTATAACGTTGATCAACGTTGGGGTTTATTTATTTTGTGGTTGATATCAACGTTCACTGTATGTATGACTACACGGAATGAAACTTAAATTAACTTTCTACAACTGACTCAACTGTATCGAAATAGCATTCTGTGATTTAATGCCTTGGCAACTTGAAAACCTAGTGATATTATTGCTAATTGGTGGTCAGTTTACTTTGATAACCAAAATATATTACGCGAAGTCTGAAGAAAACGGACGTACCTAGATTTAGTTACTAGTAATGTACGTAATATAAAATCGACCATTCTGTTGTTACATCAGTGAATACTTTTTTATTACATGTTTATTACCGTTATTTTTCAAAACAAAAAATATTTTCCTGTGGATATTAAGACCTTGCTAGTGCATTTTTTTCAGAAAATTCAATAAAAAAATATTTGATCCGTCCCATCGCATATTATGCAATTCATCTGTTGTATTTCCAACACATGCTTTTTAGCATTAAGTTAATTTAAGTCATAATAGTTATTATTTTAACCTCTCACAGCAGCATATCAAAATAGCACCATAACGAAATAATAACATTTGAAAAATGTACTTGCATGTTTGTTTTCACGTTAAATAAACTCTTGAGTATACAAGTTCTTTCAATACCCTCCTACCTACCCACAAAGGTCTTCTGAACATGAACTGAAAACGGGCGACATAATCGCATAAGCGAAAAAGCCCATTAAATAAGATAAAAAAATAAAAATAAAGAACTGACGAATTCTGTGAGCCGACCATCGAACAATTAACCCAAAGAAGCGCAATGATGTTCATTTTGTTTGAAATCTATTTCGGCAATTACCCACCACCGACAATGCGCTCTGGTTAGTCAAGGACACACTGAACAATTATATGCAGAGATTGGTCGGTATGAAATTGAATAGACCGAGCAATCCAAAGAGACGTTTTCTTTCCATAGGATTTTATAGTTTTGTTGAAAACACCTGTCAAACTGTTGATAATTTGAACCTTATGTACACGATATTATCAACCAACTCTATAAAACTATGGAATAAAGAACTTCTCATTCCGCAACTAGCCAGTGCTTTTGCATTGATTAATAACAGCAACACAAAAAATACAATCCCTGCGGACAACTCTATGGATATCCTAATAATTTTTAACCGCGTGAAGTCATAAGGTCACCACTCAGTGTATCAGCACGGTGGTAGAGGATGTTATTTTCCTCTACTGAAAATTTGTCGCTAAGCACTAAGCACGTCGAACATCGGCCTATCTATAGATATCAAAGAGAAACAAACACAAACTCTGCAGTGAGTTATTCTCGTAATAAGTCCGCGTAACACTGAAATGAAGCGCTCGTGGTGTAGCATGATTAGCCGTTCTTAATCGATCGACAAAGTCAAGCTACGTCTGTCGTGGTCGGTACCTGGATGGGTGACCGCCTAGTGGTATTTCAAAACGAGCGTTTCCGTGCTTCGGAAGGCACGTAAAGCCGTTGGTCCCGGTTATCACTTAATTGTGATAGTCGTTAAGCTAGTCGGATGCCTCCTAGGCGGCTTGAACAATTCCAACAGTAGGTTGACCACTAGCCTACCTCCACCAATCCGCAGTGGGCACGCGTGGTGGAGTATCGCCCAGTCCCTTTCACCCTCATTTGTGAAAGGAGGCCTGTGTTCAGCAGTGGGACATAATAGGCTGATGATGATGAACACTGAAATTGAGTTTTACCATAATAGTGGCTGCACGGCCAATATTTAATAAAATAATCAAGGTTTAATCGATGAAGGCCCCCTAAAAAGGAAGCTAAGCAATATTGACAACGCAATAAATTTTTTCGAATTCAAAGCACATCTTATGCAATTCATCAATTTACAAATCTTTTAATTAATTGAATTGTATATAATGAGTAACTATTTTACCAAAAAACATTGGAATCACTTAGGATCTGCCGAGAATTCGAAAAAATGTATTGCGTAGCAATATTGCTTTAGCTTGCTATTTAGCCCCCCAGATGAAAACTAGTGAGACTACAATAACACTCGAGAACACTTTAAACTATGACCCGATTACCTATATGTGTAACGGATAGGGTGAATGTTATAATAATATTAGCAACTGGCTTGAAAAGATAATGGGTCATTATCTTTTCAAGCCAGTTGCTAGATAGAGTGACACTTTTGGTATTATAACTCAATAAACTTGGAAGCAAAAATTTGGTTTGAACTTTATATAGAGTCTATACCTGATGTAGTCTTCACCCCTTTCGGATTTATACTGGTAATTAGTGAGCGACACTTAGGCACATGATTGTACTCATGATAAAAAACAACTTTCACAAAAAAAAAAAAACTTATCACATGACCCCATAATATTTATTAACTAACAAGAATAAGAATACACCATCAGCTTTTATTTAATTTAATTACTTATCCCTATTTACAAACAAAACTATAGCATTACCATTTACAAATTCAGCTGTTAAGGGCATGACCCTAACATTTTTTTTTTTGGGAAAGTTGTTTGTTATCATGAGTACAATCATGTGTCTAAGTGTCATAATTATATATCACCCTATATACCCTTTCCGTTACACCTTGTATATTCAATGTCGGAAACCTGTAGGTAGTGTATCATAACTATTTATATTATGGGCTTGTAATGAAAACGAAATACATTATAAGTACCTACCTTTTTTTTAACCATATCTTGTAAAATTGCACTCGATTACTCTGACATACGCCAAATACTTCAACATTCCCTAATTTGTGTTGCTTGTGTCATATGGATCATGCAATGAACTTCTAAATCATGTAACGTTAAATTTGAAACAATTTATTATACAAAATTATTCTAATATACAGTTGGGGAATACTTTCTTCGCTTATTCTAAATCTCAGAGGAAATACGGCGTGGTATGTTGAGGAGGAACTTCTCTTTCACTGTCGGGTACTGCTTGGAATAATTTTGCGTTTCTGTCGTTAACAGTTTTAAATTCAAGTATAGATGCTACATTGCCGCATCGGTAGCAGTAGTTCGGTGCCGACCATACCGTTACCAGCCGTTTGTCAAACATGTATTTGTAACCTGAAAAGATAAAAGATGTAAAGTAAATGAAACATACCTGTACACCTACAATGATTAATCGGTTTAATTTACATGAATGATCTTCTCTGAGGGCAAAACAAGAAATGACACTCTTATCACGCAACAATAACAACTATTATAAATAATAGATAAGTTTGAGATAAGTATCGTCCCACAAACTTATCTGGCCCGGTGAGAGAGTCGCTGTTATCGTATTTGGTGCAAACAACCAATGAACGTAGTGTTTATATTCTCTTTGACCAATGCCGATTGACATTTCAAAATGGCGTCGTTAGTTCTTTTTTTGACCACCGGGCCTGATAAGTTTGTAGGACTATAATCCTGTGCATCAGCCCCCGAAATAATCTAGTCTTTGTCTATGGCTGTGACTGATATCCCTTAGTCAAAACAAGCAAGCGAATTGTAAATAAACAATTTCAAGCATCTGTGAAGCGCTCGTGGTGTGAATGATAAGCCGTTCTTAATCGATCGGCAAATTTAATGTATGGGTGACCGCCTATTTCAATTTGAGCGCTTTCCGTGTTTTGAAAGGCTAGTAAAGCCGTTGGTCCCAGTGATCACTTAGTTGTGAAAGTTGTTTAGCTAGTTGGAGGCCTCCTAGGTGGCTTGAAAACTCCGGTTGACCATGTATTTTCCGCAGCCCACGCCTTGGCTACACCCAAATATTGTTGAATTATAGGTGGAGGAATTCCTATATAGCAGTTTACGGATACAGGCGCCTATTTCATAAGCGAATTTAGACTGTATTGCTAATTAATGTACAGTCTGTAGGGCGTATTTTGGTTTAATATCCACATCCTGCTATTTCTATCCTTATGAGGAGCCAACTCTTACCTTCATTGACAAGTTGATGTGCTCGACATATTAAATTTAAGTTATTGTAGTTCATGAAAAGCTCTGTTACATAACTTCCAAACAGCCATCCAGCACCGCGCGGGCTCACTGACCTAAAATAATAGAAATAAACTATAAACTTGCGCTCATGTGGCGATGAAGTTATCATTTTTGTCCATCGTGGAGTTAGTTGGCGAACTTTTACTTGAGTAGCATATATATATAGATTTTCAACTCTTTCTAAATACGGCTTTTTTCACTAAACTACGAGACATGTTTTTTTTTTAGCCCCTGTAGACTAATCTTTTGGCCAGTACCCACATGACATTAAGTTTTGGGACACCCTGTATATGAAGTATATCCTAGTTTCCATAGTAAAAGATCCGCTTAGTTTAGGATCAGGTAGCCGTGTGTGAATATTGTCCCGGATATTAAGTTATTATTATACTTCACGTTGGAATGAAATTTTAAACGCACATAACCGTTACACAAAGTTTTCCTAAATTAAATAGCCAGAGGAATCAAACCTTCATTCTCATTATCATTCACCACTTAAGCATGGAATGATGCAAGTGGTCAAAAAAAAAACTTACCACATCTTGACATCTGCGGGGTCTGACCATAAAAGGTCACAAAATGCTCCTTTGTGTGGTATTTGTTGATTTCTATCAATGCATCTGATTTGGTCTAACATTGATATTTCTGGTGACAATCCTCCGTGAACACATAAAACTGTCTCATCTATTAGCTGGAATGTAAAATATTTTTTGTTATGATATTTAATTTTACTACTTAACAGTAACATCACTGATGTATAAGTTTTTGTTAAAAATTGCATTTTTTATACAAGCTTTTTTTGGGGTTAATATATAATAAAGCTTGTAAAAATTGTTTATGATATCATTAACTCTGTCTCAGTAACCCATATAGGTATGTAGTAGCAATGCAATGCAGATGCAAAAAGGGATGCATGTGCAGAAACAGAAATCCATGATCATTGGTCCATAATTATCAATTTTTACAGTGCTCAATTTCTACTGTGATGATAATTATCACTATAAAAATAGTCACAAATAGTGCTTAATAGCAGCCTACAGATTTATTGTTCAGGGACACAATAAAGAGACAGGCTGAATACTCGGCGGCCTTAATACTCTTAAACATCATATCAACAAATCATCATCAATCATCACAACAAATTTGATTATAGGCAAACAACTGATAACAGATAGAAATAACAAAAAAAAAACAAAATCATAAAGTTATTTATCCAGTTTAGGTCTTGGTGGCACTTATGAATGTTAACATACAGTTGAATCTACCCCCTGTTTGGAATACACTTAAACTGAGAAGACTGGCAAGAAACTCAGTAAGGCATTTTTTAGTGGATCATTCTTTTCATATTACAGTTATTGTTCTAAATACTAATACATATATGCTTACTTATACAATTGTCAATTAGCCAGGGGGATGAAAGTGCAGAGAGAAGCTACTACAACCATTATATATTCTTGTTTTTCATGTAATGAACCACCTTATAGTAGCCTTTGTCAATTAACTTCTGCTTTATAAAATCTTTGAATTTATTATGAGACATTTAATTTACCACAAGTGGGATTTTATTATAGAATCAAACACAATTACCGAGAAGACTTATCTAGGTGTTTTAATTTTATCTTTACAACAAAATTATGTGGTTGAGTGATTTTATTAGGCCAATAAAATCTAATCTTGGAGGTTATCAAGGGATTTTATTAATAGCTACTTACCGCTGCAACAGTTAATAAATCAAATACCCTGCAACAATCCTTCCATGCATTTGCATTTCCATACTTATTGAGACACTCATCATAGAAACCATATACTTTTGTTATTTGACATGTTTCATGGTTACCTCTGAGAAGAACAATCCTAAAATAAAAAGTTATATATGAAATATTATCAAATCATGGTTTGACTAACACAGGCATACAATATATAAGTAGTGAATGGAAACTATTATCAAAAGTCACAGATTACAGAATAAGGCAGATGGAGCGCGCGGAAAAGTGAGGCCAAAAAATCAAATACAAATTGCTTTTGAATGAAAACGCTTTTGAATGTGTATTTGCTTTGTATAACAAACTTTATGTAACAAAAAACACTTCTTTATTAATAAACTGTGGTTAACCAATGCAAATACAAACTGGAAAACGAATACCAGGTATCAGATTTTCAATTTGTATTGGCTTTTTTGGCTTCATGTTCCACATGCTCCATCTGCCTTATTCTGTAATCTGTGTCAAAAGTGCTTTGTTTCCATATTGATAAGTTATGAAATAGTTACCTGTCTGGATACCTAGCTTTGAGCGCCATGAGCAATGTTAATGTTTCTAGACTGTAGTAGCCCCGGTCCACATAATCACCCATGAATATGTATTTTGTGTGTGGCAACTGACCGCCTATATTGAAAAGTTCTTCTAAGTCATAAAACTGAAAAAAAAAAGTTTTTTTTTTATGTGACTAAGACGGTAAACAAGCATACGCCCCGCCTGATGGTAAGCGGTTACCGTAGCCATATGGACGCTAGCATCACACGAAGCATCGCTCACGACTTACCGACCTTTCCCCCCTCCCCAATGAGCTCTAGCGACCTTACTCACGCGCAGGAACACAACATAAAGTTATTGAAATGAAAGTTCATAAAGATAGATAAAATTATACAGAGGTATACTTCGATTGAAGGTTATTTTTTTAGCAGAAAGCAAATTATTCAAATCACAAGGAATGCAGAACTAGTTCTGATATTTACCTGTCCATGTATATCTCCGCAGACGGTAACAGGCGTTTGAACCGGTTGAACATTAGGCTCCTCCAGCAATAAATCACAAACAATATTGCACAGCTCCCGCAAGTCATCTTCAGGAAGGTATTTACACCTTTTCGCGATTTCTATCCACTTATCCACGTCACTCATTGCTGAAAGATAAAATAAAAATGTCTAAAAAGGCGTATATTTATTCGCGAACGAAGATGGGATCACGCCTGGCAATGTTCTAATCAAAATAACCTACTGTATCGAATGACAGTGCAAAGTTCTTACTCGACGTTCTCGCCCCTCTCTTCCTTCCTTCGCCCCCGCCATGACCCATGCCGGCCATTTTATTTTCATTCCATTCCACAGAGTACTTTTTATAACTACCTAGCAATTCCATTCGTCAATATGCACCTACCTGTCATCAAACACGTGTTTGTTTTGATGAGAACTTAAGTTCTTATGTCGATTTATTTCCACCTCTTATAATCCATAAATTCAGTGTTTTCCGTATTTGTATGACGAGATGTGTTGTATTGATAAATTTCCGCCACTTTAACAACATTTCAATACAGTGATTTCGGCATTTTTAAGTTTCGAAAATGTTGTATGCCCAAGTGCAACAGTTTACGCCAAGACGTTAAACTACATCAGTTTTCTATAAGTGAGGAAAATAAGAGACAGTGGATAAAGTGTATTAATTGTGAGACAATAACTTAACAGCGATCCACGCAAATTATATGTTTGTCACCTGAAGAGTGGCGCATATCGAAGCTTGGAGATTTCTTCAGGGAACCCGACAAATATCTTTTTTGAAGCAGGTAAACAACTATCGATCTACAAGTTGACTGTAATAATATAATATCTTATTATTGTATGTATTATTCCTAGTCAACTCATAACATTTAAAGCTATAACCCAACCTTTGTGGTTGTGAAGGCATATTAAGTCTAACCCAAAATAAATGCCAGGCAAATGCAGTTATATTGAGATATATATAACACATTAATAACCATGGCTCCACCAGAGTTAGAAATCTATTGTTTTATCCGGTTAGTTCACCCTTATTCCTTATTTATTTTAACATAGGTTGACGGGCCAGTTGGTTAAGATTCCACCTGTTGCACCGCAGGTCGTGGGTTTGATTCCCACACAGGACATGCATTTGTGTGCATGAACATGTCTGCATGTCCTGAGTCTGGGTGTAATTATGTATATTAAGATTGATTAATTATGTATTTACAAACTAAAAGTAGTATAATAATATGTAGTATATCAGTTATCTGGTTTCCATAGTACAAGCTCTACTTAAGTTGGGATCAGATGACTGTGTGTGAGGAATGTCCCAGGATATTTATATATAGTTACAGAGATAAATTGCATTTTTTCAGATAACAAGAAAACTGTATGCGGTGATCATAGTTAGTCAAAGAAGCGCCACAATGATCATTCATATTACCAATGAAAGTCGCAAGAACAGAAGTTTTTGGTATGTATACATCATCCAGCACTTTTTGAATAAATTAAAAGAAATAATATAAAAGTAAAATTAAATTAAATTAAAAGTTTACTTTGATTATAAAATACTACTATGGGTAATGGACATGCCATTTATAGATCTTTACTCACTGGACTAGAGCATGATGAGGCTGTTTCCACTTTACACAAGAATATTTAACATTCTGTCCATATTGATGATACATGAACGTTTAGGTTTTAAAATAATAACAGCTCATACAAATTTTCAGATACCTCTGTCCAACCATCAGCTGCGAGCCATCAAAGTAATGCCACATGTGTGTCTCTGAATAACACAATGCAAATGAACTCAGGTAATTTTTTGCCATTTAATATAATCTTATCTAGTAATGTGTCCCCCTGTCCCCTTTGTATTAGATTAAGTGCTGGCTCAGTATCTCCAGCAGTGTGTTCCATTTGTGTAGGCTATTTCTATGTAAAATTTATAGCTGACATAAAAATATAATATTTTTAACGCATAATTAATTACTACACCAAAAATCTTTACCAATAAATTATATATACAAAAAAGGCAGATGATAGGAATGCCAGTCTCCATACTAAAATCTTCAAATCCTTCGACTATCTTGTACATAAAAAATAAAACATTTCAATGATTTTGTCATTATTTTCGGCCACCTTTTTGATATTTTTTGTGACGCTTTAGGACAAAGACACCCTAGTATTTTTTGTTTGCATGGATATCTCCAATCGATGTATAAAGGCTTCATCGTACGCCACTATTTGAAAAAATAAAAAAAAAACAATATGGAGCCTGATGATTAAGCTAGGCCACAGAATATTTAATAGTACTACGTACAGAAAACCCACTTCGAAAACGACATTTAAACAAAAATCGACTCTTGGAACGACAGAATAAAGCGCAATCCAGTTCGCGCAGCGCTGCGCGCCTAAAATTATATTCACCTACAACTTCCCTCTCTTTCTATCGTATAACTCTATCCTGTATGACGCGGCACGTGTTACGGTAGGGTTGTCTAATGACGTATTATGAATCTTCAATATTTCCTTATCGCCTATGTATGTCCTAGTACTATTCTCTGTGTTTATTTTTTTTCTATGCTATTCTCCTTTCGTGAACAATGACATTTAAAATATCCTAGCTAACTATTATTAGATCAGAAAGTTATTTTAAAATGACTACATACTTTAATCTAAGTTGTTAGACCTATAAGTACTTTGTATACTGAATGTGTATTCTGTCTAGGAAACTGAATACAACTATTTTGGGGAAGGGTTTTAGTAACATACATGCTTATCAAATCTGGAATGACTGACGACGCGACAAGAAACGGCACGATTACCTAGTCCAGTAGCCGTCAGGCGAAATTCACAATATTTGTTCTTAATAATCTTCATGTTGATTAAAGAAGTTTGTTATATAAAAATTAATAAAGAATTAACCAAAAAAAGGATATATTGAGTTACTTACCTACATAACAATAAGAATTGTAAAAAAATTCTGAATATTGTTCTACTGATTTTTGAAATAGTGGTATGTTAAATCTTAGTTATTCTAAGAGTTGTAAGGTAGAATTACTGTATATTTAAAGAGGGAACTCTCTCTATTCTGGAACTACTAACAGTTTCTAAAAAAAGAATCGTCAAAATCGGTTCATAAACGACGAAGTTATCCGCGAACACACATAAAAATAATTGGACTGTTTTACAAAAAACTTAAACCGACTTCAAAGTACACTAAGAAGTAATCAAATCCTGATCTGATGACAATGGGACCAAACGGGAAGTGTACCCTTCCAGACAAACAAAGAATTTTCCAAATCGGTTAATAAACGACGGAGGTATGAGGTAACAAACATAAAAAAAAAAAAAAAAAAAACATACAACCGAATTGAGAACCTCCTCCTTTTTTTGAAGTCGGTTAAAAAATATACGGTCGAATTGAGAAACCTCCTCCTTTTTTTGAAGTGGGTTAAAAATCATTCACATGAGTTTTCGAGGTCTAAGAGGCCCGTTTATACAAGAGGGTCTCTTCTGGTCGCTCTATCTTTGTCTCTTTTTAACACACTGGTATGTTATCAAAACGGGCCTATTATTATAATAAGGACTTTACAGGACAATACAATGAAACAACAACAAAATATCTAGTACTATAAAAACAACGATATCTACACAAGATAGTGTTAAAAAAAGAACAGTAAACACTTTATTTAGGTAGTAGGTACGTAGGTATTTATACCCACACGCGTCTTGTGCTGCGTGCGCGTTGCAACCGACTAGCGTTGTTCCGGTATTCCGCGTGCGCGCGATCGTACCTAAACATGGGAGTGGGACAGGCCTGGCTAGGCTCCGATCGAAAATCTTCACACTCCTTTACAGTTACTTTATACTTTGTTTACAGATATTTTAATGATGCCAACAGCAGTCCAGACCCATCCAGACCGTCACTACAGATAGACTTAAAAATGAAAATTTAAATAAATAATTTGTAAATAAATAATTGTTTCATTTATTATTATACTATAAGACCTTTTGAAATAAAAAATAATTGTATTTACCCTAAAGTCCCGGCCCTACATATCATAGGATGTATGACTATTTTTCATTGCACCATAGTATGGAAAAAAAAAAAAAAAAAAACGTCATGTTCAATTTCTGCATACGGTTTATCACCAATGTTCGTCAGATGGCGGTCTGAACTTTAGTTCTCTTGGTAGTTTGTGGATGGGATGGGGGACGGGACGGGACCGGGACGGTTTTTTTTTTATATTGAATTTGTTCATGACTGTGGATATAAAGTCCTTCAGTTCAGTCGCATACATTCTATTTATAATATCACTTTCATATAGTCCGCATTAACTCTCACATAGTCCGCATTATTATTATTAGTCAGTCACTGTCCAGTCATGTTTTAGTAAAATGGTGGTCATTGTACTAAAACTTTCACGGACTTTTTGAGACGAACTTGTAAAGTCACGATACACTTAATAAATTTTATTTCACTTTGCTGGTGCACATGGATTGATCTCTATTGGATAAAATACCACTGATGATATGCAATAAAACTCAAAATACACGAATTTATGAAAATAAAAATGAAAACGCAACATCACTCTGCAAGATCTCGACAAAAAGTTAAGGTACTTATACCTATGTACACACGGCTACAGATCAAACTATACATTTCCAGTATAAGCTGATCACGCATTGTATAGGATTTCCGTACAATGACAGGTAAGCTTATATTGGAAATGTATAGCTTGATCTGTAGTCGTGTGTACCACCAGCCTAGGCGTCTAGTCTCCATCTCATGTATCCTATCCCAGTATCTATGGTTTATAGAATCGTGTATTTTTAGTTTTATTGCATATTATCGGTGGTATTTTATCCAATAAATACACAGACATTTAAAAACAAGTATATGCCTGTGAATAAATGTCAATCGATGTGCACCAGTGAAGTGAAATTAAATGAATTAGGTATGTGTATCGTGCCTTTTCAAGTTGTCTAAAAAAGTCCGCGTAGATTTTTAGTACAGTTACCACCATTGTAATAAAACATGACTTTTATGGAGTGACTGATTGAGGACTAATGTGAAAGTGATTTATTGTGACTGGAAAATATTATAATATAACATGACACTGGCAGAAATAAGTCTTAATTTGGATTTGGTTGCCAAAATAAGAAGAAGTACCTCCTTACAAGATATTTTTATTTGTCAGTTTTATCCATAGTATCCCCTATAGTAGTCTGTGGTTTTATCGATAACATATTTAATTTACGATGCACGATGATGGTCGCTTCACTAGAAAAGTCAGAGAACTGTGAAACAAATGTCTATATTTTGACGATTTTGAAGGTTGGTTGGTAATTTTATTCATTGTCTGATGATTGATTGTCTGTCTCAGTTAAAAACAGTACCTACTCGAACTGTTTGTTTCTATTTCTAGTATGTAATTTCACTGATTTTTATATGTGCTTGAAATAGCCTAAAGCTATAATCAAAAATCTACATGAGTTTACATTTGGAAGAAGTTAACGAAACACAACAATTGATGCAGAATGAACCCGAAGAAGATGACCAGAAAATATTGCAGGCGGCGACTTCACCCGTTACCAGCAACAAATTGTCGAGTGAAGCTGCCAGCCTTACTTCAAGGAATGTTGGACAGCTTCTAACGAGTACAGGGAACAATAGTGTGAATGAATCAACAAAGGTTTCTTACGTTAGTGAAAAGCGCTTACATCGCGACTTGATGCGTTCTAACAACAGCAATAGACCCAAACTTTCACAAAAAGAAACACCAGATGTTAAGCACATGGAGAAAGCATTGTTGGAGCTACTGGATGATTTTCATACAGGGAAATTGAGTGCTTTTGGTTCTGGATGTAGCATGGAGCAAATGATAAATATAAGAGATCAACAGGAACATTTGGCTCGACTGCACTTCCGTCTATGTGCTGATGTTGAGAAGCCTACAGATGATAGTTTTGAAAACTCAGGAGCAAGAGACAAAATGGCTCAACTTGTGCAGAGTTTAGAACAATTGTCTGCATCCATAGAACATCTGCATTCTGATGACAATTTGAATAATGGTAGTGGTGAAAGTAAATAATTGATTATTATAATTGCTAGTATTGAGAAAACCTGTGTATATTCATGTTATAGTATTTATTATACTGAAAATATTCTAGTGATTCATTATTAAAAAAAAGATTGGGAAAAAACTACAGTTACATTAGTATAAAGGTTAATGTCAGAATTTGATCTAAGAGGTGTTGGACCCATGAGCATGCTCTTTTCTCAAAATTATGATTTTGTAGTATCTAAACATACTGGTATGATGTAATAAGAATGGTGTAATAATGTGGTGTTGTGTTCATGTAGTATATAAGGTCACACAAGATGGTACAGTGGTACCCAACTGATAATGCACGTCTTGAATCTTCATTGTATAATATAAGTATGGCCTGTAAATTAACTGCTTAAAACTTACAATCAACCTTATATCAAGAATAAAAGTTCGTGGCGTTCATTTGGAGCCATAATGGCTCCACAGATTAGTTACTAGTATGGCTCCAAATGAACACCGCGCTGTCAGTGTACTGACTGAGTGACGTTTTAGTGAGTGCAGCTCTGAGAAAAATAATAAATATGACGGTTTGTGCAGTAAAATTGTGTCATAATTCACCAGGGAAGAAAGATAAGAATTCTTATGTAACATTCCACAGGCAAGCCACTAATTTTATTGTGTAATTCATCTAAAATAACAATATTCAAAAATAAAAATACTTCACTCAGATTTCGAGCAAAGTGTTGCCAGCTGTTTTTTGTGCGAATTTGCATTGTTTTACGTAATTGATACTGATTTTGTTATTAATAAAGTAGTTGAGTCGCGATAAGTTGTTTCTTTTACTTATAGCTATTATAACCGACTAGCTGTCCCCCGCAGTTTCACCCGCGTTCTTGGGATAAGTGTAGTCTATAATACTTGGGATAATGTAGCTTCATATTAGTGAAATAATATCGAATCAGACTGGTAGAAAAAAGAGAATATAGCTTGGAAAATATTGTCAAAGCGGCAGTTGTTCCGGAAACAAATTCAAGTTACAGGCTTTTAAAATTTCAATTTTGTTAATGAAAATTAATTTTATTTTTATTTATTTATTTATTACCGTTTTAAACCATAGAAATAATATATACCTAGAAAGAACGTCGCCATACTACCCGAATATATAAAACAGGCCAACTTTTATAGGCTGCCGCGCGTAACAGCTACGTTTTACGCTCCCTCTGCGTCATTCTGCTTGTCATAGTGACGTTCATAAAGATAGCAGTTGTTGAAATATTCCAATTAAAATCGGGAGAAATTTAAATATTGATCATTATTTTGCATTTTTAGTTATTTTTATTTGATTTACGCCCTAACAGTTAGAGCGTATTTTTATCGACGCGTGCACAGCTGCGACACTCTATCTGGATGTATTCTTAATCAAAGTTTTAAACATATAAATCAAAAACAAACATTATTAGACAGCACTTAAAAACCACAGAGGTTTGTAGCAATGCTGAATTTAGTCTACATCTAAATTAATATAAATGGTAATCTAATTTATACAAACATTTAAAATAGGTATAACATTCGAACAAGCTATTATAAAATTTTTAGTACATAAGACATAATAATCAATTGTTATTATGGTTCTGTAATGTAGTTAAGAAGTGAGATTTTAACTTAACTTTAATATTTTTAGAAGTTAAATCATCACGTACATTTGAGGGTAGGTTGTTGATTAGCCGAGGAACAAGATAAGTAGCAGTTCTTTCGCCATACATATTGTTTGCGCGAGTCGTACAAAGCCGGTTTTGAGCGACCGCTCTCGTGTATACAGAATGTTTCATTTCTTTTTTAAGATCTTCTTTAAAATAGTATTTTTTTAGTAACATGTATTTAACTTGAGTATGAATAGGTAAGATTTTACAATGCTTGAAGAGTGCAATATCATCATTAAGGAACTGGTATTTGATTTTATTTGATACAATATTTTTCAAAATTCTAACTTGCAATTTATAAATTTGATTAAAAATAAAATTAATTATAAATACCTAATTACTACTTAATCTTCTTTTTCTATACAACCTATCATATATGAAACCTATCATTACCAAGGATAGCTACAAATTGTCTTGGTTTATTATGTTAAAATACCCGAAATGTGTAAGTACTATGAAACAACTAGTAATAAATAAATAAAAGGCTTGTGTGTGTCTATGATAAATTATCTAAGACGCAAAACTTTTGAAACTATTTTTATGAGTACTTACTTCCAATTTCACTAGTAGGCGAAATCGGAAGGTTAATTTTACCGAAAAAATTCGTTTAGCTTGCAACATTACTCGTGCGCTTGTGTTGGTGTCAGCGAGTGTAATTATATGGTACTCACGCATACATTGGTTGTCAAGTGGCTTACGTGTCGCGAGGATTTATGTTCGATACTTCGCTTCTAAGCGTAATAATTCAATGTTATAAAGTTAAAATTACATAAAAAATTAAATAAAGACATTACTTAACAAATTACAAAGAGAAATGACAAGTAAAGATTTTAAACTTAGAAAGACCCATAGAGGAGGTGGGGGTATGTGTGCGTGTGTGGGGGGGGGGTGTGTGTGTGTGTGTGTGTGAGTATGTATGTATAAGAGAGCATGTGTTTATTTTTGATGTAGGATTGTGTTTATTTTTCTATCTCAATTAGGTTCTCGGACTCTCGGTCTCATCATAGGAGAGGGCAAAGAATTTAAAACGTCCAGAAAGATAGTCGCCTCTATGGGAACATGAAATAAACAAGCCAGAATTGACAGTATTTGACAGCCGTGCGCAGTACGAACTGAGAGCGATTTGCTCAGGGAGCCCCTCAAGCGGAGTGAAATTAAATGTCATGCTTTAGTAAGGCCGATTATCCATCTGGGTAGAGGCACGATGCCCTATGAAAATCTTTGGGAGAGGGTTAATAGCCATTTATGGATTTTTGGTTTACAGTCATGCAGGGTGAGGGGAAAGATAATTAAATTGTTATTTATTTTATTATAAAGGAAGGGACTTAAATGATGGAAATGACTTCTCGCAAGGGCTGTTCTACATAATTCTGTTTTACACACCCTGCCCGTCTTACGCCTGTGGGAAGAGGCTACAAATGAAATGAGAGAATGTTTCCACAGAATACATTGCTGAAAAAAAAGTTGCCTGACTGTCAGCACAGCAAGTTGGTATAGATCGCGTGTTGGAAAACGCAATGGCTTGGAGAACATAACTTTCAAAATGCATCTCTGTGCTCTCTCCAGTCGCAGTAAATTAGTCTTACCGGAGCCACCCCATACAGAGATGCAATAGGACAAAACAGATTGTGCTAGAGCATAGTAAACAGTAGTTAGAACTGAAGAAGTAGAAGTAGTAGTTAGATCACTACTATAAGGTTCATAATACACTGCAGTTGTTAATTCCGTCTCACTTGCATGCAAGTCACGCCCCTCAGCATTATCATTTCCCGCGCTTTGAAAATGTATCTTCTGCGCAGTTACATCGGTAAGCCATATTAGTTGGGTACTACTGTACATAGTTGGATCGCCTCGTAAGGGGTTGCCAGAAATGTGTGCCGTCTTTTATACCTAAGGGTGGGCAAGGTGGCCACTATATAAAATCTCAGTAGTTTTGATAAGGCTTTGTACATAGTTGGATAGCTAAGTAGCTGATCACTTTACTACCATGTGAAATTAAGCATACAAACTCAAGAGGACAACAATAGATTATATATCATATTATTAAATATATTAGTATCACGAAAGGGTACCAAAATGCTTACCTACCCACTTTTGATGCTGAATAATCTGTAATAATGTAATTTGTAAATAGAAATATTCTATCATCACCAATCATCACGAAGAAGCTGATAGGTTTTTTTTTAAGTCGATTAATTTCACACTAAGTTAAATACGTCGTATTTACTGCACAATTTGTGTGGATTAGACGACACTGAAAATAAACTTGTAGGTACTTACCTACCTCTACAATGATTATAAACATTAAATAATTAGTTTTGAAAATATTAATGGAAATATATCGACAGATTGCTAGCAATGCTTTATACCATAATGCTGCAAGGAATCCATCATCATATCAGATTGACCCATTGACTTCCACTTCGAACGGTTTTGGGCCGCTTATATCCAGCGGCGCCCAGCGACTCAGACGAAGTCGGTCCACCTGGTGGGAGGTCGTCCCGCACGGCGCTTTCCAGTACCTACCTACGTGGTCGCCACTCGAAAACATTTCTTCCCGTCGGTTATCGGCTCTTCGAGCGATGTGGCCTGGCCATTGCCACTAACAATGTCCATCGTTTTCGTTCTCCGACGAATGTACTCATTTCGGATCCTGTCACGTAAAGAGATTTCAAGCATAGCTCGTTCTGTAGCTCGCTGAGTGACTCATGAGCTTACCTATTTTTAGACCACACGTCTCTGTTCCTTGTCATCACTAATAACACGCACTGATTGAAGACGTTTGACTTCAGACTCTGAGGTATTCTGGATATTACTTCTGACCAAGGATAATATTCCGTAGCTTCCTGAACGCTGCCCAGCTGAGTTGAATTCTTCGATTGACCTCTTTGTCGAAGTTGGACCTACCTAGTTGGGACAATTTTGTTCTAAGTTAACATACTCATCTACAACTTCGAGACCAGTGCTCCCAACAATCACCGGCATTGGCGGAATATGAACATTAGACATAATTTTAGTCTTGTCCATATTCATTTTAGAGGCCTAGGTACCTACTTATTGACCACCTCTCCATAATCATAATAAGGAATCCATATCAAATGGATGGAAATATTTTCAATGGAATAGACAAAGCTTTATTTGGCACACACACATCATTTCTTTCACGGAGCTTTCACGTATGTTTTATGAATGTATAATGTAAGTATATAATTTACCTTTTTAAATATTTTCTTATAAAGGTACATACTTACCTAACTCTGTCCAAATACATATACACACTCATAGAATACTATTACTCTGGCGAGTACACACTTCTACCATTACACAGAGAAATTCAATGTAATGTACCTATACACCACAGTTTTATATCTTTTATGTTTGAGTGATAAGCGCATTAGGAAATAAGTTTAATATAGTTATACCTATATCTACTTAAAAAAATTGTAAGATTATTTCTGTTGCTTTTCCAAATAAATAAATAAATACATGATCATATCTAATTAGTGACTAATAATTTCGTGAATTGTAATTTACAAGAGCAAAAAAAATTACGTCATGATGACGGATGAAGTGAAGCAATTTAATTTGTCTTCGGGTAAACTCGCCGTAGGTGCATAGGCTTGAATGATTGATATAGAAAAACATTCGAATTTTAATTGTAAAAGAGCTACTCTTTCAGAGATTCCTCTAAAGTTAATAATGTTGTTTTTATACTTTTTCTTAATTAGAAACCCCACTCCGTGTAGGCCTTTAGTTTGTCCAATATAGCAGAAAATGTAGTTCTGATGTTCTTCAATTTTGCAGCCAATTTTTCGAACTTCTGAGTCCTAGAAAATCACATTTTATCATCATTTTATGTTTTGCAGAATGTGGTTCGGTTCGAGGTACTTTTCTGTAGATGATAGTGATCTTACATTATAAGTACAGTCGAAGACAAAGATATGTATACACTTATCATTATAAAAAATAAGTAATCATAAAAAGCTCCATTAATTTGTACTCATCCAAATGCTCAAAAATATGTAAACAATATAGAAAACATAAATATGTACCCGACACGATCATAAATTTGTAAACATTAGATAAAACAAAAATATGTATTCATAAAAGATGCATAAAATTGTTACCACTCAATGTGCCAAAAATATGTATACAACCATCTGAGCAATGATGACACTGTATATGACACAAACATTCATTAATATATTATGTAGTATCGCTGCACACATGATTAAATATTTACGTTCTGTGATGTCTTTAGACCAGGTCATGACGTCATTTGCTTCTTAAATTTCACTTTTAATTTGAATATACTTTTCAATCTCAGTCGGCAGATTCAATTAAGGGTCAGTTCACACCGAAACGCGGCAAGCTTAGATAGCAATAGAATCTTTAAAAAGTGTTTGCCATGTTAAACTTTTCAGATACTGTTCCGATTGCTCTCAAAATGGATATTTGAGAGACATTGGGATCAGAAAACAAGAATCTTTTCTCAAAATGTCGAAAAAGTGTCCGCCATGTTGAACTTTTTAGATACTGGTCCGATTGCTCTCAAATTCGATATTTGAGAGACCTTGGGGTCACAAAACAAGAATCTTTTCTCAAAATGTCGAAAAAGTGTCCGGCTTATGAACCTTTTAGATACTGGTGACCCCAAGGAAGGAAATGTCTCTCAAATATCGCTTTTAAGAGCAATCAGACCGGTATCTAAAAAAATCTACATGGTGGACACTTTTTCAACATTATGAGAAAAGATTCTTGTTTTGTGACCCGAAGGACTCACAAATATCGATTTTGAGAGCAATCGGACCAGTATCTAAAAAGTTCAACATGGCGGACACTTTTTCGACATTTTGAGAAAAGATTCTTGTTTTGTGACCCCAAGGACTCACAAATATCGATTTTGAGAGCAATCGGACCAGTATCTAAAAAGTTCAACATGGCGGACACTTTTTCGACATTTTGAGAAAAGATTCTTGTTTTGTGACCCGAAGGACTCACAAATATCGATTTTGAGAGCAATCGGACCAGTATCTAAAAAGTTCAACATGGCGGACACTTTTTCGACATTTTGAGAAAAGATTCTTGTTTTGTGACCCCAGGGACTCACAAATATCGATTTTGAGAGCAATCGGACCAGTATCTAAAAAGTTCAACATGGCGGACACTTTTTCGACATTTTGAGAAAAGATTCTTGTTTTGTGACCCCAAGGACTCACAAATATCGATTTTGAGAGCAATCGGACCAGTACCTAAAAAGTTCAACATGGCGGACACTTTTTTGACATTTTGAGAAAAGATTCTTGTTTTGTGACCCAAAGGTCTCTCAAATATCGATTTTGAGAGCAATCGGACCAGTATTTAAAAAGTTCAACATGGCGGACGCTTTTTCGACATTTTGAGAAAAGATTCTTGTTTTGTGACCCCAAGGACTCACAAATATCGATTTTGAGAGCAATCGGACCAGTACCTAAAAAGTTCAACATGGCGGACACTTTTTTGACATTTTGATTTTGAGAAAAGATTCTTGTTTTGTGACCCAAAGGTCTCTCAAATATCGATTTTGAGAGCAATCGGACCAGTATCTAAAAAGTTCAACATGGTGGACACCATTTAAAAATTCTGAGAAAAGATTCTTGTTTTGTGACCCGAAGGACTCACAAATATCGATTTTGAGAGCGATCGGACCAGTATCTAAAAATTTTAACATGGCGGACACTTTTTTGACATTTTGAGAAAAGATTCTTGTTTTGTGACCCAAAGGTCTCTCAAATATCGATTTTGAGCGCAATCGGAACATTATGTAAAAAGTTCAACATGGCGGACACTTTTTCAACATTTTGAGAAAAGCACATAAAAAAAGTCCTGTCATTGTAACATTTGTAACTGATGTCAATCAACATTAAATCATTTTTTTAATTTTAAGTTACTTTTGTCGTGTGGGTGCAAACGGCCGACAGAGCTGAGACACTGTTGTGTGCGTGTCGACGCTCAGAACAGTTAGGTACTTAAGTAAGTGGCGTGAAAAAATAATGATCATTGAGCGGTGACGTTGGTTATGATTTTAATTCAATAAACTTGGAAGCAAGTCCATCCTCCTACTCCATCATCAGACCCTAAAAACCATATATGGTCAAAGTTCATTTCACGACAATTCCAACAACCCCAAACACAGCTGAGATAAGTTGCTCCGTTATGGAGTTCCAGTCTCCACCCTCCTACTCCATCATCAGACCCTGAAAACCATATATGGCCAAAGTTCATCTCACGACAATTCCAACAAACCCAAACATGGCTACGGCTACGTACCTAATTCAAAATATTTGAAATAGTAATCATGAATAAATATTTCACGACGAATCGTTGAAATTGCACAGTGAATGGAGCGACAATAACATTACCTTTCTCAACGACTTGATCACTTCATGCGGTAGGCGACGTTGCCAGCCAGCTTGCGCACGAGCTGACAACATCGCGAGCGCGAAACTACCAACGGACGCACGTAAAATTATTGATTTTTTTCAAAACTTTTTTCAAGTACCTACCGTTCTTCAATAAAATTCTATGAAGGCCTTGACTGCAATGAGTTTACATATTTTTGACTGTAATGTTGAATACATATTTATGATATTTTGGTTGTTCACAAATTTATGATTTGATACATGGATATATATTATTGAACTTGTTGTTTACATACATAATTGTCCATCAGTGTATACTTATTTTTGAACTTCTGTGTGTTCCCATATCTATGATAATGTAAACGGCTACTTTTTATGTGGCTTGGTGGTGTATACTTATTTTTGTCCTCGACTGTACATACCTACCTCTAGGGTTTTTACCATGTTGTTGTCTTTTCTTTTCTTAATAAGTGGAGGATGACGGTCTGATTCCCCACGATGACCAATCGGGTTGGGGACCAATCGGTTAAGTTTTTATGGTTTTTTAGTTCTTGCTTATTTGTTTTGTTCCGGTGGCTGATGACATTATCCTTTGCTTTTTGTTCTGGATTCGGATTTTCAGTGGGTATGACGTTGAGAGCATAACTATTATTGATATATTTTTATTGTAATAAAAAGAATAGAAGTAGGTATGTATCAATGTCAAATCAAATATGTACCCCACGTGCATCCCGAGTGTAAAGAATTGACGTGAGTAACGCGTTTGCGTTTACTTACTACATTTCCTTAGAGGTATTGGCACAGCGCCTCTAGCGAATACTCATGGTACTAATTTCTCCCATAGTAACTCAAACGCGATAGTACCTACCTATATGCGTTTATTAACGTTAATTCTTTACACTCGAGGGTACTGCTATACAAATAAACAACATTTATGGTTTTACCTTAAACATTTCACAAAAACCTTAATTAATAATCAAATACATTTATGGCACTTTCCAAAGTAACGAGGAGGCTAAATTAAATTTTTTTTTATTTACAATATTATTTTTTAAACCGTCTAAAAAATATATTTCGTCTTTGCTCTCAAAATGACCCACAATTGACTTTCTATACTCACCAAACACCGGGTTCAACGAGCAGTGCACTAATAGTAATTTATGCAACTGTTGTATAATAAACACGAATGTGGGTTTGTATCACATGAGGGTTTTAAGTCCTAATCATGTTGCATACAATACTTTATCTACACCCATGATCATTTTTGTAAACAGCAAAGTAATACATTTTTGCAATTCTAATATCGAATCCAAATGGCGAGATACGACGTGGATTCGAATAACCTCAGTTTTTTTTTATTCATACGGATACCACGGAGAATGTGGCTGTTTGATAAGTAAGGAATGGATCGAAAAAGCAAAAAAAAAAGGAGTTGCCTTATTTAATTAAGTACAACATTATAACACTTATGGATGATATAATGGTTACTATGACACTGGTTGTTTTAATGTTGGCAATAAGCTAACTGTTATATGAACTTTTATAGAGGATTAATAGCATGGGTGTAGATCGTAGAGTGAAGATACCTGTGTAGATAAAGATTAAAAAAATCGAATTCAAATCGGTTCACCCATTAAAGATTTAAGGTAGGACACAGACTTTCACGGGGGGGGTCGGGGGTTAAAAAGAGTTTCTCATTAAAATATGCACACAAACCTAGCTCGCACGTTTTTACTTCATTCCTGTGGACATTTGGATCTCCCCCATAGACATACATCTAAATAGATGCCGCAAGTGTATTTACTTCGCGTGTCAAAATCTGTGCAAAAATGGGGCCGAATGTTCTTCTTTTGAAACTGTTTCGCGCGGACAGGGAACTCGCATAAGGCTGCATGTCCACCAGAGATGTGTAGCGAGGGATATGTTTAGCTGTCAAATAGGATAGCTTCATTTTCACGGTAAAAATCTAATGCCAGCCGAACTAAATCAATCTTGTGACATTATGGTAGGTACAAAAAAAGTTACTGCTTGGTTTTCATACGGATGGAGGGACTTGCGGTATCTATTTAGATTTATGTCTGTGGATCTCCCCTATTATAATGTTTATTTCACAAATATCACATTGTTACATTATCAAGTAATTACTTATTTAAACTTATTCTAATAATTTAATCACACCGGAATATTTCTTATGACTAACTCAACTTTCAGGATTGAAAGTACTCTTGGATACAAAAAGCTTTAACTTTGGGACCGTCTCTGAAAGCGCGAAAAAAGAATCAATTGTTCCATTCAAAATTCAATACCTACTACTAAAATGAACCCATATTTTTGTTTATTGCTTCTTCTGATATCGGAATGTACGAATTTAATAATACATGATATAGGTACTGCGGGCATCGATTGATTGCCACAGTTGACAGCGTGCTGCCGTGTGAGCGCGCCCGAGTCAATAATCAATTCGATTAAATTATAAACATTGGTAATGCGCCTTAACACATCCTAACTATTATAAATGTGAGTTTGTTTGTTTATTTGTTACGCCTTCACGCATCAACTACTAAACGGGTCATCATGAAATTTGGAATGCAGATAGCCTATGGTATGGAGGACATAGGCTACTTTTTATCCCGGGAACGCGGATGAAACCGCGGGGGACAGCTAGTATAATTATATATAAATCCAGTAATTATTTCAAAGAGGAACAGGAGAAATTTTACAAAGGACAAGCCTTTTCGCCCATAATATCCTCATCCCAAATCATTCACTTCCCACATGATCCGTTGACTGCGGCGCGTTCAAGCGTGAATATGCAGGCTGTCCCAAGAAGTAGTGTCAATCTCAATCAATGATCCAGGTACCTCTAAGGATGCTCTACCTCTGGATTTTCGATTGACACTATTTCTTGGGATAAATGTTTGCGTAAAAATGCTGTCTGGGACTGCATTTCGGGATGTAGTAATAATTGGTAGTATACGGATTAAGAAGTGGACGTATAGGCCGAAATGAACACAAGGGAGCTTCAGAACAGGAACTGAATTCCTCTAAAACTAGTCATAGTTTTATAATCCTAATATAACATTATCATTTATCGTTATTAAAGGTTTTGCACGTTGACAGCGCCAGCGCAACAACGTGGGTCACCAGTACTCCAAAAGAAACCTTCATTGTTTAATAACTAAAAACCAAAGTGAATACATAAATATATAGGTATTATCTATGCCATAGATTGTTTATTGCCATATTTTGTTTTAGGGTCAGTTCACACCGAGACGCGACGTGAAGCGACGATGCCTTAAGGGGCCAATTGTTTCGTGCTGCGCAGAGCGGCGCCACAAAACGCATCACATCGCACTGCGAGGCGCCTCATGAAGCCGCGTGAAAATTACTAGCAGCACGGACTTAGCGAACTCTCGTTGGCCGCTTCTACTGGCGAAGGAACGCCGCGGGGCGTATTTGAATTCTCTCACTGAATTGTGTAGCTCTTTGTGTAGTAAATGAAGTTATATATTGTATCGCGTGCGCGCCGCATCGCTTTTGGTGTGAGTTGACCCTTAGAGTTATTATGGTATTTATGGTCTTCGAAGAATATAAAATATTAGGAAATCTAATCCATATGTAAAATTATGAATAAAATAGGTCAAATCATGTTCTAATGTTACAAGAATAATTGATGGTATCCAACACCTTTCAGGTGCTTTCTACAGGTTGGACATTTTTTACCACTTGCCTTAATAGCTGCTTGTATACATTTTAAGCAGAACACATGACCACACACTGTAGATGCAACTAAAGTTTTACCTAAGTTTTCCATACAGATTGGACAGTCGCCAAAATTTCTAGAACTCTTTGGTGTATCTTCATCTGGTGCTGTTGGTTTAGTTATTCTTGAAGACACAGACATATTACTGCCAAGATTACACCTTGTCTGATCAGGTGCCGCAGTGCTTGGTTGTTGTTTTTGTAATAGATTATGAAGATTAGCAATAATACTACTACTCAAACAATAGCCATTTTGCAATGATGATGCCAATTGAGTCAATGATTTCTTATGTGTTTCACTATGAATATGACGCATTGGTGTCTGTCTATATGAAGGTAAATTATCATCAGTTAAATCTACAGTGCATTCTCTTTGTTGAGGGATATTTCGTGATTCCCCACTATGGAAGAAATTTCTAACAATGCTTTTCATCATATTTTCTCTCTTTTCTGCTGATGTGTGTTTTTTCCTTGGGCTTTTTTGTGCTGCATTTGGGTTATTAATTACTTCAATGGGGCTATTATGAGCTGCGTTGGGGCTCTTACGCACTGAACTGGAACTGTTTTGAGTTTCACTGGGACAGTTACGAGTTTCACTGGGACTATTGCAAGGTTCACTGGGTCGATTCGGAGTTTGACTGATATCAATAGTTGGTGGTGTGATTGAGTTATTGATAGTTTCTGGGATAATAGTTGGATCATTGGTAGTTTCTTTCGTACTGAGAGCATTGGTTTGTCTTTCTATTTTATTGCCCAAATTTGGGTTGTCTATATTAGGTTCAATATGAGTTATCACATTGAATTTACTTTTATCAGCAAATTTACCTATTATAAAATTATTTTCTCGAATAAGATCATCAATTTTGATTACTTCCACATCATGATCATCAAAACTCTGGTTTATATCAATAGAACTGTAATAGTCATCAACATCGATGGGAGTATTGTTTATGTTTGTTTTTTCTACGTCATCAGGTTCTATAATTTCAACTAGATCCTCACTATCAGGTTCTTCAGTCAATATAGGATTGAATGCACCTGAAATTGAAAAAAGGTTATAATTAAATATACTTAGGCTTCCAAATCAGTATCAACAAGGTACAGTTAAACCAGTACCTATTCATAAAAAAGGAAAGTTGGGAAGTGTCTTAAATATGACTGGGACAATTGCCTTCAGAATTTGACCAACCCTGAATCCCTCCATCTTACAAAAATTATATTTTACTAGGCAACAATTGGCAGAATTTGCCAACCAAAAAAAAATTACATAGGTAATACCCCTACCCTACCTCTACCCTATCCTACCTTAGCAACTTTCTTAATTTTTTCATTCATATGAACTTTCTCCTGACAATAACAAACACAACAAAAAAAGAATTAGCAAAATCGGTCCAGCTGATCACGCGTGATGGCGTGACCAAGGGAAATAGGGATTAATTTTTATATATATAGATAGGTATTTTACTTTCCAGCCAGTGAGAGTAACTTCTGAACTACAGGTCTTAGAGAAAAACGCTGAAAGGAACCCCGAGCTGAATTTTAAAGAAAATAAAAGTGGCATTATTTATTTTAAAAAATAGATTTTTCAGAGATGTGGAAATGAAAAAAAAACAGTATTCTGCTTCTACGTCACAATATATGAATAAAATTATGCATTATCTTGCTCACAAGTTGGCAGAAGTTATCCAAAATATACGTATAATAGTGGTAAGTATTAATTACATACTAAAATAACATTCAATACTGCTTGCCTACATAGTCTAAAAACCAATGCACACCACATGAACATCGAGTTGAAAAGATCTGGTGTTGTGGACCAAGACTGTATCAGAGTGGTAGCCACGAGACATACAATGATTGGCTAGCAGAGCCCTACAATCAAATCTAATTATAATTCAACTCAACCTGTGTCAATTGTATTTCAGTATTATTTGTAATTTTCTTGTAATGCTGTGTTAATATGTAATTCATATTTCCATATTGTGTAAAACATGTGTTACCATAAAATGGTCACAGATATGGCATATATCCGTGAAGACCTGTATTGGCTTATGATAATGATAACTATTCACATTTTATGTTTGTTATTGTATAGCTGTTGGTCTTCCCACAATAAATAAATAAATATGTAATTATCAGTCTTACCTTCATCCAAAGGTTCAATAATTTCAACTGAATCCTTATCATATTTTTTTGCAGGCTGTATAAATGAGTCATCATCTATGACAATAGTTTCACAAGAAGTTTCAATCAATTCAACATCATTGTGTGAAACATTGTTACCATTTTCAGCAACAAAACTCTCATTGAAGGATTCAGCATTTTTAAGAAAAGTCTCATTATCTCTTGAAGTGCTGGGTATTGGCGAAAATGACTGTGGCCTGCCACTTAATTCTGGACTATTGTAATATGTATATGCAACAGTTTTGTTGCTATCATTACTCCCATCACTATCATCATTTTCTATTAATCTCTCTGCAATCTCATCACTTTTAGCATTAAAAATAGATTTTGATATATTAACCTTCTTTGACCGTTTTTGACGTTTTTTTGGACAGGAATCCTCATCTTCAGAAGCTGCATTCAACTCTAAGCCATAATCATCACCTTTACAGAAACTTGTGTTTGGTTTTCTAATTACTTGTTCGCGTTCTTTACAGCCAATAATGTATGGTATCCCACTCTTTTTAGGTTTCTTTTGTGGAACTATAGGTGGAGGCGGTAGGACATCAATAAGGTCAGTTGGATCAGAAATTTTAGTTATCCTGTCCAGTAATCGTGATGCAATGTTTTTAATAGATTTGGGCGACAACGGGACCTTCTCAGCTGATTTAGGCTCTTCTGGGGACTCACCATCTGAATCTTCATACATTTTTTCCAGTTCTGCAAGTGTTGGCATTGGTTTACCGTTTCCACAAATTTTCGGATCATTGTTTTTGTTGGAAGATCGTGTAGTTCGTATTCTAGAACTCCCACTGCTTCGTATTCTTTTTGAAAGCTGCTTAGAAACCGCGATTGAATCTTCGTCATTTGTAATGGTGGTTGATTTTCTTTTTTTCTTTGCGCTGGGCTCTGTATCATTGTTACCAGAATTATTTGACTGCCCTGGTTTCTTCCGTACATTCTTACCAGGGAACTTGGGCATACTTGACTATTCAATATTATAGTACGATCAATTTTGATGATTAGATACCTTTGGGATTCTTTATGTATCAGAATATTATCAGAACTTTAGGCACAAGTACAGATAGCAACATAGAATACTATTACCTATTACTCTGGATAGCAATAACAATTTTTGAACTTGAACCACTTGAACCAAACTTGAAAACATAACCTGAACATAAACACAAAGCACATTAAAAAAAAAAACCTGACCATGGATACAAAGTCCTTCAGTCGCATAAAGGATCATGGCGAGATTTGTACAAAAAAAAAATTTTGAGACGTTGGAATGACGTTATAATTGATCCTTGGTGCCTAAGGAACACCTTGAGCCATTTAAAATATTTTTAAAACCCCGGGATAAAAATGAGAATTTCTATGGGATGCCGGCGAATCGCGACTATTCGCGACCAAAACCATTATGTTGTTGTTATGTTTTGCGGGGTTTATAAAATATTTCAAGTATATTATTAGGTTGCTGGTAATGTAATCTCAACATTGGAAGTGATTCAATACCGTCTAAAATGTTTTACTTTTGTGTACAAATCAATGTATGGAGCTCGCCATGATTCTTTTTATAATAATATCACTTTCATATAGTCCGCACATTAATTTTCACATAGTCCGCATTATCAGCCACCGTCCAGTCATGTTTTATTGAAATTGTGGTCTTTGTACTAAAGCTTTTCACGGACTTTTTGAGACAACTTGTAAAGTCACGCACGATTTACCACAGGCATATAAGAAGAAGACTACTACTTATAATTTTGTTTGGTAACCAAATCCAAATTAGGACTTATTTCTGCCAGTGTCGAGATACCTTATAATTACATATAATATAATATAAAAATTAAAATATCATTTCATCATTTTTATAAATCACTTTCACATAATAGTCCTCAGTCAGTCAGTCACCGTCACCGTCCATATAAGTCATATTTCACTACAATGGTGGTCATTGTACTAAAACTCTTCAAAGACTTTTTGAGACAACTTGAAAAGTTACGATACACATAATTCATTTCATTTTGCTCCACTGGTGCACATGGATGGATCTTTATTGGATAAAATACCACCGATAATATGCAATATTGCATATTTATTTGTGGTATTTTTACTCAAAACACTCGAATTTATGAAAACAAAAACGAAAACGCAACGTCACTCTGCAAGTTCCCGCCATAAAGTCCCAAACTTTATTAATTCCATAGAGAACTCAAAGCAGTGCTGCCAGTGTTCTAGTGCTGCTAGAATCAAATAGGCTTGATTAAAATATTATCGATTTTTATTCGAGTAGTTTACGCACCAGGGAATTGATTTTCATTATGCTATTACCCACCGTAAACTAGGGGCAAAGTACATTTTTCGACTCCTGTTTTCTCGGTACTAATCGAACTAACCTTCGAAATAATGAGCAATTTGAGCAATTTGAATGAGAGATTCTCGATATCTATGATATGCTCAAAATACCTGTCAAATCGTGAACAAATTGGTTCGAATTATATATTGCGAATTATCAACAGTTTGACAGGTATTTGAACATTGAGGTATCATGAGAACAACGCTCATTTTCTAGGGCTTCTCCGGCGTGTAAATGCCATTAATTAGCGCGCTATTAGACATAGTAGTGGCCGGATGCTATCGTGCTATAATCGCATACATCAGTATCGAAGAGGGAAATATGTTTTTTTTCGAGTTTTCTTTTTTACCTTCGTAGAACAATATGGATAGATATTTCAGTGATTCGCGACCATAGTAGTATCTAGGTTCGGGTCAAATCTTGCAAGTCAAATTTCACCCAATCCAGCGTTCGGATTGACTTGATATTTGGTAAACATTAGTATATGGGAGGGAAGACATTCCAAGTACAGTCAATAAAAAAAGCTTGTATTAAAAATGAAATTTTCAACAAAATTTTATTAAAGTTAAAAAAGAAATTGTAACTTAATGTAATCAGCTCTAGACAATAACACCTGACATGCCGAGACTGTGCTAATATTCCTCGTTCCGTGGTGGAGGAAACCTGCTGGATGGCTGTTTAAATCGAGAGGGTACCAACTAGTGTCTCCTCCAGTAGTTGACCCTCAACTAAAGCTTTTTTCTTTTTTAATTAGCGTGAGGAAATCCACATAGGATACCCGACCGCCCTGGGGGGGAGCGGCCAGGTTATGCCGGACTTTTACCGGCTAAAACCCCACGGTGGTCGCCACCTGCGCTACAGCGGGGGGCGGGCTCTCGTGCAGATCGCGTACCTGCTCGCCCCTCCAAGCGCGGCCCTGTGATAGCCCGTCCCGGGGGAAGTGTGATACCTCCCCCCGCGGTGCTATCGCACGATGAATCGTGACCACAACGACCCATCGTCCTCCTCGGGGCCGCTTCTGGGCGTTCAGGGCCCCCACTGCCCACCGATTGCCCACGACCCCGAAGGTCCCCGTTCAGTCGCCTTTTACGACAGGCAGGGGAACACCGAAGCTGTGATTCTAAGCCCCAGCTACGGGGCAGGAGTGCCGCTACGAGGCACGGCCGCGCCTCGGCGGCGTCGTCTCCGGGCGGGATCGCCCTCTCCCGATCCCGCTCAACAGCCTCCTTCTGGACCATTATGGTCTCACAGAAGGAGGCTACGGCCCTCCACGCCGTATCCCCCGCTCAGCATCGCCGACACGACTGCTGGCAGGGAGAGATTCCGACCGATCAGGTCGACCAGGATCCGTCGCTCGGATTCCCACGCGGGGCACACCGCGAGCGTGTGCGATGCGGAGTTCTGGTCGCTTCCACCACAATGAAAGCAAGCCGCCGTCGCCTCACGTCCGATCCTACACAAATAATCACCGAAGCACCCATGCCCGGTGAGAAACTGTGTAAGTCTGTAGGTGAGTCGTCCACCTTGTCGCTGCATCCAGGCCTCGAAGACCGACAGGACTGCTCAGACAATGCGTTTGCGCGCATGCTGTTCCTCGCGGAGCCTTGCACGCCGCGTTGCGAATGCGATAAGTCGCTCCTGCCGTCTGATCGCCTTCACCACTCTGGCGGACGATGCGGATCCGGTCATAAACCCTAGCATCCATGTCCGCCGCTGCCGCCTCAAAGGATATTGTGCGATATCCCCGTACGATCCGTAGGGCCAAAAAAAAACAATTGGTGTGGCTCTACAATTCCAGAACCCATCCCACAAGAGAGAGAGAGAGACTTTGCCTCCTTATGTGTGCTCTACCGCTTGTACACACAGCTACAGATGAAGCTATACATTTCTAGTATAAGTTGACCTCTCATTGTACGGAAATCCTATACATTGCGAGATCAGCTTATACTGGAAATGAATAGCTTGATCTGTAGCCGTGTGTACAACGGGCATTGTCCTGAAAAATTGTTTAACTTGATGCCCGCGGTTACCTATTGCATCCTTCGCTATCAACTAGGTTGAACCTCACAAATTATTTTCTACCTTAGATTTGTACTTAGTATTTATATACTCTGAGCTTAGATGTATTTCGTAATAAGCTATCAATATCCCTATTTTAAATCGGAAAGAATTTAAAGGACCGCAGAAAGATTGTAAAGAGTTTTCTTGATGCTCAATGTCAACAAAATCGATGAAATAAGAAATCCTGATGTGACTCTTTTACAGGCAAGAAGATATCTAAATACCTACCAATGGATAGAGTTAATCGTGCTCAATGAAAGTTTGTCAAGTAGGCATCATGTCGATACCCGGCGTGAAATGGCTTACATAAGCGGTGCTCAGTGGGTACTGGGTGCTGTGACCAAGCGTACAGCAGCGGTTTCGGTCAGTCGCGCTCTGCGTCGCTCGCGATACGAACGTTTCGTACAATACGCAGTTACAAGCGCACCGCGCCCGAAACACCCGATTATTTACGTGAAATCATAAAATATAAACTTCAGAGCATTAGTGGTAACTTTATTATTACATTAATTTTATCATTCAATATGCCGCGTTCTTTGTTTTGTCTATTATCACTTCATGTGTTAGTAAACTTTTGAAAAATGCATGAGCGCCAAACCAAACGCTAGTGGGAAACGTTCGTAAAGTTTGTGTTTTATAACTATCTTGACAGATTAGGTGACTAAAAAAAATTATATTGCTAGCAAAAGCTTGTGTTTTTAATACTACCTAATGTATAAAATAAGGTTTGTGTAATTCGAAATAAGGTAACTTTTGTAAGGAAAATCATCTTATTTTAACGAAAAACATGGAGTTCGAATTAAAAGTATAATAAAAGTTGTTCGAATTAATAAGTACATAAAATATTTGTTAACATTTTTTGGTTGGCGTATTGTTAAGATATTCTAACTCTCATGCTATAGGTCGTCGATTCGATAGACATTATTTTGTTGTCATGAACACGTCTGGAGTCTAACTTAAGTTTTAAGCAGACCTAGGCTTAATAGGAAATATGTGCTAGGTACGAGTTGTAAGAGGAATATAATTTTCACAATAAACTATAATATTTATGAAAATTCACGTATATTGTATGTATGTAAAAAAAGGTCATATAAATAATACCTTGAAAATGTATGCGTAAAAACTTACGTTGTTATATTTCAGAACCGACTCATAATATATAAACACTACGCGTACCGATAAGGTATTTTATCTACACACTATCATCAAAATAGAAATAACTATTATCAGAGATAAATCAATTAATAATATTATCTAACCTTTTTCGAGGTATATACGTGTATATGTATATATATATAGTCGATTTTCGTTACCTACTTAATTAAACTCTAACACTGACTGACATGCAAGACATGGCCATAACGAGAAGACCTAGAGATTAAAATTTTGGAGAATTCAACTCATAAGGGGGCAAAATAGGGGTATATAATATAGCTTAATTTTCAAACCAGCCGCTTAGCATCCACTACGGGGGTAAAGCATCTGTTACGAGGGTACTGTAGCTCTCATAAGAGCGTAGCACATCTACGAGATTGTAGCTCTCATAAGAGCGTAACACATCTACGAGATTGTAGCTCTCATAAGAGCGTAGCACGTTTACGAGATCGTAGCACGCCTACGAGAGTGTAGCACTACTACGATAGCATAGTACCCGCTACAGAAGCTTTTAAGGGCAAATTAATCGTGTCTGCTCCGAAAGATGTAACATCTGTAAGCATCTACACAACAATAATAACATTTTTTATTAAAACTTATAAACAACTATTTAGATAAACACTATCAACATAGTTTTCCGGATCTAGCAAACCGAATTGATACACTCAGGCAAAACGTAATTGACCAGGCTTTAAAGTAAACTTAAAGCATTATTGTAATATTAATGTATCGGGTCTATTCGCGCACAGATTATTATCAAAATTTTATTTTGACTAACCTCGACGTTTCGACCAAGTTGCATTGATCGTGGTCACGAGTGAACTGTGAACAAACGAGTGAAGTTAACGTCGAGGTTAGTCAAAATTAAATTTTGATAATAATCTGTGTGCGAATAGACCCGATACATTAATATTACAATGAATTTAGTTCGCGAAAGCTTAAAAAGTTAAAGCATTATATTTAGCATTGTTCTGTAAATCTTTTAGCGGTTATACTGTGGTTATACAGCTAATATCTGTATTAATTATAACTTATTATTATCAAGACCTTTATATACAATTGGCGTGGAGACAGACAATGGCCCCGAAGGTGGCAAATATTTTATTCAGAGAGAATAAGACTTTGAATTTTTCAGCAGAATTATATATTTTTGTTTATTGGATCATTGAGTCATTCTTAAAAATGCGTAAAGTAGGTACTTAGTTTGTACCTTATATATTAAGGTACAAACTAAGTATATTATATTAAAAAAAAAACAACAAACAATGAGCAAATTCGTAGCACCAATTTTTTCAATTAAAAATATCGTTGGTATCGTAATGGCCTCGCAGAATTCTGCCAAATTTTATGCTTTCACTGAATTTATGTGAAAATTCAGAACAGTTAGGGATTTCGCAATTAACGTGGCCATTTATAAAGGGATACGCAGTGAAAATAAATACTCAATAATTACACGGTACTCACTAGATATATATAGATATATACCACGTGAATCTTCATCTATATATATAAAAATCAATGTTTGTATATTTAGCTAATTGTAATGTACGTGTTCCTATCATCATCAATACCATCAGCCTATATAATGTCCACTACGCGTGCCCACTGAAGTAGGCTAGTGGTCAATCTACTGTTCGAGTTTTCAAGCCTCCACCTAGGAGGCCTTCAACTAACGTAACGACTAGGGACCAACGGGTTTACATGCCCTCCGAAGCACGGCAAACGCTCGAGTTGAAACCAATAGGTGGTTACCAGTATAGTGTATTATCTATGGGTCACCCATACGTACCGGCCTCGTCGGTGGTATATTAACTTTGCCGATTGATACTAAACCACGAGCGCTTCATATACCATTCATCTAATTGCGGTGAAATTTTGGTGAGTTGTTGTTACACAGGCCCAAACTTGACAGAAAAAAAGGAGGCGATATATACACTCCGACCAGTACCTAGTAAAAAAAATCCTTCGCTCGTGTCTGAAGTTTAGAAGTATTGGTGGTGAAGAAGTATTGGTATAGGTCACACCCACAGAGATAAACATGTTCTACTCCTTTGCTGTTGACATGTTGAACATAAACGCGGGTAGAAATTCTCCCGGCATCGGCATCGTAAGCTAGCAATATTAATTAAAATCTATTTATTAGATTTGCCGTGAAAATGTAGCTTGCTGACAGACAGAATGACTTTAATATCTTATACTTATTGTCATATCATTCCTTATTATAATATCATAATTAAAAAGTTGATTACATTTCGTCAATGCCAGACAAACTGATTCATGACTAATGGCCGATTCCTATAATTTACGGTCTGTTATTGGTTAAAATTAAGACTAATATATCTTTACTAATTATGAAGCAAAGACCTCAAAGCTTTGCATAGCAGAACCTCCCATATGGAAGTAGCTATCACAGGTAAAATTAGCTTACGAAATGATCTATATGCCCAGTTTGGCAATAAAAAACCCTACCATTGGTAAGCAAAACGATTCGTTTTTGTTTATAGAAACCGGGTATTAAGGGGTAAAAGGGGAATCATGGGTGAAACCGCGGGACAGGCAGTAAGTGATTGATAATTCTATTTGATTGCTTACAATAAATGATTAGGTATGTTTACTATAATGTAACATTTTATTCGCCAACAAACTGTGTTGTGCAGTTTGGCGAAACTGTATAATTTATAATAATGCGGCGATTTAAACGCAGTTTTTTATTTATAATTATTTCCATGTAAATATTGCCTTTATAATTTTAGGAATAAATTTTAATGTTTATAGTTTTTGTTTAGTTTAAAAATAATATATGTTTTAGTTATTTTATAGTAATAGGGTAATAAATAGTTTATTTCGTTTTTAATTTAATTGTCAGTAGTGTTAGATCAATAAAAGATGTATAATAGAATTTATAAAAAATTATAATAAATAAAAAATTAAAATAAACCAATACATGAAAACTAACATTCAATCAAAACTTATTTAGCCAGGTATATCGTATATCTCACTACGAACCGTACAAAGTTACCACAAATAGCTCAGAGATCTAAAGATGATTGATATCGTCAGTTCCAGTTAATGTGCTCCATTATATTGTAACATGCTCGTCGAAATGTTATGTGGAAGTGATATTGATTTGTGAAATGGAGAGGAGAGCGGAAGACGGCAGACTTCGAGCACCGCTGCCTCAAGAACAGGGCAAGTATCTATTTAATGGAAACAGCTAATGGCGTGATGAGTAGTGAGTTGTATCCGTAACTTTCAAGGTTTCCTTAGTTAGTATTCTTAATAACTCGATTTTTTCTTCCTTTATCGGTAAAGTCAAACGTAGATTGGTAAAATTGAGCTATTTGAAACTTCTATACAAGAGTAACAATGACAAAAAAAATTACGGCGGAGGGAAATATCTATTATAAAAATCACGTTGCGGATTTTATCCTTCAAAGAAACGCCGAACATAGCTCTTTCCATAGCTCGCTGAGTGACATAACATTTTTAGACCAGTCTATGCGTTAGTGTCCACGTCTCGGCTCCGTAGGTCATGACAGGCAGGACAGACTGGTTGTATACCTTTGTCTTGAGACTGCGGTATAGACTACTTAAAGATATGGCGAAGCTTTCCAAATGCTGCCCAACCCAAACGAATCCTGCAGTCGGCTTCTTTCTCATCAACATCAACCTCAACGACTAAGACTCGTCTGCACCATCGACCGTCGGTTCTGCGGCAGATGTGACCGGCCCATTGCCACTTCAGCTTGCTAATTCGTTGAGCTATGTCCGTTACTTTGGTTTTTTGTCGGATGACCTCGTCTTGGCAAACGTAGGCCAATGACTGACGACCTCAAAAAAGTGGCCGGACTTGGCTGGATACGGGTGGCAAGAAACCGGAAGGAGTGGCGCACTCTGGGAGAGACCTATATGTCTAGCAGTGGATTTAAAAAAGGCTGATGATGATGATATTATGACAAATCTATTTTTTATGAAAATAATTTTCAATTCTACTTACTACTTACTTAAGGTTACATGAATTATTATTTCACGACTACAAAAAAATTGTGTTATGTTTTCAGGGGTCATTTATTGTTTGTCCGTTTCTTTATGATTCCAACCATATAAATTCGAACATAGATATTAAATGAACTGATTTATTGCTTCAATACTTAAATTCTATTAGTAAGGTTGTTATAATTGTTATGAACGCTAACAGTTTTTTCAGCTTTGGCTGGTAGTAAGCCTCTCACTTAGTTCAGCTATTTTCAGAAGCGGATGATAACTGCTAAGACACCATAGCTAATCTGGCTGTAGATGTTAGCGAATTTTAGTAAGCTTAGATTTTGTTTGCTGAACATTCGGAAGTCGAATATTTGGCGCTTCGGCCGAGAGCATTCCGAATATCGAATATTCGGCCAAATCACTATTCGTGGCATCTATAATTAATTCTCTTGTTGAAATTAAAAAATACAAAAGCTTAACACGACCAAAACATAAAAATGGTTATAACATTTTTATAAATTAATATTTTTGGCTGATAGTCATTTCTTTTATAACTTATTAAAACTTTCTTATAACAAAATTAAAAGTCATGAATCTTCCAGCCATTATGTTATCATGTTTTTCTTGATAGATATCACTTAAGTTTCCTTTTTAAGTCACCCTAAATGAAGATAACTTTGTCACGGAGGGACAAAACACTTTGTATAATATAATTTGGAACTGAGATAAGTTTACAACTATATATTTAAAGGATCATGGCGAGATTTGTACAAAAAAATAAAGATTTTTAGAGACGTTGGAATGACGTTATAATTGATCCTTGGTGCCTAAGGAACAACTTGAGTAAATATTTTTAGAACCCCGGGATAAAAATGCGAATTTCTATGGCAAGCCGGCGAATCGCGACTATTCGCGACCAAAACCATTATGTTGCTGGTAATGTAATCTCAACATTGGAAGTGATTAAATACCCTCTAAAATGTTTTTTTTTTGTACAAATCAATGTATGGAGCTCGCCATGATTCTTTATACCTCGTTTAAAATATATTTATAGTTTCTTGAATCACTTTATTATTTGATACCCGATTGGGCTAAAATTCTGCAATGAGCTTGAGCTTTTAGGCCGGCGGCATACTTCCTATAACAAATTTTCCGTCAGAAAAATTCTGACACCCGCTTTCTCATACATTTTACGACGTCAAACACGTCAGTTTTTTTTATAGTAGGCACTTTGCTCATACATTTTGTTCTAGACCCCTAGAACAAAATGTATGAGCAAAGTGCCTACCGGCGGGCGTCCGAATTTTCTGACAAAAAATTCTTATAGTATGTGGTCGGGCCAAATATTAATAGAGCGACTACTAGAGTATGTGCCGTAAGCACGGGTATGTGCAACGCTGCCTTGAAACGAACTGTGCATTTATAGTTTGAACGACACCGCAGGACGGATGCTAGTAATTTATAATAGAGTACTCACAAACCATTCTTAACAAGGGTAAATCTCATTCCTAATTCATTGGGCAATATAACGAAAATTCTTAAATTTTCCTCTTAACCTAGTACTACTCTTAACCTAATAGGTACTTAGTTCTCTGTATACCTTAATCAAGTGCATTATAACGTTGCAATATTGAGAGTAATGTAAATATAAAAATTCCAAACATTAGATAGGTACATTTTCTATTGTTGTATACAATACAACAATATAACAACATAGAAGATTTACGGTATATTTTAGGCAGTTGAAGTAATTCAAAGCAAGTGGCTGTACCTAACGTCTGATCTTCCAATAGCCAGGCTTTAAATATATCCGTCACTTTCTAACGTTATATGGCAAAAAGAGCCGGCACTATCTCAAAACCTCAGTTTGAGTTGCGTAGGAGTCTCTTAATCGTTAGTTATCTGTTAACTGGTTGGTGAAAATGGACATAATATAATTAAGGTTAATATAAATAGGGTAAACTAAAGGTAAACTAAGCAATCGACTCAGTTCATATCTGAGTGTCGAAATACATCCATGAATATAAAAGCAAATATTGAATTTCATGTAAATATGATTCATCGAAATAAAAGCACAAAGCTGGCTGCGGATACTGGGGATCCGCAGCCAGCTTTGTGCTTTTATTTCGAGTAAAAACAAATACCATTCTAGCAAAAAAATTGATACATTCTCCTTTGTCTTTATATTACTAGGGGTTGTCTCATTTAGACGAGGCTAGATTTGCCGCAAAAGGTTGGTATTTCTAATTAATTATATGGGTACAAGGGGCCGCAAAGCTGTCATCCGTTTCATTTTGCAAATAGATTGTTAGACATATTTCATGTTGTTCCTCAAGCAAAAGTGGTTAGAGTAGGTATTTAGTTGTCGGCTCCATTTAAATCACTTGACCGCTACAGATATTGGCCCGATCGACCTATTCTTGTTGAGATGTCACTCCGGCTCTGCTATAGTGAAGACGTTGTGCTTTTGTTTTATAAATCAAGGTATGGAGCGCATTTTTGATCCCTGATAACTACGTCAATACTACAATATGACAATATTACGATATCATTCTTTATTAGAGAACATTCTGTTGGTATTTAGGACTTTACAGAGTACGTACCTTGTTTATTTTTTATTAATGACTAAAAGATATCTTATTTATAGAAGTGTGTGTTGAATAAATGAAGTGTGTTACTAAGTATAAGATATTTTTACTCGTAAAATGAAAGATCTGTCTTTTCCAGTAGGAGCTGGTAATAAATGATGTAATTGTTCCTGAGCTTGATGAATGCCAGACATCTGGCAGCTCTAAATGATATGCGGATAGTACAAAGACCTGAAAAGGCTTATCGGTTTCAAAAACTGCTGTCGTCAGAGGTTAAGAGGATTCAGACGTAACAAAGAAAAACTGCCTCGGGCTTTTGCACGACGTTCCTGCATATTTTTTTTTTTTTTTTTTTTAATATAATACCACGTATATTTTGTAGTATAGATACAAATTCGAGGTTCGTTATTAGGTGCGGATTAGAGGTTCATTTGAATTTTTATGAGGAGAATGAGATGAAATACCGACTTCGAGAATTGAAAATTCTTTGGGAGAATTCTTGTCTTCGAAAGTTCTGGTTTTGCTTGGAGTGATTATTGGAAATATTTCAATTAATGAAATAACAGAAACTTCTCGATCCAAAATTAATTAAGTTATTCTCAATTATTTACGTTTCATAAAGTTTCATGGCCGTATCTGTATACAAAGTCAGTATACTCGAGAACCGAGAGATCCAATATTTATAAGATTTTAATGTGAAAATACTATATTATAAATTGAATTACCAAAAATTTTTATACAAAAAAGGCTGTTTTTATTCAGTTTTGTCATTCATTAACTTGGCATTAAACTGGATTCTATATGTGAACTTAAGAAAAAGAATTTCTGGAATTTTGTATGGAATATCCCATGTGATCTGGCTAGATGTTAATAGTGGACTGTTTACTAGGATTTTGCTGCCTCTCGCACTCCATTATAGCTATAAGTGATTTAATACAAAGATCTTTAGAAAATTATCTTTAAAAAAACTGATTTAGATTCTAAAGTTGGTCCCATAGCAAAATTAGTTTAGCATGATTATGCCTAACTTTAGTTTTGAACAGAAGTCATATTGAAGTATCCACTTGGTATAAAAAAAACTTAATGCAAAAATAATATGGTACAGTCAATTCAGAAATACACAGGTCAATATGGAACGCCAATACAAATGTAGAGCGCGTAGAGCTTATCAAAAAGCGAAAGTGAAGATTGACAATTACATAGGAGATATTAGTTTCACACTTGTGTGGCTTTGTCGTTTATACGTACTATTGAGGCTCTTAGATATAAGATATTTAACGAGTAAAGAAAGGCTATATCTATCCAAAACGGGTGAAGACTACTTCGTATTCGTATAGAGTATAGACTCGCTATAAAAAGTTTCAGGTCAAATTAAATGACTAAAAAATTCATAACAAATTTGTACTTCCAAGTTTATAAGAAGTCTACTTTTATGGATATACTCTAACACGTTGTATAAACCTCAGTATAAACTAAAGTTTATTGAATAGTTGGTTAGTCTGGATGACCGAGCTTTGCTCTATTTTTTTTGGTAATCAATATCGTCACTCCATCTTTTAAATGGTCTATCCTTCCTTCTTTTATGTATATTGGATACCAGTTTGTAATTATTTGTGACCATCTTAAGATGGTTACGACTACGATATGAATATAACCTGAGTCTCTATATAATATGAGTCTCTGAATATGACCAGACCATTTCTATTTTAGTGTCAGGACTTGTTTGACCACATCTCTTGCCATTTGTTTTTATCCCTTATCAGTGAACTTATAATTCAGTATAGTAGCTAATTAATAGAAAATGTGTACTACCATCCAAAATATCTCATCTTCGTAGAGTACCTACGCATTTCTACATTGTATTATAAGGTAAAATTACGAGTACTAATGTGTAGCAACTTGCTCTGATAATTCAATAATCACAAGGATGATGCACTTTGCATACAGATATTCTCTGATACCAACATATACCTATATTTATACGAAGCGACATACCCCCTTACTCATAAAGCGCTATTTACCTAATATACTGTTTAAAGGGTCACGTAAATAAAGTCACATTATTTGACAATGACAATAGAGTGACTTTATTTACGTGACCCTTTAAACAATATATTAGTTAAATAACGTTTTATGAGTAAGGGGGTTAGTCTTTAATAATGTACCAAATGTTATCCGGGTCGTAATACTGACACGATATTTTCAGATCCAGTGATTATCAACATGATTTTATCACATCACTTTAATAAGATAAATAATTAATTCAACACTGAAAACTGACTTCGGATTTCTGATAGTAAGGTTCAGCAACCTTGATTTCATGAAAAACCAATTTATATTAATGAAGTTTATAGGAGATAGCTTTTAAAGATATCGAGTGGGTACCTTATAGTCTATAGAAGTCTATATAAACGGAGGTAGGTTTTTTCAACTGTAATATAATATGTACTTTATTTCTTTAATTATCATTCTTGTCGAGATGGTTGATTTTATTAGTTTTATTCATTGCACAAAATAGACTATATATGCTTCTTTTTTGGATCTAACTAAATATTATTTTTTATTTTTATTTATTTGAGATACAGCACAAAGCACTTAAACGTACATATAACCACATAGCGAAAACCTCAAGGGCTTCATCAGCATGAGGCGAGGTTGTTCGTTCGCAAGAAAATTTCACAGAAAAATATATAAAAAAAAAGAAAAAGTTGGGACATTCCCATATTATAATATACCTAAATAAACATTTTAGTTTGCGCTTTACATTATATAGGTATCTATGTAAAAGGAGAAATTTAGTACACCCCTATAGGCTTAAAAGAGGGGACCACGGGTGAAAACATGGAATGGAAAGCTAGTTCTGCATAAACCTCACTCGACCTCGTGAGTTAGAGGACGCTGGATGTGTTCCAGCCAGCTTAGCTCCGCTCTGTATGATCAAGATGTCAGTGGAAATCTTATAGTTACGTAATAACTTGTCCTTTGGAAGGAAAGGCATGCATTTCTTTATCTCCATTAAAATCGTGCAGGGACGAAAGGTACTTAAGGTTTTTTCCATGGAGCTTTAATCCTAATCTAGAATGCGAAAGTGAGTTTGTTTGTTTGTTACGCCTTCATGCCTCAACTACCCAACGGATGATCATGAAAGTTGGCATGCAGATAGCCTATGGTATGGAAAAGGACATAGGCTACTTTTTATCCCGGGAATGTGGGTGAAACCGCAGGGGACAGCTAGTTTTAAAATAAACTTAAAATTTGCAACCTTAATTCCAGTCTTGCTATGCTCCATTTTCGAGCTGGTTTTTTAATACATCTTGTGTTTATTAAAAATACTGAAGCTGTTAACATTATTTCGCTGCATAATTTATTTCTATAAAGTAAGCTGAAAGCAAAATGTTAAATACATTTCAAACGTTGCGATGTTTGCTCAAAGTTGATTAAGAATACATTGGGTTTTCTGATTAAATAAATGTTATGCTGCTATTAAAATTATAGGCTGACAGTTGAATTTTAAATTATTTATTTAAAGTGAAACTCATAAAATTTATTATTTTACGTTCAATAACTTAGATTATAACAAAAAGCATGATGTGGTTAGTTTTTAGTTCGCGTATTCGTAGCGCGAATCAAATTTGCGGCCTACGTTTGGAACTTCGAAGCGAATCATCCTGTTTTGGTTTTATCTATGTAAAAAACGTTTTTTTTTTCTGTAATCTTAATAATACATATATAAAATATATATGGGCTTATCCGATCATATCTAAATCAATTTGACTTTCAAAATAAAAATTCAAGACACGATCTTCCATTAGAACAAAGAAAGACCTTACGAGGTCACGTACATCAGGTTCAGATGTATGTCAAACGATGTAGCTGAGATAAAACTGCCGGATGTGGGACGACCGGCCGCGGAGCCTCTTCCTCGGCACTTATGTGGAAAACACTTAGGTATAACCCTGTCCAGACAGTGGGTGTCATTGTTATTTAAAAGAATTGTTTCTGTCACGCGAATCGTGTTCTGTAGACAAGGTAATGTAAGTGTTCTAGCTTCTGTAAGATGTAGAGTGAAGGATTTTTAATCCCGCTCTACCTAGTTTCTGGGTTTATTTATTGAGTCAGGAACGGTGTGGGTCAAAATTGTAGACATATGTAGGTAAGATTTTTGTGGCTTTTGAGTAAAAAAATCTGTTTCATTCCTTTTTATTTATTTTAACTATCTAGTTCTAGCTTATGAAAATAATATGATCATAAAAATACATAGGTATAATACCTATGTATTGATATGATCATATTAGTAATAAGGTAGAAAAAGAAAATATTTTTTCACAATACACACTTAATTATCACTGAACATGTTTATCCCTGCCGGGCTAACATGGCTGCCATGACATACCGTATCTCACGGTATCTCCACTCGATATTACGTCATAAATTGGACTTATTTCATTTGTCTACTGACCGCAACATGGTTGCACGTAAAACTCGATTCTAGACGTCAAAAGTGGAAGAAATGTCTACGTCTATCCGTCAGTTGTGTTTTGTCGATGAACCGTAACATACCAGCCTAATTTTATCCATTTTTGACAGTTAAATATGAAATATATATCGTCTAACATTTTGGTAGACGAGAAGGCACGAGCAATTTTGGTATCGTCTTATTCGGCGCGTTTTCCTATAGTTAGCTTCGAACACGATACCGGTCCCGTATTAGGATAGAACTAAGATGTCCCCCGGTTGTTGCAACGCTCGTGGTGTAACATGATAAGCCGTTCTTAATCGATCGATCGGAAGTTAAGCTACCACCGTCGTGGTCGGTACCTGGATGGGTGACCGCCTAGTGTTATTTCAAATCGAGCGTTTCCGTGTTTCGGAAGGCACGTAAAGCCGTTGGTCCCGGTTATCACTTAATTGTGATAGTCCTTAAGCTAGTTGGAGGCCTTCTAGGCGGCTTGAAAACTCCAACAGTAGGTTGACCACTAGCCTACCTCCACCGATCCGCAGTGGGCACGCGTGGTGGAGTGCCTCTGCCCATTCCCTTCCACCCTGATTTGTGAAAGGAGGGCTGTGCTCAGCAGCTGGACATTATAGGCTGATGATGATGATGATGAAGATGTTCCTTGCGGTTTCACCCGCGTTCTCAGGATAAATGTAGCCTACGCCCTTCTCCATTGGCGTGCTAAATTACATCGCAATCATTTCAGCGGTTTAGGCGTGAAAGCGTAACAAACAAACAAACTCATATTCAAATTTATAACATTAGTAAGGATTATTACCATACTTGCTTTCCCTCCCATTTCTATCTGTTGGATATTCTTATTACAACGCAATTATTGCAGATCCCTTATGCCTTGAGTTTAACGGCGGCGAATTGAGAATATACCTACTCATATTTTGCTAACTAAGGTCGCGTTGGTGGTGAACATTTGGACTAAAGCATCTTTGCCCACCCGTCCTTTAGAGGAAAAGAATACAAGACCTCTGTGTCCCCTTTAATTTGGTACTTAGTTGCGGAGTTTCAGGTACTATCTATTCTGGGTACAAGTCTCTTCCTCATAGGTATGTCAACATAAAAATGGTCAACATGATAAATGTGCATTTGATAATCAAATAATATACTTTCTGATTGAAATAACAATTTAATACGAATGTAAAAGTAACACTTTGTGCCACAAATTTTATGTGGCGTCACACTTAAAAAACAAACACATTATTATAATTCTGTCAGAGCTCCACAAACTTTTTGATGTTGCAGGTGATTTTGGCTACCCGCTAGAACCATGGCTCATGACCATCTGGCCACTGTAAGACCACAGTTTAACCACATAAGACTTTCCATTGGTTCAACGAACGTTATGGACCAAGCTCATCTAATGAGGCCTTTATATTGGCCCACTCCCGGTTTCATAGGCGAGCGATAGTCGCCGGCCGCAAACTCTTGCTTGATGCTCGTGCATGTTTGGCTGGTATTGGCATAGAAAGTTGATCTGTGTCTTATAGCTGCGAATCCTGAAACAATGTTTTGCAGTTATGATTGATTCCATAATAAACTAAAATTAAGTGTTTCGCAACGTATAATCAAATCTATATTTACTTACGATTTTTAGTAGGAATTTCTATGATTATTATGAAGGCCTCCAATAATTATAATATTCCGGTATTCCGATATAAAAGCGTCAAACAAACAATATGTCATATTTTTTTTTAATCTTAAATGGCAGGCTTGGGTTATTAACTACACAATCTATTTTTTTATTATCTCTTTAAATATTCATTTAGCTTGTATGTCTTGTTCGTGTATGTGTTATTCTTCGCGTTTGTTCCAATCAGAGGTCATATTTTTGTTACTCAAACTAGAAATTGGGTGATAGTTTACCCAATTTCTGAGTGTTGCTATTAATAAATATGTATGTGTACTAAAACTGTGTAATCAAAGGGCAACATCGGTTTGTCTACATGAAACTGTCATGAAATACTGAAGTCTACGATGAAAAGATTGTCGATCGTGGCGCTCATGTTAGGGTCAATGACATAAAACACGACAATGACAATCCTTGTCACTCTCGCGTGAATTATTTCGTGGTTGCGCATGTTAGGCCTACTGGACTTGCGGTTAAAAAATGACAATTGATTTCTATTGATTTCCTCGCCCGCGCGGGACGTCAGACAGTCAAAGGATTAAAAAACCGGCCAAGTGCAAGTCTGAGTCTGACTCGCTCACCGGAGTTCCAACCTTCCTTGGATGTATATTTCTTGGTTCTTGACATAACTGTGTAAAATACCGGACCGCATAACTTTGGTAATTGTAATGATTGCTATTGATAACCTGTCTTTTGTCCGTCTTTGACACCCGGCGTCAAAACAGGACAAAAGACAAATAAGGTTATAATAATATTGTTTTAATCTTAAAATAAATCATAAATATGACAACTCAATTTCACCTCGGATTTGATTTTTAACTAATATAACATAATAGCCTTTAGTTTATTTTTATACATTGGTAAGTCAGCGGTAATACTTTTTATATTTTAGCTACGGTAAATAATAATATAGTATGTAACATCCTCCTGTATGTAATAAAAGGCACATCTTGCCAACTGTGCTCTTGTATGAAACGTTCTTATGGAACATACGTAAGAAGCTTGTCCCTTCTTATCTTTTACTGCCACTACCTGCCTTATTCGCGTGAATAAATATAAGACTTTCGGGTTATACCTTCTTCCGTTTTTTTATAATAAACTAAACTTGGGGATGTTCCCGCAGGCCCGTAACGATGTCTTTGGGCGATAATCTGTAAGAAAATAGGATCTTGTTAAGGAGAGTGAGGTAGCCGGAACAGTATCCTGAAGATGTAGTGAATCACTACTCTTTGCCGATCAATAAGTAGGTACTTTCGGTATACACTTATTAGTAGAATACTTGGTCTACACACATATCACTTGCAGTGAAGTAAAAATTTACCATAGTCGGGATTATACCTATAATAAAAATGCGGTAATGTAAAGTAAAAAGCACTAGTGCGTAATAAGCTGCATTAAGATACTAAAAACGGTGCAATAACAGTCACTTTACGAGCGAGTGTGTTGGAAAAAATATTATTACGAGTATTATGGGAATGTATGTATTTTGAGTGTAAATATAAATGACTTGCTGCACGGTGCGACTTCGTTCGCGTGGTGCTACCCTAACCTGTGGTGATACCCCACCCTACCCTACCCTATATGAATAATTTTGCCCGTTACTATGTATGTTTATCCACATCTAACCATGGTCTTGGTGGTCACGTGGTCACATGATGATTTGGACTAAGGTAACCACGAGAGCTTAGCAAATATTTTCAACTAGAGGCTGGTAGCCAGCCCTTGTTTGTCACATTTGTCTTCGTTACATGCAAAAAATATGTTTTTACGATTTAAAATGGTAAAATTAAATAAATAAATTGAAACGTCCCCCCTTTCGGATGGGACGATCGTTCTGCGGATTATTTGCATTTAAAGTGGGGTAATTTGGGTCAGCGAGTACAAAGCGCTGTAATGTTTGCTCAGTGGTGCTCCTCTCAGCCAGGTCCTTCCGACGCTTTTGCTCCTCCAATATTGTTTTTATCCGATACGCAAATTTACCTTGGCATTTGAGAAATATGACTTTACTGTTAGCTTTAGTAAAATGTTTGCAATTTTCTTTTTTACTCTATTTATATTATTCACAGTACTTCTGTCTGCATCTGGAAATTCTCCTTCTGGGCGTGAAAAATGTTTATGTGTTCGTTATTTTCTAAAATTTTGAGCCATTTGTTGTTGAGACTATTGGTTGTAGCATTCTTGGGCTATGAGCAAACTAAATCAGGACTGCATTAATTATGTACATTCTTACAAAAGTTTTCACCATCATAGATGTAGATGACTGAAAGATTATTGCCATCTTACATTACACCATACATTTTTGATCAAAATTAGTAAATTCGCAATAAAACTATTCTTACACTTCCAATACTCTATGTATTCGGGTTACATAAATACCAGTTGAATTTTATTTATAAAAACAAATACCTACCGTATTTTTTGTTCCAATAATTTCCCAGCTACGTATCTACGTATAACAAGTCGATTATAAGTTTCCTTGAGAACCGTTCAACAAAGTTAAGGTTGCTTTATAAGATTTTATTGAATTAGGTTTGTAGGTACCATTTTTATAGAATCACGTACTATCAATATATGTATAATAATCGAAGTATTTGAGCAATTTTTTAAAATTTAATTGTTCTGTTTCTCAAAGCGAGTCTAATAAAATATGTCTAGTTACACCATTATATATGCCGATTCATTCTAAGAATGAACTCTTTTCCGAGAAGACATGTAGTTCAATGAAAACGTTCAAAGCTAACAACGAAGTCAATTTTGCTTACCGATCTAGTATCCCTTAAAAAAGAATGACATTCGTATTTTTGTCACATCTACTTTTTATTCGGGAATTCGAAAAATTACACGACATTATCATAAGCCGTACAAGCTCTCACTCAGTTAACCTTCCTAAACATAAACGTAAAAAGTTGTGTATTAGGTACAAGCACGCTCCATACCATAACACGTTCAGATTAAAAATCTAAAGAGCCTGCTTTACGGTGTCATGTCAACCAGCCAAGCCACCCAACCGTGGGCAAATAGCGAACTATTAAGTTATTAAATTGACCACTTCGTCAGTCGTCCCAACGCTCTCTATTTGCCTTTGGCTGGTTGACAACTGTAAAGAATGACCTTTGAAAGTCATAGTTTACCTAGGTATAGTATAGATGTTAATTCGATATCCCGCCTTCTCAGCGCACGTATAATCGTATGTCTATTATGTCCCTACTACACGCAAGCAAGCTGGGCCCTAATATAAAACTGTTGTGGTGAGTTAATGGAACCTAACACGGTCCGCGCCATGTAGGTAGCCCAACTGATTTACATGCAAATTGAAACACTGGTCAATATTAGCCGACTCGATTTAATTCCCGCATAGCCCTAATGTCTGATAGCGTTGATCATTGTTGGTTTTTGTTATTAATATGTTATGTGGTGCAGCGATATACCTTTCTGGTAAATAAATTGATACTTTTTGTTGATTATGTGTTGTCCCTCTTTCGCGTCAAAACTGAAGACTTGCTGAAGACTGAAATTGTGCTGAAACCATCGATATATTTATTTATGACAGTATATCGATGACCGAAACTGACAATTGGAGACTACGTATCGCCCATGTATCGCCTCGCCAATATTGCGACGTCGCCGCGACGACGTTCTGAAACATCTTATTAAAATTTAAATTAGGCTGCATTCCGAATTAATGCTATAATCGCTGTAATCGATTTGAGCGTGCTTAAACCCGTACCGAATTGAATAATGACAGATAACGATGTCTCGTGAAACGTCATAGATGACGTCATGATATCCGCCATATTGCGCTCACACCGACCATGCCCTAAACTGATATCACCGTGAGCGCTGTCAAAAGTGACGGTTAATTATTGTGTTTTCGGCAAAAAGTCTTATAAGATTCATGGTTTTCTATTAGGCAAAGATACTTTTTATGATTTTATGAGAGAAAAATAATAAAAAAGCGCGAATATTCCTTTTTGCGAGTTAAATTATAAAAGATATAAGGAGTCCTAGCGCATTGTTAATTCTGATTTCAATTAAATTCTCAAATTTTCTGTTTTCAATACTGTGCGCGATAACGGGCGTTCCGAATTGTTGACAGTTCTCAGCTGTCTTTAACGTGATATCTAACTCGGTACGCAAATTATTGCTGTGAGCACTGTGAGCGATATTATTCAATTCGGAATGTAGCCTTAGTCGTCCAACCTACGATTTAAAGAGAGTACTGTCATGAGCAAAGAGAATATAACGCTACGCTGTCATGAGTACTGTAATGGTGCTCACATCATTATATTGAGGATTTACGCCATGTATAAACAAGACATAAACATTTAATTATAACTTATAATCACTTAATTTGGTCAAATAGGTAGGTATATAAATGAAACAAATCATAAACTTAACCTCTGACTTAACCAAATTATCAAACTGTCACTATAATACCTTCCATTTAGGGCAGTGAAGTGACAGTTTGACTTTTGATAAAGACTTTGTAATTTAGTCATGGCTACCGAAACGGCAATGTTAAATCGAATTCATCCTTATCGGCCGATATTAATTTGGGGTGTTGGCTATTTTGGATCAATCATAAACGTTTATACATCTATAGAATCAACCCGGATAATCTTAGCTCCCAGCTAGCAAAATCGTGACAGTACATAATACTGCTTTGAAACTTAATGATATAATTTTACTTCGGCGTTTCGTTTAAAACCGCTTAACAACTTTCACATGAATGCGTAAAGTTAGTGTTAAAGGTCAGTCGCTATTCAAACGGGATCCTAACGCTATTAATCTGTCTCACAAATTATGTTTTTGGGTTCCAGAATTCAATGCTTCGTACGGTTGGTTTGTTACACTGTCTGACCGTTTTTCACTATTATCGCTATATATACATTAAATACCTAAACATGCTTGAAACTCTTTATACTACCTACTACTTATTTATTTACTAGCTGTCCCCCGCGGTTCCACCCGCGTTCCCGGGATAAAAAGTAGGCTATGTTGTTCTCCATACCATAGGCTATCTGCATGCCGAATTTCATGATGATTCGTTGAGTAGTTGAGGCGTGAAGGCGTAACAAACAAATAAACAAACAAACAAACTCACTTTCGCATTTATAATATTATATATTAGTATAAAGTATAATATTAGAGGATTATTAGTCCTAAACAACTATTTAGTTTTTTTATTTAGTAAATAATCGAATCTTTTGAAATTCTACATATTCATCACTACCTGCCATTTTCTGTACCTGTGATTGACAATGCAGCAATCAAAGATTTTCATAGGGCATCGTGCCTCTACCCAGATGGATAATCCGCCTTACTAAAGCATGACATTTAATTTCACTCCGCTTGAGGGGCTCCCTGAGCAAATCGCTCTCAGTTCGTACTGCGCACGGCTGTCAAATACTGTCAATTCTGGCTTGTTTATTTCATGTTCCCATAGAGGCGACTATCCTTCTGGGCGTTTTAAATTCTTTGGCAGCAATGATGTTTGAAATGACAAAGACTGCAACAGATTTGATTTTAGATTAACTTTGATTTGGCTTTCAGAAACTGGCAGTACTATTTCTTTTGCAGGTTCTCTGCCGAGTCCGTCTGCCAGTTTTGTTTGTCACTGAACGATTTTGTTCCGATGAATTAACCGACGTATCCCATGTGAAGCCGAGACGGCTCGCTAGTATTCTAATACCAGTATTTCCTCTTCTTGGAAACCAATTAGTGCCAAAAACTCCATTCCACTTTTATTTTTGCGAAACTCGTCATGTTGAAGGGCTCACTGATTGCATATATCAAGAGAAAAAACACTCCCTCAACTTTCCATGAGTTTACAAGATTGTTGGAACTTGGGAAGTGGATTTCCTACGTAAAGTTAAAAAAAATAAGTATGTGTACTGAAACAACGTTGGAAGAGCTTTGGCTCGTTTTCCCTTGCATACAAAAATATATCGTCGGGGTAAGACAACGTGTTCTCGATCACATACTCGTTTCTAATTCAAGTTTAAGGACACAGTTTTGCTGAATTGAGGGCCGGTTTTTTAATCCTTTAAATTTTTTTTTGTGTTAACCTCGGTTAATTAATTTCTCTGAAAAATATAATGAATGACGTAATACGTCATTCATTATGTAGACATTGGCAGATCGATTATAGGGATCTGAATTTAGTTCTAGCGTAGCGTTTAGCGTAGCGTTATATTCTCTTTGGTAGCGTTATATTCTCTTTGTTTAGTTCTTATTCTGATGAATAGGGGATTGGGGCCTCATAATTAAGCACGCTCCCATATCTTAAGTGGCTTTCAGTATTTTGCCATTAGTCTTTTAAATCATTTAGACTAATTTAGAGGAAAGGAAGGCTGCAAGAGAAAAATATGTTTTTAACATATTTATTGCTGTCGCGCTGTGCCCGGGATATCCTGCCCGAGGGCGATAGTGACAACTACAGCTTGGACCGTTTATACCCATTTAAATTAGACGAAATCGCAATTTCATAATCCCCGGTTTTCTACTCCAAAAATGGATCGTTCTAAAAAAAACAAGAATCATAATAAGGAGGGCTTTGGCTATGTCTGTCGGTTTTTCTTTGTTGTTTTATATTCGTCAAATTTGTTCGCTGGACGTCTGATAAGGGCGTTAAAATGGTAAGTTTTTGTGATTTTAGACGGCTCCCAATTCTTATAATAATTAATTTATGGAGGGACATACAGTGGTACCTACAGATTGCATGGTAGAATAATCATTGCTCTAGTGTCATTATCCAGAGAGGAAACTGAGGATTACGTTTGTATGGAATAAACGCCACCAGCATTAGAACCGAAATCAACAAGTCAAATCGTCAATCAAATTAATTAGGTCTTAATTTAAGTAAATATTCCAAATCAGACCCCGTATTCAATACCACGTATGTTATGAATGAAATCAAAAGACCACTTGATATTATATCCTTTGAACTGCTTTACAAGCGGCACCATATTGAACGGGTGATAAATGACTTTCTGATCTCACAAAGATAAAGAGTAATGGTAAAAGCAATTACGTGATTTCGGTAGGCAAAAAGGATCGGTATTTGGTACAAACAGCTGTTTCTAGGTTTTTCTTACATTATAATTCAATATAGAAAGAAACATAATAAAGTAATTAGGTGATGTCCACTATGATCCAGCTAATCCAAATTAATTATAAATAAAGAAATGTTTTAGACGACAGAACTATCCTACTATCTAATATTATAAATGCGAATTAAATTTAGTAACAACCAGTGCCTTTGACCTTCTTAACCCTCATATGGCTTAAACTAAGAGTGGTAGAGCAAATTTTTTTGCTCGTCTTAGGACTGGGGGATGTACCTCCACCTTAAAAAAATCCGCAGCCAAATAACTATATAGTGTGAGTAATGTTGCCAGAGCTCATCGGAGATGGGGGTAAAGTGTTGCCCCTGGTGTTGGAAGCTTCGGTTACCGCTTACCATCACGCGGGCCGTTTGCTTATTTGCCGCCTTAGTCATATATAAAAAAAACCTGTATAAATGGCTATCGACCCATTGGCAAAGCATCTGTTTGATTTCATATCTTGGTAGCATTTAGAATTCATTCAATTTCTCGGTACAGCGTGGTCGGGAATATTGTTAGCTTTGCTTACACTTACACCACAATAAGACCTCGATCAAAATTGCTAGTAGTGGAGGATCAGCGGGAATTCATTGTATTAAAAACATAAGTAACGCTATGAATATTTTAACTTGTTCGCCAAATTATATTAAAATAGAACGAGATTTATTCTCTTTCTTGTTTATTTTTAGGTTGCTGTTTTTATTGCATCTTCGTTTTTTTGGATCTCAAATGGTATTTGTATCCGTAATTTTTTTTATTTTGTTAAAACTTAACTAAACTCTGCTATTAGGTATATATATATATGTACTAGCAGACCCCCGTGGTTTCACCCGCGAACGGTTAGAATTTTTTTGCGCGGAACACTAATTATTTTCAAAAATAAAAGTAGCTCAGTTACTCCTTATCACATCAGCTATGAACCGGAACAGACAGACAAAAATGTTTAAAATCTCAATCCGATTTTATAAAATAGTTGAACTCTATGTGAGTTCAAAACTTGGTGCAATGCGTAGATAGAGAATTGTAGGTAGATAGGCTGTCAGCGTATAGCGAAGAAGATAGCGATAGTTCGACATAATCTATCTATATATTTAAAAATAAATGCCACTTTTCGTTGTAATTTTATAACTCAAGAACGGGCTCACCTATCTGAACCAAATGTTTAGGCTTTGTTCGGACTGTTTAGTAGATGGTTTATGTGAAGTTTGCACAAAATCGGTAGAGCGGTTCTTCATTTATCACATTTTTTGTAACAAATGAATTTAATAAATGGCGGATTATTTTGTTAATGGGGATTTTGCTGTCAAATTTAAACTTTTTACAGATGGGGATTGTGCTGTCAAAAGGGTAGGGTAGGGTAGCACCATAGGGTAGGGTAGCACCATAGGTTAGGGTAGCACCACGCGAACGAAGTCGCGCCGGGCAGCTAGTTACATATATATTTGGATTTTTATCGAATTTAGACGAAATTATCTATACAACTTTTCGTCTGGCAACGCTGATACAAAGTCACAAATAACATAAAATTAGGGTTTCACAGTTTCACTGCTCTCATCAACAAATATCGACACTGAGGTCAAACAATACAAACCTATACCTACGCGAGATAGGGACATAAAAATACGCTTAGTCCTGCTCAAACATACACGTTTTGACATATGCGTATCTTGGCTTGTCTAACTATAATTCTCCGTCTACGGTGCAATGCAATACTTGTGGCAATACTCTTTAAAATTGGAATGTCAAATACCTACCAAAGAATATTTAAATCAAAAGCACTAAGGAGTATTAATATCAATTTCGATGCAAATCATCCCTAAAAATTTTACAAAGAACACACCCTCCAAATTTCAGGTCTCTACGATCAGCGGTTTAGGCTGTGCGTTGATCCGTCAGTCATTCAGGACAAAGCATTTTATATGTATAGAAGATAATACGCAGAATATATTACACATAAATATAAAATGTGTTTTTATTGGTTATGGTAACCTTGTACGTACATAAAGATAGCTAGGTAAATTAACGTATGGTCTGTGGTATGGTAGGTAAAAAAAAAACAAGAAAAAGCTCACCTCTGTGACACATGGACAGATGGACGGAGTGGTACAATAAGGGTTCCTTTTTACCTTTTTGGTTCGGAACCCTAAAAAAACAAAAGTTAAATGTGTGGGCCCATTTAAATTTTGTTCTATTTACTTAACATTCTCAATTACAAAAAAAAAGCCGCCCCACGGTTTTACAGTTTTAGGTTATGATCTATCTAAATTCCTCGGTTCATGTGTTAGGGCGTGATTGACTAACAATCATCCACTCAAACTTTCAAATGCACAATATTTTTGGAATGATACATCTATGAGCACAGAATCTATGAGTACGGAACATAAGGTTCATAATAGTTTACATTATTCACATCCATATAATTCTGAATAAGACTTTGCTGTTTATGAGAATGTCGTATTTTAGTTCCACAAGTACAGTTTGTTTCAATTGTATTTAGAGTATACTCGTAAATAGAGCGCAGCTCGGTGGAAACGGCTTCCACTCTAAAGCCGCCGGGCTTTAGAGTGGAAGCCGTTTCCACAAAAAGAGAAAATAAACGTTTTTCGAGATTCTATTCCAATGTTATTTGCATTATGTATTCTGATTACCTATATAACTTTATTTTAAAGGAATTTGACTCCTGTTTTTTTTAAAATTACAATATGGTTAGGTACGGCCCTTTCCGGTGCACCTTAGCACAACGCAAGCATAGACTAAAAGCTCGTTGTTTCATCCAATATAATGTTTAACTGCGAAGAAAAGAGAGACAGCACCAGATCCTACGGTTGTCAGTCGGCAAATTCCGATCCTAACGGATCAGTCGCGACCCCTTCGGTATGTAGTCATTAATGATTTCGTAATCATAAAACTTTTTCCAGGAGTATACTGTTTTTGAAAAATACAAAGTTTATATAAAAAAGATTTACATTTAGAATCTGCAAGACATGTGTAAGGCCCCTATGAAGATGTTTTCTTTACTTTTACAATTTATAAGTACATTTAATATGGCTAGGTCCAAAAAGTTCAGGCAAAATAGCTGATTTTCAGAGGCTTTTACTGGGTTTGATTAAAATTTTATTTTATTTTTGCGTGCATACATGCCTAGATATAGTGCCCAAGATACCAACATCTAATGAAAAATGTTTTCAATCATAACAGAGTTTTTGAATGAACAGTATAATAGCGGGTACGCTGCTCGTAAGTTGAAAATCGGTCGCCAAGTATCTCCGTGTTTCTGTATTTCACCTACGGTCACATTATCACTTACCATAGCGATTGTAGTAGGTAAAACGCAAGCGTATATAATCATGATTATGTGGGACATCGGCATGTGAGAAACTTCTGCTACTGATAATTACAATGAAGTCCCGACACAAATTAAACGATTAAAATTAAGATTACGTTTTATAGATTTTTTTGATTACTCTATAAGGACTTTTTAGTTCAAAAGCCTCTATAAGTGAGTCAATTACTAAATATGTAAATATATACCTAAACATACACAGTACTGACATAAGTTTTCTGCTCATTTAATTTGTAAACAGTACATTTAGAACTTATGAGGCAACTGTAATTTTAAATCTAGCTATTTGGCAAACTGGGTGAATGAAAAGCCCCTAAGACATTAAAAATCCGAGGTCCCTTGAGATCCCAGTTGTCCGGGAGTTTATTAATTGAAACAAAAAAAAAACGTTCTTGCTGATCATGTATCTATTGGTATTAATTTTTTTATATTGTCAAAGGATACCTTTGCACGAGCTTTTTTTATATTAAAAGTCGTTTCAAAGATTGTGCTTCAGCAAATACAATTAAATTGAAATCAAAAGCGGATGGATACCATTCACTTTATCGTCGCCACAGTCATTCAATTAAACAAGTTCAATATTCAATCGCGCCTATACATATTTTTATGTCAGCAGACTCGATGGATACCCATTCAATATTCGTAAACAAATAATATTTTCTTATTTATATTGATTGAACCAACAAACTCGAGAATCATTTCTTCAAGGCTTTTGCCTTTTTTATAGCGTCAGAGGAAACGACATTATAATAAAATGATTAACTTTACTAGAGACGTGCGTTATTTAATATTACTTTTAATGTTTGAACAGGGCTTTTCACAATAATTAAAATAAATGTAAATAATATAATTGGACTGTTTTACAAAAAACTTAAACCGACTTCAAAGTACACTAAGAAGTAATCAAATCCTGATCTGATGACAATGGGACCAAACAGGAAGTGTACCCTTCCAGTCAAATTTTTTTTTTTCCAAATCTGTTAATAAATGACGGAGTTATGAGGTAACAAACATAAAAAAAACACAGTCGAAGTGAGAACCTCCTCCTTTTTTTGAAGTCGGTTAAAAATGCATGTGAATAAAAACTCAATTTTGCGCTAAGTAAAATCATGGTGACCGCGCGCACCGCCAACGTCCCGTCTTTTATTATTAACCGACTTCAAAAAAAGGAAGAGGTTCTCAATTGGGTGGTATGTTTTTTTTTTTTTTTATGTTTGTTACCTCATAACTCCGTCATTTATTAACCGATTTGGAAAATTCTTTTTTTGTCTGGAAGGGTACACTTCCCGTTTGGTCCCATTGTCATCAGATCAGGATTTGATTACGTCTTAGTGTACTTTGAAGTCGGTTTATGTTTTTTTTGTAAAACAGTCCAATTATTTTTGAAATATTCTCCATGTTTATCTGAACAAACTGCTTTCCGATTTGCGGTTAACTAAAAATAAAACTGTTATAAACTGATATTATACACGGTGACTTTTAATTGGTTTTTTCGCTAGAACAAACGTTGTTCAGACCATGGTCGACTAACATTCTCTAACTTGAAATAAAAAAAAAAGTCATTGGTTTTTGCAAACCCACAAAACAAGAAAAATTTAAAACGTCGAGTAGCCATGGATTCCCACACCTGATACAAAACTGGCATGCCGCCGTGACACAACTACTTTGAAGTGCAAGCGCCGTGTCTGGGTTGTAAGAAGTAACGATAATCCCGAATTTTTTAACTTTATTTTGTGTTTTTTCATTTGATGTTATAGAATGGTAGTAGAACATGGTCTGAACAAACGTTTTTTGTAGCGAAAAAACGAATAAAAAGTCACCGTGTGTATATTAAATTAATATAGGTACCTACTGCTAAGTCTCCTCTCCTCCACGCCACTATTTCCAGCCTATATATGTATTGGATACATACAGAACTATTATTGTCCAAGTAATTGTAGAGTCACGGAAGGAATTTTCGTTTGCCCCGCGGTTTCAACGGAAAGTGAGATTGATTATTCTAATTTCTATCCAATTTTTCAATCTTCTCGGTGACAGAAATCCTTTAAAGATTGACCAGATCTAAAAATATCCCATAAAAATGCTATTAAAATAAGATTTTTTTTATTTAAATTCATAAACGCATCAACATGAATAATATGATAAGAGACGACGAAAATATCTTGCACGGCATTTTAAACTCTATGTAACTTCTTTAATGTTCAAAACTGAATAGCAGGGGATAATGTAAACGAGAACCAAAAAGGTGTTCCATATTCAAGGCAGTAAAGGTATTTCTTATCTCGGGAGATACGAAAGCGAAATTCAACGAAGGGGATACGGATATGTCACATTCTACCTTAATGTTAGTTTATATGTGTCTCTGTCCATTGGACGTGTAGAATAATTTAACATAGGACATTGTGACTGCCCTTTAGAAACGTAAGAGCTATCAAAACCTCGCCGAAGGAAAGGATCTGTTTGATCAAATTTTCCACGAAACGTTATTTATTTAGGTTCGATGCCATTTTCGTGCAAAGTCACGACTTCTACCTGAATGTATAAAACACAGAAACTGGGAGAGAAACTTGACTTTTATTTGAACAATTAAAACGTTTTATGAAAACTTATTTACCTATTTATATTCTCAGAAATTTTCAAATATAATACATTCTTCTATAAGTGAGTATATAAGTGAGTTCCTATATAGTCTTATATCTTTATAATATGAAATATCTGAAATTTACTGGCAAATAACGTGAGACGTGAGGTTTTATTTACGGCCGAAATTCTAATACGTATAGGTTTCTATATATAGATTATAATAATTTGTACATATTTTTTGTAGACAAAGTTTATCTTGACTTTTCTACGTAATGTACGTAGAAAAGTTTTATTTCTTTTGTATTTGGTCTTTTAAATTTTTATACAAAATTATTTCGTCTCGTATTATAAATATTATAACCTCTTCATGTCCATGGGGATGGGATATGAATTAAGGTTTATTTTTAACCGACTTCAAAAATAGGAAGAGGTTCTCAATTGGGTTGTATTTTTTTTAAATGTTTGTTACCTTATAACTCCGTTATTTATTAACCGATTTGGACAATTCTTTTTTTGACTCGAAGGGTACACTTCCCGTTTGGTCCCATTGTCATCAGATCAGGATTTGATTACTTCTTAGTGTACTCTGAAGTCGGTTTAAGATTTATGTAAAAAGTTTTATGTTCATTGTTTGATTTTCATTGTTTTTTTTATTGGTTGGTTTTTAATTGTTTCTATTTAATTTTTTTATAGAATTATTCACTTAAAATATAAACTGGGATAAAAACAGGGATTTCATCCCTGATCTGGTTCAATCTCCGGTCCAAATCCACTTATTTCAACAGAAATACTTTTCTTAAAATTATTTATTCATGTGCAAATAAAATGTGATCGATCATATTATAAAAAATACTTACTATGAAATAAGCAAAGAATTTAAAACGTCCAGAAGGATAGTCGCCTCTATGGGAACATGAAATAAACAAGCCAGAATTGACAGTATTTGACAGCCGTGCGCAGTACGAACTGAGAGCGATTTGCTCAGGGAGCCCCTCAAGCGGAGTGAAATTAAATGTCATGCTTTAGTAAGGCGGATTATCCATCTGGGTAGAGGCACGATGCCCTATGAAAATCTTTGGAAATAAGCTACATTGAAAAAAAGATCAAATCAGACTTTTATCAAAAATCTGATTTTACTGTTGCCCTCAACATTAATCTAACTTGTTAGATATTTGTTTAAAAGAATACCATTTTGATTTAAATTCTAAACACAATCTTAGAAATGTTTACAATCGTTTATCTTTCGTGTTTTTTTATGTTTCCGAATTATGTAAATAATTCAATTACTATCTCTTTGCAGCAATTGTATTAAGAAATAATATTAAAAGTAATTGTTTGAATCAAAAGTTGATAGAAAGTTGTAAAACGGGGACGGAAGGGGATATCTCGTTGCAATCGTTTTCTTTGAACGGATCATGGCGATAGTCAGGCAGTCTTCATTGGGTTTTCAAAGTGTTAACCTCAAAAAGTACAAGTGTAAAGCTAGTATATATCTGGGCTAGTATATATCTATATGGTATGGCTAGGGATTTATCTAGATATATACTGGAATCCTTTTTATTAAACTATTTTTGCATTTTTTTTTCTACTTCCGGCCGCGTGATGGAAAGTGGTGACCGTAGCTTATAGACACTAGCAACATTTGATAGACGCCAAAAACTTACGTTGGCCTAAAATCGAGAAAGCTTATATATGAAACTGCTGTTTTCTTTGATACAGAACTAAATCAAGAGTTTAGCAGGGATATGCTAACCTTGCATTGGTTTACGGTCGAGTGATAATTAAAAACCGAATTAAATATACTCAAGAATGTTCAAAGATCTTATTTATAGTTATTTTACATATTTTCTTTTCACTTGGTACCTTTTTTTATAAAATGGGCTTCCGCTTCGTCTTCGTGCCTTATGAGCATAAGGGACGATGACGGTCGAGTGATAATTAAAAACCGAATTAAATTTACTCAAGAATGTACAAAGATCTTATTTATAGTTATTTTACATATTTTCTTTTCACTTGGTACCTCTTTTTATAAAATGGGCTTCCGCTTCGTCTTCGTTCCTTATGAGCATAAGCCTAAGATGGAACACTCTTACCCAGAAGGAATCTACACTGAAAAAAAGGTTCTACAAAACTAGTTATGTATGTTGAAGTTTTGTTATCGGGAAACTAACTTTAGTTACATTTAATCTTATATCTCTTAGATTTAATCAAATAATTTAGTAATGAACCAAAACTAGTTTTGTTACTGGTAATTTTTAGTTCGCAAGTTCTTTAGGTTATTGGTAGTAAAATTTTGTGTTACGGTTAAAAAAAATTTATTTCAGTGTATTCACTCTGGCGTTGAAAGTCCCTAGATGTACGAGTCAGGAAACACAGACGCCGGAAGCAAGTTCCTCTCCCTTGCTGTCGACATTATAAATGAGAATGCAAAACGCTGTGTCCGTATTTTCGGAATGTCAACTTTTTCCGGCGTCTTGTGGTTTGGTGTAAGAATGGGGATGGTGGAATAAGGCTGAACAAGTGCTGCGCACCTCCAAAATATATCCTGTAGAAAACCGATAGGCAAGCAATATTTCTTCGATGGTCGAGCTTCGTATCTTATAAAGCGACATCAAGGTTGCTCCAGTTTTTATTCTTTGACCATTGAAGTTTTACACTAATGAAAAATAACCATAATCACAGCAACAGAAGTATTTCATAATAAGAAAGGAAGCGCGGCAACTTGTCGGTCTTTTTATGCGCAAGGGAAATTAAAAATTGCATCTACTGGAGCCGGAAATGAGAATCTATTCGTACTAAGAATAGTTATAATTTTCCGCAACAATAACTTTATGTTAGTTAAAAACAATAACATGTTATTTCGTAGTTAAACTTTGTACCGTACTTAGTCATAGTTTGTTTGTTCGCTGAGTAGGAATTTAAACAGATTAATATTCAGTGTATCTACAATATAGTTTCCCAAGCAGTTATAAATACATAAGCTATGTAAAGCTTAGCATACAATGTTCAGAACATAAAACAGTTGTCGGAAAGCACTTACTCGGTTCTATCATTATATAGGTTTTCTTATAAGACTTTTTATCTGTGTTAGGGATGATTTCTGATATGCCATTGACAAATCGGCCCTTGATGATACATCTTTATTATTATTTGATATAGTTATCAAATTCATTATAATTTATTCCACGTCTTTTACATTTTCATGAAAATATCACAATTAAATACTTCATCATCATCATCATCATCAGCCGATAATGTCCCACTGCTGAGCACAGGCCTCCTTTCACAAATCAGGGTGAAAGGGAATGGGCAGGCGTGCCCACTGCGGATCGGTGGAGGTAGGCTAGTAGTGGTCAACCTACTGTTGGAGTTTTCAAGCCGCCTAGAAGGCCTCCAACTAGCTTAACGACTATCACAATTACTTACTACTTGCCGATCGATTAAGACCGGCGTATCATGCTACACCACGAGCGCTTCAATATTTACTAGTATTTATTTAAATTATATGATGTATGTGTTTCCTCTAATGATTTCATTACGATTTAGTTGTCTATCAATAGTAATTTTTGATCTAGCTATACCTAGTTATGGAAGGATATGTTACAAATATAGATAACTCAAGATTAAAAAAAATACGAGTGAGTATTTTAAACCAAATACATTATATGAAAAAGTTCTACTATTATTAAGCACATACCTACTTGTCCCAAGAAAATAATGAGAAACTTATACGGTTCTGTCAAATAAATGTGTGTGATATGGAACAAATATGGAAGTATTCTCATTAAATAAATCAACTAACACTTTGGCTGTTAAGTTAAGTTAAATTGGTTACAATAATCAATCAAGTGGCCAGAATTTATACAAGAAAGTGATTTACTTCTATTGAAAACCGGGGAACCATTACCAAGATATCTCAGTCTCTCATCTATAACGAGTGCATCAAAAGACGTGCACGTGAATTGACGCCAACAGCTCTTAAAAGAAAAGAAAGAACTCGTCGATTTGGAGTTCAAAGAAGAAGAAGTGATTAGAAATAGTAGGTCTTACGTATGCGGTGATGTCATTTATGGGATGGTCTTCATAATTTAGTGTTATTATAAATGTATGTATGAGTAATACACTATTTTTAAAGCGTGATAACATACGTCGAAGCCAACGGTCAACAATGGGCATTAGCTTCTTGCACCCCATCACCGCCTTTCCTTTGCCATCACCGCGTTCGTTCTCCCTCTTAAAGTTAGATTTTGTGGGAAAATGGACAGTACAGACAATCAAAAACATCCAGAAGATGCATCTCGACGTACATAGAACTAGCTGCATATGCAAATGTAGCGAATGGTATGATTTTAGTAAAATTAAAAAAGTTGCAATATGTCACTTTGAGACGAAGTCGAAGGTGGTCGAACTACATACGAAAGAAGATGGCTCTAATTTATATCTGGTAAAAAGAGCCTTTAGCGTTCCGTATAAACTTAAAAAGTAATAATTATGATATCACAAAATAGCTATACCTATTTTTTATTGTATAGATTACGCAAATATAGAGTAAATGTAATGTAAGGTGGTAGAATGAAACCATGCATCTTGACTATACTATCAGCCTGTATCTCATTTATGCTAAAGAAAAAACTCTACCAAGGCGCGACTCCTTCCAGTCCACCGTCATTCTTATCCAAAGCCAGTAATCTTAGCATCCTCTACCCCATCGCCAAATACGTAAGATTCCTAGTCTGTAATAATCATCAATCCACTTGCCAAGCGTAAATATAAAAACAGACATCCCGTAATGTGTACCTATGCTTGTTTGCCACCTAAGTGGTATAATACAAAATATAAAATCTACAAATAATAAACGACCTGTCTGTACAGACTAACTGAAACTACACCTTAATGTAAGTGTTTGCTGTAATGTTTAAGAGTCGGATGTAATTTTGATTCGCAAACATACTGATGAAATGAAATGAAATTGTATTTGCATGAACATGGTACAAATTTATACAAACATGATTGTACAAACTCATAGGCATATAGACTAGTCGAAAATTTACTCATAATAAAGGCCGATTTCGTAGAGACTTGTGTTTGCTTTAGCTATAAATAGAATTGTACCAATTTTTAAGCCTACAAGAAGTTTTGTATTAAATTTATTCATAAAATCAGTGCGAATTTCTGTTATCTTATGAAGCAAATTGTAAGTAAAGCTCTTACGTTTTTATCAACAGTTTTTTGATTTTATAAAGTCGAACATCCCATCCAATTTTGGTGCACCATAAAGTACCTTGTAGTACCCACCGGGCTACCACCATACATCAAATTGAAAATCTGTCGCGATCACCTTTACTGCAGTTTCATATTTAGGAGTCAGGTTACCATCTAGGCTTTGTAGAGGTCAGCAAATTGACAATGTATTTTTAGTTTTTGAGATAGGTAGAGTTACATAGCGTGTATTGGCTCAAAGAGCAGCTTGACTGGGGAAGTCCTCCTCCACCTTACATAATACCGCAGCCAAATAATTTTATGTTGTGTAAAGTTGTGTTCCTGCACGTGAGTAAGGTCGCCAGAGCTCATAGGGGAGGGGGGAATGGTCGGTAACGCGTGAGCGATGCTTTTTGTGTTGCAAGCGTCCATATGGCTACGGTAACTGCTTACCATCAGGCGGGCCGTATGCTTGTTTACCGACTTAGTTGTATAAAAAAAAAGTTGTTTACCAACTATAAAATACTCCTGAAATTTTATTTATACGAGTGTGATATAAATAGCAGGAACATTCTCACACAAGCAAGGAATCCTAATTATATCCTACTACTAATATTATAAATAGGAAAGTTTGTGCGTATAGATGTATGTTTCTTACTCTTTCACGCAAAATCTACTGAACGGATTTGGATGAAATTTGGCACACAGATAGAATAATGTTCTGGATTCACACATAGGATACGAGTACTTTTTATCCCGGGAAAACATGCAATCCCTCAGGAATGCGGGTGAAACCGCGCAGGACAGCTAGTAAAACATATTACGACTACAATCAATCTATTCACTATCCCTGTTTATGAAACAAACAACGGAGCGAGAGTTTCAGTTTGGGCACTGAAAGGAGGTAATATACCGAGAATAACCCTCTGGTCCAAATAGGATTAGTGAGACTTCGTTAGAGTCTCATTCATTGTACAGGGTCACATTTTTAATGGATGAAAGTGCCCTGAATACCAACCATATTAGTTTAATACTGCTATTTTGGAGATAAGGGACGACGGAAAAAATATATAAAAAAGATTTATCGAGGTCTTAACCGAGGGCAACTTTTTAACTTCGAAAGTAAATCTTCCGGTAAAACGGAAGTGTATTCGTCTGCAGGAAATTTTTTGAAGCTTATAATTTACTTACGTAAATGAAATATCAAAAATTACTTTCGGCGGGGACAAAAGGCAAAAATTAGTTTATTTTGTGGCTGTGGAAAAAATAATGTTAATTTTAACTTGACTCTAACAAAAAATAGCACTTTATTTCGTAAAGTGATCCCTAAATCGAAGAATGGTTTTCACACAACCACAATTTTTTCCGACGACACCCCAGACCATGAGATATACGAGAAAAAAAATAATCATCCCATTGCTCCGTGTTGTAAAAAACGTCAATACTTTGGCTCGCGGTTAAAAAAACAACAATGACATCAATTGTTATAATAGGACGCGCGTCCCTCGCGAGTACCATTTATTTATGTAACTCTTTGATAAAAATCCATTCCATGTAATATTTAACAAATAATTTCATTTCATTCATTGGTTTCACTTGGGCGGCGTTTGACGTTGGTATAAGTCATCGTCACAATTTATGTTTATAAAACTTTTGTTGACACTAAAAGCAATAACAATTGAAGACATGCACTACGAACTTTTATCAGCGCTCCACTCATGCATACCGAGTAACTTCTCTTTCAACGTCGATTTTCGGATATATGTCAATGCTGAATAAAAGCATAGCGACAGTCATTCCAAATGAATTCCTACAGGGATTAGTCCAACTCCAAACGTCTGCGTATGGAGGGAGGTATTTAACTCGAGCGGCCGGAAGCCTCCACCCGGCCTTGTCAAGTTGGGTTGTTCCACCGCTGACCGAGAATTGATACCCCTTTTGCACGGACGTTCGTACGTGACAATGGCCGGAACTTGTCACGTAATATGTATATGGGCCGATATCATGTGAATTTTGTTGGGGACGAGAACACTGTTGCGTTTCCATAAAATGTAACTTGTTAACATGACTTTAATATAAAGGTAAAATCATATCATCATTTACTATCCATACGGAAAAGTAGGTATTTTTTTTAACGCTACCTGCTAATTATCTTTATAATGTATAATTATGCCACGAGGCACGATTGGGTAGGTACTCTTATTTCTTGTATCATATATATGTAGATATAATATATTATTTGATTAATTAAATAAAAATAATTAATCAAAGCACTAATATACCACCTGCTGTTGCAAATAATGGGACTACTATTAATCTATAGCGGTTACAAAATACTATATAGTTAGTTATATTACATTGTTACGTGAAGTCACTTACAACTTTGTTATAATCGCAAAGTCAAAGCCATTTAATCAATTTAGTGCCTTCACTTATGAAGGTCAAAGCTACTGAAGTTACCAACAGTTCGTAAGTCGGCCTTCGACTGAGAAGAACAGGCAAGAAACTCAGCAAGGTTACATTTATTTAAATATTTTTTGTACAATCAGTCTGTATTGGCAATTTTTTTCCAAAGTATAAGTTTTTGTTTTACAAAGTAAAATTCATAAGCATAAAAACAACAAAAAAGCAATTACATACAAAATAAATAAAAAATAATAACCTAAACAAGTTCATAACTATGTAGGTAATCTACTGGCGTTTATAGAATGTGCACTTGTGCAGAGTCAAGCTACTTCCAGACATCTTTATCTGCAATATAATTGGGCTACCTTGTAATAAGCTCTTGCTTTCAAGACTTTCTTTATGTGTGATTTGAATTTAAAATCAGTAATTTTGGTTTTATAATTCAATTTGATTGGTCAAAGTTGCATATAGTCTAAAGTAGAATGGCACCTTTAGTGTGACGACAGACGTGGTGAGCGTGATTCCCTATTGTGTTTCTGTAGAAAGAAAAGAGAGACTGACACCGATGGCTGTTTGGTAAAAAAAGTTTTAAGCTCCTCATGTCGGAAATTTATAGAGAAAATACAAAAGGAAATAACAAAATAACATAATAGTGTACAGTTATATGGTTGAATGATTTTTATGCTTTTATTGTATGTTGGAAAAACTACGATAAGTAACCTTCATTATTTTGATACTGTATTCAAAATAGGGTCATTAAAAGGACACAACAAATACATATGGATCTATATGTTCGAACTATTTGTTAAATGTCTATTACCTACTGAACATAAAACATAAAATAACAATACATGTAATGGTAATTTATAATGGCTGCCGACGGCCTCTAGTTCCGATTCCTAAGTCATCGATTCGAAACATTATTGTTTTGACATGAAAATTTGGAACAAGAAATATTCTTTTCTTCGTAAAATAATAAAAAAATACAGTCACAACCAGAATTTCTACATTACTTGGTAGAAATGACCAGCCCGTTGTTAAAATAAAAGAATAAGGAGTTAACTTTAAAGAATCTGTAACAGACAGTACGCTGAAAATATAAAATCACTTTTCATTGTTTGATGAAAGAATAATGCATGTAAATATAACGGAAGCTACATCGACCTTGGGTACAGTCGAGTACATAATACTTCGTTTTCAAATCCCTCACACCGGATGCAGGTACAAACATATGAATAAATGAAACACATGAATGTATACAGCAATTAGTCAGTATACAAACGCGGCAACCCACTTTAAAATTAATTAGGCTGAAATGTATTCAATGTCGGCAACAGAAACTCGCCATGAGTTTTTATTTCTTTCATAATTTTAACCGTAGAGTTTACGTGACTATTTTGGTTCTAGACTAATTTAATTAGGACAACCTCATTTTAGTGTGTTTAATTTTGTTTTTTTTTTTTTTCTCAAAATATTATAGTTAGTTTATACTCGAAACAGTTTTACACAAGTTGCAGATTTGTTTGTAAGCAAGTTGCTACGCAAACGACTTCAGTTAGACCGTCCTACCTCAGAGTATATAAATACTACGTACAAGTCCTACCTTATCTTGAAATGCAGCAAAGGATTTGTCTTTTGATTATGCAAATGTAGCAAACAAGTAGGTTCCTTACATATGCATGCAGTCGCTGTAACGAGGAAGTTTTATGGGCACAATTTTTAGTACCTACTTTACATTTTATTGTGTCTGTACTCTGTACGAAGTCTTATATAAAAATAAATTTTTGGTAATAACATTTAGGATGTTATTACCTTCCATTCGGGTGGGATGGGTACTTGCAAGGGTCGAGGCACTTGAAGCGAGACCCTTGCACTGTTTCCGGTGCCTCGAAAGGGGTCACGTAGGCTGCAGGTGCAGCACAGGCGTGGACAGAAGTAATCGCTGTTACGCCTGTGGAGAAGTGGGCCATAGGGCTCGCGACTGCACCTCCAAAGTGCTAAGGTGTCCCCTATGCGCTGATTTAGGTCGTCCGTCAGACCACCGTCTGGGTCGACGGTGTCCTGCACCGACGAAGAAACGGAGCAAGCAGGCTCCCAACACCGAGATGGCCACAGCACATAACGCTGGACCGGGTTCTGTCCCGGAAATGGAGGTAGTTGTCGAGGCCTAACATTCCCGCCCTCAAATAAGATCTTACAGGGCAATCTGAACCACTGCCGCAATGCTCAGCATCTGCTTATGCAGACCATTGTGGAGCGGCAGATTGCCCTGGCAGTAGTAGCGGAGCCTCACAGCGTCCCCGACCATCCTCGCTGGTTCGGTGACGACTTGGGCTCCGTTGCCATATACTGGGGGGGTGGAGAGGGTGTTCCACCCTGCGCTCTTTTGAGTAGAGGGCAGGGCTTCGTTGCAGTGCAATGGGGCACCCTGGCCATTGTGGGCTGCTATGTCTCTCCCAACAGGGCACTCGCCGATTACGAGGTGTACCTTGACGAGGTGGCTGACTGCATTCGCAGATGCCCAACTCGTCCACTGATTGTCCTGGGGGACTTCAATGCCCATGCAAGGGAGTGGGGGAACCCCAGAGACAGTCCAAGGGGAGAGACCATAAAGGCGTGGGCGGCTGGTCTGGATCTCCGATTAGTTAATCGGGGGTCCGTGAGCACATGCGTGCGGTGGCAGGGGGAGTCAATCGTGGACCTTACATGGGCGACTCCTGCTGCCATACACATGCTGTCAGGATGGCGAGTTGCAGAAGAGGTGGTAACTCTGTCTGACCACCGCCACATCCTCATGGATGTGGCATTCCGCCGTCCTGACGCTAATTCCAGCCGCCACGAAGGCAGCCCACCGCGACGCTGGTGTCTCAAGCGGTTAAATCGAGACATGCTCGAAGCCGCCGCCAACGTCGCGGCATGGCCACAAAACGCTGAAGAGATTCCGTCCGATCCGGAAAGAGAAACGAACTGGTTCCGCAGCACGATGACGCAAATTTGCGATGCATCGATGCCGCGGTCCAGTCGCCCCAAGTACCGGGCGGTGTACTGGTGGTCGGCAGAAATCGCGCAAATTCGCGCGGTTTGCTTGCGGAGCCGCCGCCTGTACACTAGAGCCCGGAGGCGAAGGCGAACTCCTGCCGAGGAGACAGCCAGTCTCTATAGGGCATATCGAGCGGCTACAATTGCGATGCAGATCGCCATCTCAGACGCCAAAAAACGGTGCTGGGATGAGCTCCTAGAGGGACTCAACGAGGATCCGTGGGGGCGCCCATATAAGATGGTCCTGGGTAAACTCAGGCCATGGGTGCCTCCCCTGACGGAAACTCTAGATCCGGCCCTGCTGGGTCGAGTGGTGAACACTCTCTTCCCGGCGGGCCGGTCAAGTCCCTCAATCCACCCCCTGACGTCGTGGGAGAGGCATGACGAGATGGGGGTGACCGTACAGGAGCTAGATCGAGCCGTGGGCCGCTTGAAAGCCCGAAAAACCGCACCAGGACCCGACGGTGTACCGGGTCGGGTGTGGGTGTTGAGTCTGGCTGCCCTGGGGGACAGGCTGAGGCAGTTGTTCAACAGCTGCCTCCGTTATGCCAAGTTCTCCACGGCCTGGAAGGAGGCAAGTTTGGTCCTCTTGAAGAAGGAAGGCAGACCCGCAGATTCTCCCTCTGCGTACCGTCCCATATGTCTGTTGGACGAGGTTGGCAAGCTGTTCGAACGAATACTTGCCGCTCGTCTCAACGGGCATCTGTCGTGCGTCGGTCCCGACCTGGCCGATAGCCAGTTCGGCTTCCGACAGGGTCGTTCGACCATAGATGCGGTTCTACGCGTCCGTTCCCTGTCGGAGCAGGCGGTATCCCGGGGTAGAGTGGCGTTGGCGATAAGTCTTGACATCGTCAACGCCTTTAACTCTCTCCCTTGGGACGCCATCAGGGGGGCACTTGTTTACCATCAAGTGCCCTCCCACCTGCAAGACGTGATCGGGGATTACTTGCGCGACAGGTACATTTTGTACATGGACCAAGACGGTAGGAGAATCCGGAGGGAAATCACGCGTGGAGTTCCACAGGGGTCAGTGTTAGGCCCGCTGTTGTGGAACCTCGCCTATGACGCGGTTCTGCGTGTCAATCTCCCCGCTGGCGTAAACGTCGTTTGCTATGCAGATGACACGTTGGTGGTCGCCAGTGGGGATACCTTCGAGGGGACCAAAGAGCTCGCTGAGCTTGGGGTGGAGGTCGTCGTTGCCAAAATCCATGAGTTGGGTCTGGAAATAGCGCCTCACAAGACCGAGGCGCTATGGTTCCACAAACTGCCAAGAAGCAGGGCACCACCGACTCGTGCGTCCGAGTGGGTGAGTCGGAAGTCGGGGTGGGGCGGTACATGAAGTACCTGGGCCTCACCCTAGACAGTCGCTGGGGCTTCGAAGAGCATTTTGATCGCCTAGTCCCCCGAATTGAAAGGGTAGCGGGTGCTATGCACAGACTGCTGCCTAATCTCGGGGGACCAAGGGAGGAAGTTCGCCGTCTCTATGCGGGGGTCATACGATCCGTAGCCCTTTACGGGGCGCCCGTATGGGCGAAAAGCTGGCCATCCGACGTTGTAGAACGAAAATCTACAGCGTCCAGCGTAGGATGGCACTACGGATCGTACGGGGATACCGTACCGTATCCTTTGAGGCGGCAACTATTCTGGCTCGCTTTCCGCCACTGGATATTCTGGCGGACATGGATGCGAGGGTATATGACCGAATCCGCATCGTCCGCCAGAGTGGTGGAGGCGACCCAGAAGAGGCGATCAAACGGCAGGAGCGAATTAACGCATTTGCGACGTGGCGCGCAAGGCTTCGCGAGGAGCGGTTTGCGCGCAAACGCGTCGTCGAAGCAGTCCGGCCGGTCTTCGAGGCCTGGATGCAGCGACAAGGTGGACGACTCACCTACAGACTTACACAGATAATCACCGGACATGGGTGCTTCGGTGATTATCTGTATAGGATCGGACGTGAGGCGACGGCGGTCTGCTTCCACTGCGGTGGGAGCGACCAGGACTCCGCATCGCACACGCTCGCGGTGTGCCCTGCGTGGGAACCCGAGCGGCGGATCCTGGTCCAAGAGATCGGAGGGAATCTCTCCCTGCCAGCAGTCGTGACGGCGATGCTGAGCGGGGATACAGCGTGGAGAGCCGTAGCCTCTTTCTGTGAGACTGTAATGGTCCAGAAGGAGGCTGCTGAGCGGGATCGGGAGAGGGCCGATCCCACCCGGAGGCGAAGCCGTCGGGGCGCAAACGTGCCTCGTCGCGGCCCCCCTGCCCTGTAGCTCGGGCTTAGAATAACAGCTACGGTGTTCCCCTGCCTGTCGTAAAAGGCGACTAAACGGGGCCTTTGGGGTCGTGGGCAATCAGAGCGGGGGCTCTGTGCGCCCAGTAGCGACCCCAAGGAGGACGATGGGTCGACGTGGTCATGACTCATCGTGCGATAGCACAGCGAGGGTGCTGGGGGGAGGTGTCAGACTTCCCCCGGGACGAGCTGTCAAAGCGCCGCGCTTGGAGGGGTGAGCAGGTACGCGTTCAACACGAGAGCCCGCCCCCCTCTCTACAGTGCAGATGGCGACCACCGTGGGGTTTTAGCCGGTACAAGTCCGGCATAACCTGGCCGCTACCCCCGAGGCGGTCGGGTATCCTATGAGGATTTCCCCACGAAAAAAAAAAAAAAAAAAAAAAAAAAAAAAAAAAGGATGTTATTACCTAAAATTTCTTGACTTGCCTTTACTTTTACTGGCTATTCACTATGATATGATATCTAGTGATGTTTTACTGTTTTGTGTTATACTGTGTTGGGTTGTATTCAACCGCAATATCTACGAGGCAAGCGAAGTGGACAAAGCTGGTAAGTACACACCAAATAACATAATAAGAACGATGAATGTGTTGAAAATGAGTATTTCGAACAAATTTAATAAGAAAGTATATCAGTCTGGTGCTATAAAAATTTTTGTGACTTATTTATTCACAAAACAGTTAATTTCAAAGCCCTGGGAAGAGTACGGCATAAATGTAAGCGTATATTTATATAAATTATTTATTGCTATTCACCTCCTTTGTTGTTGAATATTTCATAGTAACGTTGAAGTGAAGTTTGAGCTCTGTTCCCAAATTCCTCAAAGCCAGAGAACTTGCCTGAGAGACTTTACCTGTCAACGAAACTTGAGATAATTTTACAAAGATATTATTATGAAGAATTAAGGTTCTTGTCATTTTGCTAACGTAACCACTTATGTACATTTAAAAACTCAGTCAATAGATTTGAATTTTGCGATAGCGTAAGTATTATTTTTGAAAATCAATTGTGGACCAAACAAGTTGAAAAAAGGACAATAAGCATAAACGACAAAGAACAAAGGCTTGGTAAAAAGCCCCATTTAAAAAATGTTAATGGTAATACGCATGACCGCCATTCTCTATAAGGTTTCAGTAAAATTCAGGTCAAACCTGTTGCTATTCCATTAAATGTGCAAATATTGGCTACGGATAGCACTGACCGAAGAAATTGTAGGCAATTACACCACCGCAAACAGCGGTTTATTTATGTCCGTGGAGCATCTCTTTTGAACAATAAGAATTTATAGGAGTTGCGATAAGAAGTACCTACCTAGCTAGCACTGATTTTAAATGTTACCTACTACTGTACGATATATATATTCAAATTCAATTCAAAATCATTTATTCAAATAGACATTCGCAGGCACGTATGAAAAGTCTGACTCTAATACTCTAATATCGGTTCGGAAGGTTGCATTTGCTGAGATATATATATATACCTATACTATTCAACAACGATTTTATCTTGAACGAATAATTGTAACAATTGAAGGCAGAAACAATCTTTAAACATATACTAGTATGATATTTCAACATTTGAATCTAGAAAACGCGAGGTAATTTATTTGAATTTCACATAGAGTATACAAATTTATGGTTCATCGATGTATAGTCATACATTGATGAAACATATTGTCAAAAACATATTAGCATTTCTTCACTGAGAATTTCATTTCGAGATTTGCAGTTAAGGCGCGGATTGACTACGATTTTAACAGCACTCGTTCTTCACTGGAATAGGGTTGAAAATGGTAAATTATAAATGTTTGGACTCTACGAAATGGTCATTTATTTACGGGTTTTCTTTAGATTATACAGAATATACACATTAAATTGAATAAGTGTCCGGTTAACATTCTAATATAATTCTGTATCTTTATACCACTGAGGTGGCAAACAAGCATACGGCCCGCCTGATGGTAAGCAGTTACCGTAGCCTATGGACGCTTGCAACACCAGGGGTATCACTCGCGCGTTGCCGACCCTAAAGAAACCTTTTCACACCCTTTTTGAAGAACCCCATGCTGTACTCCATTGGGAAAACCACGGCGGGGAGCTCATTCCACAGTCCGAGCGTCCGCGGAAGAAAACTCCTTTTAGCCCGCACAGTTCGAAACAGTTCTGGTTTCAATGTGTGTGGATGGATTCCCCGTCGATGGCAAGAGTTGCGATGGTGGAAGGTAGCCGTGTGCATCAAGTCAAACAATTCCTTAGAACACTCCGTTGTACAAGCGAATTCTGTATCTAATGTATTCTTAAAAATAAAATTGTTGTTTGTTTTTTTAATCAAATCTCGCCACAAGATAATCTTTCCAAATACTTAATTATTTTTCAGTCTGTAAGTTTCAAAAGTTATGACAGTTATGCTATGACACGTTATACTTCGACTTCAGGCATTTCATAATGTAATCCTCCGCTACAAACTTAGAAATCTTTGTTAGGTTTCGACTCTTCTGTATGAAACATATCGGTAGAGAACAAATATTTTGTTTGTTTTAAATATGATGAATGTCAGTTTTTTGCGAAAAATAATATCCAATTAAGTTAAAAGTGGACGGTTCTATGCAAGAATGCAGTGGTGCGATTAAGTTAAAAGTGGACGGTCCTATGCAAGAATGCAGCGGTGCGAGATAAGTGGTTACAAAATCTTATAATAACGACCACTCTTTTAAGAGAGCAACGGCTGAAGGATGAAACATTAAAACTGTTGGCATTATTATTATTTTGTTTTGTATAAACTACTGTGAAATATATTTAATAAACTAAATGATTAACTAATAGCTTTTGTATTTAGGTAGTCCGTGACTTTGTCAACATGAAGAGTTGATTTGTTTTTTTTTACCTCACTTGTCTTGTGACCATAATTTCATCCATGGTTAGTGATGATGGGGCCGAAGGTGGTAACACATAAAACTTAGAAGGTAACCAAAACTGGATCTCAAGTTTGGCGATAGATTTTCAACATTAGGGTGACAACCAGCAAGGCGGGCACTACAAAGTACTGAACCACCGTGAAAAAGCATTGATTGTAAAAAAAGAACGAGCGCCTCGAACGAGCATTCGTAGCGTGCTCGACTGCGCTCCGCCCGATTGTCAGTTTTTTCACGAACACAGGGATTCGCATCGCGCTCGTTGTAGGCTCGTTGAAGGCTCGTTAAGTACACATGGCTACAGATCAAGCTATACATTTCCAGAATAAGCTGATCTTGCATTGTATAGAATTCCCGAAAAATGGGAGGTCAGCTTATACTAGAAATTTATATTTTGATCTGTAGCCGTGTGTACGTCCACGTTGAAATCGCGAGCTACGAACGAATCCTGTTCGTTCGAGGCTCGGCTCGTGCTCGCTTCGCGTAGCATAGACGCACCATCATATATCATCATAATCATCAGCCTTTTATTTTTAATGATGGATATAGGTCTCTCCCAGAGCGCGCCACTCATTCCGGTTTCTTGCCACCCGCACCCAGCCCAGTCCGGCCACTTTTTTGAGGCCACGTCCGCGTCAGTCCATTGGGCTGGGGGCGCCCCACACTACGGTTGCCAAAACGCGGTCTCTTCTCCTAGGGCTTGTCTGCTCCATCTACCGTCGGTTCTGCGGCAGATGTGACCGGCCCATTACCACTTCAGCTTGCTAATTTAATATCATATAATAGAGTATGAAATATCCTCTTTTTATTGTTTTTTCCGTTCGTGAAAATAATTATATCGACTTTGAAGGTTTTTGGAAACTTATTTTTTTCATACTATAAATACAACTGAAAATATTTCCTGATATCAAATACAAAACCGTAAATCCGGATATAAGGTGACTTACAAAATGGAGTACCTTCGAACATTTTGGCACGGTTTCAAAACTAAACTAACGGAAAAATCATATCCATAAATTGTGTGGTATATAAACAAGCTCCCAGCGCAAAAAGTAGAGAGACATACATTCTACTACTATTACAAATGTGAAACTTTGGTGAGGATGTGATTTGTGAAGATGTTTGTTCTCTCATAGCAAAAACTACTGAATGGATTTTAATGAAATTTGGCACACAGATAGAATATATTCTGGATTAACACAAAAAATATTTTTTATCCGAGGAAAACAATATATCCTTCGGGAACGCGGGAAAAACCGCGCGACGGAAGCTAGTATTATCACGTTTGATTTCAAAGAAATTTCTTTCCTTTCTGTGTGTATAAGTTTGTTACCTCTGTAGCCCCAAACCGGATTAATCGGGTTGAGAGCGTTTTTATTTATAACTTGATTGTTTTGGTAATTTTGGTAATTGCCTTAGTTTTCAGTCAAACTTTGTAGAACTCATTCCAGGAGTTTGTGTTATGATGCTGAGTGAATTATTATTTTTAAATTTTTAAAGGCTGATATAGGCATACAACCCACCTGATAGTAAGTAGCCAAAGTCGCCTGTGGACATCAAGAATAGCAGAGCCTAAAAGGCAATTGTCTGACAAGTTGTAATAAAAGGTTATTGTAAACATTTGAGGGTCGGCAACGCGCAAGTGATACCCCTGGTGTTGCAAGCGTCCATAGGCTACGGTAACTGCTTACCATCCGGTGGGCTGTATGCTTGTTTGCCACTTTAGTAAAAAAAAAACTGAAATTTTAAGGTCATAGTTGACGACCCAATAATCTATATTTAATTTTATGACAACACACACTTGTACGTACGTTTGCCAATCAGTTCCCATTGATACTGCATAACATAGCGCAATGGAATATTAATATGAGTAGGTCGATATCACAAAGAGCAACTGCTGTAGCACATCGCCAATACTAACGTAATTTATTTGGACTGTTGATGTAGGTATATAAATAAATACGAGACTTTGGGTAGCATTTTTCTGAATCTTTTTAGTACTATACCGTATATTACTAAAAAGGATCTACAAAAATGCCACCCCAATAGGATAAATTAACTGACACTTTGTATTCTGCTTTAAATTAGATATTAAAACTAATAAATATCCATCAAATACTTGCCTATGTTTGACCACTTAAAACTGAATGTGCGATATAAGTTTTATCACAAAATTCAACTCCACTATACCAAAGTTGGTCTTATGAAGCTTTCAAAACGAAGCTTTATGGTACTCGTCTTCCTAGAATTATCATTGTTATCTCGTTCATTATTCGAGAATTTACGAAATCAATTCGCGCTAAGTAATTCAAGGCAATTGTTATCTAATTTATTGTGGGCTTACTTAAAAAGCTTTTTTATTAAAATATCATTATTTGGATTTTTGTTTTTGTTACTGTTTTAACATTTACTAATTACCTCATTTATATTTCTCATGCTACCAGCAAGGTAGTTTGGTAAATTAGCTGTAATTCAATGTTAGTTTTCCAAAGCATACTCTATTATATCTAATAGTTATTTACACTAATGACTGTCCCTGCTGACCGTCTGTTTTAAATTGTATGAATATACATATACAAGGTTATATGCAATACACCAAATGGGTATATTTTTTATATTCGTCAATTTCATGATTAAAAATTCTAAAGCTGATAAATCCAGACATATATCCTGAGTCCATGGTATCAGTATTCCTTACGATATCCTTTACATCCTGCATATAAAAATATCTTTTATTTTGATTAATAGTTCCATTGTTACAAAATGAAAAATTCCACCATTAAAAAAAGTGCTTGTGAATGAGGAGTTTTCTTATGATACTCTTCAAAATATCTGTCAAATCGTGGCCTAAAGGTTCAAATTGGTTCGAGCAAGGTTCGAGTTATCACCAGTTTGACAGGTATTTTGAGCATAGAGGTATACCTACTAAGAAAACTCCTTATTACAGAGAAGTAAATTAAATGGCTTGAATGCTACACTTTATCTTATTCTCTTTGCAATATATCACCCGTAAAGTACCCGTGTTGATTTAGTATCAGGCTTATTTTACAAGCTTGAGTGTTCAGTACCTATTTTCTCCATAATTAAGCAATCTAAGCAAATGATTACTGTTTTAGTCTAATCTCAACAATCACCATTCCACCACCATTATTTGTAATCACTATACATCTGTGAGCACGAAATGTAACGTCATCAATTTTATTAACCAAAATTGTTTTAATGTGGCTGACCTAAATTACGTAGGTATATAATTTGAATAAGATATTTTTATTTTCTGGAATCGCGATATAACAAGGATAGAACTGACAAACAGTTAATTTACGAACGTGAAAAACTTTAGGATTAGCACAATTGAAAATTCAGAAAATTTTGGTTGGAAAAGGTTACCATCTGCGGACAGTAAATATTATGGAAATTGAGTTTGAGGATGAAAAAATATGCCTCTAGCCTACAGAGGCTGTTGTCGTAAAAAATCTTATAAATTATTTCTGGGTACCACACTGGGTTACGTAAAATTCTTTGAAACATTAAGTTTTTACGTAGTCAAGGTCGTAGACTGAAAAGTACGAACCTACCAAATTTTCTTGACAAAACGAATCTAACAAACTGGTATAGTACTAGCACTTTTCAAATGGAGTGCATTTGGAAAGTGCTAGAATTTCCCGTGTAGCCTTCAATCATGAAACACCTAACAGAAAGCTATTCTGTCAGTAAAGCGAAGCGATCATAAAGTTCGCACTGTTCGCCAAGTTCGCCTTTGAGGTGCAATAACTGACAATTAGAAGCATACTGGGCATACTGGATAGTGTCATTTCACCAGTATGGAAATGGAATATCGATATAGAAACACGAGCTCAGTTAGTGTAGTGCACTGCATACTAACAAGTTCACGTACCAACTCCTACTTAATTAAGAGACGACACAGTGTACCAAGGGGGTTGTTCTTTATTTGGCAGAGTTCCAGTGGGTTCCCACCTACGGACCGCTGTAGTTTTAAGTTATTTTTCAGCGAGTATCCAACGACATCAGCCTTTAGCTCGCCCGGGACCTACGTGACATGCTTTTTTATTTTTGTACTTGTAAAATCAATAGTGTCGCACCACATTTATATGTAAATAATTTACGAGTCACGCCTTCTGTTTTTATTAGTTATTGCCCATGGAAGATAACTTTCGCTTCTCCATTTTTTTTCGGGTCGCCTTTCACCTCTGGCAATGTGGCACATAAATTTGTTAGCAATGTGAGTTTGTACAGAATCTTAGATATTACTTTAATAATCTATTAATAATCGAGAAAATGGAGAGAAAATAAATATGGAAGACACTCCAAATGGTCATTCCCGTTATCGTTATGGCGGACCCTTTCTTATCTCAATAGTTTTTGTTGCCAATTTAGTAAAGGAATGTAGTATGTTTCCCTTCTACCTCTATTTTAAAAATGTGAATGTTCGTGACTCAATCATGCATAATCGCCTAAATGTATTTAAGTAAAACTTGTCGAAAAGATTAGATAAAAAAAGGATACATAAAAAAATATAAGTCTACCACGCGGGTAAAACCGAGGGCGAATGCTAGTAATAAAGGTCCAATTGATTGTATACTTTAAATTGTTTCCTTTATTTCGCAAGTCACACACTTATCTGCGAATATCTCCATGCTAATGCAATGCTAAAAAAATACAAGCTGAAGTTACTTTTAAAATATTTTTAGCTCGTTATCCTACCACACAGTATAATGAACGTGAGATAGATAACGTTCACTGGTACATATTATACAACATCTCTTTCCCTGTCAACCCTGCTCTATAATAGAGATTTATTTATTGTTTTTTGGACTGCTGTTTACTTAAAGGCTGAGTTTTAATCCTTCGCTGTAAGGCTTTACTCAAGATTGGAAGGTTTAGACTAAGTGCAAATAAATGGAAGTGTTTATTTTGTGATATGGTATGTACGTACGTGTCATTGAAGCAAATCCCAAAGATATAAAATAAATTTTATTGTTTTCATTTCAAAGAAAAAGAAACATTACTGTCTGTGTTTTACCTCTCCTCTACAATCTCCAGTGGGACATCCAAAACCTAAACCCCCTTATTACAAAACATGGTTTAAAGTAAAGCCAGGTTTTACTGGCATTTGGTCACTTTCTAACGTCATATAATAAAAAGGGACGAGGCTATTTTAAAACCTGGTTTTCCTTTAAACCATGTTTTGTAATAAGGTGCAAATAGTTTTATGTCAGTTTATTACACGAACCTTGGAAGCTTATAATGAAGTCTTTTTAGATATGTAGGTACCTGGAGGGTCCAACGGATCATTTCACGTTCAGTTGTCCTACAAAAGACCATTTCTCAAATACAAGGTTCTTTTCGGTATACACGATAAAACCTTTAAGAACAAGGGTACCTTTATGTTATTATTCTGTGATATCGTGTATCATTTACTAACTAATATGTAGAACATGACGCATCCTTCTCTCTAGGGATGGACGATACCTTTTTGTCTACCTTATCTAATATCTTAATAAGGTTTTGTTTTGTTACCCAGTTATTATGTACATGAATCATAGTCATTGTTTTTGTTACGTGTAACATGGGGTCCATGTCACCTAAGCACGTGTGGGTGGGTAATTGATGATTAATGATAACTGTTTTCTTTGTTATTTGTTTTATGTTATTTATTGTTTTTAGCGAATTAAAATTTAGAAATTAATGCGTACGTACGTAGTACGAAAACATTGCGTCCTTTGTTTCTCCCCAACAACGTAAAAAATAACAATAATAAAGATATGGTTACACAAAGCTTCATTTAAAGCAAAATTATTTGTTTTTACATTATTCAAGGAACTAAAATATTGTGTATCTCTACGAAGCTCTACGAAACGCTACGAAACTCTACAAAGCAATATTAGTTTTCAATAATTCATTGTTTATTATCAAAACAATTTTATTGTTACCAAATCATGTGAGATTGACGTTCAAATATCCTGTTTGAATCTTCAGCTAGATACCCAGCTATACACACATCTGTACAATGCGAATACATATAGACCGGGAGATACTGGCACAAACTTCCTGGTCATTTGTACCAGTATGGCGATCCTTCAGGGTTCTAATTACGTAATGACGAAAAGGACAATGATGGTCATAGCGCTGGTACCGGCGGCCTAATCGCGTGGGCATTTTTTATTTTTTTTTTATTAAATATGTTTGCGCTTGACCCCAATCCCGCCTGATGGTAAGCGAAGTTGTAGTCTAGGGTGGACCGCGCGTACCCATAAGATGCCTGTTCACTCTGGCCTTGAATAAACCCATGTTATAAGTGTCTAGAAACACGTTGTCCGGGAGAGCATTCCACAACTTGGCCGTGCGTATAAGGTAAGAGGAAGCGAAACGCTTGGTACGGCAAGACGGAATGTCGACGACGAAGCGATGGAGACCCCCCGACGCCTAGTGGTCCGATAGAAGAACGAGGATGGAGGGACAAGATTATGGCGTTCATTATCGCATTCTCCGTCGAACAATCTGTAGAATACCGTCAAACTTGCAACCTGACGCCGATGATCCAGGTTTTGCAGTTTCTTGCTCGTTAGGTCGCTAATGTCAATTATCCTTCGAGCGCGTCTATCTAACGAATCCAAAGTTGCCAGTTGATATTTGGCTGAGCCATCCCACAGATGAGAACAGTACTCCATGCAAGGTCGAACTTGAGCTTGGTCGAACGTGTCGGATAAATTACGAGTGTCGAACGATTTGTTCCATATCATTTTTAGGGTTCCGTAGCCAAATGGCAAAAAACGGAACCCTTATAGATTCGTCATGTCTGTCTGTCTGTCTGTCTGTCTGTCCGTCCGTATGTCACAGCCATTTATTTCCGAAACTATAAGAACTATAATGTTGAAACTTGGTAAGTAGATGTATTCTGTGAACCGCATTAAGATTTTCACACAAAAATAGAAAAAAAACAATAAATTTTGGGGGTTCCCCATACTTAGAACTGAAACTCAATTTTTTTTTTCATCAAACCCATAAGTGTGGGGTGTCTATGGATAGGTCTTCAAAAATGATATTGAGGTTTCTAATATCATTTTTTTCTAAACTGAATAGTTTGCGCGAGAGACACTTCCAAAGTGGTAAAATGTGTGTCCCCCCCTGTAACTTCTAAAATAAGAGAATGATAAATCTATAAAAAATATATGATGTACATTACGGTGCAAACTTCCACCGAAAATTGGTTTGAACGAGATCTAGTAAGTAGTTTTTTTTTAATACGTCATAAATTGAAATTAATATCAAATACTCAGGTCTATACTACCATTTACTTATATACCTACAGGTTTGTACGGAACCCTCGGTACGCGAGTCTGACTCGCACTTGGCCGGTTTTTTTATATTTTCCGATGGTCGATGAAAAAGAAATAGGCGGTTGCGCGTATTAAAATGGAATGTTGTAGACTTAGCTAGTTATTAAGTTGGTTTCAATAAAGTATTATAATTATTATTATATTATTTGTACGAGGCAAATTTTTGAATAGCTAATCACTGACCCTGAAGTGTCGGCATACTGGTACAAATGACCAGGAAATTTGTGCCAGTATCTCCCGGTCTATCATATCAAACTACGCTGACGCGGATTTAGGAGCTTACGTGTATACGTTGTTATCTACGTATCTTCTCGCTTTATTCCGACCCGTAATAGGCAAAGTGAGTAATGTGCCTCTTACTATTCTAGGGAGGGCGTTATATGTATACAAGAGACCATGTTTCATAAAGAATGAAAGGTGACAGTAGGTTCTTAAGATTTGTGAAAGGTGTAAGCTGATTGGAGGTGTGTTCGTTAATAGTGAGCTTGTAAGGTAGCTTAAAATTGTTCAACTAGACCAATGTATCAACCTACTAACTACTAACGGTTTTGAATAGTATATAACTGTTTAGTCGTATTTATACAAGTAAAAAAAGTTCTATATGTTGTTTTTGCTTGTTTATCACCAGTACAATGTAGAAACTGCTTTACGAACTTGAAGATCTATTAAAATTCGGGGCCAATTCACCGCAACCATGTATTTACTTATTTATGATAATAATAACCTAAGTGGAATAAAAAAAAAAAATATATATACTTGCGACTCGAAATTACCTAATCCAAAAAAATGGCCCAATCAGATTTATTTACTGTTGTTTAATTTACATTTGTAATTTCATAGTTCTGTCATATTCCATTTCACTTTGGGACTATGAACTTATTCTGTATTAAAAATAAGTTTTTATGAATCTAAAAGATTATGGAAAGTGATCCGCAAGCTTTAAGGAAAAGGTAGTACATACAGCCTCAAAAATAATCAAAGGGGAATAAGGCCTACCCGATTCCAATATTCAATCTATATCTTTGATTTTGCGGCTGCGAATTGATATTTGACATTACATTTCTCATGTCAAAATATCAATCCACAACCTGAGACCAAGAAAAAATTAAAGACGGAACGGTCTGTGTTCCAAGTAATAGGAAGCCGGCGTTCTTGTAAATACATGGCCTCACACTCACATATACACCATAGGAAGCCGATCGGTTGTCATTCCGTATTGAGACGTTGACAGTGACAATAAGGCTCAGTATCACTTGTGTCTGCTCGGGCCAGTACTGTTTTTACTCACGCACACGTAGGAAATTTTCGCCTTCACTTTCTTATAAGTAGACACTCCGTCTTTATATGTCTATGTCCACAAACGGAAAATCAAGGGCAGATCAGATATGAAACCTGCAGTAAGTGAATATCTATTGAATATTATCTGTAACTAAAGACTAACAGCTTGAATCTTGTTATATACCAACTTGCTCACCTTTCATGGTATAACTTACCTTCGCTTTGTGGAACTTTGAAACACAATTTCGCACTTCGCAACAAAGTTAATAGTTAGTTTGGTAACGGGTACTTACAGTGACCGTCCATTTAACGATTGGAGATTTTACTTTCAAAACTTTCTTTATTTGTACACTGTAATTGGTATAAAGTGGTTTTACGAACTGTCTCTCTTTTTTTTATACCACTAAGGTGGCAAACAAGCGTACGGCCCACCTGATGGTAAGCGGTTACCGTAGCCTATGGACGCTGGCCACACCAGGGGTATCATTCGCGATATCTATTGAATAACTAACTTCCAGCCCGTGGTTTCATCCGCCTTCTAAATGGGTAACAAAGTATCCCATTTACACCTCCATAAACTTTTATATTTATAACAAAACCTACTAGCTGTTTACTTATGATTTTCTAAGAACAAATTCGGATTCCATCATGAATCAAATGAGTCAAATGCCGGATATTGTAATAAATCAAAAATATACAGATTCCAATGTCACAGATTGAATCACTTATTGGAAGTTATTCCACTATTTCTTAAGGTAAGTCCTATGTAACGAAAGCAGTGCAGTGTGTAGTTATGGAATACGAGTGCCATTGCGTGTACGTTCAGTGGTATGCTCGGATTGAGGGGTTCTGATTGTGCGCTATATTACATGGCTCGAATAACTACGCGCCATTATAAAGACATTCCAAATTGTGCCAGATGTGTTTATTTAGGTGAAATATAAAACATGTAAATATATTGAAGGGTCATAGTAATAATAAAAAATATAGAAAGTGAGTGATATTACGTAGAATAAATAAAATGAAGGTTGGAACTTCACGCTAACCTCAACCCCCGATGGAGTCTTATGTCATATTTAAGTATTGAGAACTTGCTAACCTAATCGTTAAATATTCATACATTTATAACACTGTTATCCCAACTTTCAGCATCCGATAAAGAGTGTCGGTACTCTTTTCCGTTGTTCATATTTAATGCGATCACAGATGTTCGGATTATATATGAACAACGATATGATATATATATTCATAATACGGAGCTATAGTGAGCGTAAGCTAGCAAAATAATATGTAAATCGTTAATAGTATTGATCTGGTTGTAGTTATGATAGGAACATTTCTGTGAAGATTGTTTTTCTCACAAAGCATAATATTTAAGCCGATTTCGTATGGTACCCAAGTACTGTAAGACCATCAATTTTATTACATATTTTTTTAGTATACTGAAATACCGATACATCACAATAAGATTTGAGGCTAAAAATGTTGTAGGGCTCAGTACAAAATCTATAAGAATGTTATTTTGTTTGACCCGTATAATATTATGTTCTATGCAAACAAAGAGTAAGTAATGTGAAACTTGGTGTGTTCGTCGCTGTGCGTTCTTCCGCGAATATTCCTGGTAAATTATTGCACTGTAAAATATTCAACAAAAAGTACGTTTAAGTAAAATAAAATCCAGTAACTTATTAGTAGCTCTAAACTTATTTTTAATTTAATAAAAAGAAAAACAAAGCTGTTAGTTTCCCTTAATTATATACAATTAAAATAAAATAAATATTATTTTGGGTTAGTTAAATCACTAAATAAATGCAATGGTGTACATCCTATGGGGATCAATTCTACTGATGGTTCTGAGAAAGCTAACGGTATGCGTTGAATTACATAGTAGGTGTAATCAATAGTGACCCAAGTCTGAAAGTCAGACCAAGATAATATTGAAACTTTCGTCCGTATAATGTTAATGTAAAACAGTATCACGTTTGAATTCATCCCACTATTGAAACTGGGAAGTTATAATGAGATCAGAAACATTCTAAACCAAGACGATGTTTTATCATTCCGGACTGAAAGATAACTAAGTTGAACCATGCCGGGAGCTACATAACTTAGGTATAACATACTTACTTACTTAGATTATCAAATGAGCATGGCCACGGGGCCATGTTCTTGTTCTAGTCTTTCTCGTAGAAATATCTCAGTTCTTTTTGAGTTGTAATTTAATATTGAAGAAAGTTATTTTTTTCTTGTCGCCAAATACTTATATGTTTATGACACTAGCTAGAAGCACCGATACCAATGACTGCGATTTTACATCCGTCTTAGTTCATGTAAAACCAAATTATTTTCCATATTAATTATAGTTAATGTTTAATTTTATATCAGCGAGATTAAATAATGAATATTAAAGTAAGCTGATTTTACTGAACACGGAATTCTCTGGTAAAGACTGAATACTAGTCTAATAGGATTAAATCTTCCAACCTCCCAAAATCAAGCTCAATAGCCTAATTCATGCCAGGGTTTAGCAATAAATGTTCTTGGAAACATTTACCATAAAACATCTATTTTTATTCCACCAATATTGGAAAACATAGAAATGTGAAGATTGGCAATAAATATAACGAATATAGTCTCGTAAATCATGGATCCATGTCGACGCGTCTTACAAAAACTCAGGGGGACCCGAACTGTTACAAAGGAGGACGATAAAGTGCTTATATTTGTTACGTTGCGATAGTAAAAATGCTACATTGTTCTAGCGGGCTCCATTCACTGACAAACCTCAATGGATAGAAATGTATGGAGCGTCCACGCTACGCGAACCGAGCACGAGCCCACGTGGAATATTGTTGTGTATTAAGACACAACGCTGTTGACGTTTGGAGGCCTCTGCGACAGTATGGATGCTCTTAAAATTAGGAAAACTATATCCTAACTAATATTATAAATGCGAAAGTGAGTTTCTATAGTTGTATGTTTGTTACGCCTTAACTACTCCACGGATCTTCATGAAATTAGGCATGCAGATAGCCTATTGTATGGAGAAGGACTAAGCTTCTTTTTAAATACATTTATGATGATGATAGGATACGTATCCGGATCTGCATACTTAACTATACATTTTGAATGGAAGCTAATTACTGTTTCTTAATTGTGTCTTCAGTGGGGGCAACTAGATACACAGTCTGCGCCTGCTTATGAAGTAGTCGTTTTCATATTACTAGGTTTCCTGCACCATTTCACACAAGTTCCCAGGACAAAGATCCTATATCCTATTTCAAGACTATATACCTAATTTATGAAAATCTCAGCCGTTTCGGAACTACGAGTGGTAAAAAACATAAACACGCACAAACCCTCTCATTTATAATGATTTGTAGGATAGTAGTAGATAGGTAGATCGGTAGGATTTGTAGAATTCACTGCTAGGTGCCAGTTGCTGAGATGAGAATAAAAAGTGTCTACGTTAGCGCTACTTGTTGCAGCTTTATGGGCTGCGCAAACCTGTTACCGACACGGCAAACCATCATAGGACACCGTAGTTGCTGTGTCCTGTTACGGCGATCGGATACAGGCGCCGGTTGCTACTCCTGGTCACTGGTACAATTCGCTGCTTGTTTTCCGTCAGTTTCAGTACAACTGTAAGGATTTTTACATTACCAACACCAAACACTTTTTGATCGTCAACGAGTATGTGTAAAGTGGGAGCAACTGGACACAAAAAATGTTTACGTCTGCGCAGAGAGTGGCTGATTTCATACTGGTTCTATAGAAATCAAATATTCGTTGGAAGCTGGTATCCGACACAAGACACAAAAGTGTGCTCTTTTGCTGCCGCGACACGTTCCAAATTGTAGTCTGTAAGACTCTGAAAAGTATTTGTTGAAAACCAAAAGACGTTAAAGAAACCCTATAAAAAGTTAGTGGCCTCAAAGGAGGCGATCAATCACGCGGAATTTCAAAAGTTTCTCCAACAATTTTAAAAATGTTTAAGCATCGTCGCTTCCGAAATAACAATCATAGATTTCATACTTTAAAAAAATCTGTAGTAGCTTATTACAAATACCTAAGGAAGCTTGGTTTTAAAATTTTTGATTTTGGAACGGTTCCAAAAATCAGTCTCATAACTATAGCTTGTACGTAGTATTTATATACTCTGAGTACTATAGCCCTCTGTATTCTGCATTTGTAAAGGTCGGTATAGGTCCCATTGCAATCAAAACAGTTTTTAAAGCTAAAAGTTGATATAACTATTTTAGTTTGTAGCTACTATTCATCGTTGAAAAGTACAGTTGTAAAGTAAAGTGAAGTGTTAAACAGTATTTTAACCAAAGAATTTTTATGTAACAAGAAGAAAAATGCCAGTTATAAGACGAGACGAATTTATTATTTTATTATTATTATTCATGATAATATTGTGATAAAATATTGTATATAGAACCCAATGAAAAAATACGTATTTACTTGTGAAACGTATAATAACGAGTAGGTATGGGAGTTATTTTTTTATATTTACATCACATGTGCACTTTTATAGTTTTATTTGCACGATCGTAATTATTTTCAGTAAAATACGAAATCATACATAAGCAGCCGGCGGTTGATATGGGTTGATACTCGAAAAAATTATTGACTCACGTCAAAATCATGTATGCGTCTCTTTGTCTCTCGTGAAGTGTCATTGGGATGGTCATTTTTCTTTTCCATGCTATGGACATTTTAATCTTTTGACTGTTTGGTGATCCGCGCGGGCGAGGAAGTGTCTGAAATTAACGAATAAAGTGGTGGTGGTATAACAGGAATAGGCACTGTAAGTCCTATATCAAAACTAAAACACATTTACAAAACAATACGTAACTGCCAGCTAATAACTGAACGATCCTAAACTAACTTCTCAATAAATACACATAATGTGGTTAGTTAGATAAGCAAAATTAATTTCTTATTCATCAACATGCTCAATACACGATAAAAAAACTAGATTGCATCATTTGCTCAACTCAGTTTAAAACTATTCGGAAACGCGAGAGCGACAAATGAAAATAAAACTGGCCAAGTGCGAGTCAGACTCGCGCACCGAGGGTTCCGTACAAACCTGTAGGTATATAAGTAAATGGTAGTATAGACCTGAGTATTTGATATTAATATCAATTTATGACGTATTAAAAAAAAAACTACTTACTAGATCTCGTTCAAACCAATATTCGGTGGAAGTTTGCACCGTAATGTACATCATATATTTTTTATAGATTTATCATTCTCTTATTTTAGAAGGTACAGGGGGGGGGGGGACACACATTTTACCACTTTGGAAGTGTCTCTCGCGCAAACTATTCAGTTTATAAAAAAATGATATTAGAAACCTCAATATCATTTTTGAAGACCTATCCATAGAAACCCCACACTTAAGGGTTTGATGAAAAAAAAAAATTTGAGTTTCAGGTCTAAGTATGGGGAACCCCCAAAATTTATTGTTTTTTTTTCTATTTTTGTGTGAAAATCTTAATGCGGTTCACAGAATACATCTACTTACCAAGTTTCAACATTATAATTCTTATAGTTTCGGAAATAAATGGCTGTGACATACGGACGGACAGACAGACAGATAGACAGACAGACATGACGAATCTATAAGGGTTCCGTTTTTTGCCATTTGGCTACGGAACCCTAAAAACAAGCCATTGATAAATAAAGTACCTACCTGAAGGAGCCATTGCCGTTACAGTTTCCATTGAAATACTAGCTTTTAGTAGCAGTGGATATCTAAGATCATCGAACAATTAACCAAAGAAGCGTAATGACGTTGATTTTGCTTGCAATCTATTCCGCCAATTTGCCACCATCGACAATGCGCTCTGATTGGCTAAGAGAAGGACACATGCGCTCTGATTGGCCAAGTCAAGAACACACGATGCAGTGATTGGTCCTTACTGTGCAAAATCAGTGACAAATCACTGACTAGTTTCGGAATCGGATTGCTTAGTATTACTACTCTAAGGGATTGTTCCTCGATGTCTAAGATTAACATTTTTCATGTTCTTATCACAATCTTACTAAATCTAATGTGGCTTAATGTGGTTAAAAAATCCCGTGCGGCATGTTTTTTCCGACGTCTTCAACAATCATAGTCATATTTCAGCCAATTTACACAAAGCCTTAATGAATTACTCCTAAACTGTCCTCATGAATCATTCCGTCTAGTGGTAAAACCGTCTGAAAATCTCTTCAGTAGTTTTTGAATTTATCGCATTTAGACACACAGACAGACGCAGCGAGGGGACTATGTTTAATCCTTTCCTTACTAATATTATAAACGCGAAAGTTTGTATGTACCTATTGATGTTTGTTACTCTTTCACGCAAAAACTATTGAACGGATTTGGATGAAATTTGACACACAGATAGAATATGTATTAATTACTGGATTAACACATAGGATACTTTTCATCCCGGTAAAACATAAGATCCTCGGGAATGCGGGTGAAATCGCGCGGGACAGCTAGTAGTAATAATACTTTTTCTCGATTATTTAGTAAATCGTGGCATTTGCAAAGGTTGATTAGTAAGTCCTCATGTATACAACCTGATGTAAGTGGAACATGTGAAACACAGGCGATACGCTCGGGAGAAGCTTTGGAGCCAAGCTATCATCTCGAGCATAAAGTTAGTTAAACTAGTGATTGGAATTCTTGCTAAGCCAACGGAGCTCTAAGCCCATCACAGACGTAGCTATAATATGCATATATTAAAATGCCGAGCTATAATATAAATTACAGTTAGCGAAGTACCAGAAATATATAGGTATTACTAGCTGTCCCCCCGGTTTCACCCGCGTTCCCGGGATAAAAAGCCTATATCCTTCTGCATCTTCATAGGCCATCTGCATGTCAAATTTCATGATGATCCGTTGAGTAGTTGAGGCGTGAAGGCGTAACAAAAAAAACAAACTCACTTTCGCATTTATAATATTAGGATATGGAGGTAAAAGAAGACACAAAATAACTTAAAAACTATAACAAAACTAAAACTATAACTTAAAAATAAACTTAATCTAACAAGCCGCTACCAGTAGGCAACGTGCCCAAAATGCTGGCTGCATTGCCACGTTGTATGGCAATGCTTAATCTTTGCCCAAAATAAAAACCAGCATTTTGGTCACGTGTTGCTTCGACCAGACGTCCAGATATATCATTGAAAATTTTGCGTGCTCCCGGTCCCCACGGTCCCAGCGTTTCCACCCCAAAAGGCTCAAATATGTACCCGCTATCAAGGGTACTATATTTGCACCTTTTGAGGCTCTCCGCTGATTCCGCCGCCGCACCAGCCCTATTTTTAGTTCCAGGAAGATGAGACGGCGCAAGAGTGTCTACGCAAGTAGCGTCCCACACTAAAGGCCGCCCCATCTTCCATGGAATAAGAGTCATTCCGTCAGGTCTTTTACCATCGTCACGCATGAGGCCATTTGGTTCCAAAACGGCCGCACAGTTGGCGGTGGTAAAAGCCCGACGTATGATATCATTAAGGCTGGAGTGGCGGGGAATTCTTCCCGCACTTCTGACACAAGACAGACCGTGGTGACCGAGCCGGTCGACAGCAGTGCCACACTGGCAGCGGTGCGGAGCACTACACGAAGCGCCCAAGCGAATGGATACTGCAATTCGGAAAGATGTTGAATCAATTAAAGTACCAGTATTGGGCGATGGGAGAGCCTGTAGCCACAAACCCGATTCCCACTCACCAACGGCTAACAGACGGGCACGATCTGCGGAGCTTAAGCACGTATTTAAAAGATACTTCCGTGTTAACTCGCAGATCGGCCCATCCCACAGCCGCTGAGAAGATGTGGTTTGTGGCAAATCAAAGTTAGGACAGGCTAATCTCCACGCATTCCTGGCCTCGTTTAAGTAGTTTATTTCCAAACTGTCCAAAGAGGCTGCGAGAATTTTTTGTGCTAAATTTTGAGTACTATGGACAGAGGACAGGAATGCGGGGAGAGCTACACCAGAAATAGATCGTACTCCCAGGCCCCCCAAACGCACTGGAAGTGAAGCCTGTAACCAAGCCCGCTCTTCAAAATTTATATTCAAAATAGATGCCAAAGTATTTTTTACGATGCTGTCTAATCTTTCAAGAAGCTCTTTATGTTTCCAGAGCTGACAACATCGTAAAATGTAAGTAAATTTGGGGACAAAAAGACAAAATTTTATAATATTAAAAGCCATGTGGGTATTAATTTTTGAGAATCGGTTTGAAGTTTGTAAAAAATTTTCGAAAAATGAAGGAAATGATTCATCAAGGATAGGGGAGCCGAATAAACGGAGAGAACATTTGTCAATAATTTTTATATTTGGGGCCAAACCGATAAACTTTTTTAAAACCAAATCTTTTGAAGGACAATTGTCGGAGAAATAGAGTTCACATTTTGAAAAATTTAAATCAAGACCTATATCTTTAAACTCTTTTATTAAAAAAAGAAGGTCGTCAAATACGGTGTTAGCGTCACCACCAAACGTCCCATCATCCAAATACCAAACATTTAGTTTAGATTGAAGACGTTGGATGATGGGATGAATGGCGAGACTGAATATTGCTGGGCCGAGAGGGTCTCCTTGTTGACAACCAACCGCGGATAAAATTTCGTTGCCAAGATAAGTTAATTTTGTTGAAGAACTATAACATTGCCAAATAAAACTATATAAATTTGGAATTTTGTCTTTAACTTGCGTTAATAAGGCTCCTCTATCCACAGAATTGAAGGCATTCTTCACGTCCACCTTCAGCAGCACATCTCCACAATTTTGATCTAAAAATGTACGCACCGAATGAACGGCGGCTTCGCAGCCACCTTGCGAGCCAAAACCTAGCTGCACTGGCTGGAAATAGTTTGCCAATTGAGGCGCGGTCTTTTTGCAGCAGATTTTGGCTGCAAGGCGACGATATGTCATACCGACGGCTATTGGTCTAATGCCACCGTCATTCTTTTTTAGAGCACAAAGATTGGCACCGTAAAGAATCTCCGTGATGTCTCCGTTGACTCGCCCTGACAGCATAAGGTTAACCAAAGCCGTCAAGTCCCTAAGTAGCGCCTCACCTGTTTCACCATTGCCGCCACACAATAAGTCTTTTAAATGTTGCGGCGTTAGGGCATCTAAACCTCCTGCGGAGCCACTCTGAAAGGACGCGACGGCTGCAGATACATCCTGAGCGGTAACTTCAACGGAAACATCAGACTCTTTCGGTGCCTCGGGAAGTTGAAGATCTGCTGCCGGAGATGGATGTTTTCCTTCTAGAGCCAGAAGCGTATGGATATGTTATGGCTACGTCTGTGGGCTTTATGTCCGGATTACAGCTAGTTTGCATGTATATCGAAGTGCTCAATGCCCTTTAAATGACAGAAGGTGACTTTGCATAATCCCACTGCAATTAATGTACTAATGTCGATTGCAAGAATGCTTATGAAACAATTCATTTTCTGTATTGTGTAAGTGTAATTTTTTTTTTGTATTTTACTTAGAAAATGTAAGTAAAAAAAAACACAGGGTTTTATTTATTCTTTTGGTTTCGATATTAATTTTTTTAATTATTTTTTCAAAAGTACAAAAACCCTAAAAACATATTCGAGAAGTACCTACACATAGTTTTTATAATTGTTTAAATGAATTATTTCTCTACATTGCTTATCAAATCTAAATTAGAAGTACCATACAGCTTCTACAACTACTAGTTCTTAATTAGAAATCCGTCCAAAAGTTAAATATGACAGTGTGTTGTGAAATGCAGGTTTGTACTGCGCCAAAAACTGCATTTTCACAGTCGCGCCTGCTCGTAGTTAGCTTCCTGCATGCAGTATAAGTTTTGATACAGGCATTACGTAAGGAATGTTCACTCGAATCACGGAAAAGAGATTATATTTCTTTTCTCTGTGACTCGAATATTGCAGTCACCACACATTTTCAGAGTCTCTCAGTATCAATAGTCCAATAACAGACACGAGGCAATTACCTATAGCCACACACCAAACAACAACGTCACATGATATCCTGAGAATACTTAGTTGCAAACGTATGGACAAAAACACAGAGGATTTTTCTGCAAAGAAGTTGGCCCAAAGGAGTCATAGACTAATAAACACTTCGTAATAAAATAAATAAATAAATATCCTGGGACATTTCCCACACACGGTCATCTGATCCCAAACTAAGCAGAGCTTTTACTATGGAAACCAGATAACTGATATAATACATATACTTCTTGTTTGTAAATGCATACTTAATATACATAATTACACCCAGACTCAGGACATACAAACATGTTCAGGCACACAAATGCATGTCCTGTGTGGGAATTGAACCCACGACCTGCGGCGCAATAGGTGGAATCTTGACCAGTGCTTTAACCAACTGCGCCAACTGGCCCATTCTACTTAATTTGAGTAAATTTATCAAAAAGTATATAACAATAGTTTTCACAAAATACATTCAAAAGGGCAAAAACATTGTGAAGCTTCAAAGTTATCTGAACATATAAAGTGTTCAGTGAAATATGTTGTATGCGACGAGTGAATTTGCTATGAAATCTGGTCGCTATTGATCGTTTTTGCGAAACGTTATACGGGAAATGGAGCGAGGATATTGCTCGTATAAACAGCCGTACTTGGCTTATTTGTTTTATGAAATCCCTCATTGTATCGTGATAAAATTAAATCACCGTTAATAATTTACTGTTAATCAATAGCTAGTTTATCACGATAGTGTTATCTTATCGTTATACATGCGCAACCTCACCACAAGGTTGATTTAATTTTTGAGCATTCCTGTTATTACTATACATATATTTATGTATATATAAAGTATCTTGCTTATTTAGAGTAGGTTTCATTTTATAAGTAGTTAAACATTACGAGAACAAGTGTAGTTATTGTGGTAATTTATAAATAAATGTTACTGTTCTCATGTTCACGATATAGGTAAAATTATATCATGATATTGAAAAACAATATTGTTTCATTCGGCTATAGCTAATATTATGGCAATATTTTCCAACACGATACCTGCCTATTTTAAAGAAACATTTTTGTTGTTGTCGTTCTACCGATAAGAATGTTAACGTCTGTCGAAATGGCTTATAATTTTGAAGTAACCTGGCCTTTGCTTGATGTAGTCATTGATATTTTTAACCGACTTCAAAAAAAGGAGGAGGTTCTCAATTCGTTTGTTTTTTTTTTTATGTTTGTTACCTTAGAACTCCGTCATTTATTAACCGATTTGGAAAATTCTTTTTGTGTCTGGAAGGTTACACTTCCCGTTTGGTCCCATTGTCATCAGATCAGGATTTGATTACTTCTTAGTGTACTTTGAAGTCGGTTTAAGTTTTTTTTAAAACAGTCCAATTATTTTTAAATAATATTGAGTACCTATTTTGGTGAAGCATATTTTTATAAATTACTTATTAATATTATTACTTTTTTTACTGTACACAGGCCAATGTTTGACCGCAATCTCATGGTAAGTGATGATGTGGCTAAAGGTGGCAAAAGTACACAAAGCCTAGAAGGAACATGCTCTCAAGTGCAGCTGTCGGAACACAGCTCTACAATCGTGCTATGATTTCGTCGCGGCATCCGACGTCACTTCCACTGAGCTGCCATCGCCTTACTAACTAGGTACTTCCTGTAGTTTCACTCACGTTTTCTATGTTCATTATATTTCCACCAGAATCATTTGTGTTAGGTCCGATAGTTTTACTATCGGACCTTACACAATTTTATTATTTCTACATAATTTAACGTATTCTCTCTGATGTATTATTTGTAATTTTGGTAGGCTTTTTCTACTCTGGTGGATTGAAGATACATAGACGTACATAGTTGATTAACCCGCCTTAATCTTATCTCGTAGCGCTTTGTACAAAAGGGAGGAATTTCACTTAGAAATGCTATTCGAAGGAAATAACCCGCATAACAACATACTTACAGAGAATACCGCATCAGTATTAATATATAAAAAAAACGAAAGATGGATCATGCGATCTCGGTCCTTCGTGCCTTTGAAATGTAAAAAATATGATAAATGGCGTGTCTCTCTCCACAGTCTGAAATATTGGCTATTATGTTAAACGTGATATTACATTGATATATTTTTATTTTTATAAAAATACAATATATATAAAATTAAAATAAAATATACTTACAATAACTGTCTTGTACGATATTTTTGCGTTTGGTTCATAGTTATTTTATATGTAAAACAACAGATACAAAAATTCGACTACAAAAATGCTACAACTTTATTTTGAAAAAGTACTTGCATACTAAAAACAGTTGGAAATATTCTGGGAGTTATTAATCCCGAAAGAGGTTAAACTTGTCTTATTTTAATATGCGCTCGCAATATAGAGGCGAAGTTTAGTTATGTTTTTTTAATTAAAATTTCAAGGCAACCATCATGCTTTTAATCTCTGTCTTGTTATTTACAAAAGAGCTTTGAATAATAATTATCATCCGGGAATTAAATGTTGTTTGTTCTTTGAAATAATATTGCCTTAATAAATAATATGACATTGAACAATTATGTAAACCCAAACACAATCTTAAGACTTAGGTTCTCTAATGGAATTTTCTTTGCTTATAAATGAAAGCCTAGAAGTAAGAAATATGTTGGAATTGTGTTAGACAAGTGCTTCCATTTAGGTCTTCTAACGACCTGGGCCAGTAGACAAGATGGTTGTCGACGATCGTAATCGTTAAAAACGATCAACCTTTGTATGGGATTGACATTTCAAATCGAAATATTTATAGGATTTAGAGGATATTTATTTATTATTTATTTAAATATCACGTGATTTTTAACAATCTCGTATGTCCATCCCATACAAAGGTTGATCGTTTACTAACGATAACGATTGTCGACAAACAATTTTTCAGGTTTGATATCCTTATCTGTGGATATAATTAAGGATTTATCTATACTCAAATTCCTACACTAAAGTGCCCACCGATGATCAACGGTATAATGAATTAATTCTATACCTTTGCGTCAATATTTCATCATTAATCATAAGCAAATGAGGGTTACAGATTAAATATTCTAACATATAACATCAGTAGATATTATAAAAAGATTCCCACCGGTCCGGAAACTGCCAGTGGTTTCACTAAAAACCTTAATTATGAAACCTGACGCGATAAAACTTAATCTTTGTTTCAGCCGCCTTTATGAATTTCATGTTTAATTTTGACGTTAGCGAAACATTTTACGAACAAATTATTATAAATTATAAAAGTTATGCCTCTCCGTCGTCTACGCGTATAGGTGAAATGTGTACTCCATATACAATTTAGGTACCTTAGAAACTTATGAGCTTATCAAGCAATACAGCAGATACATTATTTCTAGCCTTTCACTAGCCATCGTCAAACAATAAAAATGGTAATGGTAAATATCAAAGGTTATAATAGCGTATTTATAAATACTATAGAACCTAGCTGTAGTACATTTGGTATTTGCCTCCATAAATTACCATAAATTTTACAACTTTTTATGAGCCTGGGAAGTGAAATTGCAACAAATGAAATATTTATATACTACAGAGTTCCATTTTTTTAAACATATTTTATCATTACATACACTCTATCTTTTTTTTTTTTTTTTTTTTTTTTCACACACGGTCATCTGATCCCAAACTAAGCAAAGCTTGTACTATGGAAACCAGATAACTGATATAATACATATACTACTTTTTGTTTGTAAATACATACTTAATATACATAATTACACCCAGACTCAGGACATACAGACATGTTCATGCACACAAATGCATGTCCTGTGTGGGAATCGAACCCACGACCTGCGGCGCGATAGGTAGAATCTTAACCAGAGTCTTAACCAACCACGCCAGCTGGCCCGTCATATCATAGATGATTTGCACAGCAATATTTTAGAGCCGTTCTCTGAACAATATTTACCGACTGAAATGAGAGTTTCCAATGCGAACATAATAATTGTAACATCTAATACTTTTAAAAGGCTGTATCTTTATTTAAATCTCCCTAGACATAAGCTTAAAGATAGGTATAGTTTTTATCCTAGGAATAAGCGTCTTAAATGTGTTTCAAATTGCCTAGGATAAAAATGTACACTGGGCTTTTAGTATTTTAATTTAAATGACAAATAAAGAACTGCTGTGTTGGCACACATTTTGTCTGCAGCATACATAATTGGACTGTTTTACAAAAAACTTAAACCGACTTCAAAGTACACGAAGAAGTAATCAAATCCTGATCTGATGACAATGGGACCAAACGGGAAGTGTACCCTTCCAGACAAAAAAAGAATTTTCCAAATCGGTTCATAAATTATGAGTTATGAGGTAACAAACATAAAAAAAAAAAAAAAAAAAAAAAACATACAACAGAATTGGGAACCTCCTCCTTTTTTTGAAGTCGGTTAAAAATGTACCCATTACATAGAGGCGAAGTTTAGTTATGTTTTTTTAATTAAAATTTCAAGGCAACCATCATGCTTTTAATCTCTGTCTTGTTATTTACAAAAGAGCTTTGAATAATAATTATCATCCGGGAATTAAATGTTGTTTGTTCTTTGAAATAATATTGCCTTAATAAATAATATGACATTGAACAATTATGTAAACCCAAACACAATCTTAAGACTTAGGTTCTCTAATGGAATTTTCTTTGCTTATAAATGAAAGCCTAGAAGTAAGAAATATGTTGGAATTGTGTTAGACAAGTGCTTCCATTTAGGTCTTCTAACGACCTGGGCCAGTAGACAAGATGGTTGTCGACGATCGTAATCGTTAAAAACGATCAACCTTTGTATGGGATTGACATTTCAAATCGAAATATTTATAGGATTTAGAGGATATTTATTTATTATTTATTTAAATATCACGTGATTTTTAACAATCTCGTATGTCCATCCCATACAAAGGTTGATCGTTTACTAACGATAACGATTGTCGACAAACATCTTGTCTAGGGGGGCTGTACTATATAGTTACGAAATTTGATCAAATTGGTGTTTGCAACGTAGCAGATTAAATTTATCAACAACCGAATTATTTCAAATACCTAAACCTTAGCTAGATATCTTTGGAAACTCTAGTAATACATTTCAACAGTTTCATTTCTAAAGCATCTGCTAAATAAACTTTATCCATTATGGTACCTATTTGTTGCATACAAATTGCTACAATTAGATTTAATCGATTAAGATACATCAAATTCAAATAAAACTTTACGAATAACGAGTTAATTTTCTAAAACGATTTAGCAAGTATAATTACGACATTCCTTTAATCAACTTAACTTTTGCGGGAACCTTTCTTCTCATTATAAAACGCCAATTTGCCTAAAATTTCACGTCTGACGGACAATTTCAATCAAGTCATCTCATGAATAAAATGGGAGAGCTAATCGGTCAAGAGATATTCCAGACGAGTTTGATATTCGTAGGCTGTAGAGATGGCAAATGAAAATATTCGAATTCAGATGAATCTAGTTTTAATTTACAGTATGATTTAAGAAGGTATATATACAAGAAATAATTATTACCTACCTTAGTATTTTGGGGCTATATATTTTAAGGTAATATGATATTTGCCTCAGGCGGCTTCCTGAAGGGAGGTCTTAGCCCTGCAGTGAATGTTAAACTAAAATAAAAATAATATTTAATATAGCTATATAGAAAAACACCGTAGCTATAATATTATGTTCATGAAAATCTAAAAGTTTGAAGAAAAGTTGTTTGGAGTGATGATTTGTATGGCCCATGCGGTTTTCTCTATCCATCTGGAATTATTAATATTATTTTATTGGTGTCCAATTCGAAATTCATGAAAAGATACATTGACAAAAAAGTGATAATTAAGTCAGATATAAGATAGTTAAGCAGAGTTGACAGATGGGGGCTAGAAAGGAAGCAAAGCAATACTGCTAACGGGATTCATTTGAATTCTCGGCAGATCTTACGTAATTTCAGTATTTTTTGGTATACTAGTCACTTCAATTATAGGCAATTCAATTCAATAAAAGATTCGAAATTTATTAATTGCATAAGATCTGCTATAAATTCGAAAAAATAATTCCATTAGCAATATTGCTGTAGCTTCCTTTTTAGGGGGGCAGATCCAGCAATTTTTCAGGTTTGATATCCTTATCTGTGGATATAATTAAGGATTTATCTATACTCAAATTCCTACACTAAAGTGCCCACCGATGATCAACGGTATAATGAATTAATTCTATACCTTTGCGTCAATATTTCATCATTAATCATAAGCAAATGAGGGTTACAGATTAAATATTCTAACATATAACATCAGTAGATATTATAAAAAGATTCCCACCGGTCCGGAAACTGCCAGTGGTTTCACTAAAAACCTTAATTATGAAACCTGACGCGATAAAACTTAATCTTTGTTTCAGCCGCCTTTATGAATTTCATGTTTAATTTTGACGTTAGCGAAACATTTTACGAACAAATTATTATAAATTATAAAAGTTATGCCTCTCCGTCGTCTACGCGTATAGGTGAAATGTGTACTCCATATACAATTTAGGTACCTTAGAAACTTATGAGCTTATCAAGCAATACAGCAGATACATTATTTCTAGCCTTTCACTAGCCATCGTCAAACAATAAAAATGGTAATGGTAAATATCAAAGGTTATAATAGCGTATTTATAAATACTATAGAACCTAGCTGTAGTACATTTGGTATTTGCCTCCATAAATTACCATAAATTTTACAACTTTTTATGAGCCTGGGAAGTGAAATTGCAACAAATGAAATATTTATATACTACAGAGTTCCATTTTTTTAAACATATTTTATCATTACATACACTCTATCTTTTTTTTTTTTTTTTTTTTTTTTTCACACACGGTCATCTGATCCCAAACTAAGCAAAGCTTGTACTATGGAAACCAGATAACTGATATAATACATATACTACTTTTTGTTTGTAAATACATACTTAATATACATAATTACACCCAGACTCAGGACATACAGACATGTTCATGCACACAAATGCATGTCCTGTGTGGGAATCGAACCCACGACCTGCGGCGCGATAGGTAGAATCTTAACCAGAGTCTTAACCAACCACGCCAGCTGGCCCGTCATATCATAGATGATTTGCACAGCAATATTTTAGAGCCGTTCTCTGAACAATATTTACCGACTGAAATGAGAGTTTCCAATGCGAACATAATAATTGTAACATCTAATACTTTTAAAAGGCTGTATCTTTATTTAAATCTCCCTAGACATAAGCTTAAAGATAGGTATAGTTTTTATCCTAGGAATAAGCGTCTTAAATGTGTTTCAAATTGCCTAGGATAAAAATGTACACTGGGCTTTTAGTATTTTAATTTAAATGACAAATAAAGAACTGCTGTGTTGGCACACATTTTGTCTGCAGCATACATAATTGGACTGTTTTACAAAAAACTTAAACCGACTTCAAAGTACACGAAGAAGTAATCAAATCCTGATCTGATGACAATGGGACCAAACGGGAAGTGTACCCTTCCAGACAAAAAAAGAATTTTCCAAATCGGTTCATAAATTATGAGTTATGAGGTAACAAACATAAAAAAAAAAAAAAAAAAAAAAAACATACAACAGAATTGGGAACCTCCTCCTTTTTTTGAAGTCGGTTAAAAATGTACCCATTACATCTACTAAAACATTTTAAGGTTCCTTACCCAATGGGTGACAACGGACCTATTAGTATGCCTCCGTTGTCTGTTCTTGTCTATCCATCCGTTCTTACGTCCGTGCGTCTGTCAGTGGACTGTATCTCTGTCTTTACGGAACCCTTCTTATGCGAGTCCGACACGCATTTGATCGGTTTTTTTATCTTGCATAGTGTACTTACTGATTGTTACATAATTGAACTGTTTTACATAAAACTTAAACCGACTTCAAAGTTCAGTAAGAAGTAATAAAATCCTGATCTGATGACAATGGAACCAAACGGGAAGTGTAACCTTACAAACAAAAAAAGATATTTTCAAATCGGTTAATAAATGATGGAGTTATGAGGTAACAAACATATAAAAGAAAAAAAATACAACCGAAATGAGAACCTCCTCCCTTTTGTAATGTCGGTTAAAAAGGGGATTTCAGCTATTTACAAAAATAAATTGCAAGTTGCAGGTAGAAATAAAGGTATAGATAATCTTTCAAAAGTAAATAATATCCTTTAACATTTCATCACAGATATCCACAAACATACTTTGATTTAAAGCAATACACATTCTATTGGACTAAACCTCTATAAATAACTAGCTGTCTCGCGCGGTTTCACCCGCGTTCCCGTGATAAAAACTATAATACTCGGGGATAATGTAGCTTCCTATTAGTGAAAGAATTTTTCGAATCCGACTGCTAATTCCAGTAATTAGCCCGTTTAAACAAACAAAAAAACTCTTCCGCTTTATTATATATGAGATGAGATTCTGCAAATGGTAAGTATATTATCTCAACTCGATATTCCGTGTATTTATGAACATGTTATTGTGATATTGAGGTTAACAAGCCTATTACGACTACCTATCAGAACAAATAAATGTATTTTCGGCTTTTTCGTTATCGAGGAAAGTAACACAATATAAGTTTTGTTTAATTCTCTCTGTGTATGTATTTTTTTTTTATACAACTAAGTCGGTAAACAAGCATACGGCCCGCCTGATGGTAAGCGGTTACCGTAGCCATATGGACGCTTGCAACACAAGAAACATCGCTCACGCGTTACCGACCTTTCCCCCCTCCCCTATGAGCTCTGGCGACTCTTACTCACGCGCAGGAACACAACTTTACACAACATAAAGTTATTTGGCTGCGGTATTCTGTAAGGTGGAGGTACTTCCCCAGTCGAGCTGCTCTTTGAGCGAATAAACGCTATGCTCTACCTCTCTCAAAATATAAATAGGAATGTAATATAATATAAAGAAAATTGAAAATAAACGCAAAAATGAATAAACACAACAATAAATAAAGTAAGACGGGCTAGGCTAACCTAAACTAATAATCAACAAGATATCAATGATCTTTTGTTATTTGTCAAAATATTTGTGTTTGAAAGAATTGAGTAGGTAAGGTCACTTTTGACATTTGGAACGCTGAGATGTTATTCTATTCGGGCCGGAATAAGTAACAATGCTACCCCAGGCAAGTTACTTTACATTATTCTCTTCCAAATAATATTGTGATTACTTGATGACGTCGTTGTCTTCATCGAAGTGAATGCCGTGTCGAAAGTAGTGGGTACTTATAGTACTACAATCAAGCTTGAACTATCGGCAAAGGAAAACATCATGAGACAATCATTGCACGGTGGTAGGGTACTTTATAGTACCCGCCTGGCAGTGCGTGCATTGATTTTCGGACTAGGTAGGCAATCACTGAGCAGATGGCGCAATATGATCGTATACGTATAATTATTATAAAAAAATACTATTTGGTTATTAAATAACTGTAGAAATTCATTTAATAATCAAATAGACTCTTATCGACACCTTAAAAATGGTTAATATTATTTGAAGGTAGGCACTGCCTACTTCCTATATGGAGTGCATTAAGTTAAAAATACATATGGCTTAGGTAAATCGTTCAAGGGCTTAGATAACCGCCAAAACAGTAGTAACAGTCAAAACTGTTTACAATACTTTCATTTTTAACATCTGGTAGAAACTATAAATTACCTTCATATACATATATGGCACTACTAACGCAATGGTGTATGATAGCGGGTTACAATTCATAACTTAGGGGGAAATTAAAATTTATTGCTGACTCGTCGCCACGGGGTTTGGAGGATACATGGCTTCCGTTCCCGCCTTCTATCCCAAGGGATTTTATTAGCTCGCTAGTGGTTAGTTAAACCTAATGGCTCATTTACAGCTGCCATATTTTCACACTATTCCTTTTTCCTAATTTTTCAGATAGAGAATTATTTAAAATTTTGCTGCCCTGCCCTAACGGTATTACCTGCGTTCCTGAGGAATCTTATATTTTGCAGGGAAAAAAGTATTTAATATGTAAATCTAGATTATACTAGCTGACCGGCGCGACTTCGTTCGCGTGGTGCCTACCCTTATCACTTAGTGGTATGAAAAATAGATAGTAGCCGATTCTCAGACCTACTGAATATGCATATAAAATTTGGTAAAAATCAGGAAAGCCGTTTCGGAGGAGTAAGGTAACTAACATTGTGACACGAGAATTTTATATATACGTTCGTGCGATATTAAGTCACACACATCCGAACATCTAAACATGCAAATATTCACATTTATAATATAATTCACAGTTCCTAAAAAATAAATGGAAAAGAAATACAATTCACATCCTTATTTCAGGTTACCTCGGGAAATTAGGCTATAGCAATATAACAAACAAAAATAAAAGCAAAATATATATCTATACAAATATGCTAACGTATATTTTCATATATCGATCGTTTGGAGTTATTATTTGGTTACACATTTTGTGTGTTAGGCGGAATATGCCTCACCTTGTTACCGAACGTGAGGTTTAATCTCATATTGGTCGCAGGGAAATGAGAAAATCAGTATCTTGATTGAGGTACATGGAATTTGATTCAAAGCCAAAAGTTGTATAAAGTGAAAAACACTTTGATTTATAAATAGATCCCGATTTTGCGTCAAAACTGTTCATGGGTTCAAAAATAGAAGAATTCCCATTTTTGTTCCCTTTTGAGCACTGAAGGTTTTGTAGCTTATAGTGTTGTGGTGTTTAATAAAACTTTGAATAAAATTATTGGATTGTTTTACAAAAAAGTTCAAGACACTAAGATGTCAAATCAAATCCTGATCTTATGACAATGGGACCAAATGGTAAGTGTACCCTTCCAGCCAAAAAAAGATTTTTTCAAATCGGTTTATAAATGACGGAGTTATGAGGTAAAAAAAAAAAAAAAAAACTTACAACCGAATTGGGAACTTCCTCCTTTTTTTGAAGTCGGTTAAAAATACAGTTTTATTACAAAAGAAAGAGGAATAGCTTTGGTGCTCTAAAATTGCTCCAACTTACCGTTAATCTAAGCTCTAAACGGAATAGTACTCCTATTCCGTTTAGAGCATCGATCAATATGTTAGATTAGTTGTCAGTTCCTGAGCAAAGTATACTTACTGTGGTTTTGTTAGCTAATTATGAAAAAAATACGTACACCAGTCTAAAACAGTTGGCCCGTTTTATATATTCGTATAGTATGGCGATGCTCCATTGGAGTAACCACTTAGTTTGATTGTTCCAATTAATCTGCCTACTATTGAAAATAAATTAGATATTTTATCAAGAAAAGAGAGAAAAATAATCAATCTTTATGAAGGATAGGCATAAGTCGATATTAAATTTACTTTTCTAAGAAGATTGAATGATATATATAATCGTGTTTACTTAGAAAATATCCTAAGATTAAAGGAAGACGAAGGTAATCGAGGATAATTACGAGTTTTGCTAAAATTATATAAATTAATTAGACTACAAAATCTACAGGTGAAAATTAATCATTTACGTCACGATAAATCAAAAAAATATAATAGATGATTTTAGTAGCAGTAGCTACTTTTATCTATTCAATCTAAGAACCTCCGTAGCTAAAATATTTTAAGCGTAGAATATTGAATTGAGCCGAAAGATATTATAATTCAGTATATTTCATAACAAAGTATGACAAGATTAGATGAAACAAGGTAATCCAATCCGCCTTTGTCGGTCGATATTCAAATTGGCGTCCTATAAAGGCTGAATAATAGTGTTAGATTTTAATTTAACCTGCGCACTTTGGGAGCTATTGGCTTTTAAAGCAGAAAACTCAATTAGTGACAAAATTGGGCGAGCGTGGTTCCCGAACACGAGTTAGGTCAAGGATTGTTGCTGTGACCCTGTACGTGGCACTTGGCATGTTAATCACACTTCACAGTAATTTCATATTGGCACGGTCGGTGCTCGGCCATTGGTTGATATTATCATGTATCAAAATCACGCCACATAAGTACCAATACTAATTTTGGCAGGCCTGTTGTTTGTACTTAGAATGATCGTAGTTCGTAGATTATTTCGTAGCTGCTACTACGAGGGAGTTGAGTGCTACGACGTAGCGTATTAGGCACTTATCTTTTAAAATCACGCAGCATATTTTTATCATCTATAGTTTTATATCAAGCTAAAAGTAAATAGAGTTGTGGCCACAAGTAAGCCCCGAAGCGAGAATATCATGTGATTGAATTTTTAATGCTAGACTGTACGTTCTCTTGTTGCGCTGAGTAGCTGATTATGGATTTCTGCAAAAGATTGTGATTTTTTTTTATAAAAATTTTTGTTTGTTTGTTCGTTCGACTTCTTTTGAATAGGTTGAAACTTTAAAAAAAAGCTAGTACGAAAAAATATGATGAAGCAACGTTAAATAAATTAAATTCAAAGGGAGAGTCATTGTTGTTAATTATCTTTAAAGTAACTGCTACAATTAAATCAAGTGCTACGTCGTAGTTAGCCAACTTCGTAGCACCGTAGAATACCTACTACGTTATAATAATTACCATGTATTTAAAGCATCAGGTTGCAATCTATCAGAAAGAAGAAAATAATTGGGACATTTTGGAGGAAACTTGCAGTGACGTTGCTTTATCGTTTTATTTTCATAAAATATTGAATAATAATAAAAAAAAAGCATATTATCGATGGCGTTTTATCCAATAAAGATCAATCCATGTGCACCAGTGAAGTCATTTGATAGTGTGGTCGGATTATATTAAAGTGATTTATTGTGACTAGAACTTATAATATAACTCGACATTGGCAAAATACACAAGCCGTGTGATGACATGATGGAAAAAAAAACTGATGATCCAATAACTAAAGCTCCATCTGGCACATTTCCAATCCTGTATTCGGTACATAATTGGCTCCATTATCTAATTTCTAGAACCGATATGATAATATAACTGGAAGAGAAACCCAGCGGTTTTTTTTTATGTTGCAACTGATTGCAATGCAATACATTATAAGCTCCTAGGTTAAATGTTACAAGGTTTTTACTGAGTATTTCTGTCAACAGAAATCAATGAAGTTTCTAGTGATTCTGCTTTCTGAATACTGAATGCTTTTTTTAAGCAACCACAGAAAGCTATTTTATTGAGAAGCAGAAAAGGAATTAACTATAGATAATATTAAAATATAGATACCTATGGTGCATGCTTTTTTAGTACAGTTTTGTATTTATTTAAAACTTGTAGGTATGTAATTTATAATAGGAACAATAAAGACCACTATCTACAAAATAAAAAACAAAAGAAAGAAAAGAAACACTAAAATAAATAATAACTACAGGTAAAAAAGTAGCCCATGAACAAAGATTTGCATAAACGTGCCAAGAAGGCTGGCTTTTGTTTTATTAATTATGTTCTTTCAAATGCGTATTGCATTTGAATTAATGATTTTGAATGTTACCAATATTACCCGTAAACCGTAAAATTTTGAAAAATGAAACTTAAGCTTCGCCGACTTGGTGGTATTACTGCCGTTCCCCCAGGTACAGGTCGAAATCGAATTGATTACCCCGAGGCATATTTAATTTCTCAAAACGGAATAACCATCGATCAACTTCAACCTTGATGATATTTTTATTTCTCTTAGCTTTCTTTATTGAAAGAATATTAACTATAAATGTTTTTCTTAATCAGAAATGCTTGTTATTTTTATTCCCATTGCAGCGTGATTCACAATAAACATATGCTATAAAAACGTGCTTGAGACGAGCATGCTCTTCAACTGTATAATTTGCTTGATATAAGCTTGATGACTTGATTAGCCGTTCTTAATCGATCGGCAAAGTTAAGCTTCGTCTGTCGTGGCCAGTACCTGGATGGGTGACCGCCCAGTGGTATTACAAATCGAGCGTTTCCGTGCTTCAGAAGGCACGTAAAGCCCTTGGTCCCGGTTATCACTTAATTCTGATAGTTGTTAAGGTAGTTGGAGGCCTCTTAGGCGGCTTGAAAAATTCCAACAGTAGGTTGACCACTAGCCTACCTCCACCAATTCGCAGTGGGCACGCATGGTGGAGTATCGCCCAGTCCCTTTCACTCTCATTTGTGAAAGGAGGCTTGTGCTCAGCAGTGGGACATTATAGGCTGATGATGATGATGAAGCATGCTTGATATTAGCAATGATTACGACACACATGCAAGTAAGTAGTAATTTCTCAATAATAGCATGATTTCGTGCTACTTACTATTCTCTATTTCACATAGGTTGAGTCGACAAGGTCAAGGGTTTTTTACCAATATCTAGTGAAAATCTATATGATTACTCTGAAATATTACTCACGATATTTCATGAAACCTCGCTCTATCATAGTATTCCTTTATTATATCGAAATGAACATTAACCATAGAGAAATCTAATAAATTACCAAGTTTCACCGAACTCATGCTATTTGAAATCTACTATAGCATGTCTATCTGTACCTTTATTCTATTTCAGAAACCTTCGCTTGACTGCACAACATTTCACTGAAGTTTCAGGATGAATGAATTTAAGGCGATGATAGCTTAGTGTTAGTGCTGTCGCATGCCGAGACGAAGGTCCCCAGGCTCAAATCCTACAATGAGCTTGAGCTTTCGGTGAAAGAGAACATCGTGAGGAAATCATAGCACAGTTGTAGGGTATCCTGGCTGGCTACCACCCTCAAACTGAAAATCTGTCGCCAAACACCTATCGGTGTGTTCCGACAGCTGCACGCTCCTTTCTAGGCTTTGTGTGCTAGTACCTCCTTTCCTTTTTTTGACAAATACAGGCCTTAACATAGTACAAAAAGTATATCTTTATCTTATGATATAAGAACGCATACGTTGCAAACAAACAGACATAGATTTATACATAGAATCTTTTACAGCTTCTCCGCCATGAGATTTTATCGAATTAACGTTCACCTTTGTGACTGCAACTAATGCATGTTAAAAAGGAGCTTAGTAAGCTCCAACTTCCCGCGGACTTGAAGGAGCTTAATCTATGTGTAATTTTTCATTGCAGGAACTTCAACTTCGCCGTCGTGGGAGCAGTTCGTAAGAGAGTCATTAGTGCAGGCGGCGTGGCCGGTCGCACTCGTGGCGCCCCCCAGGAGAGCCCTAACCGTCGATCACCAGTGAGTAATGAACATGTTTGTACGTAACCTTAGATATTATACAGTTTTTTTAACGAGTCAAAGAGTTTGAGAGGTCGCCTTGGTTCGTGTAGATTATTACGTTAGCCGATTTACAATAGGTAATTGCCATTAGAACCGTGCGGACCTTTGTAAAGTCTCTAAGAAGCTAAATCGTGTTTCTTACAATTCTTACAATCGGGTAATGTGCCTGTGTGATAGAGTTTATGGAATCGAAATGGACTACACCATTGTTTTTTTATTTATTTATATTTATTAAGGTATATTTCTATTAGAAATAAAATATGGAAATAGTTCATGTAACGGAACTCTAAGGTAGATAGAGTTAGAATATTCTAAGTCTATGGTATGTACTGTAGAACGAGAACCATAACTTAAATCAAGTAACATAACATTGTGTTAATTGAAAACTAGCCATATAGGGCCATGTTTAAAATTCAATTGTAACTACTATTAATTATCTGTGCCTAAGCTTTAATTGACGTTCGGTAATGGTAACATAAAACCATTTTGAGGATATTCGACGATATCATTAAAAACTTAATACTAACGTTGAAGAACTCATCAATAAAAACGAGACACTTTGGGAACGAGTTATGATTTTTATGTTACTCACAATGCAATGATGGATTATTATTTTACTTCAGTTATACGACTTTGGACAAATTGAAGAGTATTAATTTCACACTCCATTATTATATTTCCTTTAATTTTTCGTCACTCAAGTTTTGATTGCATCTTTTATTCAATTGTTTTTAAAGGGAAACTAAATATGATAAACTAGTATTCCGCCCCGCGGTTTCCCCCGGCCCATTCTTTACCCTCTTACGAATGAAATTTCCAAAATTCCTTTCATAGAACCAATGTATACTAACTTTTTAGTTAATCGAGACACGCAGTAAAATCCTTCCCATAAAACATAAAAACCCCTGTAAAAGGTCAATTTTCGAGAAACACAAAAATACGTGTTGCTTTATTTTCTATCCAAAGAATGAAGACCAAGTTACAAATTAATCGGACCGCGAATTGGTTTGTCCTATACAAACTTTAACAACCCTTAAACTCCCTTGTATATAGGGGTAGTTTTGATAAGTCCACAATCAACAACATATGGTAGAATAGTAAAATTAGGTAATGTGCCAATCTAACTTAGAATGTAAGGTACCCTTAGAATACCTACTTATGTAGACCTACAAATAGTTCTACACAAGTAGAAAATAGGAAAAGTGAAATAGGCTCATACTTAACCCAGTTACACGATAATTGTACTATATACTAGTACTTGTACGTAGTATTTATCTACTCTGAGCTAGTACGTTCAACATCTTACTAGAATATTATGATCTAATGATTGAATTATTATAAAAGCACGATCAACGAACACAACCAATTATTGTAATGGAAGACGTTATTGTTATTTTTTTATCTGAAGACATAACAATAATACTGCTGTTAATTTAATTATTTGATGGGTAAAAGCGTATTCAACTTTTTATTACTTAAACAAAGGCTAGATCACATCTGTGATATAAATATATTAATACAGTATGGTAGTCTGTGTACACTATTCTATTTTTAACCGACGAAAAAACGGAGGAGGTTTACAAGCCGACGCGTATATTTTTTTAAAATGTATAATCACCCATAACTTTTTTAGAGTTGTGCGATTTTGATAGTTCTTTTTTTATTGGATAGGCCCTAACTTCAAAGGTATACCCTATCCGATAGGGTTAGTTGGTCCCATATAAATTTGGAAAAAAATCTACCCTAAGGGTGGGAAAATAGGGATGATTTATTGTTCACTCACAGATTTTAATGCTGAGTTGTGTATTACATTAAAAGTAATCAAAAATTAAGCTTGTAGTAATTGCAAACATGGTAAAATTTGGTACGCTGGGAGCCCATGACATGGACAAAAACATAAGCTACTTTTATCCTGAAACTGAGGGAGCGAAACCTCATACTAAAATAAAAGCGGAATGTCCAAGGATCAACATAACGATGTTATCCTATTGCCGAGTGTAAATATAATTCAGTGTTGCCATCGAAAATTTTTTTACTGCCGTGTTTGATGAGAAAAATTGCCGTGTTTTCAAGGAAAAGCTATCTTTCATTGCCGTAGAAAATAACTTTTTAAGTAAATTCCCACTCATGTCTGTACTTCTGTGCATAATGGTTCCTTGACACAGTTGGCGCTTTCTTTTTTGGTGTACTTGGCCCTTCGTCACTTTCAGAGTCCATGATTGATTTATATTATAGCTTACCTAATTTACCTATTTATCACAAAAGAAAGACGTCACACGAGAACTAAACAAAACGAATATGAAACGCAATGAAAAACACTGTCATTAGAACTTATTTATGAATAGCAGCGGAGAAAAAAGGAACTATAGAATTTCAATACAAATAACACGATACTAGCGCCACGCGCAACTGTAAAGCTAAATTTGTGCCTAGTCATGAAACAATAAACGGGTATTTCCCCATTAGTTAGTGTCAAAGATAAGCATTGTTTTTTTTGCATTTTCTGGCTTGTACCTAACCAAAATTAGACCTTTCAAAATTGCCGTAGAGTTTGCTACGGTAGTAGATATGCTGCCGTAGGCCGTAGATTTCCTTTTAATTATGTTAAATTGCCGTAGAACACGGCAATTGCCGTAGCAATGGCAACGCTGATATAATTACGTATTTCTTTTGTTTGTTTCGATACAAAGGTTCGAAGCATCAGTTTTCATTCCATTTCCAACATTTCCGCGAATATTGATCCGGAAGAGTCAGAAAATGTGCTAATGAAATCCCCATATGAATGAGATAATCTATACATATAATAAAACTGTAGAAAAGTCGTGTCTGTACATTGAATATATTTGCCAAAAACTGATTGGGGGTGATGTAGAATGACTAACACAAGACATAAATACCATTTTTAAAAAAAAAAACTGTCTGTCTGTCTGTCTGTTTGTCTGTTTGAACAGGATAATCTTCGAATCCACTGAACGGATTTGCATGGGGTTTCCACAGGGTGATTGAGCGTTGCTTGGCGCTTCAACTAGGCTTTGTTTCATCAAAATCGGCTCACGGAAAAAAAAGATATCTCAATTTTATTATAATAAAACTGTAGAAAAGTCGTGTCTGTACATTGAATATATTTGCCAAAAACTGATTGGGGGTGATGTAGAATGACTAACACAAGACATAAATACCATTTTTTTTAAAAATTTCTGTCTGTCTGTCTGTCTGTCTGTCTGTTTGTCTGTTTGAACAGGATAATCTTCGAATCCACTGAACGGATTTGCATGGGGTTTCCACAGGGTGATTGAGCGTTGCTTGGCGCTTCAACTAGGCTTTGTTTCATCAAAATCGGCTCACGGAAAAAAAAGATATCTCAATTTATTTATTTACAGGCCGTCTCACGGCTATGAGACACAGAGGGAGACAACTACTAGATGGCGTTGTCTTTTTCCTGAATCGCACTATGGTTTCGTTCTCACAATTTTATGACAGGATTAATGATTTTATTATAAATTTTTCGGTTGATGAGAGCCATCAGCGCTCTCCCGTTTGACCTTTTAGTTTTGTTCACTACAAAAAAAAGCTACATACAAAATATATACTTATTTGTATTACAGCTGCATTGACAAACTTATGAAAAAGGCTTACCTAAGTAAGAATCGAACCTGCAAAACTTCACGATGTGTTCTCATTTAAAGTTCTTTGCCTACATATGGCATACCTCTGGGTCGAGTAACTATTCCCACTGTACCACCCTCGCGGGAACTCTCCCGTGATAAAAGGTATCATATTTTTAACCGACTCAAAAAAGAAGGAGGAAACTCTAAGTTGGACGCGTATGTTCTTTTTTCATGTATGTTCATCGATTTCTCAAAAACGACCATGAACAATTCAGATATGATGAAATTGCTTGACAGACTAAGTGGATAATAGAAAACAAACAGAACACAAATAAAAATATAAAAAGAGACCAGCAGTTCACAAAGTTGGTACTTAGTGTGCCCAAACTTTGCAGGTGGCGGGCGATGCCATTTTGTATGGTGATGCTAATCTTCTAGCTAGGAGTATTCGTCAGCCCTTTGGCTATAGGAACCGTCAATCAGACGCCTCGATATGTCGCGAAAAATACAATGAGCTCCAGGAAATTAATGTCAGATGGACATCTTATCATCGTTACGCTTCAAGCCACTCGATACACGAATAGCTGACACGAGAGCTCTGGCAAGAGCCCTATGAATCATGTCATTAAAGTCGGAGTGGAGCGGAATCCTGCCTGTGCTTTTTACGCACGATAGTATGTGTTGGCCAGCCTGATCGACAAAAGTACCATACTGGTAGCCATATAGGCATATATAGGGCATATAAATAGTTACACTTACAACGAAGACAGGACAAATAAAAAACTTGCTGTTCGTCTGATGGCAAGCAGTTAACGTTGCCTATTGACGCTTGCAACACCAGGGGTATCACTCACGCTTTACCGAATCTCTCTCTCTACAACCTTCTTGAAAAAGTGTTTGAAGGTTGAGAGGAGTCGCTGTGCCGGCAGCGGTAGGTATTATTTGGTGCCTACTACATACTGGTCCCCTACACCCAGCTCTGGCGACCTTACTCACCGCAGGAACACAACTGCGATGTAAGGGGGAGGAACCTCCCTGCTCGGGCTGCTCCAAATTGATAACGAGAGAACCTGCTTGCAGCCAGAGTCCAATTTTTCTTTCAAGTGGTTACGTTTCGGGAAATCCTTACTCTATGAGGCATCTACTTTGCCACAATTTTTTTGTATAGTATTTGGGATATCGTTATTAGTAACTGGTATTTCGTTTTTATTTGGGTTCCGAACTAAAACTCTAATAAAGGAACCCTTATGGTGCCAGTTAGTCTATCTGTTCGACTGTTACAGCGGTAGGTATATTTCAACAACCAGTAATGCTGTTGATTTAAAATTTGGAATATTTTTAAATATTGCTTATCCAACCTTATTGCAAATATATATTTTTTTACTTTTACGGTTGTAAAGGTGAACAGAGTGGGCCTTGCAATTTCAAAGCAGGGCTGTGAGATATCATGTGAAAGGGCTTTATTTGTACATTTTAAAACATGTTTCTATTATTTTTTAAGACTTTATGACTGTTGATGAATAATTCCAATCTCCGAGGTTCGCAATGCGAACAATCTGGAAAAAGTATAGGAAAAATAGAACAATGTTTCTAACTAGCACAGTTTTTTCAATATAATCCAAATTCCTTCACAAACAAACTTAATTATGCGGTCCGGTTTTAAACAACAGTGATGGCCCAATCCAATAAATATACGTCCAAGGAAGGGCAGAGCCCTCGGTGCGCGAGTGAGACTAAGTCTTGAGCTTGGCCGGCTTTATATAAAAGATTAAAATTACTTATTTAAAAAGCAAAGTCCTGGCTGATTGATGTTTTTTTTTTTTTTTTTTATACCACTAAGGTGGCTAACAAGCATACGGCCTGCCTGATGGTAAGCGGTTACCGTAGCTTATGGACGCTTGCAACACCAGGGGTATCACTCGCGCGTTTGCCGACCCTAAAACGTTCGCGTTTATTACGCGAACAAATCTTATAGTCTACGCGAGCGAAGCCGCGGGCAAAAAGCTAGTAATATTATAAAGAAAGTTAGAGCATAGCGTTTATTCGCTCAAAGAGCAGCTCGACTGGGGAAGTACCTTCCACCTTACAGAATACCAAATAACTTTATGTTGTGTTCCTGCGCTTGTTTAAGGTCGCCAGAGCTCATTGGGGAAGAGGGAATGGTTGGTAACGTCCATAACGCGTTAGCGATGCTTCGAGTGTTGTAAGCGTCCATATGGCTACTATAACCGCTTGCCATCAGGCGGGCCGTATGCTTGTTTATCGAATTCGTCGTATAAATAAAAATACTTCGTTATTGAGACTCACATGATTGTGTCTGTGTTACAAAGTTTTATTTTATGCTTTAGGCAACTAAAAAAACAATTCATTAACTAGTAACCTATAAACGTCAAAGAGCATACTGAAAAATGGGCACGCGTGGAGCGCTAGCTTTTCGTAAAAAAAAATACAATATTTACTCAGCACGTTCGCCGTGAATAACCCAGAATGAAAAATAAAATGTTGATATCTACGACCTACGAGCTCTGTTAATACATGAAAGAGTTTTTTTATAAGCTTCAGTTACACGTACGTAGGCATTGTTGCCTTTAAATATGTAGGCTACGTGGATTCAATGAATCACGCACTTTGGATTAATTTGTCACGGAAAAAACTGCGAGAACATTTTTGGGATCTCTGGGGTTCCTTGATTCTAGTTTGTTCCTTACACTCCATGTCTTTTAGTTTTTACAGAAATATAATCGCACAATCTTAGCACAATCTTACTTTTATTTATTATGGTAACTGAAATTATGGTACGATATTTTTCTTGTGCCAAAGAGCATAAAGATGCGGTAATTTCAAACAATTTCGCTCTTAATAAGTATAACGAACAGTAAATGAAATTATACCGGATAATGAACATTGGACAACGCACTGACTGTGTACCGAGCTGAGCTAATAATGGAATAATGGCTGTGTACCGAGTTAGAGCTAATTGTACCCCTGGGGCTCAGGTCACTGTGTGCTGTGCGTGTCCACTGCTGGAGCCCGCAATGCGGATTGTTTGGAATCGAATGGTGCGTCCATGCTACGCGAAGCGAGCACAAGCCGAGCCTCGAACGAACAGGATTCGATCGTTGTTCGCGTAGCGTGGAAGGACTTGCGAGCCTCGAACTAGCATTCGTCTCGCGCTCGACTGCGCTCCACCCGTTTCAGGCTCTTTGTAGACTCGTTGTATGCTCGTTCTATGCTCATTTTAAGGTCGTGAACCGACCACGAGCCGAGTCTCTATTCGTTTGTTGCTCGCGATGTCAAGTGGGGACGTATATATAACGAGCCTACAACATGAACGTGAAGCGAATCCCTGTGTTCGTCGAAAAACTGACAATCGGCGTGAGCGGAACGCTCTTTCGAGGCTTCGTCCACGCTACGTGAATCCATGCTCCACGTGTGCTCGGGTCGTGCTCGGTTTTCATAATAAGGAAAGGCGAAGGCATTTTTTTAGTCGAGTTGTGGCAGTACCCCCAAAAATATCTCTTGTATCGTATGTATGTCGTAAAATAGTGTGGTAATTCGACTTCAAAAATATGGAATAACAATAATAGGTAAGAGATGGTCAAAACAAAAATATGATAGTATATTTTTATTGAACTTTCAACACCCCCACCCGTCTATTTCTGCATGCAATATGGGGCCTTAGAGTGCTTTTGTAACTGTGTTCCAAAGTTACAATGAACTATTACTAGTGAAAAATTACAGGTTTAACAGAGCTTTGGTAGTCAAATAATGCAATAGCGTCACAAAAAGTACACGTTGTTATAAGGAAACTAATATTATTGGTTATTATTTGTTGACGGCAATTGATTTCATGGTTTATTACTTACCATGGAGATAATTTTGGGCTGTTGGTATACGTTTATGTATATTACGGTACAAGGGGGCGTACCACAAGCTCTTAAAACAAGGTTAAAATAACCTTATTTGTCTGTTGTCCGTCTTTGACATCCGGCGTCAAACCAGGACAGCATGGGGTTCCTCCAAAAAGGGCATAGGATTCTTCAAAAAGGCCGTAAAAAGATTTCTTCAGGGTCGGCAATGCGCGAGTGATACCCCTGGTGTTGCAAGCGTCTATAGGCTATGGTAACTGCTTACCACCAGGCGGGCCGTATGCTTGTTTGCCACATAAGTGGTATAAAAGAAACAGGACGAAAGACAAATAAGGTTATAATAAATTAATAGGTGCAGCGCAGACGACAGACTATATCCGTGCCGCACTGTAAATAGAACCTATACAATTCTAAGCAATAACGCACACGACGCGAAAAAAGTCTTCGAAAGAATAGAATGTAGGTACCCAAATCTCTATTTCTTTTCCTGTATTTAAAGTACAAAATAAAACATCGTAATCTCTGCATTTCCATAGCATGAACGACCCCAGCTAGAGTTCCGCCGACAGAATGATCGAAGAAATAATGTACAAAAAGTGTGTCGTCTGCGTTACACCTTAATGTTGATATTACTACGATTCAATAATCTTTCACCGAGCCGTAATGAAATTCCATTGTCTAGAATAATCCGTTCATACATAAAATACTTATACCTTTAACTATTTACTTTATGGCAGGAAATGAAAATCTGAATAGACTATTCGCTGTGCAACGTTGTTTTCCGTGTCGGAAATTCTCTCGGTTTCACTACATAATATAATGTGTGACAATTCATTAGTTGTGTGTCACACTGCGGTTTTGATTGTGTGAGTATGTACAGTCACGTTCAGTACGGAAATTAGGTGTCTCGTGGATAGGATGCAACGTGGACACTCGAGCACGGAAGGTCAGTCGCTAGAGTTGTTTTACTTTTTATCAGAGGCAATAGATTATTATAATAATAGCTAATGGAAACACTTCTTGTCTTTTATTTTTAACATTGCCAATTGCGCTTTTGCGCAATTTTATTAGTAGTGTAGGGTATGTATTATGTAGTTAAAATTACGACTGAAATCTATTGGATTTTTAATGTAAGCATACCTCGTAAACAATAGTCGCTGAATGAGGAGATCAAGTTCGAAAGCTTTATAGCCCTACAAAACTATGAAACGTATAATTAAATTTTATAGCAGAACTTTGACTGCCTAGACGTACTTTTGGAACCCTTCGGATATTAGTGAACCTTCCAATATTATCAATTCAAACAGTGTTGAGTACTTAAGATGAGATCTTTAGTGGCGCGTATTGTATGGTGGTTGAACGACGGGTCAAATACGTGATTGTGAAAAAGAAACTGTTCAAGTATACATTTTTAATTTGTTACCGAATACCTATTAAAATTTGTATTCTGTTGACTGTATTTATTAACTGTGTTTGAAAGAAGAAAGAAAGAATCACAGAACTAGAAGGATAAGCAGAGTCGACACACGAAATAAATAAATACGACCATTCCTTTACAAGGATTTCTTTCTTGTAATATAAATTGTATACATTATCATGACATTAGATGTTATTTGGCAATCATATAGTATCGTATTATCGTCAACAACCTAATGCTCGGAGCAACAAGAACTCAGAAACAACTGATTACATGTTGGTGTGATAAAAAAAAACATGGTACCCACATAAGAAATTTCAAGGCTATGAAATCTTGTTCCTCTTTTTTTAAAATTTAAATGGGCTTGCGGTTTGCCCATAAGCGGCGATGACGAAGCCTAAGATAAAACACGCTTACCCAGAAGAAACCTATTCACTCTGGCCTTGCAAGTTTCTAGATTGTAGGCGTCAGGAAACAGACACCGGTAGCAAGTTCTACTCCCTTGCAGTCCGCATTATAAATGAGGATGCAAAACGCTGTGTCCGTAATTTCGGTATGTCAACAACGTACGGGTGAAAATTTTCCCGGCGAATTGTGGTTCGGTGTAAAAATGGGGATGGTGGAATAAGGTTGAACAATACCTACGCATACTCTCCAGAATATACCCTGTAGAAAATCGATAAGCAAGCAACTTTTCGTCGATGGTATAGTAAAACACTTTTACTGAAAATATTTCAAATTGCATAAAAATATCTGTAGGTATATGGGATCAGTGCGTCTTACTCAGTATGCCAGTAAAGTTTCTCATACTGCCAAAGAGTGCCAAGCCAAGGACAGAATCGTAACATAACTTTAAACTTAAAGATAGAGCTCGCATCTTCAAGGATATAAGTCTGTTGAATCCGTTAATTTATTACCGCTGCACTTATCCTTGTTCTCATTAACGCTAACTGATATAAATACCTATTATTTAAACAGGTTGTAAATCTAGGAGTAGTTAGGGATATATTGAGATAGGAATATTTGATTTCAGGCATGTTATTCCGAACTAATAAGTAAGAATTTTTTTTTTGCAAACAAAAACTGGGTACTTGATACAATTGATTTAATTAAAATGTTTGGAGTCGCTTCTTTGATGTTTGAAGGTTTGTGTATTGTTAAAGTATTGGCTCTTTAAATGGCACCCACGTGTAACCTAAATTCGGAGGCCTACCCTCGGTAAAAAAATAGCAATCATAAAACTACACTGGTTTAATATTTCTTCATCTTTCGATCACCTTGGCGATGTGGAATTGTTCGATAGCTGTATTTGGTTGATTTAGGTCATTTATATGTAAATTTACAAAAAAAAAGAGAAAGAATTGGCTTGGGAAATAAAAAAGGATGTATCTACCCTACAAATAAAGTTTTTAATATTATTAAGTTTTATAGCATCACCAAATATTGATACAAATATGTCTGTATCACTGTATTCACATTCGTGTAGGTATAATAATTAGTTGTGTTATGTATAATTGCACTCTGTTTGTTATTACTTGCACGTTAACTGTATTCAATACTTAAGACGTTTAATCTAAATGGATTACAGTACGCAGTACGTTTACCGTCACTGGTTAATCTGCAAAGTGAACCGTGTTATGTGCAAAGTGCGGTTGAGCTACACGATTTCTGTTTTCCGCCTTTACGAACATACTGTGCACATACGCCTTTGTATCTATCTACCAGTGTCGCTAAATGGGCCTCCAGTACTGGTTTTATGTGCTTTAATTAATAATACAAGAATATTTGTTTCCACATTTTAGAGAAAAGTGTTTGTACGTTGAGTATATATTTACATAGTTAATGGAAACTCATATTTGTGCTTACAACGTAGCCGTATTTTATGATTAACTTTTGTAGAGCAAGCGCTTTGTGCATAGAAACAATGTAAGTAAGTTTCTACGTGTTTGCCAAGCATAATTCAACGCTATTATTTCAGTATATTTGCGCAGACTGACTGTAATTCTCACGGGTAGGATTATCCTTCTTAGCCTAAAATCCATTAGTACTTCTATGGCCATTGTTCAGTTATCTTTACTTTCTTCGTATTATAATTTTCCTTTACATTGGCTTTTGAAAATATTTAAGTTTAATAGGTTCCTTGATTACTAAGCTTTTGAAGTAGGTCTTAGCCGTCTTAAAGTTACCTCTGTTTTAGAAATATATGCCCGTAGATATATTGAATGAGCAACAAGTGTACTGAATTGGTGCACAGTACTACAAATTGCACAAAGGTAGTGCAAGAAGATTCGATGAATATTCCAATGTGGTTCCGACTCACGTTCGTCTGAAATCTCGTAAGTTATAGCGCTATTCATTTTTAGGATTCCGTAGCCAAATGGCAAAAAACGGAACACTTATAGATTCGTCATGTCTGTCTGTCTGTCTGTCCGTCCATATGTCACAGCCACTTTTTTCCGAAACTATAAGAACTATAATGTTCAAACTTGGTAAGTAGATGTATTCTGTGAACCGCATTAAGATTTTCACACAAAAATAGAAAAAAAACAATAAATTTTGGGGGTTCCCCATACTTTGAACTGAAAGTCAAAATATTTTTTTTAATAAAACCCATAAGTGTGGGGTGTCAATGGACAGGTCTTCAAAAATGATATTGAGGTTTCTAATAAAAAAAAATTCTAAACTGAATAGTTTGCGCGATAGACACTTTCAAAGTAGTAAAATGTGTGTAACTTCTAAAATAAGAGAATGATAAAACTAAAAAAAATATATGATTTATATTACGATGCAAACTTCCACCGAAAATTGGTTTGAACGAGATCTAGTAAGTATTTTTTTTTAATACGTCATTAATTGAATTTCATATCAAATACTCAGGTCTATACTACCAGTTACTTATATACCTACAGGTTTGTACGGAACCCTTGGTTCGCGAGTTTGACTCGCACTTGGCCGGTTTTTTTTTATTAAACACAACAGTTTACAATCATGATTGCTCATCATATTATGAAAAAGTTACTGGATCTAAATGTAACCCAAAACATGTGTTCCAGAAAGAAAACTATCGTATGAATTTTAAGTACAAAATAAAAATAAAAACTATGTTTTGTATTAATATTTAAGCAAGATAATCTAGATGGGGATATATAATATAATATAATATAATAAGGAGCATACTTTTATATAAATATATAAAAACGGTGAGAGTTCGCTTCGATTCTAGCGAGAGTATGTCAAAATGAGTTAACCTTTCCTTATATGATATTAATTTACTGTGTAACGAAAATATAATATTCTGAGACAGTTCCGTTGAACCCTTTCGATACGATCTGTATGAATTTGATAAAAGGGAGATCAAATAACTGCACCATACTCCAATATTGTTCGAACCAAGGTTTCAAATAGGAAAATAAGGCTAATAGGATTTTTAAACATGCAATACGAGCAATGAAGCCCAGAATCTGAGAGCCTCTGCTAATGATACAAGTATATGATAATTTGGCCATGCAAGGTATAATCAAAAGATATCTTGTAAATTTTCCTAGTAAATGAGATACTAAAACATTTTTGTACGTTTGAAAATATATGGTTTTTATTTTTATATTAATATAAATTTATATTAATTCAAGAAGTAATATGACACTCATTCCTCAATTGCTATTTAATTGTCAATTTGTAGTCAATTACTAACCGAGTAACTTTAGAAGCGTATTGAATAATAACCCCCTTATTCATAATGAAGTTATCAAACGTTGATTAGCTAAAATTCCGAAGTCTTTATCTAACAGGTGACATTTGGTGATCGAAAGAGTGAGACGGGCCACACTATTACACTGATTTAGTTAAAAAGCGATTATGAAAAAGGGGGTAAGAAAATACATTTTCAGAATTCAACATTATAATATGCTGGGACATTCCTTACACATTATACGGTTATCTGTTCCCAAATGCAGAGCTTGTACTATGGAAACCAAATAACTAATATGCTACTTTTGTTTGTAAATACATACTTTATATACATAATTACACCCAGACTCAGGACATGCAGACATGCTCATGCAAACCAATGCATGTCCTGGATGGGAATCGAACCCACGACCTGCGGCGTGATAGGTACCTGTAGCGTACTATTACTTACCAATAACCGTACGTTATGGAAATCAATGGGGGAGGCCAATGTTCAGCAGTGCACATTCCTACTTAGTTATGTTAGTACTATTATTTGTCCTTATGCTGAATAATGATACTTATTTTATACTAAAAGAGAACACAGAATTTTATATTTACTTAGAATTATCACAAACGGAACGCTCTATTTGCTCGAACTTGTAAACGGAAAGATAGGCGTTTCCGTTCAATCTCGTTTCAATAAAACTTTAGGGAAATCACTATCAATCATTCGGCATTGTCTCGCGTGGATCTGGGGATAAAAGATTTCCACCTATTGTTTTGCGGATCATCTGAAGCGTTAAGCTCAGCTTTATGGACAAAGTACATTTTATAATCTACGCCATGAAGGTAAGTAAAAGCCGCTCTTAATTGCAAATTGCGGTGTCCGTGCAGCTTTATGTTAGGGATACTTCGTGTAATGGTGTGATGTAGTTAACTTTTGTCTTTTAATCTTTCGTCTTTTCATACATAATAAAAAGTAAAATGAAACACGCTTTCGTTCCTTTTGTTTTACCAAATAGGTAACCATAAATTATGTTTATCATCATAACTCTTTTGTGTAAATTATATTTTCTTTGTAGTACATTACCGTACCTTTGGGCCGTCGTAAAATGTTGTTTTGGAAGTTATAATTTATTAATGTTACAAAACTACTGAATTACTTTAGTGTACGTGACTTGTTTTCAGAAATAAATATAATATTTTCTTATACAGACGTTCTCTAATGGTGCGTCCATGCTTGGCGAACCGAGCACGAGCCGAGCCTCGAACGAGCACACTGCAAGCACGATTCGCGTAGCGTGGACGGGCTTGCGAGCCTCGAACGAGCGCGATTGTCAGTTTTTTCACGAACAAAGGGATTCGCATCGTGCTCGTTGTAGGCTCGTTCGTGGCTCGTCTCGTGCTCGATTCGCGTAGCATGGACGCACCATAAGAAATCCTATTTCTTACCTCACTCAAATCACACAATCAAAAAACAATGTTTTTTATTTATCTGAAAGCGGAAGATACCATTATTTATTCTTTGTGCTTCATGTGTCTTGTATCAAATGAAAGAATCATTATTTTAAATACATATTGTTTTATTCTACTAACATTATATAATCTGAAATGAAAAAAAGTTAGAAGCTTCAAGAAATCGGACAAAACCTAACATAAGATGCGTCCATGCTACGCGAATGAACGAATAGAATTCGTTCGTTGCTCGCAATGTCAAGTGTGGACGTTACAACGAGCCTACAACACGAGTGGGATGCGAATCCCTGTGCCAGATCATACTTATTTTCTGACGAACAAAATATATGGAATTGTGTACTGTTAGTACGTACTTTAAACGTATGAATACCCGCTAACTTGTCCCTTCAGCAAATTTTCCTGAAACATGGAAATTGGCCGAAAATTGACGAGGAGGAAGTAAAAAAGTATTGAAATAGATCTCTAAATCTATCATATATATATATATATATATATATATATATATATATATATATATATATATATATATAAAAATAAGCTCTCAGAATTTAGAAAAATGGGTAATGTACATAACATAACTTTCATGCCTGATACTTGTAAATTGGCCGACGGGATAAGTTATCAGGTATTCATACGTTTGAAGTCCGTACTAACATTACTACATTCTATACATTTTGTCCGTCAGAAAATAAGGTAGGTCTGGCGGCCCTGGCATCTCGGTTTATGTGTCCGTGAAAAAACTGTCAATCGGCGCGGAGCGTAGTCGAGCACAAGGCGAATGCTCGTTCGAGCCTCGCAAGTCCGTCCACGACGCGAACAATGAACGAATCCTGTTCGTACGTGCTCTCTTCGCGTAGCAAGGACGTACCTTAAGAAATTTAAGTACTAATGCCAGATCTAATCTACTAGACTATATTATGAAAAGGATATAATTATATCTCTTAATACTTAATTATTAATCGAAATTTGATGTTAAACTAAGGCAAGTTATTCGTACTTCAGATCCACAATATGTAATTAGTCTAATTGCTTTGTACATAGGATAATTTAGAGATGGAGGGAACAGTTTTAGTTATGCTAATCTCAGGGTGATGTATAGAGGTTGCTAACCTTAATTAGAGTGACAGATGTAGGTATTAGCACCTTATGTGCTCAGGTAAATTCCTCTGAACGCTTCGCTTATCCTGCTTTTGGCAGGAATCTGAAATATCTATTAGATTATTTCAGGATTTTCGGATGAGCATTTTGTTGGTATCAAAGGTAAAAAGGTATCAATTTTATTGTCTGGATTGCTTGCTGCTTTGTAAATTTGAGCCTTAGGGCGTTCGGGTGGAGTTTACAGGTAAACATAACTGAATTGAAATTATTATTATTGTTGTTTGCAGGTACCAGGTACCTACCTTCTAGGACCACTTATAAGAAAGTTATTTGATAACGCATTTGAGATTTACTAGGTGTGAAAATAAAAGTAAATGTCAAAGAGGCAACCCTGATAATGGTTACCACAAACGATAAGTGTACATTCTCAAATTTCCATGTCACAAAGGGATATATTTGGATGAGACTAGGCTGTAACGTATTTTTAGCCTTAAGTGATAGGTAGAGAAATATAAGAACTACGAAACCCCTACTACGAATACTACGAACTACGAATCAAAAAGTTGATTGCATATTAGTTTCCAATAAGATTTTCTTTGATATATTTCTGAATCTTATTCCTTCGTCCCTATTTTCTCGCCAAAACAAAAAGACCCTGAGATATCTACCCGTACGTCTCAACAGCTCTATGTTTTTCATTCACAGTTATATTATTATGTAACTTTCGCTTCGCCGTACTTTTACAACCTTCAAAGTTACAGCGTATAGGCTTTTTTGGGCATGCGTGCTACTCCATTGACCTCGTTGTTGGTCCCAAGGGGGGAGTTTGTGGCCACAACATGATTAAGTTTCTACCATAGACTTAAAAATCTAATGGTCTTTATACAAATGCATTTTCTAGTGTTTTACAAGCTGTCGCGTAGTAATAATAATGTGAGCGAAATATGAATGCGGTTAGTGTACGGACAGCCGTATGGTGTATTTAATTTATATAGACACAAGGCACCCATGGATCAATATCATTTTAAAATGTTGGGTTTAAGCCCTTACAACTTATCTACCTACGAAATATGTTGTGTAGGCCAATGTATGCTGCTGTTCACTTAGAGTCCTTCCACAATCTGACACAAACTTTAATACCAGCGTAAATGTACACGTGGAGAGAAGCTCAAGACCAATTTATTTCAATTTCCAAGAAATATTATATTTCACTCCAGACAGAATCTTGCAATCTAGCGAACGTCAGAATAAACAACTCTATGAATATTGAATAAAGTATTTCATGAACCCCTATCATTTTCTCATATTATGCAGCAAACACATAACGATCGCAAACAAATCTCTAGACAGGGTTCCGTAATCTCGTACCCGATGGAAATATAATGCCTTGTAGAATTGCGTCAAGAACATTCCGTTCTTGATTTGAGTATAAAATGTAGGTATGTGGTATGGTAACAAAGAATATCAAAGTTCTAAGTCATATTAGTTCAAAAGGAGCCAAATAAAAGGCCTGATGCCTCAGGCAAAAAGATTTCCCGGCAAATGTTAAAAAGAACATTAAAAAGACCCATTATACAATATATTACTTTTATATCCCGGCCTTAATTGAGTGCCCTGGGCAAACTAGCAGCTCTTTAGAGCCGGCAATGTAGGCAATCTAATAGGATCTGAATGTACGACAATACCTGATCACAATTCCTAACCGGAGCCCTTACTACGAAAAACGATACGCAATAGTCGGATCATCGTTGTCAAATATTTAACCAATAAAATTTATAAAATATTTATAAGGTAAAAGAAACAGGTTCCTTACAGTTGATTTCAAGCATTAAGATTAGTACATACATATACCCCCTTATTCATAATCGCATTTTAACTAAATCAGTGTAATAGTATTTGGTTGTTGCACAGCTTCTAAGTATAAATTTTGCTTTGAAAACTTAATAGCTAATCTGACTATCTTTTTCGATGAGGTGGTGTATAGAATGTCACAGGTTATTTATTTTTATTTTACTTTGTATAGGCTTGTTTGAATAAAATCTCACCATGGTATGATATGTCCGAAGGTGTAAGCACACAGAGCCTAAAGGAACTGGCTCTCAAGTGCAGCTGTCGGAAACACAGATAAGTACTTGGCGACAGATTTTCAACTTGAGGCTGGGAGCCAGCCAAATGGGTAGGTACTACAAAGTACCCTACCACCGTGCTATGGTTTCCTCACAGTGTTTTTCTACAAAGAAAACTCAAGCTCATTGTAGGATTCGAACCCGGGACGTTCGTCTCGGTATCCGACGTCACTACCACTATCAATGCCTTAAAATTATTACATATTTATATTTTAATAACAGCATTCAAAGTTTTACGTACTAAAACTTAATAATAACTCTATGTTAAACATTGACTATATGTAAACAGGACAGAAAGAAGGAAAAAGGTAGTAGGTAAGCATTTTATAGCGCAAAATAAAAGTAGGACATTACAGGAAAACATGTTTGCGTGATGAGAAAATAAAAGGAGAGCAAATAGTTTTTATTACAAAAAAACAAAACTATTTACTCATGTAACGTTCATCCGGAATAGCACTTAATCTCTGGATCATCGCTTTTCTAACACAACCGCTTGAGTAATAAAAGCTCTATATATAATTTATGGTGTAAACTTTTACACTAGAATATTTTTTATAGTCCTGTCTGTACCCCAAGTGTAAAGAATTGACGTTAGTAAACGCTTACTAATGCGTTTGCATTACGACAGTTCTCTATAGGATTTGGCGCAGCGCCTCTAGCGGAATACTCATGGTACTAATTTTTTTTTTTTTTTTTTTTTTTTAAATTAAATTGGCTTGCGTTTGGCCACTGACCCGCCCATAAGGGGCGATGACGAAGCCTAAGATGAAACACGCTTACCCAGAAGAAACCTATTCACTCTGGCCTTGAAAGCTCCTAGATTGTAGGCGTCAGGAAACACAGACGCCGGAAGCAAGTTCCACTCCCTTGCTGTCCGCATTATAAATGAGGATGCAAAACGCTGTGTCCGTATTTTCGGTATGTCAACAACGTAAGGGTGAAAATTTTCCCGGCGTCTTGTGGTTCGGTGTAAAAATGGGGATGGTGGAATTAGGTTGAACAATTCCTGCGCACACTCTCCAAAATATATCCTGTAGAAAACCGATAAGCAAGCAACCTTTCTTCGATGGTCGAGGCTCGTGAGTTTCGCCTTAATTAAAGACTCATCTCCGATGAGTCTCCTGGGTCGGCGGTCTATTGAGTCGAGGGCCTCAAGCTGGTACTTAGCTGATCCATCCCAAAGATGGCAGCAGTACTCCATGCATGACCGGACTTGTGCTTTATAAAGTTGGAGCAACTGCCCAGGCGTGAAGTACCGCTTAACCTTAGAGAGGATACCCAGCTTTCTGGCAGCTGTTTCTGCCTTCGACTCAATAGAACAGCCAAAGTTTATTTTGGCTGTTAATAGCCTAGGAGATCAAGCCGATCGCATATTGGCAAGGATATATTTTGGAAAGTAGGAGCCTGATGGTAAGGACTCCGTTTGGCGGTGAAAAGACATGCCTGTGTCTTGGAGGCGTTAAACGTGACCAGATTGGCTTTGCCCCAATCAGACTGCCTGTAAGGTCACGTTCAAACGTTCAACCATGGCCTCTCGAAACAATTGGATCTCGTCACTAGTGGCTCGTGCGCTGGAAATGTATCTCTCTGCAACAGTGCTGTCGTCTGCGTACCCAAAGATACCGGGTTTTAACAGATCGTTGATATGCAGCAGAAATAAGGTTGCAGAGAGAACTGATCCCTGAGGAACTCCGGCATTGATTGCCAAGAGGTCCGACGAGCACCCGTCTATGACCACTCGTATAGACCGTTCACTCAGGAAATCGGAAATCCAAGCGCACAGGCCATCAGGAATTCCATATGAAGGAAGCTTGCTTAGAAGGCTGGTGTGCCAGACCATATCGAAAGCCTTAGAAATATCGAGGGAAACGGCAATTGCTTGCCCGTGTCTCTCAATGGCTTCGCTCCAAAGATGTGTGGCATACACAAGAAGATCCCCAGTAGACCGTTTTTGGCGGAAACCGTACTGTAGGTCGCTGAGGAGTTCGTTATCTTCAAGGTATGCCAGGAGCCTCCGATTCAATACACGCTCCATTGTCTTGCAGAGTATGGAGGTGATCGCAATCGGTCGATAGTTTGTAGGATCGGCACGGCTGCCCTTCTTAGGCACAGGTTGCACGTTAGCAAGCTTCCAGACTTTCGGAACATGACCCATTCGAAGTGAGAGGCGAAACAGGCGTGTCAAGACAGGAGACAATTCGGGCGCACAATTGCGCAGGACAATGGCTGGAATGCCGTCGGGACCACTGGCTTTATTCACGTCTAGAGCGCGTAGTACCTTTACAACCTCCTTTTGCCGGATACGGAATTACGGATGTCCGGCATTTGGCAGTTGCAAGTGGGTAGTGGGGATGGTGTATGTAAACCAGCGTCTAGACATGAATTCTCCGCGAATAGAGAGGCAAACAAATTGGCCTTCTCTACAGCAGTGTAGGCTAGTGATCCATCAGGCTTCAGCAATGGCGGCAGCGACGGGCGGCAGAAATTGGTCTCGACCGATTTGGCAAGGGACCAGAAAGCTTTACTCCCAGAGGGGTAAGATGATAGCTTTTTTCCGATCCGGCCAACATGGTCGAAACGCGCCTTCTTCTGTGCCTTTTTGCAGGACTTGGCAGCGATGTTAAAGGCTTTTTTCTTCAAGCCCGTGTCAGGAGCTTTGCGAGTGCGAGAATCCGCCCAGATTCGGTAAGCTGACTGTTTTCGTGCCTCAGCAGAGGCACAATCAGCATTGTACCACTTGGGGGTTTCGCTATTGAGTGATATGTCGGAGAATGGGATATAATATTCCATTGCTCGACATATCACATCAGATATGGCACTCGCACAGCTGGACGGGTCATCCGAAGTAAAGCAAGTTCGCCGCCAAGGATAAGATGCAAGAAAAGAACGCATCTCATCCCAATCTGCTGACATAGAGGCTTTGCTCTATACCAGTGCCCACCAATATCCACAGGACAGAAAAACCCGGTTTTTCAAGGCCACGGAGACGCCGACAGCAGATGTCATCGCGAGCATACACGCAGACCCCAGCGCGTGGTTTGAAGTTGTGCTCCAGGGTATACCCTGGGTAATTTAGGTATGCCGCGTCTGAAGGACATCTGATTTGCGTCTCCGTGAGAAAGAGTAGGTTAGGCTTGTCCGTCTCAAGGTGGTGATGGACGGCCTCGAGATTGGAGTGCAGACCTCGAATATTTGAGAGGTGCACTTTGAGTGAGAGGACGTGCTTCCGCTGTTTAACGCTACTCTTTCTTTTACCTTTGGTCATGTTGATGTGGAGTGAATAGGTGAGGGGAAGGTAGTTAAGCGAGGCATTGCAAAAGGAACCATGGGACAAACGTAGGAAAGATGCACTGATGGGAGGCTCGTCTGGAGACTGCGGGGACGCCCGAACCCCCCCAAGAGTGGCCATCGGGTCCCCTCATCCGGTCGCCAACCGGCACGATGGAGCACCTCGGGATTTTTCGCAAGTTGGCGGGGCAGCCTTTCATAGGTGGCTGGCCTACTACTTGGGCCCCCTACTAACTGCGGTCGGCCAGCGGAGAACCGTGCTTCGGATCCCGCTACCCTCCAAGACGAGACTACCCGTACACATTACCTACATCGTCGAGACCGGTTCACTAGAGCAACGCAACTGCTTAGACCCAACCCCACAATTGGCTTCCCCGAACTTCACGCCGGAACACGGCAGCCGCTTGGCGGCGTGGCTAAGTTCGGAGGGTGGTGACAAGCCGCGGCCGAAGCCTACCACCAGAAGTTGTTGCTCGTTTAGCACCACCCAGGGATCACGTGTAGGGTCTCGAGGGTAAACCTACGGACGCGAGCAACTTCGATCCCTAAATTCTCCCATACAAATTTATAGTTAACGCAAACGTATTAGTAAGCGTTTATTAACGTCAATTCTTTACACTCGGGGTACGGTCTTGAAGTTATCAAACTTGGACGGAGTAGTTGGATAAGATTCCATCTATCACGCTGCATGACGTTGGTTCGATTCCAAGTTTCCAACCCAGGACATGCATTTGTCTACATGAACATTTGAACATGCCTGCCTGGGTGTAATTATGTACCTAGGTACGTATTTACAAACAAAAAGTAGTATATGTAGTAGGTTTATCAGTTAGCTTCCATAGTACCTATAGTCGCAGAATGAAAAGGTTCGTCACCTTAGAGTTGGTTTTCGCTTGCACCAGATTGCAAGAATCAATTTTTTTATATGTACCAACATATTAACAGTGAGGTACCAAACAGGAAGAAACAGTGCTGCTAACATTTACATAAATGAGATTGTTGCCATCGAATTAGGTTTTGCTAGTTTTTATATCACGTCAAACACAATTTATGGTTTTTGCGGAATAAAATATAAGTATTATTTTTTTCAATGATGACATTGCCCTATTTTCAATTTTAATTTGACATAAATAACAATAGAAGGTTAAACCATAGGTTAAACCAACAAGAAGGTTTTAGTTTATGAAAACATAGAATAAAAACAATCTTGTTGAGGAGATAAACAGTCAAACAGCTTTGATCTGAGTAATTTTGAACTTTGATAAAAAACACTTAAATCATTATTTTCTCTAATTCAGTGTATTCTGTCTATTCAGTTTATAAGGTAATATGTGCTCGTGATACGTTGAATGAATCAAGTTGAAAACTGTCGAACCTTTTCATTCCACCACTGTACAAGCTATGCTTAGTTTGGAATCAGTGTGCACAGTCTATTAAATATGGTAAATATGGTTTAATAGACTGTGGCCATGTGTGAAGTATGTTATCAGACATAGACTGCTTAAAATTACTTTACTATACGTATATCCGCAGTATATTGGAATACTGTAGTAACATCTGTAATCCCCACACGTAATATACAAAGAAAATATTGAACAAATACAATCCAAATTCCTGAAACATCTTAATTTCCGTGCATATTAGGTACACACGGCTATCGATTAAGCTATGCATTTCTAGTATAAGCTGACCTCCCATTGTATTGAAATCCAATACAATGCGAGATCAGCTTATAATGGACATTATAGCTTGATCTGTCGCCGTGTTTACAAAGCCAGCGACTATGCGACTGCATGCAAGCACCACCACCTCATGTCTCTTAAAAACAGGCGTACCCTTAAGAGTGCGTACAAAGCAAAATAACATAATTATCTTAGAATTGAAATATACCCAAGTAAATAATATTTAAATGAAAAAAATAATATTTCGGTATTTTCATTATAATATGCAAGGGTTCAGTAAGAGCAAAAACATAATGGAATGAAATAAGGTCCAATATGTCATATCAACAAAAATATTACATTTTAAAATTTTGAATGCAGTCGGGGATAACTTATAAAATTGCAATATCTTATAAAATTCAAGTTATATTCAAAATTCTATAGATAAAAGAGTCGCAGTCGGGTTTTTTGTTTCTTTTAATAATTTAATTTTTACCTCATAAATTTGATTTATTTAAAAAATTTTAGCGCACCTTTTCCCATAAATCTTGAAGAAAACTTTATTATCAGTCTCTCTCTCCTACATACTTATGAATGCATTCCTAATGAGGCGGGATTAAGCATAATCCCGCGGGATTCGGCAATTTTAGCTCCAAGTAAAGCTAATATTTACTATGTAATATGTACCTATAATCCATATTATTATAATTACAATAAATCCAGAATAATCCCTTGAAATAACAGTAAATAGAGTAGATTCTCATACGTTTTTGATAACAGCAATAAACGCACACGTGTACGAAAGTGGTAAAAGTAACGTTAAATATTAACAGCGCGTAGGTATGTGATATAGCACAATATACTTTCGGATGTGTACAGCTGGAAAGCCGGAACTAATGTAGGTACGCCGGCGGTCCCTCAGAAGGTGTTGCATAATTCAAACGCAGATAAACTACACTCCACTGTTACCTACATTTATAAAAGGCTAGTTCTCGTACATGAAATTAAACTAGGCAAATAAAAAATAGTGAAAGTAAGGTAGCTTAATAAAAAGAGACGGGTTATATTGTATATTTCAACGTTTTGGTCCATGCTGATGCAAAGATGATGCATTTCAGCAATGAATAAATTTATTTGCAACGAATATGTAGAAATTACAATCTAAGTCCCTTTATATAGAAAATCAAGTCTGCCGCTGCTTCCTATTAACAGCAAGGTTTCCAACATACTGGCAGCGTTTCCTCTTCGGATAGCGAAGCTGATTCGTTGGCGGAAAAAGCTCCACGCCCGCTGGTCACAGGAGGCCTCGAAAGTGCGAGCAAAATGGCGAGCCCCACGGTCTCGACCGCAAAAGGCATAAAAAAATGATTGTTTCTTTAAAATAATCTATATAATATACCACATATAGGATTTGTATTCTTTCGCCATTAGGTATTTATTACACATAATAATAATACCCTGGAAAAAAACATGTGAATCTAAATCTATCCCTGAGAAACACGCTCTTCCGACATTAGTTATTTCAAAATTACCTCATTTGCAATAGCTACCGTGGAATACTTACCTAAAACAAATTTGTCATAACTGAACGAAGTCTTTCAATAACCATTAAACGTTGTTCACTCAACTAAAATAATAAGGCATAAAAATTTCTCGTTGAAAAAGAGAACCATATAAGATTTTCCTCTATAAAAACAAAACTCAGTTTCTTTCGAAAACCCTACCTTAATTTCTTTCTAAGCAAAGTATTTGAAAGCTTTTAACTGTTTTCTGAGAGTCATAGTAGTTTATTTCACACGAAAACATGTTTACACCTTCGTTTGGGCTTTTATGTGTGTAGTAAAACGTTTTCGGTATAATACACGTTTCTTACGGTTTGACATTACGTACGCATGATGTTTTCACGTTTACGACGGGAGCCACGGAATTAAGCTGTCTAGAAAACAAAAATACACAAACAAAGTAGGTACTTTCGATCCTAATCTCAGGTAAAAAAAAAAGCCTTGCTGAGTTTCTTGCCGGAGTCATCTCAGTTTAAGTGTATTTCGAACCGGTGGTAAATTCAACTGTTTGTACCAATTTAACGTTCATAAGTGCCTTACCAGGGCCTAAATTGAATAAAAAACTTTTTGATTTTGATTTGATTTTGGTATGTAAATATAATTATATCCAAATAAAGATTTAAATTAAAAAAAAAACAATTCCACAAACACTCGTAATTATTGATTTAGTTTTATTAAATTTTAACAAATGAAGTAATTTATCAAGCAAACGATACGTCTTGAAGGCGCGGCCGACTCGAACAAAATGGGGCTCGAGCAGGTTGCGCTCTGTATTTATGCGCCGGGTGGGTGACGTCACTGGCTCAGTTTATTGTGAGGGATTTTCTTCCAACTCGGCCTCTCCTGACAGGTGGACGTCCTCGTTCACCTCAGTGTCACCGGCAGACGGACCCTCTATGGATTCCATTGATTCGACATCATCTGCAATTATACACAAACACTTTAAATTAATTAAAATTGATCTTAATTAAAACCAAATAATTTAATAATTTGGTTCAAATCATAAATAGGCAACAAATCTCCTTACAATATTGCAACACAATTACTAGCGTGCACTCTAATCATTGTGAGCAATAGTTCTATCAAACAATCCAATCATACTTCTTATTCAAGCCGTACTTTTAACTACTTTTAAGTTAACTTGTAATTTTAAATATCTCATAACATTAACATGGGAAAACATTTGGTTAACATACATCACGCTCATACATGTTAGTAAACCGTGTGATAGGATCACACGCCGACACGGTAACAGCCTAACTGACCTCGTATCGATACCAGCGATATCACTGGTCCAGCGGAGCTGATACTCTACGCTGCCTAGCGAAGCCTTGGGCTTGACACTAGTGATGAACCAACGGAGCTGATGCTCTACGCTGCCTAGCGAAGCCTAGGGCTTGACACTAGTAAAACATGACAACCACAAGTCATACTCACGGTTAAAAAGTGAGGCACACACATCAGGGGTCCATTCACCTCGCCACAGAACCATGTTCTCCCCTGCGGCCTGGGTAGTCTTGCCGTATGATCCACCCATCAGTCGCAGCTCATAGCGCCCATAAGCCATCACTTTTACCACGCGGTACGGACCACGCATGCTGGAGTCTAATTTCCCAACCATCTGAGAGGCTTTTCCCACAAAGACAAGATCTCCCAACTTAAATGTTCGCACAACTTTACGACCCTTATTAACACGACTGTCTTGATTTTGCCTATTTTGGTCTAAAAGGTCTGAGGCACGTTGCCGGCGAAGCTCACGCATAGCGTCTCGATTAGTAGGTTGTAAGTTATTAATTGCTACATCGCGGACTAATGACCTCACAAGGGGAGTTGCTGCATCAATTCCAATAAGCAATTGTAACGGGGAAGCCTGAGTTGTCTTATGTTTTGTACTATTAAGAACGAGTTGCATCTTCCATAAACTATCAGACCATTTATTTTCTTTATTAGTAGCCTCTATACGCAACATATTTAATACAGTACGACAATAACGTTCAGCCTGCCCATTTTCATTATGCATTTCGGGAGTTATAAAATGAATAGCACAACCAAGGGAGGAAACCCAATCTCTAAAATTGTTACTCTCATACATCCTACCCCTGTCACATACTATCATTTCAGGCGTCCCAAATAGTGATAAGGCTTGTGAAAATAAACGTTTCAGTTCATCAGAGTTGGTCTGAGTCATTGGATATAAAAGACAATATTTAGTATATGCATCGACAATTATAAGGACGTGTTTATTACCTTTTGACTCAGGTAAAGGACCAAGAACATCTGTATGAACAGTATTAAAAGGTAAATTAGGTTTAACCCAAGAAGTAATAGGTTGATGAGGTGCCCTAGGTACCCTTTTTGATGACAAACAAACTAAACAATGGGAAATATATTTTCGAACGAAAGTATGTAGCCCCGGGAACCAAAAATGTTTAAGAATGAGGTCAACAGTTTTCTCGCCATTAATATGTTCGTGTTGGTCATGGAAAATACGCAGCAAACTAAGTCTGTGACCCTTCGGTATGAAACATAATAACTTTGAATCCTCACCTCGTAAACTATACTTGTAATATAAAATTTCATTTTGAACAACATATCTTTGAGTATCTAATTCACCGTTATTAAGCCTATCTATAATTTTTAGGGTATCGTCATCAGCTGATTGAGCTATTTGTGCCCAATTACGTGGCTTATCGATATGGTTGACGCATACAGGATTCCTACTCAAATAATCGGCGTGTGACATAAGAGCTCCCTTTCTATACTCAATTGTGTAATTAAAATCCTGCATGTAGACCCACCATCGAGCCACACGTGGAACCAAATCTTTCTTACGTGCTGTTTGCTTTAAAGCGTTGCAGTCCGTTACAATTTTAAACGATATACCAATCAGATATTGTCGGAAATTTTGAAGAGCTTTTACAACCGCAAGGGTTTCGAGTTCGTATGAATGATAACGAGACTCGGCACCCTGCGTTGTTTTACTGAAATACGCTACAACGCGGCGTTTTTTGCCCTCGTGCTCCTGAAGCAGTACAGCTCCATAACCGATTGAACTCGCGTCAGTGTGCAACTCCGCGGGCAGTTCAGGGTCAAATATAGCAAGCACAGGCTCATTGGTTAAACAATCGATGAGGTATTTACGAGCCTGTTCCTGCTCACTACCCCACAGGAATGGCACACTTCTACGAGTCAACATTGCTATACACGCGGTTTTGGAGGCATAATCGGGTATATAACGCCTAAAATATCCGGCTAAGCCTAACAGTTGACGGACTTGTTTAACACACGTAGGTATGGGTGAATCAATTAGTGCTTGAATTTTACGTTTGCTGGGCTTCACCTGCCCGTGGCTAATATGTCGACCTAAGTATTCAACCTCTGTGCTTATGAAAGTACTCTTTTTAAGGTTAATAGAAAATCCGGCTAAAACTAAAGTTTGCATAACCTCACGCAAGTTATCAAACGCCTCATTTTTATTAGACGCAATAATGATGACGTCATCGACGTAAACAAGCGCTTTCCCAGCCTCAATCAATGATTTTAACGTTTTTGATATAATTCGTTGATATACAACCGGCGCGTTCGCCAAACCATAGGGCATTTTCAAATATTCGTAATGCCCGTCTGGCGTTACGAACGCGGTCTTCGAAATAGACTCATCGCTGACGCTAATCTGGTGAAAACCAGTTGCCATGTCAAGACATGAGAAGAATTTACTCTTCCCAAGTCTATCAATGTGGTCCTCAATGAGTGGCATAGGGAAACGCTCCTTTACAGTAAGAGAATTAAGCGCGCGGTAGTCAACACACATGCGGTCGGAGCCATCCTTCTTTTTAACAAGAATGATGGGACTGGCATAATCCGATCGCGACTCGCGAATAATTCCCTTATCAAGGAGGTCTTGTACAATCGCCCTTACACGTGTTTTCTCGTCAAATGACAACTTATACGGTCTATAGTTTACTGGGGTATCATTTGTCAATCGAATGCACATATTGCCTGTTTTAACTGTTGAAATTGCTGTACCCGTAATTAAATTACTCGAAAACTCATTAATAATAGACAACAACTTATCACGATCGATCCCAGTAAGTGGAGTATTAATCTCAACAGACTCATTCGACTTCACACATGATACTTGGCTTACACTATTAGTACGCGCTAATCGTTGTTCGGTACCCGTACGTATATATGTCAATCCGTCGCGGTTCAAGACATCGGTGCCTATAATAATGGGTACATTCATGCAACTCGAAGGAACTACTAATAAATCATCATCGTATGCCCTACTTTTTTACAAAACTTGCAAGTAATGTTAATCTTATTTGAAGACGAAATATCAGTGGTTGAACTGTTACTATTCGAGTTAGTTGCTTCAGAGGTAGTTTTAAGTCGCTTGGAACAAAATTGCTTAGTGTGGCCCATCAAACCACACGCGAAACACTTTATATTTGAACGCGAATTATAATTATGCGACCGTTTCTTACTTTGTTCCATACGACCATCCCTCCTGCTGAAGCGCCCGGTACGTTCGTTATTAATCTGATTAGGCTTACAATAAATTGATAGAAATTCAACCAAATCCTTAGGCAACAATTTAGCGTTCGTTGCCGCGGCACGAATGTGTGGATCGGTTATTCCACGTATAACGATAGCTACAATTAATTCGTCACTAAGCCCTTTAACAATTTTTAAACGTAAGAGAGACCGCCTCGCATAATCGGCATAAGTAGGGTAAGTGTCAGACTTTGTACTCATAACTTCGTACAATATACCCGCAATATCTACATTTCGTGAGCACAACGGTTTAAACTCAATTTTAAAATTGGTCCAACTACGGTCATTGGTTACCCAATCGTTCAACCAATGGCGTGCATCACCTTTTAAACAGTGTGCAATACGCGACAAGCATTCGTTATCGTCCCAACCGTTGAGCTCACGCGCCCTATCCACTTCCTCACACCAGCTATCAATATCAGTCACACTTGGATCGAAATTTGAAATATAAAAATGGTTAGATCTGACCTTGGACAATGACGCCAACGCTCCGATAATCCGATCGGTCACGTCGAGGCTGGTTCCGCCTTCCTCTGTACGACCGCTGGCGTGAGAAAGCGGCGGCGGCACCACGCGGGACACCCGCGCCGCACCCATATCCTCGACAACAGAATTATCAAGGGCAGGGAGCAGCGCAGGAGCCGGCGTTGGTGGTGCAGACACGCTGGTACTCGCACGCTCCTCGAGAGCGTTCAGCCGCTCCAAGATTGCTCCTAATGTCTGGCTAATGTTCGGACTCGGCTCGCGCCTCCTTCTAGTCGATCGTCGTTGAGTAGTTGAGGAATTATTTTCCATTATAGGCAAACAAACTCTAAACGATTATAAATTTCAAAATTTTATAACAAACAAATTAAAATAATAAAATTGCAATAATAACTAGGATGAAAAACAGCGGGGATTGGCCCGTGAAGCGTGAACCAATCCCACTTCTGAAATTATATCCAAATAAAGATTTAAATTAAAAAAAAAACAATTCCACAAACACTCGTAATTATTGATTTAGTTTTATTAAATTTTAACAAATGAAGTAATTTATCAAGCAAACGATACGTCTTGAAGGCGCGGCCGACTCGAACAAAATGGGGCTCGAGCAGGTTGCGCTCTGTATTTATGCGCCGGGTGGGTGACGTCACTGGCTCAGTTTATTGTGAGGGATTTTCTTCCAACTATATATAAATTTGGTCGGACATCCTTTAGTCTTGACGTGGTATTGACCATTTAATTCCAAAGTAAGTATGTACTTATCTATCGCTATAGCACAGATTAAGACTTAGCCGTAGAAAATAAATGGCAGTATAATATCTAATTTCCTTGCTATATCTTAGGTACCTTTCATTCGTCATGGTAGTATGCTGTACTAAAGAGAGGAGGGCACATTTAGTGAGCCAACATCTAGATCATTGGGAATATAAACTTCTTGTAGAGATTTACCACAGCCTAATGACCGAAAGCGCTCGTGGTGTAGCTTTTTTAGCTGTTCTTAATCGTTAAAAGTTAAGCTACCACCAATGTGGCCAGTTACTGGACGGTGACTACCTACTGTTATTTCAACTCGAGCATTTTCCATGGTTTGGAAGGCACGTACAGCCGTTGGTCCCGGTTATCACTGAATCGTGATAGTCGGCTTAAAAACTCCAACATTAGGTTCACCACTAGCCTCCTCCTATCAACATTGGAGTGAGTATGCGTAGTGGAGTTTCTGCCAATTCCCTCGTTGTGAAATGAGGCCTGTGCTCAGCAGTGGGACATTATAGGCTGATGATTATGATGAATGACCGAAGAAATTTTCTATCTCATTTGTTTTATTATGGCATATCATGTGCCAAAAAGAGGCAAACAGGACAAGAAGAGTTCACCCTCAATTGTGAAATGAGGCCTGTGCTCAGCAGTGGGACATTATAGGCTGATAATGATGATGATGAAAGACCGAAAAAATTTTCTATCTCATTTGTTTTAATATGGCATATCATGTGCCAAAAAGAGACAAACAGATACGACAAGAAGAGAAACCCTCTCATCATAACGCGTCGAACGACGCGCGACGGGTTTAGAACTACTACATCTTCCATCATCATGTTATACGACTTTATGAGAGGCATAATCAGTTTTAAACTTTTGCATATAAGTTCATCAAATAGGTAAATTAATTTAACATTAAATTAGTATATTTGATCATTTTTGTTTGTTTGTTTACCTATATAAATTAGTTATTTATTATTTATTGGTTATGAATTTGAGTACATTTTTATACTTGCTAGCAACCGGGGGTTCGTACTTCATGAAATCAAGCGAAACTGAATAAAGGGTTTTTTAGATAGCCATGAAAGTTTATAGTAAAGCTTGTAAACAGTGTAAAAGTGCCTATTTGATGGTATCTTACCCCACCACAGATTTATGGCGTCGCAACAAACTGAAACGATCATAAATATTTTATATTTAATGTGAAATTTATTGTTCAACTTCCTAGCACTTTAATAGCTGGGCATTAGATGGCTTGATCGGGATCTGAAATTCGTTTCTCTGTGGTAAGGGCCGTGAGCACGGGCACGGGCAAAATGCCTTGAAACGAAGTGCGCCTACATAGAACGACGACTAAAATACATATAATGAATGCCATTTTCTCTTTTTTTATCGATACTTCTACCGAACCAATCACAAGGAATCCATATCGACATTTTGTCTGATTGTGTGTATATGACAACTAGTGTACGATATATCTGTGAATGCATCTATATGGTAACTGCTCACGCTTCGCACAAGGTACAGTAGTACCCAACTAATATGGCTTACCCTTGTACCTGCGCAGAAGATACATTTTCAAAGCGCGAAAAATGCTATTGGTCGGCAGCTGCTGCCATGTGTGCTGAGGGGCGTAACTTGCGAGTCAGACGGAACTAAAAGCTACAGTGTATTATGAACCTTATTGTAGTGATCTAAGGATGATTGTAAGTTTTAAGGATTCTTTCGTTAAACTTCGGGCCATATTTTCTTTTCTGTGCGAGCGAAGATTCACGATGCGCCTTATCAGTTGGGTACTACTGTAACGATGTTATAACAACGCTATCACTCCATATAATATTCTAACTCTATATGACGTTGACCCTTACATAGCGTGTGCAAGCAAGGAAATGTAGGTTTCTTTTTGTGTAATATCCAACACATAATTAAACCCTTCATTCTCTCCCTTTTGGGTAACTAATCGACATTATGGTACCTACACAATATGGGCAAACATTTTCACATTAATTCTCTATATATTTTATTGTTCTCGCATCAATTGCATTCTTCACATCGAATGCACATTGAATTGGAAACCAAAATATATCACGTTTTACCAATATAATAAATATTCATTCAACACATCCGTTTTGCATGTGCATAAGTAGTTTCATATTAATAGTCATGAGGTAATATTTGCACTTTGTACATCGTGGCTATTTGATTGATTTATTTTGTAAGTAAATGTCAGAGGAAACTGGCGTCCACGCGAAGCGAGTACGAGCCGAGCCACGAACGAACAGGATTCGTTCGTTGATCGCGAAGCGTGGACGTACTTGCGAGCCTCGAACGAGCATTCGTCTCGCGCTCCACCTGATTGTCAGCTTTTCTACGAATACAGGAACTCGCATTGCGCTCGTTGTAGGCTCGTTGTAACGGACATCGCGAGCAACGAACGAATTCTGTTCGTTCGTGACTCGACTCGTGCTCTGTTCTCATAGCATGGACGCCAAACAACACAGAAAAATATTTCATTGATTCGGATGTTTACAAACACGGTTAACTTTTCGTGAATCGCCAATAAATAGCATATTTGGGTAGAAAATCGTTCTTGAATAAATTTATATATATCATCGCCACTGAACGACAAAGATAAATTATAATACTCTTTACGTTTACTCTATTTTTTCCTTATAATAGTGGAAATGTTATCACAAAGAAACTTTTACCTTAACCTGGTAAAAAAATACCTAGGAAAACAAGGTTCGAAATGAAATCTTTATTAACATTATTTCTCGAAAAATCAAACTACAATCTCGATATATTAAATATCATGGAGACAGATAAGTATACGAATTTGAATTAAATTATAAATTAGGTCGGCACTTATACAAATTAAACAATAACATCCTTGCTTGAATGGTTGACCTATTTTTACGACTGTCCTATAAACTGCGAAAAGGATGATTATTAGAGCAAGTGACTACCTTCGTAGACTCAAATAAAAAAATATCATTAAAAGCAGCAGAAATGGTAGTAAAAACAAATCATTTTTAGGATTTATCATGTTATACTATGCTCTTTCCAATAACGATTTTCACTAAATTACTCTACGTCAAAGCCTTGCCGAATACAACCATGTTATTAACTATAGAACATGAGTACTGGCTTCTAGTGCCTCTAGTATAATCACCACTGAATATTCAGTACCATGATGAAATGAAATGTGGACACGATATAAACAACGTTTCCGAACGGTAAATAAAATACGGAACAAATTGTTCGTACAGAGTAGGACCATTTGACCACAATTGCGCAGCTTTGGGCATCAATACAACCTACGCAGTACCCAACCACATAATATAAACGAATAGCCAAGTTGTAACATTCAATGGATTGCCTTCGAGAATTCAGATAAGTTTGAAGAGGTCTAATGAGATATAAAAGCTATCGTTTAGGACTGTTTTTTTTTTAATAAACTCCGACTTTAATGATGTAATTTTTATAATTACGGTTTTGTTTTTTTGTAGTATTTACATATACAGTATTTTACAGTATTAGTTTATCACCCGTGCGCGATAAGTTGAGACCTGGCGAATACTACACATCATGAAGCATGGATGTAAATGATAACGAAGTGATTTTCTCTCCATAGACACAAATGTTTACGCGCACACTCAATACATTATTTGATTATTTTGAGGTTACACTGAGTAAACGTAAATAAATGGATAGGTATCTATCAAGCTAGGCCGTCGTGCGAAATAATTCAATACCAGCGGCGAAGCAGATGTTGACGCTATTTTATTTTAATGGCACGGCACGAGCCATGAAGGACAAATTTCGCATTCCACTTTCTTTAAGGACATGCCAGTTAGGTCTGTAATCAAATCTTTGTCAAAGGCTCTAGTTTCTACAAATGATACGGTGCTTTGCTAAGAGTTTTCTCTCTTAACAAGAGAGCGTTATTGCAATCTTTGAGGACCAAAATACTAACTGAAAAATTGAAAATAAGACTAAACGATTTTTGTGTTCTGTACAAAAGAATAAATAAAGAAAAATATATTTTTTGTTTTAAATGTATTCATAACACATTCAGATCAATTTGACGAAACAAAAGGCGTGAAAAATCTATTCCATTTATTATAAATAGGTTTATCGTTGCGTAAGCGACTTGCGACTCGTCTTTTCTTGAGAGTTAAATAAAATAGATAAACTTCTCAGTCGGGCACTCTTATTAGAATGGTCGTCGTAAAATTTCGTCGTCGTCAACGTCAATGTTGGCTTTCGGTTTCACTTTTAGCCGTTCGTAGCGTTATACGTAGTATTTATCTACTCTGAGGTTATAATGACCTACGCACGCGTGTAAGCAGCATGGTGGATTGAGTTATAGTTTTCATGAGAGCCATTCCACGAGAAAAAGATCATGTAGACGATCACCCGATCGTCTACATGATCTTTTTGAACCTTACCTTGGACAACAAGTCTCTTCATCGAGTGTCGTCTGGAGATGTGAATAAAGAACATACTTAAGTATTCATTGAGGCATAGTGGATGAAAAGCCTATCTTTACTTATTCGTTTAAAAAGCCGTCCGAGGATTTTTCAGTGAGTCTTTTTTTTGTCGATCTTATAGTCCCATGGATTCAGCTCCATAGATAGATATTGGAACGACAAAGTATCTCATAATTCGAACGATTGTTTTCCTATTTATCCAGTATGTATTTACAAATATTGGATTGAATAGATCACGAACGATGTATCATACCAAAATATTACAAAGAATCATGGCGAGCTCATTTTAAACACCCGTTGCTTTTAGAGATTATCTTGTCTGAAATATGATCTTTCGTCAAGTACTTATAGGTACATGCGTAACCTAAGGAAACGCTCATGCCAGCTTAGACAAAAGAAAAAGATAATGTAATTCATGACTGTTTAGGTAAATTGCGTGGGTGTTAAATTCGAGTCCTAATCTAAAGTCAAATGACAGCTTACGGAATGAAACACGAGGGGTTTTTCCTTAAGGCTGCAAAATTAAGTATTATTGTGCCTTTCCTTTGACAATAAATGTGTGTCCTCTTTTTGTACCTACGTTAGTTACTTTTGTGATCACGCGTGACATCCCTGAATAAAATATATCGTAGATTGAGTAGGAGTTGTGTTCTAGTAGCTCATAGTGCTCTGGCGCAAGAGTATATACAGGACAGGGTATAAAGAAAATCCCCGACATAACTGTAACAAAAGCATATTAGACACCAATCAAAGTAACTTTTCATTGAAAATATTGTTGGGAATTATTTTCTACAAATAAGAGTGAGCGTGTGGGAATAACCGTACATTGTGTGTTTTTATTTCAGCGTCCTGTGTATAATGAAATGTATGAAATAATAATATGGTAATTTTGGACAAAATATCAGTAACATGATAAATAACACATGTATACCAAAAAAAAGTTCATAAATGCAACTTTATCGGCTTACCTATTTTCGTAGTTAATTGTGAGTGATTGTCTGGGGCGAATTAAAGAAAACACGCGAAAACTATCAAAACTATTTACTATTTTCTAGGACGGATCCTCGAAATTATATTATGTAACTATAATTCCTATGAATGAATAACGCGAAAGTCAGACGTAGGTTTGTAGGCACCAAGATTTTTGTTCCGGGATAAAAAGTTAGGACTACTAGAGCACTATATTCTTAATGGCTTAAATATTGGAATAATATATCGTTTTATGGCTTACAAATCCTATGAATAATATAAATAATGAGTGTTTGTTGGTTTGTTCTTATTTCAGTCATGAATACACGGATCGGCATGTATTTTTTTCATAGAGATATTTTATATTATGAGCCGGAGAGTATCAGGCTACTTTTTATCCCGGGAACGCGGCTGAAACTGGGGCGGCAGCTAATTATATAATACTTTTACTTCGATTAAAGGGGTCTCATTACTTGAACAGATTACGTGCCATGAAGGTAACGTATTTATTTTATATTATATAAGTACTCATATGTAATGCACTTCCCATAATTTGATGAACACGGAATGCAATATTTTATCGCCCTATAATTAACATAATGTTATTTTAGGTTCAATCTCTAAAATATTCAGCGTGTATCTACCTATTATCGAGTAGAAGGACGTGGGAGCACTACTGTTAAAAATAACAATCCACCAAAAACATAATGTTAAATGTTGCCAAGACGAGACCATATGGCTCGCACTGTCAAAAAGTAATCAGATCTCATGTAGAGCCAAGTTTATGACTCTACACGCCCTAACTTCACAAACCTTAGTTAAAATGTGTGGCTTGGCCGGGGCAGATATATTATATTTCAAACTATATTAACCTAGGTACTAAGTTATGAAATTAAAATCATAATAATACAAATACATATCTATATCAACAAACTCTTATATTATCATTACCATAACTCACGGTTAACTTGATCTCGGTATTAAATAAGACCGCGTTCTCAGGTGTAAATAAGTTGCATTTTTATTTCAAGGCAGAATGTGGGTTGTGGGTGTTTTACCCGTTCTACAAACAAGCTGAGGATAATTAGTGAACCAATTGGATATCTGACACTCGTGACGGTTGGGGAACAGAGTACGGACCTGGCGTGGACCTTTGTGTCCGGAGAGGTGTATTAAATTCTTGCTCGTTAGAATTAAACACGGACATATTTGTTTACAGGGGTCTGAATGCGGATTTATTTATTTGTAAATTTTCGTTATCCACTTTTTTTTCTCATTACACACACTGACGGTTACTAAGAAAAATTAGTGCAAGAGTTATGGAGGTGCAAGGTGGATGACACCTCCATTTAAAAAGGAAGATCTTCCGCCAGGCTGGGTCATCGTGCCTGGGGACCGCGGTCCAACTGTACATGTTGGACATTTGTTTATATGCAGATTGCTGAGAAAACTTCGTAAGCATGATGCAGAATGTTGTGGCGCCACGCCATCTATCTTTATGTGTGTGAATGTGAACTATCTCAGTGTATCTGATAGATGTAGCGACATTACTCACTTTCTAGACCAGAGGTGAGCCGGAGAGATGATCCAAGCGTGTGCTGCGGTGGACTGTGCGGGCGAGGATCTTAGTCGCAGTGTTGCCTTGCAGGACCAGCCCCCCTAGACAAGATGGCTGTCGACAATCGATATCGTTAGTAAACGATCAAACTTTGTATGGTATTGACATAAGAGATTGTTAAAAATCACGTGATATTTCGATTTGAAATGTCAATCCAATACAAAGGTTGATCGTTTACTGTCGATGACGATTGTCGATACCAATCTTGTCTACTGGCCCAGTACGTAGATTACGTAACTGAACGTACGTAACTTGAAATTTAGTTACGTAATCGCCCCACTGGAAGCACGGTGAGTCGGCTGCTTTGGACCTGATTGTGGCGAGTTGGCTTGCTGTGTGACTGCTTGCCAGTGGGGAGTGATGAGCTTGGAAAATCTGTTCAAAAGTGCTACTGCATGTTCCGTGATTTGGATGGTTGTAAATGTCATCCATCACGTCGGGGTCACCAATATGGAGGACACCTCCATTTAAAAGGAAAGCCTCTTCCGCCATGCTGGGTATTCGTGCCTGGTGAGGACCGCGGTTCACTGTACATGTCGGCCAGTCGTATATATGCAGATTGCAGTGAAAACTTCGTAAGCGCGATGCAGGATGTTCTATAGCTAGTAGATAGATAATATGGCTAATAGAAATCGCTACAGAGTCAGAAAAAATATAAAGATCTACTAACTTCTATTCTTTATTCTGAGCTACTATATAAAGAAGACGATTTAAAGATTTTCAATGGGTGTTGTGTTTGTTTCGTGCTCTGTTACGTGATATTATAGTCCTTCTAACGTAAGATCTTAAATCCTGTCACGAATATTGGATTATTTCTTATTACACATGCAAATATTACGTAAAGATAGCTTAAGTTAACCCTTGCCATTAGTTTTAATGTTATGGTAGGCCTGATTGACAGATATGTTAATAGATTTCAAATTTGGCAGCCTCGCTTTCAGAGTATATCGCCGATGAAGAGTCAATAAATCATAACTGCAAAAATGCAACTTTTTGGGAGGCAAAAAAAAGTGCTGCGCTCTAAAAATCTAGAGTATGTATACAACTGAAAGAGAAAATTGCGTGAAAACAGCACGAGCCTAAGAATGGGTATCCACCAGAGATATAGCAAGGAATGTATTTAGGCTGACCAATAGGATCGCGTCATTAGAGCTATAACGTCAAAATGAAGCGATCCTATTGGTCAGCTAAAACGTGGATGCGCAGCCTTAATCTACGTTATATTTTATTTGCATCTATTATTATGGTTCCTATACCTAGTAATAACTGGTATAGGTAATTTCTGGCGTGAGAGTCAGATCGCGCATTAGTATTTTTTTATCAATTAAATATTAAAGTTTCACCAAACTTATCTGCAACGAAATAATACGAATATTAAATTGCAGCCACAATATAATACAATAACACATTATTTAACATACTCATTCCTAAACATGCCTTAACGAAACCTTCAATATCCGCCTTAGCCATTTGAAATAAGTACCTAAACAAATTGAGTTTTAAAACAAACAGATTTAACGATTTCAAATTAAGGGCCGATTCATCATTTCCCTGCAGACAGGTGAGTTAGACAATGTCGCCTATACACTACTCAATTGTGAGTCAATGGTAGAGCAAAGGGAATACTGGTAATTATACTCTGCCATATGCCATATTCTGGCAATGTTGACGAAGTTTCTTGGAATCCTGTTGTAAGCCTATCAGATGTAGGTGTATCCTACTTAGTTGATGTTTGTTCTTTAAACGCGCGGCTGACGGATTTGGATGAAACTTGGGATGTAGATAGATCATACCCTAGATTTTTAGAATGAGTTTAAGCATACGGTGAAGGGAGCATCGTGAGAAAACCATAGCACGGTGGTAGGGCACCTTGTAGTACCGGCCTGACTGGCTACCACCCTCATGTTGAAATCGACAAGCACACGCGATGCAACACGCGTTTATGACCCTTACTCCTCCAGACTGCAAGAACACAACATAAAGTTATTTGGGTGCGGTATTCTGTATGGTGGATGTACTTCCCCAGTCGAGCGAGTGACATAACGCTATGCTCTCCCTCTCTAAGACGTCCTCTTGAGACTTGTGAGTTCGAAGCGTACAATGATTCCTTCACCGTATGCTTAACGGTGAAGGAAAGAATCGTGATGAAACCATTGCACGGTGGTAGGGTACTTTGTAGTACCCGCCTGACTGGCCACCCCGCTCAAGTTAAAATCACCTAGCACCGGGGAGCTCCGAAAATTACACTTTAGAGCCAGTTATTTGTTTCCTAGGCTTTGTTTACACAACCTTGCCGTATTGTAATCCTCATCCTTGTAATTGCTAATAGCCATACGCAAAGGGAGACAGTTTCAATCAGTAGGAAGGACCGCCTGTCAGCTTGACAGTTTTCTGACATTATAGAGCGAGATGTATGGGAAGTTGCCCGCTGGCGGCGGTGTATGCGATCTATGACTATATATGCCTGATGATGATGATGATGATGATAGATACCTAAGAATCTCGAGCGTTGAGAAAGTTTTATAGTAATTACACCAAAATATAAGTGGTTACCTAGATGGTATACCTAAATATAGGCAAGTACTAAAGAAACTTTTAATATCTCTACCAGAGAAGTAGAAAAATGTGAGGTAATTTTTAATAGCGGCATCTAGCATTTGTTACGTAATATATCTTAACAAATATTATTTACGGATCCGACTTATTACGGACAAGACATACCCACATTCCTTTATTAATCTTCGGTAAATATCACATGTGATGAAACTAGACTATGTTTTATGATATTTTCGTTGGGCAAACCGAACATATATCATACGTCCGTGTCGCACAAAGAATTCCCTTCTGTATTTGTACATTTTACTCGGACAGGACACTGGCTACAATTCAGGCTCGTGTGAAATCCGTTTTATAAAATGGACTTTTATATATGAATAAGCTTTTACCTCGTACTTTTTCCTACGTCCCAGAAGGATCTTATATGATTTTTAAGTAAAAAGTATTTTAACTTTATGGACAAATGGTTGAGCACTAGAGCCCTAAAACCATCGAGGAAAAAAACCCTTTAGAGTGGTTATACTGAACACCGCAATTATTCAGTGATTTGTCACTGATGTTGAAAAGTAAGGACTAATCACTGCATCATGTGTTTTTGACTGGGCCAACCAGGGAGCAGAGCATGTGTCCTTGACTTAGCCAATCAGAGCGCATTGTCGGCGGTGGGAAATTAGCGGAATATATTTCAATCAAAATGAACGTCATTGCGCTTCTTTGGGTTTATTGTTCGATGCCTAAAACAAACTCACTACATAGATGTATTTTCTACTTTAGGTTCACAATTAGAAGGAGACAAACTGAAATACCATCCCTTGTCTCACACATGTTTTGTGAAACTCCTCAGAATACTTCGACAAAAAGGTTTTCAGCATTATTATTATAGTTAGGAAACAGACGAAACGTATCAAATACGTATGAAAAGATTTCACAAAGAGCGCTAGCGTGTTCTAATATTCTCCCTAAGTTCTCTCATATTGACTTCAATAAAAAGAAAGCGCCATTCGTTTGAGCTAGAGGGACGCTCTATATTATTATTTTTATTTTCACTGGCAAAATCTGGACTGCGCACAGCATATTACACCTAGTTACTTTACCTATAGGTACTTTGTCGTCATACACGGTTCTCAGCGAGTATACCTACTATACGTACCTACTATTATGAAAAAAAAAAACAGAAGATATTAAAAAGATAAGATAACATATTAGTAAAATAAAATTACAACGACAGATCAACCTGGGCGAAAATGGGGCGGGTCTAATAAAAGTATTTGGCTCTTAATTGGAAATTATAATAATGTCTTACCTATCGAAATTAAAATTATGACTAATCTAATAAGGAGAGTTAAGAACAATTTTCCAAATATATTGTTGCAAAAGTAGGTATTGTGCTTATATTACCTACGCTTTTAGTAAATGAAAACTTAAGGTATTAGGGGGTTGGTAAGGATAACTTTCCTGAATGGGCAATAATTTTGACCTTCTGAACGCTGAGCGAGCGTCGCTGAGGTAGGCAACATTACAATAAATGAAGTCTGAATTTTCGAGGTGTCTGATAATATTATAACTGCCTAATAATATTGATTTACAGTGAGCTGCTATGTACGTTTTCTGACTCATTTTTATTATTAAAATATTATAAGTACTTAGTATATCAGATGATAAAAGCAACTTATATTGTAAAGGTAATGTTACACAGGAAAAGATAATGCTAGCTTTCAGACTCGTTGAGAAAATACATTTGCTACAAAGTAGTGGCAAGCAGCGTAACAACTTGACAAAGCAAGAAACTTGAATTGTTCGAAATGTTGGTCAGTAAAAAATTGAGATGATGTTATTTTGAAACCAAGCGGTCAGGGTTTAGGTACACTAAGAATTTCACCGCATGAAAAAATTGGATAGAATGAGAAAGAGATTTCGGATTTTAATGTTTTTACTGAAAATAAGCAGGTAACAAGGTTTGTTCTGCTTTAGATACCTACTTATGTAAATTCACCGTTTTATGTTTATTTAATTATATGGTAGGTACTTTTCCTTTAAGCATTTATTCAATCTGCGTTTTCTTTATTCTATCTGAATCAAACCGGTCCAAGTCATCGTGAATGATAACCAATACATTTTAGGTACCTACTAGCCAGAGAGGTATCCTACTCTATAAAACGTTACTTGCTTCATATCAGTACGACCTTAATGCAAGTGCCTACACCTGTCCGTGGGCATGGACAGTGAGTGATGAGGCCGAGATTGGTGGATATGTGAGGTTTAAGAGCCGGAGGGAATCCATATAATGATAAACTACTCTAACGATCATTATTGGATACATAAAAATGTTCGTATTTGATTTTCTTTTTAAGAATATTTACTTAAGGTAGGTATTACAAGCTGGCTAGAATCGCAGTCTGAATATAGTCTTTATTTACCCATTTTGAAATTTTAGAATCGTACGAAATGGTCATAGTAGGCACAACCTATATTTCTTAGGTAGGTTTCCGTGGTAACATTTGGGATCATAAACTCACCTATGAATTAGTTTATCACAAAACATGAATCCTGTAAAGCCATTACGGTACGGAACCTATTCACAAGGGTCTGTTAAGACACGATGTAAACTTAAGACCACAAAACGCACATTAAAGTTCATAGGTAGGTACGATAGGTACCGTCTACCGTGTAAGGAGTTGAGACTTAAGTAGGTGCCTACCTAATTTATACCTGAGAAGAATAATCATATAGTTTCTATATCATTATAGGTGTAGGTAAGTAGGTACTTATATGTTAACCGAACTAGTGTACCTACCTAAGTAGGTACCTAGATATTATCTTGACCTACAATACCAATCGTTCAATACCTACGAGTACCGACATGCATATTGGTGCATCAAATGTTGCAAAATCGCCTGTAAAGTAAAAAATAAAATACAAATAACTGAAGCCTTTGTTTAAACCAAAATTGCCTTTCTCTTAATCAACGGGAGAATGAGACTATGTCCCGATTCGCCTCACCGCATCCAATCATAGTAATCTGAGAGACGGATAGACACACCATACAACAAATAGCCATAGAACTATTTCCCAACCAACATGATTTTTATTTAAGTACATCACATGAGTACATCAGATAACTTGTCCATTTGCTAAGAGTAAAGTTAATGTTCATTACTTTTTACTTTCAGCAATTAGTAAAGAAAGTTTGAGGTACCTAATATCGGTATAAAGTAGGTAAGTATACCTTAGTTTCCGATTGCCTTCCGTAAAAAACCTATATGGACGTCCTATCGGTATCTACATACGTACAATAAAATAAATTATAAATTGATTAACTTAATAGGTGTCACTATCCAATCCTCCGCTCCGAATCAATTATTTATTAGCTGCTAAGACAAAAACACGAGTAAATGGCTACAAAATTAATGGATTATATTATTTTCAGTGTATCAAGGCAAAAGCGGACATAGGTGAGTCAAATAAAATTACGTAGTGTGCAATTAATCACTGACACGCTTTTCAAAATACAAAAATAGAAACTCCAATTCTGTCAATTAGAGAAAGCAAATTGGCTTTTAAAGCACACACATTAGGTCGAGATTGGCTTTTCGCTTCACGGTTTCAATGCATGTAATAGTAGCGCGTGACAAATGAAAGAAACAATACCTATAGGATGCATTAATTAGTTGGAAAATACGTCTATACAAGTCTCTTGCAGTTAACCCTCCAGTCGCTGTAGGTATCTAGTATATAGCCAGCTAAGGGTACACTAGTATGCGGGCCGTGTTCAGTGTTCCAGGCCAGTGGTTCTTCATCAGTCGCCGCGGTCGCCCCACGATTGTAGGGACGCTGACTGACTGAAAAAGCTTGCTTCATATTTAAAAAAAATATTTGAATATTAGAATTTAGATTTCAATTATGTGTTTTACATAGTGCTAATTAGTGAATCAATTGTGTGAAAATTACTGCTTTGATTTTTGTCATTAGTGCAAATTTAGTGTCTCAATAAAATGAAATAGGATATCAAATATAAACTAAAATATCACAAGACAGTTTAATATCGTTTTTATTACAACTTAAATAGGTTCTCTAACAGGTGTCAACTTTTCCGCTGGTAGAAGCTTCACAAAGCAATCGGTGCAATAATCTGTACCAGCATTGTCAGTCCACCTTGCACCGAGAAACCCAGTTCTTTGACATCCAACACACATTGTTTTTTTCTGATAAACAGGTGATGTTTCATCCAGCAATCTCTGCTCTTTGGCGGCTTTTAGCAATTCCAACAAATATTTATTACCACTTTTAAAATCATGTGAAGATAAACTATCGTGTGCTTCACTGCTATCATACGGGTCGTCCATTTTAACAGGGACATGAAGTTGAGGGAAGAATGTAGACTTCTTGTAGAAAATTGATCTACTCTTTTCTTTTCCTACACCTTTTGGAGCTCGACCTGGTATTGGTAATCCTGCTTTGGCTAATTTTTCAAAATATTTCTGAATTCTACTCATCACCTGTATCGGTGTACGTGTTCCAAGAGCTTTAGCTATTTTCTTGAACCGCCTCGATTCTACGGCTTCTTCAGGATAGATTTCAAGTAATTCTTCTAGTCGTTTTTGCTCCTCACAAGACCACAGCTGGTTGAATGATTCAGGTTTGCTATCAGTAAATTTACGGCCTCTTACTTTGGTATTTGTATCATAATCATCCTTGTTAGGCTTAGTGTCATCATTATCTAGTGATGAATCAATTCCGTAACTGTTCCAATCAATATTTGGTAGCTCATCAATAGCTTGGCGTGGAGGATAATTTAAATCACCCGATTGTAACTTTTCTATGAAACTTTGCGGGTCATTTAATGCATTGTTTTGTGCGTTTGCTAAATCTTCAATATCCTTTAGTGCCTGTACTTTTTGAGCCTCCAACTTGACAATATATTTGAGGAGTTCACAGTAATCTTTGTTCCCTCGTAAAGCTAGGTGATCTGTTTCGAAGGCAAATTCATTATCTGATTCTTGACTTTCACATTCTGCATTCTCCATTATTGTACCAACCTATTAACATAATGATAGAAATATGAAAGTAGGTTTGTAGGTACCTAGGTAGGCAGCATACAAACAATAATAACAAATAAGCAATAACTTAATTTAGTAAAATCGGGCATGATTGTTTACTTGTGCTTCGAATTGTATGAAAAATGAGCGTAATGTCTAGTGCCATAAAGATATCAAGTAGCCCAAAAAAACTAAGTGTAAAAATTAAAAACAAACTGCACAGTGTACAACATAAAAAATGCAAACCTGAATATAGAAGCACTTCTCTTGAAGGATGGACTGGGCGGTAAGTTGTTAGTGAATTATTTTATCTCACTATTATAGTTTTATCGACAAAATAAACCAATTTTATATAATCAAAAAGTTCTCGTAAATAATATTGATGTTTTTTTAGGCAACTGTCACTGAACTGTCAGTAGTGTCAGTCAAACAACAAACATTCAAAAACATTGTCAAAACTGTTATGTTAACTCTCCTTTGCGTATCAAGCAATGGATATTTTTATACCTATTTTAATTTGAAACTTTCATAAATAGACATAAAAAAGAAATTTCAGAGTCATTTTCTAAGATATATCTTTACAAAATATATAATTTTATAATACTGAATGCATTATTTGCGATATTAACTTCATTTCAGAACGTTACGATTTCTCTTTCATTGCGCCATCTGTTGCGTTTACGATGAACTAGCATCTATTGTAGTGGCGAGGAATGAAGTATAGAAGTGCGTCCAAAGAGGGCGTAAAAGTTCGTATTGTGGAACGTGATACAAATTTTAACGAAAGATGGCGCTGAATTGCGTACCTATTTGTTTGACAGATTTGTTCCGACGACACATGGACGACACTTCACCCAGAAATCCATAGAGGGCTCATTATTTTGCCAGTATTTTGCCACAGAGGTTTTGCTTTCCACGGGCACGCTCACTGCGCAGCTGCGGTAAGGCGCGTCTCGGGAGTCCGAGAACCTACTCGGACTCCCGAGTATCCTCTGTACCTACCTACAGAGGATTCCATAGCAAATTACTTTAGATTTGAGTTATCTAATGAATGCAAAGCAAATTAGAGTTTACTTTATTAACTTTACAAACCTCAAAAATAAATTTGTGACCCGCTGACTGTTCCAAGATTCGCGCGGGCAGGATAATAATAGAAATCAATAGGGATGATTCCCAAAGAATCATGGCGAGATCCATACATTGAATTGTACAAAAAAATTAAACATTTTAGAGGGTTTTGAATCACTTCCAATGTTGAGATTACTTTACCAGCAACATGTTAAATTAAATATTTTATAAACCCCGCAAAACATAACAACAACATAACGGTTTTGGTCGTGAATAGTCAAATTCGCCGGAATGCCATAGAAATTCGCATTTTTATCCCGGGTTTCTAAAAATATTAGTTATTCCATAGGCACCAAGGATCAATAATAACGTCATTCTAACGTCTCTAAAAATCTTTATTTTATTGTACAAATCTCGCCATGATTCTATATATTAACTAAAAAAATACTATTGACTCACATAGGTACATATATTACATACATTCATCCCTCAAAATAAACGCCAAAACTTTAGAAGGACCTTATTTATATATATGGTCAAATTGAGAAACCTCCTTTTTTTGAAGTCGGTTAAAAAATATTGCACATGTAGGTATTTCTTGCATTACCAAATCATTAAAAATTTACAAAGATAAAGCGAGTCAAATTTCGGGAGTGAAGGGTTGTGACGTCACTTTAGAGTAATAAGTGTAGGTGAAGGATATCTTCGTATTTTTTTATTTAATTGACAAAAGAAAAAATATTATAAAATAATAAGAAAAACATAAACATATTTGGCTATCCAAAGAGGAAACGCTGCCAGCCTGCCAGCTTTCTGGGAACCTTGCCGTTAATCGGAAGCAGCGGCAGGCTTGAGGAAATTTTCTATAAGAGATTGTATTTTGTAAATATAGATTGTTTTTTGTACATATTTCTTGTTAATAATCTCTAATATATTTTTATAAGAAAAGAAATATATATAATTATTTATCTCCACAAATTACAAGTTCGTGCACATTTCGTGCACTTACAAATCTGTATCTAATCTATTACAATATACAGTGACAATAACATAAAAGGGTTTAAAATTAAACGATTCACAATCCATTTATTAGGTACTTATTCTCACTAGGACACAAACTTAATAAAAATCACAAAATTCACATTTCTTTCTATCCACGACGGGCGCGGCGTTCGGTTCACAAGCACAAGTGAAGTTTTTCATTTTTCAAGATGGCGGACCGGAGTCAGTCAAGAAATTCAATCACGAATGACAGCAAACACTGACTTTGACGAACAGTTGGAGTTTTAAATTGAGTTATGTTTAAATAAAACTGTGCATACTTAGGGACTTGTCGCTCAATTATGTAACACACTTGGTACCTATCAGAATACGAAGTTCCATCATTTAGCTATTATTGTTGTGGTTTTTATAAAGCGCGTAGCTCTACGTCGCGTTCCTTCTACGGTGATTCCGCCTACGTCGAGTCTTCCTACGGTGCGTGTCAAATCGCGATTTGACATAAAAGTACAGTTATTTCTAAAAAATAATATCAAAAACGAAAAAAGTGTATTTTCTAATCAAAAAGTAATTTATTCAGTTTAGGTCCTGGTAAGGCACGTATGAACGTTAAATTGGTACCTACATACAGTTGAATTTACCACCTAAGAAGACTCCGCTCCGGCAAAAAACTCAGCAAGGCTTTTTTTTGTGGAAGTAATAGGTATACAATGGCAGTTCTTGTTGGTTTCAACTGACACTATCCGTGCAGAACTGTCATTGTAAGTATATCAAAACGCAAAGTAAGGAACCGAGCGAGTACACATTCACTTAGGTACTTACTTAACCAAAATTGTATGCAGCAGAAGAAAACATGGGGTTTTTTTGGGATATAGAAAAATACATGAAATATCTTTTTAATAAGCTGCTTTAGTTCTGTAAATTTGTGGATTATTTTTTGTATTAATTTGTTGAAGTTTTGTCTAACTAGGTAAACTTACCTACCTTACAAATATTAGGTACCTACCTAATTAGCGTTTCTGAAAATGTCACTGGGAAATTGGGACATCTTACAACACTAGTCAGAAGTGCTTATATCTAGTTGGACAGGTGCCAGCTCTGCCAGCCTCTCGAGAATCGTCTTGTATAAGTTAGCAACTTAAACCGAGGGTGACCGAGAGGGCGGACACTGTATTATAATTTCAAGAACACAATATTAGACTTCAAAACCTTTTGTTGTCAAAATTAAATAGAAGTAAACTTCAGCGATAGCAACCAGAGATTAAAATTATGTATTATATACACCGTAGTAGTTCATTTGGCATATATATAATGCTCGATGCATATAATGCTTTATACATAAAGCTACATCCCAAGTCGAGCATTATATATATGCCAAATGAACTACTACGGTCGCTAATCACTGCTATATTTAGCCATATTGTTCTACCAAGGTAAAAAATCAACCGAAAAAAAACCCGCCTCGGCACTAACGTTAAACCATGAGTAAGTATGTATTTACAGACAAAAAGTTGTAAGTATTTATGTAGTACTAGCTGCCCGGCACGACTTAATTCGCGTGGTGTCCTACTAACCTATACCCTAACCTACCTTACCCTACCACTACCCCTACCTTACCCTACCCTACCCTACCGTACCCTACCGTACCCTACCGAACCCTACCGTACCCTACCGTACCCTACCGTACCGTACCCTACCGTACCCTACCCTACCATTCCCTACCCTACCCTGCTTAGTTTGGGATCCGGTTATCTGATCCCAAACTGAGTAGTGTGAGGAATGTTCCTAGGATATTTACTTATTTACTTAGGCATATACATAATTAACTAGCTAAATGGGTTGCAGGAAGGACTCGGTGGCAGTCCAGGTCCCCCCTCCCTTCCTGCGGCCTGTCACAGCTACTATGTCATTGTACTAGTGAAACCATTCGCAAAGAATATGATCTAGCTTTTGGATCGGATTTGATCGACTAGGAGTTTTAATTGATTAATTCCTTCGATTTATTGATGCAAAGAAAGATCGCCAACTAATTATATCAATATGAAATTGAAAGTTTCTCAGTCCCTTGTCTGAGTATTAGTTGAGAATCCCTTTTTTAAATTACCTATATACCTAGATAGAAATGCGAAAGTAACTCAGTCTGCTTGTTGTTACCTCATCACGAATAAACCTCTGAACCGACCACGATGAAATATTATGGTGGGTCCATGCTACGCGAACCGAGCACGAAAACCTATTACCTATTACGGTTCATGAGATACACCCCACTGACAGACGGATGGACGAACAGGTGGACGGATGGACGGAATGTAAGGAAAACATAACCCTCCTTCCGGGTTAGTCGGGTAAAAACACATATCTAGCGTTCTTTTAATCGGTATCGCGGGTGAAAACATCCCTTCTATTTTAATCAGCTGATTGCACTGCTAGTTCACAATAAATCCCTTAGATGTGATAGATGTCCTGTGAGAAAATAAGTATAGATATAGCAAGTCTTAGTTATATCACTATATATTACAAAGACAAACAGTAACAATCTAAAATAGGTAAGTTTCCACTTAACCTTGGTAGAGCGCTCGAGGGCCAGAGCAAGAGTTTACTTTGAAAACAATTTCTATCATACAGGCTTTAGATTTGTTACATTTAAAAGGATCAAGAGAACCCTTGTTCACAACTTTATACTATTTAGTGCTTCGCAACATCACCCACGTTCTCAGGATGAAAGGCCCATGTTTTTCTTCAGGCTATCTGCTTACCAAATTGTAGGTAAATTTGTCAAGAATATCAAGATTGGTTGTGGCGTTGAGGTTGAAGCGTCAAGACAAGAGGGAACAAACTAAATTTCTTATTATTATATATATTAGTACTAGCTGACCATTGCGGTTTCACCAGCGTACGGTTTTTTTTTTTATACGCGGAACCCTAATTATATTTCTTATATAAACGTAGTCTAAATTACTCCTTATAACATCAGCGGTCCTGCCATTTCGGAGATTAGAAGTAATAAACAGTATAAGTTGTACGTAGTATTTATATACTCTGAGGTATAAGTAATCAATATTTTTTGTACCTACTATAATTTTCATAATAATATGCATTTAGTAAAAAGATGTTATTTTGAAATTACAAACAGACACTCACCCCCTTACTCATAAAGCGCTATTTAACTAATATGCTGTTTAAAGGGTCACGTAAATAATGACACATTATTTGACAATGACAATAGAGTGACTTTAAACAGTATATTAGTTAAATAACGTTTTATGAGTAAGGGGGTAGTTGCATTTTATTTATTTGTACCTACTGAGATGAAGTATGGTCCAAAAGTCACCTCCTCAACCCACCTACGGAACCGCAGCTGACATTCACGAGGCTTCATGATACAACTCTCTGAAGCATTATAAAAGTCATTGCCTCAGAAGGATTCGGTCATGAAAATCTGTTCCTGGCTTACGGACTTGCTAGTAGGTATGATTTGACTGGACTAACAACTAAGGTCATAGACCGCCAGCAATGTATTTGCTTTTTCAATACAAAAAAAAACTTAAAAGCAAAGCTTCGTCGTAAAATAAAGCGTTAGTCACCCACACGCATCACACACCACACATGCTAATTACAATGCAAACATTGATCTTCTACCCAACATACTTCATCAATTTACACGTTTAGCGTTGTATTGTTTGAATCCATATCGGCCCGCTCTGTCCTCAATTATGATAGAATCTACAATTAACTTTACGGGCAAGGGGTATATGGTAAATGGAAATTAATAGCGTCTGAAAGGACATAATGTACTACATGAAATTGATAGGACATTGCATCTGAAAATGGTAGTAATAAAATGCTTAGTAGTCGTTAACTATAACTGTGTTAGAAATATATACTATATCTTACGTTTATATGTACAACTAAAATTCTCGTCGATGTATTTTTTCATGTCTCACTAGGACCAGCGGTTTAGGCTGTTCTTTGATATATCAGTCAGTCAGGACTTTGAATTTTATATATATAGATCATAATTAATTTACAATCAAAAGTTTTTAAGTTATTTCATTATTTTGCTACAAAAAATACTAAAATACGCAAAGAATTCGACGCGCCAGCCCTGCTATGCTAATAAACATGCTTGTACTGAAAACGACAAAGTCGGTCTAACAGTAGCAACGCACTCACTTCCTAATCACTGGTTTCTTCGCGGCAGACAAACATGAAACCATCTTCCCAATTGAAACTTATGTCTTATGATATCATTCACTTTTCGAGTCGATCGCAAAAATATTACCTTAACGTCTCGTAAAAAATAAGGCAGACACAAAAAAATATCAAAAAATACTACAGACAGTTCTCAAAGCGTAGACGTAAAAAAAATACGTCAAAGCAAAGGCTGTACGTAGTTACTGGCCTGAAAAGGGTTATATTATTACATTCACACACGAGAAACTCAATTCCATATCAATCTTGAATTATACCGAGTGTTGTGCAGGAAACAAACATCAAAGTGACCCATCCCGGGATCACATCCTTGGATGTGTGACTGTGTGAGTCGCCATCAAAGTGTAAACATACATATTTATTTGTCCTCATTCGGACATTATTCCGTACTTTCAACTCGTTCTTTAATTAGTTCCATTGTCAAATATGTAATGTTATTTTAATGCATATAAAAGTAGATTTTTTAAAAGTTGTATGTATGGAGTGACTAGAATAGATATAATTGGACTGTTTTACAAAAAACTTAAACCGACTTCAAAGTACACTAAGAAGTAATCAAATCCTGATCTGATGACAATGGGACCAAACGGGAGGTGTACCCTTCCAGACAAAATTTATAATAAACCAGATAAAAATTAAATGACGGAGTTATGAGGTAACAAACATTAAAAAAATACAACCGAATTGAGAACCTCCTCCTTTTTTTGAAGTCGGTTAAAAATGAGGACTGAGTACGTACGGGGAAGTTTGAAAGTAGCGACAGTGACTGAAAAGTTGAGAGGGAACTGTATGCTCGTATGAGAAGGGATGAAAAAGATAAATAATTCTGAAGAGATCGAGACCTCCGGAGACCAGCGGGCGGGGAGCTTTTTCCGCCGACGCGTCAGCTTGGCTATCCAAAGAGGAAACGCTGCCAGCCTTCTGAAGCAGCGGCAGGCTTGAGGAAATTTTCTATATATAGATTTTATTTTGTACATATTTGTTGTAAATAAAGAGTAATAAAAAAAACTGAAGATGAAGATGGATGGATATACGGGAAGAGGAAGATAGAAAAAGAGATGGATGGATTGTGTGAAAAATATGAGTAAGAATAGAGTGAATGCTGATATAATGGATATACGAGGCGAATGAAAAAAGAGTACATGTTACGCAGACCCCAAATAATTAGGAACAAGGCCGACAGAAAGGTAGATTATTAAAAAACCGGCCAAGTGCAAGTTGGACTCGCACACGGAGGGTTCCGTACAATATTAACTAAATCAACTTTGCTATGAAAAAAAATACGCCAAAAAAGACGTTTCTTGTATGGGCGCCCGCTTGTTATAGCGGTAATAGAAATACACATTTTCTGATTTTCAGCTGTCTACTTATTACCGTTCATGAGATACAGCCCACTGACAGACAGACGGACAGAGGAGTCTTAGTAATAGCTTCCCGTTTTGGTACGTAACCCTCAAAAAGGGCACATTGTACGCCAGCATCAAGCTATCGAGACGAGAAAAGGTAATACTAACAATTAATTTATAACATACGAGTAGTTTGATAGCTGCACTAGTTTTAAATTTAAATCAGCTTCATTGCCCACTACTTTGTTGTTTGAATACACTAGGGCATTATGCGATAGATAACACTCGTAGTAATAAATCACATTCGGAAAGTTTTAAGCAGCAACTCATTTGGCAATGTGCCATTTTTATAGGATTTTAATTTTACAGCTGCATTGCTACATACCTTCGTGAATATATAATATACTAGTTGCGCCCCGCGGTTTCACCCGCGTACCCGGGGGATATATTGCTTTCCCGGGATAAAATGTGTGTTAATCCAGAACCAGGATTAAAGGTGCGCGTGAGTAAGGTCGCCAGAGCTCATTGGGGAGGGGGGAAAGGTCGGTAACGCGTGAGCGATGCTTCGTGTGTTGCAAGCGTCCATATGGCTACGGTAACCGCTTACCATCAGGCGGGCCGTATGCTTGTTCACCGACTTAGTCGTATAAAAAAAAAAAAAAAAAAAAACATTGTTGCCGATTATGTTGTTGAGTTATGGTGCTCAATATTATAGACTTTGTTTTTTTTTTTAATGGAACAGAGCTTGTTCACTACTGTATGCAGTTGCACATGGTTATTTCATTTGTGACCATAGAAACATATACAATAAAGGCGTAGAAATCCCCAGAAAATCTCATTGGTATTTTTCCAGCGGTGTCAAATCCAAGTCGTTCAGCATGACTAATCCAACATGGGTTTCGAAAATATGCCATCTCGAAATCTCCACCCACTATAGAAACTGCTCACGCTTCGCGCTATCACTTTATAATAATCTAACTCTATGCTTGCGTCTTGTAGTGTTGTGATAATTTGGTGAGCACACATAGCGGGGAAGTCATAAATGTGGAATTACGCTCCCGTCACGTCAAAAAGCGCAACGTTAAAATAAAGCTGACAAGATTTTCCCAGTGCACATTTTGGAGTTTCAAACTTTACTTTTTAAATATTTAGAACAGTCTCAGTATGGCTTTTCGCAAAGGCGGGGTACATAAAGCGTTCATTGACTTGACCTGGGGGCCTACCACAAGCTCTTAAAACAAGGTTAAAATAACCTTATTTTGCGTTTTCGTACCATGACATCCTTAAAAATAAGATTATTATAAGCATAAAACAATATTGTTTTGTTAGCAGGTTTGATGACGTCACCTCTAATCGTTCATTCAAATCGTACCATGATGTGTCTTTTGACAACTAGCATTATGGTTTTTATGTCAATTGCATATATCAATCAAAATATAACATTATATACGCGACGAATTATCCAAATTTATGATAAAAATATCTATTATTATAGTGATATAAAGTCAGTAGATCGTATTTATTTAACTTATCGAATTAATTGTGTATCTCTAGCCTTCTAGCTTTTGCCATCTAGCATTTCAAGATGGCAAATGAATATGAACTATTTGTGTTTTTGGAAGCAAATACCAAAGAAGCCAATAATAGATACACGAAAGCGACGTGGTATGCATCTATGCTACGTGAGGAATCAACACTTTCGCATGCAATGGACCAAAATGCCATTTGCTATCGAAACCATACGACCGTATGGGTTTGAAGCTCACCGAGTCGCTCGCATATTGTCACCAAAATAATCGAGGCCTCGGGCGGGGAGCTTTTTCCGCCAACGCATTAGCTTGGCTAGCCTGTTGGGAACCTTGCCGATAATCTACGGCAGCCTAGAGGAAAATTTATACACGAGTGCTAGATTGTATTTCATGTATTTGTTGTAAATATTTAATATCGTATAGATTAAGCTTTACTGTGATTGTACTGTATTCATAAACGTTTATATACCTAAATACACATAATGTTTCATTGTATGACCTGCAACTACAGTAGCATTCCTGACAAAAGGTAATAAATAAAAATATGTGTTGATTCCTGTGGTAAATTCTTTATTCATATAATTTAAAGACAATAGGTACCTGCCTAGACTATAGGTATTAAGACTGAAGTGCCATACATAAATATAAACCTACCTAGGTATATATTTATGTATGAACTTTGTCTCAGTTTTTGTAATGACCAAGAAGTGCTCCATTGCTTTGCTAGTTGAGGATTAGGTACCTATTTCTCTCCAGCACATTTCTTAGACTAGTTACTTTGAATTCCGGCGAATTCTTCACTGCAAAATGAATAAAATAATACTTGAATTACTTCTGTTTGTAACCATGCCATATTAAATTTAATTCACTGAATATCACTATTGAACGTCGGCCCTTTGCCTTGTTTTCATATTGACCTAAGTAATATTTATTCAAGTAATATAAAAGTCGATATACATAAAATAAATATTTGTATTATTTCAAAATATGTAGTGCAACAGGGCACATTGAGTTTCAAAATTCGTGCGTCACAATTGACAAGTTTTTTTTTTGTCCCGTTCCATCCTATAGGGCCATCATCTTCTCTCACAAAATAACCTTATTGCCAGACTGTTTTGTTTTCACCTTATAATAATATTACTTTGATTCGTACCATGAGCTCAATCGTTCAACATTGATATAACATTGCTAAGTGCCGAGAAAGAATGAATGATTTGTAAGAATTTGTCTATGGCTTGCTACAACCTGATAAAAGATAAAAAGAAATAACGATATATTAACTGTATAGTGCCATTTCTTTCACACGTTGGACCGAAATGATTTGAGGTTCTTCATCTTTTAGCAAAGTATTAAATTAAACTAATTGTAAAGTATAAGTAACTAAAAGAATAAAATATTTTCGAGTAATTTCTATAAAATGCATACAAATATTTTAAAATGTTATTATGAAGAGTAAGGAAATTAATTGAAAAAATATATAGACTGCCGACTCTAGATTATCAAATGAAATGAATCGGAACAAAATATTTACCTGTCATTCTTGTCATACTCAAATGTCTAATAAAGATATCCAAGATATTTAGTTATTAAATACATTTGTTTATGTAATTTAATAACAAACAAAGTGCAATCAATATGGAAACATCTTAATAGTATATTCGACAGTAATATTCAGTGCATGAAATTTAAGATGGCATGGTTATAAACATTTGTAAGTTGCACAAATGTTGCAATTCATTTTGTAGAGTTGTAGCCGAAGAGTTCGCCAGAGATCCAGTCAGCAGGTAGAAATGGTTAAATACAAACAGACCAAAAATACCGCCTTCAATCGATATCTACAAGCGAAGGAGTACTCTCAAAAAAGTGTACGTAGATATGGAGAGGCTGGTCTAAAGTGAAGTCTAAGAACCTATAAACGCTGAAATAAAGTTTGAATCTGTATCTGCAAGATTGTTTAATGCCATACTTATATTGTGTATAATTATCTTACTCTGATTAAACTTATGTGAATAAAGAATGTAGGTACATAATACTTTCGTGTTTTTATTCATTGTGTTATTGACGGGAATCCTACTGTAGTTGCAGGTCTTGGAATTAAACATATTATGTGTATGTAGGTATATAAATATATGCCGCTGTTGTCGATCATCGACAAGGTTCCAGGTTCAAGCTCGTTATTGTTTCCTCTTTGGATAGCCAAGCTAATGCGTTGTCACAAAAAGCTCCCCACCAACCGGTTTGCCGAGGTTTTGATGATAATGTGTGAGCAAATCAGCGAGCTTCAGACCCCCACGGTTCTATCCACAGCCACAAAGGCTACAGAAAGTTAGGTCCAATGGATGTGTATTTTAGAATTTCCCGCACGGTTACATCTGCTCTGCAACAGTATAGCAGATTGTTGTGAGTTGAGTTTTCAATACAAATATATAATACTTAATTAATATTTTACTACATTAGATGGTTAAAATGATTATCTTTATAGATAATTATAAGTCTGTCGTCTGTCCGTCTGTTGACAATAATATATTCCATCCAGGCTAATGTAGGTTACGACCAATTTTAGAAAATTTGCCAGAGAATCTAGGTAGTTTGGATTCCAGGAACACAGGGACTACTCTGTGTACTAACACTGCAGGAAAGTTAACTTTATGGATTAATCTGGGTTTATTCGATGTACGTTGGTTATAATGAAAACAGGATATTAATAGTGGGTAGGTACCTAAATGAAAAGTCACTCAATATATAAACACGCTATTTAAAGCTCCGCTTCATCTAAATAAATCTAAGGCTAAGGGTCGAGGGATCGATATTACTAACGTAGATGCATAGTTGTGTAGTGAACGACAAGTGCAATTAAAAACTTTATAAACAATCGGTTATATTATTTTGGGATGATATCTAATCTCGCAATCCCGATATATTCATTCTATAAGTAAATAAATTCGATATAATTACTTTATATGACACTATAATAGATTTTTATAACATAAATTTGGAAAACAATGTTATTTTCAGCTTGTAAATACAACGTATATAAGATTGCTAAATTTGACATTAAAACAATAATGTTAATTGTCAAAAGCTTATAAAAAATAGCTCGTGGTACGAATTGAATGAACCATTATGGTAAATAAACAAGGTTGTTTTCATGCATAAAATAAGCTTGTTTTAGGGACATCATGGTACGAAAAGAAGAATAAGGTTGTTTGAAAGAGCGAGAGAGTATGGATGAGTGACAGAGATGAGAATTGTTAAGAGTTAGAAAGTTGCTTAGGCCCATAGCGTTATTTCTTTTCATCTTTAATGAGCCCATAGACAAATTCTCAAAAATCATTCGTTCTTAGCAGGAATATAACAATCATATAACAATAGTGTTTGGTAGAGGTCATGGTACGAATATAAATAAGGTTATTATATGCTGGAAACAAAACAGTATTGCAATAAGGTTGTTTTGTAAAAGATGGGGGTAGGCCCCCTGCATTTGGCAGCTGGTAAACATCTGCAGTATTTGCACTATTGTTGCATTAGACATACTTCCTCTTCTTATTGTTTGTATTAACCAATACTTTTTATTTTAGCGCATAGCTTTTTTGGCTTATGCATCTCTTGTAACTTATACACGCTGGAGTTTTGGAGTTGGAGGTTATTTTTTTAATAACATATTTCATTTAAAACCGCGGTGCAGTATTGATATAGTATCAAATAAATAAGCAAGTAGAAACTATTTCTACTGCAGTTTTGTTTGTGCTGCTATTATTAATACACCATTAATCCTCTATATTTATTACTTCAAAGGCGCAGCATCATCCATTTACATTGACAGCACCTAACTCTATAGTCTAATCTAATTTAATTGCCTGCCTAAGTAAAACCAAAGTCCATAAAACTGTTGTAGCAAAGTATCTAGGCACAAAGTGAAATATTCTATAAGTTGGGAACGTCATTCGATCGGCAACACGGCACGTATTTCATTTGTATCAGCTCACAGCAATCACTTCGAGACTTTCTCGGCCTGCAATCTATTTATATGTACAGCACCAATGAATTTAGATTCCAAGTAAATAAAGATTTATAGCACGTTCTTTCGATTGTTAAAAGTGCTGAAAGTGAATGGGTATTAAACTTCGATAAGAAATGAAATGGGCTCGGTTTAAATTGTTGGCAATTATCTTTAAAAACAATCCTCCAATATATTATATTATTTAAAACTTACACAGTACCATTGACTTAAAATAACTTTATAAAGTTAATTATCACAAAGCGAAACGCATCAGTCATAGCCAATGTGCGTGTTTGCGCCATAATACCAAGCAAAGCAAAATCGGTGTCATAAGTTATCGTCGTAGACTACAGCTACAAAATATATGGCCCGGCTCGTAGCAGCTCGTAGCAGCTCGTAGCAGCTCGTAGCAATGTACTGTCGGTCCCTTCAGTCGCTGAGAAGCGCCCGGCCGAGACACTCTTGTCGCCGCCCACACCGAGCGGGCACCGATCGGCGGGAAACTTCAACTTCATAAACAATTCACGTCTTAAACCACAAACTATGTAACAATATTTCAGGTTGACACTGAAAATATTTCAGCTGCATTGCTCTTATTTATTTGGGCAAAGGCAGGCATACATTCGCGTGATGTAACGAGTTGCCCCGTCTACCAACGCGATTGTTTCTTCGCTTAAGCCAGACTTATCGCGACTGTCGTACATCATGATAAACAGCGTGATTAACTTTGTGAAGTGACGTTGCACTCTTGTGAGAATGAGAGACAAAGTGTGTGAATTAAATAAGCAATACATACATATAGGTAAAAGCGGCTTTGCTTTTTTTAATTAATTCCAATCGTCTGTATTAAGTTTAAGCCTCTGCAGTAGGAGTGTTTTATGCGGCATTATGTCCTTTCGTAACTCTCGTTCGGTCGCGTAATTCGAGACTTTAAATTCCGGTCAACCCATAAACCAAAGGTTATGGTTAATGGTTGGTGAATAATGGGTGGTTGGTTGGACTCTAAACTATATGGAACTTTACTCTTAGTTGATAAAAACAGTTAAGTGTGTGCAGTTCTCGCGAACGGATGTTGTATTACATTTTGAATGTTTAACTTTCTTTTATTATCGGTTTTGCCCAAGGCCATGTCATGAGAAGGGTTCTAATTAAATTAATTGTGAACGAAACCCTAATTATAAAATCACACTAGAAGCATTAGAACGGATAGTAGGGCGAAGCTCCACCTAGAACTAGATCATACCGTTGGTAGATTCGTTTGGAATCTAAATTAAAATGACTACTACGTTCAAAGTCACGTAGGGTATAGGTTAAAAACCTCGAACAGTTTTGTCCATATGAAATAAGTTGATTACAAGAAGTGTGAACGGATGGTGTGCGATGGTGGCGCGATGCTCTGCCTGGAGTCGTTGATGGCGCGCTGGCGGGAGCGCTCCGAGCGGGAGGGGGAGCGGCGCGCGCGCTCGCGCAGCCTCTGCTCCTCGGCCGATGGCAGCTTGCTGCAGCTCCTGCATAGGAGAGCCAGTAGTGCTATGTAAGTGTTTCATAGAAATGCCTGTTTGCTTCTATATTTAGTGATAGGAAGATTTTATAATGCGATAAGTACCTGAATTCCAAACAGCTAAATCTTCTTTTTATACTACCATGGCAGAAAATAAGCATACGGCCCGCCTGATGGTAGCCGGTTATCGTAGCTTATAGATGCTTGCAATAACAAGAGTACCTACTACTCACAAAAAAAGGAGAACTCGCGCTGCATCTGCATTTAAAAAAAAAACCTCATAAAAATTCATGGACTGCGGCGGCCGCGACGCAGTTTATTTGGTGCGGTTAGGTTTGCGATCACCTTTTCAGATGAGTATATAGGTATGCTGTATTTTACCTTGCATGTTATACCGAAAGTCACAAAAATATGCTATATTAATTAAAACATACATGTATATACGGGATGGTTACGACCACGATACGACAATAAATGAGTACTTTACGTGGTTTCATTTATTGTCGTATCCATCCGTATACTTTATTATTAACACCTAATACATTTCGTACTCATAAAACATTGAATAATGAGTCTCGTGTCGCTTTATAAAACCAATTTATTTTGAAGGAAAAACATTAACAACGTGCGGTGCGTTTGAAAAATTACCTGTCATTAGACTCAAATTATACGTGTTTGAAGGGCTGCAGAAACAAAAACACCTTCCGAGGCTTCGTGCTCTAAAATCAAGGCGTACCTAGTGATTTATGACTTCAAAGGTGCCTTTTAAAGTTCATAATGTATACCAAAGCCCACCACAATATGGAAGAAAGCTAATGTTCTCAGAACGAACTTTTAGATCATAAGAACGGTAATAGGCATTGAATTATTACGCTTAATTCAATGGTAATAGGAGAAGATTATGGGGACAAGTAAATTCATTTTCTTTTCATCGTATTTTTACCCGACTGACCCGGAAGGAGGAGGAGGGAGAGTTTTTCGAGTGTATGTATGTATGTATGTCTATTTCTTTGGCACGCTCTGCAGCCTAAACGGCTTGATGGATTTAAGCATATGTGTCGTTAGATTCGTCTGAACTGTGGGAGTATCATAGGCTATATTATTTTTAAATAGCGTGTACGGATAAGAAAAGAGGGGGGGTATTAAAAACAAAAATTTCGTTATTATAACAATATGGGTATCAAATAAAAGCTTGTGAACAGCCCATTCCATATATGTATATATTGTAATACTTTTGTGATACCATTTTGACGTAAACTGCATAGGTATAGGACTATGAGCGGTTACCGTACGTAAATCACAGAGTTGAGATGGTTGTTTTAGCGTTACTTTACGGTACCGCTTATTTACTTACTAATACTCGCAAATCATTATGTATAAAACTAAAAAGTCTGAAATAAATTAAATTATTAAAAGAAAGAACCTTATAACATTCAAGTTATATTCCAAATTCTTTAGATCAAAAAGCTTGTTTTTCTCTTTTCAGTTAATATTTGTTTTACGCAGTCGGGTTTTCTGTTTCTTTTAATAATTTAATTTAGGGTTTTCTTCCCCGTAAAAATCTTTTTAATCTTGTCAATCTGCCACATACGTTTTTCTCAGAAACTAAAATTATATCAGAAATAAAACAAATCAGTGATATTTCTATAATTATGTCACTAAGTATAAACTTAAAACTAGGTAGGTACTTAGGCAGATGGAGAGCGCGGAACACGAAAGTGAAGCCAAAAAAGCAAATAAAATTTGAAAATCGGATACCTGGTATTCCCGTGTTCCGCGCGCTCCATCTGCCTTATTCTGTAATCTGTGGGTACATACTTTAGACTTTTATCACAGAGTAGTAGACAGATATGGCATATAAGGAGCGCACAATGTATTCCTATTTTGGAAGGGGTTGTTACATACATAAAAACGAGCAGAATACTAGAATTAGTTTACTTACCGACTATTTTTTACAAATTACCACACAAAAACTCATATTCTGTAAGCTTACATTTAATTCATCATCAAAATGTTTAGCCAGGAAACTTGCACACCAACAACAGAGAGCGCAAATCGAAAAAATACAGCTTTTCATACAAAAGTTCGATGTCTCCTCGGCTAAAATATCTGTATTTTTTTTTGCGATTTCGAAATTGGTCCTGTAGTAAAAGTTGTTCGTATTTATGAGTACTTTACGTGGTTTCATTTAATGGTAAATCCACCCTATATAGCCTATTATGGTATCCTATATGGTATTATACAAAACGTATAAGGATACATAAACTATGCGAGGCACGGCGGGTAGATTATAACCTGGAATAACATATAGGACTTTTTATCCCAGGATATATAATTTTCAAGGTATGTTATTGTTCATAAACCACAGTAGGCAATGAACCTATTTATTACATAGTCTTATCACAGTAGGCCTTATTGTACAGTAATCACTGTTGTTTGAATATTAACTCTAGATCACAACTAGATAAAGGATCATGGCGAGATTTGTACAAAAAAATAAAGATTTTAGAGACGTTACAATGAAGTTATAATTGATCCTTGGTGCCTAAGGAACAACTTGAGCCATTTAAAATATTTTTAGAACCCCGGGATAAAAATGCGAATTTCTATGGCATGGCGGTGAATCGCGAATATTCGCGACCAAAACCGTTATGTTATCGTTCTGCTTTGCGGGGTTTATTAAATATTTCATGTATGTTAATATGTTGCTGGTAATGTAATCTCAACATTGGAAGTGATTGAAAACCCACTAAAATGTTTTATTTTTTTGTACAAATCAATGTATGAATCTCGCCATGATTCTTTAAGTGATGTACTCGCCCTGATATTGTCCACTGTACGTGAACGTGTCGGTGTCAAGTAAGTCAAACACACACACGCACACTACAGCGCTTTCTACCCACCTATATTATACCTATCGTAGCGGTTATATGAATCTTTGTCTCTGTGGGGATGCAGTACTCTGTGCCCTTACTGTGAAGTGCTAGTGCTATTCCGCTAACTACTATTGACGTTTCCCAACGTACTGAGTGTTAAGTGCATAGACGTAGTGCAACCTTTACTACAGTAATTCCTTTATACGTATATGCCTCAAGTGCTCAATTGATTTATAGAAGACAATTTTACTTCAACCAAGAAAAAAAATATGAGAATAATGTTTTTCGACTTTGGGAGTTCGCATTTTTTTCCTTGTGGAAAGTTTTATTATATACACGAGAATAATAACTAAAATACTCGAAATTAAACTTAGAGGTTAATTTTTAAAAGAAAGGAATCTTACATATAGTACATAATAATCTTATATGAGTAATTTGTTCGATGGTTTACAAACAATGCAAGCCTAGGTTGCTGTACAATGGTAATTATCAGCAAATCTTTAAACAATGTTAGATTCTAGTCAAGTTTAAGTTACCTTCAGTTTAATTTACTGTGAGAAGGAAAATAATCATAAAAGACAACAGCGTCCTACTTGTAAAATTGGGTCAATCCGACAAGAAAATCGGGAATGAGATGCAACCAGCTTCTAACTTCTTCAATTCATTGCCTAACAACATTACTTCGAAACTCGTAACTGATCCATATATATATGTAATGTAACTGCTTCTTCCTGTAATAAAGATCTTCGGCTAAAGTTAATATGCAACGTAATAATAATAACGTTAATATACGGGGCGGATATGACAATATATATCTAATATACGATCAACTTTTACTATAAGACCAACTTTAAAATCGCAAAAAATACAGCTTTTCATACAGAAGGTACATGGCTCCTCGGCTGAAATGTATGTTTCATTTATTGTCGTATTGTTGTATTCACGCAAACGTAACGTATTGGCAGTATCGGGGGTCAGGTCGTCTTTTTTTAGCAGGAGCCGAGCCTCTATTCGTTCGTTGCTCGCTATGTCAAGTGTGGACGTACAAGCAACGAGCCTACAACACGAGCGCGATGCGAATCCCTGTTTTCTTAAATAAAAACTGTCAGTTGACGGAGCGCAGTCGAGCGCTAACCGAACGCTCGTTCGAGACTTGAAAGTCCGTCCAAATAACGTGGCCTAAAAGTCAAGGTTCTTCTGGTGATTGATACCTACTCCGCAAAATAAATTCCTAATTTCTGTCACAGAGTGAGCCTGTAGTAAAATGAAGTTTTAAAAAAAACTCAGTAATTTCGTTTCGATTTCTATTCCGATTTATCTAGCTTCTGTCTATGCTCAAAGATTAATATTTGCACGTTTGACGAACTAGTGTTCGTATTAGTATTTTAAATAAATTTTGAATAAAATTGTGAAGTAGGTATATACAGGCGCATTGTTTTATTGTCTGTATACTTATATCTACATTTGATAGAGTTCGGGCAGGTGTTTACCGTCAAGAGTGTTATATAAATGACTAAACCAGTAATTAAAACCTTTACCAGGGGTGGGTTGGCCTATAAAACTCTGTTGCACGAGACAATTGGGGGCCGCAAAACTAGGTTTATTCGACCTACATGCCGAGGTTTTATGCCCCTTCGCCGAATCCTAATATCTTAACACTTAAAATTGAAATTTGAGTGTATTTTTACGCGTGTCATCTTTTACGGCCGTCGCCATTCATTTCCGTGTACTGGTTTACGACTTTCAATATCCTATTTGACTTTTATAATGGAGCAGCAACTGCCAAATTCGTTAATGGATGATATATAAAGACGGGTGGTTACTTAAGATTCCACATTTATCATGTCGCAGGTCGTGGGTTCGATTCCCACCCAGGAAATTAATTGATATGCATGAACAGTCTGTATGTCCTAAGTCTGGGTGTAATTATGTGTAGTAAGTATATGTATTTATAAACAAAAAAATAAAATAACTTTTTAACAAAAAAAAAAACCGCCTTCAAAGTACACTAAAAAGTAAGAAATAACTCTTATCTGACACTGTTTTGAAGTGAGCGAAATCGCATGACGTTTTCTGTAGAAAATATTTCGCTGACTTCAAAACAGTGTCAAATAAGAGTTATTTCTTACTTTTTAGTGTACTTTGAAGGCGGTTTTTTTTTTTGTTAAAAAGTTATTTTATTTTTGAATTTTCAGTTTCATATATACTTAAATACTTTCGCGTGTAAATGCCTGCGTAAACAATGCATATTTAAGCGATAGCAGCAATTGCGGTAGATTTGCTGTCATTTTTTAAGAGTTCCGTTGTCTGTCTCCGAAACTCATCATCAGATCTATATGAAATTTATATGGGACCATTTCGGAATAAACCCCTTTCGAACAAAAAAAGAATTTTGAAAATCCGTCTACATATGACGGAGTTATGCCCGAACATACATAAAAAAAAAAAAAAAAAAAAAAAAAATATAAACATCCGAATTGAGAACCTCCTCCTTTTTTGAAGTCGGTTAATAAAAAGTAGTATATATAAGCTCTGCTGAGTTTGGGTTCAGATACCCGTGTTTATGAAGAAGGACCCAGGATATTTATTTATTTAAATAAACATTATTTTTTCCTTGAAATTACGAATCTACTATTATAAAAGCTGTGAAAATTCTTTTTCATCTTTCATACTCTGAAAGTAGACCTAAAAGTATCTAAGAAGCGGCATGTAAATGATACTATTCGTCCCTAGGGTAGAAAGTAGTAGGTACGGTAGAATGTAAAAAAAAAACTAAGTATACTTGTATGCAACTATAATGAGCAATGGCAGAAACCTATCCAGCCACACTTCGATATTATTATATTAATTTTAAATATTTCATAATTATTAGGATCAAAATATTTGAATTACATTTTTATGACAATAATATTTTTAATTTGGGGACTTAAGTATAATTTAAAAATGCATACACGCACACTATAATAATGTCGTTTTATTTTTTTAAGCACCATAGTGCCGACCATATTTTTTTTTCTTCTGGTAAATGCTTAACTCAAAAAAAACCGGCCAAGTGCGAGTCAGACACGCGCACCGAGGGTTCCGTACAAACCTGTAGGTATATAAGTAAATGGTAGTATAGACCTGAGTATTTGATATGGATTTCAATTTATGACGTATTAAAAAAAAACTACTTACTAGATCTCGTTCAAACCAATTTTCGTTGGTAGTTTGCATCGTAATGTACATCATATATTTTTTATAGATTTATCATTCTCTTATTTTAGAAGTTACAGGGGGGGGACACACATTTTACCACTTTGGAAGATTCTCTCGCGCAAACTATTCAGTTTAGAAAAAAATGATATTAGAAACCTCAATATCATTTTTGAAGACCTATCCATAGACACCCCACACATATGGGTTTTATTAAAAAAAAAAATTTGAGTTTCAGTTCTAAGTATGGGGACCCCCAAAATTTATCGTTTTTTTTCTATTTTTGTGTGAAAATCTTAATGCGGTTCACAGAATACATCTACTTACCAAGTTTCAACATTATAGTTCTTATAGATTCGGAAAAAAGTGGCTGTGACATACGGACGGACAGACAGACAGACATGACGAATCTACATATAAGGGTTCCGTTTTTTGCCATTCGGCTACGGAACCCTAAAAAGTGAAGACCCTGATAAAAGTGCCTCAAAGCAGAGTAAAAAATAAAAACTGGCACTATAGCGCTTTAAAATATAAATGTAATTTAGTGCGAAGAAGAAAAACGGGTGGGAAAGCGAATAAGTGCTTTTTCGGAAATATTTTTTTTTTTCATTATTTTACTTTCATTACTTTCCTCATACTCGAACTGGAAAGCAGTTTAACTCGGGTGTAAAGTACAAATCTCACGCTCGAACTAAAAAATATCTCGTGTTGCCATTTGCGCCTTAAATCCCTTTGTTAACAATATTACCGTTGCCATATAAATTTTAACGTCATTCAACGCTAAGATATTTTAGTCTTCATAAAAAAACAATAAAATAGTAACAGAAACAATACTGAATAAATACTCGTATATTGTCAATAGTAAGAAGGCTTCAAGGATAGTATTTACTGCAGTCGCAATGAAAACTTACTTAATATACTGCCTCGTGTTCTGCACGAAGTTTGCAAGTTTATTGAATATATATATACACACTAAAATACTTATAACATACGAGAAATGTTAGTAGCTACATATTATTATATTGTGAAACTCATAACAAACTTCTCTATCACGATCAAAGTTCCATCTTATATATAGGTATTATATTATTCTTATGTTATTTACTGAAGATTTACGTGTACTTTGGGTAATATGGATAATGTTTTGAGTAATCATTTGAATTAAACGAGTCCGTGCTCATTTGATAGGTTTTTGTTGCACAATAAATTTATTTGTCCCATAAGTAATCAAATAAAGGCCAATAATGGCAGCACCAAAATGCTCCTGTGTCAGGCATATTGGTAATGTAAATTTGATATAATATTTAAAAAAGTCCTGGAATTCAATATAGGATAGGTGGGTGAAGGCTAGTAGATTACATAATCGTAGCGCCCATACTAGTTAACGATACCTAACCTAATTACAGCTAATGCAACACCCAAGGTGAAACTTACTACTAAATTGCCTAATTCTGGGCTAGAGACAGACATTTCCCATAAAACCTACGGATAGAACCCGATAGTCTCTCGATTCAAGCCAAGGTTACCGCAGTCATTGATGTCCAACTACGAATAACAAAAATCAACTCCCACTCTGATTGTTTAAAATCTATGTGCATTATATTAATGCGAAAGTATCTCTGTGTGTGATTGCGATGAATGAGAAATTTAGACATACTAGCTGATGTAAATAAAACAGCAGTGTATGTCTAATAAAATTTACTGTAAAATAAAAGTGGAGTAAATAAAATAAAATCCTTTTATTTCCCAATTTTCTTTATATTTTTCTGCAGTGTTCCGTAGAGAACGTTGGCTGCTTTAAATTTAAATATATGATGTGATATTTGTAATGCAAATGAGGCTTTGAAGTATATTTTTCAGGTATGAACATTCTTGACGAACAATAATGAGTGCCGTAGCCGTTTCGTAGCGCCATCGTTGTTCTACGTGATTTTCGAGTTTGTGTTATTTTTGTAGTTTTTGTTGGTTGCTGTTGACGGTTATTTTAGCCGCTATCTTGAGATAAAAGGTAGCGTATGCCCTTGTCCATGTCCTAGGCTACCTACATTACAAATTTCATGAGGATTAGTTGTACCGTGTAGGCAGGCAAGGGGTAACAAACAAACTCAAAGGTGGCTTATAAGACCTACCGCCTACTTTACTACTTTTCGTGTATTTCAAAGTCAAATCCAAATTTCAATTTTATCTATCTTTATGTTCTAATAGTAATATAGTCATTAATAGAAGAATTGTTTTTTTTATAAGAAGCTTTAACATATTTGACATAAATGAGAAGACATTTTATTCATCAATGTCATTATTTTAGAAATAAAACCGTGATATTTCCCGATAGCTCAGAGCTCAGACGAATAAAAAATAAAGAGTATATAAATACTACGTCCGATAGGTCCGATAGGTATCCATCTGAATATGACAACCACGGAACAAAAAAAAAACAAGATGACAACACTATACGTCTATGATGAAAACGCTATTAAAACGTTTATTTTGCTCTCGTAACCTAAGTAAGAATCATTAAGAATCAAAGCTACAATATCTTTACAGATTGTTGGGTATATATCTAAAGTAAATAGAATTTATTGCTGTTTTTATAAATATAAAATACTAGTTGTCGCCCGTGGCTTCACACTCGTTTCCAGGATAAGAAATAGTCTCAATACTATAACCCACCTAAGTGATACATTTTATCGTGATCGGTACAGTAGTAATTTTCGCAAGAAACGGTGGAAACGATCATGTCTTGTCAACCATCTTGAAGATTGAGCTTAGTTAAGCTTCGAAGAAATCGTTTCCGTTTAAACGGAGGATTATTACTAAGAACTTGAATCCGTTGGGAACGATATAAAATAATTGCAGCATTTCTGGTATAGTCTATTTTTAGTTCAAGGTAGTAACAGATCGACTGGGGAAGTACTTACAGTATACCGCATCCAAATAACTTTATGTTGTATTCCTGCGCGTGAGTAAAGGCGTCTACGGACGACACGATTTGGCACCCGATATGTAGGACCGATCGGTCGGGCCGATCTCTCTTGTTATTGAAACTTTGCGTCAACTCGCCTCCTGACATGCCAATTTCACACCAATTTGTCGGGCCTCTCTCAATCGGCGCTACAAATTGGGTGCCAAATCGTGTCTTAGGGTCACCGCTCACTATAACAGCATGGCTACGCCTCAGCATTTACCTTGCCATGCAAGTGAGGCCTTTAAATCGTATGCGTTAAAGTAAATTTTACAATGACTAGATAAAATAGTTGACGCCTCGCGGCAAGGGCGCTTGCCGCTACAAGCCACTAGTCCTGCTGACCACACGCTTCCAGCGAGCGGCCCGCTCACTTGCTGCGTGACGCCACCAATTTCACCGGTGCCGCGCCACCCACGAACTGCCAACTCGCAGGCGGAGCGCTGGCAGCTAGTGGTTGGATTGAGTTGAGGCGGTGCCGATGCCGGGCCGTTGCTGCGATGGAGCGGTGCTGACATAGTGAGCGATGAACCTTAAGGTCACCAGTGAGCACTGGGTAGGAGGGAAAGGTCGGTAACGCGTAATAAATAGCCCGTGTGTTGCAAGCCATCATATGACTACAGTAAACGCTTAACGTCGTCATATTAAAAAAAATGTATAGAAGGCTGACTTCTGAATATCAGTAGCTTTGACTGATACATCCTTATGTCTAAACTGGTTGGCTTTGAATTTTTCTGTACGTACCTATTCAGGGTAAAATAACCCAAATTGAATTGCTATTTGAATTTAAATTTAATTATTTTGAATAAAATCTACTAAATCATTTCTTTTAATTATCAATTTTAATTTGTGGAATTAAAGTCCATAATCCAATGATAGATGTGACTAGCATTCCTTGGCTTTATTCAATAATAGCCCCGCAGAGCGTTAGTTGTGCATTGTAGAGTTGGCACATTATCTGTGTGTAGGTCAATCTAATTAGCAAACTAGCTCAGAACATGCACAGTACTATCATACATTCATCAGATAAATTCCTTGTGTTATATCTGGATCCATTTTATAAGCCAAGCCAATATTACTAATTATACATATGGTCGGTCGAATTTATTTTAATGGTTCAACGCATTCAAAAGTTATTGAGGTAACTCCTTGTCACAGTAATATTATTAATGCGACAGTAATAGGTACTGCTTGTCTGTTTGTAACCTTTTCACGGTTTAGCCTCTAAACAAATCGCAACATAAATTTTAAGCGCTAACTCATGGTATGAAAAGCTACTTTTTATCGCAGGAACATGAGTGAAACCACGATAGACAACGAGTTTAAAATATGAACAATACTCAAGGAGTAAAAACGTGTTTTGTAGAGTGCTTTCGATAGGTTCTCGTTGTAAAAGCTTTTATTACCTACTTCGATTCAACGAATGCAATCGAGTTATATTTTAATTTAATTCTTCTGACTGATTGAGGAATGATTTGGCGTGACTTTGACGTTACTCCCAGAATATTAAAATGTTTTTAAATAGGTAACTAACACAATTATGTTGAATGAAAGGCTTTTATAAAAATTACACGTCACTATAAAAGAAAAAAAAAATATGGCCTGACCAAGGATGTTATAAAACTTCGGATGTATTCTTGCGAACAAAAAACTGTGTCGCTAAGAGTCGGCCACTTCGCTGTACGTACAAGCCGGCACGCACACATTCACACATTAGTCGGCCATTACGCGGATAAACGTCAACAGAGTCAACACGTTTGCGGTGCCGTAAAATATGAAAATATAGCATCTTTTGTGTAGTGAAATGGTGTAAAAACTGTAGAGACCGGAGGAAAAAAATACCAGGAATCACGTTTCACAGTTAAATAAATAATTCAATCACTTAGTTCCCGATTTTATACATCAAAACAAATATTCATTCTCCAGTACAAAAGAATTAATGACAAAGCCAGTGTTGCCGATATACACTTCTGTAAATTACCCGAAATATGGGAATTTTATATTTTATGGTTATCATTAATACGTATTTTATTATAAATTGATTTCAAACTTTCGCGACTTGTACACATACTTTATATCAGTGGTTCTCAAAATTTTTTGGCGAACGGACCACTTTTAGAAATCGAATTATTTGATGGAGCCTTAAAATAATCAAAGAATAGTTTAGGTAGGAATGTACTTTGACGTTCATCGATTTAAGGGGCGGAGGGGGGGGATAGGGAGGGGGTAGTTGTAGAACCCCCTCTGTGAAGGAAAAGTTGCGCACCCCCCCCTTTTTTTTTGATACGATTATTCTTATTTTGTCGGGTGGGGGGAAAGGGTGGATCCTTTTTATAGTGCATACATTTATAACTAACCCCCGGCCGCCGCTGCCGCGGCACCGCTCGCTTCGCTCGCTTGGCTCGCACACGGTATTATCAAAGTTCAAACCTAACCTAACCAATCTGGTTCATTCACAAAATATTGTTTTATTTGTCCTTTCATTACCGGACCTACCGCAGATGGTCTCTGACGCCTCGTAAGGGGTTGCCAGAAATAGTGTGCCGTCTTTTATACCTAAGGGTGGGCAAGGTGGCCACTATATAAAATCTCAGTAGTTTTGATAAGGGTTTGTCCTTTCATCTTATACTTTACCTATTCTTCTCGTGGCATTCTATTCAATACCATAGAAAAATATCTATGTTTATAAGTATGAATATTTTCAAGTAAAAATGAAGTTAAAATATAGTATAACATTTTAGTGTTTGTTGATTATATACTAATTGGTTGCTTACATAAAACGAAACAATACTTTGGCGCGTCAAAATGTAATAGTGGCAAAATATTACATAGTTTTTCACGATTTTGATGAATTTTTTTTCGTAAACCATTTATTTCCGCAACTTAAAACTTTGTGTAGAGCTTTCTAATAATGTGACCTTCCTGGAAAAAGATAGCTGGACGTTAAAGTACAACATAGCCATAGTTTATGTTTTTTTTTTTTTATACCACTTAGGTGGCAAACAAGCATACGGCCCGCCTGATGGTAAGCGGTTACCGTAGCCTATGGACTCTTGCAACACCAGGGGTATCACGCGCACGACCCTGCAGAAATCTCTTCACACCCCTTTTGAAGAACCCCATGCTGTACTCCATTGGGAAAACCACGGCGGGAAGCTCATTCCACAGTCTGAGCGTTCGCGGAAGGAAGCTCCTTTGAGCCCGCACACTTTCAGAACACCGTCCGTTGTACAAACGGTAGAACACACATAAGGAGGCAAAGTCTCTCCTCAGACTGAGGGGCTCTAAACCGCTTGTGAGCTCGGGATAGTCAACCATTCTGATGGCACGTCGTTGAACCGAGTCTAAAGGATCAAGCTGGTATCCAGGTGCCCATAGATGACAGCAGTACTCCATGTGAGGCCGGACTTGTGACTTATAAAGTTGCAGCCTTTGCCCCGAAGTGAAGTACTGCCTCGCTCTGTTCAGCACTCCGAGCTTTTTGGATGCCAGCTTAACCTTGTCTTCTAAGGTGTGTGTGTCTTCTATGTGTAGGTATTCTTTATTTTACCGCGTAGGTTGTAAAATATAAGTACTTATTGTATTTAAAATGTGTGTGAGGAATGTCCCAGAATATTTATTTATTAATAGAATACTATTACGGATATCTGCTGTACATATTTTATGCTGATATGTCAGTATTTTCAAAACTTGTAGGCATAAACCAATATAGCTAGCTATTCTAGCACCATAGAATGCGTAATTTTTTTTTATGAGTAATTTGTCATGGTTATTGAAACGTCGATCATTTTTGCAAATAACTATGTAACGTGATGTTTTAGGACATACGCACGCCATTATTTGTATATTGGTATGTGTGTCCTTAATCGATGTATAAAGGTTGGAATGAGCGCCGTTATTAAAAAAAAAACGGTGCCTGATGAATATGCCAGGCTCTGAACAAAAATCTTCGAACCCCTTTCATAGCGATCGGTTGAGTAGATGAAGCATGAAAGCATAATAAAAAAAAAACAAACAAACTCACATTCGCATGTGTATAATATTAGTTAGGATATTTTCATAGCGAGATTTGGCCACCATTCACAATTTAAAATAGTACGGTATATTCTGCCTACATTTACACTTAATTTTCATTTAAACTTGTCTACCGTTACATATATTATAAAAAATAATAATATAATAAAAAATGGGTAGGTAAATTTAGCCTAACATGGCAACCCTCAATTGAATCACACATAAACAGCCGCCGCCATTACGGTGCCTCAGTTTTGTAATAGCGAGAGTGCCGTCCGGGTAGTCTGTGGGCCTGACTTGAACTATAAGAATAATTATTTAATTTTTGTCATTAGGTTGAGGTTCGAATGAAATATGTAAAATATATTCTTGAATGACAATACAGTGAAAAAGAAAATAGCTTTATTAATGACGATATAAAATAAGATGTGCTTTGGATAGCTTTCCGTAAATATCTTCGGAGTGGTTTACTTGGAAGCAACGGTGCGCGAACTTACCGGATCTGGCCTACTTAGACCTTCTGTTGATGGCTATTATAACTCTATATATATATATACCCTTGGCTTTTCATTTTCATTATTATTTATGTTTTTTTAGTAGGCAGTCTATAACTCCATTGCATAGCTATTTTCATAATAAAGGAAATAAAATAATTCAATGGGAAATAATTAATAATTATATTATTGTATTCAGTATTGTGAACAATGTTGTCAAAAATAATAACAGGAAATGTTAGGAACAAAATATGATTAACAATAATTATTAGGTTTAATTAGTGAGTTAGGTAACTAGGTCATAGTTATAACCATAAACTGATACACGTATTTTCCAAAAAAATATATCACCGCCTATCACCATCCACTAAATCAATAAATAAAATAAATATCCTGGGACATTCCTCACACACGTTCATCTGATCCCAAACTAAGCAGAGCTTGTACTATGGAAACCAGATAACTGATATAATACATATACTACTTTTCGTTTGTAAATACACACTTAATATACATAATTACACCCAGACTCAGGACATACAGACATGTTCATGCACACAAATGCATGTCCTGTGTGGGAATCGAACCCACGACCAGCGACTCGATAGGTGGAATCTTGACCAGAGACTTAACCAACCACGCCAGCTGGCCCGCCAATATTATTTTATTTTATTTATAATGTTATCTTTATACGCAGACGTATCTGCAGGGATATTAAATTATTTGAACCTGGAATATATTATTTCGACTGAAATATCTCCATTATCCTAAATTGCCCCGTACGAATGTCAGGCGGGTCGCCAGTTTGCCATAAATTGGGACCTGTTCACCAAATATATTTCTGTGAAACCTTTCGTAACAATGAAAATGGACTACAAAGTGATCGGTGCGTTCTCTCAGGTATATTATAATCACACTTTAGAATCTTTTTGTCTACGAATCGTTTCGATTTATAATTGTAGGCTAACTCCGGACTAAGTGTAAATAATACTATGATAGACTCACTTCTCATTTAAAAGTTATGAATATGAAAGTGGATGTATATGTAAGTAAATGCTTAAGTTTGCTATGTATTTACTTATAAAAATGTATTCAGTCTACTTTGTAATTTTGCCGCCGCGCCGGGGCACGCAATTGTTTTCAGTGCGATTAGAATGTAAATATTATGTAATGAATCTAAGCCTGTTTTGAAAAGAGTAATTGCTGAGTTTATTGCCGGCTCTTCTCAGCAAATGCAACCTTCCGAACAGAGTCAGACTTTTCATAAGTTCCTGCGAAGGTCTATTTGAATAAATGATTTTGAATTTTGATGGATATACGGGAAGAGGGAGACCGAAAAAGAGATGGATGGATTGTGTGAAAGATGATATGGGTAAGAAAGGAGTGGATACTAGTATGACGGATAGAAGAGACGAATGGAAGAAGCGTACATATTGCGCCGACCCCAATTGATTGGGAACAGGGCAGGCAGATGATGATGATGAGACTCACTTCTCATTTAACTATCTTATAGGTTATTGTAAGAAGAAAAAAAAAACATGCTTATTTATTAATAATAATAATAATAATAATAATAATTTATTTTGCAGGAAATGTGGTATAACAATACGGTCTTAATATATCTAATACATGGTTCTCACTTTTCACCAGAAACTGGCATGCAAAATTTAATTCAAATACAATTAACACGGTATGCCCGCACTTATAAATTCAAAAATTATTTAAAGTGACAAATTATAATAAAAAAAAAAAAAAAAAATTATAAAATTTACTAGTTACATTATTTAAAATTATTCAAATTAACATTATATAGTAACTGTAATTTGCAGAAAATAATCAAAATCATTCATAAATAACAATGTCAATGTACCTACCTAAAACAATGTCAAAAAATCACAAAGACATATTATCACATTACATAATCCCATCATACTGAAAACTATTATATATATTTAGATTAACTAACTCTCATTATTCCTATACTTAGCCAACAAAATTATGTTTTTGCTAATATTGAAATTGCTATAAATAGTATCTCCCTATAATGTGTAGCCAGCTTGTAGTATCCCATTATAACCTCAATGGATTTTAAATTATAAAATTATATTATGAATGGCGTGCCTGCTCCAGAAATATAACAAAGGTCAACTCATTATAAGGTCGTGTGTAATGGCTTTACCTGTATTTTAGTATATTTATATGTGATGGTTATAATACAGCTCGAGAACTATGGTAATAACGAAAAAAAAAACATTTTAAAATATGAAAACATGTGCTAATTTGAAAACTGTTTTACAAAAAACATAAACCGACTTCAAAGAGTAATCAAATCCTGACCTGATGACAATGGGACCAAACGGGAAGCGTACCCTTCCAAACGAAAATATGATTTTCAAAATCATTTAATAAATGACGGAGTTATGAGGTAAAAACAAACGAATTGAGAACCTCCTTTTTTTGAATTTGGTAAAAATTTAGGATCAAAATAAACTTTAATCTAGAAATAAAATGATGAAATAAATAATTTGTCTAAACTAAACTAAATTCGAAGCGCTCGTGGTGTAGCATAATTAGCCATTCTTTATCGATCGGCAAAGTTAAGCTACGTCTGTCGTGGTCGGTACCTGGATGGGTGACCGTCTAGTGGTATTTCATATCGAGCGTTTCCGTGCTTCGGAAGGCACGTAAAGCCGTTGGTCCCGGTTATCACTTAATTGTGATAGTCGTTAAGCCTAGTTGGATGCCTCCTAGGCGGCTTGAAAAATTCCAACAGTAGGTTGACCACTAGCCTACCTCCACCATCCGCAGTGGGCACGCGTGGTGGAGTATCTGCCCATTCCCTTTCACTCTCATTTGTGAAAGGAGGCCTGTGCTCAGCAGTGGGACATTGTAGGCTGATGATAATGAAACTAAATTCCGATAAGTATGACAAATAGGTACATCATCCGTCATAGATGTATCACGTTCGAAAATAATGCACTAAACCTTGATCAATATTGATATCAGAATTGCAGCGGAAACAGTGACGATACAGAGGGCTGGTAAAGTCCAAGAATGAATGTCCTAATGAATAGAATAATTGACGGAAATGATATCACTTAGTAGGTATTTTGTTTTATCTACCTCCATGCTTTGAATATTCAAGTAAACAATATGTATACGTATATATAGAGGTATAATACATTCGGTATTGTCAAGTTTAATTTTATCGAAATTTAATTTTAAAGCGATGTCACCATTTGTAGTGACGTCATTATGTCGTGATGAAGGTCTTGCGTTCGCAGCTTAAAATGAGCTTGAGCTTTCAGTAATGAAAAATGTCATAGTACGGTGATAGGGTACGTTATAGTACTCGCATGCCCATTATATTCAAGCGTGTCAGTTGGCGGCAACAACAGATGACATATATGTATCGCCTTATCATTTAGTAGTTGACACATTAATAGTGCTATGGTATAGGGCGCTTGACGGCCGCTTGCACCCGGTTTGCGATTTTCACAATAGATGATTGAAAAAGATATTGGACACTTCATTGCTATACCAAATCATTAAAAATGTACAAAGCGCGTCAAAGTTCGGGAGTTCGGGGCTCGTGACGTCCCTTTAGAGTAAAAACTGCATAACGTGGCGTCACGCGGAACTTTAAATCATGATTTTTTTTGTTATATTTTTTGATAATATAAATTGTACGTAGTATTTATATACTCTGAGATATAAATGACGGACTTTTTTTTAAATATTTTTTTCATTAAAATTTTCAGTCATGTAGGCTATTCACTGGGCACGGTATCGTCATTGTTCTCGTTTCTACATGGCGCGTGGTGCTCTGTGGATTTAGCAATAGGTTACTTTCTTGAAAAATACTATTTAGTCCGTCATATTGATTATCAAAAAATATTAGACACGTATTTTTTCTTTTGTCAATTTAACTAAAAAATACGAGGATATGGTTTGTTGAAGTTCTGCGTGACATCACGGTGTAGTACACTTTTTACTAACAAGTGACGTCACGAGCCTCCACTCCCGAACTTAGTCTCGTCGAGCTTTATCTTCGTCAATTGTTAATGATTTGGTAAATCAAAAATTATTTTTTACCCAGGAAACATCCCAATTGCAAATTAAATTGCAAGGTAGTTGTTGCCATCCCGCTTGTAAGCCTTTTGACGAAATAAAAACACATATTCACGCAGATGATGATTTATATTTGTATAGAAAAGCTTATTTCGAGAGATGTACAGAGATAATGAAACATACTGAGATATTTCAAGATATTTATGAGCGGAATACTAGTCTTATAATAATTTAATAAGTTGCTTCTGGCAAGACGGTGTATCTGTATGTGTGGGACGACCACTCGTCCGTGAATATTATATTTTCTTCCAAGAATGAAGAATGCTTGACAAGGTAAAGATGAATCTTCCTTTACTACCACGTTTTTTATACAAAGGCTTTTGATGCATATATTCTAATGGCCTCTAGATCGAAGCCATAACGTGTGAGATTAATTTTCCTCGTTCTAATTACGCTTTTCACGCGTTGACTTACTTAGATACAGTTGAACTGTCACTCATGTAGGTTAATGATTTCCTACATTCCTTCCTTTAATTTCGAGTCAGTTTTCTTTGTGTTGTCAGTGCGATTAGAATGTAAGTATTATGTAATGAATCTAAGCTTGTTTTGAAAATAGTAATTGCTGAGTTTATTGCCGGCTCTTCTCAGCAAATGCCATTTTCCGAACCGGTATTAGGTCAGACTTTTCATAAGTGCCTGCGACGGTCTATTTGAATAAATAATTTTGAATTTCAATCTTTACTCTTTTTCCTTAAGGCGTCAGTCGAATGGAAATGCTTTTTTATGTTTATATGTGTTTATTTTTATGTTTTTATTATGGCTATAATATATTCTAGAACTAACTAATAGAAAGCATCATACGTTTTACGGCGACGATCCGATGTGGTGACGTCGAATACTTTGTAGTGTAAAGATGGAAAGCCGTCGCCAAACACCAACCGGTGTGTACTGGCAACCATAATGCCTACATTTTAATCATCAAAACACTTTTTATCCTTAGCACTTAGAACAAGGGATACGCTCAAGCCTGCTCCACTTAGAAAAACTAGTCTCTTTTAAAACAATATACTAAAAATAAATGTTTGCAAGTTCTGATAACGACACCGAGGCGAGGCGGAGCGCTCTGTTGTTCGACGTATGATACGTATTTGTCAGGTGAAACCAAAGGTGAAACAAACCGTAAACGTTTTCTTCGTAACAGTACAAAGTAAATTCAGTAGGTAAGACATTTCGCCTATTTCAATGGGCGGTCGTATGTATAACCTATGCAGGGGGAAGTTTAAGATGGGTCAGAAGGGGCAGACAGTCAGTAAACCATGACTCAAACCACGAAAAAAAAAACATTTGTTCCGTGACTTAAACCCATGAAGCAAATATCCTCGTTGATTCAAAGATCAATTGGCGTCAAACAAAGAAAGTAAGTAAACGTGAAAACACTCTTTTCTTCTCGGCGACTGTACCGTTTTCGCATGCAAGGTAAATGGTCAGCTGTTAATTATATTCCAAATAATATGGGTGATCTCCTAAGAACGTGTTCCTAATACTCCAAGAGTAGGTAGCTCCTTATGGACCTATCTTTTCCCACTATGTATCTAGAATGTTTTACCTATTTTGTATATAAGTAATAAGAGAATATCCGCAATATTTTCCATTTAATGTAATTATCTTAATCATGGAATATATTGGAAAACAATTTTATGATTAGGTTTATATTATTTTGGGTACTAGGAATAGGTTTATATCTCAAAAAGAGAATTTGTTACGACGTACATTTCGGTTACGTACATTTCCAATAAATCATAATTGGATATTTGCCAATGCATTTCCAATTTAACGATATTTTCATCAATCACGAAATTGAAACGTTATTTTAACTAGCACAATAACTATACAACATCACATTTCTATCATAGAAATAATGAGTTTCATTTGCCAAACAACTTTTAATTTAGAGGGATCAAAAACATTCAATATAGAGCCGCAATTTATAATAGTGTTTGTCTACTGTTTATGGACTTACTTGTTGTACGATGTTAGTGGGAAAATAATTGTCGGGAACGTACAGCGACAATCAAATCACGGCTGTCGACCTCGGCTTGAATACAGAGCTGAAATGCGGTGACATTCTGATTCCTCACAAGTCGCCTCACACATTAAAACCTCGATCAATACATGAAAATAAAAATATAACTTTAAAGCATTTACATTTAAAAAAAAGAACAACGGTTTGCACTCCGGGAGTGCCGGCAGAAGTGAAAACTTGAATATTAACGTTGTGCATTTTTGAAACGAGACATTTTTCACATAGTGTTTTTATACAAGGGAAAGCTAGTTCAAGATACATGTACATAATATAATACTTTTGAATAAGATTTTTTTATTAACAAAAATGGTACCTTCCGGCTAGCTAGAGAATATTATAAGAATTTGAACATAACCCCAGTATAAATACAGTCTAATTTGCAACTACTCTCCCTCCGTCTTACGAATTTTCGATGGTCACCAGACCAGACGCGAGTTTAACATTTTTTACCCATCCCAAAAAAGTGCACAACGCCGCTAAAGAAGTTTTCACTTCAAACAAACGAACTAGTGCGGGTGAACAGTGTGAACACGCGCATTATAGAATTTCGTAGTCAGTACGGTGTGGATAGTGTAACATTAAGCAATAAAATAATAAAGTAACATAATTAAATCGAATTGTAAACTAGTACTTAGCCTTAGGCTACTGTAAACATTTTTTATGATTTTTAAAAGTTTCAAGCGCTCTACTTTTGCTGTAAATTGTAGTATGATTTATTTACTATGTTGTTTTCATTCATTCTGCTATCCCAGTTTTACAATCAAAATGATAACTAGCTTTTTACACTTCACGTATTTCACTTTGTTGTTCTTGAGAACTTATAATCCAATGCATTGTTTAATTTATAGTTTAATAAAGTTAACATTTAGAAAGGATATATTTAAATTTTAATTGGCCATGGCCCCTATACAACTAAGTCGGAAAAAAGTCTGCGGCCCGCCTGGAGGTAAGCGGTTACCGTCGCCTATGAGGTCTCAACTCAAGCTTTACTTATCGACTTTACCCGGTGAGGTCTGGCGACTTCACTAACATTGACGGGCCAGTTGGCGACTCTGGTTAAGATTCCACCTATCGTGCCGCAGGTCATGGGTTTCCCACACAGGACATGCATTTGTGTGCGAAGAAATGCTGGTGGCGTTTGTTCCATACAAACGTAATCCTCAGTTTCCTCTTTGGATAATGACACTAGAGCAATGATTATTTTATCATGCAATCTGTAGGTACCACTGTATGTCCCTCGGTTGTGTCTCCATAAGTTAATTATTATTAGGAGCCTTCTAAAATCACAAAAACTTACCTATTAGACGTCCAACGAACAAATTTGACGAATATAAAAAAAACAAAGGAAAACCGACAGACATAGCCAAAGCCCTTATTATTATGATTCTTTAGTTTTTTTTTTTATCGATCCAGTTTTGTAGGAGAAAACTGGGGATTACGAAATAGCGATTTCGTCTAATTTAAATAGGTAAGTATAATCGGTCCAAGCTGTAGTTGTCTCTATCGCCCTCGGGCGGGATAGCTCTGGCACAGCGCGACAGCAATAGATATGATAAAAACCTATTTTTCAAAGTTCTTGCAGCCATCCTTTACTCTTAAGTATGTATTTAAAAATATTAATTATTAATTAATTTGTAAATATATCAGTTATCTAGTTTCAATGGTATAAGATCTGCTTAGTTTTGGATCAGTTAGCCATGGGTCAGTAGGCTTACTCTCGACGGTCAACTCAATGCCAATCTCAATACAATGAAATTCCAATCCTGCGCAATGTTCGGTACTCTTGACGACATTGACATTGAGATCGGGATTGGATTGCGTATTGGCCGGACATTGAGTTTGTGTTTAGTAAGGTGATCTTTACGGGACTCAGATTACAGACTAAATATACAAATGAGTGAATGAAACGTCACTTGTACGCTTACATATCTATGGTCGAGACTTAAAAAAAAGTAAAGATGTCAAATGTTTATTTACGTTTTACTAGTTTTCAACAAGTTGTTCATAATTTATTACCAATAAAGATTGTTAGGTACGGATTTTAACAATGGTGTTACTTATGTGCTCTAGCCATATCAAACAAATGTTACTTCTATTCACATTCCTTCGACGTTTCAAAGAAGTACGAACGAAAGGTAAGTGCGCCTAAATGTTTATACTTAAAGCTTAACACTAACAAATATTATTCATCCTAGCCATAGCGTAATAATTCAATGTTCATAGCATTAAATTATAACCTTGTTTGTCCTTAGATATATCGTGAAACGTGGCTCGCACTACTCAAGTCCAACTGGAAGCCTTGGTGGAGTTTTTGGAGGAAAATCAAGATGTTCCAATGCAAGGGGGAACTCTTGCGAACCCAACTAGCCAAGCAGGAAATAAAAAGAAAGTGCAGTGAACTCGCCACAACCATAAATGATAATGATTTTGAAGTGTTTGTGTTTACCATAGTGGAGTAGTCCACATTTATTAGTTAAGTATAAGTGATTGTTGCCTAATTAGATGTGATTTTCTTTTGTTGATTTTTAATACTATCTTACACCAATAATGATTTTAATTTAAAGGTTTATTTTGTTTGAATATTACTTTAAACAAGAATCACATTAGTAGTTGTAGGTAAAATAAATAGAAAGCATTGTCATAGATTAAGTTTATTTAATATAATTATAAGGGGCAAACACCATAATGACATTAATTATCATGTATTAGAACCATTAAACATAGTCGGTATATTTTATTATAACAAGGTAAGAATACAGATTATAAAATTGTTGTAATCAAAAACGATTTTTATTTATATACCTATCTAAAAGTACAAACTAAATAAAATATTACATAAGTAGGTATATCTACATGATTTTCCATTTTGTCTAGTAAATAACCTAGCAATAAAAGATCTTAATCTATCTGCGGGCTGTCCACAATTGATGTTCAAGGTTTGGACGAGCCTCTGCACATCTCCTTAGATCTATTGAGGACTTACATCAAGTGTTGGATGGACAGTGCTATGACTAACTTCAAAATTTGGTGTAGGATCTATAGGACCATCAAAACCTTAGCGAGGTGCATTGCATTAGTTATGCTGCACACAACAAGCATTTAATATTGTTGTTGCAACATCACCTATGCCCCAACAAACACCACCATCTATTTTTAAATAGTCCTATTCTCCGCACTCTACTGTGTTCCATGCTGTGCAATGCAATTTTGTGTACTGCTCCTCATCAGAACAGTATCCACTATGAGAGTCATCATATACCCTCTTTGAGCAAAGCCTGTATCTCCTGAAACAATGTATATTTTATGGTTAATATTACATTACAATATAATGAACATAAATTGCTGAGACATAAGCATTCCATGTGTTCCTCCTACTAAGCGCTGATAGCTCCTTGTGGCATAGAAGGACAGTGCTATCAATATCTATCCAAATAGATACACGATGTTGTATTTAAAAACAAAACATAACCACAAATTATTCACGATAATTTTATGATATACATACCTTGTATTTTGAAGAAATATAACTCCTTCTTTTAGGAGTCTGCATTAGGAGCTCTAATTCACTACACAGGATGCCAAATAAATCATTTGTGAGGCGATAATTAGCACGAATCTCATTGTCGGTCATGGATAACGCTTTATCGTTATAACGGGCCATACGGCGCAAATTTCTTCACTGCCGTACATCCATTTGATGGGCTAATCTTAGAATGTTGGATTGCATTCCCAATTGTGACATTTTATTAAGTATTTATTATAAAAACACAAAACTCAATTCTAAAAAAGTTACTCTTTAGCTATTGTAAAATACTCAATGTAAACACAATTCCAACACAATATGTCAGTGTCAAATTTGCTTCAAGAGTACCCATTCTCAATCCCGCGGTCGCAATTCCGATTTCATTTAGTTTACTAAAATGACCACTCAATTTCAAGACAATGTGGCGCTGCTGTCGATTTCAAGAGTACCAAACAGCGTTTCTTGGATTAAAATTGACATTGGGCATTGGAATTGAGTGTCAAGAGTAAGCCTACAGGAATGTCCCAGGATATTTATTTATTTTATTAAGTTATTTGGTTGCGGTATTCTGTAAGGTGGAGGTACTTTCCCAGTCGAGCTGTTCTTTGAGCGAAAAAACGCTATGCTCTATCTTTCTTATTAGCTCTCCTCATTATATATATAGATATTAGATATTTATCCGTCGAAAAGCTCCATTCGCTACTTTAATCACTTTAATGTTTTCTTATAAAAGTTGATTTTGAATTAAATCTTATGAGTAGCGACAACAGAATGAAAACGATTTGAATACTCATCGTATAAAATAATATCTGAAAGTAAAGTTGCGCTGGACTACATTTTAATCTTCACTGAAAGTTCTGTAACACCCTAAAAGTTACCTTTGCAGGCTTTTAAAAGTTTCACAGTAAGATTGATGACCGCAATTCGTTCTGACGGTCGACTAGCACGACTGACCTCGTTCTGCCAACCTTGAAAATCCCATATCATTTTAACAAGTGAAAGGTACTTATTCACCGTCAAATTTATTGTTGTTTTGAAAATAGTGCAGTAAAGTTGATCAACGTATTTAGATGCAAGTGGTGTAGATTGTACAATAAGCATAATCACATGATTATTGATAATTAATTTTAAGATGTAACCATTGTAACAATCACTGGTAAACCATTAAAATAAAATAAATAAAAACTTTCGCCATCGACGGGGAGTCCATCTCACACATTGGAACCAAAATAGTCTCGTAATGTTTCAATTAAGCTTCCTATCGTAGACGCTAAAGCTGTGTGAACCGGTGAGTGAGTAGGTAGGATGCTTGTTTGAACCTTAGTGATATTTAAATAAAGACCAGCCAAGTGCGATTTGGACTCGCACACCGTTCCGTAGAATATTAACTAACTCAAGGTTGCTATGAAAGACAAAAAAGCCAAAAAACTACGTTTCTTGTATGGGTATGAATTTTTAATTTTATTTCGTTTTTTATTTTATTTGCTGTTAAAGCGGCAATAGAAATGCATATTCTCTGAAAATTTCAGCTGTCTAGCTATTACCGTTCATGAGATACAGCTCACTGACTAACAGATGGACGGACAGCGGAGCCTCAGTAATAGGATCCTGTTTGACACCCTTCGGAACCTACGGAACCCTAAAAATAAACAAAAATGTATAGGTATGTATATGGTAAAGTGCTCTCAGAATCGATTATATGGTGAACTTTTTTACTTTACTTTTTTGGATGGCCTAATTCTAAAGTAAAGGGAACAGTGAAAAATGCGCAAAGGATTCACAAGGTCGATTTTGATAAAAACTAAAACGTCTATGGAATAAACACATGATTAAAGTACAGGCCTAATAACTACGAGAAAGGGCACGCATTTAATATCCCGGTATAATATTTTCCAGGCTACATTTATTGTTTGAGGGGCATTTTCACCCCAATCTGGGGTAAAACCATGAAAACCAGCAGTATAAAGCAATCATACAATTCAAAAATACACCATATCAGAGCTGGAGTTCATAACAACATTTCGCAGTCAATTTACACGCAGACTGACATCTGAAGATGACGTATGTCCTGTTAGTGCAATGTTCTGTGCATTATGGTGTGTCACACACATCACAATCGTCGCAACAATGTTTACCATATGAATGGGTGTACCGTATTATTGTCGAGACCACGGCCGTGGCGGCGGCAATTTGACGCCCTTTGACGCCAAAATGACAAATATTGCCGACCCAGTTCTCAATTTGACATGCGTGTGACGCACGTAGCAAAATTTCACGTATGTTTTTGATTTTGGCATGGTTGTGGCAAAGTGTACATGCAATTTGAGCTTGTTTCCAGCCTATTGGCATGATTAATGTGGTTTATAATTGAACCCTTAGTCTGGTGCGGCAATAGCTCACAGCGTTAACTATGTATATACCTACCTATTATGCCGCCTTTTGCTACAATTGCTGGGGAGTATTTTCTCCTTTAGGAATATAATATTCTATGAAGCAAAAAGGATGCATACATTGTGGCATATCACTGTAATGCTTTCTGTACGGATCTGAACTGCAACGGATAAATTCTAAGAAATCCTTAATAGACTTAAACGAAACATCCGTGAATTTAACACAGGACATATCTATCACAAGTGAATAATTGGGTATACAGCTGAATAACAAAATTGGTCACAAGTTTTGGTCACGTATGAATCTCGCATACCTCATGTTTAAACCGAAACAGAAACAAGACAAGCTGAGCTTATGCAAGCTTTGATTGTAAAGGGACACCTTATTGAGATCTATTTTGAAACTTGTTTTCATTATGATAAAGCGTTATTTACTACTAACCACTTCAATATAGGTAACATAAAATAACGTAGATTACTTGTTAATACACATATATAAAAGCGTCGAGGAACAAATACGTTGTTTGTTACACAGAGTTATAAAATGCCTAAAAGAAAACTGTGATTGGCCAGATAACCATTTGGATCATCCAATCGTCGGTCGTTTGTTATCTTGTAGCACTTACCCCAAGATTAGTTTATTACCTAACAGAGAAAAATAGCGAGGTTTATGTGAAATACCTCGCTATTTCTCTACCTATAATACCTCTCTGTGACAATTTTATCAGTTATTATTTATTAAAACGGAAGAACATCAATTAAAATCTACTAAGAAATGATCTTCCGTTTTTTGGTTTATTTAAATGAATCCTGGGGTTAAGCTTGCTACCTTCTAAAATCAAAAATTCATGCTTAATACTAATTTATTGAGTCTTCTTTGTAAGACAGGATAAGATCTAGCCGTAAAGAATGCATGTCCAAGGACCATGGGAACATAGTACGGAATTACTTATATTTAGTTTCCCAATTTACGTTGGGCTCATGTAGTTTATTATGGCTCATGTCCGCCCTTAGTAGTAAGGGTAAGTCTTTACCCGCGGGAGGACGATTAAGTTTCTAACTATGTATGTTAATCAAAGAACTTTGCATGTTACATCGTCTTTATTTATACCCTTTTATTATTATAATATTGACAATACACAGTATACTTGTTTTCTCTCCACGGGCTAATAATGTTTCCGGGGTAACTATTATTTATGTTATAGGTTATCTACCTACGTAACCAAATCCGTTCAGATGACTTTCTAATATTAGTAGGACTCCTTTCAATATCTACTATAGTTTATTTTGTGATTCATCACATATTAATTAATTTATTTATATTTTCAAACGTTTTTTAACCGACTTCAAAAAAAGGAGGAGGTTCTCAATTCAGTTGTAAGTTTTTTTTTTTTTTTTTTTTTAAGTTTGTTACCTCATAACTCCGTCGTTTATTAACCGACTTGGAAAATTATTTTTTTGTCTGGAAGGGTACACTTCCCGTTTGGTCCCATTGTCATCAGATCAGGATTTGATTACTTCTTAGTGTACTTTGAAGTCGGTTTAAGTTTTTTGTAAAACAGTCCAATTATTTCCATACAACATTCCATATTCATGTATTATCATAAAGCTTAGAAATACTTATGATTCCATATAAATTACGTAGCAAGTATGTTACAATTTGTGGTAGAACACTATCCGGGTCAGTTATCGGAAGCCTAGATCTCTCTCTATAAATCCTCTGCTGCCAACTGACTCTGCCCATAAAAATAACTACATACTCTGAACTGACAAATTGAATTCCGATAGCATAACGTAGTACACTTTTATGGGGTAGGTGTAGTATAATCTTAATTCTGTGGTATATGTGGGAATTCCTCTAAATACACTATATAAATATGTGTACCTATTGTGGGTCTATTAATACCCTGGGGCTTTATATGAGTTTAACAGTAGTGCACGTTGTTTTCCCATGATATATAATACCCCTGGTGTTGCAAGTGTCCATAGGCTACGGTAACTGCTTACCATGAGGCGGGCCGTATGCTTGTTTGCCACCTTATATGAGTTTTCTGTCACAAAAATCTTATCTTAAATGAATGTAACTTGGTAAATTTTTTACTAGGCTTTTAAACTTAAATACAATATACTACATATATACATAATACTAGAACACAATATTTCTGTTTATCTTTTCTTTGATCAAAACTGATGAAAAAGTTTTGGGAACATAGAGATAGAATATAAATAGAGCGATTGTACTAGAGTATGAACCTTAACACGGGTACGATCAACGCAGCCGCAACATGAACTGTGCGTTCATAGTTTGAACGACTAAATACATATTACCGAGAACAAATAACATGGAAATCTTACCCCCTTATTACAAAAGAAGTTTTACGAGTCACTCGGTCACTGTCTAACGTCATACAACAAAAAGAGACGAGGCTATATTTAAACCTAGCTTTGAACCACGTTTCGTAATAAGGCGGTTATAGTTTATTTTACAGTTAATTTATTAGAGTATGATATATCAATGAATGCATTTTCTTAATCTTATGGTGCGTCCATGCTACGCGAATCGAGCATGAGCTGAGCTACGAACGAACCTACAACGAGCACGATGCGAATCCCTTTGTTCGTGAAAAAACTGTCAATCGCGCTCGTTCGAGGCTCGCAAGCCGGTCCACGCTACGCGAATCGTGCTCGCAGTGTGCTCGTTCGTGGCTCGGCTCGTGCTTGGTTCGCCAAGCATGGACGCACCATTATATGCAAACTGCTCACGCTTCGCACAAGGTAATGTTGTTAACGCTATCACTCTATTAATATTCTATCTCTATGGGTGGGAATATTATTAATAAAGAAAATAATGCCAATAATGAATGCTAGTTTTAGATATTTTCTGATTAAGTAAAACAGGGAAAAGGTTTTGTTAATTTGGTTTCTTGGATGCTCCAGGGTTGGCAATCGACTAAATGGTGGAGGTTTTATTTCCGAAAGTGGTCATGCACGTCCCACACTAATTATATGTCTGTGCATTTTACTTTTTATTTTTTTGTTCAATCCTACTCGTGGGATAGTTTCCATTACTGGAAAAAAGATTAAGATCCTAACTAGAAGTTTATTATTTTCAATTTGCCATTCCAATGAAAGATATGTCTAACATAACTACCACAACTTGCGTTACTAGAAAATGAGGTGTTTTATGTTTCGTACCTGGGTAAGATAGATAAGATAACATTTTATTGATGGCACAAGAAAAACAGTTTTACCATCATGTGTCCGTCTGTCTGCTTTTTAGGCTTCGGATATAAACAAAATAAAGATGAATGCATACGGCAATAAATATTAATAAAGTCTTTGATCAGTCTTGGACAATTAATTTAATTTTATTCAATCGACGAGTCGGTACTTTAGGGTTATATAAACATGAAATAGAGCCAATAAAAATATTGTAAAAAATACTGTTCATGCCCGGTGTCACCCGGGTGAAATATCCGACTTATCCGTTACTTACATTAGTTACTTATCCCTTTTTTAAATAAAACTATTCCACTTTTACCATGCAATATTCTTTCTCAACCGTATGTGCCAAGCGCGCTCTATCAGCTATTAGTCGCTTGACTCCGTTCATGCGATTAGTAAATAAAAAACAAACTTACTTTGAGAAAGTTGCTTGTTATCATGATTACAATCGTATGTACCAGTCACTAATTACCAGTCGCCCAATAAACTATATTTATACAAAAATACTGAAGAATCTATTCATAATGTTAATTGCTTCTAAGCTGTGTTCGGAAACCCAATATAGCGAGGCTTGATTCGCACTTGGCCGGTTTGCTTTTAAATAAGGAGTAGCACTATAATTAAAAGCAATAAAAAGTTTACTGAAGCTTTGAAACAAACCACGCTGTAATACTTATTTAATAACGAAATGGAGGTTGAACTCTTGAGGAGGTTGAGTTCTTGAGTCTTGACATGAAGGGGATTATTGCTTCATGAGTGTGGACCATTATAGTAACTACTAAGCCATCATAATAGTGAGTCTTATTAAAAATGGTACAGAAAATGTGTCAAGAAATAAGAAAAATAGCTATTTTCGTTCAGATTACTTCAGATGCGTGTCACTGGCCAAACTTGGACTATCATATGCCGCGTGACTAGACAGTAAAGCAATATAACTTATAACATTAAAAATAAAATCCAGGTAGGTAATATCATCATCATCCTATAATGTCCCACTGCTGAGCACAGGCCTCCTTTCATAAATTAGAGTGAAAGGGAATGGGCAGGTACTCCACCACGCATGCCCACTGCGGATCGGTGGAGGTAGGCTAGTGGTCAACCTACTGTTGGAGAAGCCGCCTAGGAAGCCTCTAACTTAACGACTATCACAAGATAACCGGGACCAACGGCTTTACGTACCTTCCGAAGCACGGAAACGCTCGATTTGAAATACCACTAGGCGGTCACCCATATATACGGTACCGACCACGACGAACGGCTAATCATGCTACATCACGAGCGCTTCTTAGGTAGGTTACTTAGGTATTATGTGACCGCAAAAAAAAACAATAAAATAAATAAATATCCTGGGACATTCCTCACACACGGTCATCTGATCCCAAACTAAGCAGAGCTTGTACTATGGAAACTAGATAACTGATATAATACATAGGTATACTACTTTTTGTTTGTAAATACATACTTAATATACATAATTACACCCAGACTCAGGACATACAGAGATGTTCATACACACAAATGCATGTCCTGTGTGGGAATCGAACCCACGACCTGCGGCGCTATAGGTTAAAACTCCATGTCTCAACCAACTGCGCCAACTGGCCCGTCTACTAAGTAACCTAGTAAAGTAATTAAACTAGTTCATCAAACTAATTATCTCTTTATAAAAAGGTATATTCAATATTTAACTAATTACAAATTAGAAAACCGTATAATGACTCGATATTGAATAGTTCGCGATCAAGTTCTCGATTCGTATGAGAAGCACGTCCGCTATACGGGCAGGTTGTTTGTATCGATTGATCCGACCGCTAAACCGGTCAGAATAACCGCACTAGAATGAAAAATAAGAAAGGGACACTTTTATGAGTTATTGGAATTTTCATTGAAGTATTTCTTGCCTAAGGCATGTGTTCTTTATTAGTAGATTTTTATGTGTAGAGTTAAAGAATTTCGTGCTTGGAAAAACTTTATCTTTGAAAGGTCAAGTTCACTTGCAAATTAATTGCCTATAATTAATAATTGGCCCTTAATTATGGCCCAAATATGTGTACCTATCTATCAGTATTATATTGCTCCGCGATTTCAACCGCGTTCCTGAGGGAATTTATGTTTCCCCACGGATAAAAAGTATTATGCATGTTAATTTATGTTATAATCTACCCATTTGCTAAACATCTCGATTGGTTGTTAAACTTTTACAAAATTCCAAACCCGTTTTTATTCTGAATTGAATTTGCAAAAATCCTTTCTTAACACTTACCAATACCACAGCCTACACTCCCTATATGGAATCTACCTACCATATAAGCTTTTAAACACGCATTGCTCACGCGTTACCGATCCTTCCCCCCTTATGAGTTCTGGCGACTTTACTCACGCGCAGGAACACAACATAAAGTTACTTGGCTATGGTATTCTGCAAGGTTCGTAGGTCGGGCTGCTCTTTGTACGAATAAACGCTTTGCTCTACCTCTCTCATTAAGTGGTATTTTGCTTTTATATATATAATATGTTATGTATGGTTTGTTTGTAGCGAATTAGTTTCTATACCATTCGATTGCGTTGAACTGGTGCGTTGTGCGCAAACACTCTGGCAATTAGCTATTTAATTTTTATTACAGACTTCTAAAGAAGTAATAGTTGGATTCTCAAATCGTCTGCTTTTTATGGATATGATTGATTTATTTCAGTTTTTTATAGCAAACGCATTTGAATGAAGTGTTCGCTTTACAGGCTATTTTAATTTAATTATCTAATATTGTAAAATTTATTATAAGATAATTTAAAAAAAAAATATCCTTGCTGAGTTTCTTGCCGGGAGTCTTCTCAGTTTAAGTGTATTACGAACCGGTGGTAAAATCAATTGTAACGTTCGTAAGTGCCTTATTAGGGCCTATATTGAATAAACAATTTTTGTTACTTGCAGGCCTTCTAGGCGGCTTGAAAACTCCAACAGTAGGTTGACCACTAGCCTACCTCCACCGATGCGCAGTGGGCACGCGTGGTGGAGTATCTGCCCATTTCCTTCCACCCTGATTTGTTAAAGGAGGTCTGTGCTCAGTAGTGGGACATTATAGGCTGATGATGATGATTGGCCCCTGGAGCGACCACAGCAAACTGGCAAACCAAACTATGGGCGGCCGGAGGGCTATAAAAATGTCTAAATCTGTGGATTTTTTTTGCAAATACTTAGGTATATTTTATAGAATAATATAACTCAGTTTTGAGCACACCCTGCCCGCGTCCCGAACATATTCCTATCAAAATATTTAATCAAATAACGAAATTTTATCTCAACAATAACCCAAAAGTTACACAAATAATTGTTTTATAACAGACGTAATAATAAAGGATTTTGTTGTGAACTTTCTTGAATTTGATGACAGCCGGGACCTCAATGAGTGCTTTCATCCTCCTGGTCCCAAAAAATCAATTAACTGCTTTTGCTAGTATACAATAAAGGCAGTATGAAGTACTAGCTTCCACCCCCGGTTTTACCGCGCGATTCCAAATATAAATAAATAAATAACCTGAGACATTCCTCATACACGGTCATCTGATCCCAAACTAAGCATAGCTTGTACCTACTATGCAAACCAGATAACTGATATACTGCATAATATTACTTTTTGTTCGTAATTTATGAGAGGTAGAGCATAGCGTTTATTCGCTCAAAGAGCAGCTCGACTGGGGAAGTATACAGAATACCGCAGCCAAATAACTTTATGTTGTGTAAAGTTGTGTTCCTTGCGCGTGAGTAAGGTCGCCAGAGCTCATTGGGGAGGGGGGAAAGGTCGGTAACGCGTGAGCGATGCTTCGTGTGTTGCAAGCGTCCATATGGCTACGGTAACCGCTTACCATCAGGTGGGCCGTATGCTTGTTTACCGACTTAGTCGTATAAAAAAAAAAAAAAATACATAACTACTTAATATACATAATTACTTCCAGACTCAGGATATACAGACATCTTCATGCATGTCTTGTGTGGGAATCGAACTCACGACCTGCGGCGCAAGAGGTGGAATATTAACCAACTGCGCCAACTGGCCATATCTGATTTACTGGGGTAAAAAACCTTATAGTTCAGTCCTCACAGCTCAAACCGCAGTAAATCTTCTTTTGTAATAAGAAGGCATCCGTCTTTTTACATAAGGTTTTAGTCAAGTCTAGTAAAACCCTATCTAACATAAAGAGCTAGCTTATCTCAAAACCTGGGTTTTACAAGACTCGACTTAAACCTTCTTTTATAAATATTTCACGCAAGTTCCATATTCTATAACTAAGGAAGTAAAACCACAGAGCTAGTTCAAACACACGTTCGAACATCATTGTTTTATTTTATTTTGTTTTTGTTTATTTTAGTTTTTTTTATTTTAACATATTTTATCATGAATTCGATAGAATCAGTAGAATTATAACACTACATACTATTACATTAATGTACAGTCGAAGACATAAATACGTATACACTTTGTGAAATTCAAAAGCAATTATCTCACACTGTATAGATTCAAATGTTGATATACACAAATTATACAAATATATGTTAAAAGATTATGCCTGCATAGTATCTCGCAATTTTTTTCAATAGTTAAAGAGAACATCATTGTTGAATTTCACTAAGTGTATACATATTTATGTCTACGACTGTACGTATCTCTGTGGTCTGAACAATAGAAATTGATTATGGTGTTGATATTCAAGGTCTATTACGTAATAATTTTTCACCTTGTTTTCACCCTTTATTTTACGCCTGTCAATCATTTTTCACGCCTCCTATACCGATAATATCGTGTTGTTTGGTCGAATATTTAGAGAAGTATAATAATAATAAAAAATATTAGGTAAGGTTACCATTATGAATATTATATAATAAAGCGGAAGAGTTTTTTGTTTGTTTGTTTTTTACGGGCTAATCTCTGGGTCGGGTTCTAAAAATTCTTTAACTAATAGGAAGCTACATTGTCCCCGAGTATTATAGGCTACTTTTTATCGTGGGAACGCGGGTGAAACCGCGCGAGACAGCTAGTTATGAATAAAGCCTGGTTACTTTTTTATATAAATATTCTTGAGCACTTTACACACACGACCATCGGATCTGTATTGCAATGAAAATTGGATATAACGGATTACTACATAACTATAAACTACTATATTACTACATAAATATATAAGCAAACCAGCTGCAGTTTGAGCAGTCACGTCCTCTTTTTATATAAAGAAAGAAATAATATACATTTATTTTTACACATACATACGTATAAACGAATGCATAAAAGAAACAGATAAATAAAAAGTAAAAAAACTGGAGGGTTCTGTACAATATAACTAACTCAACATTGTTATAAAAAAAAACGTAAAAAAGAAAAACGTCTCTTGTGGCGGCGCCACCTATATATTTTTTTTTTTTTTTTATTTGTTGTTATAGCGGCAAAAGAAATACATATATTCTGAAAATATCAGCTGTCTACCTATGAACGCTCATGACATACAGCCCACTGACAGACAGACGGACGGACGGACGGATAGCGGAGTCTTAGTAATAGGGTCCCGTTTGGCACCCTTTCAATAATATGTATTGTGTGATGTCGAAAAAGCATTAGACTCAGTTTTACTCCAAGGTATGTGGACTATGTGGTATAAACCTCGGAACTGATTGTCAGTCGAACCGTTTACGACATCACGAAAAATTTTAATAAATTATATATGCATATATATAAAATAAATAACACTTTAAGCTGTATGTATTATATTAAGTTAAGTTTAACCAACCGATGAATATGTATGTATCCCGGGACCCGACCCTATAAGGCTATAGCTAATTCGTACATTAGCATGGTATTAATTACTGGGCACACAACGCAAACCGTGTTGGAGCTTAGTTGAAACCACTCCGATATAGGCTAACTAGATTTATATTCAGCCAGCACGAAAACCGATATGTCTGACTCGACGGGCGACGGGAAAGTTATTTGCTATCAGAATTTTGTTAAAATAATTTGAACTTGTAATTAATAACCAAATCTAATTAAAATTGTGAAATTACGTAATACTATATTATTTTTAAGTAATGTACAGTCAGCGGTAAAAAAAACATTAGTATCGTATCACATTACGCAATTTACAAACTTCAAGAGAATGATAATAGATTATGTGTAAGAGAACCAAAGGGAGCATTTACTTTTGACTGCTACTGTCGGTACTGTAGGGGAAGATATTGTAAATAATGCAATGGTCATACTGGTAATGATAATCAATATCTTTTGCCCCTGATGTTGCAAGCATCTGTAAGCTACGGTAAACTCACCATGAGATTATTAAGCATATCTGCTACCCATAAAAACCATTTAGTTATGGTTATGGTATCGTAATGCCTATTATTAACATGATTTTATTACTTTCTAGCCGCGGTTTCACCCGTATTTCCCAGGTATCGTATGTTTTTCCGGGATAAAAAGTATCTTTTCTGATAATCTAATTTCATCTAATTCAGTTCAGTCGATTTTCCGTGAAAGTGACAAACATCTTAATTTAAATTAAAGTAGTAAAAATGTACGATAAATACTTGTACGACTAATTGCAAGCATAATTAATTTTAATGTAATTTTGCACACGGCGGGCCCCAAGTCTGTTATTACAATTGTATTTGAAGTATCACTGGTGTGAAATTTAACAGGTTTGTCAATTTTTATCATTTGTCAAAAATCATTGTGGATGTAGACAACGTTAAATGGCTCAATGGCAGTGGAGTTGTAATTGGGATCAAGTCAGAAGTGAAATTTTCATCGGAAGAAAAATTGGCAGACTTGGGCCCATGACAACCTGCGCCTGCCTAGTTGGAAATCGTAAATTTTTTCAATTAAAGTTGAGCACACTGAATACAAAATTGCAGTGCACATGTAGCAAAGATATTAGTATGCAAACGAAAGGCTGGCGTTGTCCAATTAAGTTTGATTGGTCCAATGTTAGACAAACATCAGTCTTTTGGACTAGTATTATTTTACAGCAAAAGTTTATGATTTTCACAAACTAGATCGTTGTAGTCCAGTCACGCAATTCGGCTTTTAAGCCACGTGTAGAGCGGACCCATTAACACAAAAATGTTTTTTTTTAATTCCTGGTACAGGCAAAAGTTATAATTGGATTTCAGTCGTTACTATTTCCACATGTCTATCGGTTGACTTTGCAGCTGAAAGTTAAATGTGATTTCAGGAAGGTTTTAGGACATCTTTTTTTTAGGATTTTTAAATAAAACAATTATGCTATCTTTATTTGAGCAATATAGAAAAAAAGAGAAATCTATTTCCCATTATTGTGGCATGTATTTTATTCCAGAACATTAGATAAATAATTGGACTGTTTTACAAAAACCTTAAACCGACTTCAAAGTACACGAAGAAGTAATCAAATCCTGATCTGATGACAATGGGACCAAACGGGAAGTGTACCCTTCCAGACAAAAAAAGAATTTTCCAAATCGGTTCATAAATGACGGAGTTATGAAGTAACAAACATAAAAAAAACCTACAACCGAATTGAGAACCTCCTCCTTTTTTTGAAGTCGGTTAAGAAAGGCATGAACAACGGAAAAATATTTTTGTAATCTCATGGACCTTATGTTATGATACCTAAAAGTCAATATTGCTTGATATTCCAACGCTGATAGAATTCAAATAATAGCCTGAAACATGTTCCTCAGCAAAATATATTCATCTTGCTTATCTGCAATAAATTTATGCCGGCGGCCAGATTGCATGACAAGGAACGGTAACTATTTATAAACGCCGGTAACTATTATTTTAGGCTAAAACCTTTTTTTCTAGGTATTTACGACAATTTTTGTCTTCATGTCAGTTCTATACAAAATATCTTTTTGTACTACTTTTTATAATACTTACGTTTAGGTTTATATAGGTCAACTATGAATAATTAACAGAAAAATGAAAACATATATAAAGATACTGTTTTAATGAAATTCATAATAGTCTACTAAAAACGTAAAAAGCTTTTATTTATTCAAAATAAAAGGAAATGAATAGGAAATATAAACCATAAAAACGACAGAATTATCTCATCTATCTATTGTTGATTCATCTTTACCAAGACTTTATTATACAGTGCGGCTGCCGAGAGAATGCGTTACTGACACCAATTGCGATGGGACTTACTTACACGGGATGGTTCAGTATTTTCTTAGGCATCGTTGAGTAAAAGTCCTATCATTATCAGATTAGGCGTTTCCGTGACATGGCCAATATTAACAGGATCGTATTCTCACGGCGGCTGCACTGTAGGATATAAAAAGGTGTATTTGGAATTTATATTTTTATCAACGTTATCAATTTACTGCCAGAATATCTTAGAAATATTTTGATATATGGCTCTAAAGGTGAACGCACACTTATCCGAGCCGAAAGAATTGAACGAAATGAATGTTAGAATTCTGTATAATTATGAAATCTTATAAAAGCTCGCACACTCGCCCGCGTTGAATCGACCGAATCTGGATAAGATTTCATATACAAATTCTAAAATTCGTTTCGTTCGATGCGTTCGGCTCAGATATGTGTGCCCAAGGGCCCCGGTATGGCTTAAGACGGCCGTGGCTGTAATTTGGTATTACCACTGATTTAAATAGCATGAATAGGCCCATCCGTCTGTCGGAATGCTCTTGGCCCTAAAATAGCGTTTTGAAGCTATACTTATACGGTGGGAAAAAACTCATCGTATCCCTGGCCTATAATTTCCAATATTGTCATCCCACACTTACTGGAGAAAAGTCGGCTAAAGGTTTTCGTTTCAGTTTACATTTTCCCTATACATCTGCTCTTCCTTAGGCCCCTTACAAAAACCTCTGTAAGAAACCCGTGATTTAATACTGTAACTTAAAAACTTTTTTCATTAACCCAGTAAACTGTTCACAGAGAGATTTCCTCCGTAATCACTCAGACACAGAACTGAGTAAGCAGTAATTAAAACGACATCGTGGGAACTTTTAACCCTACTTTGCTTTGAGTTGTGCTATCTCGGTGTCGTACTGTGCCACATACCTTGAGGATTTAATTAGGTAAATGAAGGGGCAACGGCTTTATCAGTTAAATAAAATAAATGCTTTACATAAAGATAGTTGGTGTATAACCTACTCAAACGCTTTTGACGCCTGTCAATAAGCCCACTTCTGGGGCCCAAGTCTACTATTTCAATTGTGTTCCAATGAACTTTCAGTGGTGTCAAAATTGTGACATTTTGCAGTTTTGATAGTCTACTTACTAACAGAATAGTGTCATTATGGCACAATTTTGACACCACTGAAAGATCATTGGAACACAATTGAATAGCAGACTTGGGCCCCTGGACGTAGTAATCTCCTCGAGGACGCCACACCCCGCCAACTTTTAGGTCGTCAGTTCACGGCCTCAATCTCAGCACCAAGATGCACTTACCCCATCGGCTATTTATGCGTTTATAGATGTGACCAGCCTACTTCTACTTCAACATTCTAACCTCTACAGCTATGTAAACAACCTTGGTTTTCTGACGGAAAACCTCGAGTCTATTTTTATCTACTAGAAAGGTACCAAAGCATTTCTGCAAATAATAGCAAGTAGTGCGATTTTAATTGACGTGCTGTTTGAAGTTCTTTATCTTGATGTTTTTTGAATGGAGAATAATGTGATGTAACTAATCAACCCAACGCATTGTATCCTATCGACCTTTTTGTTGAATTTGTTCCTACAATAGTCGAATAGTTTGTCCAACGCAAACATATTCCTACAAACCTTAAGTTTTTTATTCCAGCAATCAGTGGTCCCACATCAATGACCGATGCATGATTAGCGGCAAGTCGGGTAAAGTACGTAAAAAGTTTTTAGATAGGTAGATTTTGATAGATTCTTCTATAGTTTATTGATAATGTAACTATACAAACCTAAGCCAGTAAATAGTACTAATTACATACCGCGAAAAAATTAAACCACCGAAAAAACTTTTTTTTGTTAAAAAGTTTTTATTTTATAATATTTTGTGGCTATAATCTACTAATTACTACATGCTTAATGTTTGATTATTTTTATAATGTAATACACATCTCGCCATTAAAATCGGTGAGTGAACAATAAATCACCCCTATTTTTCCACCCTTAGGGTAAGTATTTTTTATCCAAATTTATATGGAGCTACATAATCGGACTACTCTATAAAAAGTAATGCGTGATCATACAAAAAAAAAAACGCCTCGACTTTAACCCTCCTCAGTTTTTTCGTCGGTAATAAAAAAAATATACACTTCGACTTGAAAACCCGTCTCCGTTTTGTTCGTCGGTAAAAACCTCCGTTTTTACGTAAAAAAATGAAAAAAAAATTTATGACTCTTATCAGATTATATATTATATAGATTATACTAATACAGCACTCACTAATATATCCCAGAGCTCTAGGTAACCTAGTTGCTTTTCAATTCAGTGGTATTATAGCGCACCATGGACACAAACTGTCAGTCAGTAAACAAACAGGCGGTGGAGCGTTGTGGAGCCTCATTAAAAATTTATTTAGTAACTAACTTAACTTGCAAGATATAACGTGAAATTGTCCAAATACGGATAATACCTACCTACAGCCCTACTGAATTCTTTTCTATAAAGATATATTCTATTAAAAGAATGTATAGCCTTTTATATAACTTTCTTTAGATAATCACATTTCTTATCATAGTAACACGTGTTTCTAACAATGACTAAAAATATAACACAATGTAAAAATATTATATTTTCTAGGCGAAAAATATTCAATTTCACCATTTTCATTTGAACCAAATATCCTATGCTAAGCCGTCACAGATAACATCTGCAAAGTTTTTATACACCCACGTCTATGCCAAAAACTAGATCAAGAGCCCATCTGATCCCAAACTGAGCAGAACTATGGAAGCCAGATAACTGATATACTACTTTTAAATATATACGCATAAATATTTACCCCCAGACCTAGAAAAAATCAGACATGTGTACCTATGCACTCAAATGTTTGTTTGAATGCATGAATGTACTTGTGTCTGGGAATCGAGCCCAGAACTTTTGGCGTGGCTTTTACGATACCCAGCCAGCCGACTCGTAAAACCAAATTTTACGTACCTCAATACCTCAGTAACTAAGTACCTCAATGAAATGTGTCATTCAATAATAAGCTAGAATAGCTATTGCTATAAGAAACGTAACAAAAACACACACAATGTTTCACTGTTTCAAGTAATTTCAACGTCTACAGCACTGTGTTTTCACTATATACCTTGCAGCAAGCAGACTTGCCACCATAAGCATCAATGATCGGCGAGTACATTGCTTTTCGGAAGCTCGATGCATAGACTGAACGCTATAACGCGGTTGATTTTGACACCACGACCAAACGCAGCAATTCGCCATAAAGCGATGCAGCCTCGAAATAATTGCTTTCGATATGGCAATCGAACGCAAAAAGCGATGCAGCATCAATGCAGCATCTAAATGATCACTGGTGCTAAAAGTACCACGTGTGCTAGTCCCTCAGAGCTCCAGTTACAAAAGCCGATGTGTTGTTGCATAAATTGATATTGAAAACTAACAACAACTTTGCAACACGACGCTGCTGCTGGCACCATGTTTGTCTTCCATTGTTATTTTTAAAAGCAATTTTCCTGCCAAATAATTGCTTCTCGTCAATAAAAAACAGTTGGTTTCACACGCTAACGGGAACTTTTCAACAAACACTTTTCCGTTTCGACTCTGCAATAACTTGGCCATCAATATTGACGTCAACTTTCTTTGTTGGATGGAGTTGAGTTTTATGAGAATTACCTTAACTTATATTCCTCTCATCATCATCCTATCTTACTAATATTAATAAATACGAATGTGAATTTGTTTGTTACCCTTGACGCCTCAACGACACAAGCAATCGAGATGAAATTTGGCACACGAATATATAATTATATGTATAGGACTCGCGCGATGCCAACACTGCAAAAAATTCTTCACATTGGACCCCACTTGAAGAACTCCATGCTCGGGGAGTTCATTCTACAGCCTGAGCGTCCGAGGTAGGAAGCTCCATGGAAATTGCATAGAACGAAACCATTTCTGTTCCAATGTGTCAGCATCTCAGCATGGACTCCCCGTCGATGGCCACAAAACGTTGAATGAAAAAACCCAGTCAAACGAGTACATAATCATCGTAACATAATCTTGTCGATCTCTAGAAAACCAAATTACCAAGTAATTTCACATTATACCAACGCAGTGTACCGAGAACACGCAAGCTGTAAACCATAATCGCGTGAAATGCTCGCGAATTGCGAATGAAATAGGCCGATAAAGAGATTAATTTGAAACATTTGGTTGCACACATTTACCGCACGGAATTAGCATACTGGCGGATTCCGCACCGCGATACTGATGGAAGCACCTATGTACATTGGATTGTACATACTGAGGAATAACGAGATACAGCCGCAATCTTGCCTGTACCCGTCTTGGGACGTGTTAAGAAATCTCCGCTGAGGTTACCACACGGTACAAAGAACGTTTAAAAATTTTGCTCGTAGTCGTATTACGTAAGTTAGGTTCCTAAGGCTCAATTTACATTAATTGATGCGGAACGGAAGGTAAGCGAAATTTTTGCAACGAAGCATAATTAACTTTATGTCAATTGAATAACATACAAACTAAATACGAGCCAAAAAGCGAGGAATTCTCGAGAATGCGCGAGGATTCCCCGAAAGACGCGCGACCTCTTTTTTGGCTCGTATTTAGTTTGTATGTTATTCAATTGACATAATGTTCATTATGCTATATAAAGTCCTAATAAATTAGTGAATTTCCTCTTGAGGGATGAAATTATAGGTCATTAGTAATCAAAAAACAATATTAGAAAAATAATCCGTGGAAAAAAAAAACAAAATTCCGAAATTGAACTTAATATCAGTACAAAGTATTGATTTAAACATTTATCTAGAAAAAATACACACGGATAATTTTTCTAATATTATTTTTTGATTACCAATGACCTATACATTCATCCCTCAAGAGAAAAATCACTAATTTATTAGGACCTTATATGTACAAGTCGCTTCCCTTCTGTTCCTCGGCAATTTAATGCTTCAAAACAAATGACGATTAGCAGATTCTGCAAACAAAGTATACATGGCAAATAAAAATTAGAAAATCATCTACATGTATTCAAAAACATCAAAATTCAAAATCATTTATTCAAATGTAGGTTGTGTTACCTGTAATTGAAATTAATTTTATTAGCCAAGCGGGGTTTTTGTTTAATAGCCTTATCAAATGGTTACCCTAAATTCAAAGATGTATGTCATGATCTGAGCTATTTATTGCAAACGTTCAATTTCCGATTTACGGATTTATATTACAATGTATCTGGGGAAATAGGGGTTAATAGAGCTGAGCTTCATATACATACCTGCTTTTCAAATACCAGTGAAAATGCAACGTGTATTTTGTATATCTGTTAGTACCCATGTTACGTTATAAGGTAAGTAGTACGACTGCAAACCTGCGAAATCAATTTGTATTGAATTTTACTAGAAGACTTTCAGAAACCTGTCTTTCCTTGATCGTAGGTAGATACTGCGAAAATTGCGAACTGAATACCTAGTAGTTACTAAATCATTAACATTTTATACTACAAATAAGATAATCTTTCAGAAATCCAGCTTGTATAATTACTAAACTTATCTGTGAGGGAAGTTTCCCTCACAGATAAGTTTATAAATAAATAAAAATTATCCTGGCACATTCCTCACACACGGTCATCTGATCCCAAATTAAGCAGAGCTTTTACTACGGAAACCAGATAACTGATACAAATACTACTTTTTTTTGTAAATACATACTTAATATACATAATTACACCCAGACATGCAGACATGTTCATGCACACAAATGCATGTCCTATGCGGGAATCGAACCCACGCCAACTGCGCCAACTGCGCCAACCGTCGAAGTTTCCTTTTAGTTGATTATAATAATATGATACTAAACTTTCGAACACAATCTCGCGGATCATAAGGCATCATAAGCCTTGCAGTTGCAGGCAACTTACCGGTGGATGAGACAGGCGGGCGACAGATTTTAGAAGTTTAATATAAGTAAGAGTACAACTTAAAGTTGTTGTGTTACTTTCTCGTCGGTCACCGGGCGTTACCCGCAAACTTTTACTAACTTGACATTATTATGCGATGCCCCACTTTGCACATGCGACATGTAAATTTTGACCAGTGATGTCATGAATGTTTAATATAACGTTTGTAACAGTGGTTAGCCCGCCCCCGCCCCGAAGGTATTTGTTGGATTTATCCAGCAGTTTGTCGGCCATTGGCAATGAACCTGTGAAATGGATCGTTTCTTTATACCGAGCGGTATTTCAGTAATACTATTTTGAGAGAGGTAGAGCGAAGCGTTTATTCGCTCAAAGAGCAGCTCGACTGAGGAAGTACCTTTGACGGGCCAGTTGGCGCAGTTGGTTAAGACGTGGAGTCTTAACCTATTGCGCCGCAGGTCGTGGGTTCGATTCCCACACAGGACATGCATTTGTGTGCATGAACATGTCTGTATGTCCTGAGTCTGGGTGTAATTATGTATATTAAGTATGTATTTACAAACAAAAAGTAGTATATGTATTATATCAGTTATCTGGTTTCCATAGTACAAGCTTTGCTTAGTTTGGGATCAGATGACCGTGTGTGAGGAATGTCCCAGGATATTTATTTATTACCTTCACCTTACAGAATACCGCAGCCAAATAACTTAATGTTGTCTAAAGTTGTGTTCCTGCGCGTGAGTAAGGTCGCCAGAGCTCATAGGGGAGGGGGAAAAGGTCGGTAACGCGTGAGCGATGCTTCTTGTGTTGCAAGCGTCCATATGACTACGGTAACCGCTTCTCATCAGGCGGGCCGTATGCTGGTTTACCGACTAAGTAGTATATAAAAAAAATAAAATTAAAACTTCTATTTGTAGCCTAAGCTGTTTCTAAATGAAAAAAAAAACCGTTTAGATCACGATCTACTGTAAAATGGTGTACACTATTGGCTGTTTTCGCAATTGAAAAATCCTACATTATATAGATCCACGTCGTAATGGGTGAATTGATTTGGAATAATCTTGGCATATAGATAGATGTCAGTGGAATGAGGCCCTACAATAAGTGAACCTGAGTGTTCTACCTCTGGACTTCAAATTAACACTACTTCTTGGGACACCTGTATAACACTATCCTATATACTTTTTTGGTGGAAGTGGAATATAAACAGGTACATAAATAGAGGTTATTTTTTGTTAGACTACGAAGTGTGTAAAAACATCAAGCCCTTTGTAAAGCTGCAATGCCAATTTACGAAAACATTACCAACTTCGTAAATATTCAATGCATAGTAAAAGTCTGACATCTAAGAAATGATGTCATGTCACATTTATTCAAAACCTTTAAGAATTTCCACGCGACTGGTCTCATACCTTGAAGCTTGAAATAATTGTGAAAATGTATTAACATTTATGTATAACAATTAAATTTTATAACTTATTCACTTTAATGTTGACTTGAGAACCAGGTTCCCTTTCAGGTATTGTGTGCTTACCACCTTCAGCACTTGCTATGGCTAGATACGGGTCAAACACAAGTTTGCAAATGCTAGAAGGTTTCAAAATGATAAAATAATCTTTATTTCATTAACTTCGATATTTCATCAGCACGTCTTATATTATGATATATTCTTGAGAGTACATAACGTGTACATGTCATGTCCATTGCGTGCCTCTGATTGATCATCCTCTACATAACCCTCACGTAGCGTAGTAATCAACTGAATATCCCTATCGACCTTGAAAAGTATCAAGTTCAACTTATTAAAATATTCCTTTTGAAGCATGATAAATTTAATTAAAATGAAGCAAGATAAATTAAATTAATTTTGAATACCGGCTCAGCTGGATGGCTTATTTCTGATGGTTTTGTATAGTGGTCTTAGCATTGAAGGCCTTATTCACCATTATTCACTGCCAAGATATATTTGACTGGTTTGTCTATTAGGGTCATGCAATCCATTATAGGCTTTGGCATTATAACTTAAGTGGCCTACCACTACCCATTTCAATTAATATAATTTGTTATTAGATCTTATCTTATCTTGAGGAGGGGACGAGAAATAACTCGGACACTTCGACCCATTGGGATCTATTGTGGTCCCCTAGATAACTTACTCCTCCTCGGTCTCGTTGAAAACTCTTTTCATGAGTTTAACATCGAGGCTAGGAGATAGAGCCTATTGTCTTCGAGCGTTTTGGATATCCAATCCCTAGGCGACTCATCCGCTTACCAGCCAGTGCATCGCATGTGCACAGAAGGTGCTCCATGCGTTCAGTATGTTCCCCACACAACTTCCTACTAGACCCATCTGCATGTCGTTGGTTCCAAAGTGCCCAGTAAAGGCCCCAAGCAGGTAGCGGATTTACATGTAGCTTGGATTTTGTTATTATATGAAGTACAGGGAAATTAAGATGTTTGATGATATTAAAAAAAAAACGAGTGCGAGTAATGGAGAGGATTCCATACCATACTTATTATGTCATTTTTGCGAGCACTCTCCAATCCATTCTAATTATGAGTTTGTCTTGTGATTATTACATATGGGATTTGAAATTGAGATTTACCTTGTCACCAAAAAAATCCTTCCTCCTGCCAAAAGACCTCATTTCGTGCGAAATATCAAAACAAATTGGGTTACCGGTATGTACCCTATTTCTGATGAGTCGTATGGAAAATACGCTTTTAACTAGAAACTTGATATTTTACGTTATTATGATGCTTTAGGCCCTGAAAAGAGCGAATTTTGAAGTAAAAAATGTTAGGACAATAGACCACCCTCGTACAATAACAACCTGCCAATGTTGGTTATACAGCGAAGGCAGAGTGGGCATTTAAGTACCGAAGCTGCAAACCATTATAATCAACATTTCAAGATCAGTCTCCCTTTTCTTCTCATATATTTATAAATTCAAATAGTGATTTCAAGAGACGCACCGCGCTACTCTAACAAAGTAATACCACAGTTTTACTAATGCATAGATTGTAATACTGTGGTAATACTATAACCACGACACGATAGTTTTGGAAAACTTGCGCCCGGCCGTGAAGCTATTATAGTTTTTAACCGACTTCAAAAAAAGGAGGAGGTTCTCAATTCGGTTGTATGTTTTTTTTTTTTTTATGTTTGTTATCTCATAACTCCTTCATTGATGAACCGATTTGGAAAATTCTTTTTTTGTCTGGAAGGGTACACTTCCCGTTTGGTCCCAATTTCATCAGATCAGGATTTGATTACTTCTTCGTGTACTTTGAATTCGGTTTAAGTTTTTGTAAAACAGTCCAATTATTCTATCCGGAATGAGTAACATCTCTTCGTTTTGCTTAGATTCATGCATCTACTAACATTAGTGCGTTCTTCTACGATATACTAAATAGTGTACGTACTACCAGAAAATAAGCTACACACATTTTTTCAAACCATATTTTAATGAACAGAAACCGTCATATGTTTCCCCGAAAAAGCTTAATGTAATACATGATATCTTTGTGGGTTTTCATGGAAAAACGAATCATTTTTAACAGTAACAGTCAGGTATCGATGTCGTCATTTGTATGAAATACGAGACTTCGTTGGCCTGCGAGTCGAGGGGCTTTAACCCTATATTCGTCATTCTCATATTACAATTTTAATGAACGCTTAGTATTTATCAGTCATATTATGAATTGTTCGCAAAAACAGAACGAAAATTGACAACCTAAATACTGTAAAAACTCGGCTCGCCTCAAGAATTGTAGCAAAATGATAAAGATAATCCACATGCATGAGTAATGAATGGGATAAGCTCAGTAGTTGACATTCAATGTCGTAGCGGAGGTCGTGAATTTGAATCGTATAATATTATGAGTTAAACTATAGTGTAGCTATAATATTCTATTTGTTGGTTTGGTGGTTACATGCAACCTCTGTCTACCTAAATCTGTTGGCAAGCAGTCACTCGTGTGCTCTGGTAGCTGCACTACGGTCCTATATACTATTTATTATTTTATGGCTGCTCATGAGAACCAGGATATGCATATTTCATCATCATCAGCCTATAATGTCCCACTGTTGAGCACAGGCCTCCTTTCACAAATGAGGGTGATAGTCTGGGCAATACTCCACCACGCGTGCCCACTGCGGATTGGTGAAGAAGGCTAGTAGGTAGCCTAGTGTTGGATTTTTCAAGCCGCCTAGAAGGCCTCCAACTAGCTTAACAACTATCACAATTAAGTATTATATTATATGCAAGCTTACCAACTTCGATTACATAATCACTCCACTGTCAGATTATCGTCAAACACGAGCCATCGTTATAAAAACTTAATAACAAAAAGCTATACAATATACAGCTATACAATATGCATTTTAAAACTTTAAGCTCTATTAAACCTGCTTTCCAATACTTAAGAAAATGTCTTCACTTAAGCTTCTAAATGATTGCGATAAAGTGAGAACAGGGAAAGTCTATTACAGATCGTTGTTCGCTCAATCAACTATGTTTCCGCTTTGTGGAGCGTGTTTATTCCATTAAATTGTCGCTGTACATTGTAACATATCGACGACATTTATATATACGCGCAGTTTGCATGGTTTTGCCTTTAAGACTATGCTATCAATAGCATAATATATATAATAATCTGTTCTTTATTTACTTACTACGTAGTATTCATGTATAGTGTGTACCAATTACCAGATTGTATACAGTATTTTTTTCGCTCTACATACCAACAGTAACTGTTTTATAATTTACCTACTGATTAATTTGGGATTTTTTATTCAATTAATATCTGAACTTTTTTATCAAAAATATGATACCTAAGTATAAGAGAGATACAGCAGAGCTACAGGATACTAAAGAGCAGCTTGACTGGGGAAGTACCTCCATCTTACAGAATACCACAGGCGAATAACTTTATGTTGTGTTCCTGCGCGTGAGTAAGGTCGCCAGAGCTCATTGGCGAAGGGGGAATGGGTTGGCAATGCGTGAGTGATGCCTCGTGTGTTGCAATTGTCCATATGGCTACGGGGTGCCGATTACCATCAGCCGGGCCGTACGCTTGTTTGCACTTCGACGTATAAAAAAAAACCGGCCAAGTGCGAGTCAGACTCGCGCACCGAGGGTTCCGTACAAACCTGTAGGTATATAAGTAAATGGTAGTATAGACCTGAGTATTTGATATTAATTTCAATTTATGACCTATTAAAAAAAAACTACTTACTAGATCTCGTTCAAACCAATTTTCAGTGGAAGTTTGCACCGTAATGTACATCATATATTTTTTATAGATTTATCATTCTCTTATTTTAGAAGTTACAGGGGGGGGGACACACATTTTACCACTTTGGAAGTGTCTCTCGCGCAAACTATTCAGTTTAGAAAAAAATGATATTAGAAACCTCAATATCATTTTTGAAGACCTATCCATAGACACCCCACACTTATGGGTTTGATGAAAAAAAAAAATTTGAGTTTCAGTTCTAAGTATGGGGAACCCCCAAAATTTATTGTTTTTTTTCTATTTTTGTGTAAAAATCTTAATGCGGTTCACAGAATACATCTACTTACCAAGTTTCAACATTATAGTTCTTATAGTTTCGGAAATAAATGGCTGTGACATACGGACGGACAGACAGACAGACAGACAGACAGACAGACAGACAGACAGACATGACGAATCTATAAGGGTTCCGTTTTTGCCATTTGGCTACGGAACCCTAAAAATGGTAGCGTGGGGGACAGCTAGTAACATATATATGTTTCTAATAAGTAAATTAACGACGACACTCTCAGAATTTTTACAAACACCTTCAGGAAGGTTTACCTTTCATATAACATTAAATTATGCGTAAGTACCAACAGTTGGAACCCTAATCAAACTCCAAATGTAATAAAAGGTACGTAACGTAGGTCTAGAGTCAGTGAACGGTATTAGGTACACCTATTACCCAGCCCTACATTTTATAAGGTAAATCGTGACCCATGCAAATTACGCCCTAAAGGCTCTTGACTCCAATATTATTCGCCAAACGAATACCTATCTGCGATTTTTATCACAATCTTGGATATAATCGATATCAAGAGGCGTAGCACTAAAAGATCTATCAGCGCTTTTGCAGTCCTTAACCTTATTAACCATTATAATGAGCATTGAAAAATAAACTCGTCCTCCTCCTGGAGATACTTTGCTCAACAGATTCCATAATATTCAAGCATGTCAGTGGGCGGCCCCACTGGAGGATTGGGGATTCTCGTACCTAACTCCATGCCAAGAAATAAACCTAATCTCCTGTACGTTCCATTTGCGCGTAATAACTATAGGCAAAATAGTTATTTAATCAGAGCATGCAGATGTTACAACATGGTCGCTAAAGAGTTGGACTTAGATTTATTTAACACCTCTGCATCCCAAATGAAGCGAATGTTAAATTTAAAAAGTTTTGCGAGGTTTTACCAACAGATGCATGACATAACATATTATATGTGTTGTCTTATCATTTAGCAGGTACTGTTGACACAAGAGCTTTGATCTAGAGTCCGTCTAATACTGACGGCCGCTTGCACTCGGTTATGCGATTTTCACAATGGGCTAGCTAGATGACCAAAAATTCTATTTTTCCGTCTTTTATATTATCAAAAAATATTAGACATGTATTTTTTCTTTTGTCAATTAAACAAAAAAATACGACGTGGTGAAGTACCGAGTGACGTCACGTTAGAGTACCTACGCTTTTTACTCTAAAGTAACGTCACGAGCCCCCACTCCCGAACTTTGACTCTCTTTATCTTTGTATTTTTTTTATAATTTGGTAAAGCAAAAAATACGTGTCCAATATTCTTTGATAATCTAACTGAATCGGACTAATTAGAATTATATTATTTTAACCTAGGAATCATCACTATACACAAACGTATCACTTTTTTAATTCTTTAGAGAATTCTACATAAAAGAACGTTCCAATATTACGTGTTCAATGTACAACTAAAAGCTTTTCATTAAATAAACAATATTCTTTGATAATCTAACTGACGGACTAATTAGAATTATATTATTTTAACCTAGGAATCATCACTATACACGGGGCACGAGTATTATAATTGTTTTCGTCTTTATGTATATGTACCTAAGCCGCTGGGACTCCTAGGCTTGCTCTTTGATAATGCCACAAACAAAAAACATTGTATTATATCTATTTTTTTTATTTTTTTTTATTGGTTTAAACTACTTACTACAGACACGTGGTCCATACTCTTTTTAGATAATATTTTTTTTACAAATTTTATGGTTTATAATTTTCACAATTTGGACATCTTGGTCCGCGCAATAAATAAATTATTCTAATACATTTATACATATCTATACTCTGTTAATTCGTACTATCTAGGATACATATTATTAGCTATTACTATACTATATTTTAAAATTACAAATAATTGTTGGTACGTGGTAATACGCAAAGAATAGCCACATACCTACCTCCGTCCCACCGATCCAACCTACCTCACCCCGCCCAGATTTCAATAGGCACTTCATTTGTTCTAAGCGGAGGGACATATTTTATGTAAGTAAGTACGTGCGCGCTGTATTCTAATTTATTTTTGTAATGAGGTAATGAAATTACTAATTCACGTACACAAACACTATGCGGGATAACGACGTCTTTGTTTCATACATTGTATCTAGAATGGCCGGGGTATGTTTATACCGCACTGTATTATCCTTACTATGTTCATTTATCGTATGTATATAGACGGTATATATATTAAGAAAGTACGAAAGAAAATCTGAACTCAAAAGTTTGAAAATAAATACTTCACGAGGGTGCGATATAGATCCCAGATAAGTTTTAAACTCGGATTTACCACATAATAGAAAAACATCGTGAGAAAACCTGCTTGTCCGATAGGATTTACCAATCTGTTTAGAGTTCACAAACCTACTTACGATTTTACCTACCCCTACGTACTATGCAGTACCTACCGTCACGGAACTAAATAAACTTACGGTTACATGTGCCAATCCTATGCTTCCTCGGGGGATAATCGTAATATCCTGTCGACTTAGAGGTTGACTACTAATAAGAAAATATTTACCTTAACCGAATGCACAATGGTTCTAAGTTAAACACCACTTCGCCTTAATGATACTTCGTCTAGTTTACCATAGTGGACCGTAATGACCACTGCAAAAAAAAGTCTGGGGAGATTCAGTCCGCGGACCGAATAAGCAAAGACCCTTTTATTCGACATAGTACATATAAAATTAGATGATTAAATGAAACAAAAATCCCAACTGCTGATAAATGCTTTTTAAATTAAAAATAAATAAAAGGAGAGAAAAAGGCCAAAAATCTGTAACAAAATATAAACTAATATTTCCCCAATACCTACACGTGCGTACTGTAGTTTATGGATAGATAGATGTTGAAGCCTCGAGTCAAGACGCCGAGCGTCCATATCGAATTTGAGTAGTGTTGAGTGCCATCTGCCCTTAGCGAGGGCCGTAGTAAGCGATATTTCAATAGCACCCTCCGAAGAGGTCACTAGGGAGAGACCAGCGCACTCCAAATTATTGGAAAATTTCACCAACAACAAAGCCAATCTGAGAGGAGTAAGATGCTTGGTCTTTTTACTAACATTGTAAAGCTGACAAGCTGAGTGTCTGGGACATAAAAACTTTAATAAAATTAGCACAGCTGTTGTTAGTCTCGACATCGATAGAATTGTTCTGCAGATGTTTATCAGTTTCCGATGAAACGGGTTGTTGAATTAGGTTTTTATATAGACCAGACACAAACGTATCACTTTTTTAAATCTTTAGAGAATTCTACATAAAAGAACGTTCCAATATTACGTGTTCAATGTACAACTAAAAGCTTTTCATTAAATAAACATTAAACCGTAGAAACTCTGAGCACGAATTGTCTATGAATAAAGGCGCCCCGCCCCGTATTTCCAATTTATACACCTTTCCATCGAATTAGATCTAATCTATATAATTATTTAAAGAATTGCCATAAACTTGTGTCTACGTAATTAGCTCTAGTTAAAATGATTTAAAAGTAAATATGACGTCGTGATGCGAATAGATCCATTTTTCAACGAGACTTTTATTAGAATGAATGCAACTAAACAATAACCTCAAACTTAAACCTTAACAAATGAAAACTTATAAATAAATCTTACTAAATACTTATATAAACTGTGATTTAATATTATTGATATAATTAATACAAAGAGAATAAACTGATAAATCGTTTTCCATTGCACTCAAAAAAAGGGAAGAATTCAAAATATTTGCCATTCAATTTATGATTCGTAAACATTCTTCATTCTTCAGACTCATCTTCAACATTCATATTCCATTTAAATAGGTACTTAAATATATCAGAAAACAAAACAAATAAAGTGCTTAAATCACTCAGACTTAGTGCTCCAACCGAAAACGTATGCAGAAACACGTTCACATTATGTGGTGGAAAATTTAGTTAAAAATACTAGAATGGAGGTTACAAGTGGGTATATTCCATTTATACCTTCTGTTCTATCGCTCGAGAGTAATCCAGACTAAACTTGAACACAATACCTTTGTACTTATGTAAATACATATGAAATTATTTACAAACGCAGATATTATCTGTCTGCATACTAAGGTACTTAGTACTTTGATCTTTATTTCAATACTACAAATTAATATACATATATGTCGGAGAATATAATATGTTGTCATTTATTTCGGTACTTATTCAATTTATTCGCATGGCAACATCGTGTTATGGACAGCTCATGCTGTCAGTGTCAGTCAGTAGTGCGTTCGATCGAGGCTCGATTTGACACTCTTGCCTAGCGTAGCGTTATATTCTCTTTGCTCTTGCCTTCGAGACAGCGACTGCGCCGGGTGTGCGCACTGATTGCCAATAGAACAACATGGTGGACACCGACATCGAACATGTGGATTCTAATCCGTTGGAATCTCCGACATATATATATATATACATCAGGTTCATAATGTCATATAATGTATAGAATCGTCCAAAATAATGTGCTCTATAAAACACTAGCGACCCTCCCGGGCTTCGCATGGGTGCAAGCCACACGCCTACACTGCACCGCACCACGGTATCGCAAATTCTGTTTTTTTTGGTAATTTTAAATCTGTGATATCTTCTAACTTATTAATGAAAATGATTTGCTATGAAGAGCAAATTTTATCTACACTAAATGCCCAACGTATCAAACTTATTTAATTAGATAAATAATAATAATAGTAATAGTAATAATAAGAGTGAATAGGTTTCTTCTGGGTAAGCGTGTTTCATCTTAGGCTTCGTCATCGCCCCTTATGGGCGGGTCAGTGGCCAAACGCAAGCCCATTTAATTAAAAAAAAAAAAAAAAAAGAAGGTTTAATATTACATTGGTAAAAAAAAAATACATTCGAATTGAGAACCTCCTTCTTATTCTGAAGTCGGTTAAAAATAGCTTCGAAAGTACAAAAAAACAAAGCTATACCAACGAAAGCGCCCAAAGTTCTGTTTTTACGAAATATTGAATTTTATGTATATTTCCTGTAGTATAAACCATACGGAAGAAATCATCGGATGATAGTGAAAACCGTACCGTGCATAGTTTAGAAGATCTCTATATAGTGTTGAAAATATTTCAAGATGGCCTACAGATAACAAGGCCTAGAGAGAACTATACATAAATTATATAAAAGGTATAATGTAACGCGCGTACGCGCCATTAGACACAGTTTATAGGCCTTACATAAGTTTAAATTCTATTCCTTAAATGTTGGCAAACGACCTTTGCGTAACCTTTACCTAACCACTCAACTCAAATATGTTCACATGCTCGTATTGAATGTGATTATCAACGTACATCGAGCATGAACTTATAAGGATTATTATGAAAATATTTGAAAAATATACCTCTGATAAAATAGACACAAATAAATAAACTTCACTTGGCAGAAGGTCTACCAAGTGAAGCGTTTATTTAGTTTTAGACCATATAATTTGTGAATCCAGGTAACATTAAGAGCTTATACTACCCCAGCTCAAATCCACATTTTGCCCCCGCTTCATGGCTCGGCCGTGCAGCCCCCGCATCGCGCAGTCGCAACTATCTCACTCGCACGAGTTCATGACACGGCAGCCCGGCAGGAGTCACGCACGACTCACGAGTCGACCGTACGATAGGGTAAATACACAGTTATTTGACCTAAGTATGGAAATAAAATAAAACGATTGTAGAAAAGTACTAAAGCGCCGCACGATAGGGTAAATACACCAGTATTTGACATCTTACTAGATTTCCATACCTAGTTACTACTAGGTATGGAAATAAAATCAAAGAATAGGATAGAATATCATTTATTTGCTTTAAATGTGGTTTTACAAGGTCTTAAAATTTATACAGTTCATTGTTATAGTATTCAGCACATTCAGCTTTCATAATAAGCATGCAAATAGGTACACTGGGTACATTAGGTATAATTATTAAATAAAATACAAATTACTATTAAATCAAAAACACGTTATCAATTTAAATATTCATTTACTAAAATTAAGTATTATACACAGACATATAAGAACAAGGTATTATATTAATTTAATTGACTATGTTAACTTTTTGTCTATTTTACTCACATGTCAAATACAATTTAGCCTACGAACAACGAAAAAAAAAAAACCAAAAACCTATGTCAAACAATTGTACCCATATAATTCATTAATATTATAGACATTTTGGGATTTTAGCCACTGTATCAATTTACATTTAAAACGTATCAGTGGAAGTGTTTTAATGTTATTTGGTATCGCATTATATACCTTTATGCACATTGCAAAACATTGCTTTTGATAAAGAGCCATTCGAGGCGGATTGTCAAAGACCAATCGATCTGGATGCCTTGTGCTTCTTGGATAAATGTCTTGCCCTGTTTTAAAATAACTATGATGAGATTTTACAAATAATGCAACTTCAAGTATGTACATACAAGGAAGAGATATACCCAGACTATCGAACAGGGGCCTGCATGAGGCATGTGGTGGTACACCACATATTGCTCGAACGCATTTCTTTTGTGCAATGAATGCTTTATGTATATCTGGAGAATTTCCCCAAATAAGTAACCCATATTTTAATGTAGATGCTATGTGACCATGGTTCGCTGCTAATATAGTAGAACGCGCGGATGTTTGTCTCAATCTGTTCTATACGTATATGAATTTATTTATTTAATTTTTATTACAACTTATAATTATTGATATATCATCAGCAAAAAGGGTACATTTATTTGTAGTCACATCCGGAAGGTCGTTTATATAGATCAAGAAAAGCAACGGCCCCAGGACGCTACCTTGAGGCACACCACAGCCATTAACTCTATTTATCGATTTATGAGAAACTAGTGCCAGTTCTTTATTTAAACAATTTATCTCGACATATTGTTCCCGATTTTGTAAATAAGTCTGCAACCACTTAAGCGCTGTACCTCGTAGGCCAATATTATTTAATTTAGTGACTAGAAGCTCATGTGATACGAAATCGAAAACTCGCGACATATCAAAGAATATAACAGACGTTGCCAGTCTTGAGTTGAGAGAATCTGTTATTTCACGTACCAGTGCAGCTAATGTAGTGGATTTTTTACTCTGAAATCCAAATTGCTCCTCTTTAATAATATTCAGCTTATTTACAAACGACATAATCCTTTTATGCATAGCTTTTTCGAATAACTTTGACAGAATCGGTACTAACGTTATTGGTCTATAATTATTTATATTCGATTTATCGCCTTTTTTGTGTAGTGGTTTGACCAGAGAGAATAAGTCTGGAAATTCACCATTTTCAAAGGATAGATTTATTAAATGAGCTAAAATCGGGCTAAGCTCTTGTTTACAGTATTTAATTACTTTTGTAGCGATTTCGTCATATCCTTCTGCAGATGTATTATTTAGCGATTTAATTAAACAATTTATTTCATTTTGATCACATGGTGTTAGGAATATGGTAAAAAATTAAAATCAAAAAGTATTTATTCAATATAAGCCCTAATGAGGCACTTATGAACGTAAACTTACTCCGGTTCCAAATACAACTTGAACTGAGAAGACTCCGGCAAAAAACTCAGCAAGCTTTTTATTTGTACTTAGAAGTATTATAATTTACAAACGATATATTATTATATAACAATAGCCTGCGAAGCGAACAATTCATTCAAATGCATTCTTGTCATCTACAAATTCTGAAACTTTATAGTACCCTTTCTTGCATAACTTATGTTTGACTATCTTTTTAAATGTATTTAAATAATTGCAATTGTACAAATTGTAGGCTTAATTTACATTTACTTCAACTAAGGGAACAGTGAAAGTTTCTTCAGAATCGGTTCAGTCGTTTTCAAAATATGGATTAATAAGTGTGTCGGCCTGGCTTATTGATACCAGCTACGGGTGCGGTCTCAAAGGGAAAACATCAAATTCAAGTCAAATTCTAGTGCATGTAAGAAAAACTAAACATGCCTATTAGAGATCTCTATGTATATATAAAAATTAATCCCTATTTCCCTTGGTCATGCAATAACTTGAGAACGACTTTACCAACTTCATCTTTCTATTGAGAAGATTCTTACGGGAAAATAAATAAGTAAGTAAAAGACGGGCAATCCATTGATGAAAATAATTCGTTAAATTGGGAAAAGCCAATACCAGTAGATATAATGCCAGATGTTGCAGCTTTATTTAAATCCTGGTTTGATTTGGGTTCCGAGTCGAGACTAAATTTTAAATTGCACATGTTGCATTTCAACGTGTATTTGGAAAGTAGTCCTTTTCTTTTTTCTCCAATAATGTGGACATTACTCAATGTACATCCAAACGCTTTGTTGTGATTACATATTGTTTGAAGTGATTTAAAAAAATGATCCAAATCGATGATTCTTCGTCCATCCACGGGAATAATATGCTTATATGCTCTGCTTCGCTTCCACAATAGTTTATTACGTACCTGAAATAACCAGTTTCAATAATAAATTAATTATGTAATTTATGTAACTAGCACTTCGTTCTAAGTGAGTAATAATAAGTTAAGAAACGCAGAAATAAGGTACCCAATTACATTCAAACTTATATATGAGAAAAAAATGTATGTAAATATATTATATGTATGTAAACTAAGAATTATATGTATTGAAAAAAGTTAAGATGTAAAAAGATAATAGACAGAAAGAGTTACTTACACTAAAGTACACACTAATAGGTAACGATAGTTAGATAAACTCACAATTCTACAGTTTGTAAAGCCATCAAATCAGGTTCGTTTGCATGTTTAGAACTACTGGCATCCATGTGTTCCGTTGGTATTTGCAATCTGTAATAAAATAGGCTATACGTTTCTTCTTACATACTACTAAAATGATATAATAATATGACCGTGGCCAATTACTTGAACGATTACCCTAATATTTAACCCTTATATTTAGAACTAGCTGTCCCCCGCCGTTTCACCCGCGTTCCCAGGATAAAAAGTAGCCAATGTCCTTCTCCATACCATAGGCTATCTGCATGCCGAATTTCATGATGATCCGTTGAGTATTTGAGGCGTGAAGGCGTAACAAACAAACTCACTTTCGCATTTATAATAGTAGTAAGGATAACCAATAAGATATTTATTGAAGTACCTAATTCAATTCACTACATAACATATACCTACCTAGTAGGTGGGTACCTACCAAGAAGTTGGATACCTACCTAATAACCTGTGCAAACTTTATTTACTCTGTTGTGAAAACATTTAGTATCTAACCTAATAAGCTAGGCGGTTGATACTCACGGCCACGGGTCCACGTGCGGTACATTTTCTGTATTGCAGTCAGAATCGGGTATTTGTTTATTTCTGAAAATGAAAAATGTATGTAGTAGGTACAATTATGATTAGGTATGTACGTTGGTATTTGCATTCTGTAACAAAATAGGCTTTACTTCTCTTTATCTCATACTAATAAAATAATATGTGACCGTGGCCATTTACTTGGACGACTACCCTAATATTTACCAATAAAATGTTTATTGTAGAAATTCAATTTACTGCATAATATATACCTACATAGTAGGTAGGAACCTAAATGTACATGCTTTACTTACCCTGTTGTGAAAACATTTTAGTATCTAACCTAATTAGCTAGGTGGTTGATACTTACGGGCACGGGTCCACGTCCGGTACCTATATTTTCTTTATTTCGGCTACACATCAAGATATAAATTTCCAGTATAAGCTGATCTCACATTGTATAGGATTTCCGTACAATGGAAGGTCAGATCAGAGGAGCTTATACTGGAAATTACCTACTTTTCTTACCCATTACAATAATCAGACTCAGAATTTATTGGTAGATACAAACCAAAATGCCTTCCTAGGTAAAACACATATTATGATTCATTTTAGGTAGGTACTTACTTCAATATTTTATTCATAATATGTGTAGCATTTTCTTTTCTCCAATTCCATCTTTTCTTTTCTTGTCCCGATCATTTCCCATTTAAAACAAAATACACTTCACTTATAATTTATTAGGTACGTATCTACGTGGGTCGTGAGAGCAAGAGACACGGGTTCCCCGTTCGAACGCCGGAGCGCGACTGAATCTGTGCGGCAGCGCATCGTACCACTCGAAATATTTGAGATTTAATTTCTAACAAATTAAAATAAAACATTATTTTAAATTCAAATCATATAGTACACGTATTGTACTAACTACAGTTTATATAAAAAGTTTCATTAGTATAGGTAAAGTATTAATTGACTACTGCGGTTTATTTGTAAAATTCAGAGGGAAGTTTGAGATTTTTTTCTATCGAGAAAATGTTTAGGAATCGTGTTTTCACATCATACAGGAGTCAGTATATATCCTCAACTGTACTATATATTTTTTTCAAAATTATTGATTGTTTACTTTTATTGATATGCAGGATCAAAGGAGCACTTTTGAGGTGGGGTAAGGCCTTAATTGGCTATAATAAAATCAAAGGCAGATCCTTGTGATATTTCTTTGTAGAAAACAAGCTTTAGCATTCGTTTGTTTAGTTCTACACCATTTTTCCATAGCTTGTCTTTCTCATGCCTTTTTCTGAGTGCTTAATTTTTTTTATTGTTCTTTTATTTAAATTGCATAACTTAAAGAATATTTTACTCAAACAACCATTTGGCTTTCTTGGTGGGAAAAAGATACCTCAAACATGAATTTCCAGGCTGATGCTATTTTAAAGTTCAATGCTTCGTGGCTTATTTATTTATTAAATTGTTGACCTTTTGATGTAAGTAGTTGGTCGAATAAATTGATTGCCGTCAGTAATGTCAGATAGGAGAGATTGCGAGCCGGAAACGCGCCTTCGGATTCCACGATACTCGTAAGTTGTTAGTGTGCTTATCTATCTAGGATCTTTTTCAGAAACTGATTTTAAACTGTAACTGTTGGAATAAGGCTGTCGCAATTTTTTACTCATGCTTATTTATGCTCTAAAGTTCTAGCTCATAACTTTGAAGTTATATTGCTTTTTATTTTATGTCATTAGGTTGACAAGCAGGCAGACGGGCCTCCTGATGATGGTAAGTGGTCACCGCCGCCTATGGACATTTGCAGGGGGATTTCTAATGTGTTGCCGACTTTACGGCAACACATTGGCAATCTCTCTCTTTTTACGCCTTTTTTGAAGAACCCCATATCGTAGAGCTCTGGGAAAACCGTAACTGAGAGCTCATTCCACATCCTAATGGTCCGCAGTAAGAACGTCCGACTAAAACGTTGTGTGGACGATCGAGGCGGCTCGTGGAGGATGTTTCTATTATGCAATTATACATACATAATATTATGATTTAGAATCAGGCTTTACTATATTTTTGTCACAGACGTTCATTCAATAAGCAATCACTCATGTGCAGAAAGACCAGTGAAAGCATAATGTTGAACAGTTTCCATTAGGGTCTCTGAGGACCCTTTTTATGAACTCAAAAATAATTTGCGTGCCATTCCCAATGAAAGCAGACCGTCTTGACAAAGAACATGAAGCTTCATAGTCATAACACTTCACAACATTGTGCAGGAAACTATGTTCAAACAGTTCGCCAACTCTAAATATAAACCAGGACGTACATTATGTTGGTTCGGTGCCGTCACAGTATTGTACTATCGTAATCTAACCTAGTCCCCAAACTTTAAAAAGTTTCCACATCTAGATACCTTTATAAATGTTCCAAGGGAGCCAACCGCAAAACACGAACTCATTGTAATTTATGGTTGTTCAGTGAAATAAATATTTGAAGTGTTTATTTTGTCCACAGTTCGTCGGCGAGCGAGCTGATCTCGAGGCGAGGGGTGTTCTCAAGGAGACAATATGGCTCCGTGGAACAGGTAAATGGAACATGCTTCTTGAACACTGGATACTCTAGATTTTTTACTAGATAAGTAATGTAGAGTACGTCATACAAGCTAGTAGTCTCCATTACTTGTGGAAGGTATACTTACGTAGATTTAGAAAATCTGGATTGCGGTACTTTTACTTTAGTCACGTACAGTAGTACCAGTATTTATCTACTCTGAGGTAGTACCCAACTGATATGGCGAGTCGTGAATCTTCGTTCGCACAGAAATGAAAGTATGGCCCGAAGATTAACGAAAGAATGCTTATAACTTACAATCAACCTTAGATCATATCTATATGGTTCATAATATACTGCAGGCACTGCAGCTGTTAGTTCCGTCTCACTCGCAAGTCACGCCCCTCCGCACACATGGCGGCAGCTGCAGACCAATAGCATTTCCCGCGCTTTGAAAATATATCTTCTGCGCAGGTACATCGGTAAGCCATATTAGTTGGGTATTACTGTACATATATAAGTATATTTACATGAAGGCTTGTCTTCACTCCGTCCGTGGTTTCGATGACTAACTATATCAAAAGGGAATATTGCGGCATCTAATATTTCTCGGAAGATTTAATAATTACTATAACAATAACGTAGTGTATGTAATTAAAAGCACATTGGTAAATTAAACAATTTTGGCCGCCTTGGATGCCGTCGATAATAAAATATTCGATAGAATATTCAAATCCATCTTCAGCTTCAACTAACTTTACAAGTACACTAAAAAAATATATATTTAACAGTAACACAAAATTTTACTACTAATAACTTAAACAGAGTGACTTGCGAACTAAAACTTACCAGTAACAAAACTAGTTTTGGTTCATTACTAAATTATTTGATTAAATCACACAGATATACGATTAAATGTAACTAAAGCTAGTTTCCCGACAACAAAACGTCAACCTACATACTAGTTTTGTAGAACCTTTTTTTTCAGTGTAAATCCCAAGTATTTATGCGAATCAAAAACTTTATTTATTTAAAAATATAGGTATTCTCCATGTACCATTTATTTAAAACTACGGATTAAAAAAATATCAAAAGCTGCATTTAAAAAGTATAAATCATGAAACGGAATAAGAGCCGTAAAGTGGCGCTCGTTTTTCCTGAAAATTATAGTTGTAATTTCCAAAAGGCGCAGTACTCGTCGACTCAACCAGGGGCATAAACATTTGAAGAGAAAGTTATCATGAGAACGTCAACTAAACTTACAAGTGCACTTTCCTACATTTGGGGAAATGTAACAGTACATACATAATGTTTCAGGAGTGTTGTGTAGGATTTAGTAGTTTGATGATGATTTATTAAAAGTCCTTGCTGAACATGTTGTGTCCCCATAAATTTGCTGTTTTAGGAACTCAATGCGAATGCATGAGATAAATGTAAAGCCATACCAATAAAAAAGTACATTCAGGATAGTAGACTATAGGCTGATGGGAATGATGTTTACACATTTGAGTCAACGCCAAAACAGTGTTGGAAGAGTCCCAATTCCAAAATTTCTATTATCAAGCTAAAAACGCCTCTCTGAAACATTTATTTATAATGTTTTAAATTGGTTCTTCAATACTTACATAGTGGCGGTTTTGTAATACGCCATGTTTACATTAATCTAATATCTTTGGTAGAGATACTATTAAGCTATTATAATGCAAAATTAATTGAAAATCTTAACGTTGAAGGAGGAATAAACAATTTTCACTTCAAACAACCTGAAGTAACATTCAATATAAATATCCTATCCTAAGAGCCTTATCAGTAAACTGAATAAATTACTTTTTGATTTTAATTGTTAACAATAAATGCTGATTTCTTCTCTTTCCTCCATTTTAATATCATTATAATTGGCAATCATATTCTAAAATAACATATAAACTGATACTTTACTTTCATGTAGCGTATTTGATTTATCATTGATAGAATCAGTAAAAGATTCCAAGAAATTAACTCCTGAAAATGCATTTATGTAATGGAAACTTCTTGTTTCGAAATATATTTCATGTAACTGCTACAAGCTTACGGTCGTAGGCTACTGTTACTTTACTGAAAACCAGGTATGCACTATTTATATTTAGTATATTTATTTTATCTATTCAATTTTAATTAATTTTCCAACCAACAGTAAATTACACCTACAATCAATAAGAGACAATGAAGATATAACTTTTTAATGTAATTTTTCTTAAAACCCCAGCAAGTAATTTATTTATCCTAGCCAAAACATTATCAAGATCGGTTCTTTTGATCAAAATTGTGAGTTTTTGAGGCTCATATCTCAACATAGTAGATAATCGCTCAAGTGATTCTGTCAGAACATACGTTGATACTAAGGGACATATTCAATGTGAGCTAGCCGGGTACTACCATGCATTCTCTTTCGCATCCTTTTCTCATTTTCTTTTCGCTTCCTCACCATGTTTTAATTCAACGAAAGGTCAAGCTTATCGTGTGATGGTCGACCTTCGTCTTGGCATTCAATGTCACTACCAAGGAGCTTCATAGCCTCCAACTGATGAAGATTATACAATCTACTCTGTTAAATCTAATACGAGCTAGAATTTAACGTTCAATAACTTGGCAGTAGGATTCTACTTGACGGGACCTACAAAGCCACCGCTCTCCGTCCGTCCATCCATCTGTCTTCTGTCTGTCAATGAGCTGTATCTCATGAACCGTAATAGATAGACAGTTGACATTTTCACAGAAAGTGTATCTCTATTGCCGCTATAGCAACTAATAATAACAACGATATGAAATTAAAGAGGGACAAGAAAGGTATTTACGGAAGCCTTCGTGTGCGAGTCCGATTCGCACACGAAGGCTTCCGTAAATACCTGGCTGGTTTAACTTACTTTTTCCTGCATGTAAAGTTGAGGATTGGAGGAAGTAGTACCAGCAATTTCCTTACGTCGAGCCAACTATAAAAATCCTGAGGTTGGCACCCACCTCATTTTTATATCATCCAGGCTAGTTGCGATTTGATATTGTTAAGCTGACGTTTACATACTCGAAAGTACACAGAATGTTTCTTGTAATATCAGTCTAGAATATGCAAATAGGTCACTTGTTCGAGGTTTGCTGGCAAACTTTTGTTATGTAAAATTCTAACATGTGAGTTAAGGTATTTTTCTTTTTAGTGTTCGGTAGACATTTGGAATTTGGTAAAAACAGAATCCCTATAAATTCGCCACATCCGTCTGTCTATCATGTACAATTTACATGGAGACTATTGCGGGACTTTATTTTTATTTGTTTATTGCGAGTTGGAATAAGTCATTATTATCAAAAAGATCGAGATACTTATTATTCTTAAAAACCAATAAATTATTAGAAGGCAGAAGTTTAAGTAATTATCTTAGTTAATTACCAGTTTAAATCATACTTACGCACCTACAACGTAACAAACATGTAGAACTTTCCATGTAACAGAAACAACAATGTAGAACCACATAATTCTTTTGCCCTGTATCTACTTTAGAAAATGAGATCTGTTTAATGCTTACGACGTTGAGGCACGAAAGAAAACATAACTAGTTGTATTAACAACTCGACTACGACAGACGAAACAACGTGAATATCTTCTAATTAACGTTTCGCTGGCAGACAAAACTGAAAAGTTAAGTAAAAAGGCACAGACTACTAATTAGTCTGGTACTCTGAAGTCGTTAACGGACGCGGCTGGTTGATTGATGCACGTGTACAAATTATTAAGTCGCTCTACAGTAGGTATTTTTTCATAATCTTCGTTACGATTTTTGCCTCATCGATATTAACCTACAAAATCGAGACCATTATTCTCAAGCTAAAAATAAAAGAGCGTGAAACATGGAAGAATAAAGATTTCTTATGGTGCGTCCATGCTACGCGAATCGAGCACGAGCCGAGCCACGAACGAACCTACAACGAGCACGATGCGAATCCCTTTGTTCGTGAAAAAATTGAAGCTCGTTCGAGGCTCGCAAGCCCGTCCACGCTACGCGAATCGTGCTCGCAGTGTGTTCGAGGCTCGGCTCGTGCTCGGTTCGCCAAGCATGGACGCACCATTATATTTTAAGGATGATAGCTCAGTGTTAGTGACGTCGGATACCGAGACGAAGGTGGCGGTTTCGAATCCTACAATGAGCTTGAGCTTTCAGTGAACGAAAACATCGTAAGGAAACCATAACACGGTACAAAGTAACCTACTACTTTGTAGTATCTATTTGGCTAGCTGTCACCCTCAAGTCGAAAATCTGTCGCCAAGCATTATCGGTGTGTTCCGACGGCTGCACTTGAGAGCCATTTCCTTCTAGGCTTTGTGTAGTTACCACCTTCGGCCACATCATCACTTACCAAGGTGAGATAGTGGTCAAACACATGCCTAAACACAGTAAAAAAAACTCTATTCAGGCTTATCAAATGCTCCAGTGAAGTAAAAATATCATAGACTTGAAATTAAGTGGGCCATTAAGTAAGGCCTGCTACTCACGATTGCGTCGCCCATAAAAGCAGCTTAGGATGTTTAAGTGAAGTTATCTGCAACTACTTCAGATTTTATGATGGGATAGAGAAGGGATTTGGTCATTTATGAAAATATTGCTCTCTTAAATATATTTTTTGTGATTTATTTTATAATATTGTGCTTTATCTGATAGCAGATCCGCCTCTAATGAATAGCAAATGATTATAGACCCAAATTTATTTTATTAAATAATCGGGGCTATCGCATATCTTTCTAAATAATGTAATAGTAATGAATTTCATTTCATCGGATGAAATCATTAAGGTGTTCGTTACTGAATAGTAACAACGCTAGTAGTAGTTACTTAATAGTATCTGGGTGGTAATCCACCCAGATACTCGGTAGAGCCCCGCAGAAACCTGTGGGACCGTTTGGTCAGTAAAGCGAGAGATGGTAGATTTTTTGATTTAAGTAATTGCATTCATAAAAAAACTCACAAAAGTGCAATGCAATAGGGGTGTTTCCTTCAAAATGTAATAAACACTAAACGGTGTATAAAACATGTAAAAATACATGGAATCAAAAATTATTATGTTCTTTAATTTATATGCTTAAAATTATTTTTATTTAAATACTATATTATAGAGTTAATCATTATGATCCTGTAAAATTACGACGTCACAAATCACTATTTTATACAAAACTCCTAATAACTATCGTTTTGACATTTGTTAAAAGTTTGCTACTTGACATGTCAGTCATCGTACCAATTTTAAGATAAGCCTGAGGGATAAGCAATGAGTACCTGCCATGACAGGAAACTCAATAAGACTTATATGTATAACTGTCATGAATGTCACAAACATGCATCCATATTCTAAATATTCGATTTCCTTGGAAGTTTTACATTTAAATATCTTAGCCTAAGCGTATACCGAGACGAGACGCAGCCGCGCGGTGCATCTCGATCACTAGGAAGGAATTCGTATTTATAACCATGCTAGTGCCAGACTCTATTTTGTGTTACTGTATACGGGCCTACATAGTCATTGGTAATAAAAATCTATGGCCGTAAAACTTCCACAGAGATTTTTTGCAAGAAATAGATATACATAGAAAGAGCGAACGCGCTGGTGTGCGTAACAGCTACATTTTACTCTCGCATTGCGTCATTCTGCTAGTCATAGTGACGTTCTAAATCAAAGCAGTTGTTGTACAATTAAAATCGGGGGTTTAAATATTAATCATTATTTTGCACTTTTATTCATTTTTAGGGTTCCGTAGCCAAATGGCAAAAAACGGAACCCTTATAGATTCATCATGTCTGTCTGTCTGTCTGTCTGTCTGTCTGTCTGTCTGTCTGTCCGTCCGTATGTCAAAGCCATTTATTTCCGAAACTATAAGAACTATAATGTTGAAACTTGGTAAGTAGATGTATTCTGTGAACCGCATTAAGATTTTCACACAAAAATAGAAAAAAAACAATAAATTTTGGGGGTTCCCCATACTTAGAACTGAAACTCAAATTTTTTTTTTTCATCAAACCCATAAGTGTGGGTTGTCAATGGATAGGTCTTCAAAAATGATATTGAGGTTTCTAATATAATTTTTTTCTAAACTGAATGGTTTGCGCGAGAGACACTTCCAAAGTGGTAAAATGTGTGTCCCCCCCCCTTAACTTCTAAAATAAGAGAATGATAAATCTATAAAAAATATATGATGTACATTACGGTGCAAACTTCCACCGAAAATTGGTTTGAACGAGATCTAGTAAGTCGTTTTTTTTAATACGTCATAAATTGAAATTAATATCAAATACTCAGGTCTATACTACCATTTACTTATATACCTACAGGTTTGTACGGAACCCTCGGTGCGTGAGTCTGACTCGCACTTGGCCGGTTTTTATTTAATTAATATTAAAAAAAGATTTAAAAAAGCCTCTAACTGTTAATTCCTCTCCAAGTAGGTACAGTCGAGGACAAAAATAAGTATACACCACCAAGCCACATAAAAAGTAGCCGTTTACATTATCATAGATATGGGAACACACAGAAGTTCAAAAATAAGTATACACTGATGGACAATTATGTATGTAAACAACAAGTTCAATAATATATATCCATGTATCAAATCATAAATTTGTGAACAACCAAAATATCATAAATATGTATTCAACATTACAGTCAAAAATATGTAAACTCATTGCAGTCAAGGCCTTCATAGAATTTTATTGAAGAACGGTAGGTACTTGAAAAAAGTTTTGAAAAAAATCAATAATTTTGCGTGCGTCCGTTGGTAGTTTCGCGCTCGCGATGTTGTCAGCTCGTGCGCAAGCTGGCTGGCAACGTCGCCTACCGCATGAAGTGATCAAGTCGTTGAGAAAGGTAATGTTATTGTCGCTCCATTCACTGTGCAATTTCAACGATTCGTCGTGAAATATTTATTCATGATTACTATTTCAAATATTTTGAATTAGGTACGTAGCCGTAGCCATGTTTGGGTTTGTTGGAATTGTCGTGAGATGAACTTTGGCCATATATGGTTTTCAGGGTCTGATGATGGAGTAGGAGGGTGGAGACTGGAACTCCATAACGGAGCAACTTATCTCAGCTGTGTTTGGGGTTGTTGGAATTGTCGTGAAATGAACTTTGACCATCTATAGTTTTCAGGGTCTGATGATGGAGTAGAAGAGTGGACACTGGAACTTCATAACGAAGCAACTTATCCTAGCCGTGTTTGGGGTTGTTGGGATTGTCGTGAGATAAACTTTTACCATATATGGTTTTCAGGGTCTGATGATGGAGTAGGAGTGTGGGCACTAGAACTCTATAGCAGGACAGTGTATCCTAGCCGTGTTTGGGATTGTTAGAGTTTTCGTGAGATGATCTTTGACCATATATGGTTTTTAGGGTCTGATGATGGAGTAGGAGGATGGACACTGGAACTCCGTAGCGGAGCAACGTATCCTAGCCGTGTTTGGTGTTGTTGGAATTTTCGTGAGATGAACTTTGACTATATATGGTTTTTAGGGTCCGAGAAGAAATGTAGGCACTGGAATCCCACATTTTTTGGTGTTCTTCGAATTGTCTTGAGATGAAATTTGACTACACAACGTGTAACGGAATGGGTATATCTTTCTAAAAGGGGTGAACGAAGACTACATCAGGTATAGACTCTCTATAAAAAGTTTCAGCTCAAAATAAATTACTCAAATATTCATAACAAAATGTTTGCTTCCAAGTTTATTGAATTAAAATCATAACCAACGTCACCGCTCAATGATCATTATTTTTTCACGCCACTTACTTAAGTACCTAACTGTTCTGAGCGTCGACACGCACACAACAGTGTCTCAGCTCTGTCGGCCGTTTGCACCCACACGACAAAAGTAACTTAAAATTAAAAAAATGATTTAATGTTGATTGACATCAGTTACAAATGTTACAATGACAGGACTTTTTTTATGTGCTTTTCTCAAAATGTTGAAAAAGTGTCCGCCATGTTGAACTTTTTACATAATGGTCCGATTGCGCTCAAAATCGATATTTGAGAGACCTTTGGGTCACAAAACAAGAATCTTTTCTCAAAATGTCAAAAAAGTGTCCGCCATGTTAAAATTTTTAGATACTGGTCCGATCGCTCTCAAAATCGATATTTGTGAGTCCTTGGGGTCACAAAACAAGAATCTTTTCTCAAAATGTCGAAAAAGTGTCCGCCATGTTGAACTTTTTAGATACTGGTCCGATTGTTCTCAAAATCGATATTTGTGAGTCCTTGGGGTCACAAAACAAGAATCTTTTCTCAAAATGTCGAAAAAGTGTCCGCCATGTTGAACTTTTTAGATACTGGTCCGATTGCTCTCAAAATCGATATTTGTGAGTCCTTGGGGTCACAAAACAAGAATCTTTTCTCAAAATGTCGAAAAAGTGTCCGCCATGTTGAACTTTTTAGATACTGGTCCGATTGCTCTCAAAATCGATATTTGTGAGTCCTTGGGGTCACAAAACAAGAATCTTTTCTCAAAATGTCGAAAAAGTGTCCGCCATGTTGAACTTTTTAGATACTGGTCCGATTGTTCTCAAAATCGATATTTGTGAGTCCTTGGGGTCACAAAACAAGAATCTTTTCTCAAAATGTCGAAAAAGTGTCCGCCATGTTGAACTTTTTAGATACTGGTCCGATTGCTCTCAAAATCGATATTTGTGAGTCCTTGGGGTCACAAAACAAGAATCTTTTCTCAAAATGTCGAAAAAGTGTCCGCCATGTTGAACTTTTTAGATACTGGTCCGATTGCTCTCAAAATCGATATTTGTGAGTCCTTGGGGTCACAAAACAAGAATCTTTTCTCAAAATGTCGAAAAAGTGTCCGCCATGTTGAACTTTTTAAATACTGGTCCGATTGCTCTCAAAATCGATATTTGAGAGACCTTTGGGTCACAAAACAAGAATCTTTTCTCAAAATGTCAAAAAAGTGTCCGCCATGTTGAACTTTTTAGATACTGGTCCGATTGCTCTCAAAATCGATATTTGTGAGTCCTTGGGGTCACAAAACAAGAATCTTTTCTCAAAATGTCGAAAAAGTGTCCGCCATGTTGAACTTTTTAGATACTGGTCCGATTGTTCTCAAAATCGATATTTGTGAGTCCTTGGGGTCACAAAACAAGAATCTTTTCTCAAAATGTCGAAAAAGTGTCCGCCATGTTGAACTTTTTAGATACTGGTCCGATTGCTCTCAAAATCGATATTTGTGAGTCCTTGGGGTCACAAAACAAGAATCTTTTCTCAAAATGTCGAAAAAGTGTCCGCCATGTTGAACTTTTTAGATACTGGTCCGATCGCTCTCAAAATCGATATTTGTGAGTCCTTCGGGTCACAAAACAAAAAACTTTTCTCAGAATTTTGAAAAGGTGTCCACCATGTTGAACTTTTTAGGTTCTGATCCGATTGCTCTCAAAATCGATATTTGTGAGTCCTTCGGGTCACAAAACAAGAATCTTTTCTCATAATGTTGAAAAAGTGTCCACCATGTAGATTTTTTTAGATACCGGTCTGATTGCTCTTAAAAGCGATATTTGAGAGACATTTCCTTCCTTGGGGTCACCAGTATCTAAAAGGTTGATAAGCCGGACACTTTTTCGACATTTTGAGAAAAGATTCTTGTTTTGTGACCCCAAGGTCTCTCAAATATCGAATTTGAAAGCAATCGGACCAGTATCTAAAAAGTTCAACATGGCGGACACTTTTTCGACATTTTGAGAAAAGATTCTTGTTTTGTGACCCTAAGGACTCACAAATATCGATTTTGAGAGCAATCGGACCCGTACCTAAAAAGTTCAACATGGCGGACACTTTTTGACATTTTGAGAAAAGATTCTTGTTTTGTGACCCCAAGGACTCACAAATATCGATTTTGAGAGCAATCGGACCATTACCTAAAAAGTTCAACATGGCGGACACTTTTTCGACATTTTGAGAAAAGGTTCTTGTTTTGTGACCCCAAGGTCTCTCAAATATCGAATTTGAGAGCAATCGGACCAGTATCTAAAAAGTTCAACATGGCGGACACTTTCAACATTTTGAGAAAAGATTCATGTTTTGTGACCCCAAGGACTCACAAATATCGATTTTGAGAGCAATCGGACCAGTACCCAAAAAATTCAACATGGCGGACACCTTTTGAAAATTCTGAGAAAAGATTTTTGTTTTGTGACCCGAAGGACTCACAAATATCGATTTTGAGAGCGATCGGACCAGTATCTAAATAGTTCAACATGGCGGACACTTTTTCGACATTTTGAGAAAACATTCTTGTTTTGTGACCCCAACGTCTCTCAAATATCGATTTTGAGAGCATTCGGACCAGTATCTAAAAAGTTCAACATGGCGGACACTTTTTCGACATTTTGAGAAAAGATTCTTGTTTTGTGACCCCAAGGACTCACAAAGATCGATTTTGAGAGCAATCGGACCAGTACCTAAAAAGTTCAACATGGCGGACACTTTCTTGACATTTTGAGAAAAGATTCTTGTTTAGTGACCCAAAGGTCTCTCAAATATCGATTTTGAGAGCAATCGGACCAGTATCTAAAAAGTTCAACATGGCGGTCACTTTTTCGACATTTTGAGAAAAGATTCTTGTTTTGTGACCCCAAGGACTCACAAAGATCGGTTTTGAGAGCAATCGGACCAGTACCTAAAAAGTTCAACATGGCGGACACTTTCTTGACATTTTGAGAAAAGATTCTTGTTTAGTGACCCAAAGGTCTCTCAAATATCGATTTTGAGAGCAATCGGACCAGTATCTAAAAAGTTCAACATGGCGGACAGTTTTTCAACATTTTGAGATAAGATTCTTGTTTTGTGATCCCAATGTCTCTCAAATATCCATTTTGAGAGCAATCGGAACAGTATCTGAAAAGTTTAACATGGCAAACACTTTTTAAAGATCTATATTCTATTGCTATCTAAGCTTGCCGCGTTTCGGTGTGAACTGACTGACCCTTAATTGAATCTGCCGACTGAGATTGAAAAGTATATTCAAATTAAAAGTGAAATTTAAGAAGCAAATGACGTCATGACCTGGTCTAAAGACATCACAGAACGTAAATATTTAATCATGTGTGCAGCGATACTACATAATATATTAATGAATGTTTGTGTCTGTTTGTGTCATATACAGTGTCATCATTGCTCAGATGGTTGTATACATATTTTTGGCACATTGAGTGGTAACAATTTTATGCATCTTTTATGAATACATATTTTTGTTTTATCTAATGTTTACAAATTTATGATCGTGTCGGGTACATATTTATGTTTTCTATATTGTTTACATATTTTTGAGCATTTGGATGAGTACAAATTAATGGAGCTTTTTATGATTACTTATTTTTTATAATGATAAGTGTATACATATCTTTGTCTTCGACTGTACGTGTACATATAAAAAGTATGGTTACAATTTTTAAGTTACGTAAACAATAAATTGGTACGTATCTTCTCGAAATGTGCGTCTCATGCAGGTTTCATGTAATATTATTGTATTTGTACCGCAAAGTTTAGGGTAGTAACCGTACTTAAACCATGTCAACCATGGAACTATTTCATAAGACGGATATGTTTCCAATTAGATTTAAGACCTTCGAAGGGATATAATGTAGTACATACTACATTATTATTTGTGATTATTAGTATTGTGGATATACGAGGGTATGTACTCGTATATCCACAATCACAAATGATGAGCTATGGAGACATGTGCTTTAGACAATTTACGATGACAATAGTCTTGATGCGTTGCGTCACAAAGGTATGAAGGTTAATTGGAGACTAGGTACACGAGAAGTACCTAATCTATACTAATATGATATAGTTGATTGATTAAGAGTCAGTATTGCATTCTCTACCTATTGCTATCTAACGCCCTGCTATAATCACCCTGCTGCATAAGTTTTACTCAAAAATGTAGGTACTTATGAAGTCTACTATTGTAAATATCTTCTCAACACACTTGCTCGTAAAGTGACTTTTGTTGCACCGATTTTAGTTTCATAATGCAGCTTTTTACGCACTAATGCTTTTTACTTTACATTACGTGTAAGTGATAAGTATGTGTGTAGACGAAGCATTCTTAATTTAAAAGGGAAAAACAGTTTGAAAGAGCATCGCTGTCAAAAAACATATACTGTGCGCTATATTTGATAACGTTGTTATTGTGTGGTTGATGATTATCAAAAAATATACTTCAAAAAATACATGTCTGTTTTTTTCCTCGCAAGTGTGTTGAAAAACGTCGTATGACACGCGTGTGCATTGATCATTGCACTCTCGGCTTCCTTATCGCCTACGGCTCACGCCCGTCGTCCTCCTCCGTCTCGTACCACCTCGTCTGTAATGACCAACTTTGCACACATGTATCACAATATACTATTACAGCTTAGCCTAAGCATAACTGTAAATATGGTAGGTATACTTAGGTAGGTAACGCCGACGAGGCTGCATTAATTGAACGACACGACCTTTAATGTTTGTGGTAACAAGAACAAAGGTGAATTGTTTCACATGCTGAATTTATGATACACGTAGCATTTCCTTTTCAATACAATATTACTGAGCAGTTCAACTGCCCCCCTAGACAAGATGGTTATCGACATTCGTCATCGTTAGTAAACGATCAACCTTTGTATAGGAGTGACATAAGAGGTTGTTAAAAATCAAGTGATATTTCGATTTGAAATTTCAATCCCATACAAAGGTTGATTGTTTACTTACGATGACGAATGTCGACAACCATCTTGTCTAGGGGCCCTGTACAGTTAAAACTGTAAGTCTATGGGTCCTGGATACAGTCCTACTGTAGGTATTCAATATCTATATATAGGGTACTAAACCTTGGCTATTATAAAAGTTACCCAATGGTAGGTATTTTCAGCAAAACAACTTGTGTATCAAAATTATACATCAATTTATTGAGTACGATAACGATACTGGCCAATACAGACAAGGCCAACGCCAGGCTCAATAAATAAACATTATGATCGCATACGACATGCAATGCAATGCACTCGGATTGAATTTGATTGAGAGCAACATGAAACTAGGGCATCGGAGCCGATCTTCCCTCATGTAACAGATGCGCATAATCATTGCATACTTTTATTTCCTTCCTTTATTCTGAAATTGGTTGAACGAACCATTTTTATTTGCTGAGTTTTTTTTTTATAGTCTTGCAACGTTATTTTTGGTATAACAAAGAACCGATAATGCAAGAAGATTGGTATACAATTACAAGACCTTATAATCACGGGGTAATTATAACCGTGTTATAATGATGCCGATTCTGTTGTGATGTGATGTGACTAAAATTAGTTTAGACTAACCTAATTTTAGTTAGTCACATCACATCTCTTTCTTGCACAAATTATTGGAAAAGGATAGAACATATTTAAAGCTGTCAAATTAGTCTTTGCCCGCGATAGATGGCGACTTTTATATTGATAACAAGAATTGGACTAATTTGACCAGGACTAAATGTCTTACATCCTTTTCTTATGTTCTTTGTTAGAAAGAGACATCGTGAGACTAAATTAGTTTAGTTGTAAACAATAGAATCAGCACCAATAATTACGAAGTGATGGTTGTATTAAAATTACTTTTTGCATTGATAAACTGCACTGAATACTTACTGATTTTCGATCAGTTTGTCATAAAATAACGAGAAAAACTATCTGGATCGATTCTGCTGGTGATATTTAACAAACTTTTTTTCGGAATATGATAGGTGACTCTCACTCACTCTGTGACCTGATCAGACGACATTTCCAGGCTATTTAAATTTATAGCTAACATTCTACCTACTTAACCAATCCATGTGTGAAAGGTAGACCCGTTGAAACATTAATCAACTTACTTTATACTCTACATTATATCATTAGCTAGAACAATGACAACAAACACCCTCGTCGTTCAATTCAGCCTTAAATTAACATATCAGTTAAACCGCAATAGTCGAATATATTTCCATACCAGAGATGAGACAATTTAATAAAACAAAAGCTATTCAGACTCAAGGGACGAACTACCGACGATCTTGCATCGACTGTCGATGTCGCTCATCGAGGAACAATTCCTTAGAGTAGTAATACCGAGCAATCCGATTCCGAAACTAGTCAGTGATGTGAGGACCAATGACTGCATCGTGTGTTCTTGACTTGGCCAATCAGAGCACATGTGTCCTTGTCTTAGCCAATCAGAGCGCATTGTCGATGGTGGCAAATTGGCGGAATAGATTGCAAGCAAAATCAACGTCATTACACTTCTTTGGGTTATTTTTTCGATGATGTCGCTTCACTTAACTAATTGGTTCATGAGACCAAATAAATCAATCAATATTATATCGACACACCTTAGTTGAAGTAACAATAGGCCGTATGTACACTATTGTGAACAATCAGTCATGCTTCAGTGGCTCGCCCATCAATAACCTGTACGGTGAATTTTATAAGGGTAGGTAGGTACGGTGTACGGTTACGCGTCACATTTAACGAAGGTAAGTCCGTCAGAATGGCGTCATTGTTACTGCTCATCAAACGACTGAATTTAAGCCTTTTTTAATGGTATTTATAAAAGAGGATTATTTATTCTATAAGTTATTGTATATTAAGCTCAATTGGTATATATGTTTTTTTTTATACCACTAAGTCGGTAAACAAGCATATGACCCGCCTGTTGGTAAGTGGTTACCGTAGCCATATGGAAGCTTGCAGCTCACGAGGCATCACTCACGCGTTACCGACCCTTCCCCCTCCTCAATGAGCTCCGGCAACCTTACTCACGCGCAGGAACACAACAATGTTACCTATTTGTTATTTGGCTGCGGTATTCTGTAAGGTTGAGGTACTTCCCCAGTCGAGCTGCTCTTTGAGCCAATAAACGCTATGCTCTACCTCTCTTAAACTGTAATTGTAATGTTACTGTAAAGCCCGTCTACCGGTAGATCCTAGGTTTTACAAGTACATTATTTACCAACATCCGCTGGTAAATAAATAAATAAATATCCTGCGACATTCCTCACACACGGTCATCTGATCCCAAACTAAGCATAGCTTGTACTATGGAAACCAGATAACTGATATAATACATATACTTCTTTTTGTTTGTAAATACATGCTTAATACACAAAAATGCATGTCCTGTATGGGAATCGAACCCACGATCTGCGGCGCGTAACGTGAATCTTAACCAACTGCGCCAACTGGCCCGTCAAATGTAATTTTTGATATGAAATGATACGATTTATCGTATCGTATAGCTTGCCAGAGAAGCGAAAAGGGGTGACATGGCTAGCTGGGAGCTGCATACTGCCGTGAATACGATAAATCTCTGAAAACGTTTACTTAGTTAGACAACAAACATTTTCAATGTTTACCGATTCTCTGAGGTAAAACCTAATGGTGCGTCTACGCTTCGCGACCCGAGCACGAGCTGAGCACACCTTTATCACAGAACAGTAAACCTTTTACGACTGGTAAATCTTAAGTTTTTCAGGTAAATCTTTGGATTTACCGTCGATCGCGCTTTTACAGTAGGTAACATACCTATACATATACTGGGTGGAGATTTTGAGATGGCATATTTTCGAAATCTATGTTGGGTTAGTCATGCTGAACAACTTTTACTAAGGGACCAAGAGTGAATTCTCAAAATGTTCGTACATTATGATCGAGCAAGGTTGACATTTACTATGGAAAGTCAAAAAAAATTTTGAGAATATAGGTACTATCGGTTCCATAGTAAAAGTTGTTCAGCATGACTAACCCAACATAGGTTTCGAAAATATACCATCTCGAAATCTCCACCTGTTATATCACCAATTAATATTACCTATAATAATACCTACTACTTATGGGTTCAATACCTTTAACCTTCGCGCGTTGTGAACGAAAGATGTTGCGCGTGGGTGGTGTGCCTAACTTAGGTTATTCAAACATCTAAAATTATACAGTGCTCTGAAATTAGATATAAAAAGGCTGTAAAAACTGTTTGGAGAGTTAAGCAGCTGCCTCAAAACGATTTTTCATTTCCCCTGGATATTAAAATTTTAGGTTATAACATTTCAGACAGAATTAATTAAAAACCCAACCCAATGGTCACTATCTTGTGAGATTTTGAAGTAACAATAGTTGAATGAACTCTTATTACATATACTGGGTGTAACAAAAAGGGTATATACATACATCCGAAAGGGTTGAAGACTACATCAGGTAAAGACTCTCTACAGAATATTTCAGCTCCAAATCAATGACTCAAAAAATCATACCAAATTTTTGCATCCAAGTTTATTGAAAAATCATAACCTACATGTCACCGGTCAATGAGAGTAAATATCATTTTGTGTCCTTTCTTCCGCGGTCTGTGCGCGATCTGCGCCTTGTACAAAAAAAAAGTGTATTACTACTATAATATTTTGAGTTTTACTACTGACTCTTTCCGTTAAACTTGTACAGTAGTACCCAACTGATAAGGCGCGTCGTTAATCTTCGTTCGCACTGAAAAGAAAGTATGGCCCCGAAGATTAACGAGTCTTCTCAGTTCTTACCAGTACCATCAGGCGTCCCACAAGGATCCCATTTGGGTCCATTATTATTTTCATTATACATAAACGACTTGGGACATAAACTTAAAAATACTAATTACCTTCTTTACGCCGACGATACTAAGCTATTTACAATTATTAAGTCTATAGATGATTGTGACAAACTACAGGAAGATTTAAATGCATTTTGTAATTACTGTGCTACTAATCAACTGTTTCTAAACATTGATAAATGTAACGTTGTCTCTTATACGCGCAAAATAAAACCCATTTATTTCGATTATAATTTACATGGGACAACTCTTAAAAGAGTTACTAGCATTAGAGATTTGGGTATAATTATGGATTCGAAACTATCTTTTAATCTTCACATCGATCATATATTGAGCAAAGCATTCAGTAGATTAGGATTTATTCTCAGAATAAGCAAACCTTTCAATAAAATTATTACTCTAAAGATCCTTTATTTTGCGTTTGTTCGTTCAATTCTAGATTTTTGTAGTACTGTATGGAGTCCCAGCTATCAAATACATATCAATAGAATCGAAAAAATTCAAAAGAAATTTCTGAAATCCCTTAACTTTCGCAGCTGTTGTACTGATGATTCTTATACCAATTCCTTGAGAAGATACAAGTTACTTTCACTTTCCAATAGACGTAAGATGTATGACATTGTTTTCCTCTATAAAATTTTAAATAATCTAATTGATTCTCCCACGCTCCTTTCTAGGATATCTTTCGTAGCTCGTGCTCGTCTTCCAGTGCGCTCCTCACGTTCACCTCCACTTTTTGTTCCACCGAAATTACATAAAAATTATACACGAAATTCATCTTTTACTTTTCGTTCCACTAACATATACAATTTAGAATTTACCAGCTTTGATCTTTCTCATTTATCAATTAGTTCTTTAAAAAAGAAATTAGTGTGTGAATTAGGCAATTTTAACTAATGCTTTATATTAGATAGGTTACTATTTAATTTATAAATATGTTACAGTTCTTTTTTTTCTTACTCCTTTTCAAAATTTTATTCCTACCATGTATTTGTAACTCAGCTTATAAAATTGTTTTTAAAATTATATAAATACTTCTCGGCACTGTTGGTCTATACTAAAAGACAACTTTTGTATCAAATATTTAAAATTTCTTGTATATTGACTGTTTGTTGCCAAAATAAATAGAAAAAAAAAAAAATAAAAAAAAAAAAAAAAATCTTACAAACACTAACAAAACAATCAACCTTAGATCACTACCATAAGGTTCATAATACACTGCAGCTGTTGGTTCCGTCTCACTCGCAAGTCATCGCAAGGTACATCGGTAAGCCATATCAGTTGGGTACTACTGTACCTACTTATAATAACTTGCACGCAAATTATCCCACTTTTGTTGTGTTGCAAAATCTTTTTAATTTGACATGGTGAAGTAAAATGAAAAAAAAGGAACTTAACAGACATGTGTTATTATAAATATCATTGGAACTAACAATCGTTCCCTGATTTCTACGTTGAATTTCCCATTCGTATTTCAAACAACAGACGAAGCGTTTCCTAGATACTGGGACTGTCATGTATTACAAACTGAGGAACGTGTCAGTTTAATTAGTGACCCATTCAACTTTCAGCGACCGCAAATAGTATTGGTCTCCTTGCCTCTGACCTTCGGTCACTAAAAGCAGGGTAGAGCATTAAATACACGCTTTCGTTGATTTTAATTACACTTCCCCTTTTATTGCTTGCTTTACTGTTAGACCCTGGTGATAGGACACGATTGACTCCAATAGAATTAATTCATGTGTTATTTAAATGATGTGGTGGCTATATTTAACTTCGAATTTATTTGTAAAAATGAGTAACTCAAAGGCAATGGAATAAATCCCATTTGAATTATTAATAAATCCTGTTTGATGTGAATTTATTTCCAATTTAAGAGGTTTCTATTGATAGTACTATTTAGGTACTATAGGTAACATAAAGTTACATCACTAGTAGGGGTTTAGGGGTTTAGATAACTTTGTCAAGATAACGTTAGGCCTTAGTAAAGGTTACCATAAGGCGTAACCTCAATAGAAATCTCAGGTTGGTATGGCGCAGTCTCTACTAATGATTTTTACCCAATAATTAACTGTTCCTGATTGAATAAGGTACCTATTAAAGCAGCTTTCTAGAGATATTAGCAACTAAATTAGTACCAATACAAAGGAGAATGTGTCTGTCTATTAGAATGATACGTTTTCATGACTAACTGCAGAAACGATTAAGATGATTATTGTAAAAGAAAATTGAGAATTGAATAGAGCCATTTTATATAGCTATCAAAAAAGGGGCACAGTCTTTAGTACTATTATTTATTCTGTGTCACAGTTAGCTTCCCAAGGATTTGTTTACTGTCATTGGTCTAAATTTAGCCATTATATGCCGCTAATATCTTCAATAAATTATACCTTGAATATGATATTAGTTGAATCTACGCTAGGGCTGCCACACGACCCGGTATATCGGTACATATCCCGGCTTGGAAACGCTGTGTCCCGCCCGAGTCCCATCAGTAAGTAAATTACTTCGGCTATTGTTGTCCAAATGTTCAACTTTTATTCGCGAAAGCTTAAAAAGTATACTTTTATTCCATATTTACTACGAGGTTTGAATATTTTTTTAGTATACACAGATAACTGTGTTTACAATCTCTAATTCGATGTCTTTCACTACTTCCGGCTGTCGAAAGCTTAATAAAGCTATGGATTCTGTTGAAAGATTTTTTCACAGCTGAGGAAGGACCCCCTAAGCTATCGATTGCTATCAAGATTTAATTGTAACCAAGTCTACACTATCTATGCCCAGATAAACATTTTTAATTACAAAATACTGTGCGGTTTTTTTAAATTTAAATCATCGAATTTTCTGCAACATCTGATTGCTTCAAATATTGAAAATTAATTAAAAAAAGCCCCGGGTGACGGACCAACATTTGTGGTAGCCCTACGTGAATGTTGAATATTAAAACATATCACGTTTATTAAATAGGCTAACTTGTTAATGACGACCATTTCCAGGATAATTACTATATATTATTTAATGTGAGTTCACAGAGTGATTTTTAAATGTACCAAAATCAATACCAAAACATTGCTATTCTTTTGCTATTTTACAATTCATATCCTGCTGAATCTCTGCTCTCTCTCTCGTGGGCGTTGCCCGGATGATATTTCCGACATTTCCGGTCGATTTTACAAGAAAAGATAAGGGGGAATGGTATATTTTTTTTCATTTATCATCATACGTCAAAAACTACGCAACATAAAAGAAAATAAAAACCTGATTTGGAATGTACAAATGAAGTTCTTTCACATTAATATCTTTAATCTCATTTAAACTTGTAGCCCTACTTTGAAATTTCGGTCCCCCATTTCGGCCCCCTTTGCAAAGGAAATAAAAATATTTTTTCAATAAGTATGTGTGGGACAATAATATTTATAATTATTGCAAATTTCAGATTAATAGCTTCAGTGGTTGCTGAAATATAGCGCTTTGACAGACGGACCGAGTGCACCATAAGGGTTCTTTCTTACTATTTTGATTCGGAACCCTAAATACAGCCAAATCCGTTCAGTCGAGCCGATCTCAAGTGATGCTCTTACATACATGTGGCAATTGATTTTTGTTTATATTAGATGGTCTTGTACATACACATTCCGTTGTAAGCTTCGCTTACTTACTAGCCACCGCTGATCCTTGTACCATAATAGTACTTACCCAAAATTACAGCCTTAGTGTTTCGTGAGATTAACCCTCGCGAAAGCAATATACTCCCGCGCCCAGCGCACTGCAAAGCATAATCGAGCAATAAGTCTCGCTAATCCCCCCACACCTTTAATAAACAGCCTCAAGACCAGCCTCGGATGTGGTAAACAACAAACGTTGCGGGAAAAAAATATGAAAATAAGTTCCTTAAGTCGACATTTTGTGCCTTCAGTTCATTGCTCTGGAAATTATTACATTAAAATCTAGTATGTATCTATTAAAAAATGATTTTTGGAAACAACTACTCTTGCTCTACATCCAATTCAGGGTACAATAGCTTACTATAGTTGCTTAAAATATTCTTCGTTCCAGGCACATATACATTCGTTTATTTGTTCCACAGTCTGTCAGTACGTGATTATCCATGGCCTGTACACTACGTACCAACAATAATAGTAGATTGTTAACAAAGGGCTAAAAGCCACAAATGGCAGGCGAGATATTTCGGCGCTCGAAAGAAGTGACAGACATTCTGAAAAGCATTGTGTAGCTATTTCCACCATGCTGACTGAGCCACAAGCTATCAACAAAAGTCTATCTATACCTATCTCATGTAGACGCACGCATGTAACTTGCATCCAAAGTTTTAGTTAGAAAACAACTCAAATTGGCTTTTTAAGTCTCCGAATTTTTGTACAAAGCGGTACTTACTGACTTTACCACTTTACTTATTCAAAATAACTTGCATGGCATTGAGTAAATAATATACCTAATAATAATAAAATAATATTACAAAAGTAGCTAAATACCCGAATACTGGTAGATCCTAGGTTTTATTACGATTACATCTTGGGATTTTCCGAAATGCTGCTGGTAAATGTAGTTTCATATGAAATGAGACGATTTTTTGAGCTTTTGCTATTACAGTTTGGCACATTTTAGGTTTTTACCAATATTAGCATTTCAATTTTAGCTTAGACTATTTTTTCATTGTCTGGATGAATTTTAAGCAATTAGACGGCTAAATCTAATGGCTTAAATTGTTCTAGTTTTTTTATTAACATATACATACACTGTTATTATATATACATAAAATTACCGAATCAACGACAAATGACATTTATAAGAAAGTCACCCAAAATACGCAATGTCTTTAAACTAGAGTCAAGGAGTGGAAGCACCTACAGCACAGCACTTTATCAAGTTACAAACACTTCGCTTATACAAAATGACCTTTACAACTTGATTGTAGTTTGTGAACTTGTTGAAGGTTAATCTATTCGTGAATTGGACTTTTAGTTTGCCGCAGACATGAAATGAAGCGATTTTCCTACGTTTGTTTAGGTGTCTATCGAAACCGATAAGGAATTATTGCTGCCATTCAGATTTACGGCAGCGATGCCGGACTTTTCTTTTTATGTTGAAGCCAAATCTAGTTTTTTACATAAAGGATCGATAAGGATATCGTATTTTTCAATATGTACAAACAACCATAACCACAACTCACAAGTAATAATATCAAGGCACAAGTCTAATCATGGTAGGACGGAAACTACAATTCTATGCGTGACATTATGGAGTAAAATATTGCTGATTGAAGCAACAAGAAAATTAAAACTGTTTTCTTCACAGTGGAATAAAAACACTTAAACGGCTCTGTGAGCGCTCTGAGAATATTATATGGAATCCCTTCGTCGATTTAGGTCAGAAAAATCAACAAAAAAACATTTCATATAGGTAATTACCGAAGTTGAAATTTCACCAGAATCGGTTTAGAAATGCGATCTGTAGACGAGAACAGCCGGAGAGCTGTGAGGCTAAAAAGGAAGCTAAAGCAATATTGCCACGCAATTAATTTTTTAGATTTCTCGGCTGATCCTAAGTGATTCCAATATTTTTTGGTAAAATAGTTACTCATTATATACAATTCAATTCATTTAAAGATTTGGAATTGATAAATTGCATAAGATCTGCTTTAAATTTGAAAAAATGAATTGCGTTAGCAATATTGCTTAGCTTCCTTTTTAGGGGGCCTGTACATACGAAAGCATTCTTGCCCAAGCTTGTACACACGGCTACAGATCAAGCTATCCATTTCCAGTATAAGCTGATCTCGCATTGTATAGGATTTCCGTACAATGGGAGGTCACCTTATACTAGAAATCTATAGCTTGATCTGTAGCCGTGTGTACGTAGTATTTATATACTCTGAGCCCAAGCTGAAACAGAGACGTTTCGCTTGCGCTTCGCACTCGTTCGTTCAACAATATAATATAGAAGCTCTGCGATGATCATTATAAATCACAAAACCAATATATTCTAAATAGATAATAGAAATTATTTAACGACAACATTAAACACTTGCCGTAAATAAAGCTGTTAACTTCTATATTGTCGTTTCAGTACTTTATGGAGTGAATGATTGAGATGATTTTATAACATATTGCCTATAAACCATCTTGAGGCGACACTTTCCAACCATAATAATGCTGTAATGTAATATCAATCCTTTATTCATACGCTTTTGCAACACCCTATAACAGGGTATATGTATACATATATACTGTATTGTGTTTCTTTGTGTACATTTTGCAATAAAGAATACATAAATAAATATTAATTAAAGAAAACCGTGAATGTCACAAGTGAGGTTTGATAGGTGTTTAGGGTTTCGTATCCGAAGGGTGCCAAACGGGACCTTAACTACTAAGAGCGCTTGTAGACGTCCGTTTTTTTCACCGGATAACGGACCGTGTTTTTTGCCGGATTCGCGGTGGTGTATGAATTATAATGAATGTGTGTACATGCACCGGACATCGGTCCGGCGAACAATTTACGCCGGATGCACCACCCCTTCCCCTCGGCGCGACGGACACCGGTCCGGTGTAAGAAATGGCGGTCATCCAGGCCAGTGTATTGGTGCGTGTTGACGCTGCCGGACGTATTGCCTGTTTTCTGTTAATTGAGTGCCGTCTACCTGCGTTCTTTTAAAAATGGGTGATATTGACATGGAATTGTTAATAAGTTTGGTTGAAAATAGGCCTGTACTGTGGGACAAAACCCAAGAGTGCTATAAAAATAGACAGTCGAGTTTTGCCGCTTGGAGAGAAATTTGTCTTGCGTTAAATGAAGGTTTTGAAACGATGTCCGAGAAAGAAAAAAATTATATATATTTTATATATTCATGCACCATATTTTTCCCTTTCCAATAATATAGGATGCACCCACGATGACCTTTTACGTTTTTCTATTTATTTTTGTTTCTTCTTGTACAAATAGTAGGCCAATACGAGTTTTTTTTTTCTTATTATTCGACATTTCACACGTGTGTAATCTCTGACTACCAGTTCAAAACTAACGCATATAGACGGCAGTCCATCCATCCGGTAAAAAAAATATGTATACAAGGATAGCCGTTTATTGACGGTCCGTTATCCGGTGAAAAAAACGGACGTCTACAAGCGCTCTAAGACTCCACTGTCCGTCCGTCCGTCTGTCTGTCAGTGGGCTGTATCTCAGGAACGCTACTAGCTAGACGGCTGAAATTTTCAGCAACAAATAATAAAAATGAAATAAAATTAAAAATTAAAGGGAATTATACAAGAAACGTCTTTTTTTTGCGTTTTTTGTTTCATAGCAAAGTTGAGTTAGTTAATATTGACCGTAACCCTCCATGTGCAAGTCTGACTCGCACTTGGCGGGTTTTATTTTATCATCTCGAATCATTCGAAAAACACATTCACTTTCGTTCTCGAAGAAGAATGAAAAGTACCTTTTACCCTTGGAAAAAGTACTTAGCTTCCTATTGAAAGACATTTCAGAATCGGATTTGTAATTCCGTTGATTTCTTTCTACATCAAAACTAACCAACAAAAACTTCTTTATAATATGATTATAGATTACGGAGATTTCGCTCTGTACCAAAATTGAAAATAGGTAGGTAGGTACTTTATTATATTCTTATGTGAATTCTACTAAATTCCCGTCAAAGAAATTCTTTTAGTGGTTATAAAAGAATTCAGAACTCGAGTATGGGATAAGCTTCTGTTTTACATACAGAGATTCACTCACGGATGACACTTTGCATACATATATTTCACGCGAAATATAAATGACAAAGTTTTTATAAAATAAATAAACCATTATAACTTTTCCAAGTTATCGCAAACCAAATTCATGGTTATTGCAATTTTTCAGGACTATTATTATTATTTGGACGGACCAGTTGGCGCCTATCACGGTCGTGGGTTCGATTTCCACACAATACTTGCATTTGTGTGCACGAACATGTCTGTATGTCCTCAGCCTGTGTGTGATTATCTATATTAAGTATGTTTAACAAACAAAAGTAGTATATCTGGTGTGTCAGTTATCTGATTTCCATAATACAAGCTCTGCTAAGTTTAGGATCAGATGACCGTATGTGAGGAATGTCCCAGGATATTTATTAGTTATTATTTATTTACAATTCACACAAATTATTGCCAAAATATTAGGTACTTTGTCTAAAGTCAACTTTTCGATCAAGTTGCATTGATTGTGACTAAATCCTTGAATAATGTATATTATTCAATTTCCCTTACATTAAATAATAAGTGCTAGGTACCTATATCTGTATGTTTAAATCATCATGTTGTAAAATGAATACGAGAAAAAACCACTCAATTAACTTCATCTATCACACTTAGCTAACCACAGCTTTCAAGTATTCTTAAACCAATTTCTAAACTCCGAGTTACCTACGTATTTCTTAATTTCGTCCTTGAAAGAATAAAGATCTAAGTAAATACTCTGATATCAGAGTTACCTTTGAAGTAAGTTCCCTTGGTAAGTTTCACGTAGATTGTTAACTGTCAAGCCAAGTACACACTGGATGAAATATCAATGGAAATATTAAATACGCAAATCCAAGCCAAGATTTGATCCCAGATAATTCTACGATTACGTTTACCTACTCTACGTGAAACTTGTAAAGTACTTGACGGAATCGTTTTTCCAGCTTTTTAGTTTTAAAAGAAAATAAATTAGGTAGAAAGTTAACGTACTTGCGAAAATGAATTTCCGAAAGTAAGACGAACAATTTTAATATCGTTTTTCGAAAAAATAATATACATACTACAAACTACAAAAATGTAGCAATAATAATAATATACTTACAGCTGAAAAAAGGTTCAATATTTTTTTTTTCTGATTAAAATAAATAAATATCCTGGGACATTCCTCACACACGGTCATCTGCATTACAGAAGAGTCACGTAATGTCTCGTATCTTATGTACCTATTTCTGATTAAATTACGCTACGGGTAACCTAAAAACTGGTTACAAAGTTACCCAGTTTTACAATATATTGCATAGGACAAGCCTTAATAAAAAACAACAAAAAACGCAAATACCTAGGTACTCATAAAACCCACCTCACATACATGTAACATGACCATCCTCAGCTTTTAAAGTACAAAAGCACCTTGATCTACAACAAACAACCTATTGTCAGTCATGTCATATACGCCCATACATGAAGCAAAAAACGCAACTCTAGCTCGTTACACCCTGTTTTCGAAGCATCGTGACTCGACACTATGAACTGACCCTTATTATGTAGGCCAACCGTAGCGCCCCAGTTTTTGTAAACTGACAGGCGATAGAACGCAGCGCACGTTTGGCGGTTTCGGAAAAAATAGCAGCCACGTCTATGCAATGAAAATTATTTTTGCAGAGAAGTGCCAGAGCATCATGGCCACAGAATTAGGGAGCATCTCATTTCTCAAACAATTACCTAGTATAATACAAATGAAGCGTAAAAAAGAGGTGCACCTTTTTTATTTTATTCTGACAACTTACAGTCATTAAGTTTAGAACTTACAGTCATTCCCCCTTATTACAAAACATGGTTTAAAGTAAAGCCAGGTTTTACTGTCATTTGGTCACTTTCTAACGTCATATAATAAAAAGGGACGAAGCTATTTTAAAACCTGGTTTTCCTTTAAACCATGTTTTGTAATAAGGTGCATTAAGTTTATGTTTGTTACACAGATATAACTTTTATTGATACACGTCACGTATGTCGATTATTGTTTTAGCTTACATTATTTTTAGTATAGGTACCTACAGACAGAAGAAGGTTTTGTATTTTTGGGATTGGGACGCGCAATTGTTTTCAGTGAAATCAGAGTAAATGCTATTAATTAATCTAAGCTAGTTTTGAGTTATTGCTGAGTTTATTTCCGGCTCTTCTCAGTAAATGCAACCTTCCGAACAGGCTACTCTGTGCCTGTAAATATACCTTTGCAAAAAAAAAAAACATTTTTAATAAAAGTTTTTTTCGTACCTGTACTTTTTGTTGTCTGTACTTGCATTGTCTTCCAATACACTAATGTATACCAAATATCAAGTCAAACCGACCACAGGAAGTGGGTGAAATTCGACTTGCAAGATTCCACCCGAACATAGTTACATACATAGGAAGTTCAATAAAAGCTTGTAAAGAGAGCGATAGATGAAAATATTACTGTTTTCTCTTGTCATCACAAAATGATTTTGTTTTTCAACTCAATTTATCCCATCCGATTACAAAACTTGCCATTGATCCTAAAAAGAGCGGAAATTATGTGATACTTATTATTATTTCAGACACAAAACCGGTATTTAAAATATGTAAGACTTGTCAGACATGTCTATGAATTGCATGACTTCAAATATATATACCTAGCTCCAATAGAGCTAAACACTAGAATCAAGTAGGCAAGTTAACTTTTTCATAAACCTTATTATGCGGTCACTACGAACACTCGAGCAATTTTACCTACAAGAGTGTCGTTCCAGGCTTTGTTAGTAGACCCCACTTAAGTTTTTCTTTGAAATATAACGAACACTTCCAGTACTCGACAGGCGGTAAATTCCTTTTGGTATAGTTACTATACTCTTTGCGGTAAACTACATTACTTAGATGTCAAAACAGAGAGTAACATACCTCTTCACGTTTTACCAAATACTTTTGAAGCCACTTTCAGACACTTTTCTCAGAACATCGAATAATCTAGTAGTGCTACTGAGATTACTATAATTATAATTGGAAGTCTGTTGATAGGCTAAATATGTAGGATAATTAAATCTGAAAGCGTAGACCATAATTAGTTTATTTACGATAATTATGCCCAGCTGGTACATGACTAGAGTACTATTAATATTTATGTATGACATTCGCACGCACTAGCACAGAATATTTAATAGTACATAGCACTAGCCAGCCAGGGGCTTGACGTGACATTAAACAAGTACCTACCTATAAACATTGCACACATATTAGGTTTCATTTACTAAGCCAACATTGAAGGTAGGTATGGGACATTGAAGGTATGGGAAATGTCTACTATTATCCTAATTAATGATTATATTCTTCATCTAATCCTTGCCTCCAGAATGTTTATATTCACTCGAAACATATAAAAAGATCTTATTGCATTTGACTGCTTCATGGCATAACCAAATTAAAAAATGCAACAAGTTTTTACGTCCAGGTAAAAATCTATTCGGTCCCCGAAAATATTTTAACGTCAATCCTTATGCAAAAATATTCAACAAATATATATGACGCCAAACCTATTCGGTTATGGCAAATATTCGAAAATATAGAACTCTACCTACAAGAATATTGAATGGTACCGGCATCGTCTCCATTGCAAAATCCCGGGTAAGTACTTAATTCAAAAATCGCGTCACTATTACAGAGATAGGTAAATATAATTTCCCTTGCATGTCTACATCGACCTAGACCACCTGCTCGTGTTAATGCTCGGATTCCGTTTTTACACCGTTGGGATTCAGATTATACTGATTTCTTATCTAATGGAATTTAAAAACGAAAATGTTTTCTGTTTCTCTGAATGTTTCGGGTCCTATCTTTATTTGGTATACCTATAACTCTTTAAATTGGTTTTCTTAATTTCCTTTGTTATCTGGGGGAACTTCCGTGCCCCCGGCCAAAGTGCTCCAGCCAAATCGAGCAAAAGAGCAAAAAAGGCACGACCGTACCATGTTTTCTCGAAGCCATTCGGACCGTTTTCGACCCCCCTGTAACTTTGTTGTGCAAAAATCTAGATGCCTACATTTTCAGTGAGCAACAGGGCATTACATAGCTAGATAAATTTCCAAATTACATTAAATTTGAACCAGTAGATAAGAATAATTGCAAGTCAAAGTTCCTTAATTTTGTCTCTGACTAACACACTCATTCACTCACTAACTCTGATCATCAAAGTTCTGAGGAGGTATTCGGTAGGTCCTGAAGTCCTAGAAAGCTGAAATTTTGTATGTAAGCTAGTATTAGTACACAACATGGGCTAGCCCTACCGCTACCGTCAAATGAGCGTAAGGTGAAAAAAATATTCACTGTTAATTACTTTTCTGTTATACAATAGTTCTCGTAGTAGCGAAACGACCAACCCGCATATTTTGACTAAGGTGTAGAGTTTGTGAAGATAGGGCTTGTAGATAGCTAGGGCGTGTGGAATAGCCCTAATAGCCGAATTGTGATAGCTTGGCTCTACATGAGATCTGATAACTTTTTGACAGTGCGAGCCATAGGTCGAGCCATTTTACATGAAAATGTTTATTATAGCATTCCTGAAACCCACACGTGCCACAGGTATATACTTAACAGCGACATGCAAAAAAAAACGCGTTAGATACTCCAATATTTTGAGATCAATTTCCAAAATCTACTTCAGGACCTAAAATAATATGCGTCTATATTTGGAAGATGATGGTATCAGCCGGTGTATGCTTACTGATTTTAAACGGATGATAGAATAGATGAGCATAGAGTAGGTACAAATAATTTATTTCCTCTTATACTATGCAACACAATTCCCGTGTAAGGCAATGTACATAATATTGTCTTTGCCTCAGTTTTTCCAATCACTTAAGGGCCGTTAAGTGTCCTCGTAGAAAAAGTTATACGCAATTTAGAGATCCCATATATGGATACTAAAGCCTTTGAACCCTTTTGTGTCATGTAGATTTAAATCGTGGCCACACCTAAGGAAGTGAACCGAATATTTTCTTTGTTTGTTTCATTTTGTATTCGACGTTAAAACTGAAGTGCTATCCTATTTTGTTTTGCTTTTGTAAGAGGATTTTGTTCAAATTTTACAAGTAAATATTGTTAGCTTTCAGATAATTTAATTTATTAGATAGCGGGCACGGGCTTTACATTTTTGTATAATCATTAATCATGCTAACATATAATAAGGTTGTTTTGTCACATCGGTTGCTGTTTTGTCACATTGGATATTTTGCGATTAATTTCGGATAATTCTGATGCGGATCCTGATAGTAATTAGTTTCATAAGAATATTTATAGTGTGAATTTTGTAAGTAAACTTATAGAATGTTTTAATAGGAAAATAAATATAATGTAGGTGAATTGTCATTAAATAAAATTTAGATTAGATATTATTATTAGATTTAGATTAGATATTATTATTAGATTTGGATTAGATATTATTATTAGATTTAGATTAGATAATTACTGTAATTTTGATATGGTTATGGTTATAAAACATTTTTAAGTACCCGCCTGGCTCTAGTCTTTCGGCAGAGGCACTTGAGAGCCAGTTTCTTGTAAGCTATGTTCTCGTAAAACCTTCGGCTACATTACCAATTTCCTAGTAAACTTATGTGAGGTATTATTTATATTTGTATGCTGCAGTTATAAATAACATACCTACCTATATAACACTTTTCGCTCTATGATTGTGAACATTGTGTAACGCAGCAGATCAAGAATATTAAAACTACACACACTTATCGGCGCAATATTTATAGTAGGTATTAGTTAATACACATATCTAAGTAAAAAAAAAAACATCATCATTCATCATTATCAGCCTATAATGTCCTACTGCTGAGCACAGGCCTACTTTCACAAATGAGGGTGAAAGGGAATGGGCAGATACTCCACCACGCGTGCCCACTGCGGATTGGTGGAGGTAGGCTAGTGGTAAACCTACTGTTGGAATTTTTCAAGCCGCCTAGGAGGCATTCATCTAGCTTAACGACCATCACAATTAATTAAGTGATAACCGGGACCAACGGCTTTGCGTGCCTTCCGAAGCACGGAAACGCTCGATTTGAAACACCACTAGACGGTCACCCATCCAGGTACCGACCACTACAGACGTAGCTTAACTTTGCCGATCGATTAAGAACGGCTAATCATGCTACACCACGAGCGCTTGCAAAAAAACATAGAAATGTTTAAAACAAAATGGAGACCCATAATATAAATACAAGAGAAAAACAGAATTTAGTTGTTCCGTATTCTGTAGGTACTAGCTAAAGTTCAAAAGTCGCTTCTTAGAAATAGTGCGCGATTTTATAACAAAATACCACTTTCGATTACCAAGATGACAGATTACGTGCTTAAATGTTGGTTCTTATGAAAATATTTACGCATATTGAAATCCAATATGTGCGTCTATATGGTAGCAATATCTCCATTTACAATAAAGATATTTCATAACAATGTCTTCGTTGTACAAGGGCGTAGCTACCTCCGTATCAGCCGTGTCAATGATACGGGACCCCCGGGCTACAGGGGCCCTGAAAGCAAAAATATATAAAAAAAATATCCTCCTTTTGGTTTCGCCGCAGAAGGGCCCCTCAGCAAATTTTGATACAGGCCCCGTCTAGGGAAAGCTACGTCACCTCTCGGAACACAGACGAGGAGGCACAATAAAAGTATTAACATCCTCAATCAAACATAAGTAGGTACTTAACCTAAAGGGGAACCTCTTTATGTAAATTTATTTCACTCGTGACTCGAGATCCAAATTAGAAATACCTTGCGTCTATCTGGGATAAATCTATATCCATTTTGATTAATTGCTTAATTGTCCGACGATAAAGGTCAAACTATTAGTACTTAGAATTTATATTGTACTTGTGAAAGATTTGACCACATTAATTAATCTAAGGCTTTAATTAATAAACCATTAATGTGTTATTCATTATAGCCTTTTGATCAATTTTCAACGTGGTGTAGCATGATTAGCCGTCTTAATCGATCGGCAAAGTTAAGCTACGTTTGTCATGGTCGGATCCTGGATGGGTGACCGCCTAGTGGTATTTCAAATCGAGCGTTTCCGTGCTTCGGAAGGCACGTAAAGCCGTTGGTCCCGGTTATCATGTAATTGTGATAGTCGTTAAGGTTGTTGGATGCCTCCTAGGCGGCTTGAAAAATTCCAACAGTAGGTTGACCACTAGCCTATCTCCACCAATCCGCAGTGGGCACGCGTGGTGGAGTATCGCCCAGTCACTTTCACCCTCATTTGTGAAAGGAGGCCTGTGCTCAGCAGTGGGACATAATAGGCTGATGATGATGATCAATTTTTAAGCACCAGAGTTCAGACGTGAAAGCGTGAAAGGTTGTGTGGAGTGACGACAGCAATAATTTTAACAAAATATAAAAAGATACGAAAAAAGCGATACCCCGTAGACTTATCAATAGATAGTACACAAAATCTTTCTAGAAACAAGAACTTACCTACATAATAATTGCTGCTAAAGGTTTTTTTTATAATTTTTTCGACTGCTTTTCTCTCAGTTGATTGAATTTTTCATAGATTTCATATTTCTCGTTCAATTTGAAAACTTGGAAACTCGGAGGATCGAGTAACCAAATTGAGAGAAAAGTTTTCAATTTCGAAGACTGTTATTAATCTTCCTTGAGATCCGAATATTTTAAATAAAATAGGTATCAGATATAACTTTTTAGATCTTCATTGACCTTTGTGAGCATTGCCCCTTTATACGCCACGTTTCAAATAGCAATACAGGACAATTTATAGTACATTATGCACCAAGGGGATGTAGTGTCTAACCTCTAACATCACGGGCAACATAGTACCCTGAGCGTAACAAGGGTAGAAGCGTAGCGAGGGATTTTAAACTCAAATCCTGAGCGAAGCGGGGGAGTTATGTAGATCCCTGAGTGAAGCGATGTTTTAAGCCGCCCAAGAAGAAGATAGCCTTTGTCTTCATATACCCTCTGCGAGACAATCAAACACCAACTTTTATTTCACATTCTTTACAAACGGCGCATTAAATATTTTTTATTGGTGGACCAGTTCGATGTTCAATTTTCAAAAATGATACTTACAACGAAAATACTTACAAAAAAAATAATGTTTTCCGTATTTCCAGCTGTCTGCGAGCAGCGACCCCGGCGGCGCGGTGGATGCGGTGGCGCGCCGCTACCGGCTCGAAAACGGCAATTCGCTCGGCGAGAAAGACGAGGTAAGAATGTCATATTAATTTCTCTACATAACCTATTACACATTTTTGAGAATCCTTTAGGTACTTGTGCTTTTATCAATCCAAAGAGAAAGAAAAAGTAGGTTGGCAAACTGCTATGGACAATATATTAGGTTAAATCTCGAGAACTATGGGCTACGCGTAAAAAATAACTTTTTTCAAACAGGCATTCCCTTGTCATTGGTACCTAGTAATTAATGTCATATGACATAGTAAAGTTTTATTATCTATTTTCCTAACTTGTTTAAGCGTTTATAAAGCGGCGACAGATGTTAGAGTGGTAAATTTTGTTGAAGTTAGAAGCGCGATCGTATAATTTTTAAATAAAATGAAACCGTTCAAAATTTTGTATTTAATTTGAAGCACATCGTTAGTATCAAAACACAAACGTTTATTTGAACCTTTACCGAATTAGATGTAAAAGGAATATTTATTTCAACGATGTAGAAGACAAAAAAATAAGAGATTTTGCCATACAATTAAATTATCCTTACGAAAAGAACTGAATAGCGCAAATAATATGAGTAACTATTTTTTGTATTTCCGTAGGTATTTAAATGATATGCATAAAAGTCAGGTTGAATGAAAATCCTAATTTCCCACTTCCGTCTAGATTGGTATAATTACTACTTTAAGTATCTCTTAATTTTCAATTCAAAATCATTTATTCAACGTTCGCTGGCACTTATGAAAAGTCTGACTCTATAATAGGTGGAGATTTATAGATGGCATATTTTCGAAACCTATGTTGGATTAGTCACACTGAACAACTTTTACTATGGGACCAACTCTGAATTTTCAAAAAAGAAAAATTTCTTTTCATACAATATGATCGAGCAAGATTGACATTTTCACTTCACTATTGGTTCCATAGTAAAAGTTGTTCAGAATGACTAACCTAACATAGGTTTCGAAAATATGCCATCTCGAAGTCTCCCTCTACCCAGTATATTATTATTATATTTTTTTATTAAATGGCCACCGACCTGCCCATAAGGGGCGACGACGAAAACTAAGATGAAACACGCTTACCCATAAGAAACCTATTCAATCTGGCCTTGAAAGTTCCTAGACTGTAAGCGTCAGGAAACACAGACGCCGGAAGCAAGTTTCACTCCCTGCTATCCGCATTATAAATGAGGATAATACCAGTTCGGAAGGTTCAATTTGCTGAACATTACAAAACGCATGTTTAAATTTGTTAAATTTTGCTTTTAATTAACGTATATTTTTGCAGTTGTTTGGACCACCGAACGCGCCCGTACTCGAGAACCCCGAGTTTCAAACGCGATGGTACTTCAAATACTTTCTCGGTAAAAGTGAGTACTTATGTTTTTCCTTTATTATTTTTAATGTCTCACGCTCAGCAAAAAAGTGCAGGTCAAACTGAAGGCAAAAGCACTTCACCGCCATTTTGTTAAGAGGAGTATCTGACACGATTTCCAGGGTAGGTAAATATGTCAACAACAATTACTTAGTAAGAAAATACCATCGAAAAATACTATAACTCATGTTTTATTCACTTTAATCAATGATAAAAGACATGCGATATCACTCGTGTACCAGGATATGAATTATTGATAGATATACTCGTACACATACCGTAGTGAAGTAAATGTAAGTATTTGCTCGTTAAATTTCCGCCGTTGCCTTTCATCGAATTATCAACACGGGGCGCGCGCTCAGTAAAGAGGAAAATAAGAAAACAAGTCTCATATCCGTTTAGGTAATGGAGGATATAACTTTAAATTAATATCGTACGAACCGTTTCTCTCAAACAAAATTTAATTGAAAACTATGCTCAATCAATAGGGTAAGAACTTCATCGTCATATGTAACGTCAATCATATGGAACGTCATCGTGTATGGTATAGCTTTTGAATACCTTCATGGGCTTTGTAAAAGAAATTTGAATAACCAGGCTGCTGAAGATCCCTGTGAATAAATCACCCCTCAAGCATTACGGGAAAAGTTTAGGGACTCCGTATCGCCAGGAACCACGGGAAAGTTATTCAGACTTTCCTCATTAATTTGAAAACCACATACAAATACATAATATATATTTAAAAAAAAAATAGAAACAGCAGAATAAGCTATTTATTTTCATTAAAATATAATTAGGGCGGGCGATGCGAGCCCTCTACATCCTACTATCCGACTCACTTCTACCTTGTGGTATCACAGCTATAAATTTGAAATTTAAATAGTAATTCAAACTATTGTCTAGCTAGATGACAAGAATTTAACCACATATGGTTTTCAGTCTGATGATAGAGTAGGAGGATAAGTACTAGAACTCTATACCGGAGATACGTATCTTAGCCGTGTTTGGGGTTTTGAGAATTGTCGTGAGATGAACTGTGGTCATATATGGTTTTCAGGGTCTGATGATGGAGTAGGAGGGTATGCACTGGAACTCCATAGCGGAGCAACGTATCCTAGCTGTGTTTGGGTTGTTGAAATTGTCATTAGATGGACTTTGAAGATATATGTTTTCAGGCTCTGCCGACAAAAATCTTGCGAGCCCTTACAAAGCTGTGCTTTTTGCTAGTATCTGCTCCTCACCTTGTTTCTATAAAAATAATACTAGCTTCCGACTGCTGTTTCCCCCGTTTTCCCAGGATAATATGTAGCCTATGGTTACTCTCCGACCGATATCAAACTCTATGCAAAAAATCACGCCGATCTGTTACTACGTGAAAGAAGGACAAACCAACAAACACACATTCGATTTATAATTTTAATAGAATTTTCGCTCCTTTTTAAATAATATTTTTATTTACCCCATTTGATTTATTTTTCCTTGTGTGAATTAACTTTAGGGCCTATTTTGTGGCAAATAATCAATATAAAGTGCTACGTCTTATGCTACCAAAGTGCTACGAGTACATTTTCTGAGCTACGAAATCTGCATAAGCTAAAACTCATCTAAAACTAGTTGAACCAGATTAAAGGACACCCTCCGTTGTCTTAGTCCCAATGGGATTACTCTAAAGGTACTTACCCTTTTAAATTTTTTTTTATAAAATGATCCGCTGGGAAAGTATATTATTGGGTCATAGAAACGAATATTTTTTATCACATATAAACATGTAGTTTTTGTAGATTTAACGTAATACAATTCATTTTTGTTTATTTATTTCATTGGATAAAATTTTATTTTTTATATCCAATAGCCAATTTGGAAACGCCATCTTCTTTTATTAATGGAACCGTAAAATAAGGCTATCAATATACCAACGCCCAAATTTATAATAATTAAAAATTTATAGATACTAAAATCATTCAGTAATACCTCAGAGTATATAAATACTACGTACAAGTAATACTCGTTAAAATAACGGTTCAATAAACTTGAATCAGTTTCATTTAAGTTAGAGAATAGGAATCTTTTTAAATTGTCAAAATCTACAACTAAATTATTTTTTTCATGCAGCAATAACTATTTTATTATCCGTTTTTGTTATTGGAAGTGATTCCGAATCCACTATTAATTAATTGCAGCATAAAAATGTTACGATAGTTTTTTTTTTTTTAATTTAATAGATAGACTAATGTTATATGCTGAGCTTTAACAACAATTTAATTAAAATACTTGCCATACTACAAACTATTAGTAGAATAATTTGATAATATATACTTACCTTGACTACTTAGCCAGCATTATATCACCCTACCTTAAGCAAGTAACATCATGACGACAGCTAAAACAGATCTTAGCAAAATACAGGTGAATATACATCAAAAACATTCATATAGTAATCCTTAAAGCCTATTTAGGCGGAACAACGACAAATAATAAAGTTGTTCAGAGAAATTGAATACAAACCTTTTAGTGCGCGAGCGTGACGTAATCATGCTCTATGATGATACTATGCCGTATAGACAAGCTTATGTCACTGTTATATAGCTACAAGATCGAGAAAAATACTGCTCAACAAAGTCAATATACGCCACGATTCCCACAATGCTGTAAAAATATATGGGTTAGTTAGAAGATATTTGCGGTGATAACAGAAAAAAAACATGCAAACCTGGAAGACTACGCTATACTTAATAAGCAAATATTGACACACAAAACAAAAATCTCTAATGGTGCGTCCATGGTTAGCGAACCGATCACGAGCCGAGCCTCGAACGAGCACACTGCGAGCACGATTCGCGTAGCGTGGACGGGCTCGCGAGCCTCGAACGAGCGTGATTGTCAGTTTTTTCACGTACAAAGGGATTCGCATCATGCTCATTGTAGGCTTGTTGTAGGCTATTTCGTGGCTCGGCTCGTGCTCGGTTCGCCAAGCATGGACGCACCATAAGACACGAAAAGGAAGAGGAGGTTCTCAATTCGGTTGTATGTTTTTTTTTTTTTTATCTTTGTTACCTCTTAACTCCGTCATTTATGAACCGATTTGGAAAATTATTTTTTTGTCCGGAAGGGTACACTTCCCGTTTGGTCCCATTGTCATCAGATCAGGATTTGATTACTTCTTCGTGTACTTTGAAGTCGGTTTAAGTTTTTTGTAAAACAGTCCAATTATTTAAAACAGCGTGGTGCTCTCATCTCAGTTTAATCACATGGCCAGAAAGCAAAGAGCAAGTGCTTTTGGAATATGTCCAATATGAACATCCATAATGGTTCTGTTTTCATGCAATTTTATCTGGAGATAGGTATGCATTTTGCTCAGAAAACGTCGCAATGGTTATGTAACAGAAATTGTCCATTGGCTCGATGAAAACATAACACATCGCTGAACGAAATGAAATATTATATAATATTTGTGTTAATTAACTGACTTTTAATTTGTCATAAATATGATTCTACATATGTGTGTAATCAAATCAGTTGAATAGCAATTCCTGGAATTCAATGTTTTTTCATACGTATGTTAAAGGACGTGCGTCTCATCCGCGATCCGACGCGCGACGAGTACCAACTCCTGCACTACATTTTTTTTTTTCACACACGGTCGTCTGATCCTTAACTAAGCAGAGCTTGTAATATGGAAACCAGATAACTGATATAATACATATACTACTTTTTGTTTGTAAATACAATACTTAATATACATAATTACACCCAGACTCAGGACATACAGACATGTTCATGCACACAAATGCATGTCCTGTGTGGGAATCGAACCCACGACCTGCGGCGCTATAGGTTAAGACTCCACGTCTTAACCAACTGCGCCAACGGGCCCTTCACTATTATTCCCGAAGTCTCTTTAGTTTTCCCGGGATTAAAAATATCTTATATTTTATTCCTGAAGAAGTTTCATATAGTTGTACAAGTCCAAAAAAGTTAGTCACAAATAAGTTGTTGTTAAAAATTTAATTTTTAATACATGTACTTTTTGGTGGCTGTACTTTTTGTTGACTGTACTTGCATTGTCTTCCAATAAACTAATGTATACCAAATATCAAGTCAATCCGCCAAATGGAAGTGAGTGAAATTCGACTTGCAAGATTTGGCCCGAATTATACATTGCAAGTTTATATAAAGCTTGTAAAATAGGCTGCTGTCCCAATAAAATGCAAAAGCTTGTGTGTGATGTAATGTTTGAACGAATTTACGATTCAGCAAGAAACATTCACACAAACTTTTCCATTTGTAATATTAAGTAAGATAGTAGAATAATCTACAACTAGGTTAATAATTGTTTTGTTTACGTGTTATATAACTATAGTTACAACAAAATTAAATGAGCGTTTGGTATTGACCGAATGTCCCGAACAGATGTTCGGGAACTAAACAACGCGACAGCCCACTGAGCCGGCGACCTCTCGTAATCATCAATACACTCGAATTTAGTGGAGCTATAAAATTTATTTGCGTCGTAACAGTATAAGGTTGCAGTGAAAATTGGATATAAAGTACATCTGCCTAAATACTCAAAAAGAGCATCTTTCTAATTAAGTCTCAGCATATGCTTAATTGATTGTATCATGCTCATACCACTTATCACTAAACCACATTTATTACGGTAAGTAATCAAAATAACTATACCCATAACTATAACTACCATTATTTTAGAATACATACAGGGTTAGTTTGCAATCTCTAGCCTTTTCAGCGGTTAATTTAGGCATCATTATGATCAACTTTTACAATGGGACCACCTCTTTTCATACATTTAGATCGTGCAGCGTTGGCACTTTTGTATGAAAAGTTAGATCTATGGAAAAGTTCGTAATATTTTTCGAGATTTCCGATGTGGTCCAATAATAAAACTTGATCATTTTGATCATAATGATGAGATGTGACCCCTGAAAAAATGGCTAGAGGTTGCAAAATAACCCTGTATTACATGTTTACGCGAAAACGGTTCTTGTTTTTTATGCGCAGAAACCTCTTTTCATTTGTAAAATAAAAACATCGGCATCTGCCAGTCAAAACGCCGGTGCCGTTAAAATCGGTCTAGCCGTTTCGGAGATTATACCAAACAAACAGACTGACAGAAAAAAATCAAAAAAATCTTTTGTGTATAGTGTTTACCGTATACCTATACTTTCATATGCATTTAGTAAAAACAGTTATTTAGACATTACAAACGACAATTCAATTTTATTTATAGCACTGCGTAAAAAACCCGCACTTATCACACGCTTTTCCGTGTACTACTTAAGGCACACGTATCGTATTACTATTATTTGTATAGGAAAAGGCAAAAAGCTTCCTCGTCTCTCTGGAAATGGATTATTTGCAATGAAAAAGATCAGGCTAAATGGCAACAAAATTTCATGAGTTGGGGTTCATCCCGGGCGTGAGGCGGGGAAATGTTAAATAGACGAGAATTTAGGTCGCTTATTAGATGTTTTAAAACTAAAAAGATTTTTTATGCCTTTTACGTGGTACGTATACTTTTTTAAGTGATGGTGATAATAAGATCAAATATTTTCTGTAGAAATAGGTGTGAGAGGGTCTACTAATTGAATTTCCTAATAATTATAATCCTATATACTTCACACTCTAAAAATTTAAACTTTTCTTACAAAATGTCAACCTTGCTCGATCATAATGTATGAAAAGTAAAAAAAAATATTGAGAATTTATTGTTGGTCCCATAGTAAAAGTTGTTCAGCAGGTCTAATCCAACGTAGGTTTCAAAAATATGCCATCTCGAAATATCCACCCAGTATAAACTAAATCAATTTCTTATTAACTAAGTACAGTAGTACCCAACTAATATGGCTTACCGATGTACCTGCGTAGAAGATACATTTTCAAAGCGCGGGAAATGCTATTGGTCGGCAGCTGCCGCCATGTGTGCGGAGAAGCGTGACTTGCGAATGAGACGGAACTAACAGCTGCAGTGTATTATGAACCTTATAGTAGTGATCTACGGTTGATTGTAAGTTTTAAGCATTCTTTTGTTCGGGCCATACAATTCTTTTCTGTGCGAACGAAGATTCACGACGCGCCTTATCAGTTGGGTTGGGTACTACTGTAAATGAAGTGTTAAATCCGCAATCAACAATCCACTTATTTGTACCTTTTACTTATTTGGGGACAATATTTTTCTTATTAAGAGCATTCAGCTACATGAAGTCCATTTATATCTATTTGTTACCAATTTACGTGCTTACTCGCGTAGAGTAGTAAATAGCGATCTTTCTTTGTATGGAACAAGTAGCTATTTACTTCCTCGATTGGATTGGAATACCTAGGAATCCCAAGTGCGGTTAGTGCGGGCAAAATCAACCTTTTGTATCCCGTATATTTTACGATACCGTACTAACACTTGTGCCGGCGATTCGGGGAGATTACAATGAGGGTGGGACACCTACCTTTTGTACACATAAATATACCTTCTAAGGATTCTTTACGAAGCTGTATAGGAAAAACTATCTTGAGTAAATCTTTTCTTCATATTTATATTTCTAATAATAGTGATTGATTTGCCACGACGAAATGTGTAACAATAATTTTGTATGCCAAAATATTAACTTTATAAAAAGCCACCACACGCAAACCTTCAAGGAAAATTTTAATCAAGACTCAAGATATTGGATCCAGTAGGTTACTTATGTTTAAACTGGATTCATTAATTATCAGTCTGTTTCATCCGCTCGTGTACCTAGCATTTAAGAGACTACCTATAGCTTTCTGTAATCAAATGGTTTCCATTTTATTTAATGTATGTACCTATTACCATATTCTCGGTAGTTATACTCTATTATTCGCGTAACACTATTATGTATTCTGTGGCCACGCAGTCAGAACTTTGTCAATTTTGTTATTCTAGGCCAGAGGCTACTATTTGTCACTAACCTAAACAAATGGTACGTCAACTCGTGTTTGTTTACTTCTACGTTAACCAGGGTCATCGAGGAACAATACCTTAGAGTTAGTAATACAAAGTAATCCGATTCCGAAACTAGTCACTGATTTTGAACAGTAAGGACCAATCACTGCATCGTGTGTTCTTGACATAGCCAATCAGAGCGCATTGTGGATGGTGGCAAATTGGCGGAATAGATTGCAGGCAAAATTAACGTCATTACGCTTGTTTGGGTTAATGGTTCGATGACAGTGGCGTGCATTCCATATAGGCAAATAAGCAATGCCTACCTCATAAGATTCAATAAAATAATATTTTGATTCAATTAATTTACATAATCATTTTAAATAAAAATTCTAACCTAACATTCAATACGAAATTTCAAACTTTGCCGCGCAGGCACTCGCGAGTTCGCCTCTCAAATTCACGCACACTAAAACGATTTCGGTATATTCATACACACACACACACACACACACTTCTTTAAGATAATACGACGAAAGCATAAATCACGCTTTTGCTATGCGTAGCATACTGACATTTGACATTCGCGATTTATGGACCAAAAGTAACCTTACCTACTCTGTTGTAAGTAAAGTAATCCAAATAAAAAAACGACAGTTTACCAACATTAGAGCAACTCAAATATAACTTCGCAATTTATTTGTGTTGGTTTGTTTATGGTTTGGCTGGCATTGTATGCAATGTTGTTGTTATTTACTTATTGTGATTTTGCGAAGTTTATCTGTGTGAAATGAAGAAATTTTGTGGTGAAATGTATCGATAAATTAGTCCTTTAGTCAGTTTTTGTTTGTAGAAAATAGTAGGTAACATGCTGTAGACCAACTCCAAAACATTCATGGATTCATAACAAAGGTAAAAATCTTAGACATTTTAACACAGAATATTATGTTTATTAAACACCTGGCTATCTGGGTGCTGTATGTATTTTGTTTGCTAATGAATGTGTGTGGAATGATACGCTGACCTGTGTGCAATTTTACGAATCTGGTCAAAAAACATGATCTATCTAAGAGGCATATTTATGTATGTATGGCCATGATTTCTTCTGCCTACCTAGTCCGAAAACCAATGCACGCCACTGTTCGATGACCAGGGTATATTGATCTCAAAATAACATAAGTCGTCAACATTCGTTCATCATCATCATCACAAATCAGGGTGAAAGAAAATGGGCTGATACGCCACCACGCGTGCCCACTGCGGATCGGTGGAGGTATACTAGTGGTCAACCTACTGTTAGAGTTTTCAAGCCTCCTCGAAGGACTCCAACTAACTTAACGTCTATCACAATTAAGTGATAATCGGGACCAACGGCTTTACGTGCCTTCCGAAGCACGGAAACGCTCGATTTTAAATACCACTAGGCGGTCACCCATCCAGGTACCGACCACGACGGTGGTAGCTTTACTTGCCGATCGATGAAGAACGACTTATCATGCTACACCACGAGCGCTTCAACAACATTCGATATAATTGACTCAAATGGTTGATTTTATCATAGTTTTGAAATTCGCTTAAACTCAATAACATGGACGAATAGATTTTCTTTCCTCCATGCGCGCATGCCAATAAGTAATAATCATATCTTAGCACGGACGTAGATACCTATGTAAAGGGGGAACCTCTAAGCCCTTCCAAAACGCATACATTTTTCGAATATCTTACTTGTGTGTTATAGGGATGTGTATGTAATTTACAATTATTTAAATATTATTCTTTTTACCATGCTTTTACGCATCTTTGTACCATCCTCCATGTGAAAGCTATAGCGCGTCCGACTCTCTTAGTCCACGCAAATTCCTAAAACATCGTAACAAGATAAAACTCTAATTCCAGTCGAAAATATAAATTTGTGTCAAACAGGGTTTTGTTGTGGCACAGGTTGTGGTAAACAAAAAAACAAGATCCAAATGACAAATAGCAAGCAAAGGATATTAAAAACAGTGAACAACAAAAAACGTAAACAGCTATGAAGGAGGGCATCGTCTTTTGACTTGCGAATTATCCATAATTCAAAGCTAACTGTCTAGCTATAAGTAATATGAGTCAACAAAGTCTACCACGTTACGGATATTAGTTTTGTTAGTGGCGACACTACCTAGACTTGTTTACTTAGTCCTGGGTAAAGTTTGCTTTCTTGATAGAATTCGTCGAAATTCATGAATGCTCAGCACATTATACTAAATTATTTGTTCTTTCCAACTAAGTGGATAACATCGTGTTATTTGCCAGTTCGTAGTAGGTAGAGTAGGTTTTGAGAGAGGTAGAGCATAGTGTTTATTCACTCAAAGAGGCTACGGTAACCGCTTACCATCAGGCGAGCCGTATGCTTTTGGGTATTTTTTGGGTCGGCAACGCGCGTGATACCCCTGGTGTTGCAAGCGTCCATAGGCTACGGTAACTGCTTACCATCAGGCGGGCCGTATGCTTGTTTGCCACCACAGTGGTATAAAAAAAAAAAAAAAAAATGCTTGTTTACCGACTTAGTCGTATAAAAAAAAAAAGAAAAGGTAACTCATTAGCAGTGAACATTCCCTAATATAATACATACTCTTCCCTTATAATCCTGTTATTGTTACAGTGCATCAGAACTACATAGGAGTGGACGGAGCGAGAGAACCATATCTACTAAGTGTAGTACAGGAAGGTGGAGCAGGCCTTTTACGAGCTATACTCTTCAACAAAATGGTGAGGGCACTCATCGATGTTTCACGTTCGCCTCAAGGATATAAATACTTTTCGCTTCACACCTCAACTGATTTTACTTATTGTGACCTTTATTTTCAGCAATAAAGTCCGAATTTATAGCCTATTTCGTGCTGCCTCCAATATACGCTAACTCAGATAAAATTACTTTATTTTCACATGAGTTCTTGTTATTAGATGAATGATTAATCTCTTCATCTCCTTACTCAACCATTGAATACAGATATTTATTAGATAGACAATTTGGTATATGATACACTTTTACGATCCTTTTATCACTTTTAGAAAAATATAAAATTTTGGGATATCTATACTGTTTGTTTCCGACTAGCGCTTTCAAACATAATGGTCCGTCCATGCTTGGCGAACCGAGCACGAGCCAAGCCACGAACAAGCACACTGCGAGCACGATTCGCGTAGCGTGGACGGGCTTGCGAGCCTCGAACGAGCGCGATTGTCAGTTTTTTCACGAATAAAGGGATACGAATCTTGCTCGTTGTGGGTTCGTTCGTGGCTCGGCTCGTGCTCGATTCGCGTAGCATGGACGCACCATAAGATTCGTATAGACCATGAAGCATAAATTCCGGTTAAGTAACATGTTGTGTTATCGTCGATATAAATTTATCCTTAACTTACAGGGAGCTCACAAAATATATCTGCCACCGAGTGCTTGGAGTAGTACGGGGAGTCAAGCTCCATCAAGACCTACTATAAAGCAGATCTTAGCGCAATTCTCTGCAATGGAAAGAATTGATAAGGTCCCTAGAGAAGTAAGTTTGTAAAAAGTCAGTAAGATAAGTGAAAAGAGTTTGCAAATGATTGCAATAATAATTTATTTTCCAGATAACATGTGCAGAATTACAAAAGGACATTCTACTACTCGAAGAGCAAGAGGGTTCCGTGAACTTTAAAATAGGTGTTATGCTAATGAAACCCACTCAGAAGACGGACGATGAAATGCTCTCCAATGGTAAGAGACTTCTTTGGATATTAAAAGCAAGCAAATATTTTATGAAGGGTCATTTAAACGTCTTGCAATCTTTCAGAGAAAGGCGACGAGAAATGGGACCGATTTATTTCACTTTTGGGCGACAAGATTCGATTACGAGGCTGGAACCGCTTTCGAGGAGGCCTAGACGTTAAAGGTAACATACGTTCAAATAATTCACGATAAACATTATCAGCTATTGTAATAGGTCTGTATATTATCATTGTTAAACATTACACAATATGATCCTTCTGCGGACGCTCAGATTGTGGAATGAGTTCCCCACCGTGGTTTTCCCAATGGAGTACAGCATAGGGTTCTTCAAAAAGGCTTTGAAGAGATTTCTGCAGGGTTGGCAACGCGCGAGTAGCACCCCTGGTGTTGCAAGCGTCCATAGGCTGCGGTAACCGCTTACCATCAGGCGGGCCGTATGCTTGTTTGCTGCCTAAGTAGTATAAAAAAAAGAAAAAAAAATATGAGAGTTTTTTTTACTGATAAAATGTGTTCATATATTGTAAAATAACGATGCGACATAAACGCTATCAGCTGAATTTAATTAAATCTACTATGACTAGGTGACATGACTGGCAGCCATTCTATTTACACGATGCATCAAGGGCACGAGATAATGTTTCACGTCTCAACAATGTTACCCTTCTCTAAAGACAACAAGCAGCAGGTAATTTATTATTTACTTACCTATCCCGCTAGTTAAAAAGTTTATCGCAATTTAAATATTGTAAGCTCATTTTTATTCCGACAAAGATTAACAAAACGTACCCCATTAAAACTTTGTAGGTACTTCTTCTTAGAAGACCTTTGACACTTTTTCACGCACTTTTTTCCATTTCGTAAACCTAAAGTAATCAAAGAGCTGATCGTATCACAAAGGCACGTAACTCTTTTGAATCTAGCAACACGTGGTCTTGAATAGAGAAGCAACAAGCAATTATCTTCCACTAACTATGTAAGGCGATCCTTCTCGTAATGTAATTTACTTGCAAATGGGCTGATACATAATGTTTTATCCACAGCTGGAAAGAAAACGGCACATCGGCAACGATATCGTCAATATTGTGTTTACAGACGACTCTGTTCACAATACATTCAACCCGCAGTGTGTCAAAAGCCACTTTACACGTATCCTTTTTCTGTGTTACAATTTACTGGGTTTTATTTTACCTATAAGTAGGTAAGGATTTGAACAATGAAATCGAATTCTAACAAGAGAAATCTTTAGAAACTAGAAAAAAATCAGAATGTCTCAACAAACCTTTTAACAATAAAATTTCTTATAGAAAATCAGATATATTCGCAATTGTATCGGAAGTAGAAGGTGAAGGTTACAAGCTTAGCGTATATAGTGACGACACGGTACCACCATTCGGACCATCATTGCCGTGTCCTCCCGTATTCAACGATCCTCAGTTATTCCGAGAATTTCTACTGGTAAGTTTACCGTCAAGTTTGTCATTTACCTTTGATAGAAACTACGCTATGCTAATTGTGCTGGAACTAGGACGAACTGGAGCATGCTGTTATCGGTAGAGCAAATAAAAGCAAAGCCTTATCTTGATTCAGCTGGGAATAGCTTTAATGACTTAGCTTTTACAATCTTCAGTTAATGCAAAAATACCTCCACTAGTTACTAATTAATTCTCTGTGCGTGTTCAATATTAATTGAATGCTAAACATACTTCGGTAAAACCGTTTGCCAAAACTCTATAAACTTTTTCTGTTTAGTAAAGATACAGAGAGAGACATAAAAGTAGTCGTTAAAAACGACTTAATCGAAGCAATAAGATGGCAACTAAGTACTTGTAATTTATCTTCAAATGTCAGGTGAAGCTAATGAATGGCGAGAAGGCAGCCTTCCAGACGCCGACGTTCGCATTGAAAAGACAAAGGACTCTAGACACGTTGATAAGAGACATATACGCCGAACACTGCTCGGATCATAAGGTGGTGAGTCTCATCTGAGGCCTTTCATTTAAACTCGTCTGTTTTGTAGAGTTTAATTTAAGATTTTCGCAAAACGTATGTTAATATTTTCGCGGATTTCAACATTATAATTACTTATAACATTTTATTTTTCTTTCTAAGTTATGTTAGTATTGATTTACAATAATGGACATCCTTCTAAATAAACCAAAAGTTTAAATAGTTACTCATAGTTTAAACATGTTCCAGCCAATGTTGTCACGTCGTGCGCTATCAGACGTGTGGTCGGGAGGCGCGGGCGCAGGCGGCGCGGGCGCGGTGCGAACCGAGCGCTTCCTACACGTGGGACAGGCGCTCAAGCTCGATGCTGTGCTCCGAGGCGATGCCCCAACCAGTCTCGTGTCTTCCGGTAACAATTACTTTATTTACACCAGAGTACAACATTAATGTAGGAATGGAACGTGTGAAAGATGCATAGAATGGAACGTGGAGTGAGTGAGTGAAAGGGAGGGATGAAAGAGAGAGATAGACTTGGACGGAAGCACAGATTAGTAAGTTGTATGTTTACAAGACGGAAGGACGAAAGACGTGAAGATTGTTAAAAGTAAAGAAAATAAAGTATCAATTGTTATTGGAAGAATCTGCAGTTTTTATTTGCCGATCTCAAACCCCGTCATCCTACAAATTTGGCGGCTCGTCCGGGATCGAGGATATTTCCGAGATTCAACATATCGGATCGACGTTGTGCGAGAACCGGCGTGGCAGTGTGATCGGTCTCATAGATCGGTGCTACGACGAAAAAGACGAACGGATCCTGTTGTTTCTTCATCTAAGATGAAGACGAAATCCTTATTTCAAGACGGAAATATGGGTGGAAACAACAAGGAACGCCGACAAAGTCGCCAAGCCGACTACGACGATGCGCAAGAGCATTTCGCTTCAGGTTCGTGTACTCAGCAGACCAAAAGCTGCAATCTACACGCAGAAGACCTCGTTCCGACGTTCAGCGGTACGAACAAGACCTATTCAGTGCAACGATGGGTGCAGGACATCGAAGACAACGCCGAAATTTTTAAATGGACGCCATTGCAAACGCTGATAGTGGCAAGGAGATCTCTCACAGGTACGGCAGCATTGTGGTTACGCTCAGAACGTCCATTTAAGAGTTGGGATGAACTCAAAACGGGTCTTAGCAAAGAATTTCCCGATTTGATTGACAGCAAAACCATACACGAAATGATGGCTAAACGCAAGAAGCGCAGTAATGAGAGCTGCATAGATTATCTCCTTACTATGAAGGAAATGGGCAAACGCGGCAAGATGCCTGATTATGTCGCTATACGGTATATAATCGACGGTATAGTCGACTCAGAGGTAAACAAGATTGTTCTGTATGGTGCTACGACATATTCTGAGTTAAAAGAAAAATTCAAAATTTATGAAATTATTAGAGATAAAATGACGAAATCAGAAGCTACAAGACATTCGACTAGTTCTACGAAGCATACAACGACAGATATACGTTGCTACAGTTGTGGTGAGAAGAATCACCAATCTTCTCAATGTCCTAATAAAGAAAAAGGGCTGAAATGTTTTAAATGCAATAATTTTGGCCATATTGCAACGCAGTGCACTAACGAGGCAAAAAGTGAAAGTACTCAAGAGCGAACGAGACGGAGAGAGTTGCCGAATACGAAGACTTCCGAGAAAAGCCGAGCGACGACTTCATCGACTATATGTGTGGCTAACTTCACTCCGAGCATTCCCGATTCTGATGTTGGTATCCCCGAGATGACGTCCAAGATGGCGGAACGCAAAGAGCCAATCGCGAGCGACGTGAGTGACAGGTGTCACAACATGGCGGATTTTGCAAGTCCAGACGACGCGAACTTCAAGTCTGTTTATAACAACACTCCGACGGCTCAAGAAAAAAGTTTTGAACGATCTTGCAAGATGATTTTAGTTAATCAGCATCAAACCAAAGCTTTAATTGACTCTGGCAGTTCAGTGAATTTATTATCATGTGACTGGTACGTGCAAATAGGTTCTCCCGATTACCAAAACACAAGGATTGACTTTATTGGACTTGGTTCATCTAAGGTTACCTCGACAAGAAAAGTGATGACGGCAGTAAATCTCGATCTTGATCTCGATGGACACGATTACCAAGTGATGTTCTACGTTATACCTAGAGACGCTATGCCTTGTGATGTTATTCTGGGACAAGATTTTTTGCAAAATGTAGTTACCATAATGTCAAAGGGTTCTGTGATTATTATTCCTATAGTGCGTTCGAATTGGAGTGATGTCGTTTTTAACAGTTTCAAAATGGGCATTTTTGTATTTGCGTTCGAATTGGAAAATTTCAACAATTTTGCAACTTTTGCCACAAACGATATGTCCCAAATCGAACGATTAGTTACAAAAATGACATTTCCATGCTGATCGCCTGCTTGTCACTTGTCTCAACCTACCTTTTTCCTTCAGTTAATCATTAAACAAGGTTAATCTAACAAATTATTCTCTTACCTGTTAGTATTTCTATAAAATTTTATAATCAAAAATAAGAATTTTCGCTTCCCGTATGAATTTTCCGAAACTTATCTGTCAGATTCAAAGATGTCAAAATATGATCACAAACGACCCTGCCTCGGAGGTGGGTCAAAATTTGCAGTTCACGATGTCGTTTTTAACTGTTTCCAAGCAAAACGAACGGTGAACGAAAACTGTTCAAAACGCCAATTTCGCCCACAACTTTCCAAATCGAACGCCAGTTGTGATCGTTTTTGGCATTTTGGACTGTTATTTTTGCTACCATACCCCAATTCGAACGCACCTCTAGTATTGATGAGTGGCTGGGAAATTTAAGTTGTTTGGTGTGCCAGGATGAGTTTGTTTTAGGTGACATTCAGAACAAAGAAGTAAGAACGGACGTCCTCAACTGTGTGGAAAATTATCAACCTATTCAGACGAAGGAAGCCCCGATACAGTTGCGAATTGTACTCAAAGATGACATTCCTGTAGCTCAGCGCCCGCGGCGGTTATCGCTGGCCGAGCAACAGCTTGTGGAAAACCAGGTATTTGAGTGGCTAAAAGACAGAGTTATCAAAGTGCTACAGAGATTTATAGAAGTTTTAGAAGTTTCATTAAAATTTGCACTACAGATCAATTGGAAAAAATCTAAAATGAAGACTAGAGAAGACTTAGAAATTTGCAATGTAAAAAAAAAGTTTATTGTTACTTGCATAGAATAATAAGATGTTAACAAAGGTAAAGGGTTTTTTTTTTCATAGTGTATTTTGCTTTGTTATGAGTTTAAGTTAGTAAGTTTATGGTTGTTTTTGTTATTATAAAATAAATTCAGTATGTAAAGGAGTTATTATTTGTATTAAAAGAGTGTAAGATGATATTTGAAAGTAAGTACCTAAGTTGTAAGAAATTGTATTAACCTTTAGTTGTTAATATGTAATTGTAAGTTACTAACATAATTTAAGATGTACTTAGATAAGATTGATCTGACTGAGGACAGTCAGATATCAGAATGGCCGAGATGTAGGAATGGAACGTGTGAAAGATGCATAGAATGGAACGTGGAGTGAGTGAGTGAAAGGGAGGGATGAAAGAGAGAGATAGACTTGGACGGAAGGACGAAAGACGTGAAGATTGTTAAAAGTAAAGAAAATAAAGTATCAATTGTTATTGGAAGAATCTGCAGTTTTTATTTGCCGATCTCAAACCCCGTCATCCTACATTAATATAGACAAATTTCTTTTCTTTTAGTTAAGGAATTGGCTCCGCTAATGTTTTTTTTTTTTTTTTTACTGTGTATAGTAAAAGTAGCCTGTGTTTGACCACAATCTCACTATGGTAAGTGATGATGTGGTCGAAGGTGGTAAGCACACAAAGCCTAGAAGGAACTGGCTCTCAAGTGCAGCTGACGGAACACACCGATAGGTGCTTGGCGACAGATCTTCAACTTGAGGGTGGTAGCCAGCCAGATGGGTACTACAAAGTCCCCTACCACCGTGCTATGGTTTCCTCACGATGTTTTCCTTCACCGAAAGCTCAAGCTCATTGTAGGATTCGAACCCGGGACCTTCGTCTCGGTATCCGACGTCACTACCACTGAGCTATCATCGCCTAAAATCAAATCTAAATGATGATCATGAGTTCAATTTTCTTCCTCACGAGATAGACAATCTTTAGCATAACTCAGGATTAGTTTGTACTCGAGAGACGTTGGAGTCGTAATCTTGCAACCATGGTGCAACTCACAATCAGTCTTTTTACTTTCTCTACATTCCTCTTCAGGGATCAAGGGCGCAGATCTTTATTTTATATGATTTCAGGTTGTGGCGGCTCCCGTCGAGCCCCGTGGGAAGGTCGCGTGTGGCGTGCTGCTCCCCTGCCAGCAACACCTGTTTGTGCGGAACAACTGGCGGAAGGACGTCTCCTACTATCTACTACCTCCAACACATATATTCTTGAAGGTTCTTTTATTTACATGATTTTTGATTAATGATAATTTGTGATTCTGAATCACAGACTTAGTCCCAAGGGCGCCAGGCAATGGGTGCAATTCACCCTCGTACTAGTCTTTAGACTGCGACTAAAGACTATTTTACTTATTATTATTAGAGCACGAAGAACTATTATAGTCACAGAACAATAAAAACAATGGAACTGCGAAATGCCAAAATATGTATCAGAACCGCTGTCGCCATAATTCACACAAATAAATAGATATTCATATATTGCACACCAATAAACAAGTCATTTGATTAGTCGTTTCTAGTTTAGACAATATTAGCTCAAGACACACATATCGTCCATTCAAAAATATATCTTCACTCTCTAAATATAACATTTATTTTACGATAGTGTAGCAAGAATATACAACGTTTTGTAATCTACAAACAAACTATATTCAATTGAACGATCAAGTTCTGCCACTCAACACTAGATGGCGCTATTCTCAGTGGACGCAATTATCACCTTAAAAGTCATTAAAATAAGGTTGATAATTGCGTCATAATTCGATATATTCTGCTACTCAGCCAGTGCAGTGACACATTGAATAACATTATCGATACTGATCGATACCTTGGGCCCAATTCACTTAAATATTTTACCAAAAATGAAAGTTGTTGAAATGTGAATTGACAAAAACAAATCGGTACATTCGTAATAAATTACAATCTAACCCATGTATGATTTCAGTCCAGTCAACTTACAAACCCAATTTTTTTATGTTTTTTTTCGCAACGCGCGAGTGATACCCCTGTTCTTGCAAGCGTCTGTAGCGATGCATCGACACCTTTATGTACGGTGTGAGTAGGGACTTCAGTCACCACCATAGTCATAGGCTACGGTAACCGCTTACCATCAGGCGGGCCGTATGCTTGTTTGCCACTTAGTGGTATAAAAAAAATTTGAATAGGTATGTTCCTAGGTCAAAAAATAATAATTCTAATTTGTCATTCAGTTAGATTATAAAAAAATATTGGACACGTATTTTTTGCATTACCAAATCTTAAAAAAATTACAAATATAAAGCGAGCCAAGTTCGGGAGTGGGGGGGGGTCACTTTAAACTAAAAAGAGTATTCTAACGTGACGTCACGCGAAACTTCAACACACGATTAGGGAATGCAAAACCGTGGCAAAATGAAAACCGGTTTTTTTTTCGGTTATTGAGAGGTAAAACCGGTTAACCGGTTTTAAAACCGGTTTTTTTTAATGTTCGCTCGTTTTTTTTTCACGTTATTTCTATAGCTCAAATTATAGATAATAACCGTGCCTAAGATTTAAAAATAGCAAACTGAGGAATTATAGTCAGTAAAAGTTAATGCTGTGAGTATAAAAGAAAACTAAAATTCATCATTACCATCTGCCTGCCTTGTTCCCAATCATTTGGGGTCGGCGCAATATGTACACTTCTTCCATTCGTCTCTTCTATCCGTTATACCATCATTCACTCCTTTCTTACCAATAAATCATCATTCAAACAATCAATCCATCTCCTTTTCATCAAATTGATGGAAATAATAGAACTCTGTAGATTCATCTTCATCAGAGACTCGTTTATATAGACTACACGGTTCCTTTCCTTTTGATTTTATTTTAAACGATTGAAATAATGAAAACATATCACGTTTGCTTGGTTTTTAATTCCTATGAGATATGATGACTTTATGTTAAAAAATAGATCAGTAGAAGTACTTATTTAAACATTTATTGAATTATGTTTCGTACGTTATAATATTAAATTCACACGTAATATTATGAACATGTCATATTGTAGCGGCACAGCAACTTGCGAGTACATAAAAACGTGATTATTATTATACGAATGTTTTACTTAGATAAATTGTTGTCGTGCAGATGGGTAAAAAATAACACCAATCAGTCAGCTTGCTGTTTGGCATACATAAGAGCCTTCGTTGACAGTAGTTGCTCCGATAGCATGACAGTAACGCTGGCGTCCCGCAAGTCTCTGTATTATCCCCAACACTGTTCCTCCAAAATATTAATGATATACTCTCTATTGCTAGCATTCATTGCTATGCAGATGAAATTACAGGGGACGCTCATTACACGAGCCGTGCAAATATCCCTCGTTCTATATTTCGATCTATCGAGAGTACACAAATTAGTGACTCAGATTGGGGTCGACTAAAACTAGTCTATTTCAACTCCACTAAGTCACACGCAAGCCTGCGCATTCACCGTTGCAAAGTCTATTTTCTGTGGCTCCTCATTTCTAGAACATGCCCCTCAACATCACGAAAAGCATTGGGATCCTTCGCGTTAATATTTGTAGCGACGTTCTGTTCCAAAATCATCTACAAGGTATCCTAAAAACTCGGTGTGATTAATAGAGCGAAGTAGTACTTCTTATCGAGACAAAGACTGCAACTATATAAGTCGCAAGTCCGGCCCAAATGGAGTAATGCTGTTCTGTGGGCACCTGGATACCAGCTTTGGTATTAAGAATCAGTTTAGCGACGTGCTGTTATAATTGTCGACGATCCCGAGCTCACAAGTGTTTTAAAGCCCCTTAGTCTGAGGAGAGACTGCCTTCTTATGTGTGTTTTACCGCTTTTCCAACGGACAGTGTTCTGAAGAATTGTTTGACCTGATGCCCAGTCACCTTCTACCATCGTAGGTAGTCACCGATGGGGCGTCCATTCTCACACTTTGGAACCAAAATGGTCTCGTACTGTGCGGTTTCAAAGAATCAAGGTTCCAATCGCAGACGGTCAGGCTGTGGAATAAGCTCCCGCTTCAAAAAGTTTGAGGGTTGGCAACGTGCGAGTGATAACCGTTATGTTGCAAGCGTCTATAGGCTACGGTAACTGGTTATCATTAGGCGAGCCGTACGCTTGTATGCTGCCTAAGTATTGTAAAAAAAATGTTTACGTATTTTATATCTATCATAAAAACAATCATTATTATAAGTTATTTTCTTACCAGCTCAAAACAATACACATAAAAACACTTCAGTTCATCACAAAAATACTCCCTGCATTGCCCTCAGTATACAAAACGGTGGCAAATCTTCCTTTGTTAGTTTTTCCAAACATTGAAAGAAAAACCGAAAAAAATCGAAAAACCGGTTTTGGTGCTATCTAAAACCGGTTTTTTTGGTTGGTCAAAACCGTACCGAATAACCGGTTTTTCGATTTTCGGTGAAACCGGTTTGCATTCCCTACACACGATATCTTCGTAATTTTTAGGGTTCCGTAGCCAAATGGCAAAAAACGGAACCCTTATAGATTCGTCATGTCTGTCTGTCTGTCTGTCTGTCTGTCCGTGTATGTCACAGCCATTTATTTCTGAAACTATAAGAACTATAATGTTGAAACTTGGTAAGTAGATGTATTCTATGAACCGCATTAAGATTTTCACACAAAAATAGAAAAAAAACAATAAATTTTGGGGGTTCCCCATACTTAGAACTGAAACTCAAAATTTTTTTTTTCATCAAACCCATAAGTGTGGGGTGTCTATGGATAGGTCTTCAAAAATGATATTGAGGTTTCTAATATCATTTTTTTCTAAACTGAATAGTTTGCGCGAGAGACACTTCCAAAGTGGTAAAATGTGTGTCCCCCCCCCTGTAACTTCTAAAATAAGAGAATGATAAATCTATAAAAAATATATGATGTACATTACGGTGCAAACTTCCACTGAAAATTGGTTTGAACGAGATCTAGTAAGTAGTTTTTTTTTAATAGGTCATAAATTGAAATTAATATCAAATACTCAGGTCTATACTACCATTTACTTATATACCTACAGGTTTGTACGGAACCCTCGGTGCGCGAGTCTGACTCGCACTTGGCCGGTTTTTTTTTGTTTAATTAACAACCGAAAAATACGTGTCTTATATTTTTTGATGATGTAAAAGACGGACTTAATAGTTTTTTTTTTTGTCATCTAGATTGTTGGGCCCCTCATCACGCTTATTGCTTGGTAAATTTTTTTGGTAATAATTTGAGGATGTGAGAGGAGTTGGGGAAAAAAAGGCAAAAAAACGAATAAGTTTAACGAATAGAAATGTATTAATTTAATAAAACTCACGTTAGATATAGTAGTATCATATAGGAACAAATTTAAAATGAGAAGACTCCAGCAATAAACTCAGCAAGGGCTTTTTTAATGTGGAAGATCTTTTAATGTTACAGCTTTTGTTCCAGAAACTTATACAATTCAAATTCCAGGCACGCAAGGTAAAGGACCTTCGCAGGCACTTATGAAGAGTCAGACTCTAATACTCTAACTCTCTAATACTAATACTCTTATACCGGTTCGGAAGGTTGAATTTGCTAAGAAGAGTTGGTTGCGTCTCGGAATCACCTAGTCTTTTTGAAGAACCTGCCGCTACGGCATCATTACAATTTTGTTGCTGAAACCAAAATAAAACTATTGGTTAACAACTAGGAACAGGAGAAAAAATAAAAAGTTAGTTTAATTTTTGCTGATATTGGTTGTTTTCGAGGCGATGATAGCTCAGTGGTAGTGACGACGAATGCCGAGATGAAGGCCCCGGGTTCGAATCCTACAATGAGCTTGAGCTTTCGCTGAAGGAAAACATCGTGAGGAAACCATAGCATGATGGTACGATACTTTGTAGTACCTACACACCTGGCTGGCTACCCTCAAGGTAAAAATCTGTCGCCAAGCAACTAGCGTTGTGTTCAGATTCTGACAGCTGCACTTGAGAGCCAGTACCTTTCTAGACTTTGCTTACCACCTTCGGCTACATCATTACTGACCATGGCAAAACACAGCGCTAATCATATTTTAAAAACGATACGTTGATTTCAATACGTTTTATAAAATAAAATATATAACTTTCTTGATTAAAAAACTTCACAAATTTTAAAGTTGGATACACTGAAGATTTTGGGTATCTATACCCTTTAGCAGATATTAAAAAATCGTCTTCTAAAAAATGCTCAGAGCATATGGTGCTTGATTTTGTTGGCATCCAGTTAGATCTACCCATAGCATCTATCCATTTCTCTTTAATATCAGTATCTAATGGAAACCTATTTTTTTTTAATAGGGATTAGTGGTCCTACTTATGTTCAAAAATGTACGCATGAAATCGCATTAAACACTTTTGCATTTGATGTACAAACATTTATAGCAGCATCTAAAGATTCCGAATAAAAAAACTAGTTACAAATATCACAATATGCAGCCTATTAATGTTCGCTCATATTTTGTTTCAAATATGCATGTCGATAAAACCAGCATCCAACCAACCTGACTACATCACTAATTGAGTAGCGAAGAACTTTCGAGAATAAAATAGATGATGCCATTAAACCAAAATAAAATTTATTTCAAAGTGATAAGGTTGATTTTAGCTTGAATTTCTATTAAATTAATAGTGAATTGAAATAATTAGATTTTAATTGAATAAGTCTTAAATTGTACTTACCGATGGTATGAAACACCTCCATTATTTAGATTTTTCCTTCTACTATCATTCTGGCACTCCAAAATGGAGCAATACGGCATATTTACGGAAAACAAGGAAAGTGACGAGACTTCCGACTAGACGTAGTGTTAAGATACGACTAGGATCAAATATGCGTTGATTAAGCGTAACAACGCTTAATAGTGGCGACACGAGTCACGCCTACTTCGCATTTCTAATAGTATTAGATATGTTATGTATGTGTGTTATGTATATGTGTTATTATAGTTAAAAACTTTGAATTAGCATGTGTGTAGGTACGCGACGTGAAATTGGGCCTCTTCAAGCATCGTCGCGTCTCGTCTCGGTGTGAACTGACCCTTAGTAAAAATGGTCCCGTTCAATGCGAGACGTACGGACGTTAGGCATCTATCTAAATGTTGTGAACCGATAATTTCAGAGAGTGGAACAACAAGAGTTGTTCTGCGATGGGAGGGGTGCGTGCGAGCGGCGCGGGTGAGCGAGCGCGCGGGCGTGTTCCGCGTGGGCGCGCGGGTAGTAGGCGGGGGCGGGTCGACGACGGGGGGCGCGGGCGGCGCGGGCCTGTACGCGCTGCCGCTGCACGAGCTGTGCGCCGGCGCGTGGGCCATGAGGCCGCTGCAGGACTGCAAGCACGCCCGCCTGCCCAGGACTAAGACTGCGCACTACTTTGACCTACTTGAAGCAGGTTGGTCATATGTAACCTCTTTATGTTTTTGTTGGTCAATGCTGTTTGGTGACATCGGATTTTGTTTTCTTTGGATTACTTTTCTCTTTTCGCTCTACTGTCTAAAGATCTGGTACTGAACGTCATAGAATTCCAACTCCCATTTTCAAGAATTCTCTTATTTTTAGTTCCATGCACCGCACCTTACGAGTCAAAGTAGCTGGTCTCTATGAATCTGATAATTACTATAGAATTTCCTTACGCGGTGGAGCAAGTAAGTAAACAGATATGACACAAAATACTCATTTTAGGGGAAGGTGGCAAAACGACACTAGCGATAGCAATCGGGAGAAGAGTTATGATTATGATTGAAGAACCAAAGACTGAAAACGAGATGGGATTCGAATATACACATATCAAGGTACGCAAAAACAGCTTTAGAATATTTGGATATGATTACACTAAATTAGTCTAATAAGGAAGTGTGTTTTCAGGATATTCAATTAAGTGAATCGCCTGTACTGATCAAGCTGATGGATGGCGAAGTGGGAATAATAGTGGTCGGTTATAAACATCATTGGGAAGTGTTAGAATCCAATACTGGACAGGTACGGCACCTGGAGCATTATTTGATTACCAACCATCTAAGCTATAATGTACCTGATCTTTAAAAATTGTGTGATCTACGAATATTTTTTACTGCAGGCCGTAAAGCGAGCAGAGAACTCTGAAGACAGCGGCCCTCGTCGTGGTACCCTTGTGAATGCGTTGCGTATTGGAGATGAGAGGGACGGACAAATCGTTCTATGTTATAACCGTAGGTATTCTTACAGTTACAGGAAACTTACTCCTAAATATTTTCCTACCTTAGCTGATCCTAAACTAGAATAATTATTTCAGATACCTGCCATTTCGAAAGATTAACTAGTAAAGGTTTAGAAAATGATGGGGAATACGATTTCCATTGGACAACTGTACCTGCGGCAGTTGGTATGTCTTTAACATAATTCCCATTAAATAGAGGCTTAGCAGTTCCCTGTGTTTGTCTTATCTCTGGTGCATTTCTATTTCAGTCTGTGCATTCCCCTACATAATGGCATTCGCAGAAGACTTACTAGAAATACGATTGGTCGCTAACGGATCATTGGTCCACGCGGCTTGTATACCAGGACTGAAACAGCTGTGCGGCCGAAGAGTAAGAACCACTAATCTAAAAGTATTATATAAAACTTACTTTCCTTTACCAGAACCGTGAACCTTGGACATTATTAAAACTTTATTTTATTGCAGGATATTTTCTACGTGGCCTGCGCTCCAGAATATGTGCCGTTGTCCCGAGAAATTGACCCCTGTCTCAGTTTACACGACTACGAACTGGTCAGGCAAATGAGTAAATGCGGTCCTTATTCCGTTGACGAAGATGACAATGCCGAAAATAAGTTAGCAAACCTCTTTTTTGAACCTCTTCTTTAAAACACCTCAATGTATCACCCCAATGAACGAATTGCCGTTAACTGATTCATATTTTGGTTTATAACAGGGGTGAGTCGTGCAACCAGAATAATCGTACTCCTGAAAATAATTCGGCATCAAGCAGAAGCAGCTCCGTGTCATCAGAACAGGAGAATATCAGACCACCATTACAACGTATGGCACCAATTTCACCGCCTACTTCACCACAAGGTAATTTATGATATAAAACCAAATATTGCGAATAAGATCATCATGATGCCTTTTGTTTTGGTTACTCCATCCTTTTTATCTTCTATTCTAATTTTACTATTAGCCCCTCATTGATTTCCGTCAATGAGTTCATCTTGCTTTAAAATTCGTGGACTCTATTCTTGTATATCTCTTTTTCCGTTTGTCCCCTCTCATTCTCACTTATTGGAATAAAATTCAAATGACTTGCTGATTGTTATTGCTTGCATTACAGTACTCCCAGAGAACAGTGGTCGTTGCGTACGCATCTACAAGATTCCACAGAGCAACCTCAGCGCTGGTGCTTACCAACGACAATCAGTGTCAGCAGATCATGTTGTTACTTCATACTTTTCCGACAGGTATGTTGCCTTTGGCGGCATTCATTTAATCTATACTATATAATAATAAAGCGGAAGAGTTTTTTGTTTGTTTAAACGGGCTAATCTCTGGAACTAACAGTCGGATTCGAAAAAATCTTTCACTTATAGGAAGCTACATTATCCCCGAGTAGTATAGGCTACTTTATATCACGGGAACGCGGGTGAAACCGCAAGAGTCAGCTAGTTGTTGATAAATAGAGATCTTTCAAACCATGACAATGGAAGAATTATCGGCCACACTATGGAGCCAATAACAAATTGAAATGCATACCTAGTATAAATTGCGTTATTTTCCCTATCAGTTGTTTGGTCTTTTAAAGAGAATACAAAATATTACCTTTAACATTCCAGGCCAAACAGTATGAGACAAAGACTAGCAGAATTGAGACTGGATAGCAAATCGAGGGGTGGAGGTGAAGAAGAAACATTATAAGGACCTATTTAAGCTTACAAACAACAATTGCCGTAGTTATCGAACACGGAACCACGTGCACAATTTAAAAATATAAATAGATAAACATAATTAACACCTATATTTGTTGGTATAATAATGTTGTTGATATCCCAATTGAGATGTGTATATTTAGTTATACCGTAAAAGTTTGAATTTTGAAGCAATCATTTATATTTTACAAAACATCATTGGCGTTATAGCACTGAACATGATTTTTCTAAACATTGGCCAACCAACCATAGATACAAATATCAAGTAAATGGCCTAGTACCATAAGGTCCGAAATGTATTGACCATTTCATTCAAACTTGAGTTTAGTTATCAATCTTTTACGATACTTAATAAATTATCAATTATTTTACTAATTGGTAGACAGACATTCTCGTAGATACTAGCATTAAAGCAGATGACTACTAGTAAAGATGTGATATATTATGTGTGATGTGTAACGAACAAATTTATGTTTATGATCAAATATATTATAACTGTTGGAATCTTAAATATCTATCAGAAAACCTAGAGAGCGAAAATAAAATAATATTTTATTGTAATTAAATAAATACGAATGCCAAGGAGTGTAAAATTATACCAGTAGGTATGTTTGTACATTGGATAATATTGACGAATTATTCAAGATGTCTAGCTAGATACTTTAGGCTGTACCTTGGTGGGCAGATTCTTAAATACATAGGTTTTAAGCCCTTAAGTAAGAACTATCTGATCAAACGAAGTTGAAGGCGGTAATACTGATTGGAAGATAAATTAAACGAATATGAACAAGGTGTATGCTCAAATCACAAAAAAGCATATTATTTTCACACATAAAAATAATAGTTACGCGTAGATGGTTGTTTGATGTTATAAAATATTGATAAGAAATTTAATGAAGTAGCAAAAATTTATACCTTTTAAATTTACATTGTACAGTGTATCTACCAGATGTCTATGTAATTATAGTAGTTAAGATTTGAAACTGAATCTCATTAAACAGCGTTTCTCAATCTGTGTACTAACATTCCCTTCTAAATATGAAAATTCTTCAATTGCTCAAAAACATGCAAATCTTTAAAAAAAGTGTATACAGGTTTATTGGTAAAACACTAAAATCCTTGCAGGACTGTATCACTTACACCATAAGCAACCACTTTTGCTGTATGAATTTTTACGAAACATAATTTGGTACATTTACCAAAAAACAAACATTCAATATTTCGTGATTACATTCTCCTGTTGTACGCCTCCTGCACTGTCAGTATTGCTACGCGTAGAGTTAGTAACTTTTGAATTTGAATATATGATCGTATGAGGGCGAAGCGCGGGCGAAGCGCTCGTGGTGTAGCATGATTAGCCGTTCTTAATCGATCGGCAAAGTTAAGCTACGTCTGTCGTGGTCGGTACCTGGATGGGTGACCGTCTAGTGGTATTTCAGTGCTTCGGAAGGCACTTAAAGCCGTTGGTCCCGGTTATCACTTAATTATGATAGTCGTTAAGCTAGTTGGATGCCTCCTAGGCGGCTTGAAAAATTCCAACAGTAGGATGACCACTAGCCTACCTCCACCAATCCGCAGTGGGCACGCGTGGTGGAGTATCTGCCCATTCCCTTTCACCTTCATTTGTGAAAGGAGGCCTGTGCTCAGCAGTGGGACATTATAGGCTGATGATGATGATGAGAGAGAGGCGTTGAAAATAGCACTTACGCTAAATCTCTCCCAGCTCGTTCGCGAAGCCACGCGCGTGCCGGATGTCGCTGATCACACAGCCAATTGCTTGGACCTTCTGCTGACAACAGATCCTGACAGGTACTCAGTTTCGGTGAATGCCCCATTGGGAACCTCCGACCACTGTCTGGTGAAAGCTGTGTCGTCCTACTCTCCGCCTGACCCTTGCCCTAAAGGCACCAGGCGAGTTTGGCGATACAAGTCAGCAGATTGGGATGAGATGCGTTCTTTTCTTGCATCTTATCCTTGGCGGCGAACTTGCTTTACTTCGGATGACCCGTCTAGCTGTGCGAGTGCCATATCAGATGTGATATGTCGAGCAATGGAATATTATATCCCATTCTCCGACATATCACTCAATAGCGAAACCCCCAAGTGGTACAATGCTGATTGTGCCTCTGCTGAGGCACGAAAACAGTCAGCTTACCGAATCTGGGCGGATTCTCGCACTCGCAAAGCTCCTGACACGGGCTTGAAGAAAAAAGCCTTTAACATCGCTGCCAAGTCTTGCAAAAAGGCACAGAAGAAGGCGCGTTTCGACCATGTTGGCCGGATCGGAAAAAGCTATCATCTTACCCCTCTGGGAGTAAAGCTTTCTGGTCCCTTGCCAAATCGGTCGAGACCAATTTCTGCCGCCCGTCGCTGCCGCCATTGCTGAAGCCTGATGGATCACTAGCCTACACTGCTGTAGAGAAGGCCAATTTGTTTGCCTCTCTATTCGCGGAGAATTCATGTCTAGACGCTGGTTTACAAACACCATCCCCACTACCCACTTGCAACTGCCAAATGCCGGACATCCGTATCCGGCAAAAGGAGGTTGTAAAGGTACTACGCGCTCTAGACGTGAATAAAGCCAGTGGTCCCGACGGCATTCCAGCCATTGTCCTGCGCAATTGTGCGCCCGAATTGTCTCCTGTCTTGACACGCCTGTTTCGCCTCTCACTTCGAATGGGTCATGTTCCGAAAGTCTGGAAGCTTGCTAACGTGCAACCTGTGCCTAAGAAGGGCAGCCGTGCCGATCCTACAAACTATCGACCGATTGCGATCACCTCCATACTCTGCAAGACAATGGAGCGTGTATTGAATCGGAGGCTCCTGGCATACCTTGAAGATAATGAACTCCTCAGCGACCGACAGTACGGTTTCCGCCAAAAACGGTCTACTGGGGATCTTCTTGTGTATGCCACACATCTTTGGAGCGAAGCCATTGAGAGACACGGGGAAGCAATTGCCGTTTCCCTCGATATTTCTAAGGCTTTCGATGGGGTCTGGCACACCAGCCTTCTAAGCAAGCTTCCTTCATATGGAATTCCTGATGGCCTGTGCGCTTGGATTTCCGATTTCCTGAGTGAACGGTCTATACGAGTGGTCATAGACGGGTGCTCGTCGGACCTCTTGGCAATCAATGCCGGAGTTCCTCAGGGATCAGTTCTCTCTGCAACCTTATTTCTGCTGCATATCAACGATCTGTTAGAACCGGTATCTTTGGGTACGCAGACGACAGCACTGTTGCAGAGATATACATTTCCAGCGCACGAGCCACTAGTGACGAGATCCAATTGTTTCGAGAGGCCATGGTTGAACGTTTGAACGTGACCTTACAGGCAGTCTCTGATTGGGGCAAAGCCAATCTGGTCACGTTTAACGCCTCCAAGACACAGGCATGTCTTTTCACCGCCAAACGGAGTCCTTACCATCAGGCTCCTACTTTCCAAAATATATCCTTGCCAATATGCGATCGGCTTGATCTCCTAGGCATAACATTAACAGCCAAAATAAACTTTGGCTGTTCTATTGAGTCGAAGGCAGAAACAGCTGCCAGAAAGCTGGGTATCCTCTCTAAGGTTAAGCGGTACTTCACGCCTGGGCAGTTGCTCCAACTTTATAAAGCACAAGTCCGGTCATGCATAGAGTACTGCTGCCATCTTTGGGATGGATCAGCTAAGTACCAGCTTGAGGCCCTCGACTCAATAGACCGCCGAGCCAGGAGACTCATTGGAGATGAGTCTTTAATTAAGGCGAAACTCACGAGCCTCGACCATCGAAGAAAGGTTGCTTGCTTATCGGTTTTCTACAGGATATATTTTGGAGAGTGTGCGCAGGAATTGTTCAACCTAATTCCACCATCCCCATTTTTACACCGAACCACAAGACGCCGGGAAAATTTTCACCCGTACGTTGTTGACATACCGAAAATACGGACACAGCGTTTTGCATCCTCATTTATAATGCGGACAGCAAGGGAGTGGAACTTGCTTCCGGCGTCTGTGTTTCCTGACGCCTACAATCTAGGAACTTTCAAGGCCAGAGTGAATAGGTTTCTTCTGGGTAAGCGTGTTTCATCTTAGGCTTCGTCATCGCCCCTTCTGGGCGGGTCAGTGGCCAAAGGCAAGCCCATTTAATTTAAAAAAAAAAAAAAAAATGAGGGCGAAGCGTCCCGTTTCAGCTTGGGCAAAAACACTTTCGTATTTCCGGCGGATATCTGGCTGTTCTCCTTTACAGGTTGTTTATGATGTTAATAATATAGTCCTGAGAGGTGATTAGTGTTTTACACAATAACCCTGTATACTATAAAGTATAGGTTTCGAATTAATTTATAGTAAAAGCATTAGTCCTGTGCAAATGAATACCATGCAGTGTACATAAAACTGCACTGCAATCAATCTTACACCTTACCTGTTAAATGATAAGGTTGATTGTATTTGTTTTATGATTTTGAGTAATATTGGATGCGCGAAATGAGATTGACTACCATACCTTGCCATATACTTACTACCTATATATTATATTTTTGAGTTGATCCATACAATGGGGGCTATATATAGATTGAGAAACGCCGTCAATAAAGTATAGTATAATATCTAGTCACTACTGACTCATGCAACATGTAAGACAAAAAGTGATGTATAATAGTTGTCTATAGGCATAATGAAATGATGTATTGATTATTATAAAATATTTCTCTTTGAATGTCTATTCGATACCAGAAAAGATGTGCCATCCATTTAATTTGGTTATATTTCTAGACTAAAATATAATCTGTAATATTTTGCGATGCAAGAGAATTGAAATCTTATTTAAGTATTAATACAAAACTTATCTTCATGTACATATAACAATCATAATTGTTAGGATTAACATTTCAACATATTAAAACCTATCTATTTATTACTTACTATCTATATGTATAATAATAATTGTACCTATGTAGTTATTTCGAATTAGAATTGCATGTATATTTGTGTTGTGTGTGTGATGAATCTGTAAAAAATCTATCCAAAGAATGAAAAGAACCAAACTGATAGCTGTTAAGTGCATATTTATAAGATTAGTAATTGATTTAATGATAGAAATATAATAAGGTTTGATTTTGAACCTACCTTTGGAGATTTAAGTTCGTCAAACAAGAATAAATTGATTGGTTGATATGTAGGTATAGTCTAAGAACGTTTATTTTGATTCCTTAGTAGTGCATTTCTATCATCCCGCCATTATGATTTTATTTCAAAATAGCGTCCACGGATGAGTTTTATAAAAATCGATAGCTGACAAGCGTGCTTTTTTTAACTATAATTAATTGGGTATAGTTTTTGGGTGAAGTAATTTTGCATTAAAAATATAATATATTTATTTTCTTAACAGCAAAACTTTAGTTGCATATATCTTTGAAACGTGACACTTTACGAAGAATATTACTTGATTTTATTGATATCTGCTATAGATTTTTATTAAAGAAATCCGTTGTCGCCGTTTTGAAGAAAAAAAAACAAAATGGAGGACGAGAGGTGTTCTTTTGGATTGCTAAATGCATTGTCAAGTAAATGTGTGAGGTAAAGAACCTATACAAAATAACTAGTGGAATATTTAGTTTCATATAAACTATTTTAAAGTTTGCTTAGGAATTATGAAAACATTAACAAAGTAGAAATAAAAAGATGTTTGAATGCTTAGTTAAAATATATTTATAACATAACAAAAAAAAGTTTAATCATAATTAAACATTTTTTCACATAAACACCAAAGTTATGGAAGTACAAGTTGTATGTGAGAGATTCTACCTCCGATGAAAATATATTTATAAAAAATATATTTAAATATGTATGTGAATTAGGTCTACATTACTGCATCCATTATTTCTAAAAATGTGATAATATTGTATGAAACAAAAGTTAATAAAATAGCAAGATTATTAAAAACATTTTAAATTTACTATTTATTATTATAACATAGACAAATTAAATTATATATATTGTTGATATAATACTTCTAAATATATTGTTAAGATATATAACAGATGTACTAAACAAAATTACTGTAAAAGAGTCAACGGTTCCAAAAAACAAGATATGTAGGATTTTACTCTGTTATTTTCTCTGAGGTTTAAATAAATGTCTGTTCCAAAACACATGTCTTTCATTTGTTGCCAATTACTTTTGCAGCAATATTTGTACATACTATTCTGTAATCTGTGGTTTGTATAAACAACAAAGATAAACAACAATATTTTGACAAATATTATGTGCTTAAAAGAATATCACATGACAGTTAACCACTTCTTCTCCACTTCACAGATGAGTCAAACTGCATTCATAGTTTTGTTTTGTCTCGTATTTTAAACCGGGAATCGAACTAACAACTAAAATATGCGGTCTATTATCTCAAGAAAATAATGTGTAGTTTACATGCTGAATTTTAAGAGTTCTCCGTTCCCTAAACTGGTATTGGGTAGTGGGATTTTTAGGGTACAGTACAGTAACCGGGTGCCAACTGGACCCTTTTACTAAGCCTCCACTTTCCATCCATCCATCCATCCGTCCGACCGTTCGTCTGTCTGTCTGTCAGTGGGCTGTATCTCATGAACCGTAATAGGTAGACAGTTTAAAATTTTCACAGAATGTGTAATCTGCTATAAAAACAAATAATAAAAATTTACTGGGTGCCCCCCCCCATATAGATAACGTCTTTTTTGGCGTTTTTTAATGGCAATAAGTAGACGCTAGAAATTTTCAAAAAGTGTGTATAGTCGCTATAACAACAAATAATGAATTATTGTACGGTAATAAGGAAACAAGTGCAAGTCCGACTCTCACTTAGCCGTTTTATTTTATTTTGAATCTAACAGAAGTTCTGTTGGATCTGGTTCCGTTCCACCGTATGGTAATCTACGGGCTTGTAGATGAAGACACCTAATGTCCATCATAGGGTAAAGAGGAAAAGAAAGATGGCGTATGGCTGAGTAATTTGCCCTCACGGGGCTTACTTAGCAAATGCTGATGCCAAGTCCCTTTCCTTACACACTGCTTATATTTGGATTTAGAAACTTATTCTTTGTTTATTTTACATTTTTAAGCTGTAAGGAATAAATGAACCTTAAATTAGTATTTTTCCATGTCACTTAGTTCGATTCCGGAATGAATAAAAAACTTTGAAAACCACAGATGAAATTTTACTCATACTCTATACCAGGGCTTCCCAAACTGAGCGTCGCGACGACCTGGGGCGCCGCGGTATTATTCCAGGGGCGTCGTGTCGTGATGCGCTCTAAATAGGATGGCTGTCTGTGTCGATGCGACAGAGTCCAGTGAGCGCGATGCGCTTTGTGATGCGGTGGGAGAGGGCGGCCAGAGCTTTGTCTTTTTCAAAAAATTTGATGCTATTTGGAGTTTTTCTGACAAATTGTTATTAGGCTAGAACTACAACTGGCAAGAAAGCCAGGACGTCGCAAAAATATGGCAACAACCACTGTGACGACAGTTAAAATAAGTTTGGAAAGCCCTGCTCTTTACAAAAAAAAAAAAATTACACAGGTAGCGCAAAAACAAAAACAATGTATTGTTTTCCTACATAATAATTGTAATCAATTATAGTCAAAAAAATAATCTAAAGTATGTACATACATGTAAACAACATTATTTCATTATGGAATAATATTAAAACAGTCTGTATAGTCAAAAAACTAACAAATTCCATATTAACAATTATAACAACTTAGGTTGTTTCTTTAAAGCAGTTATATCTAAAAACCTTGGCAACTCACCTGATGGTGGTGATCTTTGATATTGTTGCCTGCCTGGAATGAAAAAAAAATGAATTTTAAATATCATAATAATATTCATAAGTATTTGATTATCAGATTTGTAACTGCATACAAATCTTTGAAATCACAATGGGCTAAACCTATCTTGGATGGTTCACCAATACTTCTGGTGTTGCTGAACTGTCTGCCTGCAGTACATTTCTATTACATTTTATAAAATCACGTCCCCCCCGCGTCAGTCTGTCTGAACGCGATAAACGCAAAAACTACTGAACGGATTTTCATACGGTTTTCAACAATGGACGGAATGCTTCATGAGGAAGGTTTAGGTGTATTATTCATTATAGTTTTTTTGTAAATTGGCTGAAATATGATGATGATTATTGTAGACGTCGTAACAAATTACACGGCGCGGATAAAACTATATTCTGCTACCCGTGCGAAGCTGGAGCGGATCGCTAGTATTTCTATAACTCAAAGATTTACGGTATGGCCCATACGGCCTTCCGGCGGACGCACTCGCTCCGGGTCTCGTATACCCCTCACGATAGACAGTCGACTGCAACTGTTATTCTAATATTTCACATTGCTGATTGCACAGGAGAATAACAGTATTATAAAAATAGTTTGTACGTATAATATAATAATAATAATACCTTGCAACAATTTATGTTTCTCCATATAATTTCTAGTAGCAAAAGACATGTCAATAGGTGCTGAGGAAGGTTTAGGTGCTGGCGGATGAGACATCACAGTTGGAGGTCTATTTTTCAAGTATTTGGCAGCTAGCTGGTTCATTTTCAAACTGGTGTCAGTGGAAGCATAGATGTGAGGCTGGTGAATACCAAATGGATCATCACCAAATTTTACTCTGAAATTTAATGAAATAATGTAAGTACAGCATTTTTTTTACTGACTTCAAAAATATTGAGGTTCTCAATTGTGTTGTAGGTTTTTTTTTATGCTTGTTACCTCAGAAGTCAGAAGTTAAAGTTTTAAGAAAAACAGTTTTCAATAATGTTTATAAGATCTGATACTAGTCTTTTAGGAGTATACTTGTCTTGTACGGGTAGTATTTTCTCAATCATTTTTAGAGCAACATTTCCAACATTTTGAATCAGATTTAGAAAAATTATAATGCAGACAAATGAAAAAACCATTCATACCTTTTAGCGACACTAACATTATTCTTGTCAAGCTGCAATTGCATTTGCTGCTGTGTATTTCTGTACAGGGCACTTGCTGAAGAGGGCATGTCCGAGTCTTCAAGCACTCCATTCACATGAGTCTGTAAGGAATTTTTAAAACCCATATAAATATATACAGAATATTAATCACAAGAGTTGAGTACATACAAGAGCAAAATAGTTACCATAACTTTATTATAATAAGTCCATCCTACGTTGGAAGGGTCATCACTTCCAGATTCAGAACTGTAAAAACATAATTTTATTATAGTTGTAACAAAGAGTGAAAATACATAAATAGTTCTGTTAATTTTATACAAATCAAGTAAATTCTAAGCAAATCAATTATTTTCCAATAAATTAAAGTGCTACTTACTCGCTATAATCTCTTACATCTAGATACAAGCTTTGTTCAGGTGACATCATTGGTGTAGTGGCATTATCGACTTGCACATTGTACAAACTTTGTTCGTTCAAGGTTTTCTCATCATACATAGTCTCCATTTGAGCAGCATTAACATGTTCAACTGGAACATCTTCCTGAGAAATCCTCTTGATACCATCAAGGAAATTCAAATTTACTGGCTGTGTTTTTGATACTACTTCTTTTATACTTATCTGTGACCTGTTACATTGTATCTGAGAATTTTCATTTGTCTTAACCACTTCTTTATTGATGACAGTGGAGGTCCTCACCATTTCAAAGCTTGTCATTACTCCAATAGATATCTGTTCATTACTAACAGTTTGAATAACATTATTTCTATAGTCATGCGGGGGTTGATTCTGTTCTTGTTTGCTAGCAGATATAAACTTATCAACTTTTTCCTGTAAAAGCTGTAACTGTGCATTCTGCAGTTTGATAATTTTGAAAAGATCAGCAACAGTTGGTTCTCTCTTCTCTTTAGAAACATTTGTTTGTTTTTCAACCTCCATACAGTCAGACTTTTTGTTATCTTCATATCTTTGTATTGCCCAGGTTTTTTTGTCAACAGCATTTTGTGGTGTTGGTTTCACATCTTGCATACTATTACAGCTAAAGGGTTTGGAACTGGGTTGCCTTACTGGTGCTATGTGGTGATTACAATGGGAACAACTGCTTTGCTGTGGAGGTGTCATGCAGTGATACTGATTGTATCTTGCTCCTGCTGTATTACTAACCATTTGAGGCGCAACATTTTCCTGTCTCATAACTGAATTACAGGGTACATTCATGTCAGTTTTAACACAGTGATGGCAATGACAGTCATTTTTTTGTAAAGGACTATCAGGAACAGCCCTTTGTGTGTAATTATGCAGTACGTCAGGTGACATCATATTCATATTTTTCATCATTTCAGCTTTTTTTACAATTGGATTGTTTTCTTTATCAAGACATAGCTTATTGAAATTTTGTATAGGATTGACATCAAAATGTAGCTTCTCTATATTATCCCGTCTAATAAAAAAGTCATTGTCTTTACTGAGAACATTAGGTGGAGAATCTGTTTTATTTTCGATTGAATATAATACTTGGGGATTAACATTTTGATGGAAATGAGGCTGCTCGTTAGAGAATGTATTTTTGATATTAGCAACTTTGGGTATTGGTCTACTAAAAATAGGTTTTCTAGGTTCATGATGGGAAGAATCCAGCATACTCAGTTCCAAGTCATTGGAAGGTAGCCATGGAGCCTTTTTCTCGAAAGGCGGCAAACTTGTCTTATTCGTAATAGGGTAAGGGGAACTATTACTGCATTCAAACCTTTGCACTGGGTCACTGTTATAGGTTAATAATTTCGGGTATTCGTAAATATTAGGTGCATCAGCATGGACTTGTCTATCCATAATCGGCCGTGGTGAATGGCACTCGTTATCGCTCATTCTTTTGAATTTTTCAGGAGTTTCAAACCTCACCTTCTTCATGAAGTCTGTATTTGTAATTCTTTTTGTGCTTCATAAGATTGAATACGTTACAGCTAGAACAGTTATTCGCAATAAAAGCGATGTAAATCAGTAAAACTAAAAAGGAATGCAATTTCAAAAACACTCAACACACAACAAACTTTGAAATTGATTTGACAGTTGATTACTTGGGCTGCATTCCGAATTAATGATTTAAGGTGCGTTCGAATTGGGGTATGGTAGCAAAAATAACAGTCCAAAATGCCAAAAACGATCACAACTGGCGTTCGATTTGGAAAGTTGTGGGCGAAATTGGCGTTTTGAACAGTTTTCGTTCACCGTTCGTTTTGCTTGGAAACAGTTAAAAACGACATCGTAAACTGCAAATTTTGACCCACCTCCGAGGCAGGGTCGTTTGTGATCATATTTTGACATCTTTGAATCTGACAGATAAGTTTCGGAAAATTCATACGGGAAGCGAAAATTCTAATTTTTTTATAAAATTTTATAGAAATACTAACAGGTAAGAGAATAATTTGTTAGATTAACTTTGTTTAATGATTAACTGAAGGAAAAAGGTAGGTTGAGACAAGTGACAAGCAGGCGATGAGCATGGAAATGTCATTTTTGTATCTAATCGTTCGATTTGGGACATATCGTTTGTGGCAAAAGTTGCAAAATTGTTGAAATTTTCCAATTCGAACGCAAATACAAAAATGCCCATTTTGAAACTGTTAAAAACGACATCACTCCAATTCGAACGCACTAATAATCGCTGTAATCGATTTGAGCGTGCTTAAACCCGTTCCATATTACCTTGAGCGCCATCACGATGTCCCGTGAAACGTCATAGATGACGTCATGACATGCGCCATCTTGCGCTCACACCGACCATGCCCTAAACAGATATCACCGTGAGCGCTGTCAAAAAGTGACGGTTAGTTATTGTGTTTTCGGCAAAAATCTAATAAGATTTTTGGTTTTCCATATGGCAAAGATACTTTTTATGATTTTATGAAAGAAAAATAATAAAAAATGCGGATATTCGTTTTTGCGAGTCAACTAATAAAAGATATAAGGAGTTCTAGCGCATTTTTAATTCAGATTTTAATTAAATTCTCAAATGTTCTGTTTTGAATACTGTGAGCGCGATAACGGGCGTTCCGAATTGTTTACAGTTCTCAGCTGTCATTATCGTGATATCTAACTCGGTACGCAAATTATTGCTGTGAGCACTGTGAGCGATATTATTTAATTCGGAATGTAGCCTTGGGCTGCATTCCGAATTAATGATATAATCGCTGTAATCGATTTGAGCGTGCTTAAACCCGTACCGAATTGAGTAATGACAGATTACGTTGTCCCGTGAAACGTCATAGATGACGTCATGATATCCGCCATATTGCGCTCACACCGACCATGCCCTAAACTGATATCACCGTGAGCGCTGTCAAAAGTGACGGTTAACTATTGTGTTTTCGGCAGAAATTCTAATAAGATTCTTGGTTTTCTATTTGACAAAGATACTTTTTATGATTTTATGAGAGAAAAATAATAAAGAAAGCGAATATTCCTTTTTGCGAGTCAAATTATAAAAGATCTAAGGAGTCCTAGCGCATTGTTAAATCAGATTTTAATTAAATTCTCAAATGTTCTGTTTTGAATACTGTGAGCGCGATAACGGGCGTTCCGAATTGTTAACAGTTCTTAGCTGTCAATATCGTGATATCTAAAGGTGCGTTCGAATTGGGGTATGGTAGCAAAAATAACAGTCCAAAATGCCAAAAACGATCACAACTGGCGTTCGATTTGGAAAGTTGTGGGCGAAATTGGCGTTTTGAACAGTTTTCGTTCACCGTTCGTTTTGCATGGAAACAGTTAAAAACGACATCGTGAACTGCAAATTTTGACCCACCTCCGAGGCAGGGTCGTTTGTGATCATATTTTGACATCTTTGAATCTGACAGATAAGTTTCGTAAAATTCATACGGGAAGCGAAAATTCTAATTTTTATTATAAAATTTTATAGAAATACTAACAGGTAAGAGAATAATTTGTTAGATTAACTTTGTTTAATGATTAACCGAAAGAAAAAGGGAGGTTGAGACAAGTGACAAGCAGGCGATCAGCATGGAAATGTCATTTTTGTATCTAATCGTTCGATTTGGGAAATATCGTTTGTGGCAAAAGTTGCAAAATTGTTGAAATTTTCCAATTCGAACGCAAAAACAAAAATGCCCATTTTGAAACTGTTAAAAACGACATCACTCCAATTCGAACGCACTATAACTCGGTACGCAAATTATTGCTGTGAGCACTGTGAGCGATATTATTTAATTCGGAATATAGCCTTGGGCTGCTTTCCGAATTAATGATATAATCGCTGTAATCGATTTGAGCGTGCTTAAACCCGTACCGAATTGAGTAATGACAGATTACGTTGTCCCGTGAAACGTCATAGATGACGTCATGATATCCGCCATATTGCGCTCACACCGACCATGCCCTAAACTGATATCACCGTGAGCGCTGTCAAAAGTGACGGTTAATTATTGTGTTTCCGGCAGAAATTCTAATAATATTCTTGGTTTTCTATTTGGCAAAGATACTTTTTATGATTTTATGAGAGAAAAATAATTAAGAACGCGAATATTCCTTTTTGCGAGTGAAATTAAAAAAGATCTAAGGAGACCTAGTGCATTGTTAAATCAGATTTTAATTAAATTCTCAAATGTTCTGTTTTGAATACTGTGAGCGCGATAACGGGCGTTCCGAATTGTTAACAGTTCTTAGCTGTTAATATCGTGATATCTAACTCGGTACGCAAATTATTGCTGTGAGCACTGTGAGCGATATTATTTAATTCGGAATATAGCCTTTACTTGACTCACACTAAAGTTGCATAGCAATAGTGAAACTATCGATAGTCTATCGATACTATTGTGACCATGGAAAATAGTAACAATATCGATAGCGCTATCGATTGTATCGATAATTTCCCACCACTCAAACGAGATTTGTAATTTTTCACATTACTTTGCGTATAGGTAGGTAAATATTGTCCATAATAAAATCCTCATAGGTGAAAGAAAACCTTGCAGCAGACGATTTGCAGATACTTTCCTCCCTCACACACATCTCATATTTATTGACATCGGGCAACACTTCAATAAAATAAATAAATGTGGACTTTTTGGCGGGAACTTGCAGAGTGACGTTACGTTTTGATTTATATTTTCATAAATTCTTTCAAAATTTTGAGTTTTGTTGGATATTATCGGTGGTATTTTATCCAATAAAGATTAATCCATGTGCACCAGTGAAGTTAAATGAAATGAATTATGTGAATCGTGACTTTACAAGTTGTCTCAAAAAGTCCGTGTAATGTTTTAGTACAATGACCACCATTTTACTAAAACTTGACTGGACTGTGACTGATAATGCGGACTATGTGAAAGTTAATGTGCGGACTAATAAGTGATATTATAAATAAAATGTATGCGACTGAAGGATTTTGAATCCATGGTCATGAACAAATTAAAAAGATTAATGTCAAAAATCAAAAAGCTTGTAGGTTAGAAAGGAAAGAATATTTTTTGATTCAATACATATTTATTTACAGTTAAAGAATAAAAATGAACAAGCTATCGTTTAAATATTTTAGTCCTTTATCATTATTTTCTCGATCAAAAGGCTATAAAGCTCCTGGTGGCATACGATACCCTGGTGGAATAGTTTATTATCCAAGGTATAATTATTGATGGTGTTTAAACGACCAGCTATAGTTGTGTCTCCAGTTTTCTAACACGATATACTCAATCATCAAATCTTGCAGGCATCCAGATTATAAGGATCCAGAGTACACGCCAACCAAACTATTTAGAGTAGAAAGGATCAAGTCACCCAAACACCACCCATATTGGCAAAAGGATATTTTGAAGGAGTTTCACATACTTGAAGAGGTAAACGAGTATTTTTATAAATACAATTTAAATGCTGCTCTGTATATAGCCACTTTGCTGGATTGGATATTAAATTTAACATATTCCATACTATGCAATAATTTTGTCTGCACCCAAACCATCAGTTAGTAATTATTATTATTTTATTGTACCTATACATTTCAGTCAAAAGTAGCAATACTGAAGAACATACCTGAAATAAATTCAAAATTATGGAAAGTTAAACATTTGGTAAAAATAACACCAATAGTGTTTCCATATGGCGAACCAACCAAAGATGACATTAATTACACAGTCCTGAAGGAAAATGGTGAATGTGTGGTGACAAAAACACTTGAGACACCACAAAGTCAAGTTGATGCATTGGAAAAGTTTGACAATGATAAAAGAAAGATGGACTCAAGAACTATAAAGAGGGATAGTAGATATAAATGGAACAATGCTTATTCTGGAGGGTTTTAATTTGTAGCATGTTGAACGTATAGTAGATTAAATAAATTACATGATATAATCAATTTATTTATTTTTATTACACTGCCTTGCCATGATACCTTCTTTTTAAGATAGGGCTGTTAATATTGAGGTCTATTCTTAGAAGAATTGTAGGTGACTGCAATACCTATCAAATCATTGAGGAGAAATCCCTTTAGAGTAGTGATACTGGGCACTCCACTTCCACAACGACTAAGTCTTTTTGCATGATAAATAAAAGTACCAACCAATCACTGCATCAAAATGTTAGGTCGATATATAATAAAAGCCAATCAGAGTGCATTGTCGGTGTTGGGAATTGGTGGAATAGATTTAACACAAAAGGAATGTCATTACACTTCTTTGGGTTATTTGTTTGATTTATAAAGTAACAATCTTTATTGGTATCTAATAGGTGTATTTTTTTTTACTAATATAATATCTAGTAAATAATTAAAGCATATAGATATCTAATCCTACACCACTGCATTACTGTCACAGTGAAAATGGATAAACCTTCAAATTATGCAATGCATAAAATAAAAGCTAATAGCTATCTTCATTATTGGGATTGTCAGCACTTCTCTTATGCAATAAGTAATTGAAATGTTCAGGAGTCTTGAAGTAGTTTTCTAATATGATGGCATGTTTATTACCAATATCAAATCTTGCGTCACCCCAAGAAACAACTAATGTAGGATTCAATTTCTTAAAATCCTTCAAATGGAATTTGTACTTCTTTATTTTATTGAATGACTTTCTGAATACAGCTATATAATCATCTCCATCTTGGTAAATTCGCACAACAAATTTCGACAGTAGTATCTTCACAGCTGTATGGAAAGCCACAAATGCTCCTAAGTAGACGAGGCATTCGACTGCGCTGTTAGCAATGATTACATCTTCTCCAAGAACCACAGGGTTGTTCATGTCAGCTACATCAAACACAAATGCAGCATAATACACGCCAGCAGCAGACACTGTAGCTGTAGTAAATGTTAAGTACATGGTTAGGTATTTTAACCACTTTTCCATAGGACCTTTGTAAATCAGTTCATATCGCTTAGACACATCATCTTTCTCTTTCCACCGATCCTGCGTCTCCATAAACTTAAAGGGATGTTGGGTAGCATATGTTGCTCTGGGAATTTTATATATATTCACTGTTTGACGCTCTGCGAGCCGGAGCAACCGCAAACAGTTCATGTTTATATGATACAATTTTATATAAATTCCTCTAATTTACTCACGCAATTTTGTTTCTTTACTTAGTTCTAAATTATGAAAAGGTTTAGTTCTTTCCAAAAAAAAGTCGGTATCTATAAACATAGAAGATAAAACGTAGGTTAAGTCGCAAATTTTAGAGGTTATTTTTTTTAATGTAATGACAGAACATACAGCTGATTGAAATGTCATATGAAATTCGTTCAAAAATCCGATTTTTCTTTTCTTCTTATTTTTAAGTTTGGCAACCAAGCCCAAATTAGGGCTCATTTCTGCCAGTGTTGAGTTATATTGTAGTTTCCAGTCACAATAAATCACTTTTACATTATAGTATAGTCCTCAGTCAGTCACCGTCCATAAAAGTCATGTTTTACTACAATGGTGGTCATTATACTAAAACTCTTCACGGACTTTTTGTGACAACTTGAAAAGTCACGATACACCTAATTCACTTCACTTCACTGGTGCAAATGGATTGATCTTTACGTAATATGCAATTCAATTCAAAATCAAAGAATTTAAAACGTCCAGAAGGATAGTCGCCTTTATGGCAACATGAAATAAACAAGCCAGAATTGACAGTATTTGACAGCCGTGCGCAGTACGAACTGAGAGCGATTTGCTCAGGGAGCCCCTCAAGCGGAGTGAAATTAAATGTCATGCTTTAGTAAGGCGGATTATCCATCTGGGTAGAGGCACGATGCCCTATGAAAATCTTTGTTCAAAATACACGAATTAATGAAAATAAAAACGACAACAATGGAATCCTTTTTCTTCTTCTTATTACTTTCTTAGTTTTAAATATGGCAACGACGCGGAAACTTGCAAAACGACGCTGACTTTTCGTTTTATTTTCATAAATTCGTGTATTTTGAGTTTTATTGCTTTATTTAAATAAAATTCCATAATCACAACTCTCGCCATCGACGGGGAATCCATCCACACACATTGAAACCAAAATTGTGCGGGCAAAAGGGAGTTTTCTTCCGCGAACGCTCGGAATGTGGCATGAGCTCCCCGCCGTGGTTTTCCCAATGGAGTACATACAGCATGGGGTTCTTCAAAAAGGGTGTGTAGATGTTTCTTTAGGGTCGGCAACGCGCGAGTAATACCCCTGGTTTTCCAAGCGTCCATAGGCTACGGTAACTGCTTACCATCAGGCGGACCTGCTTGTTTGTCACCACAGTGGTATTAAAAAAAAGGTTTTAGGCATGTTTTAGGTACTTAATATTATTTATTTCACTGTAAGAAAATATTAGATAAAACCAATACATAAACTGATATTATACAAAGTTAATATTTCAGTTACATAATTGTGCGAATGCATTAACAAAATGCCTTAGCCCATAGTATTGTGGAATATTTAATTGATTAATAATAAATCTTCATAACATAATCAACAGTAATTTACCTACAGTTAAAAATCTAAAATAATATTTGTGATAAAGTTTATTTTTTAATTTAAGAACATTTTACTTAGAAACAAATAAAGTTAACAAATACAAAATAAATGGGTACTTTTTTCCATGAAAACGGCTGAAATAACTTCCATCATACCGCACAAAGTCCCTAATCATACTGAGTAATAAATGAGCTGGCACTGAGTTTTTGTTTTTCTATTTCACCTGAGCAAGAGTTTCACTAATAGATACAAAATAGTAATTTTCTATAAATATATTAGGTATATAGTTTTCTATAGCTGTAGGTTATATGTTATTATTATATGCCTACGCCATCTGAACGCAAGTGGTGGTAAGTCCATCTGACTTAATCAGTATACAATGTAACCAGTGTAACAATATAAAAAGTAATATAATTTAAGCCTAAATAAATTTATGCAGGCACATTTCCGAAAAAAATATCCCTAAAGGTATGTAGGAATATTTAAGTAGATATAATAAATTGTCAGTACCTAAATGTATTCAACATGCCAACTAACAAATTAACATTTTCTAGCAAACTAAGAACACAAGTACGTAATACTAACACAACTTTAACATTATAGAAACATGAATGATAATTACGTTATTATTAGTTTAATTATATATTGTGAGTTTGTGCAGATTTTCAATGATAAATTTGATTTGTATAGTAACAAAGAAAACATCACATAATGTGACAGACAGTAAATAATAAGTAAATAGATTAACATCAAACTTATACGCCACCATTTTAAGATGCAACGTAGATTGCAGTCTCTTTCCAAACGACTGTCGGACTAAAGACAAAATATGCGTATTTTTTTTAAATAACATTTTGTTACTTAAATAATTTAATAAAAAAATATGGTAATAGTTACTTATATAAATACATGTTACATATTGAGATCTGCTTACACTTATATTAAGCGTTACCCGTCGATTGGGAAAAATAACAAACCATTAATAATGTGTCTAATATTCTTAAAATACAAATAATGATTTATGTAATAATAGTACATTATGATACATTTGTGCAAAGTTGGTATTAACACTCGAGGCGGTATTAAGTGCGTGAGCAATAGGCGAACGCGATAAGTGAGCCAAGAGTGTAATAATCAAGGCACACGCGTGTCCTACGACGTTTTTCAACACACTTGCGAGGAAAAAACAGACTTTTTAAGTAGATTTTTTGATAATAATCAACCACGAGAACGTTAACAAATATGGCGCGCAAGTTTTTTTTTTACAGCCTACGCACATATCAATTGCAGTGAAGTGTACAAACTTATCATAATCGGGATTATACCTATCACCTATCATAAAACTGTGCGGTAATGTAAAGTAAAAATCACTAGTGCGTAATAAGATGAGGTGCACTAAGATACAAAAAAACCGGCCAAGTGCGAGTCAGACTCGCGCACCGAGGGTTCCGTACAAACCTGTAGGGATATAAGTAAATAGTAGTATAGACCTGAGTCTTTGATATTAATTTCAATATATGACGTATTAAAAAAAAACTACTTACTAGATCTCGTTCAAACCAATTTTCGGTGGAAGTTTGCACCGTAATGTACATCATATATTTTTTATAGATTTATCATTTTCTTATTTTAGAAGTTACAGGGGGGGGGGGACACACATTTTACCACTTTGGAAGTGTCTCTCGCGCAAACTATTCAGTTTAGAAAAAAATGATATTAGAAACCTCAATATCATTATTGAAGACCTATCCATAGACACTTATGGGTTTGATGAAAAAAAAAATTTGAGTTTCAGTTCTAAGTATTGGGAACCCCCAATTTTTTTTGTTTTTTTTCTATTTTTGTGTGAAAATCTTAATGCGGTTCACAGAATACATCTACTTACCAAGTTTCAACATTATAGCTCTTATAGTTTCGGAAATAAATGGCTGTGACATACGGACGGACGGACAGACAGACAGACATACATGACGAATCTATAAGGGTTCCGTTTTTTGCCATTTGGCTACGGAACCCTAAAAACGGTGCAATAAATGTTACTATACGAGCGAGTGTGTTGAAAAATATACTTATGTAGTAGCAACGAAAAACCAATAAATAGTGTATATGAAACATATATGTAAGTTAAACATTCTTCATAATATTGAATGAGGTGTCATTGGCACTACATTACAGAACCATACAGAACTTTGTACCACTCAGCTGAGTCATATCATGATCGCCGCCCTTATTTGCGGCTTTAATTGGCAAAAGAATTTTTCTCGCACTGATATAGATTCAAATGCTGAAAAATTACACAAATCAATCATAATAGTATAATATAACATATGTTAAGATATTCTGCCTGCGTGAAATCTCATAATTTGAATCAATAGTTTAAGAGAAAATCGTTTTTGTTTTTCACGAAGTGTATACATATTTATGTCCTCAACTGTACATGAATTCAGTTTTCTTAATATTGGCTTTTATTTATCTGTTCCATAATAAGGTGTCAGTCAATCTATTTTTTAAGATTGCAATATTATTTTGCCTATCCTTACAATGCCTCGTAAAATAATTCTAACAATATTGAAAACATAGAAATAAATATACCTAGAAAGATCGTCGCCATACTTCACAAATATATAAAACAGGCCAACTTTTATAGGCTACTGCGCGTAACAGCTACGTTTTATGCTCCCTCTGCGTCATTCTGGTTGTCATAGTGACGTTCATAATGATAGCAGTTGTTGAAATATTCCAATTAAAATCGGGAAAAATTTAAATATTAAACATTATTTGGCAATTTTATTTATTTTTATTTGATTAGTCCCTAACTGTTAGGGGCTATTTTTTTCGACGCGTGCACAGCTTCAACTCTCAATCTGGATGTATCCTTAATCAAAGATTGAAGAGTTGGAAATTATGGATTAATATTTTTCGTAAAAATAACGTTAAAATTATAAGCATTTTTTCACGTTATTTTGGTTATTTCAGCCATAGGGACTGAAGTAGGAAGAAAGCTTTAAGAATTTATTTGACTGATGATACTAAGAAAAAAAAGCCAGCCAAGTGAGTCAGAATTGACACGCGCACCGAGGGACGTACCTATATTTATTGGCAGACCGCATAACTAAGTTTGTTTTTGAAGGAATTTAGATGATTACGAAAAAACTAGAGGAATTAGAAAGATAGTTCGCTTTCCTGTAATATTTATAATCAAGGTTTATGAACTGTAATTATTTCTGATTCTTTGCATTGCGAAATGTATAAGATAATTATTTTAATAGGAGATAAGGTATTTTTTTGGGCATAAACACAAAAATATATGGACAAAAACTACGCAAATAAAAGTTTAGTTAACTATTTCTGTTTTGGAATGTGAAAAATGAAAGCCTTTCATATTTTAACTCATTTGTACTTTGAATTTCGGTCGCCGATATCCGCCTCTTTTACAAATAATCATATAAAAAAAATATTGCTACTTGTTTGCAAGGTAAGCAATATTTCAAAATATCCAAATTTATTTATATCTGGTTGCTGAAACATACCACTGTGAGGAACTGACAGACGGACGGAGAGGCACCACAAAGGTTCCTTTTTACCCTTTTGGTTCGGAACCCTAATATCCTGGATCATTCTTCACACACAGCCATCTAATCCCCAACTACGTAGAGCTTGTATTATAGAAACCAGATAACCGATAAACTACATATACTATTTGTAAATAAAGCTTATATATACATTTAAAAAATAATATTGCTGCACTTTAGGTTAATTAAACTGTGCACTGACTTACAATTGTTGCTAGATTGTTTAAGAGAGTAAATAAAGAACACTAATTCTAACAGTATATTGCTTACATCTTAATCAACCTTACCTCAGTCACGGAGAGCTACTATTACTTACTCGATTATTCACATTTTTATTTATCTTTTGTACTATATCACTCTTATTCGATCCCTCGTATTTCGAAAACAAAAAATTTGCAAAGGAATCATCTTTATTCGCACCTACTTCGTTATTATCTATTTTCTTAATATTAATCGGGTAGTTTGATATATTATTGCTTGCATTTTGAAGTACGTTTAGGAGACTAGCATCGACTGTTTCTTCATTGGTTCTGTGACTATTTATTTTGTTTTCTGGTTTAGGGTAGTCGTAGACTGGCGTGTTTTCCTGGTTGCCGGTTTGTTTCCGAAGGCTTTCAGGTAGTTTATCGGACTTTAATTTGACTAGGGATGTGTTGACGACCGAACAATCGATTTGCATTAGCGTTACGTGATCACTCAATACGGAATCTGAAACATTATTTCAAATACTTTAAAATCATAATTAATAGCCATAAGACACTTTATTAATACTTTAATTATATATTTTTCTATTCGACTATTAACTTAATAAGCATACGGCCCGCCTGATGGTAAGCGTTTACCGTAGCCATATGGACGCTTGCAACACACGAGGCATCACTCACGCGTGAGTCACACGTTACCGACATTTGCCCCCTCCCCAATGAGCTATGCTATGCTATTCTGTAAAAGGTAAATCATCTCGAAAGTCATCTCGCAACTCACCTCGCAACTGAATTGGCGGGTGAATTACGTTTCAGAATACCAAATCCTATTGAAAAACGTCAAAATACTCACCTGTCGTAGTTCTTCTCACTTCCGTCATCACTCGGTGGCGCTAGTGTCGAACTCACTCAGTTTAAGAATATGAAATTCTAATCTCATCGCGGATTCAGAAGTGATTTTGCAAATGAACGTTACAGAATAGCACTGCTGGCGACCTTACTCACGCGCAAGAACAAAACACAGTTATTTGGATGCGGTATTCTGTAAGGTACTTCCCCAGTCATGCTGTTCTTTGAGAGAAATAATCCTATGCTCTAACTCTCTGTTTGCTGCAGGAACTATAACTAACACCCATGAAATTTGTGTGGGAATATGGGAAAGTTGGATCGTATCGTAGTTAAGATTTGGCAGCTGACGGGAGCTACGAAAGTTCGGAATAACTTTTAATTCATACTAACCATTACCAGTCCTTGCAGGCAAAATCAATGCCATTTTCGGTGGCCTTGTAACATTATGTGAAACGGCTGGCAATAGTAAATGCTCTCCTTTACCGACGCCAACTACGTAAAACGTGTCATCTCTCCTTTCTAATGCTTTTAACAACGCATTCCATTCTCCAAAGTCATCCATATTGAATCCGTCCACTGATTTTCTAATAGGCTTTCTATATAATGTTTCATAGTCGATAACAACATTCTGTGCGAAGTCTAAGTCCTTATGCCGTCTTAATCGGCGAAGTCGCGGTTTTTCCTTGAGAGCTTTTCCTTGTTTTGTCGTCGGAAAATCAATGAGGTTGCTTTCTAGGTTAGTTACTTTGTTGAATAGCTTGTATGTGTCTAGGATTCCATCTGAACACAAAAATACTAATGTTATTATTGCAATGCAAGGCTGTATGTATGGCTGTTTAACGACACGCCTAAGGCGTCGTCCTAATTGGCTACGATCGTACGATCAAACGATGCGATTTCGTCGCACGATCGCGCTGATGTTCCTGTGCTCGCGCGATGACTTGCGAGCTTCAATTAGGACACTCTAAAGCGTTTTGTGTATTTAATGTCGTCGTGCGACGAAATCGCATCGTTTGATCGTACGATCGTCGCCAATTAGGACGACGCCTAATAACGAATATTATCGATATTAAAGAAAAAACACAAATTAGAACCTACTATTCCTATTTATCTATGTACAAGGTGTCCCATGAAATAGTGTCAAATGGAAGTCCAGAGGTAATTGAAAATTAAACTAAACTCCAAAAGTTACGTTTTCACGGCTGAACCTATTTTGAAGAACGTTAGCAGAATTTGTATCACAGAAGATACTTAATATCTCGGAACGCGGGTGCAACCGCTGGAAAAAGATAGTAATGTTATTAATGCTTGGTGGGTCCTTTTACACAGCAACCAAGCAATGGAGCAACGTGTTATTTTTTGCATAAGAGATAGTTTATTTACCGGAGGGTGACAGACTTCTTATCCCTAATAGCTAGAGCCGCGGGAGATGGCTGGTCTAAATAAATTATTGTTAGACCCAAGAGTAAATTAGTATTTGTCTTTCTGAATGTTTGAAATGTGAACATACCATTAATTTTATCATCATGCATGTAAACTCTCCGTTTTTTCCTCGGCGCGTCGTAAGTCCAGTTCAAAGTCTTACCACCTCCAATCCATTTATTTAACTCGCCAGCTATCCTCAAACTTTCATTTTGATTTACAAAATCATTTACTTTAATCGATGAATTCTTACAATCAGCGCCATAAGTTCCGTTTGCTATTTCATCAGTATCTAGAAAGACAATACACAATATTTTGCGAGGAGTTATGTAAATTATTATATACTAGCTGCCCGGCGCGACTTCGTTCGCGTGGTGCTACCCTACCCTACGGTACCCTACCCTATACCCTACACTACCCTACCCTACCCTACACTACTCTCCTACCCTACCCTATCTCAACCATCACATTAGATTCACAAATCAGAATGAGCCGGCAGATGGCGCTGCAGTGGGTATCTAGGTTATATTATCGACTGCAAGCTTATTCGAAGCATGTCCAAAATGAAATGACAGAAATGAATGACATAACAACATGCTTGTACTGTCAACACTAAAAAAAGTTTCAATTTGACTACTACTCATACGTCTGTGATTTGACAGCACAATCCCCATCTGAAAAAAGTTTAAATTTGATAGCAAAATCCCCATTAACAAAATGATCCGCCATTTATTGAATATATTTGTTACAAAAAATGTGATAAATGAAGAACCGCTCGACCGATTTTGTGCAAACTTCACATAAACCATCTACTAAATAGTCCCAACAAAGCCTAAACATTTGGTTTGGATAGGTGAGCCCGTTCTTGAGTTATAAAATTACAACGAAAAGTGGCATTGATTTTTATATATATAGACTAGCAGACCCCCGCGGTTTCACGCGCGTACGGTTTGATTTTTCTCCTTCGAAAACCAATGCCTGCCACTGATTATTAGACACAACAAATCAAACACCGATATTTTTACAATTAAAACTAAAAACCTATATTATACACTAAAAAATCAAACTCAAAGAATCTTATTTAATTATTATAACAACAAATGAGAAAGAAATTAAATTAACTACAATCAAAATATTCTAATGAAATAGAGAAAATGAACATTTTCTTTTTCATTGGCGTCTCACGGTGTGTGTATTTTGCCAATGTCCAGTTATCTATATATATAAAAATCAATGCCATTTTTCGTTGAAATTTTATAACTCAAGAACGGGCTCACCAATCCAAACCAAATGTTTAGGCTTTGTTCGGACTATTTAGTAGATGGTTTATGTGAAGTTTGCACAAAATCGGTCGAGCGGTTCTTCATTTATCACATTTTTATTATTTCAATTTATATATAGCGAAGCACGTACCGGGCCGCTAGTATTATATAAGTTCTAGTCACAATAAATCACTTTCACATAGGTACTTTCACTTATGCAGTAAGTTACCGTCCAAAACTCAAAATACACGAATTTATGAAAATAAAAACGTCAACGTCACTCTGCAAGTTCCCGCCAAAAAGTCCGAGAAAATGAACTTCCAAACAAATTTCGAATCCTAATCCGATTTAAATATTTGACATTCCAATTTTAAAGAGCATTTCAGTTTCCAGAACAAAAGGCAGATAGAGCGTGCGAAACTCGGGAGTGAGGCCAAAAAAAGCAATTAGGTACAAATTGAAAAACATATACCTGGTATTCGCTTTTGAATTTGTTAAAAAGAAAGTGTTTTCGTTAAATAAAGATTTTTAAACAAAGCAAATACAAATTCAAAAGCGAATACCGGTACGTGGATTACTTAACTTTATTGCAATGAAATTCCGATTGAAATAACCTCTGAATCGGTAGAAATATCAAAATCGGAAATGGTTCCATTTCTAATGAACCACTGTTTGTATTTATCAGAACGTAATAAAGATATCAGAAAACCGCTATATGAACCGATTTCAATTCGAAAATGATTGAAATTTAGTTACGTAATCGCCCCCCTGGTATGTGCTTTTTTGGCCCACTCCCGTGTTCTGTTCGCTCCATCTGCCTTATTCTGTAATCTGTGAAAATCGGATTGAAATTTCAAACATGTGTCAAAATAAAAAATGTTATTTAAATCAAAAGTACTAAGGAGTATTGATATCAAATTCGATGCAAATCACCCCTAAAATAACTTTCTACCCCTTTTTGACCCCGTTTGGCGATGAGTTTCAATAAAATATGAAACACCACTTCCATCAATTATGTTAAAGAATGTTTATGCAAAATTTGAAGTAGATCGGACCAAGGAGTCACGTTGTCCCATACAAACTTTGCCCCCATTTTTCACCCCCTTAGGGGTAGAATTTCGGAAAATCCCTTCTTATCTGATGCCTACGTCATACAAAGAACACACCCTCCAAGTTTCAGGTCTCTACGATCAGCGGTTTAGGCTGTGCGTTGATTGTCAGTCAGTCATTCAGGACAAAGCATTTTATATGTATAGATTATTCTTTTCAACTTTTTATACCAAAATTTTCTACAGGTGAACAAAACGCCTAATATAGTATGTTTTGACATCATTATGGCTGCTACAGCTACTATTGTAAATGTAGTGGTACTACTCAGGCATGCTACTGTCTATTTTTTGACTCAATCATTGAATTAAAATAAAAACACTAATTTTCTGTTAGTAAATTATATAAGTACAGTAAATTGCATAGATTATTGTTCCAGTGTCGTAAAACTGGCATTTTTTTTATGTCAGCAGGTTGACAAGCAGGCAGACGGGCCACCTGATGGTAAGTGGTCATCGCCGCCTATGGACATTTGCAATACCAGGGGGATTGCCAATATTTTATTCACTTTTAGCCAATCTTTGACTGGTTTTCTTAAGGTTTATTAAACTTTGGCATCTGCCGATGGATGTGGTGATAGCCAATTTATCGGCTTCGGTTTCGGCCAGACATCGACCATCGGTCGGACATTGAAAACTGGACAGTCGCATAATCTCTATCACAAAGCGTTTAGAAGACCGCTAGTGTCGCTACTGTCTCGCACTACACGACTAATAAGAGGCCATTCTTTTAACGCACAACTTCTACTTGCCTGACTGAAAAGTTAAAAATGTTTTCAATTACTTACCAGCTATATTGATATCGGCAGTTTCTTCCGTCCATAACAAATGCCTTGAACCTCCGTGCTGTGTTGATGGCCCAACTATGGGCTTTGTATTCCACCTTCAAAGAAACATTGATTTATTCATAAAGATCCTCGGAAGGTGAATACGAGCACATATAAACGCTTCAGTTAGGAAATCTGTGTAATGAATTTACATATTTATATCGCATTTTGAATTATTGTATTGGATTGACAAACCTCCTAATTATTTGAAAAAGTTTTACATCGATCTTATAAAATATTCCCACTGGTGGGTAGTTAGTTTTCCATTACTATATCAAGGTCAATCTCACAGTGGTCAGTGATGATGTGGCCGAAGGTGGTAAGCACATAAAGCCTAGAAGGGAACTGGCTCTCAAGTGCAGCTGTCGGAACACACCGATATATAGGTGCTTGGCGACAGATTTTCAACTCGAGCTTGGTAGACAGCCAGGTGTGCTATGTTTCCTTCACCGAATGCTCAAGCTCATTGTAGGATTCGAACCTGTGACCTTAATTTCGGCATTCGCCGTTACTACCACAGAGCTATCATCGCCTTAAATTAAAGCTACTCCTAAGGTTGTGTTGGCGTCCTGCTTAGTTTGATTAGATTGCAGTATCTAAAGATTGTCCTAGGACATTCCCACGCCACGATCCTTTAAGGTTAAGGATATTCCAGAGTATGTTACTTTGTAACTTCTATCATACAAATATAGCCTTTACGGCGTATCTGAGTAACAACATACGCAAACTTTCGGATTTCGGATAAATGCTCGGTACGGCTTGGAGCAGAAATGATATACCTATAACTTTTAACTTACCCTAGTACATTCCAATTTAAAGAGACCATAAAAACCATTGCAAAAATAACTGCAACATTCTTTTTAGGTATTAAAATTGACGCGTCGAAGCGTGGTATCTGTGAACATGTAAAACACCTGTTTAATAATATGCAAGCAGATAGCAACATGTTTTTTAGCAAGGTCACAGTTGCATTGGCTGTTGAATATATTTAAATACATTTTGTATTTTGAACTATAATAAACAGGCTTTATATCAATAAAAAGTCAGTCTTAAACACTTGTTTTAAAGTGTACAAGGTCATCAAAATGCCACAGTGAACAAAAGCTTTTCAAACATACTAAAAATATTGCAATAAAATTAACATACTACTTAAGGTAGTTTATTCTATCAGTCATAAATTATGCTATTTGACAGATAGGACATGAGGAAGAATATTCTACAAAGATTAATATTAACACATAGCTACCTTCCGTCCCCTTCCTCCAGTTTCCAACTGATCCCTAAGCAGTTTATTCTCAAGCCTCAACCTGGCAATCTCCTGATGAGCTTCCAACAACTGCTGCTCTAATGTTGATACATACTCTTTCTTCTTCTGACGAGATTGACAAGCCGACTCTCTATAAAAAAAATACGATAAAAGCCAATATCTTGTTTTCAGAAATTGTTGTGCGGAAACTATATGAGACCATGCACAAATGTCAACACTTGACTTTCGATGTACAGGTGTACCGCCTACCGGTCTATCCAATGGACCTTCGAACGCCTTGTTTGTTATTGTTATTTAATTTTATTCTATTATGATTATGCAAAGTGTTATATCTGTGTGAATATGGAAAAAATACAGTGTATTGTTTCTGGTGAAGATGCAATATGTATCGATAAATTGCAACTACTTAACGTTTTCGTTTGTAATATAAACCAAAATATATTATGTCTTTATGTAGTCTGTAGACCAACACCAAAACATTCTTGAACTCAAAAAAGAAGGTAAAAATCTTAAGACATTTTAACTCAAAATATTATGTAAACTACACCTGGCTAACTGGGTGCTGCTATTCAAATCTATTATTCTGCTATCCTTGCATTTTGTTTGCTAATACCTACTAAATGTGTGGAATGAAACGGGATACGCTCACCTAAAAAAAATTACGAATCTAGCCAAAAACATGATCTTTCAAGAGGCATATTCAGGCAAATTGCCATGATTTCTTCTGCCTACCTAGTCCGAAAACCAATGCACGCCACTGATCTATGCAGACGGTCTGCACTTGGACTGCAAGCTACCTTAGCGGATGTGGTTTGAGCGTGATATACGCGGCGCAGCCGTGGCGAGTGCGGGAAACTGCTATAAGAGAAGATTCACAAGATTTCCTGTTGTGAAGTCATCTATTCCTCACCAAATCTTCAGCAAGTTCTTCAGCCTGTTTGCATAAAAAAATATGCCAGGCTAGTTTTAAGTATAGTCACTACATTACACAACTAAAACCTTTTGCTTAGCATTCTTACCTATTTTTAATCATCCTCTGTTGCTTCTTTATGGCCCTTATTTCAGCATCACTATAATTGGTTAGGGTTATAGTGGGGCTACTGGGACATTCACTATCCATAGGTATCACGCCATTTTGTACTAATGGTGAAATTGTTCCTCCATTGTTATTTGCAACTGGTTTTGTGTTTATAACAATATTATGTTTAGGAGGAGTTACCTAAAATAATACCAAAGGATTCATATTAAAAGGGTAAGAAGATTTTGTCTTACTTTCATTCACCATTTTGAGAAAAAAAAGTGGCGCCTGATGAGTATGCCAGGTTCCGAACCAAAATCTTCAAACTCCTTCGTGGGAAGTAAATTATGTTTATGATTTTGCTTTTCATTTATTAGGGTTACTCCGTAAAATATGATAAAAATTTAATAGTAAAGTGACAATTTCATTTGATGATAAACATGATGTATTGCATCTTATACACGCATGTAACAAACATAAAAGGTAAGCAAAGAAAGGCAAATACAATATTACAATAACAATATTATAATATTCTTAGTCACACACATTTCATTCAATTTAGTTCACTCTAAGTGACATCGTGTAACACTAGTGAGGACATTCATGAGTTCATTTCTAAAAGGCACCTCTAAGTTTCATAATACATTTTCTATTCAAATTGTAATGCATTGTTATACTATTTATCACTACAATTCTTACCTTAACATCATACCCATTTCTTTCCTTGGCACTAACAAATTTAGTTTGTTGCAGTGGACTTATGGCAATCTTTCCTCCTTTTGTAGATTCAGCAGGTATCACAAGATTTGTTGGTTTAACAACTATATTTGATGATCTCTTTAGTATGCTGGGTACTTTCTTTTGATCCACAACTAATTTGATGTGATCATTTATCAAAAGTTTACTGTCTTCTTTTGTGCTTATTGTAAGTTGGTTCTGTTCATTAACAACATTGAAGTAAGCATTCTGGAGGTAACCATTTCCTGGAAGGAGAGAAATTATAAGTGTTTTATGGATACTTGTTGCCACTTATTTAATGCTTATTTATTTTATACTTATGGTAGTACCTTTTTGACCATTTGATGTTGGAATTGGTAGCTTATCACAGATATCAGACTCAATTTTAACACCCTGGAAGAAATTTTAGTAGTGAAATACTGACAACAATAATTAAGAAATGATTCATTTCAATATTCATTAAATAAATATGAATGTAAATACTTATAATTCATACCTTGATAACACCATTTTCAATTGCCATAACAGGGCCATTTCTTTCATGAATTTTAACAGTTTTGTTTGACTCCTTTGGGGGTAACTGTCCAGGGGCATCTGCAATAACAAAAGTCATCTTAAATAGTCTGAATAACAGTTTGCTTGATCATATACCTACACAAATTATATGAATAATCTCTTATTCAGTCATAGTCCCATCATTAAATCCCTGAACTGGTTCCTATGTACTTATTACAAGAATAGTTTATATGGCAATTGAAAAATCCTCCCTAACTTGACAAAAAGTAGAAAAATTAAGAAACCTTAATTAAATAAAAAAAAATATAATTACCAAACTTTTGGAGGAAAAGTTCAACATCTTCCAGATTCAAGTTATTTCGGGGTTCATCTTCAAAATTATTTTCAAATTGATTGGATATCCAATCAATTGGTGACTGTGATGACTGCCGAGCTGATGCAGAACTGGAACTGCTTGTAGAAAATATTTGAAAATTTATAAACAAAAATATCAACAAATAGAGGTTACAAAATGAAATTATAGAATATGTTCAGGTAAAAATGAGATTTATTTAATTTACATGGGTCAGACTGAGTTGCGATTTGATCAAAATTGATGAGATAATAAATAAAACTGAAGGTCACTACAAAATTGACAGAAAAGCATTATATTTATATAGATTTGTGTCAGAAATTGATAATAAAATGAAATACATCTTAGAATCATCTTCACTCCCGGAATCTGAGTTACTGGTGCTGGGTGATGACTTGATACTCAGTACTGGTGATATGGGTGGCACCAGTATTGGGGCAGCATCAGCTAGGATCTCACTTGGAGAAGCATCAGTAACATCCAACAAGGATGACCATTGGTAATCTTTTATCAGCAACTGGTCTAAAAAATCTTCATCTAAAAAGTAATGCGCAAATGTAAATAAACACAATGGTTAATTTAACCTAAATTTTATTATGTACAAAGCATTATAGGTATTTGTTTTATTAACGTGGCTTGTTATAAAACAGAAAGTGCACTCAAGGACATGTGCAAACAAAACATTCAACGGGTCAATAACATGTGTTTAGTAAATTAGCTAGAACAAACCACATTGTTGTTGAGAACTTATATACAAACTTATTTTCATAACTAAACTATAGAGTTACCGTAAAAAGAGTCTTTATTTTCAAGCAATATATCCGCATCCATTTGAGCTATCGTACTGAATCCATTTATATGTAATTACAGATACAATGAGACTGATTTCATAAATTGATAAACAACACGTCGGCCATACAAGTTATTTAAGGTGCGTTCGAATTGGGGTATGGTAGCAAAAATAACAGTCCAAAATGCCAAAAACGATCACAACTGGCGTTCGATTTGGAAAGTTGTGGGCGAAATTGGCGTTTTGAACTGTTTTCGTTCACCGTTCGTTTTGCATGGAAACAGTTAAAAACGACATCGTGAACTGCAAATTTTGACCCACCTCCGAGGCAGGGTCGTTTGTGATCATATTTTGACATCTTTGAATCTGACAGATAAGTTTCGGAAAATTCATACGGGAAGCGAAAATTCTAATTTTTATTGTAAAATTTTGTAGAAATACTAACAGGCAAGAGAATAATTTGTTAGATTAACTTTGTTTAATGATTAACTGAAGGAAAAAGGTAGTTTGAGACAAGTGACAAGCAGGCGATGAGCATGCAAATGTCATTTTTGTATCTAATCGTTCGATTTGGGACATATCGTTTGTGGCAAAAGTTGCAAAATTGTTGAAATTTGCCAATTCGAACGCTTAAACAAAAATGCCCATTTTGAAACTGTTAAAAACGACATCACTCCAATTCGAACGCACTATTATAATTTTTAATTTTGTCTGTCACGCAAGTCCCGTCACTGTCATATTGAAGTTTCTAAAGTATAATCAAAAACCATGTTTAAAGAGCTAGGTGCTAGTGGTTTTGAATTTAAAATTGTTAATTTAATCAATACCACAACTTTGTTATAATTTTTCAAAACAGATTTGCCAGCCACTGGTGTGATATGATTACCAAACAAAAATACAAATAGGTATGATGAATTAAATTTATAAACATTAGGTACTTTTTGAACGCATACATGATAAATTACGTTCCATTCAACATCAAGTTTTAATATCCAGTTAGAAAATAAAGTAACCCTTTATATCTGAAAGTACACTAAGTAATGGCAAAATAATAAAAAAAAGTATTTTCATTTTCATAATTTAAAATTAATTAACCGTTAATATTTTTCTTACAGCTGGCAAAATACAGCTTCAAATCAAAAGGTCGACACAATATTTACCTTCAACTTCAACACACCTACAAAATAAAACGGAACGTTACTACATTGACAGTTCTTTCTCGTCGGTACGATTGATTTGTCGAGTTTTAATTTGATGAATTATTTTAATTCGTTTATTAACATTCAATATGAAAATTTAAGAGTCTCATATAATTCCAGTTCAGGTTTGGGTGTAAAAAGTTTTGGCCTCGACTAAATATGGGTGTATGAACTCGTCGAAAGCGCAAGTTGCGAAAATGTCTGTCCCTGATGAACAAGACGATTTCATATTTCGCCCACAACAACATTTGGATGCTAAATGGCTGAACCCTGACTTACAAGAGGCTCTACATAATCCTGAAGCCTTAGCAGTTTTGTTCAATAGCCTTTTACAGGATAGGGAAATATATTTCGAGGCCGGAAATGGGCTCCTAAATGTTGCCGGAATAACAGCGAAACTTGGAGATAGTGGAAAATATTATTGTGGTCTTAGGGTAAGAGTGTTTTCAATAGCTCATCATAAGTACTTTTAATAATACGCTAGTTAGTGTCCAAGTTTACATTACAATTAACAGATAATTCACAAAATATTGTATACATATTGTAAGTCTTTCAGTAAAATCACCAAAAGACAGCTTTTTAGATAAGGTGTCTATGTGGACTACCATATCATCAATAAAGTTCTTATACAATTTAAATCAAAAATAGCAACTTTACAGGAGAATGAGAAACTGCATAATTTTACATAGATGCCATTGTTACTTTTTACTTCATTTATCAGTTTCTATTGGATATTGCTTGTTTAGCTTTAGATTAGCTGAAATAATGCATCTTCAGATTCTCTAGAAAATGGCATCAATATCGCCAAACTGTTAGAACTTGTTGTGTACCTAAAACCTGTAGGTAGGATTATTAATATTATAAATGTGATTGAGGGTAGTTCATATATTTTATGAAATATATCAGTAGGCTACTTATACTCAATGGTGTTGTATTTTTTATTGGCTACAACAAGGATGGTATACAACAATAGCCTTTATTTCTGTACAGCAATACAAAGTTGAAATACTCTCTCAGATTAATACAATGGCTCGCAGTAAAAAAAGCGTTATTACAGGATGCCGTGTCCTGCGCGAGAATCAATGGGTTAAATAGATATTGACGAAGGTGTTTTATACTTATTCAGATTTTAACATGCACTTGCTGTGATGGTCTCTGTGGGCCACATTCAGGTTGTGCATGTGGTCCATGCTCTGCACTCTCAGTTGAGGAGGAGCTCCGCCTAGCCATCCATGCTAAGACTCCTGTGCCTCCAGTAAGCTCTCAGATTATTGATGACCTCAAGTGGAAACAGGACCCAGGTGAACAATATGCTACTAACTTTTTAAATCTTTGGACAATATAAAAAGTTCATGCTGTCATATTCAACAGTATAAACTAGTTGTTAATTTTGGTAAGCAACTTAAGTAACTGAACACAACCACAAAAAAAAACTGTTTTACAAGAAACTTTACGGACTTCAAATTACACTAAAAAGTAATCATCATCATCAAATCCTGACCTGTTGACAATGGGACCAAACGGGAAGTGTACCCTTCCAAACAAAAAAAGGGTTTTCCAAATTGGTTAATAAATAATGGCTTATGAGGTAACGAACATTAAAAAAAAAACAAATTAAAATCCTCCACATTTTTTTGAAGTTGGTTAAAAAAAGGATGGAAGATAAAGTGAACAAGTGTTTTGTAAATATGTGTCTACAAAAAAGTAGAAAATACCAATTCAGTGTCAGATTAGAGTTCTTTCATACTTTTTCGTATATTTTCGCATACGTTGTGTATTTTGAATTTGATTCAAATTGTTTTTAATTACTATATAATTTTCTTTGATACCACAGCCATAGCTCATGTCAATAAGATCTATCTCTGTTTATATTTTAAATACAAAATCTTTGGTTTGTGTACAAGTGTTTTATAAATAACTTGGATCAGTTCAGCTAATTAAATTACTGACCATACCATAATGAGTGGAATGGAAGTATATAAGTATTTATACTTTCCCAATCACTCTTCAATACAAAAAGTGATCAACAGGTTGTCCAAATGCCATTTTTAGCACTGATTGACCTTAACCCGCACTTAGGTCATGCTGCTCCGTGACTTAAGTAGTCCATTATTGCACAGCGCAGTACATGAAAATATCTATTTTATTTTTACATATTCTGCTTAGGTCCAGAATGTCTACAAAGTTTAATGGAATCACTGATCTGGGAGCAAAGAGTGAGGGGAATCAACACAGCAATCACTTGTCCGTTTGTGTTGCAAATACGTCGCTTACTAGTGCTGTGTCACAGACATCTTGTAGCCGTAATAAGGTAAATTAGCATGGTTCAGAAGCAAATTTCATGTAAATTCTTTACTTATTGCAATATTTTAGCATTTTATTTCCAGTTAGATTCTATTATTGCATATTAGTAATTTGTCTTTCGAATTTTCTGTATTATTTTACAATAAAATACATTACATACATTTTTATAATTTAACATATTTTATAGGGATCAAAATCATCATAAGGAAGTTAGAAAAGTCAAATTAGATAAGAGGCCACCTCATGCTGTTAGTAATAGAGCCCTTAGTTCCCTTAACAAACAAATTGTCTCCACTGATGGACATGAAGATAATGAAGAACATACTGATGATTCATCAGAAAGGTAAGATGAAGAAGTTTTATTATTCTATTGGTATTCTATGTCTATATTATGTGTCATTGTTACCACTTAGCTCCGTAACTGCTGAACGAATTGAACATCAAATAACATATAGAATGCTTTCATGCTCCAACTTCGACTTTTGTGCTTATAGTACATGCCCTATCTAGTACATGGTGATCCAAACAGTTCTCGTTTTGATGTACCCATTATAACTTCCAGTACTCTCGGCCTAGCCAGAGTAGGTGCCCGCGCAGCACTCCGCCTGGCGTTGTCCCTCGTCCGTCGAGCGTGGCGTTGCGGCGAAGACGCGGACGTATGTTCAGCGTTGCTGAAAGATGCGTTAGAGGCGGTGCGAGCGTTGCCCGACGCGGCGCTTTTCGCTGGCGCCGGAGCGGCTCAGCAGGCGCCGCGATCGCAGAAGATATGGGCTGAAGTCGTTGATAGTGCCGCTAAGTTTCTACATCAAGTTGTTGCCAGGTATATATAAAATATTTTTTAATTTGTCCATTACAAAGTTAGAGTTAGTTAGATAAATAAAGCGCTAACGAGGTTTCACTTGGGTAAAAAAAATAGCTAAGATATTGGAGGAAAAGGTTTATGATCTTCTAATAGTTTTATTTCACTGCAATGTATATGTTTCAGAGAAGTAGGATGCAATGTGCCACTAGGTGATTGGCGGACATCGCTTTGCGTGTGGGTTGAGCTTTGTGCACGCAGAGCGGAGCTACCGGCGCTGTTAAAAGCAGCTGATGTGTTGGTGACGTTACCCCCGCGGCAGAAACGACTGCCTGACAATAGGTAAAGTTAAAGCATAAGAAGAAAATATCATCAATTTCTTTTGTTTACATCATTTCTTTTGACATTATGAGCAATGACAAGATTTTATCTTTCTATTTTAGGATTGTTTTAGAAGAGTGTACTGCACCATTAGGACCATTTCTGAGACGTATGGCTAAAGTGGCCGCACCAAACCCTTACGTTAATAATGACCCTTCAAGTGGAAGTAATAATACTGAAAAGTTCCTCAAGTAAGTATTCAAATAGGGAAGTATCTATCATAATCAATACTGTATTTTATCTGAATAAAAACTAAGTATGATTTGGCATGACAAATTAAAGACTCAATTTATTGCAGAGAAATTAATATACCAAGTGGTGATGGATTGATGAGTGTAAGAAAAGCTGGTATCGCATTATTGTGTCATATAGAACGTCTTGGCGCGCCGTTATTGCCACCTTTAAAAGGATTCGTTACAGTGAGTAATTTTTTTTCGTGTTTCCTATACGCATTCCACAAAAGGCACAAAAAAAGGTACACTGACAGTTTCTGCAGTAGTGTGTGAGGGATGAAGATGAAGTTGGATTAACGGTTCCTAAGCCGCAAATCATAAAATAAATTTACATTAGGCCGATGAGAGAATGCTTTTCTGACACCTGGGTCAATACCAACCCATTTTAAATATTTTCGTATTTCCAGTGTACAGAATCAGCTCAAGAAGTAGTATCAGTGGGATCAGGGCCTTTACATTTAGGAACATTAAGAATTCAACAAGTGGCATGCGCAGAGAAATTAGCATTGCTACTGACACATGACGGCTCCGTTTATACTCTGCCTTATGATACAATGAAACCGCAACTTGTTCCAGGTAAGTTGTAACTATATTGATAATTTTATTGCCAAATAAATTAATACTGTTAGTGAGTTTAGCTGTTTATCTGGTGTCATACTATCACACCGTTGTTTTTAATAATTTGACCGTTTGTCTTATAAATTAGATGTCACAAATCCTAAAATATTGGTCAATTCAAAGATGTATTTGACAACATCATTTCGATCATTTTATTTGCATGGGCTTGAGTTTGTCTTTCGTTTGTTTATCGACTGACCCAGCCGGAGTCATGACGAGGCCGAGGATGTACACTCTTATAATGAGATGATGATGAGCACTCTTATAACCCGTTCCATTAAATCATGGATTTGAAAATGGCGGCTTGTATCTAACAATAAAAATCCACAGAGAATCTGTCAATACAAGTACAAGCAGTCATTTTCAAAATCATTCTTTAGTGGAAAGGGTTATACCCACAAAATTACTATTCACTCGGCCTTGAATACATCTCGGTTAAAGTCGTCGGGAAACATGGACCCCAGATTCTTGTAAAATTCTCATTTTGCTAAGCCAGGTATACGTTTTTCTCATATCCAAACTACCAGGACTAGAAAGTAAGACAATAAGCCAAGTGTCCTGCCACCCCGCCGGCCGGCACTTCCTCTGCAGTTCTTCGTGTGGTGGCGTGTGGTCGTGGGGCGCTGGAGAAGATGGCAGACTGGGACACGGCGATACAGCGCCTAGGGACGCGCCCGCCGCTATACATCACTTAGCACACCATGAAGTTATCAAGGTCACCGCTGGATTCGCTAGCAGGTTAGTTTGTGTGAGAAAAGTTGTGTGAGGATGTGATTTAGACGGAATCTTTGTTTATTAATATGCAAGCACTTACAATAATCCTGGGTAGATCCAACATCTATTACGATCATCGAACAATTAACCCAAAGAAGCGCAATGACGTTCATTTTGGTCGAAATATTTTCCGCCAATTTCCCACCGCCGACAATGCGCTCTGATTGGATAATTCGAGGACACATGCGCTCTGATTGGCCAAGTCATAAACACGCGATGCAGTGAGTGGTCCTTACTGTTCAAAATCAGTGACAAATCACTGACAAGTTTCGGAATTTGATTGTTCAGTATTACTACTCTAAAGGGATATTTCCTCGATGATTACGATATAGTAAAGGGCACGAGTGGTGAGCACAGATTGACACCTGCGCAGTAATTTTCGGTCTGTTTGGCGGAATGAAGCAGGGGGGAGCGCTTAGCTGCACACGATTGGTTCGTGAGTCAATGTTCGTCGTCTATTGGATTCTCGCGTGTCATTTGGCTACTGTGATTTGGCCAAAAGTGTACATGCGCGAGCTTGCCCCCACTACTGCCTATCTGTGCTCACCATTCGTGCCTCATACTGTACTAAGGTCCAATATTACGGATAACTTTTATCCTCAGACATTTTGACCCATTCTCTATTCAAATTCTGTTAAACAACCATAGGTAAACGCTATCTGACGTTGGTGAAATTGAAAAGTTATTGCCCAAATAATTAATTAGGATTGCGATGAGTGTTGAAGTAAATCATCAACCCACATATTTCAGTTCCTATCCATGTATGATTTCATAAAATTTCATTAATTTTTCTGTGTAAAGTCCATTCTCTATCAAGCATGATCGGAGTTTAAAACTATAATGAAATATCTTTTACTTTTGTTGACAGTGCGGTAATAACTTCCCGAGGCGCGTTATACACTTGGGGTCGAGGCATACACGGCCGGCTTGGTCACGGCACCATAGAGAACTGCCTCACACCACAACCGGTATCTTTCAACGCGCATAATATTGAACGTGTCATCGATATGGCTTTGGGTAAGTGTTTGGTATTTCCTAGGATAATTTAAATGATACACTATAACCAAAGCACTCCTAATTTCAGTCTAAGGGATTCTGTGGCAGAGTTTTGCTACTGATTTTTTCAAATATCGCTTTGGATATATTTTATTATTAGCTGAATGGCATAATGTGCTTTCAACATTACGTAATCATGATGCATTATCTGTAACAAATCCAAGGGCGTCCCATTTGTTTCTTATCCTATAAAGCGCGACAACCAGCGAAGAGAGATCTGGCTAGATTTAAAATCTATATGGAAAAGTAACTAAATTACAGTTAATATTAAATCTTGTGTCTTATACGTCACAGTGGCATTTGGCGCACAATAGCCGCGGTTCTCCTTAAACACAAACGGTGTGTATGAGGCGCGTCGCGGGAACTACTAGTAGCTCACATACATATCCAAATAGAAAGCGGTTACCATATCTTATAGAGGCTATCAACACTGCAAAGTTCTTCACACACTCCACAAAAACAGCGACGCTTTTTATTTAGTCAATCTAAACTTATTAGAAATGATGTGTACAGGTTGGGGTGAAGGCCTAACGCTTTGTTGTACATGGGAGGGTGCGGTCCAAGTGTTCGGCGACAGCGAGGGCGGCGTCCCTCGCACGCTCACATCACTCTCCGTGCTGAGGGTGACCCGCGTCTACACTGGTGAACATTGGCATGCTGTACTTACTGACAAGTGAGAACTTACTAATAATAGAGAAGAAGAGAGGAAGAGAAAATACAAATCTCTTCTCTGTCTCAATAAAGGCTCTTTATAGATGTGCTTGTGTTTGATCAGAATCTCACTATGGTCGAATATGGTAAATTGATGAGTGAGATGGTTTAAATCAAGTCTAGCAAAACCCAGGTTGTAAATATATCCGTCATTTTCTAATGTCCTATAACAAAAAGAGCATGGACTATCTTAAAATCTAAGTTTTATTAGACTTGGCCTAAAAGCGAATTGGCTCTTTAGTGCAGTTGCCGGAGCACATCGTTAGGTGTTTGGAGAAGGATTTTGAACTTGGGGGTACTTGGTAGCCAACTAGGCGGGTACTAAAAAGTACCCTACCACCATGCTATGATTTCCTCACGATGTTTTCCTTAACCTATTACTAAAGCATATTGTAAGGATTCGGAGCCTCGACAGCCGTTGCGCCGCGGCATTAGACGTCTGTATCACTGAATTATGATCACCTTCTTTAAATAAATCTAGAATTATCTAAAAAATGCTCTCAATCTTGGCAAAAGCTTCTACCTAACTTTATAACTATTTTCATAATTCCAGTGGCCACGTATACACTTGGGGTAAAGCCGAAGGTTTCCGCCTCGGCCATGGCAATTTAGAAAACATCAAGATACCAAAAAAGCTAGAAGCACTGCAAGGTAACATTTGCATTTACAGACAAATATGCACCTTAACGTGTTCGGATAAGGTATTTTATAATTATTTTAGGTATAAGGATAGTGGAGCTTTCGCTTGGAGCGTCTCATGGGATTGCATTGTCTTCGGACGGTGCCTTATACGCGTGGGGAACTCTTGAACGAGCGCAATTATTGAGGCCTGTTCCACAGCTGTTGCAAGTTTTAAATCCCTCCTTTAAAGCCAATGGTAAGTATCTTGTATAAGAACTTATAGTCCGTGACTTTTTATTCGCTTAGAAAAGAAGCCCACAGTAGTAAATACATAGTACCCAATGAATAGGTACTGATTATTAAAAAAAATATTTTTTTCAACATTTGTATAATAAAAAAAAACAAATGTTATTAATTATGACGAATGACGTAGTTTTAAACACCCTGTTACGAGTGCAGTCTACTCGACTTGTGCTCTGGGTTATTAATTAAATTTTTCATAATTCTAATAATTTTTTAAATATATGTTTTTTTTTTATGAATTATACTTTTTATTGGGTATATTATTTATTTTATTGGGCTGCGTTTCTAAGAGGAATAAAAAGGCACTGTGTATAATCATATTAATAATCAATTCCTTTATCTGTCTGTATATTGATGTACGAGAAACGGAAGACCAAAAAAGAGATAGATAGATGAATGATATGGGTAAGAAACGAAAGAAGAAAGAGACGAATGGAAGAAGCGTACAATATTGCGCCGACCCCAAATGATTGGGAACGGGGCAGGTAGATGATGATGATATTATCATAATTCACGAGGTTTCGACTGTCTAAAATACTCCGGTCAATAACTTCGCTTTCCCTACAAAATGTTTGAAACATTATCAGATATAAATGATATGTTACTTTGTTTTTTTAAGGTGTAACTAGTGGACTAAGTCAAATTTTTGTATGGAGCGAAGAGAGTCCAAGGGATCTGCCATCGTCAATGCCCTTCGTTATTGACTTATCGGATAATACATTTAAGTAAGTGAAGCTAACGTGGATAAGGTATATTTTAATTTCATGTTCGTACTAAACAAAGCACTTTTCTTACAGACTTTTGGAAAGATTGTTAAGGCTGGCGGTTGAAAGCAAAACACCTACAACGTTGAAAGATAATGAATGCCTTGCGATTGCCTGCTTGAATCTTCTGAGGCTACAGGTATGTAATATGTTGGGTACAAAGCAATCCTAATCGTAACTGTCCTAACTTAATATTATAAATGCGAAAGTGAGTTCGTTTGTTTGTTACGCCTTCACGCCTCAAATACTTAATGGATCATCATGAAATTTGGCATGCAGGTAGCCTATGCTATGGAGAAGGACATAGGCTACTCTTTATCCCGGGGACGCGGGTGAAACCTTGGGGCAAAGCTAGTTAATTATAATACTTATTTAGCACTTTTGTGTTTACACTAAACTTATAAAAGAAACCTTCTAGGTGGGTTTACACATCCAGGAAAAATCTCTTTAGTGTAGTAATATCGAGCAATCCAATTCCGCAACTAGTCAGTCCTTTTACACTGATTTTGAACATAACACACTGCATCGTGTGTTTTTGGCTTGGCCAATCTGAGCGCGAGTGGGAAATTGGCGGTATAGATTTCAAGCAAAATTAACGTCAATGCGCTTCTTTGTGTTAATTGTTCGATGAGTTTACACTAAAAACTAACTTAGTATAATCTTTTAGTGCACCCTGAACTACTCGCAATTGACAATATTTTTTCTTTTTATTGGAATCATCCGCAAATTAATTTAGTTTTTTTTTTTGTATACAACTTAGTCGGTAAACAAGCATATGGCCCACCTGATGGTAAGCGGTTACCGTAGCCATATGGACGCTTGCTACACACGAAGCATCTCTCACGCGTTACCGACCTGTCCCCCCTCCCCTATGAGCTCTGGCGACCTTACTCACGCGCAGGAACAAAACTTTACACAACATAAAAACAACAAAAGTTATTTGGCTGCGGTATTCTGTAAGGTGGAGGCAATTCCCGAGTCGAGCTGCTCTTTGAGCGAATAAACGCTATGCTCTACCTCTCTTTAGAAGTTTGTTTAGTTGTGTCATTTATTTAAGGTACATGCATGGCAATGCTCCCGAGGTAGTGATATGGAGGAAAGTGAGGTGGAAAGCCGAGCGTGGCGCGGTGGGGTGCACACGGCGTTGGTGTCGCTGGTGGAGGGGCGCGCCGGGCCCGACGCGGCCGAGGCGGCGCGGCGAGCCCTAGCCGCTGCGTGGCCACTGTTGCTACCCACGCCGCAAGTGCGGGCGAATCATCTCATAACACTGTTGCCGCAAGGTTAGTAACTGCCAACAGAATGGGCTAGTTGCCTGAAAAAATCTAATTAGTCCGTCATATACATTATCGAAAAATATTAGACACGTATTTTTTCGTTTGTCAATTAAAAAAAAAATACGATGATATGGTTTGTTAAAGTCCCGCGTGACGTCACAGTGTGGTACACTTTTTAGTAACAAGTGACATCACGAGCCCCCACTCCCGAACTTAGTCGCGCTTTATCTTCGTCAATTGTTAATGATTTGGTAAAACAAAAAATACGTGTCCAATATTTTTTGATAATATAACTGACGGACTAATTAGTTTTTATTTTTTACCCAGGAAACATCCCATTTGTCGACGATCCCGAGCTCACAAGCGGTTTGGAGCCCCTTAGTCTGAGGAGAGGCTTTGCCTCCTTATGTGTGTTCTACCGCTTGTACAACGGACAGTGTTCTGTAGAATTGTTTAAGCTGATGCCCACGGCTACCTTCCACCATCGCAACTCTCGACGGGGAGTCCATCCTCACACATTGAAACCAGAATTGTTTCGTACTGTGCGGGCTCAAAGGAGCTTCCTTCCGCGGACGCTCAGACTGGAAAACCAAGGCGGGGAGCTCATTCCAGAGCTCCCCGCCGTGGTTTTCCTAATGGAGTACAGCATGGGGTTCTTCAAAAAGGGTGTGAAGAGATTTCTTCAGGGTCGGCAACGCGCGCGTGTTACCCCTGGTGTTGCGGGCGTCCATAGGCTACGGTAAACGCTTACTATCAGGCGGGCCGTATGCTTGTTTGCCACCTAAGTGGTATAAAAAAAAGTTACAGGGTCGGTGCTTATAGTAAGTATTGGCAAGGTGTCAAGTGAACAACTTCCTGGTAAATGGCGATGTTTCATAGGTATAGATAGAAATCCTAGGAGCGGTGGACTACAAAATTCAACCTTACCACTAGCACGTAGACTTGTTAATATTGTGGCACTAATGGTGGTTCAGATGCGGCAGTGACAGAGTTGAGTACGTTGGTTTTTTTTTTTTTTTTTTTTTTTTAATATATTTATTTTATAAAAGTTACATAATTTTACAATAATATATATCTGCCAAACTGCATAGCAGTTTGTCGGCAGTTAGTTCTCATGTTCTAAAATTTAAAGTAAGTAAAAGTAAATGCAACACATTTTCTTTAATCAAAGCCACACTATATATACATACTGAATTTGTCTTAGAACACATCCTTGTGTTCTTATTTTTACAATTATATAATATCATACAATTAAAAATATAATATAAACTTAAACCAAAGAAATAAATATACCCAGAAAGAACGTCGCCATACTACACGAATATAAAACTGGCCAACTTTTATAGGCTGCTGCGCGTAACGGCTACGTTTTACCACAGTTTTTACGCTCCCTCTGCGTCATTCTGCTTGTCATAGTGACGTGCATAATGATAGTAATGATGTGGTGGTGTGGATAGGAATAAAGTGATGGTCTTAGTATCGTTACTGTTAGTGCCCATGCGCATGCTGTAAGTGAGGTTCATCATGTGATAACACTATTGCCGAAATACACTGACGTGCTAGGATCAGCATCAGAAAGTAGGTTGGCATTTTAGTACCCTTTCATAATAATCTAACGTAACCGATTCTCCTTTCTCTTGAAAGTTTTTATTAAAAGTATTTTTTTTAATAGGTTCAGTACCAGCAAGTACAGGCGCACGTTTTATGACAGAACTTCTCGTTTGGTCTCTTCTCGGCGGCGGAGGTCTGAGGGACGCACTGCGCAACGCACTACAAGCTCATTCCGGCGACGCATTCAACCATTTGCAACTTGACGAGTATGTATTGCTATATGAGTCTGAATTTGGTTATTTGTCTCAGGATATTGTTATTATATTATTATTCTGTCAAATTTGAATAGCTCACGTAGCAGGTATCTCATATACTGTATCACCATCACTTTTAATAAGGGGATAATAGTCTGAAATATGTTCTTGTTTCTCAGGGACTACGATCAAATTGACATAGTGACAGGACAGCGTGGACCTCATGCTTCAACAGGTGATGACGTTGACTCTATTCCAGGTTTGTTAAACATTTATATGAGGTTGCGAACGGCGCAGAAAAAGCATTGCTTACGTGCTTCCACCTGCTTGGTTTGAAGGTAAAATAAAAAGCGCTAACCAAAGTTTTGCTCAAAAACCCGCAACTTCTAAGCTGATTCAGACCCATTCATTCATTGTACTTAAACATCTCCTATTTCATAAAGTTATCCATAATATTGGGTAACTTTGTTGTTGTTTTATATGCATACCTACTTAAAAATTGTCATACAATTTTGCCTTTGCTTGTAAAGTCCCTTAATCATCATCATTATCTGTCGAAATACGCTTTTAAAAACCTCAAAGTCGTCTTAAAACCTCAACCCTACCCTTTAAATTTCCTGCTTATTTTGTGCTCGTCTTTTAATGTTATGCCTTTTTAGAAAGTTTACATACAGTTCCCGGGTGGAGTATTACATATAAAAATTTTGAAAGAGACTATAAACCGGTTACAGTAGTACCCAACTGATATGGCTTACCGATGTACAGAAGATACATTTTCAAAGCGCGGGGGAAATGCTATTGGTCGGCAGCTGCCGCCATGTGTGCGGAGGGGCCGGACTTGCGAGTGAGACGGAACTAACAGCTGCAGTGTATTATGAACCTTATACGAACGACGAAAAATGAAAGTTTAAGCATTCTTTCGTTAATCTTCGGGCCATACTTTCTTTTCAGTGCGAACGAAGATTCACGACGCGCCTTATCAGTTCGGTACTACTGTACGGTTGTGTAAAACTACTTTCTAAAGGTAGATGTGATACTGGTGGGTAGATACTACATGCACCTCGAAAATATAATGTTGCTTTATTACAAAATGGTATCCAAACAATAATGTAAATATTTCTTTTAGTAATATTTTTTTTTTTTTTTTTAATTAAATGGGCTTGCGTTTGATCACTGACCCGCCCATAAGGGGCGATGACGAAGCCTAAGATGAAACACGCTTACCCAGAAGAAACCTATTCACTCTGGCCTTGAAAGTTCCTAGATTGTAGGCGTCAGGAAACACAGACGCCGGAAGCAAGTTCCACTCCCTTGCTGTCCGCATTATAAATGAGGATGCAAAACGCTGTGTCCGTATTTTCGGTATGTCAACAACGTACGGGTGAAAATTTTCCCGGCGTCTTGTGGTTCGGTGTAAAAATGGGGATGGTGGAATTAGGTTGAACAAGTCCTGCGCACACTCTCCAAAAAAAAAAATAAAAAATATTAATAATAATGTAATATACTCATTGTCGTATGTTTCAGGCTGTTCAGAAGAATACCAACTTAGCAACCCAGGATCATCCAAAAAGAGTGCATCTGTACCTCTAATGCATTTGGTACGTGAATAATCTTAACTTAAACTCACTGGCCTTAGCTTTCCTGAAGATCCAGATAAAAGACAAACAACATTTTCCACATGTGGAATTCGGGATTTTGTATGCAGCAGTCACCGTGATTCACCTTACAAAATAAACTTTCCGCCATCAGTCACGCTGTACAAAAATCCATCAACTATTCAATACCACTACAACTACTAGGTTTTATTAGACTTGACCCAGAAGGGAATTGGCTCTTTAGTGCAGCTGCCGGAGCCCATCGTTAGGTGTTTGGAGAAAGATTTTGAACTTGGGGGTACTTGGTAGCCAACTAGGCGGGTACTAAAAAGTACCCTACCACCGTGCTATGATTTCCTCACGATGTTTTCCTTAACCTATTACTAAAGCACATTTTAGGATTAGGAGCAACGACTGTCGTCGCGCCGCGGCATTAGACGTCTCTATCACTGAATTATGATCACCTTATTTAAGAATTTTAAGAAGAAAAGAAAAAAATCTCTCAATCTAGGCAAAAGCTTCTACCTAACTTTACAATTCAACCTTTAGTGATGTAAGGTCGAGTTAACAATGGTACTGACGACGGCTAAGCTTGTTTTTATCAAAAATAGAATTGTGAGTATGGCGCACACAGTTATGTTTGTTCTCTTTCTACAGGTGAAACATTTAATCCGAAACACTAGCTGTCAAACTCAGATGCACATAAAAGGGATACTTCAAGGTGATACAGCCAAGACTGATAATCCAAAAGGACATGACACTGTAAGCCCTAGCTGCGATTTGCTGATACGCTTCCAAAGGTATTCAAATAAATATATTTATTACTGGTATGTTGGTGCTGGACCATTTAAATTACTCTACAAGTATTGTTTTTTTATCGACTAATCTGACATAACTCGTATGACAATTGATAAATAAATCTAGTTTATCGATGATTTAAATTTATCCCATCTACGACGATCAGTGCTCGGCCAGATAATCTATTGAGTTTTTAAAGCATTTTAATTATTTTTGGAACACCTTTAATCTGGTACCTTTTTTAATACGACAAACAGACAAGCAAACGCCCCGCCAGATGGTAATAGGTTCCGTAGCCTATAGACGCTTGGAGCATTAGGAGGATATCACTCTGCAAACATACTACTTATCCACACGTTCAAACGTTTTTGGGAAGATATAACTAATACCCAGTATTCCTTCCCAGATTACTATTCTGCGAAGCGATGTGGTCTCGAGGCGGGCGCAGTACCCGCGGAGGAGTCCACGCCCTTCTCACTCAATACACGACCCTTCTGTGCGAACACGTTGAGTCTACACTCAGTGCCTTCACTCAAGCGGTGCATAAAGCTAACAACTCACAACTCGTTGCGCTTTGTGACCTTATTACCGCTGATATTGTTGGTAAGTGCAGTGAATAATGTTCTTGTTAAGCTTCTCTCAGTGGTCCAATTACATGAGTTGATGATCTTGCAGCCAGATTTCCACTATTAACCCAAAGCCAGGTCGATCTATTAGCCCGAATAAGCTCAATGACGTTAATTTTGCTTGTAATCTATTCCGTCAATTTCAAACCACGGATAATGCGCTCTTATTGGCTAAGTCAAGGACACATGCGCTCTGATTGGCCAAGTCAAGAACACACGATACAGTGATTGGCCCTTACTGTTAAAAATCAGTCGAAAAGTACTGAATACTTGCGGAATTGGATTACTCTGTATTACGACTACAGGGATTTTTCCTTGATACCATGAGTAACGATACACGATATTCTGATTTTCGTTGTCAAATTTAAACCAATAGAATTGCATTAAATTAACAGCTCGTCTCATTTGCTGCAATTCTATTGGTAAATTTTTCGAAAACGATGATCGCCCTATCGGGTTTCGTTTTTCGGAGAAGACCTTCTGGAGATGAAATATTCAACCAGTTACTATCAAGGGCGTAGTCAGAATTGTATAGACAAAGAAAATCCTAGACTATTATCCTTATATTAGAGACTAGCAGACCCCCGCGGTTTCACCCGCGTACGGTTTGAATTTTCTGCCTCGAAAACCAATGCACGCCACTGATTATTAGACTACAAATCAAACAGATATTTTCATCAAACAGACAAAAAAATCGAACTCAAAGAATCTTATTTCATTATTATAACAACAAATGAGAAAGAAATTAAATTAACTACAATCAAAATATTCTAATGAAATAGAGAAAATGAACTTTTTTTTTTTTCATTGGCCTCAGCCGGGTTTGTATTTTGCCAATTTCCAGTTATATTATATAAGTTCTAGTCACAATAAATCACTTTCACATAGTCCTCATGCAGTCAGTCACCGTCCGTAAAAGTCATGTTATACTACAGTAGTGGTCATGTACTAAAACTCTTCACGGACTTTTGAAAAGACACGATACACATAATTCATTTCATTTCACTTCACTGGTGCACATGGATTGATCTTTATTGGATAAAATACCACCGATAATAAGCAATAAAACTCAAAACACATGAATTTATGAATATAAAACTGAAAACACAACGTCACTCTGCAAGTTCCCGCCAAAAAGTCCGAGAAAATGAATTTCCAAACAAATTTCGAATTCTAATCCGATTTAAATATTTGACATTCCAATTTTAAAGAGCATTTCAGTTTCCAGATCAAAAGGCAGATAGAGCGCGCTTATTTCAAACTTATTTAACGAAAAACACTTTCTTTTTATAAATTAACATACAGCAGCTTACAAATTTGCAAATACAAATTCAAAAGCGAATACCAGGTGTTTTTAACCGACTTAAAAAAAAATAGGAGGTTCTCAATTCGGTTGTATTTATTTTATTAACCGATTTGGAAAATTCTTTTTTTGTCTGGAAGGGTACACTTCCCGTTTGGTCCCATTGTCATCAGATCAGGATTTGATTACTTCTTAGTGTACTTTGAAGTCGGTTTAAGTTTTTTGTAAAACAGTCCAATTATTCAATTTGTACCTAATTGCTTTTTTTGGCCTCACTCCCGTGTTCCGTTCGCTCCATCTAACTTATTCTGTAATCTGTGAAAATCGGATTGAGATTTTCAAACATGTGTCAAAATAAAAAATGTAATTTAAATCAAAAATACCAAGGAGTATTGATATCAACTTCGATGCAAATCACCCCTAAAATAATTTTCTACCCCTTTTTGACCCCGTCAGGTGATGATTTTCAATAAAATACGAAACACATCTTCCATCAATTCTGTTACGGAATGTTTATGCAAAATTTGAAGTAGATCGGACCAAAAAATCACGTTGTCCCATACAAACTTTGCCCCCGTTTTTCACCCCCTTAGGGGTAGAATTTCGGAAAATCCTTTCTTATCGGATGCCTACGTCATACAAAGAACACACCCTCCAAATTTCAGGTCTCTACGATCAGCGGTTTAGGCTGTGCGTTGATCCGTCAGTCATTCAGGACAAAGCATTTTATATATATAGATCACATCCCATATTGTTGGATTTCACAAGAAAGCCTGTTAGTTTCTTAGGTCTTATAAGAAGCGTCGCAAGCTATGAGAACGACCGCTCTTCTAACGGGGGACAGCTGCCTCTCTCTGCCCGTACCTCGCTACGCCCATGGTTACTATCTAGTATTTTAATGTTGTTTAGGTCGTGTAATAAGTGAGCTAGGAGCATGGATATGCGCCTGCGCAGCAAGATCTCCGGCATCTCTCTCTGAGTCGGCGCCCTCATTGGTTAAGATAGCGCGCGCCTGCGACGACGCGGCTAAATGTCTGCCCTCTGCGGACAGGCTGGACGCAGACCTGCTGGGCTGGCCGGGCCTTATCTCGAGAAAGCAGCAGTTAAATAGCACTATTATAAGGAAGTGAGTATTATTTCATGGGCATGTCAATGTTTACAGTTTCTTTTGAAAACAAATTCTAATTAAAATCGTATACGAGTCTCTTCTACGTACGAGGTTCGTTCCCAACAAAAAACAATTGTCGAAATCCAATTAGAACGAAGAGAATGTTCAGTTTTTTTTTTTATCAGATTTCTTTCGCAACAGGTAGTGATCATACGATCAATTTCACCTGAAGATACCTCATAATAACTTTCTACCACTCAGATGTGACCTCCAAAACCATACAAAAGATGGCGGTTCATGGGTCGTCCTAGCTGGCCACGTGTTCGATGTGGAGAACTTCGAGTGCGACAACACAAGTACTATGGATCTAGTGCGTACGATGCGTGGATGTGACGTCACTGCCGCCTTCAGCGTTGAACCCCATGCTGCGTATCTGTCGCGAGTGACTGAGAAATGCGTCGGCCTTTACGTAGACCAGATGTATAGCCATAAGTGTAAAGTAAGTATTGATAAAGAGTTGGTTGGAATTAGATCGCTTATAGTTGTGTTCGTCTTAGTAATTTAAACCAATAAATGTATGAAACAACCTTTGTTATGAACGATTTAGTACCTTATATGTTTGTTGTATAGTGGTTCATCTGAAGCACTCATGTTTGTACAACTATTAAGCCATGGATTTGTTTTTTTCTATGAATATGTTTGACCTATATCTAATCCATAGTAAGTGATGATGTGGTCGAAGTTGGTAGGCATATAAAAAGAAGGAAAATTGGCTCTCAGTTGCAGGTGTCCTACCATACCGATAATGGTTACCGATATACAATATTATTAACACGCTTTTTATTTGCTTCACCTGTATGTATGTATGCACAGAACAGAAAAAACAGTTAGAAATCGCAAGTGACAATATTAGCACGGGAACCTGTGTGGCAAAACTCACACAAATAAACAATTATTCATACACTGCACTACAAACAAACAATTCGTTTCATTGGTAGATTTTATTCAACACAAAACTAGCAGAAATCACAGATTCTACATTTGAAAATATACCTTCATATGTACAAATAGAATTCATTTTGTTATTCTGTAGAATGTGTATACGACGTTTTGTAATATGAAGATGAAGGAAAACAATTGACGAGTAAGTTTCGCTATCCAACAATAGATGGCGTTATTATCAGTGGATGTTATTATCATCCTAATTACATTCAAGATAAAGTTGACATTCGTGTAGCATGTCGATGGATTTATAACATTCTGATTATAACACCATGCGCTATTCGATTTCGTCAGCTACTCAATTAGTGATGTAGGTGATAGATGACGTCATAAGTGAAAGTATCGATAAATGTTTATTGTATATCCTACTAATATTATAAATGCGAAAGTTTGTGAGTGTTTGTTACTCTTTCACGCAAAAACTACTGAACGGATTTGGATGAAATTTGGAACACAGATTCTCAGATATGTTCTGGATTAACACATAGGATACTTTTTATGCCGGGAAATCATACGATTACTCGGGAATGTGGGTGAAACCGCGCGGGACAGCTAATATTATTATAAATATGACACTAATATTATGAATGAAATCTATTCCGCCTAAACGGCGGAACAGATTTCGATGAAATTTGGTATGTAGATAGATGACACACTAGATTAACACACAGCTTATAGTCAAGTCAAGTCAAAGCCATTTATTCAATTTAGGCCCAAGAATGGCACCTATGAAGGTACATTTTTTATATTTTCTTTTTTTTTACAATCTGACTATATAGTGGCTATTTTTTTCCAAAACATTAGTATAGTTCCAAAACACACATACTTTTTATTTTACAAAATTTTAAATACACCATCATCAAAACGAATAAACATAAAAAAAAAAAACAAAAAAAACAACAAATCAAATATAATATATATATTTACTTTTTGTACCGGAAAAGTGAGCAGTTCCCGTAGGATAAACGAATTACACATATTATTAAAATTACACTTATAAACGAATTCAAAGCGGGCGAAGCTAGGATAGTATAAAATTCAAAGGCCTTAAACTGTAAGCACGTTTTGTAAAAATTCACGCTTGGTAAAGAAGGATAAAAATTGTTAGTTGTCGATAGATTTTCTCTTTATTCAATTTATGAAAATTAAACAGATTCTGTTCTTTGAGTGTTCTGTAGGAAGCCCAGTGAGACACCTTTTGGAATAACAAAAGGACACATATTGGAAATATTTTTGTTTTTGCTCTGGTATGGCTGTTTCATACAAGTATTTATTTCCCTTTTTTTTAATTATAAAATATTTGTCTTCAAAGTGCTCTGAACAAATTGTGCTTGATTTTGAAAGAAACCAATTTTGCCTTCCTGTAGCTTGAATCCATTTTTCCTTTATATCTGGAGCCTTAGGAAATCTAAAATCACAAAAATATAACATAACGCATTCAAATAAATAATAATAATATTTAAATATAAAATCAAAATGGCACTACTAATCACAACTGTCAAAGTTTAAACTATCGATAACTCATACTATAAAGAAGTGTTTCACGTCTCTAATCGAGTAGCAACCGTCACATGAAGTGCATGTATGGAAACTTCGAGAAGCAGTAAGTTTTAAGTTTGAAAGAAACTAGACCTTAAAGTTTAAATTTTAAAGTCAACTTTCGTTCGCGATCATTCATCTTGAAGACAATTAGGTTTTTCTTAATTTTAAATTAATTTACTCACAAAATATAACTTACGGATGGTATGATATACCTCCTTTCGCTAAATTTATTGTACAGCTATCGTTTTTGCACTGTAAAACAGCACAATAAGGCATTTTACTAACATTTTAAATCTTTTACGACGCCACCAAAACAATGTAGTGACAAATCACGACTGAATTGAGCGGAGCTCTAAGTGCGCGGAACTACGCTTACTATGTACTACGGCGGTTCCGCCCACTTGCGCTTTCTAACTGTTTTTTCTGTTCTGTGTATGTATGTTATGGAATCTTCAAACGTAATTTTCATCGACTTTAAAACGTCAGATTAAACTGAAACTTTGCGCACTTATAAAGGATCGATGACAATACAATAAATTGGTACCATTGTTAATACTTTATAGTACAGGAGCTACATGGCTTTATAAAGCGTGTTTGTTTTATTATACTAGGACAGCACATCAAGTGCCCGCATTCATCACATACTATCATCATGCGCGTTCCACTTGGCTGTGGGTCTAACACAATGCGGGTCCAGACTAGCTTTGTCTCTCCCGGTGCAACAAGCGGAGCGAGACGCCGCGCCGCATGCTACTGCTGTGTTCCTTAGAGGCGGACTGCAGGTAGGAACATTCTAGACTCTAGGAACGAGTCTCCGAGACTATAGAGGGTAGATCAACGGGTCTCTCCATATCGAGTCATCGAATGCATTTCGGAGTGCGCTTGGTGAGCGTGTATAATAGCTGCGGTACTATTCTATTGACGCGCCAGTTGGCGCAGTTGGTTAAGATTCCACCTACCGTGTGCCGCAGGTCGTGAGTTCGATTCCCATACAGTACATGCATTTTTGTGCATGAACATGTCTGTATGTCCTGAGTCTGGATGTAATAATGTATATCAAGTATGTATTTACAAACAAAAAGTAGTATATCAGTTATCTGGTTTCCATAGTACAGGCTCTGCTTAGTTTGGAATCAGATGACCGTGTGTGAGAAAAGTCCCTGGATATTATTATAGGTATATTCTGTATAAGCTAGATATCATGAGTTACTCGTATATGAGTATCAAAGTATACGTTTTGGTGGCAAGATCCACCACAGGTGGATTATAGTACCAGGAATCGTATGCCATTTTTGTGTAACTGGAAGATTGGTCACTAAAATAAACCTCAGTAGTCACAGGGGTTTGTTCTCGAGTGCATTCCACTTCGTAGTGGAACTTGCACAATGTTGCACCACGTTTTAATATCGGTTTAGTCGAACATTGAACAAATGTATCAAGACCACAGATATCTAAATAGATGCCGCGAGTATCTACTTCGCTTGTCAAAATCTGTGGGAAAATGGGGCACAATTTACTTCTTTTGAAACTGTTTCGCGCGGACAGGGAACTCGCATAAGGCTGCATGTCCACCACAGATGTGTAGCGAGGGTAACAAGTAACATGTTTAGCTGACAAATAGGATAGCTTCTTTTTCACGTTAAAAATCGAATGCCAGCCTAACTAAATCAATCTTGTGACGGTACAAAAAAAGTTACACGCTTGGTTTTCATACGGATGGAGGGACTTGCGTTATGTATTTAGATTCATGTCTGTGATCAAGACCATGTTTGCATCCAAAGCTTTTTTTATCCAGATGGCAAAACTAACAAACCCCTTCGACGAGGAGAAAGCAGAAGCGCGTAGTGGTTCTTCAACAGCCGGCAAAAGCCCGGCGATAAACGCGTCTAAAAAGCGCGCCCGTCCGAGGCCGCGTGTCAACGTCAACATCCACGCTTCGCGAGGTCGCGCCGAAGCGCTTTTATTTGCGTTAGCTGAGCCAAAGTTAAATGTAATGTTACTTTAATGTATTTACCAAACTCTAGCCAGCTGTACACTGAAATTTCAGCTTTATACGATACGTTATGAAAGGTCATTCTAGCTAGAAATTCCAAATCTTTATTTCGTTACTAAGACTAGATCGATTGACTTTCCAATAATATTATTACATTCAGTATTCAAAAATCCTTATGAAAGCGTTAAATAAAATCATTTAAAAAATAAAAGCTTTCTTGTACTTAGTTTTTGTGTATAAAGCTTCCGAGAGCTCTAAATAATGTTTATAACTTATTGACTCTAAAATTGTAAATATTATATTCCTGAAGGATCCCTTAGCCTTACACCTATGGTGGGTATGCGAGCGTCGCGAGGGTTGCGCTCCACATTTCCCTCCGGAACATCCTTTAGAAGAACTAAGAAGAGCATTATTAGCGGCATTACTTTACCACACTGGTTTAAAGGAACATGCTTTAGCAACTGCCTCCGCTGGTAAGTAACTTTATATGTACAGGAATAGAGTTCAATCTAGGGGTATTTGTAACAAGTGAGTGTCTTGTATTGCAGAAATGGAAAAGGGCGAAATAAAATTGTCGCCGGCGATGTCAGAGGTTGTTAAAGCGGTTCAACAAAGTAAATGGACGCTTATGAGAACTAGGCAGCAGCTGTCTCGTGGATATAAAGAAGTAAGAATCTACTTGAACTTGCTGTAATTTTTTATATTATTCCTCAATTATTATTATTATTCAATAATTTCGTGCCTTACTCTTAAGCTATTCGTCTGAAACATTGTTTAAGTTGTCACATATTTATCATTGTCAATCAATGTGAAATTATTTACCCAGCTTGTAATACTGGACTGTATCCGTCTGGCTGGTTCTTTTGACTTCAATTAAGGTAAATGTCACTTTACAAAATAACATATTTGGGTAAATCAACTTTTACTTGTGTGTTATTCTGCCAGGGCAACGAAGTACTAGAAAAAGTTGATCGTCACATTTACTATGCCGTTATTTAGGTGTGCGCAGCCCCTCTATTGAGAGCTCGGTTCCTACTACATGAAGTTCGAGCCGCGATATCGCCTGCAGTAACAGCGTTAAGCGCACGTCCACCGTCGCAACGATCGCCCACTTCCAAGAAAATGTTCCAAAAAGTTATGAGAATGGCGAAAACACCGGCTTTTAATAAATGGTTGGCATTTAATCTTATTAATAGGCACGATTATAGATTATTTCAATACGCCTATAAACTAATCTAAACTAATTTATTCCAGCTTCGAAACCACCAAAGATCTCCGAAACAGACAAAACAGTTTAAGCAAAAGTATGCTCAAAGCATCTGGTAGTCTCTTACAAGGTGACGCTCTACTTATCAAATCTACTATCGCCAACGAGTCGGATAAAACCCCCGTTGATAGCCCACCGACTATTATAGTTGGAAACACGAGGCATGTTTCAAACGTCGAACTAAATACAAAAGAAAAAAAAAACAAGCATACAAAAAAACAAAAAACCAAAGATAAAGCCCTCGAAAAAAATATTAAAAATGCTACTAATAACGATGGTTTGCGTGACGCACGGAGTGATAAAACGTTAGAAAGAGAGGACGACGATAAGACTCCTACAAACGAGATCTCATTTAGTTCTATGACCGATAATTCTTTATTTAAAGAATCTATTGAAAGTGAGAAACAGGTGATGCTGCTCGCTGACGAACTGAAGAATGATCTGATCACTGCCGATGAGGAGAAGGACGATGATAATTCTGAGAGGAATAAGTTCGTTAATGCGTGGGTTTCAAAGCTGGCTTGTGAGGAAAAAGGTAAACTAGATCTCCAAGAACAGTATGTTGATTGACCACATCGTTTTCATAGCTAAAAGATATCGATACATTTTCAGATTTATACTGGTTACTTGAAGAAGTAACTCCCGAACAACAAAATCTGACTGGATCCATCATCGACTTTGTCATGACTGAAGGGTCTTGTGATATTGACATTTTACGACGAGCATTGTACTGTCAGGTATTAATTTTATCATGTTTTTACACTTCAAAAATCGACCATATGACATTTAAGACACGATTTTATTTCAGGTGCAAAGAGCAGAAATGAGAAGGAACGGATACAATATGATTAATAACATGCTTCATTCGTCTCAGACTATGTCGGAGAGTGTAAAATACGCGGCACTTACTGGTATTATAGGGGCTGCAATGGCGGATACTGCTCCATATGCACCATTAAAACCTACAATACCTTTAGTGCCTCCCTTAAAAGGCATTGAATCTGTGATACCCTATACGAAATACATGATTCTTTTAGAAAGGTCAAGGCTGATGGACTTTATTTTAATAGAGTTAAAAGCGAGAGTTCTGGAAGGAGAACAGACACAAACTTTGCCATTGAAGATGAGTGCTAATTTTGGCGCGCACGCGTTATTGAGCAGACCTTCAAGGGCGAGGTTTGTACACTGCAAATTAAACTTTATATTTATTCGTGTTAGATATAATTTAACTTGATTCTCATGTGTATTTTAGATTCCTAATAACTTTACTGACAGCTCTAATGGATGGATGTCAAGGACCTGAATTGGAACAGCTTATCAATGGTGGAGTTCTTAGTTCCTGTTTGACTTTACTGAAACAAATCGGAGGCGAAACACCACAGATCACTTCTATTCTAAGCAATGGACTTAAATCTAAAAGTAAGTTGTATAAAAACACATATGGCATATTGAAAAAGTTTTTAACCCTTTTGTTTTTTTTACAGCTGATTGTTTCATTATTTACGAGGACGAAAGATTAGGCGCTCGAGCCCGAGGAACGTCATTATCAGGTCCCGAGTTAGCTTCTCTCATGAAAATTGGAACTCGAGTTGTGCGTGGAAAAGACTGGAAATGGGGAGACCAAGTTAGTAAATTTTTGAATAGCTATTATAACTTCTTTCTGTTACCTTCTTTTAGGCGATGATAGCTCAAAGATAGTGACGTTGAATGCCGTGACGAAGATCCCGTGTTCGAATCCTACATTGAAATTGAGCTTTCAGAAAACCATTGCACGATGGTAGGGAGGGTACTTTTTAGTACCCACCTGGCTGGATACCACCCTCAAGTTGATAATCTGCCGCCAAGCACCCATAGGTGTGTTCCCATAGCTTCACTTAGTGCTTACTACCTTCGGCCACGTCATCACTGACCACGGGGAGATTGTGGCCAAACACAGACCTATACATAGTAAAAAAAAACTTTATGAACCCTTGTTATTTCTTTATTGGTCACATAAATTGCATTGCCAAATTCACCTCTATTGAATACCAGGATGGAGTACCAGGAGGCGAAGGTCGCGTGATCGGCGAGCTAGGCGAGGACGGATGGGTGCGCGTGGCGTGGGACGCGGGGGGAACGAACTCCTACCGAATGGGGAAGGAAGGGAAATATGATCTCAAACTCGCACGTACACCATCACCGCCGCCTTCTGTCGATGAGACTGTACAGGGTACTACTCCGCCTGGTAAGATATTAGGAGAGTTAGACCAAACTCCATTAAATTTCAATGCGTATGAATAAATCCAGATCCTTTCTAGGCTTTGTTTGTTTATCACCTTAGGCCACGTCATCACTTACCATGGTGAGATTGTGGTCAAACACAAGCCTGTGCATATTTTAAAAAGTCATTGTTAAGGTTATTGAGAAGCTTGACGTCAAAACTGGTAATTTCGACCGAACGGTGAGAACTTCTGTATAAATATTGACGGGATCAGTTGGCGTGGTTGGTTAAGATTCCATTTATCACGCCGCAGGTCTGTGGTTCGATTCCCACCCAGCACATGAATTTATGTGCATGACCTGATTCTGGGTGTATAATGTACGTATGTATATTAAGAATGTATTTACGAAAAAAGGAGTATGTGTAGTATATCAGTGATCTGGTTTCCATAGTATAAGCTCTATTTAGTTTGAGATCAGATAGCGGTGTGTAAAGTATGTCCTGGATATTTAATTGATTAATCAAAAATTTCTTTGTTTCAGTGGAAACCAACATAGTTGAGTTTTGGCCGGTGAGCGAAGTTCGGGCATTATGTACGGGGGCCATACGAGTTATATGCGCGGCAGTGGGCGGGCCGTACGTTCCGGGTGCGGTGGCGAGACGCAATGTCGCCGCATTGCAGAGACGACTACTTACATTAGCGCATACACACTCTTTACAGCCGCCTACTGCTTTCTCGGCGCATTATCATACTGCACTTGCGTTGGTTAGAGGTAAAGTTTATACTTATAATAGAAAAACATGCATATTTTAAGCGTTGAAGTGACTCTTAAACTTAAATCCTTTTATTCCATTCTCAATATATCGATTCCATCGCCGTTTTGCTCAAAACTTTATTTGTTACAGCGAGTGCTCAAAGTACGGAAATGCGCGTGTCTCTATGCACAGATTCATGGTTTGAACTCTGCTACAGTATTATCTCGGCGACCGACAAGGCTATCACTCAAGATTTCGTTTATTTACAAGTAAGTTTTTGTAATTTATTTAACTTTAATTCGGAAAAAAAAAAACAATTGTTCTTCATATTGTGTTACCCAAACCATAACAAAGTGTTTTGTTTATTAGATTCAAGCCCTCTGGCTCCTCCGTCGAGTACTAGTAGAACATAATGGCCCTTCGGATTGGCGGAGAACTGTCGGAACGCAGCTGCTAGCTCTGATTGGTCGATTGTGGCTGGAAACCCATCCGTGGGACCCAGCGCTACGACTCAATCATCACGCGTTGTTGCCTAATACTGATGAAGAAGAAGTTGGTGAGTAAATATTTTGATTCCAGGTCAAAACGACAAGTCATTGAAAAAGCCGTTGGTCCCAATGGCCTTAGGAGACTATACCTAACTGTTTAAGTTATTGCTATCGACATTTACAGATTTCGAAAAAATAATACCATCATCGAGTAATCGAAGTTTCTCGAAAAAAATATCATTAGCTTAATCAATCTTGTCTCCGACAAGGATTAAAATCTTCTTGGGGCCAAGTTAGTTTAGGGTACTAGAAACATTTCACATACACTTTCTCAGAAAAATGAAGTTTTATTTTTTATTCTGTAAATGCCCATCACAATAACTCAAAATTTTTGGAAAAGTCTCCTAAGACCATATTCGCGTGGCTTCAACCCAGGTAGTTAGCCTTACTGACCTGTCTTAAATCTCCACCTGTATACTAAAATGAACGTCGTTGCGTTTGAATGGTATAAATGTTGTAGTATGTTAGACAACAGATGGCGCGCCGCGGCTACGGCTAGCTACACGGGCGCGACGTGCGCGGCGCTGGTGCAGCTCGTGCGGCAGCTGCACGCCGCGCCGCACTGGCACACGCCCATCACTGCACTACTGCTCGACAAGCTACAGCTTGCGGCGCAGCAGGTATCTATACACAATAGACACAGCTTTCTTCTTCTTCTTAGCTTTAAGTTTGGCAACCAAATCCAAATAATTAAATAATAATTTCCAGTCACAATAAATCACTTTCACATAGTGGGTAGCTCAGAACAGAAAAAACAGTAGAAATCGCAAGTGACAATATTAGCACGGGAACCTGTGTGGCAAAACTAACACAAATAAACAATTATTCATACACTGCACTACAAACAAACAATTCGTTTCATTGGTAGATTTTATTCAACACAAAACTAGCAGAAATCACAGATTCTACATTTGAAAATATACCTTCACATGTACAAATAGAATTCATTTTGTTATTCTGTAGAATGTGTATACGACGTTTTGTAATATGAATGTGAAGGAAAACAATTGACGAGTAAGTTTCGCTATCCAACAATAGATGGCGTTATTATCAGTGGATGTTATTATCATCCTAATTACATTCAAGAGAAAGTTGACATTCGTGTAGCATGTCGATGGATTTATAACATTCTGATTATAACACCATGCGCTATTCGATTTCATCAGCTACTCAATTAGTGATGTAGGTGAAGGATGACGTCATAAGTGAAAGTATCGATAAATGTTTATTGTATATCCTACTAATATTATAAATGCGAAAGTTTGTGAGTATGGATGTATGTTTGTTACTCTTTCACGCAAAAACTACTGAATGGATTTGGATGAAATTTGGAACACAGATTCACAGATATGTTCTGGATTAACACATAGGATACTTTTTATTCCGGGAAATCATACGATTACTCGGGAATGTGACACTAATATTATGAATGTGAAGGAATGTTTGTTTGTTTGTTCCGTTTTCACGCCTCAACGGCTGAACAGATTTCGATGAAATTTGGTATATAAGGTATAGCTTATAATTTATGAATATAATATATATATGTCAGAGTCAGCGACAGTCAAGCGATACAAAGACCACGATTAGGGTTCAGTGGTATCAGGACTCGGTGGGCGCAGTGCAGGCAATAAAACAACGTTATACCATCGCTTCGTAAAAGTCCCGTATGAGGAGAAGAAGCGACGCAACAAACTCCTCACGGGCCCAATGTGTTTATTGTCATAATATTACAATGAAATAATCACTTAACTTCACTTCACACATGCACAGTCTTAAATAATTATAGGCTTCAGAACCGGGTGTAACAACGATTGCACTGAGATGTGTACAGCTCGAGCGCTTGTGATAAACTAATTATCACAAAATCAATACGCATCCCCTTATTAATTCTGTTAATCACGTTATAGTCGAATCAGTATTTTTACTATTACGCATACCCTCATTAAGTTTGTTATTTACGTTAAAGTCAAATCAGTGTTGTTACTATTTCACCCAACCACTATAATATCATAATCCAACTGAGTCCGACTAACGATCTAACTCTCCGACATATATTTACTTTTTGTACCGGAAAATTGAGTAGTTCCCGTAGGATAAACAAATTACACATATTATTAATTTACGAATTCAAAGCGGGCGAAGCTAGGATAGTATAGAATTCAAAGGCCTTAAACTGTAAGCACGTGTTGTAAAAAACTAAAAATGCACGCTTGGTAAAGAATACACTACATTTAATGGCCTTGAAATAGAACGTATTTGTTAAAAAGTTGTCTTTTTGTAAGTTTTATATTTATTTTTAATAAATGGTGTATCCTCACATTAATGTAGCGTTCTGTAATCGCTTTTATCAAATCAGTGACATGGTTTGATGTGGGAAATTCTCCAACTTGATGAAAATTAATATCTTCGAACAATTTTTCTCCAACAAACTTTTGTAATATTTTGGTCATTATTACTTCTTTTTTAAATATCTGACCATCCAAACACCGAATGACAGCTTCAGCAACTTTACATATTTTAACCATATCGTTGGATGGATATACAAGCCCACCTTTATCTTTGGCCACAATGAACTTATGTAAAGAATTGCAATGCTTTGAAATGAGTGCACCAGCACAGACGTGACAGTTTATTTTCTTTATCAAGATACGAGCAATATATCCTGCAATATGAGCTATAACTTGGGAACTAAATTCGGACATGTTTTGTAAAAGCTCGCCGATTTCTTGCTCTTCTGTATTATCTTCATTACGACTGCCATCCTGCGTCAAGTCTAAACCAGTAGTTCTATTTATTCGTTCCACAGCAGATGAACAATTCAGAATGGATAATTGTTCCAATGCAGTACAATTTCCTGATCCAAAATCTTTCAATTCAACATGCACCAAAAGCTTTTTATATGCAGCAACAAACTGTCGTGCTGTCGGATTATTATTTGATCCACCGTGTGCTCTAATGTTACCGAATAAAAGCTCCAGGTGATCCTGACTCAGTTTGTAAAATGGCAGGTATATGATTATTTTTTCCTGGATGAGGGTTGCGTAAAGATGTTTTAATGCTTCAATGCATCCTAAAAATCCTAAAAATCCGGTTTTTCGAAGAGTCCTAATTAAATGAGTGCCATCTTCCAGTTTCAAGTTTTTGATGTAGTCACAAGCCATGTTTAAGTAATCGAAAATCTGAGCAGCGTTCCGCTCATTCAAAGCTCTCTTGAAACCGTATTGATGCAGATTTCTTGAATTAAATATGTCAAACATATTATTCATCAATAATATAAACTTTTCAGTAGCCTCACTTTCTTCAAATGACACAATTCGTAAATCTTTTCGGCAAAACTGCATAGCCTCTGCCACGCTTAAGCTAAAAAGCTGTGTAGCTAATTTCACCTTCATTCTCTGATTTTGGAAGTTGATATGGCCGTGTCTCAGTTTATTAGAGAGATGAAATTTTTCATGTTCTTGTATTTTATTCATCTCAACTAAATATTTCCATTGTACTTTTTTTCCATCTTTATCGACAAAACTTTTGAAAGTCTGAAATGTATTTCGGATTAGTTTTATCATATGGCAGGGATCTAGTATGACGACAATAGGTTCTTTTGTCATTGGATGTTCAAATTTCACATTTCCTTTCTCGAAAGAACAACCTAGATGTCGTGCCATAGATACATTTGAGGCGCATCCATCGAATGTTAACGCCACAATTTTAATGCCTACTTCGTGAACACGTTCAATGCATTGTTTAACAAGCTCACAGCGTTGTTCACCTGTGACTCCATCTACTAGGAAAAAAGCCACTGGAACCTTAAAATTACCATTTATGGCCGTTATTAGGAAAACTAAAACTTCTTTGGCTTCCGCTAAATGGTCACCATCTAACCCTGTTCCAACATCGATGTAACCATACATTTTTTTTCCGTCCCATTCAATTCGTCGACGTATAGCCATTTCATCAATGACTAATGTAGCTATTAAGGGATGGCTTGATGAATCCGCTTTAAGTTTCAAAGCTACAAACGATTCTTTGGTAAATCCTGGCTCTCCGCCTATTTTCGCATACCATTTCTTTAGTGTTTGCGGATGAGGTAAACAACTGTTAAATGTCCTACGCACGTAATCATATGCTTTAGGCGAGTAATAATGTAGGGTAAGGGCAAAACTGCGAAGTTCAGGCGAATACAGTTGCTTTGAAATAACTCCTGATTTTAAATTTTTTACTTGACGATTAACCAAATCATTAACCTGTAAAATATTACAATAACATGTAGTGAAACAAATATTTTGTACAATAATTAAAAATAACATACACACAATTTTTATAATTTGACTGGTTCGTAACTGAATTATTTGGATATCTATCTACTGACTTAAAAAAATAAATTAACTCTCACTTTTATATTAGTGTTTTTCAGGTTGGTTATATTTTCATTAACCATAAAGAACTTTTCTTCTAACGTCTTTAAAATGTCTTCTATTTTTTTAACTTTCTTTTTTAACCTGAGGTTTCGTGCTTTTAATCTCTTGATTTCCAAATTCTGTTTCTTAATTTTGCTATCCTTCCATCGTAACATGCCTTGGAGCCTTTTTTTTCGAGGAGTACAAGCCGCTGAACTTGGATCTGCATTAGTTTTAGCACCGCATTTAATTTTTTTTGGCGAGCCATGTTTCGTTGCTCCTACATCAAGTTTTCTCTTACATTGCAATGGCTGCGATTGAGTTTCTAAACTTGGTCCTGGTATTGCATCAGTTGAAGCACAACTTTGGGGTACATTTTGGGACGCATCTGGCTGTAAGTATTTAAAAGTAACGTAAGTGTCGTATTTGAATATAGAATAAAATAAATGGTTAGTTGTTGTCAAGCCGTCTTTCAATATACTTCATGGTGACAGCGGTGGGATTAAATTTATTTGAATAGCATTTGGAAAATATACACGGAAATTACAAAATGGAAGATGCACGGCCACCTGTCAAATTACATATGGATGGCGGTCCAGCCAACAGGACTGAGCAATGGAAGAAATGGCGACAAAAATTCATTAAGGGGTATTATTGTATTTTGGGGGAGATGTCGTATTTGAATATAGAATAAAATAAATGGTTAGTTTTTGTCAAGCCCTCTTTCAATATACTTCAGTAAGTAAATACTTTTCAAGTCATTCGTCATTATTATTTGCTTAAATCTTTTCCTTATCTTATAGCATTTGAACACCTATGTGGTCTAGTGGTCTAGCACACAACTTAGATGCTGGAGGTCGGGGGTTCGATTCTAGCGGAGTGCAATTTCAACTACGTATATTCCAATTTCCACGTATGGTTTGTGGCCGGGTTTTTTCCGTTTGCTACAACTATCTTATCTAAGTCTGCCACAATGACAACAATAGCATTTGTTGTGTTCCGGCAATAAGAAATAGCTAGGTCCATATTAATATGAGATTTCCGGGTGAAATACGATTCCATTTACGGCCTTATTTTCACTTACCATCAGATGAAATGAAAGGCTAGCGCTTCCCGGTCGCATGAACAAATAACCAAAGAAATGACAAAGTATAAATACCTACTATTCTAGTACATATTTACCTGAAAATATAAAATTTTTTGCTCTGGTATTGCTGTTTCGTTCAAGTATTTATTTCCCTTTTTTTTAATTATAAAATATTGGTCTTCAAAGTGCTCTGAACATATTGTGCTTGTTTTTGAAGGAAACCAATTTTGCCTTCCTGTAGCTTCAATCCATTTTTCCTTTATATCTGGAGCCTTAGGAAATCTAAAATCACAAAAATATAACATAACGCATTCAAATAAATAATAATAATATTTAAATATAAAATCAAAATGGCACTTACTAATCACAACTGTAAAAGTTTAAACTATCGATAACTCATACTATAAAGAAGTGTGTCACGTCCCTAATCGAGTGGCAACCTTCACATCAAGTGCATGGATGGAAACTTCGAGAAGTAGTAAGTTTTAAGTTTGAAAGAAACTAGACCTTAAAGCTTAAATTTTAAAGTCAACTTTCGTTCGTGATCATTCATCTTGAAGACAATTAGGTTTATCTTAATTTTAAATTAATTACTCATAAAATATAACTTACCGATGGTATGATATACCTCCTTTCGCTAAATTTTTTGTACGGCTATCGTTTTTGCATGTTAAAACAGCACAATAAGGCATTTTACTAAAATTTTAAATTTTTTACGACGCCACCGAAACAATGTAGTGACAAATCACGACTGAATTGAGCGGAGCTCTAAGTGCGCGGAACTACGCTTACTATGTACTACGGCGGTTCCGCCCACTTGCGCTTTCTAACTGTTTTTTCTGTTCTGTGGTGGGTAGCACCACAGGGTAGGGTAGCACCACGCGAACTAAGTCGCGCCGGGCAGCTAGTAGAAGTATGAAAAGAAAACTCTTTCTCTTAGGTCTTCTGTATAAATATCTGGTTCACAAGTTATGACGGCCCCATAAATATTGGGTCCGTTTAATTATGTAAAATAAAGTAAATGTTGCACTTTTTTTAGGTAACAAACGACTGGCACTGGTGGCCACATACGAGTCAAGAGATGACACAAACTATGAAACCCACGCCTCCATCTTTGGATACGTGTTTAATTGGTATTTATCATTGAGAATTAATGATGTTAAACAAAGTTAAATCGTACTGTAATAAAAATAAAACTTACTTTCCATTCCAGCTGGTGCATTAGGTGTAGTCGGCGGTGTTGAATGGCGTATACGATTGGGTCAGAAGGTGTCTGCAGGGATACCCCCGCGTAATGCGATTGTTACTCAACTGTCACTGAGAGCTAAAGTTACTTTGACATATGATGATAATACGTTGAATAAGGTAAGATCATATTTCGAATAACCATTGACATATTTTTATTCTAAGTCTGCTTAGGCCTGTATTATAGGACGAAAAAATCAGTCTCAAGAATAGATCTTGTTAATCGAAAATAAACCTTATGTCATAGGTGCAGTTCCCAAATTCCATTGTTTTAATATCGACTCATAAATTCACTTGAGCCAATGGTCATTGATATTCTAGAATACGGACTTTAGATTAGATGGTTTTGTGGTCTAGATCTTATAGCTCGACAAAATGAAGGGGAACTTGTTATTGACTCCATACATTCACTTGTTTGTTATATAGTGGAGGGTTTTGCTACCCATAACGTATATGTGGCTCTTACCGTACATTTTGCATAATATGATTGGGTTTCCAGCTCGCTATTTCGATTCAGGAAAAATCTGTCACTCAATCCACTGCAACCTAGTCTTTCCCATTCAGATGGAACTAAGCAGCATCCAAAGTGCGGAATGCGACCGCCTCTCCCAACCGCTAGGTGGAGGCGAAAGTGCACTACGTGTTTGCGCCGCACTGCTAGGCGCCGGGCCGCAAGCCTCGCCCATGCACCCGCACCATCTACCCGCAGAGATAGACGTGTATGGACTCAGGAAGCAACAGATGGAGTTGTTGACGTTGTGCGCCGTACGCGGCTTGTTGACCACACGTACGAGGTTGAGGAAGGTGTTGATGCAACCACCTGATAATGTCGGTGAGTTTTTGTTTTTTAGGGACCTGTTTTTAGCGTTTGTGGTGTAGCATGATTAGCTGTTCTTAATCAATCGGCAAAGTTAAGCTACGACCGGTGAGACCGGTACCTGGATGGGTGATCTAGTGGTTTTCCGTGTTTCGGAAGGCTAAAGCCGTTGGTCCCGGTTATCACTTAATTATGATAGTCGTTGAGCAAGTTGGAGGCCACCTAGTCGGCTTGAAAACTCCAACAGTAGGTTAACCACTATCCTACCTCTACCAATCCGAAGTAGGCATGCGTGGTGAAAGGAGGCCTGTGCTCATCAGTGGGACATTATAGATGATGATATTTTTTAGGAAATATTGCTCAAGAATGTAAATTTCATATGTGATAAGTTCCACAAAAATAGCCGAGTGCTTTAGATGGAAGAAATTTTGTATAGGTATGTAAAAGGGAACGCCTTATTGTTTGATGGGCTCCAACAATAAATCTGTGTTTAATATTAGGTTCACTGGAACGTGGTTCAGCACTAGGCACTGAAGGCACGCTTCTACGTCGGTTGCTAGCTCTAGCGACGCGACCGAGCCCTCTCGCCGCCGCGCACTCTCCGAAGGAACTAGCCGCAGCTGCACTCACCATTGTACAACAGTTGGCCGCTCATGTCAATGGTAACAACAATAAATACCACTGCAAAATGATGCTCTCTCTTTCTACTTTGCTAAGTACCACCCAAATACTTAATGTTCTAACGTGACAATGATCCAACCACCTTTGAATTCCCAGACTTTGGATTTCAAAGTCGCAATCAAATTATCTCTAAGCTGCAGATACTATTTATCCAAAATTATCCGATTGCCTGAATATTAATTAATCTTGTTGTCTTAGGAGAGGAGAAGGACTACGAAACGCCTCCAGAAATGCCAATAATAGACAAGAGCAACGTACTTCAACTTTATATGGGACCATCAACAAGTTCTGCGTCTTTAAGTGAGTTAACAATAATTGAACCTTAATAACGTGTCAACATTTTCATTTTACACTAAATTTTATTCTTTCTTTCAGCTCGAAAAGACCTAAATATGTGGGCAAACTCCGCTCAAGTACGGCGAGTAATCGAAATGGGATTTTCACGACATGCAGTTTATACAGCTATTCAGGCTTTAGGTAAATTCTCGACAGTTGCTATATGATTTTGGTCCTTCTGACATACTATAAAACTGTAAATTTTCCAGGTGGAAACAGTCTACCATCAGTGGAATCTTTAGTAGCGTATTTATTGGAACTTCCCCTACAAGGAATGGATGATAGGGTATATAAGATTAAGCCACAAACTGCCAAACCAGACAAAAGACACATTCCATACAGATGGCGAAGTTGTTTCTCCTCTGAAGAAGAATACTCGCAGTATCTATCCGAAGTCATAGCTCCTGGGATGACTGTACGGTGTTGTAAAGCTTATGAGAATGTGAGTAAGAAAACTGTAAATATTTCAAAATTATCTTTGTTGAATTAATTTCATAAAATCTGTAAACATTTCAGATTGCCTTAGGAGATGTCGGCCAAGTACAAAAAGTAGAGCGAGATAAAAAGCAGAACGTCTATTTACATGTAAGATGATCCTTACATTAAGATAAATTTAAGATTAATATTAAGACGACGAGAATATATATATTTTTTTTTATATCGGTAACGATGTTTTAATTTTGTAATAAATAACTTTATTTGCCTGACATCTCGTGTAACACGGTGTTCTAGGTGGAATGGCGCGGCCTAGGCCGAATATCAGGCGTCCGTGCTGTTTACGCAGAAGTGGTATCAGGCTTGCCTCCCTTCACAGTGGGAGACAGAGTGCGCGTGCGATCAGCCGTCACACAACCGAGATACAAGTGGGGATGTATTGACCATACCAGTATAGGGCTTGTAACTTGTGAGTTTAATTTTTTCATCGAAGAAAAATCCCATTAAGAATAGTAATATCGAGCAATCCAATTCCGCAACTAGTCAGTGCTCCTGCACTGATTTTGAACAGTAAGGACCATCGTGTGTTCTTGACTTGGCCAATCAGAGCGCATTGTCGGTGTTGGGTTGACGGAATAGATTTTAAGCAATATGAACATCATTGCCCTTTTTGGAGTTCATTGTTCGACGACTTTTTAAGTCCATAATATTGAAGTACAAATAGACAATAAAGTATTCTTAGGTTCTATTCCTATATAACTTCACTATATGATATGTTATTTAGAGTGCTTGTTATTTTACAGCAATATCCATCAGTGGACGTGATTTGACAGTAGATTTCCCACAGCAACCCGGTTGGACCGGACAAGTTAGTGAAATGGAACTTGTTACAGAGCGTTGTAAGTTTTTGATTTTGAGAAGATTTGCGTAGCAATGAATGTGTTTCAGCCTGCTAACAGAATCGCTTAATTTTTACTGCTTAGCTCGTCAAAGCTTAGAGCTTATCGCTAAAGCGAAACTATTGGCTGGTTATAAATACATCCCTCGCTTATCATTGCCACTTTTACTTGGCATAGTTTTTGGCACAAATTTTGACGCATCTCTCTTTAGGACTTATCTGCCTTATCTAGATAGTTATCTGAATTGTAATTTGAAATCGTGCATTGTTTAGCGGAATGGGGTGAAAGTGCGGGAGGTACTCCGGTGGGATGGCGCGGCGCAGTTCGGGCAGTGCGGGTGTCTTCTTGTCGACCAGGCATGGGCGCTAGACGCTTGCTGGACTCACAACCACATACTTATTGGCAAAGTTCTAGTGGGACTGGACAGGTAAGGGACTAAGATAACAATAAAAACACCTGTATCAAATCCGGTTGAGAGCTTGCTCGCCGTATGGTAGGTTGACATCATAGACTTCTTTCGTTAAAATGAAAATATTGAACAACAAATTTCTAGCCGATTACTAGAATACTTGTACAAGTACCTCTTATTCTACTACTAACCGCTAAAGTACCTAAAATTGTTGATCGCTACGCTCAGCGGCAGGGAATATTACTATTGATCGCTGCACTCAGCGGCAGTCTGAATAAATGACTGATGACAATAATTTAAGCAACGATCTTTTTTCACTTCAGCACTGGATCCGCGTAGAGATGCGCAGCGGCGTCCGCATCCGTCGACTAGGGTTGGGCGTACCTGGCGGTATTCACGGGCCGACCGCGTTAGCTATCCGCGCGGGCACTAGCTTCGAGGAGGCAGCCCTAGCGCCTATAGCCGCGGTGCCGTATGCGCCCACGCCGGCTAGCCGAGGTCGCCCGCCAATACATCTAGCGCAGATACAGTTGCTGTCTGATTGTAAACAGGTACTTACCAAGTATTTTGTATAAGTCGTTCTCTAATATTTGAAAAAATTATGAAGTAAGTTTTTTGTAGCTCATTTTTGTATTTTATTAGTCAGTTCACTTTGAATTTAAAGGAAGTGCCTCGATTTGATTGTAAATTCGAGTTTTAGATTATAAAGGATCGGAGAGCGCTTTGATCTTTGAGTTATATTGTACCAATTTTACCGTACAAATGGCATCAACACGTTAATAATTTATGTTTATTTTCCAGTATTACCCATGCATAGAAATTGGAATAAAACAAAATCGAAACGTACACGCCGATTGTCGGATACACGGTCTCTACATAACGGGCTTTAGGCCGAATCCGCTGTACACCGATATTTTAACAGTAAGTACTTTTTAGCAGTATTCAATTTAAAACACGCTCAAATTACATCACTTATACTGTTTTTTTGTTGTTCCAGAGTATGAATTTCGTCGCCGAAGATTGGATGGAAAAAGACGATCCCTCGTCTAGCGTAATATCAGCTGATATTAACCCACCTACATTACCCAGTGACTGCCCTAAAGTAGGTAAACAGACTTCATTCAAATATCAATTCTAAGTCTGTAATCTAAATCTCACTTTTAAATGCAGGTATACGTGTGGGGGCTGAACGACAAGGATCAACTCGGTGGTGTGAAAGGCTCCAAAGTGAAAGTGCCAGTATTCTCCCCTAGTCTCAGTGCGTTACGGCCTGTCCACATTGCAGGTGGATCTAAGACGCTTTTTATTGTTTCTCATGATGGAAAAGTAAGTTTATTCGTTATTCATTAATGTGTGGCATTTATTATAATTAATCTACTTTTGCCCCGAGGTTTTACTTGTGTAAAATCTATACATGTAAGAAAAAAAAACTTTATTTGAATCCATCAAGTGGTTATAGAGGAAAAAAAACAGCGCAAGAAACTTGAGTCATTTATTTGTATCTAGTATATCATTGGAACCCTTATTACTATTTTGCGCACGGAGGAGTGTGAGATTTGTCTCAGTTTATATGGAGAAGTGCTGAAAGCTATTATTTTTATATAATAATGCATTAGAATTACATTAAATTAAAAAATTACATTACACACACTACCATACATTTGACACCTACATGTCAAACTGAGAACAATGTGAAACATAATCTTTATGTCATAGTAACTTAAAAATAATATGGTCGAATTGCGACGACCACGGAAACGCTAGTAAGATAAACTACGCGAATGGAATCTCAATTTTAAACCATCATTTTTTCTAATTTCATCATCAACTAATAGATCGTCAAATGCGGCCATGTCTATGTTGTTGCCTCGCAATGAAATGTCTAATATTATTCTATTATTTCCAGCTATACGCATGCGGGGAGGGTACAAACGGGCGTCTAGGGCTAGGTCACAGTAACAACGTGTCGAGCCCGCGCGCGAACCCGTACCTCGCGCACGTGCTCGTGCGACGCATCGCCGTGCACTCGGGCGGGAAGCACGCACTCGCGCTCACTGCCGATGGGAAGGTAAAGTGTGTTCGTTTCTAAAGATGTTCATAAAATTATAAAAAAAAAACTCACCACAATATTTGATTAGTAGTACACATTTAATTCATATATATTTAGGCAAACTATATACTGTGGGAGACTGGTGCCTAAAGTAGGTCAAGTTTTCGTCGAGCAGTTTTGTTCGGGACACTTGTTGTGTTCAGGACATTTATTGTTATTTTTTATGATTACGTAATATTTTGTTAAAATTAAAATGTTTAGAAATAAGAAATATTAAAGAGTTTACTCCCGAGTGTACAATGATTACCCTTAGAATACGTATCAACATAAATTGTATAGTAAATAAATAGTACTTGAACCCTAAACATAGGTAAAAGTCTAGACAAAGTCTAGGTAGAACTAAGATTTACAATGTACTTTTAGAATCGTGAATAACCCTCTACAAATGTAAAACTTGTTACACGATAAAGTTAGTATTCATGTTGAAACCTAAGTTAACAAAAAAGTGTTAACATGTCAACAAAACACTCGATTAGGCATAGTAATCTAGTTAGAATTGTTTCGTAAGCACCATATGTGCACACCAACTACTTACTATGTATTTACTATTTAAACTCGCATTACCTAACGTAAGACCTAAATAATAAGTTTTACTACAAGCCCTGAATGAAACCCTGATCATATTTTGAAATTTACGTGATTTTACCCGGAACTATAAATATCAACAATAAAATTTCCTTATATATGCGAAAGGGAGACAAAATGTATCGGAGAACCTTTGGAGATGTAGTAACAGGACTACACCTTTTGGATTAGATCCTTCTAGAACTTTTAGACAAGGTTAGCGCTATATGCAAGATAGAGAGGTTACTTAAATGCACTTAAATTAGACAAGAAAAAGATATGTTTTCTCTCTTAAAAAGTAGATTCGCTCACTGTGTAAGTCGTATACACAGCGTTTATAATTTGCATATAATCAGTACATTTTTCTCATTTAGTATCGGATTCCATTAATCGATTCCAGGACAGCAAGTATCTACTAAGTATAGTAGTAGTAGTAGTCAGACAGATGTCACAGTAGTAGGACAGTACCGGGACAGTACCAAGTAAGGCAGATGCCAAGTTGAGATTACCATCAAGTAGTATAACGTCAGGCAGATGCCACAGTAGCGGCTAGTTAGTTACCCCATCGGTAAACTGTAAGGCAGATGCCATAGTAGCGGCTAAGTAAATTATCAGTGTAGCATCAGGCACCCATTGTCTACGTATATTTGTGTAAATCATCTATGTAATTTAAAACGTTTGTTAATTATTGTATTCAGACAGATTGTCACAGAAGTGTTAAAGTTCAATAAATAAATCGTTTATATACCAACCATACGGCTTTTCATGACGCCCTTGGCAATCCAGCAAATAAAATAAAGTACGGGAAAAGGGATCTCACGATTCGCGCATTCGTCCTAAGCGGCGTCTTATTACACGAGGTCCCCGGCCGCCCGTACAAGTTTTCCCCTATCTTTCCTTTTGGAAAAAAATCCAAAAAACTGAATTGACAAAAAATTCTATAAAATTACCAAAAGTTCACAAGAATCGGGTAATGCAACTTGTGGAGGAGAACAGCCGGAAAGACATACGAAAACTTTTTACCCAAGCTGAAACGCACGCTTCGCTCGCTGGGTCACTAAAAACAGATGCTTTACTACCCATTTGACAAATATTTTGCGACTGAATGAAGCGCATCCCATATATTTTAGAGGGAGCCTTCATTCCAAGCGTATTATACGTAGTTGTATTAAATAGTTAATACTCAGCTAAATGACAGTCATACGGAAACTATTTGCCTTATGGGCCCTTAGCCGCAGCCTTAGTTTTACTTAAGTCTCAGTGCATGTTTCTACATATTTCTCGTTTGTTTTTCTTTCGATCTACATCATTTAGTAATTAAGCAACTGAAAAGTTTTCATAATTATTTCAGGTATACTCATGGGGTGAAGGCGAAGACGGCAAGCTAGGTCACGGAAATCGACAAACCCTAGAAATTCCGCGTCTCATAGAATCTCTCTCGGGCGAACGCGTCGTAGGTATTGCGTGCGGATCCGCTCACAGTGCGTGCGTGACTGCTAGAGGTCATCTTTATGCTTGGGGCATGGGAGAGTACGGGAGACTTGGCCATGGTGATGATACTACGCAACTGATCCCAAAAATGGTAAAAGATAGTTTTAAAATATGTTGTTGTGGCTTATCAATTATATCTTATTTATTGAAAATTCTTCATTAACATTCATTTTATTTTCCGAAACTAAGTTCAAAGTTGTATGTTTACCGTTTCTTTGCATGGTTGGCTTTTCTATGTAACTTCTGCTGCTGGCTATGATTTCCATAAAACCAATTCGGGAATAGGAAAATGATAAATGATAATACATGTGTTGCTACTATGAAATGAACTAAGTGCTTACTTTCAGGTGGAATATCTATCGAGTTTCAGAGTGATACAAGTGGCATGCGGATCACGTGACGCTCAAACTTTAGCGCTAACTGCATGTGGAAAAGTATTTTCTTGGGGCGATGGAGATTTCGGTAAATTAGGTACGAATTCAACAAAATACTAGGTCCAATAATATCAATGCAAAAAAAATACTTTATTTTTATTTTATTTAGGTCGTGGAGGCTCGGATGGTTGCGCGATACCAATGAATGTGGAAAGATTGAATACACTTGGAGTTGTTCAAGTTGAATGCGGTGCCCAGTTCAGTCTGGCTTTAACACGGGATGGAGAGGTATTCTAACAATTAATAAAATCATATCTGTTTCTTTGTTAGATATTCTAGCTATATACCAATTTTTTACCTCGTAGGTTTGGACATGGGGCAAAGGAGACTATTTTCGTTTGGGGCATGGTTGTGACGCGCACGTTCGTCGGCCGACTCTAGTGGAGGCGTTGCGTGGTCGCCGCGTGATCCATGTGGCGGTCGGTGCGTTGCATTGTCTTGCTGTTACTAGTGATTGCCAGGTAAGTGATATCATATTGAGCCATATTCCGAGCCCTCATTGTTCACCAATCTTGTCTCCGTAAGGGTAGGGAGATGAAATATAAAATTGCAGTCATCATCATCATCAGCCTTTATATAATGTCCCACTACTGAGCACAGGCCTTCTTTCACAATCAGGGTGGAAGGGAATGGGCAGATACTCCACCACGCGTGCTCACTGCGGATCGGTGGAGTTAGGCTAGTGGTCAACCTACTGTTGGAGTTTTCAAGCCGCCTAGAAGGCCTCCAACTAGCTTAACGACTATCACAATTAAGTGATAACCGGGACCAACGGCTTTACGTGCCTTCCGAAGCACGGAAACGCTCGATCAGAAATACCACTAGGCGGTCACTCATCCAGGTACCGACCACGACGGTGGTAGCTTAACTTGCCGATCGATTAAGAACTGCTTATCATGCTACACTACGAGCGCTTCTGCAGTAAATAATAATATTAAAACCCATGAAATGATATCCAGGGACATTCTTCACAGACGGCTTTCTGATCACAAACTAAGCAGAGCTTGTACTATACTGTGTGTAACAAATGACAAAAAATAAAGAAGAGATCATGAATCTTTGTAGACACCCCTAAAAATCCACAACCGTATTGGCTCATACAACCAAGCGTGAACATTCTTAGGTCTGGGCATGGGGAGACAACGACCACGGTCAACAAGGCAACGGTACGACGTGCGTGAATCGCCGACCAGCCTTAGTGGCCGGAGTGGAGAGCGTTCAACGCGTGGCCGCTGGTTCGTCACACTCCGCTGCCTGGTCGCTTCGACCGGCTGCGTTACAGCCTGAGACTCAAACGTTACATGTAGCACCGCTGCCCTTCCCCTGTCTGAAGGATCCTTTAGGAGCCCAGAGTTTAGGTGAGTACCTCAGTAGGCTGCTTAGCATTACGGTATTGGATTAAATCTTCAGTGCCCTAAAACAGCTAGTATTTTTTCAGGTCTGTACGCCGAAGAAAGTGTAGTAGAAGAGCCGCAAGAACCTCGAGCATCATTAGCTGCCGCAGCATTAGCCCTGGAACCGCCAGTGGCGGTGCAACATGCGCTGTCTTTACTATTACTGGCTTTACATATAACACAGGTAAATTGCACTTTATTTTATGCTAGGTATGACTTAAGGGGCCCTTCATGGCCAACGCAACTTCAACGCAAGCATAGCCTAAAAGCTTGTACTTTCATCCAACGTAATGTTTGACTGCAAAAAAAAGTGACAGCATCAGAGCCGTCGGTTATCAGTCGGTAAATTCCGCTGATCACTCATGGCCCCTTCGCTAGGTCGTCATTCATGATTTCGTATAACATAAAACTTGTTCCAGGAGTATAATTCTTGTGAAAAAATCTTACAACTTTGTGAAGAAAAAGTTAGTTATTTGGAATCTCCAATACATTTGCAATGCCGGATCAAGATGTTTTATTTACTTTTTACAATTTATAGGTAATTAGATACGGCCAAAGTTCAGGTAAAATTTTGGCAAAAACGCTGTTTTTCGGAGAATTTTACTGAATTTGTTTAAAAAAATATAGTGATATAATGATATAGTGCACAAGATACATATTTGCTTAAATCATCTAACGCAAAATGTTTAACAACGCCATAATAAGTACAGAGTTTTTGCATGAAAAGTACAGCGGGATGCCTGCTCTTAATATATATTTTCTAAATTCATTCATACGGATCCTAGGTCAAACTCTTTTTTTACTGTAATATAGGCCTGTGTTTGTCCGTAAGTAAGTGTTATTGATGATGTGCCAAAGATGGTAAGCAAACAAAGCCTGGCGAAGAAGAAACTGGCCCACAAGTGCAGCTGTCGGAACACCCCGATAGGTGCTTGATGACAGATTTTCAACTTGAGGGTGGTAGCCAGCTAGTTGGGTACTACAAAGTACCTACCACCGTGTTTACCTATGCCACCTATGGTTTCGTCACAATGTCACAAAGGAAAACCCGCCCAAGGCCCAAGCTCATTGTAGAACCTTCGTATCGGCATCCGACGTCTCTGCCACTGAGCTATCATCGCCCTTTAAAACCGGATGAATTGCTGTATTTAATTATATGTTTATGATGTAACTACCAGGCGCGCACGCTGCTAGTGGAGGCTCTTCGCGCCCGCGAGGCTTGCTCTGCTGCGGCGCCGGTTACTGTGGGCATCGATACGGAAGACGAAGACGCTGAGGGTGATGCTAGAACTGGCGGTGGAGAGGCACCGGCTGATAGGGCTACTCTACCTGTGAGTAACTTTGATATATAAAAGCGTTAATGTGGGCATCGACGGCTGGAGATACCAGGAGTCCGATTCTCACATTCCCACATAAAGATGTCGCATTAAGCAAAAATCTATATATGAAAGTCGTGTTAGTTACACTATTTATAACTCAAGAACGGCTGAACCAATGTGGCTGAAAATGTCGAATGCGACCTTGAAGTCGACATCTCGCGAATTAGGCTACAGGAACGGAAACTCGAACAATGGCAATATCATCATGGAATAATTTTTCGATTGTATTGCCCTTTAGCTTCGTCAATTTTGATTCGAAATCGTTTAGAATTTAGTTACTAAAGTAATTGAATAACTCCAGAGCGGTGCAAGCAGTCCTCTAAGTGGTTCTATATCATCTCGACATTCAGCTGTAATGTCGTCGAGTGCAGTGTCAGTCGCTGCAGCTACTATGACCGTGCAGCAGGCCGATGCACCTAAGGTATGTTTATCTTTCTACTATGAGTACACTAGTACCCAACTGATAAGGCACGTCGTGAATCTTCGTTCGCACAGAAAAGAAAGTATGGCCCGAAGATTAACGAAAGAATGCTTAAAACTTACAATCAACCATAGATCACTGCTATAAGGTTCATAATACACTGCAGCTGTTAGTTTTTAGCCGTCTCACTCGCAAATCACGCCCCTCCGCAAACATGGCGGCAGCTGCCGACCAAAAGCATTTCCCGCGCTTTGAAAATGTATCTTCTGTGCAGGTACATCGATAAGCCATATCAGTTGGGTACTACTGTAATAGTATTGTAAGTAGTTGAATAAATCATATATTGTTCCATGTTGAAAAATACAAAGTATTATAGTACGGTCAGCAGCAAAATTAGATGATAAAAGTTTGCTATCATAATAATCTATTGTCATTCGCTTGACAGTTTGTATGAAAACTGTGAGATAATTGCGTTATTTATGTGACATGGTACTAAAGTGATCGGCTACTTTGATGCTGACTATACCTTGCAGACAACTTTGACATATTTGAGGTACTTTCAGATGGCGCTAGATGATTTCACATCCCAACTAGGCGAGTCCGACGCAAGAGCACTAGTTGATTTGCTGAAGTTAGCGGCCGCTGGAAGAATACCCGATGCCTACAATGCTGTTAAAATAATCACCGATGTTCTTATGGGTATGAGTCTTTGTCCTAATTTTGCTCAACGAAGAAATGATCCGAGGATATTGTGTCAATGCAGACTTCCAAACTTTACTAAAATAGTACATTATATATTATGTGTGCATTGATCATTACAACTTTGCACACTTGTATCATACGACGAAAAAAAACCTGCGCGCCATATTTGTTAACGTTCTCATTGTATGTTTTACTATTATCAGAAAATCTGCTTCAAAAATACAAGTCTGTTTTTTTCCTCGCAAGTGTGTTGAAAAACGTCGTATAACACGCGTGTGCATGACTCTCTCAGCTCCCTTTTCGCTTTCGCCTGCGGCTCACTCTCTTAATACCGCGCCGTGTGTAATGACCAACTATGTACACATGTATCATAATGTTCTATTAGTGGACAAGCGTGTAGATAATCGAGTATGTCAGCTCCTGTGTGGGCCATTTGCGTAAAAGAATTGTCAATAAAATAATCAAAAAACAGATTATATCCAGACGCCATTTTGGCTCCTGCAAATAATCAAAAATGTGTCCGTTTATTTAACAGCACTATGCGCCAGTAAACCAGCGGTGGCAGACATGGTGGTAGAAGTATGCGTATGCGAGTTGGAAGAAGCGGCGGCCGGAGGCGGGCGTGCGCCGCCGCAGCCCGTCACTGTGGACAGTCCGCATCCTTACGCAGATGACACTGATATAGCGGGTATGTCATGTATCTCAGACATATTTAAGGTGATAGTAGCTCACTAGTAGTGACAGTGAATGCCAGGGTGAAGTTCATGGGTTTGAATCTTGTTTATCCACATTGAAAATCTGTTGTCAAGCATCTACTGGTGTGTTTCTGCTGCTGCACTTGACGGCCTTATATAACTTATTACAAAAAAAAGAAAAAAAAACAAGAACTATTGGATATCCGAATGTTCAATCTATCCGATACCGTAATCGAATCTGTTATAAATATTTTTTCCGGATAGGAGTGGAGTCTAACCGAGACACGTTATGTCAAGTTTTTGCCCGGCCCAGCACACTAGCCGAGCGCGTCATATAATTCCATATCCGTAATCGTATCTGAATCGGTGTGAAATTATTCATACAGGGTAACCTTTTCAACCTCAATTGGGGTTAATATACTCATCATTAAGATCAACTTTTGCCATTGGATCACCTCTGAAATTTCGTATTTTTTTCTTACAAATGTGCCAACGCTGAAAATGTATCAAAACGACCAAAATGAATAGCTGAAAAGTAGTCCTGTATATCTGTATCCATAGCTATCTAGATCCATGTTGTGTTGTCAGGCGTGGTAAAGATCCCGGGCGCGTCGTGTTTGCGCGTGGTGTTCGAGCACGGATGCTCGACGGAGCGGCGCAACGACCCGCTCACCATCTCCGACACCTCGGGCCGCGTGCTCGCCACGCGCTCCGGGCGGGAGCCCACCGATTGGCTACACGAGATTGTCATTAATGGTAACATTATACTACTGCAACGTGTTACGGAAACGGTTACAGTAATACACTTTTTTGGTAGTAGAAAATTTTATATTAATATTAGCAAGTGACGCATAAAGATAATGAACCTCATTAGTGAAATGTTGGTTATGATTTTAGTTCATTAAACTGAAAGTAAAAATTTGGTATGAATTTTTGAGTAATTTATTTTGAGCTAAAATTTTTTTCAGTGTCTGTACCTATTTTTAGGGTTCCGTAGCCAAATGGCAAAAAACGGAACCCTTATAGATTCGTCATGTCTGTCTGTCTGTCTGTCTGTCTGTCTGTCTGTCTGTCTGTCCGTGTATGTCACAGCCATTTATTTCCGAAACTATAAGAACTATAATGTTGAAACTTGGTAAGTAGATGTATTCTGTGAACCGCATTAAGATTTTTACACAAAAATAGAAAAAAAACAATAAATTTTGGGGGTTCCCCATACTTAGAACTGAAACTCAAATTTTTTTTTTCATCAAACCCATAAGTGTGGGGTGTCTATGGATAGGTCTTCAAAAATGATATTGAGGTTTCTAATATCATTTTTTTCTAAACTGAATAGTTTGCGCGAGAGACACTTCCAAAGTGGTAAAATGTGTGTCCCCCCCCCTGTAACTTCTAAAATAAGAGAATGATAAATCTATAAAAAATATATGATGTACATTACGGTGCAAACTTCCACTGAAAATTGGTTTGAACGAGATCTAGTAAGTAGTTTTTTTTTAATAGGTTATAAATTGAAATTAACATCAAATACTCAGGTCTATAATACCATTTACTTATATACCTACAGGTTTGTACGGAACCCTCGGTGCGCGAGTCTGACTCGCACTTGGCCGGTTTTTTATACGTCTTATTCGCAACAAGCATACTAAATACCTTATGTAGTCTTGATCCCTTTCGGATGGATATACCCTTTTCGTTACACCCATTATAATAGAGAGTTTAGTAGTTTCCCTTTAGTTTTTAATTTCTAAGGCAGGCCTTTGCTTGCAGCGGCGTCGTCTCTATGCTTTGTGTGCTTAACACAGGAATATACACTGTAAAAAAAGGTTATTTGGTGGCCTTTGGTGGTTAAATCTGTATTCGTCGCTCTTGCATGACAGGGGATGAATTACGATGGAGATTCACAAGCGACGGCTCAGTCAACGGTTGGGGTTGGAGGTTCACAGTACATCCTGTATTACCTACACTTTCTGCAACAGTGAGTTATTTGTATATTTTTTGCTATTTAGTCTCAAGTTTTTCAATTTTAATGACAAATGAAAACAATTTAAGACAAAAAAAACAGTCTGAAGTAAACTTGATAGAACTAAGGTGCAACCTTCTTCTAAATCGGCAATAATACTTATAATCTCAATTATTTCTTAGGAAATTGGATCAGATCGCTATGTGCTCTCCTGTCCGTCAGTAGACTTAGCATGGCGATTACTCGACGGTCCTCTGTTGGCAGCTATATCCAAAGACCACCAATTGGCTCCAAGGTTGGCCCAAGCGTTGGCGATATGTGCACAAATGACTACTCTATGTAAGTAGAACGATTATATGTTATTTATCAAAAAAAATAATTAAATCTTAATAGATGATTCAATAATTGCCTTTATCATAAAATCATTCTTAAATCATAAACAAATGACAAATGAGGTGAATTTAATACTTCGAATAGTCTCACAAAAAAAATTACTTTTCGAATCATAGTGTACGACACGTGTAAAATTAATATTAAAATTAAATAAAAGAGTACAGTGTCGTGTATTTTATTCGAAAATCGCTTAGGTTAATGATTCAATACGTCAAAATTATTCGGGCATCTCGAAAACCATATTTAGGGAATATTTTGGGGTAGTAAAAGGTGTTAACATCATACATAACTTCACTTCTAAAAGTAAAAATAAGTCAAAAATAGTTATTAACAGTAGTATACTTGTATGCACAGACATGTATCTAAACAAATTCAAAATCATTTATTCAAACAGACCTTCTCAGGCACTTATGAAACGTCTGACTCTAATACCGGTTCGGAAGGTTGCATTTGCTGTGAAGAGCATAGATAACGCATGTCCATCCATCCGTATGAAAACCAAGCGTGTAACTTTGTTTACCTACCATAATGTCACAAGAGCCCTTTAGGCTGGCATTAGATGACATGGAACGTGCTGCAACGTGAAAATGAAGCAATCCTATCTGTCATCTAAACACATCCCTCGGTACACATCTCTGGTAGACATGCAGCCTTATGCGAGTTCCCTAGCGAGAGAGTAACAGTTTCAAAATAAGAGCATTGCGCTCCCTTTTTGCTCAGCTTTTGGCACGAAGTACATACACTCGCGTTATTTATTTTTGACGGTGTTGTCAGTCAGTTGGCGCAGTTGGTTAAGATTCCACCTATCGCGTCTCAGGTCGTAGGTTCGATTCCAACACAGGACATGCATTTGTGTCCATTAACATGTATGTATGTCTTGAGTCTGGGTGTAACTATGTATATTAAGTATGTATTTACAAACAAAAAAGTAGTATATATATTATCAGTTATCTGGTTTCCATAGAACAAGGTCTGATTAGTTTGGGATTAGATGACCGTGTGTGAGGACTGTCCCAGGTTTTTATCTATTTATGTTATGTGTGGTGATATGTATATGATTAGCTCAGCGAGCCCGCGTGTGGTGCGTGCGTCGTCTCCGCGGGGTGGTGTGCGGCGGCAGCGGGTGCGGCGAGGCGGCGGCCGCCACGCCGCCCGCGCTGCACCACCTGCCGCAGCTGCTGCAGGCGCAGTACGACCACGAGGAGCCCGCGCTCAGGACCGGCACGCATTTACTGCACACGCACTATCTAAAGGTATGTAGCGTCGCTTGCGTCTAAACTTAAAAGATGTAGGTATGCAGCGCATGTGAGAACGTGTTAGTGTGAGCTTTCAGCTGTGAAATTTCAGCTGATTTAAGACGGACGCGTTTGTGTAGAATTAGTTTGGGTCACCAGCGTGCCTGATAGTATTGGTAGCGCTTAAAAAAATTCAACTCTCGCATACCAAAGATATACCTATTCTGCTGTTGTATGAAGCCTTTTGTGAAAAATATAGAAGTGCATAAAAAATACACATTTTTATTTTTTTTGTAATTTTCTATAAACCTATTTGTAATCCATAATGCGTTAATGGGACCTTATGGTATGGATGGTATTTAAGTAACTTTAGAAAGAGTTACGTAATAATTATTCATAACGAGGTGAACATTTTAGAGCAACATAAAATTCCATCTACACTCCTGTTCACCCGTTTTACTGTCGTACATATTATCGTATTCCACAGGAGCTAGCATGGCTAGCGTGCGGTCTCCGCATAGACACGCGAGTATGCAGCGGGCCGGACTCGGTCCGATGGATGTGGTTCAAGCGGTACTGTCTCTGCGTACGCACCGCGAGCGCATTGTTACGACGCGTACCCATGCCCGTTCCATTCCTCGCGGACGTACGCAAACGGCTCGCCGACCTTGGTGTCTACAATGTGGATGACGTCACCAGAGATGCGTATTATCTGTGGGAGGATAATACTAGGTTCACCAGACAGCATGATGAGCAGTTGCTTCATTGGGTTAACAAGTATGTGAAAAATTATTTAACCATGGTTTCAGAAAGTGGTATTTAATAATATATCATTGATACTGAAAATTGAGGCCGTTACCCGACGATTTTATTTTTTCCACATATATGAAATATTTTATACGATTATAAATAAATTGATTAATAGAATATTGGAAATCTTAGAAACGTCAATACAATCATACTTTTCACTCGTATTACTTGAATAAAATTAAAGTCTCCCCTACATTTTTACGACTCTACTGTGCCCGGTATCATTTTACGAGACTTAACAAGGAAACTCAGCAAGGTTATATTTTTTAATATTTTTTGGACAATATGTTTGTCTTTTTTCACAACAACTAGAATATATTCGAAGCCGAAACAAAAAAAAACAACAACTTATACCATCCACTCGTGTAACACAAGGCGTCCAGAAGACTGGTGCGGGTGGTGGGGCGGGGGCGCGCGAGGTTGCGCGGTGTACGGCTGGGGTCACAATCACCGCGGGCAGCTGGGCGGCGTCGACGGCGCTAAGGTGCGAGCGCCCACGCCGTGCCACGCGCTCGCCGCACTCAACCCCGTGCAGCTAGTCGGCGGGGAACAGACCTTGTTCGCTGTCACACCTGATGGGAAGGTCTATGCTACTGGTATGTTACTTACTTTTTTGTTTGGAATATTATTAACAATAGTCAGAAACTGAGAAGAAAATAATCTATCTATATGCTAGCAAGATCAAAATTATCATCTAACTAGGTAAGGCAGTTCAGCACGGCGGGCGTAGGGCTGAAAATATTTCATAACGAACAGAGCTGCGTGTTAACCTGTAGCCTGTAGAGAAGTAGCGTATGACGTACCTTGATGTTCCCTTACGTCCATACTTTACAAAATCTGCACTGCACTGCGTCCACTGTATCGCTTGGGTCTCAGCATACCCTCAGCCGAGGGAGTTTAGGGCTAATGTTGCCGTTATTGTCATCCAACGCCAAACTAAAGTAATATCTAATAAAGTCATGTGTTTCCCAGGTTACGGTGCAGGCGGTCGTTTAGGAATCGGTGGCATCGATTCCGTTGCACAACCCACTTTATTGTCATCTCTACAACACGTCTTTATAACAAAGGTATTTATAAATCTGTAGACACATTAAGTTTTTTTTTAATCTTCTTTTTTTTAGATCGATATCTAGGTATTGATTTTCTTTATTTCCTTACTAGGTGGCCTGTAACTCGGGCGGTAAGCATTGCTTAGCGCTTTCCGCTGACGGCGATGTCTACAGTTGGGGTGAAGGCGAAGACGGGAAACTCGGCCACGGCAACAGAGTGTGAGTGTCAAACCTATATCTGTCTCTGTTACTCTTATGCACATGCAGTAACTGACATCTTTAAATAGTAATTGCTGCCTCATCTTTTATTCAGTTTATCTCGTACTATATATCGATTGAATGTTTCCTACTCTAAACGCAAGCCAATAACAGTTTAATATATTCTATAATTTTTTTAAACAGAATCAATATGTCCCTATTTGATCTTAACAGATTTAGAAAATGTGTCGTTTATTTATTAGCAACTGTAATACTAATCTTATATTTTTGAATCAGGAGCTACGATCGTCCGAAGCTAATAACAGCACTATCTGGTCTGGATGTGGTGGCTATAGCGTGTGGAGGCGCTCACTCGGCGTGCTTGACCGCCCGGGGACGAATATACACGTGGGGTAAAGGGAGGTACGGCCGGCTTGGACACGGCGACTCTGAGGACCAACTTGTGCCTAAACTGGTCAGTAATATGCACATTACTACTATAAGATAGGGTATATTTTTATTTGTGACTAATTAACTTTGATTGGTCGAACAATCATATAATAATCATAATTATTATTGATATCATTTGTCTTCACATGCACTTGTGCTCTTATAATAGCTATTCTTCTGGTGTGATTTCCTTTCTAGGTCAGCACATCCTTAAAGCGATTTAAGACTGTCTGAAACAATAAACTTAACTGTTCTGTGGTTTTCAAAAGGGATATGTTTTTGCGGACTCTTTTACTTTCACGTTAGTTTAGTTTCTCGATTTTACTTTAATTCGAACTCCAGTGTTAGGATGTCGATTGCTGAAAGAAAGTCTCCTCAATAGATTTCTCTCGCGGAGCTGGTCTATATTTAATATAATTAATGTTTGTTCTAGGTGGAATCCCTAGGCATGTACCGTGTGGTGGATGTGGCTTGCGGTTCTGGTGATGCTCAGACGCTGTGTATCACTGATGATGACAATGTCTGGTCATGGGGTGACGGTGATTACGGGAAACTAGGTACTCACAATAATCCATTTCAGTAATTATGCCGTAAAAATATTTATTTAATAGCCGTTCTGACTAACCAATTTAATTCATGCCAAGTGGTTGTGAGCCATATCTTCCGCTTGGCAGCAAAATTACAAGAAACACCCTTCAATTAGGTGACGCCTAACGCGTAAACTCCTAACAAAGACAAATTACCTTGATAGACTCAAGGTCTCAAATCTCCTGAAATAAGAAAGAAAGAAAACACATTTATTTGACGAACACATTAACAGAAACATAACAATATTTAATTTATAAATGAACCAGTAGGTCTGTGCCGTCAAAAAGGGCACAGGCACAGCTCAGCATAGTGCTACTGACTACTGTCAGCAGCGCTGATTTTCAGCTGACGCCTTCAGTGAATAAATATAAATGATAACGAAATAAGTATTGGTTACTGAAAATTCGCCTATGTCATAATTTTCGTAAGGTACATTTTTATAAATATTTTTGCAGGCCGTGGCGGTTCAGAAGGCTGTAAAATGCCATTGAGGATAGACTGTTTGAAAGGCCTTAGAGTGATCAAAGTGGAATGTGGATCACAGTTCTCGGTCGCTTTGTGTCAATGCGGCAGCGTTTATACTTGGTATGTAACTACTCTTTATTTAGCATCTATATATTTTTTTAATTATGGATAGACTTGAGACCGAACGACAGTGGTAGGCTAAATCCGATTATATCATTCGAACCCGTGAGCCTTAAATTGGTATAATTAAGTAATGCATTATGAGCCTTATAATTATGTTGTTTAGGGGTAAAGGCGATTATCACAGACTCGGTCATGGAAGCTACGAACACGTGAGACGACCGATGCGCGTCACGGGAATGCAAGGGAAGATGATCGTATCTATTGCTACAGGTAACCTCTATTTTGTAACTAGCGAGAGAGAGAGAGAGAGATCTAATATTTTCTTTATGTAAATGTAAGCTTTATTAATTTGAGGTATGACAGCGTGATTAACAAACAATAAAATTAAGGAAAATTCACACAAAGCTTCAGATTTATAAATATTATATTTGTATCATTAATATTCGAATAAGAATAAAACCAAGAAAATTAAGTAACGTTTATAGACTACGGTAACCGCTTACAAGCACACAAAAAAAAGTATCGGTTAAAATAATTAGCTCGAACTAAACGTCATCAAAAAAATTTTACGAGAACTATTGGCATAATACAGCAAATTTTTTTTTTTTTTTTTTTTTTTGTTTTCTTATTTCCTGCGATCTGTCCGTTCAGACATTTAGCTGGATGTTAAGTGGGTGGAAGATAGACGTGCATGGCCAGAATCCAGTGACTCAACCATAATTGTAAACATTATCCGTCTCCATTGAGGACGTCTTGTGGGGCTTTTCGCTTCAATCGTTTGAAGGATTCTCCGGATGGGACATCGAGAAGTCTATTTGCAAGATTGTTTGGATGATTTTTAATTCTATCGCTGTATCTTAGGAACGAGTCCTTCATGACTTGTTTGACGGTCGGCATGTTGAGGTCATGGTGCAGGCGATCGTTGGTTACGAACCAAGGTGCGTCAACCAGTATTCTGAGGACTTTAGATTGGAATCTTTGCAGTATCTCTACGTTTGAATTAGAGGCACTTCCCCACAGTTGAATTCCGTAGGTCCATATCGGCATGAGCACGCATTTGTAAAGCAATAGTTTGTTGTCGATAGTAAGCTCCGATCTACGACCAATCAGCCAATACATTTTTCTAAGCTGGTGAGATAGAGCTTTACGCTTGTTAAATATATGCTTCCTCCAGGTGAGTCTACGGTCTAGGTATAGCCCCAAGTATCTAACTTCGTCCGACTGCGGGACCGGTATACCATTAAGCACAACTTGGGGGCATCTGTCGCGTCTAAGGCTGAATGTGACATGTATTGACTTTGTCTCGTTTGCCTTGATCCTCCAATCTTTTAACCATAGGCTAATTTCGTTCAGGCTTTTCTGTAGCCGATTTGATGCCTCCACAGGGTCAACATGCGTGGCGAGAATAGCCGTGTCATCCGCGAATGTACCAATAAGGACGTTGTCTGTGGATGGTAAGTCAGAGGTATATAACAGGTACAAAATAGGACCCATGACACTACCCTGAGGCACCCCTGCACCTATCTGTTGTAACTTTGTGGTATCCTCGCCAAACTTAACGTAAAATCTGCGTTGACTCAAGTAAGATGTTATAAATCTATAGTGGTTATTTGGAAGCGAATTCAGAATTTTATATAAAAGACCTTCGTGCCATACTTTGTCAAATGCCTGAGATATGTCCAGGAATGCCGCAGAACAGTACAGTTTTTCTTCAAAGGCGCAATTTATTTTTTCGACTAGGCGGTGGACTTGTTCTATAGTACTGTGGGCTTTACGGAATCCGAATTGGTGGTCTGGAATCAGATTTTTCTCGGTGATTTTGGGCATGATTCGATTTAGAAAAAGTATTTCTAGCACTTTAGATGGAATAGGCAGGAGGCTGATAGGGCGGTAGGACGTAACAAGTTCAGGGCTTTTACCCGGCTTTGGGGTTAGTATAATCTCAGCTGTTTTCCATTGAGGAGGTACGAAGTTTCTTCGAAGAATGCTGTTATAGACCTGAGTTAAGAATATTATTGCTTTGTCTGGCAGTTCTTTCATTACTCTGGCTGTAATAAGATCATAGCCAGGGGCTTTGTGCAATACCAGATTTCTTATTACAGATTTAATCTCTTTTGGAGTAAACTTTGCTATAGGAGGCTCGAGTTGGTGTATATAGGCTAGGTTCTCATTTACTATAGTAAGCTTTGATGAACCCTCGTCTGGGTTTGGAGAAAACACATTTCGCAGGTGATTTGCGAAAAGGTCAGCTTTATCGGTATCGCTTTTCGCCCACGTGCCGTCGTCCCTACGCAGGGGGGATTTGAAGGGTGTAGGTCGCTTTAGTCTTTTTGTAGCCTTCCATAGCGAGTAATCGGTTGCTGTTGTTGCGTCAAGGCTCTTAAGGTATTTTCCAATGCTATGATTTTTGTGAGTTTGCAATAGTTCTTTAAGTTCACTGGAAAGTTTGTTATAGATAGTTTTGTCTCCGGGAAATCTAGTTTGTTGCCATATTTTGCGAGCTCTACGTTTTTCCTTCAGCTTATCTCTTATCATTTTAGGATGTTCCAATTTAGTTGATTGGCATTTTGTTACTGGAGTAGCCAACCATGATGAATTTTGGATGCAATCGTTAAATTGTTCAACAGCCATTATTATGTCTTCATCCGATTTTAGAGAGATATGAAGGTCTAGTGATTCTTCAACGAGGACACGAAAATAGTGCCAGTCAGTTTTATCTGAATGCAGTCTGCAAGGTCTTTTTGTGTATATTGCTCTACCAGTTAGCTGAGCAATTATTGGTGAATGGTCGGATGACAACTCATAGGCACTACGACAAGATACATAAGATTTCGGGAGGCCCTTAAGAACAAAGAAATCCATTAGATCTGGCTTCTTATTTATATCAGTTGGCCAATAGGTTGGTTCACCGGTCGAGACTACCGATAGATTCATTTTTTGGATTGCTAGCAATAGTGCACGTCCTTTTGGTGTGATGAGCCTTGAACCCCAATCCGTGTGTTTGGCGTTATAATCTCCTCCAGCTATGAATCTATTGCCGAGGGAACCAAAGAACGAGGAGTACGTTTCGGTTTTTATGTTGTGTCTAGGTGGCATGTACAATGCAGATATTAAAATATGGCCATTTTGATCCTCTATGACTATATTTGTGGCTTGAATTTCTTCTGTGCAATACGGATTTGACACATGATGTTTAACAGATTGTTTTATAATTAATGCTGAACCTCCATGGGCTGTGCCATCTGGGTGATTTGTACAGTATATATCGTATTTTGGCAACTTAAAATAGCTTTTTGTTGTGAAATGCGTTTCAGATATCAGCATGATATCTATGTCATTCGTTTCTAGAAATAGTTTTACTTCTAGAGTGTGGTTTGACAGCCCGTTGGCATTCCATAGGGCAATATTTAACGAATCGAATTTTGATTAATAGCGGACGTGAGATTTATTATCAGATTTGTCAATTGGGTCATTTGTAGCATAATTTGCTTAAACATGTCAACGAGTTGGTCCAATTCAGATGGTTTTGATTCAATTGGATTATTATTTTTATTTATGTCATTTTTTAATGTATTGGCATAGGTTGTGTCTGACTGTGACTTTGGTCTAGGTGATTTTAACAGATTTTCAGGTAACATTGTTTTCCTTTGCTGTGTTTGTTTATTTCTCGATGGCGGGAATTTAATGCTTTGTAGTTCTTGATATACTTTGCAGCCCTTATAGTTCGCTGGATGGTTTCCGTCACAAAGAATACATTTGACCAAGTCTGATCTTTCTTTTCTGGCACAGTTTGCGGAGTTGTGGTTCCCAGCGCACTTTATACATTTGGGTTGGCGGTAGCAGTAGGTTTTCGTGTGACCGTATTGTTGGCAATTTGCACATTGTGGGAGGGTGCGCTTTGGTCTTGGTGGTTCAATGATAATCCTGCAGTTTAGTAGACTTTTAATATCATAAATTTCTTTATTGTTTTGATTTGGTTGAAGTTCGACTATGAACATTTCAAGCGGTTTCTTAGTTTTTGCTTGTTTTATATTCCAAATGTTTGTAACAGAGTGGTTTTTTTCTTTTAATGCTTCTTTAATATCATCCAGATCAGTAGAGGGGTGCATGTTTTTTAGAACAACTCGAAAGCTTCTTTCTTGTTTTGGTTTGTATGTAAAGAATTCTGTTCGTTTTTTTTCCAACTCTTTAATAATTATTCTGTAGGACTCAGAAGATTGTGGTTGGATCTTTACTTGTTCATTTCTTAGTACCTTCAGTTCATAGCTTCCTTTTACACATTCATTTAGCAGCTGAGTGAGGGGTCTTATGTTGCTCACTTTATCCACATATATAGGAGGTGGTTTGACCTGGTTTTTATGCAAATCATTTGAATCGTCATCAGTTTGGTCTACATTAAGCTGAGAGAAGGTATTCGAGGTAGGTATTTCTTTGCTAAGCCAGTAAGTGTTTAATTTACTTTGTTTGTGCTGCCTGGCAGGGAGTTCAGGGCTCGTTAGACATCTTTTCCTATGTTCAGGTACTTGGGTCCATCCTTCTTCATTCGCTGGTATCGTGATGTCATCTATGTCTATTTGTTCAGGAGTATTTTGACTGTTTTGTCGTACATTTGAAGAAGATGGCAGGTCACCAGTTGAAAGAGTACGCGTATTTGTAAACATGGCTTTATGAAAAACCTGTTGAGTTAGATTTTGAGTTTTATTTAATTTTAAGTTTTTATTTAAATCCATAATAGTTCCCACGAGTAGGGTCGATTTAAAAGGTCGCTTTTGGGGTGACGCCCATTCCCAAAAGAGGGCTATTTTCAACGATGGTTCGCCTGGGCCATCGAGATTGGTCGCTATAGATTGAATTCACCCATCAATCATTCGTCCTCTTGGCGCGCCCCACACCGTAGGATTGGGAGTATTTTTTATAGAGGTTAACCTTCCTCACAGTCCAAGTGGCTAAGCTCAGACCCCCGTTCCCATGACTGTGGGTTTACGGTCTGAGGCAGCCCTTTCGGGCTACACATTGGTTGTTCCTATAAGGGTATGTGACCCCTTTCTGTCCTCTTCTATCTTATCCATCAGATGATCGGCTGGATAGTTGGTTTGATTTCGAAGTTTATCTTCTCCGGCCTTGTGGTCCGCGGGAGGTATTTTATTTCCCTCCTACCCTTCGAATCAGTATACCCACAGAGGGTATATTGATTCGACGAGCGTTCCCCTATCCGCCAACTTGGGGACGCGGTCTCTAGGGAGTGAGGCTACCCCGAGACTAAACAGCCAACAAAACGAATACAGCCAATATATATAAAAAAAACAAAAGATAGCTAAGGTCATATTGGTAAAACGTCATTTAAAACTGTGTAGGGAGTCTCCACTGCGTGGCGTGTACGGATACAGGCGAGGTGTACACATGGGGAGACAATGACGAGGGGCAGCTTGGGGACGGTACTACACTAGCCGCACAGAGACCGAGGTTATTGATGGCTTTGCAGGTGAGAAATTAGTTATGTAGGGTATTTTTCACAATCTAAAGGTTATATATAGTAGTTTAGGATTCTTCTTATGGCTAATCTCTCTTTAGGACTCTTATGTAGCCAATCCTATTATTTAGGTTACGTTGTGGGCAGAGTCAACAAAACTCCAACTTGCGAAATATATTTTATTACGCTATATTAGGAGTGCACAACAATTATAATAACAAGACACGAGTGTTTATCAAAAGGCAACGTTGAGACTGGGATGAGAGTGACTCTATGGCGACGACTGCTCTATAGCGATTGTGTGTGACGACTCCAAGCGGCGCATACGCTATGAGTCCCTACAGTAGTATTCACAAGAGATTATAGAAGTATTTCGTTATGATAAAAAAAATAAAGAATTGTTAAGCACGTCATGCTTATGTTTGGCGGTTTTAAATGAACCGACAGTTCTGTGCACGGATTGATGTAGAAGGCTCAAATTGTTATATTCTTAATGGTAGAAAATCTTAATTTTTTTGACCCTATCTAACAGTCATTCGACATTCAATCATGTCTCATACAAATTAAACATTGTTGCTATGTAATTTTGTTCTAAATAAATTTATTACGATAAAGTGATTTTTAACCGACTTATTTTGTAGAACAAAATGGACCTTTTTATTTGTTTTATAGGGTAAACGTGTAACGAAAGTTGCATGTGGCAGCGCTCACACAGTCGCATTATGTGTGGAAGCTCCGCGAGCTCCGAGACTACCGCCCTCTCCGCCGTTGGAATGCCATCTACTGCGGGATCTAACACCAATACTAATATGCAATAGACTGGTAACACTACCTTAATATTTCTTCATACAGAACAACTGTCTCAAGTCTGCGGTGAATCTGCAGCCAAGTTATTGATTTGTTCCAACTGTAGCATTCAAGTCAAACTTAAACACATTTACTCATTTCAATTAGGCCCTATTTGAAATTGAATTTACCACCGGTTCGAAATACACTTAAACTGAGAAGAGTCCAGTATTTTTTTTCGAAGCAAGTCTCCTTTCTCAATCTCTAAACACAAAAAAAAAGACTTGCTGAGTTTCTTGCCGGAGTCTTCTCAGTTCAAGTTGTATTTGGAACCGGTTTAGAGTCATTTGTTAACGTTCATAAGAGCCTTATCAGGGCCTAAATTGTATAAATAATTTTTGATTTTTCTTATGTCGAACATTATCGGAATAAATTTCGTTTACTTATGAAAAATAAGACTGACAACTTCATGTTCATCAAGCCTCAAAAAAACCTTTATTCTTTTCAGGTTTTATTACATCAATTCTCAGAACTGGTATGTCCCAATTTACCGCTTTTGATACTCGAAGGACCGTTTGATCAATTGAGAACATTGCTGTTCTACAGCGTCAAGGAAGCGGCATTTAGAAAGGTAACATGATATTTCAGTGTGTATATGTTAAGTTTTTTAGATGTTCTATCGTGGTTTCCGTGATTTTAGATTCGCTCCAGTAATAAAATGTATTTACCCAAATTGATATCTTTAAATAAGTTAATATAACAGGTGGTTAGTTTATTATGGCATATTATCGAAACCTATGTAATGTTAGGTTTTCATGCTGCATAACAATGATGCCAACTCTAAAACTTCATACTAATAATAACTGAACCATCAACCTTATTCGGTCAAAATGTATGAAAGCTTAGACGTATAAAGAAATCAAGACGGAGTGTCAAGCCAAAATGAAGTGAAGCTGAAAATGTCCTCTGTATGCGTAACTGAGCCTTATTGTCACTGTCAACGTCTCAATGTCGAATGACAACCGATCGGTTTCCTATGGTGTATATGTGTGTGTGTGAGGCCATGTATTTACAAGAACACCGCGCCCGCTGCCTTTTGGTGCTTCACTCGTTTATAGGGCGACACTACGTCCTGATTTTTATACATCCATGTATGAAAGAAATTGTTTTTTCGCGTTCAGTGTCTGTCACTCAGTAAAAGTTGTTTAGCGTGATGAACCTAAATTAGATGTCGAAAAAATCCCATTTAAAGTAACCTTTTATATCATCTTACGTTTTCTGCGACTTGATAATCAGGCAATAATGGCAACAATGGTCCGCGAGCGTCAGCACGGCCCCGTGGTGGAGTTGTCTCGTGTGGCGGCGCGCAGGGCCCGGCGCGGCGGGGCCGGGCTGGCGGGGCCCGCCGGCATGCGCTCCGTGTTCGGGCAGATGGTGGCGCGGCTGCCGGCGCTCACGCAGGACGCGCTCGCTCTGCCGCACCGCGTCTGGAAGGTCAAGTTTGTGGGTGAGTCGCTACTCTAGTGTACTCTACTTACTCATGTCGGTACTCACGGCCCCGTGGTGGAGTTGTCTCGTGTGGCGGCGCGCAGGGCCCGGCGCGGCGGGGCCGGGCTGGCGGGGCCCGCCGGCATGCGCTCCGTGTTCGGGCAGATGGTGGCGCGGCTGCCGGCGCTCACGCAGGACGCGCTCGCTCTGCCGCACCGCGTCTGGAAGGTCAAGTTTGTGGGTGAGTCGCTACTCTAGTGTACTCTACTTACTCATGTCGGTACTCACGGCCCCGTGGTGGAGTTGTCTCGTGTGGCGGCGCGCAGGGCCCGGCGCGGCGGGGCCGGGCTGGCGGGGCCCGCCGGCATGCGCTCCGTGTTCGGGCAGATGGTGGCGCGGCTGCCGGCGCTCACGCAGGACGCGCTCGCTCTGCCGCACCGCGTCTGGAAGGTCAAGTTTGTGGGTGAGTCGCTGCTCTAGTGTACTCTACTTACTCATGTCGGTACTCACGGCCCCGTGGTGCGACGCGCACAGCCGCCGCGGCGAGACAGGGCTGGCGGGCGTCGAAGTTTTAGGGTGAGTTAACTAGTTAGTTTGTGGGTGATTTAGCTATTTTGTGGGTGAGTTAGCTAGTTTATGGGTGAGTGGCAGTGTGAGGGACCAGTGGTGTAGTTCCAAATTTTTTTGTAATTATTTTGTAGGGTCAGCAACGTGGGAGAAATACCTCTGGTGTTGCAAGCGTATTTAGGCTGCGGTAACCGCTTATCGCTAGATGTTCTTGATTGCCTTGCCACGTCAGTGGTATAAAAAAGGAGTTACCTGCTGACCTAAATGAGAAATTACGTATATGCTCTGGCCCCAGGACCTTCCGAAGATAGTCACTGCATGGTGCCTTTTAAAAGGTGCCAGGAGTAGTGTGCCGTTTCCTAAACCAGAAGGCGAGAAGTAAAATAAATCTCAGTAGTTGGAAGGGCACATCCCTTCGAACTACTATCCTAGTAGTACATAGTACATTTTTCCATCGCGTTAGATATATTGCTGCCCAAATGCATAATAAATATTTTCCCCAGGTGAAAGCGTCGACGACTGCGGCGGTGGCTACAGCGAGAGTATAGCGGAGATGTGCGAGGAGCTACAGAACGGTTCATTGCCGTTGCTAATGGCAACGCCCAACGGACGCGGCGACGCGGGCGCATCGAGAGACGCGTTCCTGTTGAATCCTATTGCAAACACGGCACTGCATTTGAATTGTTTCCGCTTTTTGGGTAAGCACTAAACAAACTCTCGTAAAACAAAGTATCATTAAAATTGTCGACGATTTCGAGCCCATAACAAGTTTACAGCCCTCTGTGTGTAGTAGGCGGTAGTTGAACAGTGTTATGTGGCGCTGTCACTGCCAAGAAGGGTATGACGAGAGAGTGGGCGACGCGCGAGTACCCCTGGTGTTACAAGAGTTTATAGGCTAAGTAACCGCCTACCATAAGGCGGGCCACATGCTAGTTTACCTTAGTGTTGTAAAAAAAAAACAATTATCTTCTTACCAGAATAGTTGTTATTCATTTCCGGCAGCTTTTTCTTAAATAATGATGTTTACCACAGGTGTACTAATGGGCATAGCAATCCGCACGGGTTCTCCCCTCTCGCTGTCTCTCGCGGAAGGCGTGTGGCGGCAGCTGGCGGGCCAGCCGCTCCGGCCGCAGGACTTGGCCGAAGTGGACAAGGACTTCCTACCCGCCTTGCTGTGTATACGTGACATGACGCCTACTAACAAAGTACATTTTATTATTATTAGTATTTCTTTCAAATTCATAAGAGAAGGCAACTAGAAGCTTTTCTGCTCTTCCGAGTTTAATTTCAATATTTCAAAAGAAACATGTTTTTGATCAAATATGTTAGGCACATGAAAGTGACGGCACGTTGAGTTCTGAAATTGAAGCCCAATTTCGTTGTAGATTGAATGTTCAATATATATATTTTTCTGGTATGTTCAAATAAAGATAACATTCGCCCAGACTTGTGCACGGGTTATTGCTCTAATTTACTTACACTAATAAATATGTCCCACGTTCAGGGACCCAATTCTCGCGTCCTTTGAAATAACCGTCGTATCAAACTTACGATTTGAGTCCTATTCGAGTGTAAATTACGAGGGCCGGAGTCAATTCGAACGGTTCCGACCAAATAAAGTTCGAGTTGACTGATTTCCTTTTAAATAGATAAGCTGGCCTCGACATTGCCAGCATAACGTAAACTGATTCACACTCGATAAAAATTCGAAATCTTACTTTTTAGATCGATCGATCAATTTCGATTGGGTGAGAATTGGCTCCCTGCGCTGGTTTTCAGCTTGGACCAATTTAAAAGGGAAGTCCTATGTGTGTGTCAGTCATTTCTTATTTGTGTTGTTGATAGGAACTGCAAAACCTCGAGCTTCCATTCTCCATACCGTCGGCAGCCGGTCACGAGGTACCGTTATCCACTCGACATAAAAGGGTTACGCCTGATAATAAGGACGAATACGTGCAACTAGCTTTACATTATAGGTAAGTGGAGAGTACAATAGCTATTATTGAATTAAATATAAAAAAATTAGACATTTTTATACAGAGGTCTTATACTTGAGAGGGTTTATAGATGAGCCAAGAAATTTGTCGTAAACGTAAAATATCTATTTCTATCCGTTTTTTTTTTGTGTTTAATTATTTGTTTTTGACCACAATCTCTCAAGTGGTGATGTTGCGAAAGGAGGAAGGAAGAGGTTGAAGAACAATATAACACCTAGCCGAGCTTTTTTCTCAGTAGCCAAACTATAATAACGAGTCCACGCAAACGTACCGTCCGCTTCGGTTAGTTTTATCAACATCTCATATACATCACTACCATTAAGACACGACACCCCACATCACTTGGTTTAAAGAATCTTATGCAATACTTACCACTCTAAAACCATCATCAAACTTAAAATAAACTGTAACCCGTCACAATAAGGTCGTAATTCCCCCGCAGGCTGCACGAGTTCGACGAGCAAGTCCGCGCGGTGCGAGACGGCATGTCCCGCGTGGTCCCCGCGCCGCTGCTCGCGTTGTTCACGGCGGCCGAGATCGAGACGCTCGTGTGTGGCTCGCCTGATATACCCGTGCACACGTTACGAGCTTCGGCTACTTATAAAGGTACCAGTTTGTTACTGTTTCTGATGATTTGTACACTATACAGGCTGTCCCGAGAAGTAATAGTAAGTTTGCTATTTATATATCCTGGGACATTTCATTTATTTGCTTATTAAATATTTATTCAGTCTACTTTGTAATTTTGCCGCGGCGCCGAGGCACGCAATTGTTTTCAGTGCGATTAGAATGTAAATATTATGTAATGAATCTAAGCTTGTTTTGAAAAGAATAATTGCTGAGTTTATTGCCGGCTCTTCTCAGCAAATGCAACCTTCCGAACCGGTATTAGAGTATTAGAGTCAGACTTTTCATGAGTGCCTGCTAATGTCTATTTGAATAAATGATTTTGAATTTAATGAGGTCGCCAGAGCTCATAGGGGTGGGGGGAAGGGTCGGTACCGCGTGAGTGATGCTTTGTGTGTTGCAAGCGTCCATATGGCTACGGCATCCGCTTACCATCAGGCGGGTCTTACTCTTGTCTACCGACTTAGTCGCATAAAAAAAAGTTGTGTCAATTGGAAGTCCAGAGTTGCAGCCTCCCGAATCACCCCCAAGTTTTTTAACCAAACTTTATCTATATCATTTTTTTATCATAGTGACTCAAATAGTTGAGATACATGTGTGATCTATTTTTCTCAATCAGAATAATCCTAGAAGTAGTAGCCTGTATATTACTACTGTCCTGATAAAGGACTTATGAAAATTACAGTTGAGTCTACCTCCGGTTCGGAATACACTTGAACTGACTCCGGCAAGAGACTAAGCAAGGCATTTTTCGTGGTTTTAGACATTTACTTCTATCCTTATCTCGTAGTATCTGCCTTTCGGAGTTAGTCGTTTACCAAAGACCATAATGATAATGACAAGTGAAACACACATATTAATAGTCAGACCAAGTGTCTCAAGAATTAGAGCCATAAAATAGATACATGAGATTGTCCAATAAATTCTTGTACCTAAGTTTTTCCCGGTTCTTGTGCCGATACCTATAATTTACGGACCGTTATGGGATAAAATGAAGACTCTTATATCTTTACTAATAATGAAGCAAATACCTCTAAGCTTTGCATAGCAGACCCTCCCATATGAAAGTAGCTATCACAGGTTAAATTAGCTCATGAAAATATCTATATGCCCAGTTTGGCAATAAAAAAATCTACCATTGGTAAGCAAAACGATTCGTTTTTGTTTATAGAAACCGGGCATTAGTTGAAAGCAGTCCCGAACCGGCGGTGACTTCAGTAGCATTGACCTTCATAAGTTCCTAAGGCCTAAACCGAATATATGGTTAGGTGGTCGATCTTTTAGATATGGGTAAGAAAGGAGTGAATACTATGTAGTATGACGGATAGAAGAGACGAATGGAAGAAGCGTACATATTGCGCCGACCCCAATTGATTGTGAACAGGGCAGGCAGATGATGATGGTCGATCTTTTAGAAATCACGTTTGAAATGTTTCCCTCAGGCGTAGAACCCAACGCCCCCCTAGTGGTGTGGTTCTGGGAGGTGATGGAGGAACTATCGGGCAGCGAGCGAGCGTTGTTCCTCCGCTTCGTGTGGGGACGCACGAGGTTGCCGCGCCCGCCGCAGGACCCCAGGCAGAGGGACTTTGTGTTGCAGGTATGTGTAGCCTCACTTTCCTACTAGTTCTAGGAAAAATCGAGCAGTTAGCCATTGGTATCGATTCTGTTGTAAAACGCACTAAACTAATTTTAGTCACATCACATCTCTGTCTTACGAACATTATCGAAAAAGGATGGAACATATTTAAAGCTGTCAAATTAGTCTTTGCCGTCTTCATTCGCGGGTAATTACGTAACTACGATAGATGGCGACTAAATTTATATTGAAAACAAACATTAGACTAATTTGACAGGACAAAATTTATTACATCCTTTTCTTATGTTCTTTGTTAGAAAGAGACACAGTGAGACTAATATTAGTTTAGTTGTAAACAACAGAATCAGCACCATTATCCAATAATTATTTGGCTATGTCATTACTACCCCGTGCGCAATAAGTTGAAACCTGGCGCGGTGATATTACAATTGCGTGCTTGTATACTACACATCATGAAAAATGGCTCCCGTATTGTATGTAGGTGTAACGGGATTATTGCTTCATGCTATAACTACAATATACGGGGCAGGGGAAGCAGCCAAGGGAGTTGCATTCCACTCCGCTTTAGTACTTGTCATTAGGTTATCCGTTCTAGGCTTGGAGTGCTTGTCACTACCGGCCATATCATCACTTGTCACGGTTAGATATTAGTCAAGCCTATTTCATCTCGACCTCAAATTTTCTTTACTTTTACGTTTATTATTATTATTGTTTTCTCCTTTGTCTATAATGTTTGTACCTATTTCTTTGTGTAATGCCATGAATAAAGTTATTTTCTTTCTTTCTTTCAAATTAATCTAAAATGAAGTTATCCATAAAATTACCAGTTAATAATAAACATGTTTAAAAATCACAGGTCCTTGACAAGTACCAGCCACCGGATCACTTCCTCCCGGAGAGTTATACTTGCTTCTTCCTACTCAAGATGCCAAGATATACGTGCAAATCGGTTTTGCGAGAGAAACTCAGGTGAGTAAATTACTGTCTTTATACTGGCCGCTAATATCAACTAGTTCCAAATTTAAACTTCCCATTCAATTAATACTGGCCACTAATGTACACTAAATGCTTGTTTGCCACATTAGTGGTATAAAAAAATATATCAACTACATAGTTCCAAACTTCCCATTAAATTATTAAATTACAGTATTTATTTAATATCCCTGCCTAACGGCCGCACTCGGAGACATCAATTAAGAAATGATTGATTATCTCAAGATCCGTCCCTGTCTATAGCTATTCAATAAACAAAGAAGGAGATACGGTAATTTTTAATCAAATCAAATTGTCATTCCAAATACAAACTTTCCAATCAGGTAATGTGTTGTGTGTGTTGTCTACTGGAATTTAAACTGGCTGCTTAAATTAATTCACTAATAGTTATTTCTAAATTCAAACATATCAGGTACGCAATACACTTCTGCAAGAGCATAGACACGGACGAGTACGCGCGGGTAGCGCTAAGTGCAGCTGAACGTGTGTCTTCTGAAGAGTCTGACTCAGATGGCGAACCTCAAGCGCCGCAAAATAATTCATCATCGGCAGCTTTATACTCCTTCACACGAGCACCCACGTGGTTGTGAAACTGATTCTTTTAGTATGCCTTCGTTGGCCTCATTGTCAAATTCTTAACGTCACTTGGAAAGATACGGATTTCTTTCATATAAGTCGTTTATTTTTGCTTTGCCTGATATTGACACAGCATTATACCTAGTCCAGCAATTAAAAGTTCAATTAATGACACCGTATTAAGGTAAAGTTAGCAAATTAAAATATACGCGATGTGAATTTAATTAAGTAGTGTCTTTCAAACGTTGATAGATGTTTAAGGATGTTCATGCAATTTAAATCGATGACATGAGAAAAGAAGAAATTCATTTAAAAAAAAGTTTACAACCTGTATAGTGTAATCACACGATCTAGGGTTGGCGCAATATTAAAATAAATTATTCTTACTGCATTAAAAGTTAAACCATTATCCCTTAACGAAAAGATAGTTACTATGTCGTAAGTTACCATAGTAAGTCGTTTTAAAATAATTACAAGTATGACGAATATTTTTTTATCGTGTTGAATATTCGGAACATCGCAAATTTAAATAAACGATGTAAATTAACATAGAATCGATATTTAAAATCAATGCTTACATAAATAAGGATTTGCCAACGTTCAGCTCTATATTATAATCGGGTGAAGCGATATCTTATGTCAGGCAAATTGTCTGGCACCAAAATATTTTTTGAATACTCTCTTTATAATCACGTACTCAACTCAATGATATTTATTCGTAGTGTGATCACTGTTTGTACTCGATATTCACTGATCATTAAGTTTATAGGCTTTAGGACTTCCTTATATTGTGTAACATGCAATATTAGTTAATGTTTTGTAGTGCAGGCGACGCATTCCATCCATAGTTTAGTGACCGAACGCAACGCTTTGCTCTTATATCTTCACCATATTGCTAGGTGTGATGTATGTACTGAATGTTTTTCGACGAATTTAATATACTATACAACGACATGGCAACTGCCACATTCCATTGATGTCGTGATGTTTCGTAACATTTGTTAAAAGTTCAATCTAAATGCATAAGTACTAATTTAGGTAAAAAACAATGTAAAAATGAAGCAAAGATTTTTTTATTGCAAAATATGCCTCAATTGTTCCTTTACTAACATTTAATTATTTATATCTTTATATATCACTGAGGTCGGAAACGTAATATTATTAAAAAAAAACATTTATACATAGGAAAGCATATGCTTCAATATATAAATTTTTTAACACAACTTATTTAATAAGCTGAGATCATGTAACTGTGATGAACTATATGAAAGTGCATTTCACTGAACCAACTCTGTTAAAGCTAGTCATTGATATGATGTTATGTGTACAGTATTACGATTTAAGTTGCGCTCTTCGGTTATCTTCGTATTGCAAAACGAAAATATAGTTGCTAGCGAGAGCGAGCGTGACAGACAGAGTATGCCGAAGCGCCCAACTACACTTAGTAGTATGTGATAAAAGCTCGATATGTCACTGTTAAATCGTGCAGTTACATTGGAATTTACCATAACATTTTTACATGCCAAAATAAACTCATTAAGTGTAATAAGAACTAAATTATATTGCTAAGGTTCGGATAAAGTCATGTGAGTGTTATGTATATTGTCAGTCCATGTAACTCCGATAAACATAATATATAGAGATATACTATACTATAATATTATAATTAACATATTATATTCACATTTTTTTCACTCAGTAGCTGCTTTTGCTAGTATTACTAGTTCATAGCATTTGGTGCTAGTGCTTGATGATTAGTATTAAATTTTGTACTGAATAAAAAGAAACATGCACAAAAATAAGTATTTAACACATTGCAATTTAAAATATATTTATTCCTGTTGCAAAACAGTTAAAATCGAATATAATTAATATTATTTCAATGATCTCTTAAAATCCTTTTTCTTAAAATGTTTAATTTGGTAAGAATACCCAAAAATAAGGAGTATAAATAAGTTTTATATCTATAATGGATACTGTGTAAAACCGAGATATATTAGCTTTCCAATTGTTCTTATAACACCAAAGAATAATTAGATAAGAGAGACTATCTTTGGTCAATATTAAGATCTGATAATATTAATCTATGTATGTATGAGGTGTCCAGTGCAGGATTATTTATTTTGTCTTCATTCAAATTAGCAGTTGACTACAAAGTAAACTACACCACTGATCAAATTTATTTTGCCACTTTAGACAGTATTGCATTTTAGGAATTATTGTGTGTAATGTTTTTTGGTATATGTTACCTAGTAGTTGACTGTATTATGAATATAATTTATTATGCCAATTTCTGTATTTTATTTCATTCAAAAACCTATAGTTTGATTTATAGTAAAAAATTTGGAATTGATGGTTTTCTAATGAATTCTCATCCCAGTAGATTTGAATTTATATTGTAGCAATATATGGTGCTTATCTTAAATCTGACCCATAATTGACATAATTCATTATTTTTCAAGTGTTTAAAGAAGAATGGGTAAAAACGTCCCCAGACTGTAGCAAGATGAGCTATAGTGGTGATTGTAGGTCTCGTTGAGCACATTATTTTATTCTATGACAGCAAGTCAGAATTCCATGGGAGAAAAAAGATATTCACATTTGAAGTTACAAAAATGTTCCTTTGGTAATGATTGTTTTTTGTAATTATTAGCTATGCCCTGCGGCACAGAATACTGAATACCAGTGATTCCAATCGAGTTTTTAAGACAAAAAGAACTGTATGTCAATTTCCAGGATCCATGCTATCTTTCTGCTAATATTTATCGATATCGGTCCAGTAACATAGTTGTGAAAACATAAAAATACGGATAGATCTACTGTCGCATTTATCATATTAAAGTACTAGCTGTGCCTCGTGGCTTCACCTGTGTTCCTGAGAAAATAGTATTGCTTGTCCATCTGTACGCTCTATGCTGCCGCGTGTGGTAATTTTAATTACTATCAACCTAGTCCAGTAATTTAGCTGGAAAACGTAACATAAGACATACTAACCCGAAGAAACCCCCTATAGTGTGGCCCTACAATTCCAGAACACTTCCTTAAACATCAGTCAAAGCATCGGGATCCCTGGCGTCGATATTTCTAGCGACACGTGCTGTTTCGTGTATAGTCACTTAGACGATAAAAAAAGCTCGGAGTGCTCAATAGAGCGAGGCAGTACTTATAACAACTTTATAAGTCGCAAGTCCGGGCTCAAATGGAGTACTGCTGTCATCTATAGGCGGCGGTACCTGGATACCAGCTTGGGCCTTTGGACTCGGTTCAGTGACGTGCCATTAGAATTGTCGACGATCCCCAGCTCACAAGTGGTTTAGACCCAGATAGACTGAGCCACCATCGCAACTCTCGCCATCGACGGGGATCCAACCTCACACATTGGAACCGAAATGGTTTCGTACTCTGCGGTTTCAAAGGAGCTCACTACCGGAGGTTTTCCCAAGGGAAAACAGCATGGGATTCTTCAAAAAGGGTGTGAACAGATTTTTGCAGGGTCAGCAACGCGCGAGTGGTACCCTTGGTGTTACAAGTGTCTTTAAAGGCTATGGTAACCGCTTACCACCAGGCGGGCCGGGTATACTTGTTTGTTGCCTTAGTGGTATACAAAAAAAACTATCTTTCGCATTAATAACGTTAAAGTACTGTTTACCTCGCGATTTCAAATGTGTTCCCGGTATACAAAGTAAATCCGTACCTATTTTATGGACATCTTCGGTTATCATTAACTATTTGGAACATAATACAGTGTTTATAGTCATGTTCAAGTTTTCTTTTTTATTGTGTTTTGCTATTTACCATTATCCAGTCAGTCTATGGGGCTATCAGTCTGCCTATGAGGCTGATTCATTGATTACACATAAATAACGACAATGAAACATAATGTCATATAGTAGGTAGATACCTAATATGCGAGTGTAATTGTTTGCTGTGTCAAAAAAAAAGATCTTTACCTTATCCTAGTAATAGTAATGTAAGTAAAAAATGCTTAAGTTTTTCGATGTTTGTTATTAAATGACGCCGAAATGGCTTATCAGATGTGAGTGGAACTTAGCACAAAGATAGATTAAACTCTGGATAAGCATATATAATACTTTTAAATTAGAGAAGTTATACAAATACTGCGGGACGATATCAAAGTTACTCAGTATTTTGTTTGCTTTAACCGTGAATATCTTTTTTTTCCCATGGAATCCAGACTTGGTGTCATACAATAAAATGATGCCCTCGATGTGGCCAACAAACTCCACCATAGCTTATAGTGCTACATTCTGGGGACGCGTTTCATACAAATGGACCCTTTGTTCTTTAACCATTCATTTAATAAATAAAATAAAAAATACTGAATTACATGATGTTTATATTTTCTAAATAACTTAAAACATTGCCCTTACTGAAATTATAGGAGACTATATAAACCATTAAAAAAAATATCACATTTGGACTCATGATTACTTTGCCTTTGATTTAGGTTTCAGTGTGAAGTATAGGATCAAACCACCCATGACTGCATATGTTGCCTTGGCCACCTGAAAGAAACAAACAATAAAATGTATGTATCTGTGAATTAAATTATTAAGTAGGTGTTTACTAATCAAGTTTTGATTGTTATTTAATTTTTTTTTCATTTAACTTTATTATCCAATTAAAATAGAGATGAAAATTGATAATTATTAAATTAACATCATTAACAGTAAATACTCAAGGTGCTGGTTATGTTGTTAACAACTAAACTAATTTAGTCTTACTGTGTCTCTTTCTAACAAAGTACATAAGAAAAAGATGTAAGAAATTTAGTCCTACCAAATTAGTTGAATGCTTGTTTTCAATATAAATTTTGTTGCCATCTATCATGGTTATGTCTAAATACCTGCAAATTAAGACGGCAAATACTAATTTGACAGCTTTATATATGTCCTATCCTTTTTCAATAATGTTTGTAAGATAGAGATGTGATGTGACTAAAATTAGTTTAGTGTGATTTACAACTGAATCGGCACCATGTCAATGAAATATTAATAATTTAACAATATGTTAAATTCAATGAGAATAATTCTCAAATATTTAGGACAATAATATAAACAAATTTGGGTCAGAGTAGCCTTAACGGCGTAGAAGTAGGTAGTTATAGTGTCAAATAGGCATCTACCAAGTAGTTTGATAACCTATAAAAAATACTTGTGCTAAAGGTGCGTTCGAATTGGGGTATGGTAGCAAAAATAACAGTCCAAAATGCCAAAAACGATCACAACTGGCGTTCGATTTGGAAAGTTGTGGGCGAAATTGGCGTTTTGAACAGTTTTCGTTCACCGTTCGTTTTGCTTGGAAACAGTTAAAAACGACATCGTGAACTGCAAATTTTGACCCACCTCCGAGGCAGGGTCGTTTGTGATCATATTTTGACATCTTTGAATCTGACAGATAAGTTTCGGAAAATTCATACGGGAAGCGAAAATTCTAATTTTTATTATAAATTTTTATAGAAATACTAACAGGTATTTGTTAGATTAACTTTGTTTATTGATTAACTGAAGGATAAAGGTAGTTTGAGACAAGTGACAAGCAGGCGATGAGCATGGAAATGTCATTTTTGTATCTAATCGTTCGATTTGGGACATATCGTTTGTGGCAAAAGTTGCAAAATTGTTGAAATTTTCCAATTTGAACGCAAATACAAAAATGCCCATTTTGAAACTGTTAAAAACGACATCGCTCCAATTCGAACGCACTATAAGTACCTAGTATTTTATGTAACAAAGATCACGCTGATTTAACTCACGTTAGCTCTGCCTCTGTTGGTCTGGCCGTTGAAGTATTTGGACAGTCCCTTGAGCTGGGATTCGTCTACAGAGTCTCCGGCCATCCTTAAATTTTAAAAGAAAAGCACTTGTAAATACCATAGTACAACGCAATTTTGTATAATCTATGTTACGACACGATAGAAACCTTATGAAGCTGAATTCAATTTCTATTGAACGTTCACATAATTGGAAAAAACATTATAGAAATTACCTGGAAAATTATTTTTGCCTTACGTAATAAAATACGAAAGAGTTCCGTTCCACAATAATCGCAAAGGCACGGCCGAGTTTATCTGTCATCGGTCCGCTAGGCAGCGTTGCCAACTCTACGTCTTTTTACGTAGATCTACGTATTTTAGGCCTTTCCTGCAAAGCTACGAACTTCAGTCCCAAAATCTACGTATTTTTATAAAGTTTTACAAAGCAAAATAACGTAATTCATTAGGCTGAATGATCATAATTTTCAGTATTTTCATATTATTTCAGTATTGGCATATTGTGGAATTTACTCTTTTTGTTCATATGAAAAGAAATGTACATTCAGTAAAATAGTCAGTTTTACGGTTTTTAGAGGAACGTTCAAATGGCTCATATTATACAAAAAAATATTCATAACATAATGTGCTAAATGAACGACTACAGTCACTAATCACTGAAATATTTGGCCATATTGTACTACGAAAGTAAAAAACAAAAACAACTTAAAAAAAAAAACTTTATATGGGACCATTTCGGAATAAACCCCTTTCAAACAAAAAAAGAATTTTGAAAATCCGTCCATACATAAAAAAAAATATGAACTTTCGAATTGAGAACCTCCTCCTTTATTTGAAGTCGGTTAAAAATAAACCGCGAACCTGCACAGGAACACATTCAGCTATTTACTAGATATATATATAAATTTAATTTGCCTGATGAATGAATAATTTAAATAAATTGTACAGCAAAACATTCGTTTTATTCAGTTTCACGTACCCTACCTCTTCATTTCATAAAAAAAAAAAATTACGAACTGGCCTACGCCTTTTTTAAATCCGAGTTGGCAACACTGCCGCTAGGAGTAAGGCTGCATTCCGAATTAAAGCTATAATCGCTGTAATCGATTTGAGCGGAATAATGACAGATAAAGATGTCCCGTGAAACGTCATAGATGACGTCATGTTTTTTTTTTTTTATACAACTTTGTCGGTTAACAAGCTTACGGCCCACCTGATGGTAAGCGGTTTCCGTAGCCATATGGACGCTTGCAACACAAGAAGCATCGCTCACGCGTTACCGACCTTTCCCCCCTCAACTATGAGCTCTGGCGACCTTACTCACGCGTAGGAACACATCTTTACAGAACATAAAGTTATTTGGCTGCCGTATTCTGTAAGGTGGAGGTACTTCCCCAGTCGAGCTGCTCTTTGAGCGAATCATCGGACGACGTCCGACGATCGCACCACATGTTCCTCATGAAAGCATTTTTGTCTAAGCTGAAACGGAGACGCTTCGCTCGCTCGGTCAACAAATATCTTACATACCAAACATGATATAGGTACCTACACCTAGCCTACATCTCATCAATTTTCTACTCTTTTATGTTATACCTACTTACACAACATTAACTGCTGTTAGTTTTATGTAAATACTAGGCATTACTAGGTATGTATTTATGTAACAGTAGGTATGTACTCACCAAAGCACTCAATAATATTGTATTACTTCTTTTTGGTTTTGAAAAATTTATAATAAACGTAATATATTGCCATAAGAGACATAGTAACCTTTGTCGTCTGCAAATAAAACATATTTAAGAAGATTTTACCTACTTAATTTATGTAACTTAAAGTCGGTGTGTCTAGTTAAAAAAGAAGAGACACCCTCTTGTCAAAAAGGGCCTCTTAGATCGCGACAACTTTAGTAACTTTAATAGGTATAACTTTAGTAGGTAGGTAAAGATAAAGATAAAGATATAACATGCGACCGGGACTCAAGTCTGAAGTTATTCTCTAGGTGGAAAGCGCTCGATTTACTTATTAAACTAACGTAGGTAACGCTATGATGGCCGTTTTGACCTGAGAGTGTCTCTTCTTGTCGCACTAAGTATGTTTTAATGCTTTATCCTTTTCTTCTCTTCTTGTTTCGCTACCTATGTGTTTCATTTGTTTTTTGATTTATTTAATTCATTTCATTTCAGTTACAACCTGTCCCTGTGTTAATCTATGAATGTCTGTAACTTGTTATGTACCTACCCTGTCTTAAATAAATAAATTTGGCTCAGATTTAAACTAATAGGTGGCCTAACTAAGATGACCGTTTTGATAGCCCATAAACTATCAAAACGGCCATCTTAGCTTGCCGCTAGTTTAACGCAACGCAAAGTGAGCCAAAATTGACAAAAGTACTTACTTTTGTCAATTTTGACTCACTTTGCGTTATATTTATTTAATCCCAGTGGACTTCCACTGGGATATATAAAATAATAATAAATTTATAATATAATAACTTAATATATAAAAAAAAAAACTTTCTCCTTACATACTAGAATAACAATTTACACAATAACCATGACATTTTTGTAAGAGAAACTGGTATCCAAGCTAAGCCGGAGCCTGTGTTAAGGATAACCAGCCTCTTCCACCACGGACTATTTTGAGTTATGCGGAACAGATGCATGCAGAATATAGGTAGGTATGTAAACATGATTAAGAGAAAGATGTAACATTACAATCTAAGTAAAATATTAAATGGTTATGTGATCAGTGTTGAGAAGTGTGTGGGGGGTGTCTGTACAAACAGGGGTGCGTGTGCGTGTAGGGGCGTGTTTGTATGTATGTTGTTGGGTTTGTGTGTGTGTGTGTGTTGGGGTGAGTTTGTGTGACTGATTGCCCTACGGATAAGTGCGAGAGTGTAATTTTAGTGTGTGTGAGTGTAGTTTTCGTAATTGTAGCGTATGTGTGTGATAGCCCTACGGTCACGAGTGGTCACGAGAATAAATGCCTTGGGATCGAGAGCCCCGGATTTTTTTGCCGCGGAGATGCGCAATCAGGTGTGTATAATTAGTGTGTAGTCTAGTCACAGGTTATGAGTTTCAGCCAGCCTTATACCTACTACAAAGGTTTCAGGAAAATGTCTCATTGAACAACTTTAAGAACGGATTCAGTCGCCGTATAATCAAGTTGAAGCAGCCAATTATAAACTGCCTTTTTACATTCATGATGTGTTTTTTTATGTAAGTCCAGCTGCCTATTTATTTTGTTTTACACAAAGCCGCCCAAAAAACAGAAAAATCTGTGTGAGAACGATGTTTTTGGATGTAAATCCAATGGATTGAATGGATTGCAATTCGAGTTGGAGTTAAACTATTGCACCCCTGCATACAGCTCCTCTACTGGGATAGGTAGGTAGGACTTAGTCTAAGTTCAGCCAGACAGAAGCTGGTATGATACCAAAGCACGATGGTAGAGTAGAACCTGGCTGACGGGCTACTGCACCAACCGCTGTTATGGCAGTTGCAATCGAGATCTAGTTCCTTGCAAGCTTTGTGTCATTACCACCTTCAGCCACATCATCGCATGCTTCAGATTGAATAGGTAGGTTATATTCAAACTTACATTGGCACGGCCTCGAGTTGTTTGGCTGTTAAAATATCGGCTAATCCCTTTGAGTTTTGGGTCATCGTCAACCCCGTGGCCGGCCATTTTATTTTATTTACTATGTAGGTACCTAACGTTATTTTCTTTGCCTACGCCTAATTTGTTTGATGTTTTTCCAAAATATACGATATAGCTGACTAGACGTGTCAAAGTTTGCCAAAAAAATAATACCGTGACTGCAAGGAGAATGGTTTACTTAGGTACGTTTTTTCTTTTAAATTAAATGGGCTTGCGTTTGGCCACTGACCCACCCGCCCATAAGGGACGATGACGAAGCCTAAGATGAAACACGCTTACCCAGAAGAAACCTATTCACTCTGGCCTTGAAAGTTCCTAGATTGTAAGCGCCAGGAAACATAGACGCCGGAAGCAAGTTCCACTCCCGTGCTGTCCGCATTATAAATGTGTATGCAAAACGCTGTGTCCGTATTTTCGGTATGTCAACAACGTACGGGTGAAAATTTTCCCGGCGTCTGGTGGTTCGGTGTAAAAATGGGGACGGTGGAATTAGGTTGAACAATTCCTGCGCATACTCTCCAAAATATATCCTATCATACGTTAGTATGATTAGGATTGTAGAGTGTGAGGAGGAAGCTCAACACGCTGGAGGTGTGCTCAGCCTGAGCAAGCGGGCGCAGCGAGCTCTGCACCGAAGGGGGACTAATCTCTCGCTGCCGAGCGTGGTTCGCGCTGTGGTTGTCAGCGAGAGATCTTGGGACGCACTCCACTCCTTTTGCGAGCGAGTTATGCTCGCAAAGATGGCGGCGGAACGTGACAGGGAGGACACTACCACCCTGGCTATCCGCCGCAGGAGAACCAGGCTTCGGAGGGCGGCTTTTCTGAGCCACCTTCCCCCCAACATGGGCCCAAGGGTGACGGACTCGGGGGAGTCTGCCGCCCACCAACATCGGGCCCGAGTAGTGAAGCGCCCGGAAGTAGGGTTTATATAATCTTGTTTTTATAGGTATGGTACCTACGGTAGGAAACAAGCTAATCATCGTCGAGTAGTCATTCATGAAAATCACCATGCCATACTTTTCCGACGATTCCAAATGGCCGCCAACTTTTACTATGGAACCAATAGTGAATTAACAAAAAAAGTAATTTTCTTTTTTTGAGAATTCAGTGTTGGTCAGTAAAAGTTTTTCAGCATGACTAACCCCAATATAGGTTTCGAAAATATGCCATCTCGAAATCTCCACCCAGTAATAGTTAGCATTTATTTTTGTCTACTCCGCTTACTGGTACTGGAAATGTCCCGTGCATAATATATAAGTATATGGTGACAACAGGCGACGTAGATCTTTGATACATGAAAATTAAAAATGATATTGTTTGCAATTGCAAATATTTTATTTATTTATTTCTATGTTTCTCCTTATAAACACATCACAAGTACATAGCATAGTTACTTTTTTACAATAGGTAGTAGATACCTACCTATGCCCATAGTAAATAACAATACATCAGTCACTTTTGTGTCTTAGGGCAACAACAAGCAGAAATGAGGGAACACATTATCAATAATGTCATGGAAAATTAGTGAATTTTCTGCTTTAATACATTGTATTAAGAATGAAAGTATGATAGACGCCGTGACAAGTGTTCCAAGTTTGATATAGGTAATTTTATTTGTGAATAACTAACATTAATTTAATTGAAATTAATCTCCTGTTTTCTAATAAAATGAAAATAATTAGTAAATGAAAAATACAATGTTAATAACATTTTATGTACTTACATTCTACAACTTCTTAAAAGATAAGTATTAAAAATGTTTTCATTCCTACTGGAATTTAAAAGCAATTCACTTAATTAATAAATGATGGACTAGTATTCAATACAGTGAGATACATAAACACAACACCATCCAAACATTTTACGTATCAAATATATATACAACAAACTATATCAAAGTCATTATTTTTATGAATTTCTACTTGTAAGAGTTCCAAAAATCCAATGCAAAATACTTTTGTTTTAATTAAGTACGTAAACGTTTGAGCGAGTCAAAACAGAGCTGCCACTACATAAATTGTACACATAATATTCTAGAATAAAAAAAAAACTACTCCAAAACATCAAATATTGCAATAGTTGTTAGTTTTCAAAATTGCTCAGTAACAGTGTGTGGCATCTCTTAAATACAAATTATTCTCATAGACAAAACATTGACAATAATCGTCACAAATTACTCTATAAAAATCATTACATTCACTACATAATTCATGTTGATATTGTCCTCTTTACAGAGTAAGATCACAGTTTGATTAGGACCAGTTTTAATGCTATCACATTATTGCACCATACCCTTAAGGCTTCCGTCTCCCTATCGCACAAACATCTGGCCCTGAATGCAAGTCTTTTAACACATTCTCTTACATAATAAGATCTTCCTCCCAATCTTCCTTTTCTCTTTCGGACACTGAAATGGAGGGTCGTGAGATCTGCTTCAGCTCATCGTATGTGTGTGGAGGGATAGGGTTGTCACTGAGATCTACGTATTCAAGGGCGCGCGATCTGGCTAATCTGTCAACGTCCACTTCTGTAAATAATAGAAAAACACAATATTAACAAATATTATCGTAAGGGACAATAGTGCAGTGTTAGTGACAACTGATGTTGCAGTGCAGGTGGTTAAAGTCTGTCTGTTTATATGCCATCCAAAGAGGACATTATCTCCTGGTGATATTTTAGACAAATACAAGTCTATTGTGTAAATAGAATAACCATCATATACTGCCTACTTAAAATAATATTCTTTCTTTAATTATAAGGATTAAGTAACAAAATAATATTCTTTCTTTAGCCATATAATAATAAAAACCTAACTATTATAAAAGCAAAATTGTTTTTTTTTGTGAATTACTTGACACCTCAACAGCAAAATTAATTGTGACGAACTTGGTCTTAGAGAGGGACATAGGCTACTTTAATCCAAGGAAAGTGCATGAAAACACAGGGGACAACTATTAATAAATTAAATGATGTACCAATAATCTGATTGTGGTGCGCAAGGAGTGTGTGCAAGCTGGGGCACTGGAACGTGACTTGCGGCAATGCCACAAATGTGTTGTGTGAGATGTCTAGCCGCTGCAGGCATGCCAGCATGTTCATCTCATCCGGCAGCTTAGCCACTTGATTATTAGATAGGTTTAAATCTGTAAAATAGAATAGAATTAAATGTTACTTACTATTATAAAAAGAAACAAAAAATTTTTTTTTTTTTTTTTTTTAATAACCTTGGTAAGTAAGGACTATTTGAAAACCATTTATAGAAACCAGTACTTCTTAATGCAATGGGTATATCATTCTATACTTCAAAGTATTATTTCTGTATGGCCTAAGTAAGTAAAAATAACTTTATGGCATCCAGAGATCTAGAGAAGACATTATCTTAAAATAATAATTTATAATGTTTTATGAATCAACATACCTGTAATTAAACTAAACTTGACAGCAAACTTAGGTGGTATCTTAGTGATAACATTCCCGCTTAGGTCGCAGCTCTTGAGCTCTGTGTGTCGCATGAGGTGGTACACAGCATCAGGTACTTGCATGAGCTGGCATTCTGACAGGTCTGGAAGTAAAGAAATACAAGATTTAATAAAAATCCAATAAATAAATGTATATCCCAAACTAAGCAGATTTTGTACTATGGAAACCAGATAATGTACTACTTTTTGTTTATAAAAACATACATAATTACACCCAGACACAGGACTTGCAGACATATTCATGCAGACCAATGCCTGTGGAGGAATCAAACCCACACAAACTGGCCCATCAAATAATGGTCAATACAGCCTAGTTTCCAACTAGGAGTAACAGCTCGTTTTCTACTAGTAAGAAGGTATGGTTAATGCAAAAAGCGCCCACTGGGGCCTACTGCCGGAAACAAAGAGTCCCCTACACAATCAAATGATAAAGGTTGTGAGGCATATATGTATGTGCACCAAAACAATGCATGTAAATAATTAAGTTACTAAGAACTTATTATGAAATACCAGAGTAACTATCACAATAACACATCCTGAATTATTATAGTTTTAACACACTTAGCGCAGATTACCTTCTAATGAATCATACTATTACAAAAAGCATGTTAATTAGTGCGTAAAACTGCCAAATATCGTGTTACAGTTACGTCACCAATCGAGAATATACTTTCAAAGCTACATGAGTATTTGCCGTTTCATACCGTACCTAGTACTTGAGTTTCTTGGGCACCTTCGCACCTTTGAATCACTCGTGTCACAGCTAAAGCCATTGTTTCAGATAAACCACACTTTTCCTAGCGAAAGTAAATAAGTATGAAGCCTCGAGGAACTACACAGTGCGTCTGTGAAGTTATTTATAAAACTACATACTCCGTGAACTATTTATATTATCCTACGCAATTTTATTATGGCGGAAAACTAAGCGCCTTATTTCACAATAATAAACAAAAGAATATATACAATGAAATCGTTTCTAATTAGTAATTTTACATTTAATTTCAAGTAAGCTGGAGCTTTCTTTTCCTAATTCCAATTTCCATTTTTACTTTCTTTATTTCCCTTCCTTTATAATTTACGTTTGACAGTGACTGTCACTATCGCTGTGACAGATAAACAAACATCAGCTGTGATTTTCTTTTACGTTTTCCGATCTCGATTCGATCTAATCGAAGATCGATTATTTAAAGGACTATTTAATCTTCAATCTTTTGCATCGATTTTTGAGACTGCTTTTTAATCATCGTTTTGCACAGATAGACCTTGATAAAGTATAACGATCTGTACGAAAACCAAGCGATAGAATCAATATCTATAAAAAAAGAATAATAAACAATAAGGTTTTGGGATTTGCGTGCACACTGCAGCAATATATGTATAAAAACTTGATCAAATTAGCACAAGATGGACTCTTAGTGCGTTCGAATTGGGGTACGGTAGCAAAAATAATAGTTAAAAAATTTAAAAATTATCACATCCGGCATTTTGAACTGTTTTCGTTCACCGTTCATTTTACACGTTTTACTTAGGAACGAATAATTATAATTTTTATTCTAAAATTTGATAGAAATACTACAAGCAAGAGAAGAATGAAAATGTCATTTTTGTATCGTTCGATTTGAGAATAATCGTTAGTAGCAAAAGTTGCAAAATTATCGATTTTCGAGAGATCGATCTTATAGTTATCGATTTTTTTCTGAATCGATCTCCATTATCTCGATTCGAATCGATTTCAATCGATTCATGACATCGATTTTTTTGTCAAAGATCGGAAACCCCATTTTCCATTGAATTATTAAGCTTTTTCTTATTTCCATTAGCTTTACTGAAATCTATTTTTTTTTATATAACATTGAGGTGGCAAACAAGCATACCACACGGCTCGCCTGATGGTAAACGGTAACCGTAGCCTATGGATGCTGGGTACCTATCACTCGCGCGTTGCCAAACCTGCAGAAATCTCTACTAATATGTTAAAACTGAAGAGCATTTTGTTTGATTGTTTATTTGTGTAACGCGGTAAGTCTGCAAGTCAGATTCGAAAGTATACCCGAAGAAGAATACCCGAAGAAGTATACCCGAGTGTTATTGGCTAATTTTTATCCTGGGAACGCGTGGGAAAGCTTAGTTAGGTACCTAGCTAGGTATAAGTATTTAATATTTATATTTTTTATATATATGTCGGAGAATGAGATAGTTAGTCGAACTCAGTTGGATTATGATATTATCGTGGTACAAGGTTTGGGTGAAATAGTAGCAACACTGATTTGACTTTAACGTAAATAACAGACTTAATGAGGGTATTTGTAAAAAGTAAGAATACTGAGTTGACTATAACGTGAATAACAAAGTTAATAAGGGGATGCGTATTGCTTTTGGGACAGTTAGTTTATCACAAGCTCTCGAGCTGTACTCATCTCAGTGCAATCATTGTTACACCCGGTTCTAAAGCCTATAATTATTTAAGACTGTACATGTGTGAAGTGAAGTGAAGATATTATTTAATTGTAATATTACGACAATAAACACATTGGGCCCGTGAGGAGTTTGTTGCGTCGCTTCTTCTCCTCATACGGGACTTTTACGAAGCGATGGTATAAGGTTGTTTTATTGCTATTTATATATATATATATATATATTTAATACGAGTCAGTATTTAGGAAATCAATTATCAGGTATCTATAGACCTATACCTACTTATCCACAAATATCTTGTAATAAAATTAACCACTCTAAAAATAGTAGTTTACCGATGCACCAAGGGGATAAAGCAGTGTTTTACGTTACGGGACATTATGGACCCTGCCTAAGAGTAATAAGGGACTCTATAGAATTATGTAGAGTCCAAAGCGAAGCGATGGGTTTAAGCGGCCCAAGACGAAGACAGGCTTAATCCTCGAGGTGAATAGGTAGTCTATTCTTGGGTACTCTACTTTTTATACCTTAATTCGTCAACACCGCTGCGAGACAGCCAAACACCGTCTTTTGTGAATATTCTTTACAATCACACCTTGGGTGGTAGCTTAACTTGCCGAACTTTTTTTTAATATCAATATGTTGAGAAATAGATAGACGGACCACCTGATGGTAAGTGGTCATCGCAGCCTATGGACATTTGCAATACCAATTGGGGATTGTCGATGTGTTGTCGACCTTGAAGAGCTCCTTTCACGCCCTTTTTGAAGAACCTCATATCGTAGCGCTGAGGGAAAACCGTAATGGGGAGTTCATTCCACAACCTAATGGTCATGATTAAGAACGGCTTGTCATCCACCATGCATGCTACACCACGAGCACTTCCCCACTTATCCTACTTATAAATATTATAAATACGAAAGTTTGTGTGCAAGTATATTATCTAGTGTAGGTAGTCGATGTTTGTTAATAAATGGATTAATATGTGCATGGCGCCCCCTTCCTTACCCCCTTACCTACCCTACCCTAGTCTACGTTATAAAAAGTATCCTATGTCCGTCTCCTAGTTTTAAGGTCCTCACCAATTTTCAGCCAAATCGGTTCAGCCGTTCTTGAGTTATATAATAGTGTAACTAACACGACTTTCTTTTATATATATGTATACCTACTTTTGAACCCGAAAAATCTATTCCTGTTTTCATCAGGTACCTAGATACTAAATTGCCTACTATACTACAACTTTTTTAAATTATAATCTATAATACATATAATGAATCACACTGCTATCCTACAAGGAAGTGTTTCGAACAGTGACCTCTAGTAGTTTCGCTGTATATGGAATAAATTGGCTTTACTAAGGCCAACGTGTAGAAGCCTGTTCAAGTTTGTAAATCATTGCGCGCGAGCATAATATAATGGTGCTTCCATGCTTGGCGAACCGAGCACGAGCCGAGCCACGAACGAGCCTACAACGAGCCTTCAACGAGCACGATGCGAATCCCTTTGTACGTGAAAAAACTGACAATCGCGCTCGTTCGAGACTCGCGAGCCCGTCCACGCTACGCGAATCGTGCTCGCAGTGTGCTCGTTCGAGGCTCGGCTCGCACTCGGTTCGCCAAGCATGGACGCACCATCAGTTTTTTCACGAACAAAGGGATTCGCATCGTGCTCGTTGTAGGCTCGTTCGTGGCTCGGCTCGTACTCGATTCGCGTAGCATGACGCACCATTAGAGATGTTCTAAATCGATCTTGGTTGAGCTGCGCCAATCGGCACGCAGCCACTGCGCTTGTTTTGTGGCACGCAATGAGAGCCATGTGCGTGCGTGCGCATGTCTTCCGCATGTGAACATTCATTGTACTTATTCTTGCCTTCCGGGAGCCGATATGGATGTAGCTTAGAATGGGGGCCACGGGTGGAAAAGGGTATTTATTATATTACTAGCTGCCTCGCGCAGTTTCACCCGCGTTCTCGTGGTAAATTAGCCTATTATATTCGAGGATAATGTAGCTTCCTATTAGTGAAAGAATTTTTAGAATCCGACTGGTAGTTCCAGAGATTAGGCCGTTTAAACAAACAAAAAACTCTTCCGCTTTATTATATTATTTCTCTTTTTCTCGACTTTTGTCGGGTTTTTTTTAAGTACCCCGTCCTGTGATTAAGTGCCCCGTCCTGTGATTATATTACAATAGTATAGATTATTATACCAATTATAAGACTGTCAATAAATATAGAGTAAGGAAAATAAGCGAGGTAATCCTTACGTTATAAAACAAGGTGACTAAAATTCAGTTATAAAGCTTTATATTTTAATACCTTGACTAGGGAATCGGCGAGTATCCTCTCTCTAAATACCTCTATGCTCTACCTCTCTAATATTCCCTTAAACATCAAGGTGTTTCTTCGCATTTTATCTATACCTACGTATCTAACGTGAGGATATCATTATCTTGTGCTAATAATTTTCTGGCGGTTTTTAATCACTGATATTATGCATTAGTACCAATTTTCTGGCGGTTTTTATCATTAATATAATGCATTAGTAGGTTAGGTACCAAATTATGTACACGCAACATGTAAAAAATTATGTACACATACCTACATATATTATTTACTCTTTGGTTTTAAAATTGCAATTCGCATCCGCGGTTCCTGCGCAGAAGATTTCGACTAAGTACTTAACTAATAATAGATTATACGCCTTTGTTTGTAGGTAGTCGCCAAATATTGAGGTACATTATATTGATAGGTTACCTACTCTAGGCACATGTATAAAAAAATCTCTACATGCACTACTCTTGAACGTAGTATTTATCTACTCCGAGACTACACTTATTGAATATTATTCATCTACACATGTAAGTATTGAGTTGCATAACATATTGCAATTAGTAGAGTCATTGTACTCGGAAGGTATATTTAATTGCAAAAAAACGATTGTATATCATAAGGAATTAATTAAACACATGAAATTAATTCGCGTAACAAAGGCCAGAGAGGCCGTTCCAGGCCAGAATGGCCTCGGTTAGTTTCACAATTTTTACACGATATCTTCGTTTACGAAAGTCGAATGCAAGACAAGACAACACTCATTTAAGTTACCTAGCCGAGAGTTGCGCAAGCGGCATATTTCTTATAATTATTCGCTGGATACCACATGCGATTAGGCACGCTTAGGGTTGGGTTTCTTCCCGGGAATAAACCCAACTTCGAGTAAATTTCCAATTTAGTGGGAAAGAACCCGGGAATTTTCCCATTGGGTGGGAAAATACTCAAATGGTCATATTTAGTAGATTTTGCGTATATAGCGAGAAATACCTTTACCAAATCTTTTGAATAACATTTAACATGATTTCTATTAGGGTCATACTCATATCAGACAATAAAAAAACAATAAAAATATTTTTTTGCTTTGTTTTTACAAAAAGCGACGTTTTGGGGTGTAAGGGTTGTGGTGGGCAGTCGGTGGACAGTCGGACAGACGGTCTCGTGCAGAAAGAGCACGTGCACATGTACGACGCTTATATAGCCCGTCCCGGGTCCCGAGGGAGGTGTTGCAAGCGTCCATAGGATACGGTAACCGCTTACCAACAGGCGGGCCGTATGCTTGTTTGCTACCTAGGTAGTATAAAAAAAATGTGTGATAACTTCCTCCAAGGTCCGCGTAGGTCCGCGCGTAGGTGATGTAGGTACATACAACAGCGAGTATGATTAAAATAACAATCAAAAGCATCAACAAATATGTTTTTTGAGGAACATAAAGCCATTTGAGTATTTTCCCGCCGTTTGGGAATTTTCCCGTATTTTTCCATTCTTTTCCGTATTTTCCCGTATTTTTCTTTTCTTCCCAATATTTTTCTTTCCCTGCCCATCCCTAGGCACGCTATTTGAATGCTGTAAGGTTTAATTTCGTTATGTATAAGTTGGATGGTGTGAAGTGTCGTGGTTTCTCGCGGTCTTCATTGATGTCCCCGAGTGGTGACAAGATAAGCGTAACAGTGGGGTAATGTGACGTGACAAAAAGTTCCGGTGTGGAAAGTTTGTGATTACGTTGAGAAGTTTCTTCTTACTTTTTCCTTGTTCCTTTTTACTTACTGATGGTAAGTTGCCAGAGTCGCGTAACATTAGCAATATCAGCGTGATTGGCAATGTGTTGTAAACTTTATACAGCCTAGAAGGTAGGCTCTCAAGTGCAAGAACACACCGATAGTTTTTTGGCAAAAGATTTTTGACTTGAGGTCTACCACTGCGCAAATCCTATAGGTACTATTAAACGAGCAATATTTTGATGTAGGTATATTTTGAGATCTGTTGAGATGCAAATTCTCGGTCGCTCAGCCTAGGTTTTTATGATTATGTTATAATATGCTCCATTTAGTTTTGTGTTTGACCTGTGGCCTTATTTTTGTTAAGTACACACGGCTACACAACAAGCTATACATTTCCAGTATAAGCTGACCTCTCATTGTACTGAAATCCCATACAATGCGAGATCAGCTTATACTGGAAAAGTGTAGCCGTGCGTACATTGTACCTCATTTTATATTTACAACTATAACTCAATATTTATATATGCGTTTGGAAATACCGGTAGGTTCACATAATTCACGTAACACAGATCTTTAGCAATGATGAAGTCAAACTAACGACCATTGGAGATATTATGATGATTATATTTTACAAAATTGATCGTCAAATACATTTCTTCACTTATTTTAACTACCTACTTATGTAACTACTTCTAACTTGTCAACTTTTGCTTCAACTTAAGTCAGAGCTCATTGGGTGGGGGAAAGGGTCGGTTATGCGTGAGTGCAAGAGGTCATGGGGCTAAGGTAACCGCTTACCATCAGGCGGGCCGTACGCTTCACCGACTGCATAATATAAAAAAAAAACAAAGATTTGTCTTACTGAAATTACATCAATTGTATACCATAACAATACATAGTGTTAACACTGTTAACCATCCATGACCCAAGGTCGTCAAACAAAGCTGTTGAACGAGGATGTACAAATTACTGCTTTTTAAATATTTATAAAGGAGTTGCATGATTAGGACTGCAGATGATAAAGATCGAAAACGAGTTTTAAATTTAGCTCGGTTTGACCATTACCGCGAGCCAGCTCCATTTACGAAATTTATTATTATTTTGGATATCGACAAATGAAACAATCCAATGATTAAAGAGTTTTGAGAAGTAAGATTCCAGTTAAGCTATAAAGTTTAAATATTAAAATGGCTCAAAATCTCGCAATTTTTGATCAAAAAAGTTTACTTGTTAGTGGTTTAGAGAAAAATATTTAATTTTTCATATTGATAAGTTCACTGTATCAAATAAATGCCATAAAATTGAACTAAACTGCTACAAATGCTACCAGCGCATCCCTCTACGCTACAGCTACGGGACGCTATGGCTACGAATTTTTGCGTCCCTCTACGAGGCTGCGCGTGCTACGGCTATCCCAATCCTAAAAGAAATACACGGAAATTATTTTGTAAACAATATTGTAATACTATATCGATTCTTTGCATGTTATCAATGGTATCATCTGGATATAAATGGAAGGTAATGTATATACATATGCGATAACGATAATCTTAAACAAAAGAGTCATTGTTTATTGTTAATGATATTGTTATTGTAATATTGCGTTATTGCACGTTTAATGGCGTATAAGTTTTCATGAAATATGATTTAACTGCCAAACAACAGGATTATTGGATTTTCTTTTCGGAATTTCACAGTGACAGGCTCTCTATTTTTCTATTGGCTTGTATTTTATCACAATCTTACTACGATATGTGACGATGTAGCGATTTGCTGTGAATTTTTAAGAGAGGTAGAGCATAGCGTTGTTTCGCTCAAAGAGCAGCTCGATGGGGGAAGTAGGTACCTACACCTTACAGAATACCGCAGCCAAATAACTTAATACCATGTTCCTGCGCGTGTGGCGTAAGTTAGGTCGCCAGAGCTCACTGGGGATTGGAGAAAGATCGGTAACGCTTGAATGATGACAAGTTGCAAGCGTCCATAGGGTAAGCCGTATGCAGCTACAGTGAAAGAGGCATGGCAACAGATTCTAGAGCCTTGAACCATAAGGCCATATTTATGTAACGTTATTTAAATCACACTATGAACTCACTATATTCTTAACCTGGATGATCGCCTATTTGGCACTGATCATTCATTGATCAGAGTCCGTCATATTGATTACAATTTTAAGACGATCTACCTACTTAGTGCTTATGAGATAATTCTCATCAAAATTCGAATATTTTGAGATCGTTAATTTCTAGGTTGTAACCTAGGTTGACCGGTAGGTCACGGTTCATTTATTTGGTTCATTGCCAACCACTCACTCATATGTAAATATATCTATGATTAAAATGAATTTTAATTAGTAAATTAGATTTGTTCTACTTATTTCGGATTAACCTACTGTCTGTATTTTATCGTACTACGCAATTATTGATAAGATCATATTCATAACAGTTTGTTTACATGTTTGCGCAGGAGTTGGAAAACTGGGATACATTTAGGTTTTACAGTCAGAGTTCGATGAACTTACCGTTTATTTATTTTGTGCAAGTTATTTATGATTTGCATACAAATGTACAAGTGCTTAGGTATAGTAAAGTTTTAGTAGTTCGATGGCACAATGTTCGTGTACGGTAACCTCGTTAGTACCTGACTGTAAGCCCTAACAATACCGTCATTATTTAAATTTACCCTACATTCTCAACTAGCATTATCTGATTGAGATTTTTTATTTGAAAACATCTTATCTGCATGTACTTTTATTTAAACTTAGGTACATACCCAGCTGACTGTTTTCCTGTGCTTCTTCACAACGTCCCACAACTCGTATGATGGCTCGTCCCGCCAGCCGCGCGCAGATCATCATCGCCGGGGCCCGGGTGTCTCCCTCCTCAGCCTCGGCAGGCATCCGCGCACCACCGTCATATTCCGTCGGAGGCCTCATCACTACACTTGTTTATCAACAGTCACTTCACTACTCCTTACTCCGAGATGTCACACCTGTTAGGTCACGTCAATGAAAGTCTTTCACTTGCTGAAAGAATCGCGTATATATCATCTACCACCGCAGCGAAACGCAACGCGCCTGGTTCCACGGCAGTACTCTGCTAAAATTCGTTTACAGCGTTCGCAGCCAGCCTTTATATCGTTGCCAAAACAAAGAAGCGTGGTGCGGAAAGAAGATAGCAACAACAACAAACGCCTATCTCTCTCGCACTGTCTGCTGCGCAGTTGACGCACGCACGTTGGACGCTCGCACATCGCGGAAAATATAAAGCGGGATCAACACTCGTCACGGATCCTATCACAAAGAAATCATTACATCCCGCTTGAATAAACAGCCCTTCAGTTTAGTTTTCAGTTGACCGCATTGTCACGGATTCAATGGGTGCATTGTGATCACTGAATTCATTATCTGAGGTCCTTTGTTTGCATAGGAATAAATGTCTGTTAAATATATGATTGTTGATCAACGTGAATGTGAAAGGTTGGGCCGCGGTCGTTGATTTTCCAGCCTAATTCACAACGTGCCATTATTACGTGTTGCAATTTTTTTACGGACTTGGTTGATGCGCAAACTCGATAACGATAAATTAAAAACGTTTCCATTTCACATACATACCTGTCTACTTTCTATATGAATGATAAATGGCCGGTAAACAAGCAATAATCACCTTAATTACCTAATAACAGTAGTTTTATCTACTGCTGATCCAATTCACACATTTTTGTAGGTGAGATACTAGCCTGTTTATAGGTAAGAGTCCGGTTTAAAAACCTACAACCGTATCAAGATTAGCTATTTCATAATAACCTTGAGAAAATTTATGAACCGAGTTCGTGATTATCACAAAATCACAGAGAAACTCAAGAAAGGGTATCTATTAAAAATGTATTAATTATTCACGGTTACTCAAGGTATTTTGTAATAGATTTCATTCAACTTGACTACTTATGTAGCTGATGACTATTTAGTTAGTCATAATGTTTAATACCTATCTAGTTGATTTCTAGATGATCATCGCACTCCAAAATGTCGGAGTCCTCAAGTAAATGAGTACCTAAAGTACCTATAGAGTGGTATAGATAAAGATATGTACATTTATGGTTCATAAAATAACACTAGAGTCAGTGTCCTTTCTTTAGTTCGTAGAAATATATATCTTTACTTAACGTCTTACTTAATTATTCTGTGGTTACACTAACTATACTATTGCAAGTCGAATTTCACCCACTTCCAGTGGTCAGATTGACTTGACATTTGGTATAGGTACAGTAGTACCCAACTGATAAGACGCGTCGTGAATCTTCGTTCGCACAGAAAAGAAAGTATGGCCTGAAGATTAACGAAAGAATGCTTAAAACTTACAATCAACCTTAGGTCAATATTATAAGGTTCATAATACACTGCAGCTGTTAGTCCCGTCTCGCAAGTCACGCCAAAAATGTATCTTCTGCGCAGGTACATCGGTAAGCCATATTAGTTGGGTACAGTGTACAATGTACAGTACATTAGTATATTGGAAGACAATGCAAGTACAGTCAACAAAAAGTACAGAAACCAAAAAAAGCTTGTATTAAAAATGATATTTTTAACAAAAACTTATTTATCTGTTAGGTAGGTAGGTACCTATAACATAATAGAGACATCATTAGATATTGTTTTTACATAATGAATGGCGTCAAATAATAAGTTGACGTTCATTTGTCGTGCGTTGAACGTAGTGTTTGATGTTTTGGCCAAACGGAGACGCAAATTTTCAACTGGTGCAACCTTGAATATGTGCCAGAATCTATAATCACCGCTCTCGTGCTCCGATTAATATTTGTACTAAACTATTTATTTTGAGAAAATAAACAAGAAACATTGAAATCGGTACGCAATAAACTATTTGCATAATTTGATGATTTGCTTCGGTCCTAAATAGCTATAAAGCTGCCATCGCAGGGATATATACTTATGTTTTATTGTAAACACGTATTTGGAGCTATCCTCGTGTGCAGAATTTTCAGAATATTCTATGCCTAAAGACATTACGCTGAAAATGGAATACCCGCATATTTACTAATCTTGTACACACGGCTACAGGTCAAGCTATACATTTCCAGTATAATTTGATCTCGCATTGTATAGGATTTCCGTACAATGGGAAGTCAGCTTATACTAGAAATGTATAGCTTGATCTGTAGCCGTGTGTACAATATAATCGAGCAGCAGCACCTAAGATGCAGTTTCTTTTTTCTAGGCTTTTTTCTAGTATGGATTCATAATCTTCAGCTTTAAGGCGATTATAGCTCAGTGGTTGTAACATCAAATTGAAAGTGAAAGTCCCGGGTTCGAATCCAATAATGAGCTTCAGCTTTCATTGAGGGAAAACATCGTCAGGAAAAATAGCATAGTGGTAGAGTACTTTGCAGTACCTACCTGGTAAGCTAGCACTCTCAAGTTGAGAGAGAGAGAAGGGTTTAAGGCGATTGCTAAGTGGTGACTCCGAATGTCGTGGCGAAGATAGTAGGTTCGAACCCTAGGATAAGCTTGAGCTTCAGGAAGACATCGTGAGGATATCAAATCACGGTGGTAGGGTTCCTTGTTGTACCTACTCGCCTTTGTGGCTACCACTCTCAAGTTGAACATCTGTCGCCAAGTACGTATCAGTGTGTTACGACAGCTGCACTTGAGAGCCAGTTCTTTCTAGGCTTTGTGTGCTCACCACCCTCGGCCACATCATCACTGACCGTGGTGAGATTTTTGTCAAACACAGGCCTGCCGGGCTATTGCGTAACTTTGGTGGTAATCGTAACGAACACCATTAATTATTTCATCCAATGACGCGCACGCCGTACGACGCGACTATGACCATTCGTGGGCTCTGATTGGATGAAATTCATTAATGGTGTTCGTTCCGATTACCACCAAAGTTACGCGGTAGAGCCCCTGTACCATGTAAAATAATGAACATTTATAGTTTCATGATCAAAGACTGAGAAAGCACAATTCTTTGTTTCATCAAATCTTGCATTTTAGGTCAATGTCAGTGTCGCCTTGCCCTTGCCGTATAAGAAGTTACAAGCTAGGGGCTAGGTATGTTGTTGCCCTAGCACTGCCCTAAAACAACACTATAGTGTGCTTCAGTACACATAATAGGTACTAGCAAACATTTATACGGCGACCTCGTGTCTAAGAGACGAGTTCCTACTCTCGTGACCTGCTTTAAGGAACATCTGCGTTTTATTTATTGAGTAAGAAGTGTGACACGGAAAATTTTTGCGCATACAAATCAATTCACAATTTCATTGGACTTGTAAACAAAATGCGTGTCTTTTCGGGGATGTTGTATTCGTGACTCATGATTTTGATACAGGGACAAAAGCTTTCAGATTTACGATATAGGTAAGTAGGTCATGTTTATTAATGTTCTGTTGGAAAAACGTATCACCCGAAGCAAAGACTACGTCGGGCATATTCTCGCTAACAATCAACTGTGTCTATGAGAGTCGGCCACCTCTCACGCACGCATTAGTTGGCTATTCCGCGGGAAACGAAACTCTGTCGCCGTTTACAGAGAGCCGTTTACCCGCGCTGCTCGACTAATGTGTGAATGTGTGCGTGCCGGCTTGTACGTACAGCGTGGTGGCCGACTTGAGCCACACAGCTTTTTGTTAGCGAGAATAAATCCGATTTTTTTAACATCCTTGCCCGAAGCATTAAATTATACATGTAGGTACCAACTTAGTTCGTAAAGAAAGAGATGACACAAAGTAGCCATAGCATGGCAGCTAGAAGAATACCTACATACAACATTTGGACGAATTACGGCATGCCTTTTACCATGTCACACCTAAGTCAGCCTCAATTAGTATCAGTCGGTCATTGCAAATTATCTTGAACTTCGAGCGCGCGACGCACGCGCACGCGATGTGACGCACAAAATTTTCCAACACTTCGACCGCTGACATTTCGCAGAAGTTTTTTTCACCGCGAAAGTTGAGGTCGATCCTTTGTGCTATTTCAGGAAAACCTGGACACGAGCCAGCTCCCTCTCTGGCCGGACGTTCAGCACAGTTCAACACAAGCACATCCTTGTACACGAAACTAGTTCTTAGCCCTTTGAAACAAGAAGGATTTTTGTGAGCAAATGTAAGTATTATCACTGCTTCGAAATCCGTGTACGAATTTCCTTTGTTTATAGACAAACTCGAGATGGAAATAATGCCATTAAATAAGTAGGAAGCTAACTACCTACCATTTTTTTATGAGTTACGTGCAATTTATTTCATGGTTTAGTGACGCTTTCTCTTACAGATATTTGTAATTCATTACAAAGTTCTCTTAGGTCCGTATTCTAGATGCTGAAGTCAAGTATTGAGTCGAGATTAAAGCATTTGAATTAGGAACCTGCACAAATGATATTAAGTTTTATTTTCAATTAACACGATCTATTCTTGAGACTTCATCTCAGGATTTTGTTCTCTAATACAGATCTTAGTATTTCTTATAACATATATTTATACATTTATACCTAGCTATGAAAGTGGATCACATTTATTCAGGTTGAAAAAATATTTAGGAATCGGTTTATTTATCAGAAGGAATGTTTGTTATTCACTTTCCACGTGTTTGATTTTGTTGATACACATTAACTCTCAATTTAATATCTCTACGCATATTTCAACACAGAGATTCCACAGGTCGATAAAGACAGCTCGATAGGACTGTATTACTAACTACTACACTACCACAGTTTGAACATGAATTAGGCATATGGTATGGCTGTACTCCAGCAGTGCCCATCTCTCCACGGACGCTCAGGCTGTGGAATGTGCTCCCCGCTGTGGTTTTCCCAAGGGAGTTCAGCATGGCGTTTTTCACAAAGGGTGTGAAGAGATTTTAGCTGGTGACCGCTTTACCATCAGGTGAGCCGGATGCTGCTTTAGTAATCTTTATATCTAGGAGTTACTCTTTATATCTTATGGTCTCATGGCCACTCATGGTACAAAAAGAAACAATGGTGACGATGAATATGTTTATTGATATCAAGTAGGCGCGGCGGTGGCGTCGGCTCGTTGCTGCGCTAGTTGTGCGGCGGCGCAGCAGTGCAGCATGAGCGCGGTGAGCGCGTACGCGCGGCCCTCGCCCGCGGCGCCCTCGCCTGTGCCACTCGCATCCTCTGCCGATAGCTCCTCGCGGACCGCTTGGAGCTGAGTGGAAAGAGATCAACTAGAGGCATGTTTTTTCAGAGCACATTGATAAATAAAAACTCCCCCCGGCCGTCTTAAGCCATGCCCACAGGCCACAAAGAATATGGGGTCCGGTTTAAAATTAAAGAAATTAATAACGACAATCATTTCTCTGCAACGCTTTTATTTTTCAATTTTTTTTTCATATCTCTGTAAATGCGGATTGCAATAAATTTAAACGTTAAAGCACCGTCACTAAAGACCATATTTGCTACTCCTTGATCTGTGATTCGGAACTATGAAGAGATATAATTAAATAAACAAATTTTGCATTGAACTTTCGGTGAAGAAAAAATAAGTAGTTGAGCGGAAAGATAAAGTAAACAAGTGTTTTGTAAATGTCTACCAAAATCCACAAACTATAAATTTCTACATCATGGATAGGTTTGGTGTACGGAGTTTTGTGAATTTGGATCTGTTCAGCGAATAATGCTGGACCGTACACAAGTAGCAGCATTGCCATGGTTTAATAATTTTGTTGCCTATGGGTGGCTACTGGCATCACTTACCATGGGAGAGAGTAGGCGACTCCAAGCAATAGAATTAGAAAAACGAATAGCGTGAAGTCCTGAAACAAATGACAAGAGCATCACATACCATTTCATGTATCTGTTGAGCTGAGAGCCTGGCAGCGAGGTCAGGCGCGGAGTCCCTTGCGGCCGCCAGCAGCGCGTCCGGCGGCAACGCGCTGCGCAGAGCCGGGCCCAGCATCGCGCCCACGCCGCCCTTCTGCAGCCACGTCGCGCCGCACCCGCCGAACGGGTTGCCCGCCGCTTCGAGAGACTGCTTCCTTTACGTCACAAAGGCTGATAGTAAAAAAATATACCGCCTCTTTGATGCTTATCAGGGATTTAAGTTGAGAAATAGAACGTGCACAGAGCAAAAGGTTACTCAGCGATAACCTGATCAAGGTGCTATGGGAGAGGTTTAAGATCAACAGTGGACGTAATGACTATGGTATAATCAGAAAGAAACGTGTAGCAATGCTAGTCCTATTATCGCGTCTAACCCGCCCATTGCAGCCAAAGTCAAAGTCAAAGCAATTTATTCAATTTAGGCCCTAGTAGGGCACTTATGAAGGATAAAGCTACTGATATTACCTTTAGTTTAGGCCTTCAACTGAGAAGAACAACCAAGAAACTCAGCAAGGTTCCTTTTCAAATATTTTTCTTTTGGAAAATCTTACTATAAATTTTTTCCAAAACATTATACATACTTACATTGTTTTTTTTAATTTTACAAAATAAAATACATAAGCATATAAACGCATAAACAAAAAAACTTTTTAACAAAAAAATTAAACCACCGAAAAAACTGAAAAGCAAAAAATAATAAACCTTTTAAATATGTATAGAATTTTGAATATAACTTTAATTTTATAAGGTTTTGCAGTCGGGGATAAACCAATAACCTACGTAGGTATGTATTTTTTTGTAATATTTGTTTATCCCGGACTGCAAACAGGTACAAGGTCTTAGAGAAAAACACAGAATTTTCGTATAATTCGTAGATATGTTTTTTTTCTTTTTCTGCTTTTATATACGTCTAATAAATACTTACTAAATAATACGTATGAATAAAGTGTCTTGGTCACAAGTTGCTTGAAGTTATCAAAATACTTTTATCTCTATAACTCTTTAGATAACTCTAGGTATACTGGATGGAGATTTCGAGATGGCATATTTTCGAAACCTATGTTGGTTTAGTCATGCTGAACAACTTTTACTATGGAACCAACATTGAATTCTCAAAAAAAAATTATACTTTTCATGCATTATGATCGAGCAAGGTTGACAGTTACTTTGGAAAGTTAAAAGTTTTTTTTGAGAATTCAGTGTTGGTCCGATAGTAAAAGTTATTCAGCATGACTAACACAACATAGGTTTCGAATATATGCCATCTCGAAATCTTCGCCTGTTATACGAGGGTAAATCAAAAAGTTCTTGACATCACTATTAAAGGATAAGAAAAAAAAAATTTTTTTCTACATAATCTTCCTATTCAATATAGTTAGATTATCCAAAAAAAAGATTAAAAAGTTTAACCTTGCTGAGTTTCTTGTCTGTTCTTCTCAGTTGAAGGCAGACTTACGAACTGGTGGTAACTTCATTAGCTTTGACCTTCAAAAGTTCCCTACTGGGGCCTAAATTGAATAAATGGATTTAACTTTGATTTACCTCTTTTAAATACAGCGTCCGTAGAATAGGGTAAAAAAAATACGATTTATTACTGCACGTAACTCGCTAGGCATTGAAATCAAGTGGAACTTTATATTAGACTATATACGATGTGTTGAAGATGTATGCGCTCCTAAGAACAGCTTTATTTAAAAATATTTTCTTAAATAGGTTTAACTCCTACAACTCCCGAGTGAAATCGCTGGGGACGGCTAGTTTTATAATAAGGCTGTTTATAATCTAAAGAGTCTCAAGATCTGTTTTTAAAAATATGATAAACACTGATGCCCAAAAATAAAAATAAATAATTCAGACACCTTATTTAGAAGTTCCGGGAACTGCTTTCTATGTGCTATTCCAAATTATCCTTTTTGAAATTATTATAATCTCTGAATATGTCATCATCAGAAAGTACACAGAAACCGATTTAGCCATTCGGTATCTATTAATCTCTTATTTACGGAAATATTTACTAAAGAAAACAAAACCATCAAAAGGTCTCGGCGATTGATTTATTTCGATGACGATATGAAACTTGTATGAGACGTTTAATTTATAAGTTGGTACCTATTCAGTAATTTCCAAATGAAACGTAACGAAAACGTCAGAAAATCGAGGAAAAATCCCCTTAGAGTAGATACCGAGCAATCCAATTCCCCAATTAGTCAGTGTTTTAAACTGCTTAATAACAGCACAGACCAATCACTGCATCCTAAATGTTTAGCATTTCCTTGACTTTGCCAATCAGAGCACGTTTTCGGTGGTGGGAATTGGTGGAATAGAATTCAGTTCGATGCGTCAGAATAACAAAAGCAAACTATACACAAGACTGAAACTAGAAAGAAAAATAGTAGAATAAAATACCTGGGTGTATGGCTGGGTGACGGTGGTAAGGATCTCGACGAAGCACAGGTTTTTGGCGCTGAAAGGGAGTGAGCGGAGCCGGCGCGCCGCAGTCCTGCCACGAGCGCACTCATTGCTCCCCCACCTGGTTTTATATTGGAACTTTATAGCTGTTCAATCGCTATTAGTTATACAAGGTCGTCCTTAAAGATCACAATAAGGCATATGACAGGAGTGGCCATATCTCATGTCATAAACTGATTAAATCTTGCTCTACAATGTTTTGATTGTCAATAAACATTTCTGTTACAAGCTAACATCTATCTGTGTTTACCACATTTCAAATAATATAGTCATGTGACGTTACAATTTCGTTTCAAGTTTAACCCATAAGGAACCACCTTGTACACCATAAGGTCAAAAGAAAATTGAAAATTGAGTCCTGAAGGTGCAGGGAGAGTGACTCTATTATAATAATCGAGGGAGCTACAGGCACAAACACAGCTTAAGGCCTGTATTATATAGAACGAGATCAAGTCTCAAGAAGAGATTGTGTTATTCGACAATAAACATTATGTTAAATGTCCAGGTTCCAAATTCAATTATTTTCATCTCCACTCAAAACTTGACTTGAACATTGATGTTGACGCAGACGTTCTAGAATACAGACTTTAGCAAACAGTTTAATGAAGATGGTATGTACGGTAGCCGTGCGGTGCGTGAGTAAGTGTAGTTAGAAGCAAGATGATATGAGAGATTATTCGGGGCGTGTGATTGACCTAATATTTCTTTCCCGCACACCGCACCTACACCATCTCAAATTAAAGATACTTAGTATTCAAGTCGGATTGAGTTGGGTGGGTAGTTATCTATTAAGAAATCATTTGCAACTTGATCATTCTAAAAGTAATAAGATTTCAAAAGTAACACATTAATTAAACTCATAATTAAGAAAATCTAAACACAGGAATGTGTACCTAATGAGAATATTGCATCGCTTAAAGATTACATAGAATAGAGGCAATCCTTGGATATAAGTAATGTTAAACAGAGCGTTAAAGGACAAACGCTAACATTTCTTAACTCATAAGGAAATGGAAAAATACGAACTATTAATTAACTTAAATGTTTCTTAACATAGATTGTTATTTTCGAGACTTAAATTCGTATTCGGTATTATTTTCGTATCAGTTTCTAAATCTATCGTTAGCGATAGACTAAAGGGAAAAACAAATGACATGTGTGGAAGATGACAGATGGCTGAGAGAAATCATCAAAGCGGAGTTTATAGCTGATCCCTCACCTATTCGCTGAACGCGGCGCAGTCAACGAAATTCCTGACGGATGTCTTTGATAATGCGGTGCGTTTGGCGTAGGGCAAGAACCGAGGTGTACGAAGTTTTGTAAAATTCTTGGAGATGTGAGCTATCAGCTTTATTAAACCAAACATAGACGCGCAAAATATAAGAATCAAAATCGATTTGTACTCCAATGAATGTATAAAAAGCTATCATTAAACACATTTCAATAAACTCATGCTTTAAGTATACAGTTATTCTATTTGTAGTTATAAGAAAACGCGAAAGATCACAAGAGCGATGATTAATCCAGCTATGTTTTTAATAAAGGATCTTGACTGTGGCAAGGTTAATTTTCCTATTAATTATTCCGCTTTGATGACCGATCTCTCAAAACAAAGGAAAATTCCCGGGAAGGTCTCACAAGGACTTTACACACAAAATATAGAATGAAAAACCTGAACATATTTGTGTAGGTACATGTCTGTTGAGTCCGGATGTGTTAGAAACGCATTAACCTCCCTGTATGTCAGCATTCGAATAACTCGTCTGCGCACAAAAACAGAAAAAAATACAAAACAAATTAAGAAAATGTTTGCGCGAGATGTCGTCTGTTTTACAAGGCCGAAGATATTTTTGTTAGAAAATTGTAGCGCATCATAATGTTATAGTATTTTTGTTTGGATGTAAAAGTGTTACTCTGCAAATTACGTCTCTATAATTTTGTACTCCATTTTTTTTACTTCCGCATGTAAAGTTTTCATAACAAACTATTTATAAAGCAGTTTATTACCTTCTTCATGGACGTCAAGGGAATCTTTTCTGTCGAGTTCTTCATCGGAATCAGGGTCAGCGATAGAGTCTGCTTCGGTCATGATCAGCTCGGGAGGCGGACAGTTCATGGTTGACGACGGATCTGTGAGCAAATTGTTGTTGCCATAACGACACACATAATATGTAAATATGATGTAAATTACATCCTACATCTGGACCCTATTACTAAGACTCCGCTGGCCGTACGTCCGTCCATCCGTCTGTCTTTCAGTGGGCTGTATCTCATGAACGGTAATAGGTAAACTGAAATTTTCAGAGAATGTGTATTTCTATTGCCGCTATAACAACAAATAATAAAAATTAAATAATATTAAAAATGAAAGGGGGGGGGGGGCATATAAGAAACGTCTTTTTTTTCAGTTGTTGTTGTTGAGTTGTATTGTACGGAACCCTCCGTGTGCGAGTCCGACTCGCACTAGGTCGTCTTAGATCTTCAGCTTGCTTTATTGCACGTCTGCGTTGTAATTATTAATGATACAGTGGTATATTGTAGCAACTATTGCGTTAAAAAATTTGTCACTTTCATGGAAGTAATTAAAAACACAAATATTAACATTGTGGAAAGGAAAACGTGTTCACGTAATAGTTGCATGTCAACGACTTATTAAATCATTCACGGATTAAGTGTTGAATCGCTATGGAAAAAACCCTGAGTTGCGGGAAACCTTTTCATCGTTAATCGTCTTACTATGTTTTATTCGAACGTTGTAAACTCGAAATCTACCAATTTTATCATAGACTAAATTTCTAAGGGACTTGTCGATCTCCGGATTCTCTAGACTCGCTCTCTTCGGACTAGAATTAAATTATGTGTTCTATATTCGTATTAATTGGCACAAACGTAAGCTTAATACTCCTTTAATAATACAATATTATTAGTTTATGTATCTTAGTAGTATGTATATATTTTTACGCCTATCTATACAATCTTAATGTCAAAAACATAACTTATTGCATCATTTAACGTCTCATATAGTGAGTTACTTATGACTTGATTACTCGTGGTAATCCGTTAGTAAAGTGGAGCACACTACTCTTCCGCGTCGACGTTAGTTCGCAACGTTCACGCAACAACCTCTAAATTTTATACTGTCTTGCCTTACTGTTGGAATGTTCATTGTGTATTATATTTATTAGGCTTGAGAAATATAGCTGCTGTAAATGGCGTGTCTTGTTAATCTAGTTCTTTTTAATCCTGTTGTGGTTTCCTTGAAGATAAATAATGCTAACATCTCTACTATTATTACTTGTTAGAAAATTAATAGTACAGTTTTTTGTAACCCGTAATAACTCTCTCCCGGACAACGTGTTTCCACACACTACCCAACATGGGTCTATTCAATCAATGCCAGAGTGAACTTACTTCACTCACCATCAGCCGGGATTGCGGTCAAGTGCAAAATATAAAAAAAGTATAAAATATTAAATAGTATATAAAAACTAAAAAGTTTTACAATATACCTAAGCCGATAATGGATGAGATGGTTTGATCATGGCTAATTGTGACTAAAACAGTAACAAGTAGAACTCATCAAGGTAATTTATGGCAATTCATCCATCGAAGTACATGAGTATAATGCGATTTCAACTGAATTTGAAACAAAACACCTGATTCAGCGTTGAAAATTTGATGAAACATAAACACTGAAATCTGGGAAGGTCACCGACCTCACTGGCCATTAACACCTTTCAGCTCTGACGAAAAACATTTGGCACCAATTCAAACGGATCGGGGCAAGATACATATCAGTTAATTTAATTCCTTTTTTGCTGTATAAAAGCATATATAAAGCTAATAATTACGAAGAATTCGGAGAGTTTTAAAAATATATGTGTTTCAGACTTTTATAGCGATGAAAGAGTTACTTTGTTGTTTTAGTATGTTTGTCACAGGGTTGACATTCGAAGGAAATAATTGATTTAGGGAAACTATTTGTCTGATAATTCTCCAGTCGAGCACACAAATTATTACCGATCCGTAAGCGGGCGTTACAGTGGCCGGCAAACAACTTGAGCCATGACCTTGAGTGCGCAGTAGACGACTTTAAGGTGTCGTTGGTGGAAAGAGAGGTGCGCGGGGGCATTCTGTCGGCACGCGTCCACGCTATTGGCCGAGCATGAGTGTACATGCGCGAACTTACCCCCACTACGTCGACTTAAGTTGTTTGCCGGCCTCTGTAGCTGAAGTAAAGTTTTTGTGGGGAACTCCGCAATTTAGTGCGTATAAAATAAATCGTGACAGCCCAGCACGTTAAAAATTATTTTCATTTGTCACTTTTATGTGTCAGTTCTCAGTCGAAAGTAAAACACTTTCAATTTAACGATACGCATACGTATACGCAACGATAACTTGGAAGTGCGAGTGTAAAATGAGTCTTTGATTATAAGGAAAGCGTAGCAGTTTTCCTTAAGGCTAAATGTACCTACTAGTTGGTAGGTAATAGCTCTTTCTCCTTGTTATTCACAACGATATGACGTTATAGTGGAGAGATGCGACCTATCTGAATTTGCCAGCCACTGCCAAGTATACTACTACTACATACGAGGAGGGCGCTGGCTGCCACACGCGTCATACTTGTGAACAGGTGCTGCTTGTAGGGGCTGGTCTGCTTAAGTTTGCTATTTATTTACTTATTAAACATTTATTCAGTCTCCTTTGTAATGTTGCCGCCATGCCGGGGCACGCAATTGTTGTCAGTGCGATTAGAATGTAAATATTATGTCATGAATCTAAGCTTGTTTTGAAAAGAGTAATTGCTGAGTTTATTGCTGGCTCTTCTCAGCAAATGCAACCTTCCGACCCGGTATTAGAGTCAGACTTTTCATAAGTGCCTGCGAAGGTCTAATTGAATAAATGATTTTGAATTTGAATTATTACCAATATTATCTACTAATTAAAGAAGCGAAACCTCTCCTCTCCCGTCTTACATCATACTGTGCTATTAAAATAGCACTTATATTGCTGGTGCTGACATATTATAACGTCATCGTTGAAGAGTGCTCGAACGAAGATCGCCCGCAGCTTCATATATAATAATAATACCAGATTACGGTGCATCGTTGGTTCCCAAACTAGATAAAACCTGGATCTAAGGATCCACCTTCCTTATTGATACAGTTTATCCATTTACAAAAATGACGTTACAATTTAGAATTGACACACATTTTTTTTTATATAGGTCTACAATCTATAATAATTTACGCACTCGCGGATCGTGTGGACAGGCGATACTTGTATTTGTAGGTTTATATGTTTTTTCCCTTACTTTGAGTAGTGCCCATGGTTTGAGGTGCTACAGATGTAGTCCACAGGCTGAATCTTCTTGTCTTTAACTCTTCTTAACATTATCGAGTTTTTTTTTTTGTTCGATTAGCAATCAAATATTCTACTTCTAAGATAATAACCATAACCATAAATCCATAACCATAACCATAGAGTTCAAATAATAACTAACTAATATATTAATTAACTATGTCCATAAACTTCCGCATCAACAAGGTATTCCCATAATATGCAGTGTGAGCATGATTCACGTTATTGTTAATCCGTCACATTTGTACATAAAGGTCAGGATTTATTTATTATGATGACTGGACAATTAAACATGGCCGCCCACTGAGGTCACGCGACAAATCCAACAGTTTCAGGAAATGCAGTGAAATGTAGGTTATTTATAAACATCATTTGGCACAACTGGCAAGGACTATGGGAGAACACTAGGAGCTAGGTAAATTTCGGCGGACACGTCATGTCATTAATCATACGTACGTCGGAAACGTAACGGCTAAAGTCGATTTAAAAATGGCAGATATTGAGCAAGCAGTAAACAATAAAATGCTATATGTGGTAACAAATACGTAAAAACTAGCTGTGCTGCGCAGTTCCATCTTTATTATGAAGATACCTGTCTGCCAAAAAATCTTAGCAGGATATGTACACAAAATAAAGATCCCACCAAAAACATTTTCATGTGAAATGTTGCCAATACGAGACCATAATGGCTCACACTGTCAAAAAGTTATCAGATCTTATGTAGAGCCAAGCTTATAACTCTACACGCCCTAACTCTACAAGCCCTAACTTCACAAACTCTACACCATAGTCAAAATATGTGACTGGCCATTTACTTTAGTGAGTCAGTGACGAAATCCAAACCCAAATTATGAGGGTTCAAAAAAACGACGAAGCGCTTCGAAAAGGTAAGTAGTGTCCTTGAGCTTCGCTTGGCTCGTCTTGGCGGGGTAGAGAAATTTAAATGATGCTACAATTTGATCCTTGACGTCTCTAAGGAATAACTTGACACATTCAAAATATTTTTATTTTAATTATTAAAAGAAACAAAAAACCCGACTGCGTAAAACAAAAATTAACTGAAATGCGAAAAACAAGCTCTTTAATCTATAGAATTTTGAATATAACTTGAATGTTATAAGGTATTGCAGTCGGGGACAAACCAATAACCTAAATATGTGTTTTTTTGTAATATTTGTTTATCCCCGACTGCAATTACCTTATAAAATTCAAGTTATTCAAAATTCTATAGATTAAAGAGCTTGTTTTTCGCATTTCAGTTAATTTTTGTTTTACGCAGTCGGGTTTTTTGTTTCTTTTAATAATTTAATTTATTTCAGACTTTTTAGTTTTATACAGAATGAGTTGTAAGTATTATTAAGTAAATGAGCGCTATGGTAGAGTAACGCTAACAACCATCGCAACTCTGTGAGTTACGTACGGTAACCGCTCATAGTACCTATCTACTGTCCTTGCATTAAACATGGTTTTTTGCAGTTTACGTCAAAATGATAGCATAAAAGTACTACAATATATACATATATGAAAAGGGCTGTTCACAAGCTTTCATTTGATACCCATATTGTTACAATAAAGTAATTTTTGTTTTTAATACCCCCCCTCTTTCTTTATCCATAGACGCCATATAAAAATAATATACCCTATGACACTCCCACAGTTCAGACGAATCTAACGATACCTCATATGCTTAAATCCATCAAGCCGTTTAGGCTGCAGAGCGTGCCAAAGAAATAGACATACATACATACATACATACTTACATACATACATACATACATACATACACTCGAAAAACATAACCCTCCTTCCGGGTCAGTCGGGTAATAAGTGTTCAGTCATTTTAACAGTCGAATACTTTTAAAATGACGCCAAAGGCTGCAATATCAACCCTCTCTACCTTTACCGATAGCTTTGTCTGGTAATTCAGTTGATACTCGCTAGCGACCGCGGTCAACATTTTGTATTAAGATTAGAGCGCCTCAACTGGGGCACTGTACAGAAACACGGTACCTTGTCCAGAAAATCCATATACTCACTTAAGGTTAAAAGGCAATATAAATAATATTTTAGAGGTAGTTCCGACATGAAAGCGCCTCATAGGTAATATAAGGATGAATAGCTTACCTCGATCCTGCTTCGCTATACACGGGGAAGATTCTTGACATTTAGTGACGCATTTCTTATGGCAGCATAATCCACAGTTGCGGCATTGCATCGCGTCTTTTAGCCATATCTGAAGAATCAATGGAAATATTGTTCGGTTTGTGATTAGTATTATATTGCGATTACCTACTAACATTTTGTTTGCTGTGCTATAAAATTCTAGAATACGTCATTGAACATTAGTAAAAGCATCGGGATCCTTGGCGTCTGCATTTCTAGCGACGTTCTGTTCCGAAGTAACTTAGAAGACAAGGTTAAGCTGGCATCCAAAAAGCTCGGAGTGCTCAACAGAGCGAGGCAGGGCAAAGGCTTATTATGGACTACCGCTCATTTATAGGCGGGGGCACCTGGATACCACTAATAAGCGCTGAACGCGTAGGCCTGTATCTTAATGACGTTGAAACGGACTAGGTTTAGTTTGGTCGACTCATAAGTTCCTACTCGGAGACTCTAGTTAGTGTACTCTCGATTTACTCAACACGGACCGAGGGATATTTGCACGGCCCGTGTAATGAGCGTCCCCTGTACTATCGTCCGCATAGCAATGAATGCAGTCAATAGATAGCATATCATTGATATGGAACAGGAACAGTGTTGGGAACAGCACAGAGCCTTGTGGGACACCGGAATTTATATCCCTGCTATCAGAGCAGCTACTTTCAACGGATATTATGCAACTGCTGGACAGAAAGCTACCAACCCATTTGCATAATACCTCGGTAAGCCCGTATGGTGGTAACTTCGTTGGAAGACCCCGGTGCCAGACACAATCGAACCTGCCTGGCTGCTACTCTCAAGTTGAAAATCTGTCGCCAAGCACTTATCCGTGTTTTGACAACTGCGCTTGAGAGCCACTTTCTTCTAGGCTTTGTGTGCTTACCAGCTTTGATCATCACCATCATCATCATCAGCCTTTAATGTCCCACTGCTGAGCACTGGCCTTCTTTCACAAATCCGAGTGAAAGGGAATGGGCAGATACTTCCACCACGCGTGCCCACTGCGGGTCGGTGGAGGTAGGCTAGTGAGTGGTCAACCTACTGTTGGAGTTTTCAAGCCGCCTAGAAGGCCTCCAACTAGCTTAACGACTATAACAATTAAGTGATAACCGGGACCAACGGCTTTACGTGCCTTCCGAATCACGGAAACGCTCGATTTGGAATACCACTAGGCATCCATCCAGGTACCGTCCACGACGATGTTAGTTTAACTTGCCGATCGATTGAGGATGGCTTATCATGCTACACCACGAGGGCTTCGGTCACACAGGTCAAAAACAAAAAAACGATGTTGTTACCTTCTTATTACAGAAGTCGCACTGCGTAGACCTATGGAAGTGCGTTCTAACAAAGTCGTGCGCGGCTCGGGTCGGCTTGGGCGGGCGCGCGGCGCGCGGCTCGCGGGGTGCGCGCGCGTGGCTCAGCGACGCGCCCTCCCACTCCCACCACACCAGCGCGTCGCCGAAACATAGGCACGGCTCGAACCCCGCGTGCGAAGATAACTTGTGGCTTTTGCTGGAACGTTGCAAAATTTTGACTAAAATATTGCCGTGGTAAGTGTAGGAGGCATGGGCGCAGAACACAGGCGGATTTTCTAAAATTTTGGGTCAAGACCTATAGATTGATTTTAAAGTTTTAGGCGTCGATCCCGCAGAGGGATTCCAGAGTTTTGCGTTCCGCGTTTACTATTGTGCACACAGCAAGCAGTCTAGAGTTCTGCAATATACGCAACTGATCACACATCATATTTACTTATACAGGCGCCGCATAGATTACTCTCTAGAACTCTGTGACTAGAACTCTCTGTGGGATCGGGCCCGCGGCGCCTAAAGCTGAAGGAATCGAAAAGAAAACATTATTAAATTTAACTAAAGCTTTATTTAACATCAGCCAAATAACTAAATGTCGTGTTCCTGTGCGTGAGTGAAGTAGGCCATTGCAGAGGGTCGGTAAGTCGTGATGCCCCAGGAACACCAGAGGTATCACTCACGCGTTGGCGACCCAGCAAGAATCTCTTCACCTAGAAGGGGTTACTAAATATATAGATATAGGAACTAAATGCCAAATGTCTACAGGTGCGTTTAAGGCGATGAACTCAGTGGTAGAGACGTTCCATGACGAAGGTTCGGATTCATGATTTTAGGATTCGAATCCTAAAATGAACTTGATTTTTGGGTGACGGAAAATAACAAACCATAGCAAAACCAGTCATAAAAATATATCTAATAGCTGAATCGTTCCTCACCTAAACTTGATATCCACATCAGGCGGTAGGAACTGGTATCTCTTCATATGATGCGGCACCGTCGAATCCTGACACTCAACCAACAGAGTCGCTAACGGTATATTCAAATATCCTAACAAAACCTCGTCTTTCTCCCCCGGTACTGTTGCCCAAACATTTATGTTCAAATATTTGTGATTCTCATTCAATTTGAACTCTGTTTCCTCGTCAAAAGGTATAATCGGCTTCAACTGAATACTCTTGGTCCAAAACATTTGGCAAATCTCAACATGTTCACACTGCCTCGGTCCACCCGTTTCGAATATTTGTTCCTCTTCGTCTAATACGGTATCTTTTTCAGAGGTTCTGCATTCTGAGGAGTCTGTTTTTATTATTGGTATATCTTGGTGTTTTTTTACACCTTTGTTTGTAATAGTTGCCTGTTTAAGAGGTGTGCTAGCGCCAGAAGCAGGAGGGGTACTACCAGCGGAACTATCGGAAGACTTATTTTCTACGGAGCATCGGCGCTTGCGCAGCCCAAAGTTACCGCTCGGACACGGTTGGTCCGAAGTTTTAGGCGTCTGCTGCACCGATTCCGTTTTTTGTTTAGTTTGCGTTTGTGTTTGTGCTTCAGTCTCATTTTGTGGTTCTATAGTTTTGGCTGGAGATTCTGATTCCTGGGAAATAAGAATGTCAAACTGTAATTATATGACGTTCAATCAAAGTAAGGAGGACTTAACTGAGCAATTATTTCAGGACATAAGCTTACATTCAAAGAGTCCTCTAACGATTCCTTATTTAAAATAATATGTATATGTATATAAAGGACAACAATCGGCGCGTGTTACGGAAGCTCATTTGTATTATCGAACTCTCACATGTAAATTAGTCTTAGAGGCGGCCGCCCTCATTCCCTGTAATCGAACGCCCTCCATGACTTCAGAAACTCTTCGGAAGGAGAAGTTTGTCTTCGTTCGCTTCGGCTCGGCGGCCAGCCCTTCGTCCCGGCGCGTGAGACCGCCGCCGCCCGCGCCCGCGCTGCCGCCACCACCCGCGCCCCCTCCGCCGCGCCGCACGCGCACCGTCACCGCCCGACGTTCTACTGACCGAAGGAGTTTAGCTACCTGTTGACGTATATTAACTTCATATTAATCCATACTTATCCTCCTAACTATTATAAATGCGAAAGTGAGTTTATTTGTTTGTTTGTTACACCTTCACGCCTCAACTACTCAACGGATCATCATGAAATTGGGTATGCAGATATCCTATGGTATGGAGAAGGACATACGCTACTTTTTTCCCGGGAACGCGGGTAAAACCGCGGGGGACAACTAGTATTATTATAAATGCGAAAGTAACTCTGTTTGTTTGTGTAACGTTGCACTTGCAAGTTACATAAATAAATCCTCCTAAGGGAACTGCCACATTTGTTTGTTACGCTTTCACGCCTTTACTACTCAACCGATCACGATAAAATTTGGCATGCAGATAGCCTATGGTATGGAGAAGGATATAGGCATTTTATCCCGGGAACGCGGGTGAAACCGCGGGGGACAGCTAGTATATATATATATAAAAAAGAAACTTATAAATAGTGTAACTAATACGTAGTCACACTATTTATAACTCAAGAACGGCTGAACCGCTTTGGCTGAAAATTGGTGGGGAGGTAGCTTAGAACCACGAGACGGACATAGGATACTTTTTATAGGTTATTGTAGGGTAGGGTAGGGTAGGGTAGGGTAGGGTAGGGTAAGGTAGGGTAGGGTAGGGTAGGGTAGGGTAGGGTAGGGTAGGGTAGGGTAGGGTAGGGTAGGGTAGGGTAGGGTAGGGTAGGGTAGGGTAGGGTAGGGTAGGGTAGGGTAGGGTAGAGTAGGGTAGGGTAGGTAGGGTACGGCAATTATACCCTTTGACATTTGAACAGGAGATTCTCAATTCGTTTTCTTTTTATGTTGTTACCTCATAACGCCGTCATTTATTAACCGATTTGGAAAAAAAAAATTGTTTGGAAGGGTATTTCGGTTGCTTCCCGTTTGGTGCCAATCAGATCAGGATTTGATTAATTCTTAGGGTACTTTGAAGTCGGTTTAAGTTTTTTGTAAAACAGTTTTTATGTATTTTCTATTAATAATATGGGGTTTAGTTTATTATTATTTTTTGTACCTGTGCTACATTATTAATAGGTTTGTTATCAATAGCGAGCACGACGTCGTCTCTTCGCAGGTCGGCTCTGTAAGCTGGCGACATTGGCACCACTGTGTCGACCAACACGACGCCAACCCCTTGGCAACAGACTAGGCCCAGGGGACCGCACACGGCTGGCAATACTACGTCTAGGACTAGGACACCACGGCGGAGAGATACCTGGAAAATGGGATATTACAACCTACATTATTATCGATCTGAAGGGCCAGTTGGCGCGGATTCCACCTATCACGCCGCAAGTCGTGGGTTCGATTCCCACACAGGACATGCATTTTTTTGCATGAACATGTCTGTATGTCCTGAGTCTGGGTGTAATTACGTATGTATTTACAAACAGTAAGTATTATGTAGTATATCAGTTGTCTGGCTGGTGTGAGGAATGTCCCAGAATACTTATTATATATTTCTCTTAATACATTAGCCCCTTAACCCAACCCAGTCAAACATTAATAGGGCAGAGAACATTTTTCATTTTTGTTTGGTGCTACGAGGAAAAGTACCCTCGTTCCTTCATCAACATCTAATGGAACTTGCCTCTATTTCTATTGATTCTTCATTAATTCTGCTATGGCAAACGTTTTGTGAGACCTCCCCAATTTTATAACGATTTTTTTTTTGCCAGAAGTCTGAAAGCGTGCATGTTATTTGAATGAATAAATATTAAATTTTATTGCATTAAATTCATTCATCATCTTCAGCCTATAATGTTCCACTGCTGAGCACAGGCCTCCTTTTACAAATCAGAGTGTAAGGGAATGGGCAGATACTCCACCACGCGTACCCACTGCGGATCGGTGGAGGTAGGTTAGTGGTTCCAACCTACTGTTGGAATTTTTCAAGCCGCATCCAAGTAGCTTAACGACTATCATAATTAAGTGATAACCGGGAGGACCAATGGCTTTACGTGCCTTCCGAAGCACGGAAACGCTCGATTTGAAATACCACTAGGCGATCACCCAGTTAGGTACCGACCACGGCGGTGATAGCTTAACTTTGCCAATCGATATACCACGAGCGCTTCATTAAATTCATTACTTCTCCCTAATTCTTCCTCAAGGGCAATCGACTCTAGCAACTAACTATATTCTACATCTTCCTGAAACTCAGTAATTACTGCTCACCCAAGCATGTGAATCGACAGCTAAAGCTGCCCTTAGAGTGGCGGTCCCGCCGCCCCCGCCCCCGCCCCCGCCGGCCCACTGCAGCCTGGTGACCTCCACCAGCCGCACCGTGAGGCGGCCCTGCGGCGCGGGCGCGGGGCCCTCCTCGCCTTCCACACTGCCCGGCTCCGATTTGGGGAAAAATGGTTTGTAGCTGACCATAAAAAAAAAAACAAAAATCAAAAAGTAATTTATTCTGTTTAGGTAATGTACTTCGCACACCGGTTCGGAATACATTTCAACTGAGAAGACTCCGGCAACTAAAATTGTTTTTTTTTTTATTTGTTGTTGTTCTATTCTGGATTCCAATAATTTTATATCTTGAAAGGAATCCGACTCAAGAGAAAAGTAAGTACATAAACTGTTCCAAAATGACAGACCAACTAAACGATGTGCTGTACTGTACAAGATATTCCACCAATAAAATTTCCATATAAAATGTTACCAAGTCGTAATGTAGAGTCAAGCTTATAGCTCTACACGCCCTAATTGTACAAGCCTTAACTTCACAGACTCATTCTATAATCCAAATCCAAGTTATGAGGGTTGAAAACGACGAAGCGCTTCCAGGAAATGTGCACTTCGCTAGGTTCCTCTTGACGGGGGCATTACCGTGCTCCCAGATGAAAAGTGAATACTAATTTAGGCTTTGTCAATTATTGATGGGTAATGTATCTTTATTACATATTTTACATTTTTTTAAAGGAATTATTATAAAAATATTTTTTATTGAAAAAGTTATCTTCCAAATGTATACTTAAAACTCATTACCGTATCTTATAATTAGGTAGCGTATGCCTCTGAGCAACAGCCCTTCTGATATGAGCAGCGACCAACGACGCCAGTCTTGGTTTGAGCTGCCTGCCTTGGAAGCGTCCTCGTACTCGGAGCTCTAGCTTCGGCGGTGACTCGAAAGCGAGCGCCCAGTGAGTGTAGGGTGTACGCCTGAACATTACTCTTACGTTGCCGCTTAAACTTTCCACTGCAAAAAAATATATTTGAATAGATATTAGTGGTTTCTTTGTCATGGTGCTGATTCTGTTGTTTACAACTAAACCAATTTTAGTCTCACTATGTCTCTTTCTAACAAAGAACATAAGAATAGGATGTAAGAAATTGAGTTCTGTCTGTGTAGTGTAGAATCTAAAACTCTTGTTTCTTCAATATTTTAGTCGACATCTATCGCGGTTAAATACCCACAAATGAAGACGGCAGGGACTAATTTTACAGCTTTAAATATTATTCTATTTTTCAATAATATTCGTAAGAAAGAGATGTGATGTGACTAAAATTTGTTTAGTGCGATTTACAACAGAATCGGCACCAATAACGAATTATTTTACTTTGGTGATCACTATGGCATTTGATTTTTATCCCGCAAAGTGAGAATTTAAAGATGGGCGATCAAAAAAATTTGGTAAAGCAAAAAGTGTGTGTCCAATGTTTGTTAATCTAACTGACGGACAAATTAGACTTTTTTGTTACCCAGTTATCATCATATTCTACGTGTATAAATGAAAAACCAACCTGTGATTGATATATTAGCGATCTTCCCAAGCAACATTACAGCATCGACATCAATTCTGAAGTTACCGTCGTAAGCCAAGTCGAATTTCAGATCGAGGGACCGGAGTCGGGCGCCATCGTCTTCAAGTTCACCGCTTAGGAGATGCATGTTTGTGATGGTTGGGAATTCACTGCCTACTTCTAGAGAGCGAAGCTGCAGGAATGAAAAAATAATAATGATGCTGCACTAAAATCATTTGCAGATTCTAGTTTATATTATGGTGCGTCCATGCTTGGAGAACCGAGCACGAGCCGAGCCACGAACGAGCATACAACGAACCTACAACGAGCACGATTTGAATCCTTTTGTACGTGAAAAAACTGACAATCGCGCTCGTTCGAGGCTCGCGAGCCCGTCCACGCTACGCGAATCGTGCTGTCAGTGTGCTCGTTCGAGGCTCGACTCGTGCTCGGTTCGCTAAGCATAGACGCACCATAAGTCTTTATGAAGTTTCTATTTCGATAGCCGTAAAAGATTTTCAAAACTACTCAGTAAGCAACATCGAGGAACAATCCCTTAGAGTATTAATACCGAGCAATCCGATTCCGAAACTAGTCAGTGATTTGTCACTGATTTTTAACAGTAAGGACCAATCACTGCATTGTGTGTTCTTGACTTGACCAATCAGAGCGCATGTGTCCTTGTCTTAGCCAATCAGAGCGCATTGTCGGTGGTGGCAAATTGGCGGAATATATTGCAAGCAAAATCGACGTCATTACGCTTCTTTGGGTTAATTGTTCGATGGTAAGCAATCACTGATTGTGTGAGGAAAGTGGGGGACCGAAAGATGTGGTAACAAAATGCGAAAGGCTTGTACTGGGTGGATACGTTGTGATGGCAAATTTTGAAACCTATGCGTTGGGTTAGTAATTGTGGACAACTTTTACATCGTAACCTACTCGACAATACATAATATTGCTGAAAAAATACCCAATATCGATAGAATTACCGAAATATTTATCGATTGTATAATTTGCGACGTAGACGCTTCTATTTGCCTAGATTAAAGAAATGTTTCTTGTTTAGTCATTCGTTACAAGTACATCTGGGTTAGCTAGTTATTTTCACATGATCGGATTTGAATCTGGTCGGCATCTAGCCGATTAAACCGCAAACTGTTGTGACCGCTGAAGTGTGCCCTGCGGTTGGCCATTAAATGGTGAACGAGTGCATACTCTACTGGGACTGAGAGCTCTTAAGCTTAGACATTCTAAGTTAGAATTTATCCAGGCGATAAGCAGTTATTTCAGGCGTGTAATTAAATAATCCGTTTTGAAATTTAATCTATTTTTGTAGTAAGCAAATGTCTAGAGCTTTTGAATCATCTGCAAACAAAGAATATAATATTCTTGATGTCTTCTTCTTAGCATGGAAGAGCATACAGATAATGCTAAAGCATAGCCCTTGGGTTTTAAAAAAGGTCACTCGAGCAATATCGCTCTATGGGATTTATTTCTCTGCAGTCTATTATCTAAAGTAGATGTTCATGTTCCTTTTTACTTCGAATATTTTCTTAATAAAATCGTTCTAAAAATGCAGATTATTAGGGGAACATTTCAAGGTTGTACTGTAATCGATATTTGGACATTTTTCTTGAGCTACTACAGTACGAGTGTTTTACTTAGAACGTAGGTGCTTATACTTATAAATATAATAATAAATCTAAATCAGCCCCGTATTTTTCAAACTTTTTAATTTACACTAACTTATTTCAGGCCTATGGCAAATGCGAACGTAACTCACCGTTAAAGACTCAAATAACTTCCCCGAAGATGTCTTGGCGAGCAACTCAGCGAGTTCGGTGGCCATGCGCCGGCGCAGCCAGCGTGTGTCAGCAGTGCTTTGTTGAAAGATGAACTGCAACATTGCGTTCAACGCGCCCTCTGGCGTGCTTCCCGCACCTCGCGTTAGTTCGTTGAGTATCTCCTATTAAAGAATTATTTGAGATAAGTGATCGATGACGTCAGTCAACTAAACAGGAATGAGGAAACCATGGATTTAGTATAATATATTCTTGCCAGTTCTTCTCAGTTGAAGGCCGACTTACGAATTGGTGGTTACTTCAGTAGCTTTGACCTTCATAAGTGCCCTTTTTTTTTTTTTTTTTTTTTTTTTTTTTTTTTTTTTTTTTTTTTTTTTTACGTGGGGAAATCCTCATGGATACCCGGGCACTCCGGGGGGAGCGGCCGGGTTATGTCAGACTCCTACTGACTAAAACCCCACGGTGTTCCTACATGTCGCTGCCGGCTGGATATACGGGGGCGCCGAAGCATTCGTCCGCGTATCCAGCAGCGACGGCCTGATCGGAGGCCTCCTCTTCGTCGACGGCAGAGACCGGAGCTCTTGTCTCCGCCGTCTCCTCCTGAGTAGCGTGCGGAAACACACGCTCCACTACTCGGGCCCGATGTTGATGGGCGGTAGACTCCCCCGAGTCCGCCACCCTTGGGCCCATGTTGGGGGGAAGGTGGCTCAAAAAAGCCGCCCTCCGACGCCCGGTTCTCCTGCGGCGGATAGCCAGGGTGGTAGTATCCTCCCTGTCACGTTCCGCCGCCTCCTTTGCAAGCATAACTCGCTCGCAAAAGGAGTGGAGTGCGTCCCACGATCTCTCGCTGTCAACCACAGAGCGAACCACGCTCGGCAGCGAGAGATCAGTCCCCACTTCGGCGCAGAGCTCGCTGCGCTCGCTTTCCCAGGCCGGGCACACCTCCAGCGTGTGCTGGGCCTCCTCCTCGAGGCACCCGTCACAGTGGTGGCACTCGGCGGTCGGCTCCCTCCCGGCAATCCGACACAGATACCTCCCGAAACAGCCGTGTCCCGAGAAGATCTGCGTCAACCGGAAGGTCAACACACCGTGCCTCCGCTCCAGCCACTCATCCAGTACTGGACGGATGGCCTCAATGGTCCTGTGGCCCGCACTAGGGTGCTCCAGCCTGGACTTCCACTCCAGGACCGCGAGCGTGCGCAAGTGCGCCCTGCTCCCCTCCACCTCGCGTGGTGCCGGTCTCTCGCCTTGGGCCAGCGCCTCCTTGCGCCAGAAATAAACTGACGCGAGGGCTCTCGCCTCGAGGTCCCATGGCAAGGAACCGGCCAGCAGACACGCCGCTTCGCAGGAGATCGTGCGATATCCCCGTATTGCCCTGATCGCCACCACCCTCTGCGGTCTCCGCAGCACGGCGATATTGCGGCGATTCAGAGCCTCCGCCCATACGGGAGCTCCGTACGTCACCATTGATCGCACGATCCCCAGGTACAGCCTCCTACAAAGGGCGCCCGGCTCGCCAGTGTTCGGCAGCAGCCGCCCGAGAGCAGCCGCCGCGCCCATAACCCTTGGCACCAGGCGCCCGAAGTGGGCTGTGAAATCCCACCGACCATCGAGGACGAGACCTAAGTATCTCATCGTCAACCCGACGTCTATGCGGACTCCACTCACGACGATATGAGCATCCCGAGGTGGCGCGTGCCGAGGCCCGTGAAAACACAGGGCCTCAGACTTGCTAAGGGCCACCTCCAAGCCCAACCGTCGTATCCGGCCCACGAATTGCGCCACTCCAGCAGTGGCGCGGTAGGCGGCTGTACTATACCTCGTGCCGCGGGCAGTGACCAGGGTATCGTCGGCGTAACTCGTTACGTCGACACCCTGTATACACGGCACCCGCAGCACCCAGTCGTACCCGATGTTCCACAGGAGCGGACCTAGAACCGAACCCTGCGGAACACCGCACGACATTTCCCGTCGGCCCCAGCCCTCGTGGCCGGGGTAGACCACCGACCTTTCGGACAGGTAAGCCCCGATGACTCGGCGCAGGTACAGTGGCACTCCATGATACCGGAGCGCCTCCAGTATGCAGCTCCAGGGGAGGGAGTTGAATGCGTTGGCGATGTCGAGTGACACCGCCAAGACAACCCCACCCCGGGAAACCACCTCCTGCGCTTGGGACTTAACCCGCAACACCGCGTCGATGGTCGATCGACCCCTGCGGAACCCAAACTGACTCTCCGCCAGTTCCGGACCCACACCCTCTAGGTGCTCGACGATCCGCCCAGCCACAACTCTCTCAAAGAGTTTGGCAATGTCGTCGAGCAGTACGATGGGCCGGTAGGCGGAGGGAGACTCCGCTGGACGCCCTTCCTTCCGGAGGAGAACCAGACGGCCCGTCTTCCACCTCTGTGGAATTATGGCTTGAGCCAGACAGGCGTCGAATAGTCCCCTCAATCGAAGCTCCAGGGCGTCGGGGTTCAGGGCCAGGGCCAACACACGTCCCGGAACGCCATCGGGGCCGGGGGCCGAATTTTTGGCACGAAGCCTCAAAACGGCCGCACCCAGCTCCCCCTGCGATACTTCCGGGACCACCTCAGTCACGTCCGGTTCATAAGTGCCCTACTGGGACCTAAATTGGATAAATGTATATGACTTTGACTATACTTTGCTAGCCAGTGTCCCGGTAACGAGAAGATGTATCGTAGTAAAATTTTACCGCTATCGTCTTTTTTAAATTTCAATTTTGAATACATTTAATAATAAATAAAATAAATGATGTAATTTAATTTTAATTAAATTTGTAATTTAAGAGAGGGAGAGCATAGCGTTTATTCGCTCAAAGAGCAGCTCTACTAAAAAGTACCTTCACCTTACAGAATACCGCAGCCAAATAACTTTATATTGTGTAAAGTTGTGTTCCTGCGCGTGAGTAAGGTCGCCAGAGCTCATTGGGGAGGGGGGAAAGGTCGGTAACGCGTGAGCGATGCTTCGTGTGTTGCAAGCGGCTACGGTAACCGCTTACCATCAGGCGGGCTGTATGCTTGTTTACCGACTTAGTCGTATAAAAAAAATGTGTCGCTTGTAAATCGATTTATATTTACTTTTAAAGTTATGGTAATAATCCTGAAAGGTCCGTAGACAGTGTTAACCCCATCAAAAACTTTTTCATGTAAAATTGCTCACCATATGGCTCGCACTGAAAAAAAAAAAACTGATCTCATGTAGAGCCAAGCTAATAACTCTACACGCCCTAACTCTACAAAACTATCTAACTTCACAAACTCTACACACCGTAGTCAAAATATGTGGCTTGGCCGTTTCGCTACCGTCACATGTAAGGTAAAAAATGTGTGGTAGCGAAACGGCCAAGCAACATTAAACATTGATAAAAAAAACCTAAGCTTACTATATTTAGGTACGTCATTCGACACCTCATCAAACATCAGAGTTGTTTCTGTCGGTCGTATTTAATTATTCGTTGACAGGAAATTGGGGTAAAACGTGTGTAATTAAAGGGCTTTATTAAGGCCGGGCCCAACAGCCGTAATGATCGACGCGACGTCGGGTGAAAATAAAACGAACCTATTTTGTTGATATTGAGATACATAAAAGAGATTGTTGCGTTAGTAAAGTTTTTTTTTTATACAACCAACTCGTAATAAACAAGCATACGGCCCGCCTGATGGTAAGCGGTTACCGTAGCCATATGGACGCTTGCAACACACGAAGCATCGCTCATGCGTTACCGACCTTTCCCCCCTCCCCAATGAGCTCTGGCGACCTTACTCACGCGAAGGAATAAAACTTTACACAACACAAAGTTATTTGGCTGCAGTATTCTGTAAGGTGGAGGTACTTCGCCAGTCGAGCTGCTCTTGAGCGAATAAACGCTACGCTCTACCTCTCTTAGTAAGTTAGATTCTAGAATCAAGAGTTTATGTAATTTTTTTGGTGAAACCTACTCGAATTGTTAGGTACCTAATTATTTCAGTAGTATACAGCATTCAATTATCTTACTCTTCCTAAGTCTGACTGATTTAGAAGTCTTAGTTATGTTCCGGCTTCCGGCGTCGTGTTTCCTGACTCTTACAATCTAGGGACTTTCAAGGCCAGAGTAAATAGGTTTCTTTTGGGTAAGCGTGTTCACCCTTTGGCTTCGTCATCGTCCCTAATGGGCGGGTCAGTAGCACGAAAGCATATTGAATTAAAAAAACTTCATCATATACAGTAAAATATCCAAGTTGATCTGCATAGATACCTACATTTTAGGACCAATCAACTCGTCTCTGAACTTAAACACTTTCAAATAAAAACAGCATCATCCAATCATTACTTACTGGTGGTAAAGTAACTGGTATCGAGACTTCCTCGTCCATCGGTGGTGTCTTCTCGTATGATCTCAAGAAGTAGAATAGAAAAATCAGCGGTACGCTCAGAGCGGACAGTGCTCCAAAAAGTGCTGCCATCAGCAGCCACGTCCAGTCCGGCATGATTGTGTCTAGCGTTAATTACTGGGGATGGATAAACTTTAGTGAGAGTTTGTATATTACTATACGTTGTTTTATTGTACGTAAGTAAAAGATTATTGATTATAAATTATCTATAGCCCTCTCTTTCTCTAGCTATTCGAAAAGCGAGATGGATATACCTACATAATTTAATCAGTCGTCTGATTGGCATCCATAATTAGTGTCTGGCTGGAGACAATGACACTAATTAGGTACGGTTTTTTTGTAGATACGACATGTTCAGTAGAACACAAGACAAAATAATTCTATATACATTTTCCCAGGGAGACAAAACACTTTAAAGTACCTACCTACAGTTAGATTGCTTTACATATCTTGCTTTCGATAAGAGTCGGTACTTCGATATCTTTCAATATCAAGCAATTACCTAAATCTGTCAACCCTACAATATATTGCATGTAGTCAGCCTATACAGCCATTCCCTGAATCCACAACTCTCGGATTCGTACAGGCAATAATTTATCAGCCATCATGCATGATTCACTTCCTACATACCCTGAACACGATCCTACAAATCACGATGCAGTATTGTACGGGTTACACACTTGGCTTCAGCAATCAAACTCCTATTATCGAAGCGACCCCTGCTCACATTGGATGACTTATTGCCGGCCACTGCTAGCCCCTACGACCCACTTGTTGGGAAGTACTTTAATATTAAATTGCTTGAGAAATTACTGAAGAAATTCTTGTCAGAAAATTTTATTAAACGTTAGTATCGTATCACTACGGGCTAAAGGTATGATTATAGTCGATCTGTTAATACCCGGTTTCTATAAACAAAAACGAATCGTTTTGCTTACCAATGGTAGGATTTTTAATTGCTAAACTGGGCATATAAATAATTTTGTAAGCTAATTTTATAATATGTGATAGTTACTTCCATATGGGAGGGACTACTATGCAAAACTTTGAGGTCTTTACTTCATTTTCAGTAAAGATACAAGAGTCTTAATTTTAACCGATAACGGACCGTAATTTATAGGAATTGGCCATAAATGAACCTTTCTGTCGATAAAACAGATGAATAAAAAAAACACACACACCGATAATAGCGGCCATACCCATACTAACAAGTCATATAATATTTGACAAGAGTACTTTGTCTATTTTTCACACGTGGATGGGCTGTCTAAAGTGACCTATTAGGATGGCCCTATTATAGCATCATAAACATTTAGCTAGCTATTTTTTACAATGAGACTTGTTTTTTCATATAAAAGTTAGCTTGTCTTTCGTTTATCTGTTTGTGCCAATAAGGTGCTAACCTTGAACCTTGTAAACGTCTGTCACGAAAAGGTGCAGTCAATATCACTTTACAGTTGGATTTTGGATAGTATTTCCGATACATTCCGAATACTTCATTCAGTAGGTAACAGTATTGATAAACCTGTGGCTGTTTTACCACGCTGCCGCGCTGTCTTGACAACCGATGATATATATCTCTATAATTTTACCGCATTTTAATTTTGCAGTTTCTACATTTCGTTATTTGATAAGCTATTCTTCTGATATATTTCGAACAATATATTTAGCTATATTTCGAACCCGTGGTAAATTCAACTGTGTGTACCAATTTAACGTTCATAAGTGCCTTACCAGGGCCTAAATTGAATAAAAAAGTTTTCGATTTTGATTTTGTTAAGTCTAAACAAAAACTGTTCTAATTTCGAATTAACAGTCGGACACCGCTGCCTGCTTATCTGACCCTTGAAAAATCAACCCTAAGTCATGTAAAATCTATTTGTTTTGAACCAGTAAAGTTGTCCTACAATTATAACAAGTTTAAAGCGCTTTGCACAAAGTGCACGAGATATATAGTTTATCCGTTGACATCGTAACTACGGCTAGTATATGGTTAAACTAAGCCAAGTTGAACTTTCCAAATCCCAATAATACCCTCCTGAAGGCAATTGCACTGGGGTAACGTCGGTTGATGCCCCTTCCCCTATTTCCGTCCGTGACCCGCGTTCCAAGTTTCGCCTATTTTATTACTTGGCAAGGTGCACAATGCATGCTACTTCAACCTGCTTCATAGCATTCCACCGGCATCATTAGTAGCCTACTTTAAATTGGGTCAATTTTTAATTTCCCTCGGGCATTGTTTGACATTTCTTACAAGATAGTTATTAGGTACAGCGCAGCGTTTTGATGGCATACTTTACAGACTTCTTTTGCGTATGTTTATACCGGCTACTCTACATTCAACGATAAAATATAGGACAAATATCTACATCATCATCATCAGCCTATAATGTCCCACTGCTGAGCACATTCCTCCTTTCACAAGTTAGGGTGAAAGGGAATGGGCAGATACTCCACCACGTGTGTCCCCTGCGGATCGGTGGAGGTAGGCTCGTGCTCAACCTATACTTTTGGAGTTTTCAAGCCGCCTAGGAGGCCTCCAACTAGCTTAACGACTATCACAATTAAGTAATTACCGGGATCAATGGCTTTACGTGCCTTCCGAAGCACGGAAACGCTCGATTCGAAATAAGCGGTCACCCACAGGTACCGACCACGACGGTGGTAGCTTAACTTTGCCGATCGATTTAGAACGGCTAATCATGCTATACCACGAGCGGTTATATATATACCAACTATTATTTAATAATTATAACGCAATTAATATAATGTAGAGCTTAAGTAGGTAGTGCACGCAAAGCTTTCAGCTACTGTGTTTTCAGCGCACGCAGTTAAGAAATCTATAGATATGAATAGGAACGATGTGTGATTTTTAGGTACATAGGACATCACTGTGGAATGTATGTTGTTATATTTATAAAAATCTGCAACTACGGGTAACGAAACGTACATATATCAGTGAATGTTTGTAATTGCGAATCAATAAACGTTAATAAGGCGATTCAAATTGAAATCAAAAATGATTCGTAATAAATATTAAGAATTCAAGTATTCGATTATAATTATTATACTTCAACAGTTATAAAGGTACAGGTAACTTAACTTATTTCCATCAACATTTATTTACCTCTGAGAAAAATTAATACGGAGCCAGTTTTGTTTTTCTACCAAACAAAAAGTAATGAAATTCGAACAACCAAAACAAAGAGAACTCTGTGAAAATACAACGATGTTTGACACAATATGAAAAGTTGTTTGTCTACTTTGAGGTTGTTGAAAACACTAATTGAAGTTACTGCCCTATATTTTAACCGTTGAAAATATTACCGAGAAAGAAATAACAGTAATTTCTACTATAGTTTTTACCTAGGTAGAGGTCACGCTATTTATGTCTGTTAAAAGATTCCGCAGGACATAAAACGTTTATGTTGAAGTGGGCGACAATGCCTACTCTCATTGCTGTAGTCACGGAATTTATATTTCTTTTCTGTGTGGCTGTAGGGACCTACAAACTAAAGACAATTTTATCTAAACCTATTCTTTGCAGATGTAAGGAATATATCAAACATAAGAGGTATGTTTAGGCCTGACATCTGATAGTCAGATTTCTCAAATTAAGCGCACGTCGTTATTCGTCTCTAAACATCGCTCCGTCTCAATGAAAACACAACCTTATAGCATAGTTTTTCTGGTTACAAAATGGAATGAAAGACACCAAGTCCAAATAACTGAGTGTGGAAGAAAACTTCATTAATCATACGAATAACAATTGATTATGGAAGGTACTTCCTGTGTTTTGTGCTATCTGACTTGCGGAATATGTAGGTTAGAATTTGAACTCTATTTGCAAACTTGTCTCATCTTTGGAGAAATGCATATAAAGTTGAAGCGGTGCAATGGCCAGATGATATCATTACTTGAGACTGCATCTTTTCGAAACATATTATATTATTTTCGTTATGTCGATCCTAGGATATTTTATGACTCTACCACTGCACTGTGATATCTGAGTTTTTCCCAAAGTATTTTCTGTGGTTGCCACGGTAACTGATGTTCTGTGAAGGGCAGTACAATCCGACGGACGGGTCAGCAGCTGACTGGCCCTACTAAAACCGGCCTTCAGAGATAGAACATTTCTTATTCATATTAAAGCTAACAAAGACTGAATGAGTAGACAGATGTAGATGGTGGGATCCCCTGTCAACCGCTTGATGCAGCACATTGTCGACAAATACGTTAATCCTACGTGATGGATATCACGTAATGTAAAGTGAAGTGTGTGGGACTTAACTGTAACATTTGCAATGAATTAACGTAACTATCGCGTTTGCGTATTTCTATGAGAACTTGTACTAAAAAGGAAACGCGATAGTTACGTTAATCCTTTGCAAACTTTACGCTCGGGGTTTTCACAGAATGTGTATTTCGATTGCCGCTAAAACGACAAATAAAATCAAAGGGGGTCTCTATATAAGAATGGAAACCTTCATATGCAAGTCCGAACTGCACTTGGCCGGTTTTTTTTTAAATTATTGATAGGCTTGTGTTAGATCACAATGGTGAAATGCATGGTGGTATATGGTGTGAAGATGCAGCAGAAGTATAGCGTAAGGACTTCAACTTGACGGAACCAGCCAGGCGGATACTAATATGCTTTCCTCACGACGTTTTCCTTCACTGATCATGTTCATCTTAGGATTCGCTCCTTCGCCACAGCTTTCGACGTCACTAAACCATCATCGGTAAAACTTTATAAAGTATATTTTTAATTACCTCATGCTACGTGTTTCTTGTCTTTTCATAAAGAGTGGTGTCACGCTTTTACATAAATATTTTCAGTCCTTTATTGGTGAGGAGTTCCTGCCCCGCGGTTTCACCCGCATTCCCGAGGGAAGTATTGTTATTCTGAGCTAAAAAGTATCTTATGTGTTACTCCGGAACATATTCTATCTGTGTGCAAAATTTATTACAAATCCGTTCGGTTACAAATTTTTTGTGTGATTGAGTCACAAACATCTAAAGATCCTTTTCACATTTGTATATATAAGTGAGATCACTTTCCGTCACACAAAATATAATCAGTGTAGAGTCACCTTCTAATAAACATAAACAGTGAAAACTTAAACTGACTTAAAAGTACACTAAGAAGTAATCATATGATCTAACAATGGGAACAAACGGGAAGCGTACCCTTCCAAACAAAAAAAGAATTTTCCAAATCGGTTAATAATTGACGGAGTTATAATAATAATAATAATACAACCGAATTGAGAACCTCCTCCTTTTTTGAAGTCGGTTAAAAAGTCACACCGTTTATTATCCTTGCTAAATATAAGAAAAGCCCGGTAAATGCTCACGCACAAAAGGGGTCACACACGCATTGTTCTGTGAAAGTACAATCAGAGAAATTAATTTTACATCTAAAGGTAGGTAATGGTTGTACGTAGTATTTATATACTCTGAGGTAATGGTATCGTATGCATCGGATTATTTCCCATACAAATTGCCGGCAATCTGAAGAGGTCGGTTGCAATATCCGCTCAGCAGATTGCGAACTGCGATGAATGAGCGCACCTATACATTTGTGAATATTTAATGATATTGAAATACGATCCCGTTTCAGGTTGTATTCAGTCTGATTACACTTAATATACATATTTACCTATCGAATCTGCGTGCATTGCATACTGATCGATTGATAATTCCTACATTACATTACTTGTTAGAAAAAAATTACTGAAAGATGATGCCCTGACTAGGTATAGTCAATTTAATGCGCAGGAATTATATTCAATCAATAGCTTCTCGTAGCATGATTAGCTGTGCAAAGTTAAGCTACCACCGTCGTGGTCGGTATCTGGATGGGTGACCGCCTAGTGGTATTTCAAATCGAGCGATTCCGTGCTTTGGAAGGCACGTGGTCCCGGTTATCACTTAATTGTGATAGTCGTTAAGCTAGTTGGAGATACCAACTAGGCGGCTTGAAATCTCCAACAGTACCTCCACCGATCCGCAGTGGGCACGCGTGGTGGAGTATCTGCCCATCCCTTTCACCCTTTGTAAAAGGAGGCCTGTGCTCAGCAGTGGGACATTACCTATAGGCTGATGATGAATAGCTTCAAAGTTTATAATTTTTTCTAACAAAATACTTACTTATTAATTTACATTTAAACAATTTCTGAATACCCCTCATGTCACATGCAATACTGAATCTAACAAGTTACCGACTATGCAGTTTAGATAATTATACCATTTTACACGATTCATGATAAGGTTTACCTACATACTCAAAATGTAGTAGATTTTTACAGGTAGAGATATAAAATTGATAAGCACGGGAGAAAAACTGCAAGCTTTCTTAGCAAGCACCTGTAAGAACGTTGCATAGGTACCTACGCCACGGGTCAAAGGTCCCTATTGAACGGTGGGATGAATGTCAATCGGTTATGTACCCAGTTTCCACTAGATAATGATTTACACTCAAATTAACAAAGCAGTAATTTCCACATTAAGTAGTTGACTTAAATTCATGTCTAAAAAGTTGTAATTACCAAACTGCTGTCTGTAATCATTGACTTATATATTACGAGATTTAATAATTGGCTGTAAAACAAAATCTTATTATGGTGAATGGCGATTGTATTCAGTGCGTGTCACAAATAAAAACAAAAGCAAAGGTCCACCGTTCCACTCACCTGCTAAAAGTTAAACGTAAAAACAACGATGTTTCTCTACGTACAATCGATATACACAACAACAATTGACACGAAACCGCGACTAAGCGTTAGTTTAAGTCTTAGCAATTAGAATTAAGTAGATAATATTAAAAGTATCATTTTACAACGCCAGCCGGGACACCGGCGACGTACAACGGTCTTTACATCACTGACACTTTGCTGAAATTATTATTTTTGATATAACACCTAGGAATGACCTTTGGGCATGCGCGACCCCTCGCCAATTGGACCACAGTTCACGTATTGGAAAGGTCCAACATAGAATGTCGATGTACGGGGTTGAACAGCTGTCTTTTATTTCTGAAATTCATTGGAGCGAGATAATCAATGTATTTTTATTAAATTATACTCAGAATAAATGTAATTTTTATCTCGAATGATGATTTTCTCAATTTGCAGCAACTTATCTTATAACAAATTGTTATCAGCTAAGTGTAAATAAATTTGCGCCTGCGCGAACGGCCGATCGATATCTCCTGGACTTTTTTTATACCTGTAGCTCCGGACAAACTATTACTTTTATTACGAAAGTAAACTTCAGCTCATCACATACGGTGCAAATTGCAGTACCTAAACCCTTTTTATTGCAGGAATTGCAGGAATTGCAGGATAGTGGTTCATTAATGAGAGTAAAACAAATTGTTTAGTCAATAAAGTTCAGATTGGTTTGGCCCTCTGGTGTAAAGGTTGATGAAATTTACTTATATATGGCACTCCATATCACTGGTTGATGGTATTTACAGGGCTAATGTTTACGGCCCCTTTATGTATAGGTTAAGTAACTCGCGGTTCATGGGAACAACATCGCTGAAAGAATGAAAACCTTCAATAAAAAGATTTATTAAATTGGGGAATTCACTAATTTCCATGTTCCTTCAAGGTTTAGGTTCTCTTACGTGGGTTGAGAAAAGAGCCTAAAAATTTTAGCTTTTGAGAAGCAACAGTCCTTAAGAATAAAAGTTCAATATTTTAATTATATTTTTTTGTTAAATTTAATGAAAGTAACAATTTAGGTAGGTAGGTATTTAAATTACGGTAACAGTAGAAGTAAGTAGGTAGGTACACCTAAAACAACAAAGAACTGTGTGGGGCCAAAAAGGCACCCATCTCAGTATATGCTGCAGCGCAGGTTTTCGGAAAAGGCCAATTAAGTTATTATAACACGATACTGGATATTTGGCATTAGCTTTTAATTGTGTTTACGATCAAAGTGACAAATTAAAATAACCTTTCCTCAACCCCAGTTGATAAATGAAAGCGAGATTTAAGGCAACTTGTATAAAATTTTAATGTTTGAATAAGAAAATTAATTCAAAGGCCTAATGGCTGAGCGGGTAATGGGCTGGAATGGAAGGGTCTTGCTTTTCAACTCGTCGATGACAAGACTGGGTAAATAATTATAATTTTTCGTGTTGACTGTAAACTCGTCCCTTATATCTTATCCCAGCATGTTTGCGTATCATTTTCATTATCACTAAGTTCAAGCGTTTATAAATGGTCTCTAACGTGTTTGTAACCACCAGATTTTTCCGGGATACGCCCATAGAAATTTTGTTACGATTTAACCACATAGGTACTTTGATATATGAAGGAATAGGTACAACGGTAACATCGCGATTGAAGCATTTTATTGGGTTTACTTAATATTAAATAATGAATCTATGTAAGTTGTAGATGTAAGAGCAGCGAAACATCCTTCAAAATATATGTATATCCTTATTCCCGAAGTAGGGAAACGTCACGTCACTAAAAAAGTTATGAATATGAAAGTGGATGGAGACCGAAAAATGGATGGATTTTGTGAAAGTTGACATGGGTAAGAAAGGAGTGAATGGCTAGTATGACGGATAGAAGAGACGAATGTAAGAAGCGTAGGTATACATATTGCGCCGACCCCAAATAATTGAGAACTGGGCAGGTAGAAGATAATGATTCCCGAATAAGTAGGGAATAAGATGCCATAAATGCCGGAGTCTCGCAAGGCTCCAGTCTGTGCTATTCCCAACAATGTTCCTTCTGCATGCATATCAATTATATACCTACCTACTTACTGTTGACGGCATTTATTGCTATGCAGAAAAGTTTTGAGGACGCTTACGGTAGTGCACATATTTTTTATTCAGTGGTGGAGGAACGCCGCGAATTTCTTGTGCCTCGCGAAGAAATCGAGAGCCTTACCTAAGTAAGTATAAACTATACACTAAGTAGGTAAGTATGTCTCCGATTGGGATCGATTAAACCTAATCCTTTTCAACTTCAACGTAAAAAAAAACCCTCTTCATCAGGAAGAGAATATGGATCCTTGGCGTCGATATTTATAGCGACGTTATTTTATTAGTTACTTGGAAGACAAGGTTCAGCTGGCATGCAAAAAAACCGGAACACACCATAGGTGACAGATTTTCAAACGGAGGGTGGTAGCCAGAAACGCGGGTACTACAAGGAACCCTACCGGCGTGATTTGATATCCTCACGATATCTTCTTCAAGCTCAAGTTTATTCTAGGGTTTGAACCTACTACCTTCGCCACGGCAGCGGCATTCGTAGTCACCACTTAGCAATCATCGCCTTAAACCATCTCGCTGATTACAGCTCAGTTTGTTATGTTTTAATGATTGATGTTTTCTTATAGTGTACTATATTTTATCGGCATCGTGTATTATTTAGTTGAATGCATCACAAGTACCAACAAAATATGAAGCATAAGTCTGTATTAGTATTTTACTGCTAGTCCCATGTCCATATTTATGATGTTATACACGGGCTTTATAGCTTTGCAATCGAGTTATGAAGGGTCTTAACTCAGTTTACTTCGTACAAAATTTAGTTATACGATCCATCGTGCAATTCAGTTTATTTCTGCTAAGCGCATAGAAAATGAAGTAGTGGTCAAAAGTAATAATCTATCTTCTATCTATAATATCTATATATATAAAAATCAATGCCACTTTTCGTTGTAATTTTATAACTCAAGAACGGGCTCATCTATCCAAACCAAATGTTTATGCTTTGTTCGGACTATTTAGTAGATGGTTTATGTGAATTTTGCACAAAATCGGTCGAGCGGTTCTTCATTTAACACATTTTTTGTAACAAATGAATTCAATAAATGGCGCATCATTTTGTTAATGGGGATTTTGCTGTCAGGGTAGGGTAGGGTAGGGTGGGGTAGGGTAGGGTAACACCACGCGAACGAAAACGCGCCGGGCAGCTAGTTTATTAATATTTATTTATGCAACTGTCGTATAATAAGGGGTATTAAAACACGAATGTGGGTTTATCACACGAAGCGAAGCGAGTGTGATAATAGTATCACATGAGGGTTAATCCCTAATTATGTACAGTTGCATACAAGACTTTATCTACACCCATGATCATTTTTGTAAACAACAAAGGCTACATTCCGAATTAAATAATATCGCTCACAGTGCTCACAGCAATAATTTGCGTACCGAGTTAGATATCACGATAATGACAGCTGAGAACTGTCAACAATTCGGAACGCCCGTTATCGCGCTCACAGTATTCAAAACAGAACATTTGAGAATTTAATTAAAATCTGAATTAACAATGCGCTAGAACTCCTTATATCTTTTATTAGTTGACTCGCAAAAAGGAATATCCGCATTTTTTATTATTTTTGTCTCATAAAATCATAAAAAGTATCTTTGCCATATGGAAAACCAAAAATCTTATTAGATTTTTGCCGAAAACACAATAACTAACCGTCACTTTTTGACAGCGCTCACGGTGATATCAGTTTAGGGCATGGTCGGTGTGAGCGCAAGATGGCGCATGTCATGACGTCATCTATGACGTTTCACGGGACATCGTGATGGCGCTCAGACTAATATGGAACGGGTTTAAGCACGCTCAAATCGATTACAGCGATTATATCATTAATTCGGAATGCAGCCAAAGTTATAAATTTCTCCACTTCTAATATCGAACCAAAATGGCGGCGTACGACGCGAATTCGAATAACCTAGTTTTTCTTTATTACGGCGCTGTGACAGTGTAACGCGCCTGCATGAAAATGTTCTTTTTTTGAAATAAATAAGGATATCAGAGACGAGAGAGACGGAGAATGTGGCTGTTTGATGAGTAAGGAATGGTTCGAAAAAGCAAAAAAAAAAGGAGTTGTATAATGAAATTCAGTACAACATTATAACACTGTTTTGGATGATATAATGGTTCCTATGACAACCAGTGTTTTAATGTTGGCATAAGCTAACTGTTTCAGGGCTGCGTTCAGTAACAACGCCGTGTGATCGCCCGACGATCATGATAGCGTTCAGTAACAGTTCAATAGTATGTGGTGCGATCGTCGGACGACGTCGGACGATCGCACCGGTCACACGGTGTGTAGTTACTGAACACAGCCCTTGAACTGTTATAGAGGATTTATAGCATGGGTGTAGATAAAAGAATATAGGGTTTTTATAAGTATTTTAAGTTTGTTTTTGTTCCGAGCGGCGAGTTCGAATCCCGAGCTAGCGAAGAAACCTGAGTGTAGATAGGGATTCAAGGGCACAAGAAACAAAACACGGCTCTCGTGCACCTATTTGCACATATACAACTGTTCACCTCAATATAGTGAGAAAATACAAAATGTAAGAAAAACAATTTTAATTAAATTGAAGTTGTTTTCTTTTTATTTATTTTTTAATCAAATATTTTATGATATTTTTTCCAGCCAGTGAGGGCAACTTCTGAATTAAAGGTCTTAGAGAAAAACTCTGAAAGGAACCCCGAGCTGAATTTTGAAGAAAATAAAAATGCCATTAAAAATTAAACCCCCCCCCCCCCCCTCACATACAAGAAACGTCATTACAGGTTTTTTCATTACATAGATACAGATTACAGACGATGAGCTTTTTCATAAGCTTTTGGTCAAACAAAACTTAGTCAGGATTAATTGACGGCCCAGTTGGCGCAGTTGGTTAAGACTCTGGTAAAGTTTCCAACTATTGCGCCGCAGGTCGTGGTTTTGATTCCCGCACAAGACATGCATTTGTGTGCATGAATATGTCTGTATGTCCTGAGTCTGGGTGTAATTATGTATATTAAGTACCTATGTATTTACAAACAAAACACATGGTTTTATATCAGTTATCTGGTTTCCATACAGCTCTGCTTGGTTTGGGATCAGATGACCGTGTGTGAGAAATGTCCCAGGATATTTATTTATTTATTTACTACGTTAAAAATAATAAAATTATTTCATTGATCAACATTTATTTTCAAAAGCAAATAAATTATATTCGATACACATTACACTTGTCTCTAATAATTATATATAAATTATGTAGCACTATACATAACAATCATCTCTCACTTTTTTGTAATTTATTGATATTACACTTTACTCTACCTACTTAGTAATGCAACTTCTAAACATACTGGTTGATTATTATGGCAGTTAAGGCGAGGTTCTCCGACGACCTGTAGGTATTTTACGCTACCTCGTACCCCGCCATTTGAGCGCGCTACGTATTCATCTACGCACGATGCAGCTATTCGCGCCAAAATTCACCGCGGCGCACCATTTGAAATTCCATTATGGCGTCCGATTTTATTTTGCCACAGTACAGAAAATAAAGCAGTAGATACTTACGTATTTAGATAATAATTAAGGTTCTAGGTATCGATTTGGTTTTATTGCAATACTAATATAATATTGTGAATGGAAAGACTGTAGGAATATTTGTTTGTTTATTTTATTTGTTGAAGCGATGTAGCTTGATTAGCCGTTCTTCATCAATCAACAAAGTTAAGTAATTACCGGGGTGGACGGTATCCAGAGTTCCAGACGGGTGACCGCCTAGTGGGCCTTTTTTTATTTACAATCTTTTTATTAACTTGCAATGTATGTATGTATGTATGTTCATACAAATCAAATCAAATCTTGCAAGTAGAATTTCACCTACTTCCAGTGGTCGGATTGACTTGATATTTGGTATATTAGAAGACAATGCATGTACTAATCAACAAAATGTACAGTCACCAAAAAAAGCTGGAATTAAAAATATTTTTTTAACTAAAACTTATATTTTTGTTCCTCGAACATAGTTCCTGAAATAAGCCGGCACTGCTAACTTCACACAAAGTTAGTGGGACCATACGCTATAGAGAACACGTACTCGTAGAAATCTTGAAAGTTAAATTTGAACCTTGTGATAAAACGACGCAAACCCATCGATTTGGGACTCGTTTGATTCTTCGGATCTTGACTACTCTGATCCATTGATTAAGTTAGTCGACTTAAGATTGATTAAGTATATAAAAAAACGTATATTTTACCTACTTACTCTGCTAAAAAGAACCTAATAAGTCGGTATACAGGCGGACGAGTCGGAGTAAATCGGTTTCGCGCGGACGGGATAATTATTCATATCACTAAAACGCTTGTGTAACGTCACAGTAGGTGGTAAAAAAGTTACACGCTTGGTTTCCATACAGATTGAGCGACAGGCGGTATCTATTTAGATATTAATGTCTGTGGTTATACCAATGATAAATGTAAATGTTGGTTTTGGGAACCAAACAATGTAATATGATTAAAAATTAGTTGTTGTGAGTATTTAAAATATTAAAAAAACCTATTTAAAATATTTTTGAAATACTTTTTGAAAAGTAAAAATACTTTATATTAAATAAATTAAAATGTTCCTGTGACAAACAATATCTACATTATGAACTTTTTCTGATTTCGCCTGGTGGTCTTGCTCTTTTCATTGGCTGGATGAATTTTCAAACTGGTTCCCTTTCACATAATCATATCAGCCTAACGATGTCCACTGCTGAACATAGGCCTTCCCCATTAACTTCCACCTGGAACGGTTTTGGGCCGCTTGCATCCAGTGACACCCAACGACTCTGATCAGCTCGTCGGTCCACCTGGTGGGAGGTCGTCCCGCTCGGCGCTTTCCAGTTCGTGGTCGCCACTTAAGAACCTTCCTTCCCCATCGGTTATCTATTCTTCGAGCGATGTGGCCTGCCCATTGCCACTTCAGCTTGCTAACTCCACGAGCTATATCGGTAATTTTTGTCCTCGTTTCCACGTAGAGAAATTCCGAGCATAGCTCGTTCCATAGCTCGCTGAGAGACTCTGAGATTATTTATGCGGCCAGCAGTAAAAGACCACGTGTCTGTTTCGTGTGTCATAACTGGTAACACGCACTGATTGAAGACCTTTGTCTTCAGACTCTGAGGTATTCTGGACGTGAAGATATGCCGTAGCTTCCCGAACGCTGCCAAGCCGAGTTGGATTCTTCGATTGACCTCTTTATCGAAGTTGGACCTTCCTAGTTAGACAATTTGTCCTAGGTAAACATACTCGTCTACAACTTCGAGAATAGTGTTCCCAAAAATCACCGGTATTGGCGGAATATGAACATTAGACATAATATTTATCTTGTCCATATTCAGCTGCCCCCACCTGGATTTCGTACTTTACAATATTATGATATGCGTTAACTTTTTAAAAAACGCTGCGTGTCCGGTCAAATTGCATTCATGCATAACGTGACCATATTTTTTTTTAAGTTGAGCGGGAAGCCTGCTGAATTATTTAAAAAAAGTTATTTTACTAGGTTATTTTGGAAAATTAAGAACTATTTCGTTACAATTACTTGTTAGCCTTAGTGACATGATTTCTGAATTCTAACGTCTAAGCGGTTGTAGGCAGAAAAAATGAGTTTCAAAATAACGGGTCAATTCGGGTCTAGTTTAAAAGTAAAGTACGAACGGACCTCATTATTTCTTTACATGATTTGTTAGTTTGATAATCAAAATTACTTTCAATCTTTCAATGCTGCGTTTGGACTTTTTGTAAATATTTTATTAATTAGTGGAAAATCTTCTTCGAACCGAACCTATCTAGCTATTACAAGCACCTAAGCTATTGAAAATAACCTAAACCTACGTTTTTGAAAACGAGACATTTTTCCCGACTGTCCCGCCCAAAGCGGGATGTATGGTTACGTAAGTAATACAAAACATATTAGCTAAGTTCAGCAGTGGACATCCATGGGCTGATATGATGATTAGCTAAGTTACTAAACTTTAGTGACATGACTTCTAACGTGTGATGTTTCGAATTTGTCGGCAGAACAAATCAGTTTCAAAATCGGGTCTAGTTTTCAAGTAGGAATGGTGCTCATTTCAAGCTTTGTTAATGTTGGTAATCAAAAAGGGTTTCAGTACCTACTGCCACACTTGCTGCGATTTGTCTCTTGTATATATTTTATTCATAACAGAAAAAAAAACTCATTCGATTTGATTCGATTGCGTACCGCAAATTAAGTTATCGTTTGTTCTGTTTGCGAAAGCGGGACATTTTTGCTCTCACTGGTGACAGTGGGGCAGACAACCTGAAAGCGGGATAGTCCCGCCTAGGGATTGCAATCCGGATACTTCGAAATTTGAAAATAACTGAAAAATCCGGATTTTAGGGTATTGATAATAAAATCCGGTTTTTTCGAATTTTAGTCATAATAGATAATAGTTGATGTTTAACAAAAAATTTTCATTTAATATCTAGTAGATTTAGGTCAGTATTACTCTGAAATCTATACACCGCTCGGCTCACAAGCGGCTAGCTGCTACCGCTCGTCCATCTAGCTAATAGCTCGGTCTAAGTCGGCCAGTGAGTGTTAGATGGAGGGGATGCGCGCGCGGCGCGAAAAAACAACTCTTTGCACAACGTAATATCAAGACTGATAGTTATATTTAGTCGGGTTACCGCCGAAAGCATTTTGTACATCGGCTGATTTCAGAAAATTGTTACTTTTGAAAGGGTCTGACACACCAGCCTTCTAAGCAAGCTTACTTGATATGAAATCTCTGATGGTCTGTGCGCTTGGATTACCAATTTCCTGAGTGAACGGTCTATTCATGTAGTTACAGACGGGTGTTCGTCGGACCTTTTCGTAATTAATGCCACAGAGTTCAGTTCTCTCTGCAACCTTATTTCTGCTGCATATTAACGATCTGGTGAAGCCCGGTATCTTTGGGTACGTAGACGATAGCACCGTTGTCATATTTCCAGCGCGCGAGCCACCAGTGACTAGATCCAATTGTTGCGAGAGGCCATGGTAGAGCGTTTGAACGTAACTTTACAGGCAGTCTCCGATTACGGCAATGCCATCTGGTCACTTTTAATGCCACCAAGACGCAGGTGTGTCTTTTCACCACCAAACGGAGTCCTTTCCACCAGGCTCTCGCCCTCGACTCAATAAACCGCCGAGCCAGAAGACTCATCGAATATGAGACTAATTATGACGAAACTCACGAGCCTCGACCATCGAAGAAAGGTTGTTTGCCTTATCGGTTTTCCACAGGATATATTTTTGACAGTGTGTGCAGGAATTGCTCAACCTTATTCCCACCACAATCCCTATTTTTACTCCGAACCACAAGACACAGGGAAAATATTTCTTTTGCATCCTCAATTATAATGCGTACAGCAAGGGAGTGGAACTTGCTTCCGGCGACTGTATTTCCTGACTTTTAGAATCTAGGGACTTTCACGGCCAGAATGAATAGGTTTCATTTGGGTTAGCGTGCTCCACCTTAGGCTTCGTCATTATCCTTTATGGACGGCTCAGTGGCCAAATACAAGCCCATTTTTTTTAAAATATTACGTGCAGTTTAATTGAATTTTTATTCAAAAGCAAGCAATGGAAATACAATAAAATAGAACACCTCTCTTCAAACTACTAATAATTAAGCATAAACTACGCGTACACGTACAATTAAAATTACAAAAGATTGCAAAAAAATACATTTACAGATTTGTCATGGACGTGGGCCTCGACTGAAAACCAGCGCGAGGGTTAGTCTTTCTTACTAACCTGAGCATATTGCTGAGTCGAGACCTATTCCGGGCATCACGCAACATTGCATTTTTGTGTAGTTTTTGAATTGGTTCTGTTTGTTTTTTTTTAATTCTTGTTTTTTTGTTATTTCTACAGTCTTTAATGTAATGTTGTGTGTTGTCCAGAATAAATCTTTTTTCTTTCTTTCTTTCTTTATATGTGATGATAAACTTTGAATCCGGATTTGAAAAAAATCCGAATTTTGCAATCCCTGTTCCCGCCTCCCGCCTAAAGCGCGACGTATGATGTGTGTCCTCATATCGTGTGTAAGGCAAAACAAGTGCGGGGAACCTAGAAAAATCTGATATGCCCCCCCCACCCCCCTGGGTCAGAAGCTGGGTACGCTCATATATCCACTTCATCTAAATGGTAGGAAACACAGTATTTTGCACATAATACCCCATAACCCATACTACTTACGGAAAAGAAACTACTATACTATTTAGACTATTTAGTTACTGGTTCGATTACTCTCAAAATTGATATTTGAGAGATCTTGGGTTCACAAAACATGAAACTTTTGTGTTGAAAAAGTGTCCGCCATTTTGAACTTTTTAGATACTGGTTCGATCGTATGATATGTAAGATACCTTGGGATCACAAAACAAGAATCTTTAAACAAAAATAATTAAACCGCCATATTGAACTATTTGGGCACTGGTCAGATTGCTCTCAAAATCGATATCTGAGGGACATTGGGGTCACAAAACAAAAATCTTTTCTCAAAATTTTGAAAAAGTGTCCACCATTTTGAAATTTTTAGATAATGGTCCGATTGCTGTCAAAATCGATATTTGAGAGTCCTGGGGATTACAAAACAAGAATCTTTTCTCAAAATTTTGAAAAAGTGACCGCCATGTTGAAACTTTTGTGTTGAAAAAGTGTCCGCCATTTTGAACTTTTTAGATACTGGTTCGATCGTATGATATGTAAGATACCTTGGGATCACAAAACAAGAATCTTTAAACAAAAATAATTAAACCGCCATATTGAACTATTTGGGCACTGGTCAGATTGCTCTCAAAATTAATATTTGAGACACCTTGGGATCACAAAATATGAAACATTTGCCAAACTTCAAGGAAGTGTCCATCGGACAAGTAACTAAAAAGTTCAACATGGCGGATACTTTTTCAAAATTTTGAGAAAAGATTCTTGTTTTGTGACCCCAAGGTCTCTCAGATATCGATTTTGAGCGCAATCGGACCATTATCTAAAAAGTTCAACATGGCGGACACTTTTTCAAAATTTTGAGAAAAGATTCTTGTTTTGTAATCCCCAGGACTCTCAAATATCGATTTTGACAGCAATCGGACCATTATCTAAAAATTTCAAAATGGTGGACACTTTTTCAAAATTTTGAGAAAAGATTTTTGTTTTGTGACCCCAATGTCCCTCAGATATCGATTTTGAGAGCAATCGGACAAGTAACTAAAAAGTTCAACATGGCGGACACTTTTTCAAAATTTTGAGAAAAGATTCTTGTTTGTGACCCCAAGGTCTCTCAGATATCGATTTTGAGAGCAATCGGACCATTATCTAAAAAGTTCAAAATGGCGGACACTTTTTCAAAATTTTGAGAAAAGATTCTTGTTTGTGACCCCAAGGTCTCTCAGATATCGATTTTGAGAGCAATCGGACCATTATCTAAAAAGTTCAAAATGGCGGACACTTTTTCAAAATTTTGAGAAAAGATTCTTGTTTGTGACCCCAAGGTCTCTCAGATATCGATTTTGAGAGCAATCGGACAAGTAACTAAAAAGATCAACATGGCGGACGCTTTTTCAAAATTTTGAGAAAAGATTCTTGTTTTGTGACCCCCAGGACTCTCAAATATCGATTTTGACAGCAATCGGACCATTATCTAAAAATTTCAACATGGCGGACACTTTTTCAAAATTTTGATAAAATATTCTTGTTTTGTGACCCCCAGGACTCTCAAATATCGATTTTGAGAGCAATCGGACCATTATTTAAAAAGTTCAACATGGCGGACACTTTTTCAAAATTTTGATAAAATATTCTTGTTTTGTGACCCCCAGGACTCAAATATCGATTTTGACAGCAATCGGACCATTACCTAAAAAGTTCAAAATGGCGGACACTTTTTCAAAATTTTGAGAAAAGATTTTTGTTTTGTGACCCCAAGGTCTCTCAGATATCGATTTTGAGAGCAATCGGACAAGTAACTAAAAAGTTCAACATGGCGGACACTTTTTCAAAATTTTGATAAAAAATTCTTGTTTTGTGACCCCACGGTCTCTCAGATATCGATTTTGAGAGAAATCGGACCATTATCTAAAAAGTTCAAAATGGCGGACACTTTTTCAAAATTTTGATAAAAAATTCTTGTTTTGTGACCCCACGGTCTCTCAGATATCGATTTTGAGAGCAATCGGACCATTATCTAAAAAGTTCAAAATGGCGGACACTTTTTCAAAATTTTGAGAAAAGATTCTTGTTTTGTGACCCCACGGTCTCTCAGATATGGATTTTGAGAGCAATCGGACCATTATCTAAAAAGTTCAAAATGGCGGACACTTTTTCAAAATTTTGAGAAAAGATTTTTGTTTTGTGACCCCAAGGTCTCTCAGATATCGATTTTGAGAGCAATCGGACAAGTAACTAAAAAGTTCAACATGGCGGACACTTTTTCAAAATTTTGATAAAAAATTCTTGTTTTGTGACCCCACGGTCTCTCAGATATCGATTTTGAGAGCAATCGGACCATTATCTAAAAAGTTCAAAATGGCGGACACTTTTTCAAAATTTTGAGAAAAGATTCTTGTTTGTGACCCCAAGGTCTCTCAGATATCGATTTTGAGAGCAATCGGACAAGTAACTAAAAAGTTCAACATGGCGGACACTTTTTCAAAATTTTGAGAAAAGATTCTTGTTTTGTGACCCCACGGTCTCTCAGATATCGATTTTGAGAGCAATCGGACCATTATCTAAAAAGTTCAACATGGCGGACACTTTTTAAAAAATTTGAGATAAGATTCTTGTTTTGTGTGACCCCCAGGACTCAAATATCGATTTTGACAGCAATCGGACCATTACCTAAAAAGTGCAAAATGGCGGACACTTTTTCAAAATTTTGAGAAAAGATTTTTGTTTTGTGACCCCAAGGTCTCTCAGATATCGATTTTGAGAGCAATCGGACAAGTAACTAAAAAGTTCAACATGGCGGACACTTTTTCAAAATTTTGAGAAAAGATTCTTGTTTTGTGACCCCCAGGACTCTCAAATATTGATTTTGACAGCAATCGGACCATTATGTAAAAATTTCAACATGGCGGACACTTTTTCAAAATTTTGATAAATGATTCTTGTTTTGTGACCCCAAGGTCTCTCAGATATCGATTTTGAGCGCAATCGGACCATTATCTAAAAAGTTCAACATGGCGGACACTTTTTCAAAATTTTGAGAAAAGATTCTTGTTTTGTGACCACGAGGTCTCTCAGATATCGATTTTGAGCGCAATCGGACCATTATCTAAAAAGTTCAATATGGCGGACACTTTTTCAAAACGTTGAGAAAAGATTCTTGTTTTGTGACCCCACGGTCTCTCAAATATCGATTTTGAGAGCAATTGGACCATTATCTAAAAAGTTCAACATGGCGGACACTTTTTCAAAATTTTGAGATAAGATTCTTGTTTTGTGTGACCCCCAGGACTCAAATATCGATTTTGACAGCAATCGGACCATTACCTAAAAAGTTCAAAATGGCGGACACTTTTTCAAAATTTTGAGAAAAGATTTTTGTTTTGTGACCCCAAGGTCTCTCAGATATCGATTTTGAGAGCAATCGGACAAGTAACTAAAAAGTTCAACATGGCGGACACTTTTTCAAAATTTTGAGAAAAGATTCTTGTTTTGTGACCCCCAGGACTCTCAAATATTGATTTTGACAGCAATCGGACCATTATCTAAAAATTTCAACATGGTGGACACTTTTTCAAAATTTTGATAAAAGATTCTTGTTTTGTGACCCCAAGGTCTCTCAGATATCGATTTTGAGCGCAATCGGACCATTATCTAAAAAGTTCAACATGGCGGACACTTTTTCAAAATTTTGAGAAAAGATTCTTGTTTTGTGACCACGAGGTCTCTCAGATATCGATTTTGAGCGCAATCGGACCATTATCTAAAAAGTTCAACATGGCGGACACTTTTTCAAAATTTTGAGAAAAGATTCTTGTTTTGTGACCCCCAGGACTCTCAAATATCGATTTTGACAGCAATCGGACCATTATCTAAAAAGTTCAATATGGCGGACACTTTTTCAAAACGTTGAGAAAAGATTCTTGTTTTGTGACCCCACGGTCTCTCAGATATCGATTTTGAGAGCAATCGGACCATTATCTAAAAAGTTCAACATGGCGGACACTTTTTCAAAATTTTGAGAAAAGATTTTTGTTTTGTGACCCCAAGGTCTCTCAGATATCGATTTTGAGAGCAATCCGAAAAGTATTATTATTATTTCAACATGGAGGACACTTTACCCACGGAGCGGGTTGGTTGGGCGGGTTGGAGCGGCGGGCGGCCATATTTAAACAAACAAAACAAACTTCCGCTTTATTATATTAGTATAATAAGGGATTTTAGGAAATTATATGTAATATACAGAGTTTAGATAATTTAGATAATACTTATGAAATGGAATAGTCATACTGCCACAATTCTATACTGTGGCACTTTTTGTATTATGGTCATGTTGCTAGACCAAATAAAATATTCTGTTTCGTGCAAAATCTAAAAGTACTAAAATGTTGTGCTAAAATTGTATGCATATGCTAAACACGTAAAACTAAATATTGCACAGAGTTTTCAGATTTTATATGCCATGTTTTGAGATCTAAGAATAAAATATAACTGATTGTGCAATTCTTTGTATAATACTAAGCAATACTGGGCAATAAGGCAGAAGCTCTAAACATTTGGGTCTTTTAATACAAGGTAATTAATTTTCAATTTTTTTTTGTTCATTTTGATACTTGCGGTTGTCGTTATTGAATGTTCTTTTTTCGATTTATCGGTGTATTGTTGAGTTTTTAGTTTTTTAGACATTCTATCACCGCCTAAAAAGAGACAACGGACAGCTTTGTCTGCGTCTGAAAAATTCGTGATAATGAATGCCTACCATGCACGTGTACAAGAATAAGCCTATATGTATATATCAGTTTATAATAAGAGTTTACTGATTCCGATTCTTCATCACCTTCACGAATCAGAGAGTAATTTATTTTTTTAGATTTTTGTAATGAAGCCATATTTTATGTTCGATAACAATTGAAAAGTAATTAGTTATCAAATGAAGACAAATGAACAACTTGATACTAAAAATTTAAATATTTTATTTTCATTATGAATAATATTCTAAATACGACTGTCTAGGCAAATGTTGACTATCCCTGAGTCGTCACTCAGGGGGTGGTGTATATCTAGAAAAAACTGGCATACGTCCGACCTCCAACACGTTCCGCTCGGGACTGAGGGACACGGCGAGGGAGTTGTAGCGCGAAAAGCGTTTGAAAAAACCTTATTTTTGGAATTAGGAGGATGGAATTTTACATAATTCAAAATATGAGGGCCGTCATATAATCCATTTTTCATGTACTTTTTTATGGTATAAGTTTCATTACCCAAAAACTTATATAATTCAAATGAAATGAGAACCATTAGACCATTTAGACCTGTCTTTGCGATTTAATTCGATGCAGCAAAGTGCTCGTAATCGTGTATCGAAAGGCCGAAATAGGAAGCTTATATAGTGTAAAATAACATATATTTTTTTCAAAATTTTAATCACTGCTATTTACTAATGAAATGAGAACCAATACTCCGTTTTTGGGAGAACCCCGCCTTAAGCATAAACAATAGATATTTATGCGTTTGAGAGAGCAGCCACTCCAGGGAGTACCTTACCTGGAAGGAAAAAAAAAGGGCTACTTAATGAATACGGTAAAATTGTCTGGAAGGTTGAAATTGCTACTAACTATACATCCCGTTATTAACCCAACTGTTTTTATAAACAGATCATATTCAGTATAGTTGTTTCATGCTGAAATACACTACACTATACATGAACCGTTGAATTATATACTTTAAGCCAAGTAATTAAAGTTGAAATTTCAATCGCATCCAAGCTGTTGTAAAGGACATACAATGATAAAGAAAAGTTTTCAGTGTATCGTTAGTGTTAAAAGTTGGGAAAGAAGTACAGTTGGGTTGGTTTAGTCTACATAGTATTATTTTATAGTTTATCAACTATTAGCTCTACGTACAAAATACATACTGATCGTCAAAGAACCAAAGATTTTATTTAAACGAAAAATTGGAATACTTTCAAAAACTTATAATAATAAAGTTTTTGAAAGTATTCCAATGTCAGTATATGAAACATTTTATAATAATGAAATATATGATAATATATTTTTTTAAATAGGTTTCTACTGTCGTATGATATTTACATAGAATTACTTATTTTTTCGGGGTATTTAAAACATTTTAAATGCCTCAAATTAGGCACCATGATTTGTAAAGTCATTCAAAGTTCTATTTTCTTTTGCATACATACATACTTGATCCTTTACTTTACTTTCTATTCTACTAATAGTGATTGGGTCAAATAGTTATGTAAATTATATAAAATGGTACTCAATCGATATGTCCTCCTCTCTTCTCAATATAAAGGCAATAGAACTAAATAGTGTAAACCGTAATTTCCCGCGCGAGAAGTTTTTTTTTTCATTGGCGACGAGTACTTTGGGAACAAATGAAAGGTAACAAAAAAAGATGTCTAATGACGTAATAACTGTTGACAACATACCCTCAAGCAGTTCTAAGGAAGCGCCACCGCCAGTTGATACGTGAGACACTTTGTCTTCTGTGCCCCATTTGGCGCAGCATGTCGCCGTGTCGCCTCCACCTTTGAGAGACAGAGAAAAATATATACACCGTCACAGACATTTCTGACCCTAATGCCGTTTCGGAAGGTTGTATTTGGTGTGACGAGCAGGCAATAGCAAACTTGTTTACTTTTAAGTTTTAGTCGCACTCACAATTTGTGAGCTCTGGCGGTATTATCGACTTTTATAACCATTTCAAGGGATCTGCGGAACGTAGAGGAAAGAAAGGTTTTTGGAACTGTCGAAAACATTTTATTTCCAGCAGTCGACGTATAATAACTGACATAGTGATATTTTTCAATTATCAGTTATCATCATCACACTGTCTTGTAAATGACTATCAAAGGCGTAGCAACTGTAATTGATTCAAAGTTGTTGATTCGTCAAATACCTACAAAAATGTATGCGATATTTTTCTTTCCTTACCAATAATAGTGATGGTTCCATTAGTAGTGGCTTTCACAACACCATCCATCAGGGCCCTGGTGCCTCCCGCGAACTTTTCAAATTCGAACACACCGGCAGGTCTGATGAACAAAAATGATACTTAATTTATAAGTAATAAGACTCAACTACATTGAAACAAACTAATGAATAAACTTAACATCAGGAAAATAACCGAAAATAAATCTAAGTACACAGTTTACAAGATTAAATTTCATTTGAAATTATATACCCATTCCATACGATGACCTTAGCTCTGGCGATAGGGTCGGCAAAAAGTTCCCTAGATTTAGGTCCAACATCGAGACCCATCCAGCCATCAGGAATACCAGAATCTACTGTAGCAGTTCCAACCTGGAATAATTTAATTTTAATGTATTATTAAAATAAACCTTGATCACTAAATCAATTGTTAGCTCTCTAGCTAACAGGAGAGTATATTATGTCATATTTAACTAGCATCTGCTTTGCGGCATTACCTGTTCCCGAGGGATTATAAACAGGGTAAAACATATCTTTTTTGATAGATAGACAACTCTTTATTGTACAATAGGCGGTCTTATCGCTAAGAGGCGATTTCTTCCAGATATCTTGTGAAAGATGTATGTGCCAAATTGAATACAATTACTTTCAACCGATTAATGTCTATGTCTGTATAAATTGCAATTATTAGGAAATTACCTGAGCATTTTCATCGAACTTGTCGGCTGTAGTAAAGTCAACGGGAAGGTGAACTTTGACATTGTTTTTGGCTGCCTTTTCCATTAGCTTACCCACAATTTTCGCACCTTCAGCATCATACAAAGAGTTGCCAATCTACAACAAGTAAACCAAACATAAAGTCTTATAAAAAAAATTGTTCCAACTGTACTGATCAAATGTTCGAATACCTTAAATAGGAATTCTTATATACGATTAATAATTAAATGCTCTATCAGTTTTCTATTATGACTGAACAAACTTTGGATAGGTATTAATAGATGATACTTACAGTCATGCCCTTGGTCTCCTTAAGAAAAGTGTATGCCATACCACCACCAATGATCATCTCATTAACTTTGTCCAGTAAATTCTCAATCAGTAAGATCTTATCAGCTACTTTCGCACCACCAAGGATAGCAAGGAATGGCCTAAAAGTTTTTAATATATGTTTATAAACTTATGAAGGATGCTGGTGAATTCACTAGGTATACAATATATTTTCTATTGAGTCTGGATTCTGCCTTCATAGCATAATACCCAATTGCATGCATTAATCATCAGAAGTAGAAATGTTTATAAAAGAAGCCCTTCCTTATATTATTAAGAACAGAAGTGGATACTATAAAATATAATTGAATAAACAACTAATATTTTAAAGTTACCTCCTGAATTATATGTATATGTAAAACAATTGAGTTCAGGTTAAGGTTGATTGGAAGGTAGACTCCTAGTGGAACACTTAATTTTAAAGCTAAAACCAAAATGAATCAGGTTGAGACACATACTTTTGAGACAATTTAAATGCTTTACCTTTCTGGCTCATGAAGAGCCTTAGCAAAGTATTGCAGCTCCTTCTTCAGTAGGAAGCCACTGGCTCTCTGTTCAAAGCCTTCTCCCATCATTGAGCTGTGAGCCCTGTGTGCTGTGCCTGTAGAAATAAAGAATTCATTTACTTGCCTTTTTAGTCTTTCCAGATTGAATAGTATATTTGTATTTTATTCTTCTTCTTGAATTCTGAGAAGAGTATCCATTTTTTTTTCTTTTGTTGGTATCCTGAAAAGTAGGCCTACAGTCCACATGATAGTAAGTCATCCCCAATGGACTTTAGTATTAATGAAGCAATTACCAATTTGATCCTCTTATGCTTCGGCTACATTAGCGGGCGAAGATTCGTATCGTGTTGGCGAGACAAAAACATCGTGTTCGGGTATAGGCGATGTTCTTGTCTACATTAAGGCGGGCGAAGATTCGTGTCGAGTTGACGCGATGCATCGTGCCGGATTGTGTTGTTCAGTTTGTTGTGCGGACTAGACGTGGGCGGTAATTTAAAAATGGAGGAAATAGTGGCTTTGCATTATATGTCAGTAAATTATTATTTATTGAGCATATTTTTAATTCGAATCCACGCATCATGTACCAAGTGTTTCTTTTTATGGTTGGGGTCACTAGGATTCCATATAATACTCTCAGTTTCATAAAATTGAATGAATTCTAACACTTTTTCGTTACTCCACTCCATAGTGTAAAAACTTAAATGCACGTCCGTCTCGCTTTAAAGTCTGGACGACACTGAAATGACGTAGATGTAGCCACACTAGCCACCTAAGCGAATATTGGCGCGACAAATCCCTTTGATTCGCGCCAGTTTACCGACAGCTCCCCGATACTACATCGTCTTCGCCCGAATACTACGCGATGACACGATGAACCCGGCCACATTTATCGCGTTAACACGAATATTCGCCATAGCCCGCTAATGTAGTCGAAGCATTACAAAGCCTAGAAGGCAAATTGTGTCACAGCCAAATAACTTAATTACTCATTCAATTAACAGCCTAGCCTTTTTACTAAACTGGGCAGTTTAAATAGCAGCCTGAATAATATTCAGCTGTAGCGTATTATGCAACATTTAACGAACTGGCTAGCTGATGCTTAGGCCATTCATACAATAGGGATTTGCATAGCAATGTTTGGGCATATTGATTATGTAGGGAGTGTGTCCACTGCTACCCCCCATTGGACACAAACTCATAGTTTCTGAGATAATCATGGTTGAAGTTTGAATGGGATATAACTTATATAATTATTATATTATTAAATCCTTTTTATTGTGCACTAACATGGACCTGTATTATCGCAGTTCTAACCTAACCTAACCAATCTATATCCTATTTAAATAACTAGGCTAGGTCACTTGCCTAGCTGTTTGACTGAATGGCTGAATATCATTCAGGCCCCTTATTGAAAAGCGTCATTTAGTAAAAACGCTAGGCTGTTAAACAAACGGCTAATTATACTAGTTGACTGTGACACATGTAACATGTAGTTTTTTGTCAATAGATCCCATCAAGTTATTTTATACATACTACTTTAATGCCTTATTTTTTAACGTAGTGAACAGTGTTTTTATGCAATTATTCATAACCTAATATTAAATAATTATTCTATTTAACTTACCAAAAGCGTCATTGATGTAAACATCACCTAACTTCCTCAAGCTGGCTCTGAATGCCTTAACTTTCTCTGGGTCAGCCTTGACCTTAGCACCAGAAGCATCAACTCCCTTGCCTTCTTCCTCAACATGGAATCGAAGGTTTTCCAGCAAAATTACTGAGCCAGCTGGTGGGTCAGCACAAGCGGCTTCTACTTCTGCACCTACACAGTCTGGTAGGAAAGCTATGTCCCTGTATAAAACAATATGTATGATACATCAAATTCTTACTTATAATATTATCTGTAAATAAGTTTATATTGTCAGTTGCATTTGTTGCTTGCTGCAGATATTTGTGTGTGTAAAAATAATGTAAAGAGGAAAACAGCAGATTCCACATTTGTGAAATATTTGCGGAATTGTGTACATACCTGCTCAGCAGTTTTTTGAGCTCTTCAGCAACCGGCTTCAAGGTATATTTCAGGTTGGCATTGCCGTCGGGCCTGCCCAAGTGTGACATAAGAACAACCGACTTAGCACCCTTTTCCAGGGCATATTTCACCGTATCCAACGCAGCTACAATACGCTGGTTATTTGTGATCACACCTTCTTTCAAAGGCACATTGAAATCTACTCTAGAAAATAAAATAAATTTCGTTCATCGACCTTTTTACTAAACATGCAAAACAATTTTGTGTTAGTAACTTACCTCATTAAAACTCGCTTTCCACTCAAATTAAGGGCATCAATACTTAGTTTATTTAGGGCCATTTTTGTTACTTTTTACTGATTTATTCGCAATATTTTCCAAAACTTTTCAGTTTCCTTTCGGCGTTTAATCACGGTAGAGATGAGTAGCTATTCATATAACTAGCCAAAAAACGGCTATACACAAAATAGCCACGGCTACGTTATCTGTCAACACGATAATTAGCTACTGGCTACTGGATGGCTACTGGCTACTGGATGGCTACTGGCTATGGCTAGCTAAAATGAGGAGTTTTCTTAAGATACCTCTATGCTGAAAATACCTGTGTAACTATTGATAATTCGAACCAATTTGAACCTTAAGTGCACGATTTTCAGGTATTTTAACCTTTTGTAACATAAACAATCCTCCTCATTACGAGAAGTTAACGTCACACACAGCGGGTAGCCGCCTAGCCGCCAAAGGTTAATAGCCACTGTAGCCGCCACTAGCCGGTAGCTGGCCGGCTAGCCAAAGCCATTCTAGCCGAGTAGCCGAGTAGCCGCGTAGCCGCGTAGCCGATAGCTGTGTGTGCGTGCGTTCACTGCGAAACTGAGTTGTGTAAGTTCCGAAAGAGTGAAATTCGAGTGCATTTCGTTATTATTAATTCGAATTTGAAAGGTACTAATTATACGAATTTAAACCTATTGTTTTTTAATTAAATTAAATTATTCTGTAATATTATTATTTATTAAATAAATCGTTAAAATCATCTGAAGTAGCGCGACATCTATGGTTTACTTGCCTACAACTAACGACTGAGTCGATGTACTGTGAAAGCTTTTAGTTCATATCCATAAATAGAGATGACGTTATTGTTGATTTTCGATGTTTTTTTTAGTAATACGTACGACCTATGAGGGAAAGTCATTTATTTTCAAAAAGTATACAACAAAATAAAAAGTAAGTGAAAAACAAAATCATTACATTAATTTATTACATTATGATCTAGACTAGACTTGTTGCAGCGGCGAGGATCGAACTCAGATCGCAGTTGAACGTTATTCATCAAGCTGCGCCGCCGCTCAAGCCTAATAGCCAAATAGCCAAAATAGCTGACTAGCTAGCTGGCTTTTAGACCACATATAGCTGGCTAGCTAAGCTATTGAAATTTCGGCTAGTTACCCATCGCTAAATCACGGAATGTCAAATTTAACCTTGCATGTGTCAAAGAGGTCAAATATACTTGCCAGAGAACATAACAATAAATCAAAACAGTATTGCCACAATAAGTCATGTGTGTGTTTTACGGTGGTTTTACGTTACGTAGGTGTGTTATGTTGTGCTAGGTCTTGCAAGCAAGTTATGTACAGTCGCGGAATGAAAAGGTTCTACACCTTAAGTTTTTGCTTGTTTTTACATCACGTCAAACACAATTTTTGGCTTTTGCGGAATACATTTGAAGTCTGATTTCGTCTGATGGAATTGCTCTCAGTGGTGCTGAAGCAGTGAGCTCCTGAATTGTGCCCTGTGCTAACGCGTCTTTTTGCACTTTCCTACACCAAAAAGGAATTCCCGTCTTCGTGGAAGATGAAGACTGCCCACGTGCACCCAGTGCCCAAAAAGGGCGACCGATCAGACCCGACGAATTACAGGCCTATCGCCATTACCCTTCTCTCCATAGTAATAGAGCGAGTGATCAACACGCAACTTTTGAGATACCTGCGGGGTTATTTTAAAACGGTCGAATTCGGAATCGGGAGCGGAATCGGAAACCCTCTGTGACAAAGTAGTTTTTTTTCAGTACATTCATGTAGAGTATAATAAAACAAATATTTTTGGTTTTCTTTTTTTCTTTTGAGTCTGATAAAATATTTTAACTTTTATTTGCAAATAGATAATTTGCAATAGATTTTATGGTTACGTAGATTTTTTAGTGGTAGTGAATCTAGCATCCAACATGAGTAACGGTATTGAGTAGTGACCAATATGTTTTAGTTCCTACGAAGTTTGAGTATGTAGCTATTTAGTAAGCTCTTGTATTATTATTTTTTCATGTGGTGTAACAATAAAGCGTTATCTATCTATCTATCTATCTATCTATCTATCTATTACTTTTACCGCAGACCTTTCTTATTCATTATTTACTTAAAATAGGGGCAAACACACTCAGTTTAGTACCAACTAACCTTTATATATGTTTAAATAATGCGTTTATATTATAATGGTCAAAAACGAACATTAAATAAAATTCGGAAAGAATTCCGCCATCTAAAAGCTATCGGAAACTTTTCGATGATTCGGATTGATATTTCCGTCGAGAAACGTCAAACTATTCGATTCGGAAATTAAAATAGCAATGGGCGCTTTAACCTATCATGCAGAATATATTTATTTTAGTTTAGGTATTATTTGTAACACTTAAATTGTACTATTTTCATACTATGTTAAATAAATATTGATGTTCTTACAGTTTTGATTGTATTTTAATGTGCAAATATACATTTTCATTATTATTTTATCATGTCGGAAACTCATCTCGGAAGTTTTTGAATCCGCTCCCGATTCCGAATCCGACCGTTTTAAAATAAACTTGTTGAGCGACCGACAACACGGCTTTCGCCACGGTCGGCTGGTGACCTTCTAATGTATCTCACACACCGTTGGTCACTCGCCGTCGAGAGTCAAGGTGAGGCATTGGCAGTGAGCCTAGATGTGGCGAAGGCGTTCGATCGGGTCTGGCACCGGGGTCTTCTATCGAAGTTACCAGCATACGGGCTTCCCGAGGGACTATGCAAATGGGTCGCCAGCTTTCTGTCCAGCAGATACATTAGAGCCGTCGTTGACGGTAGCTGCTCCGATAGCATGGACATAAATGCAGGCGTACCGCGAGGGTCTGTGCCGTCCCCAACACTGTTCCTTCTGCATATCAATGATATGCTGTCTATTGAAGGCGTTCATTGCTATGTGGACGACAGTACAGGGGACGCCATTACACCAAGACCCAAGCCTGCGCATTCACCGCTAAGAAATCTCCATGGTCTGTGGCTCCACAATTCCAGAACACCTTCTTGAACTTCAGTCAAACCATCGGGATCCTTGGCGTCGACATTTCCAGCGACGTGCTGTTCCGAAGTCACTTGGAAGACAAGGTGAAGCTGGCATCCAAAAAGCTTGGAGTGCTCAACAGAGCCAGGCAGTACTTCACATCGGGGCAAAGACTACAACTTTATAAGTCGCAGGTCCGGCCTCATACGGAGTTCTGTTGTCATCTGTGGGCTCCCGCCCACCTGGATACCAGCTTGGCTCTTTAGACTCGGTTCAGCGACCTGCCATCAGAATTGTTGACGATCCTGAGCTCACAAGCGGTTTAGAGCCCCTTAGTCTGAGGAGAGACTTTGCCTCCTTATGTGTGTTCTACCGCTTGTACAACGGAGAGTGTTCTAAGGAGTTGTTCGACTTGTTGCCCACGGCTACCTTCCACTATCGCAACTCGCGCCATCGACGGGGAATCCATCCTCACACATTGAAACCAGAATTGTTTCGAACTGTGCGGGCTCAAAGGAGCTTTCTTCCGCGGACGCTCAGGTTGTGGAATGAACTCCCCGCCGTGTTTTTCCAATGGAGTACAGCATGGGGTTCTTCAAAAAGGGCGTGAAGAGATTTCTTCATGGTCGGCAACGCGCGAGTGATACCCCTGGTGTTGCAAGCGTCCATAGGCTATGGTAACTGCTTACCATCAGGCGGGCCGTATGCTTGTTTGCCAACATAGTGGTATAAAAAAAAACTGTCTATTCAGTTTCAAAAGGTAATATGTGCTCGTGATACGTTGAATGAATCAAGTTGAAAACTGACGAACCTTTTCATTCCGCCACTGTACCTACATACCATAAAAAAGACGGAAAATTCAAAAACTTACAGGTGTAATATGCCAAATGAACTACTGTACTACTACCAAGATATAACATTCTTGACTACTACTGTCGCTATAGTAGATTTCAAATAGCATGAGTTAGGTGACAAATTCAGAGTAGTCAAATGGAATTTCACTAGATATTGGTAAAAAACCCTTGACCTTGACGATTCATCCTATGTGAAATAGAGTTTAAAATAGACAGACATATGAACTTTGTAGGTCGCGAAGAACGACTTCGTTCGCGTGGTGCTACCCTACCCTGTGTTACTATCCTACCCTGTGGTGCTACCCTACCCTACCCTATCCTACCCTACATAAGAAAAAAAATTCAAAATTTCATAAGAATCGGTCAAGCCGTTTTTTACAAACACTGCACACGCCACAAGCCACACGCAAAGAGATTACTCCCGTACGGCCCGTACCCCAGTGACGTGATTTTTCTGCTTATACTTATATTTTTAAACTCGTGATATCTTTTGAATGGAATGTCCGAATTGAATAATTCAAAATGTTATATAAAGGTATTGAAGCAGTATTGAATATGAAGTAATTTATTTTGATAAGGATTAATACCAAAATACAAATAAAGACCCTTTTCTAGCAGCGGCAATTCAATTAAATTTTTAAAATAGAAAAACACTTATTGTGGCATAACTATAATAGTTAGACATATGGTATCCCGACACTTTTTGTAAATAATAAGACTGTTTTGCACTCCAACAAAACAGTTATTATGTGTGTGAAAAAACACACAGCATTTTATGAAGAAGCATCTACAGATATTTACCATATTAAGCATGAAATTGTATACTTTACCTCTTCTCTCTTATATTACCTGTCTCTTTCACGCACAGCAGAGCGCGACATGTACCTGAACTGGAGCGCACCTGTGAACTCATAGTCTTCCATTCATCACCGGCAAGAGCCTTGCTCCAATGCTGTGTGTTTTTTCACACACATAATAACTGTTTTGTTGGAGTGCAAAACAGTCTTATTATATGTGAATCCAAAACACACAGCATTTTATGAAGACTTGTTTGTTATCTGCTGGTGAAAGAGTACATACAAATGCTATGTGAAAATAAATAAATTTAAATATGCTCTCAATGTTATAATAAATTATGCATATTCATTCATGTATTCATTATTATTATATCTAATAATATATCTTTAAATGTCCTTTAATTAATGATAATAAAGGACAAAGTTATAAATTCAATATCTCAAATTACAAGTAATGTTTGTATAAACATCTTATTTTATTATGTAAGTACCTTATCAAAAACTTAAGGGAACTTCTTGAAGCAAAGCCTCATGAATTAAAATTATTAGTAGGTAGCCTAAGAAAATACTTGATAAGTATTCTACTAAGATATCTTAAGATTAAAAAAAAAAAAAAAAAAAAATATAAATTACTTAGAAATCATTCCAAGATCAAAATAACATACATCAAGTATGCAGTATTAATAATTTAAAAGAAAATTGTAATACAAAAAATCTAACAATTATCTAAAAGTTTATCCTTATTATTTTTAATTGGACTAAACTCTATTTTTCTATCTATGGCACGACAGTAGGATTCTCTTCTAATGATCTAGTTTCTAAAAAGCTTCTAGAGCGAGATACTAAAGATTGTTAGTCGCACACTGCCTGGTGAAGCATTTATACCAGCTTTTAATCTCACTTGCTATCATAGTTTGAGTAGCTGATTTAAGTGTGCCCATCAATGATATAAAAATGTTTATGTCTCTTTATCATCTCTGCTTTTTATTTTGTACCGGGCATGTGCAGGTGCTGTTACAATAACCAACCCGATTGGTCTTTATCAGCACTGTCTGTTTTTGAGCCAAATTTTGGCCTAAATATTATTCTACTTATTAATGTCATCATTATCAACTATCATTAGACAACTCTGAAAGTCATGAATTATGTCATGAATTCCTTGAAATGAAGGCATTGTTGTTCTTCATCTAACAGTATCAAACAATATTTGGTTGATCAGAGTATTATTAAGTCAGTCAAAAAGCAGTTCTGTTTCCACATGGGTGCTTCCTTCTCTGGTGGGCTTATATCACAGACATAAATCTTTTTTGTCTGCGGTTTATATAGCTTTCAAAACAATATACAAAGAATTTGTCTTTGTGTAATTCTTAGTACTATGAAATTTTTAGGGTTCCGTACCCAAAGGGTGCCAAACAGGACCCTATTACTAGCTGAATAAGTGAATATTGCTCCTCTATGTAGGAGTATAATCTATATGCCAGTTTGTCCATAAGCTGTAACTTATCTAGAAACCTGGCATCTGACTGATCTAGGCTAACTGATCAGAAGGTTCTAGCAGAACCAGTATCAAGATAAAACATACCTAACATCTCACGACACAGTAATGGAAAATTAAATCTCCTGAAAAGAAGCTTTACAATATCATCATACAAAGATCTACTATGATCTTGGATGGAAGAAAAACTTGCTTGACACTAAAGCTCTCTAAAGGCAATAAAGTAGTTATCATCCCTGTCGCGGAGTTTACGTGGGGCAGCACCAGTGGCATTATATTGGATGGTGGAAATACTCATGCCAACGCAAACTTCCAAGAAGGTTGACTGAACGCGTCGTAATATAAAAATTAATAAAAATAAAATGGCTGACCATACTTATGATATTTCTATGGGCTGACCCATCTCCTGGAATCCTCTGTAATGTCTACAACTGCAGATTCTTTTGACGCGACTAGGTCGATGTTTGGTATGCCCCATATTCTGAGTACGGCCTCCGAGGCCGGGGCAACATATGCCATTCCGGCACTGGTCGATTTCTGTACAGGAGATCGGCTTCTTTTGGCACGAATAGCTCGATACTTGTGACGCCCCAAATTCTGAGTACGGCCCCCGAGGCCGGGGGCAACAAGTGCCATTACGACACAGGTTGTTTCTGGGAGAGGTGATCGGCTTTCTTTAGCGCGAATAGGTCCCTACTTTGTACGCCCCAAGTTCTGAATACGGCCCCCGAGGCCGGGGGCAACAAGTGCCATTACGGCACTGGTCGGTTCTGGGAGAGGTGATCGGTTTCCTTTGACGCGAATAGGTCCATACTTGGTACGCCCCAAATTCTGAATACGGCCCCCGAGGCCGGGGGCAACAAGTGCCGTTCCGGCACTTGTCGGCTTCTGGACAGGCAGTCGGCTATGCTGTTGTATCTCCCCGAGAGGTACGCCGCCAAGAGCGATATATTTAGCACTTCAGTGAGCTCTGCGAGCTTTGTCGTTAATTTCAATAAGACTAGGGACTGCAAGGCCGCCCTTGTTTCCTATATGCGCTTCGGGCGTCTTGTCGTATTGTACTAGAATATGAGAAACTATTGGTGAGAACCTAACGCATCATAAAAATTTGTACACCACAAACAGTTGTTTACATTTAAGTGCCACAACCTGTAGTGAGCACACCATTTGCCTTTTAGTTACCTCTCATTGTGGTGAGTACCCCAGCTCGCATCCGCTGCGTCTGTGGTTAAGAATTGTGTCTCCTCTTTCCTGAGCAGTGCTACTAAACTGTGAGTTATGACAATCTGCCACCATCATAGTTCCTGATGCTGGAGGAGAGAATTCTCTCTTATTTTTTGAGGAGTGAAGCTTCTCAAGAACCATTGTGTTAGCCGTTAGTACCCTCCTGGGGTAGTAATGATTGTAAAATTGAGGAGTCCTAGTAAAGTCTGGGTCACTCTCTTGTACTTGGTATGTCTATTGTCTTATAGCACAGTTCCCTTTTCTTTGGAGTGCACCTATTGGTGTTTCACAAATGGCACGTGTTTCACAAATGTTCCTGCTCTTGCAAATGTGTTGTGACAGACTTCTGGTAATTGAGATGGCAACCTAGAACTTTTAGAATATTGAAAGTCTCCGAGACCTGATTCTGTAGCCAGCCTCTGTCCTGATTGACTAGGATGTAGTCTAAGTAAGATTCTTATTTACTAATACTCCGTTGTATGCAAGATCATATCCTTTGCAAAAGTACTGGCTAGTACTTGGTTCTTATAGTAAACCCTTAGGAATTGATGGCGTGACTCTGCTATTGTTAAATAAAAATAGGCCTGTTGCAGGTCTATTCTTGCCATCAAATTGTTTTCCTCTAAGAATTCGGCCACATCTGTATAAGACACTGTCTAGAAATGCCTGGTTACTAGTCTGTTGAGTGAAAACTCATTGGTCGAATATGGTATGCACTCTCCCCCCCCCCCAGTTTTTTGCACTTACAAAAATACTTTTTCTTGTAAGTCCTCAATTAGATTATTATAATTATTATTATTATCTTTTACTAATGTTATTTCTATAGGAATCCCTTTGTTGAACTTCCTTAGTAAAAAGGGGTTTTAAATATAGGAGTTTTGTTATGAAAGGACTGCGACTACAACTAATGATGTTTAAAATAAATTGGTTTGCACCAAGCTCCTCCCATGCCTGTGCATGGTGCTTCAAGCATCCTCCTCCGAATGCTAGGTTGCTTAATATATTTTCATATTGTTTCTGATTTTGCTAGGCATTGTTTTATTATGTTATGTTAGTGGGAGGCCTTATGAGGCCTTAGTAATTTATCTCTATCTATTATGTTTGTAATATGTAGAGGATCTAATGTAACTGGACACAGTTCAATATAATAAAGAACAAGGGACATCTTGTACCTTATTAAATTCTGGTTTATTCAACCATCTCTGGGAATCTTCATGTGACTGAAAGAAAGGTAATTGGCACCTGTAGGAAAGTCCCACAAAAGGACTTTTAACATTTGACTATAATTTACTTACCTTCTGCCACAAATAAATTGTATTATTTTGTCTATGCACTTATCAATTGGAGTCTGGCCCCAGTAGCCCAGACATCTTTTCAAACAGTCATTTGGGTTCTTGCACCCTAGTTTAATGAGATCCTACAAACCCTGCTTTAAAAGTTCCTGTTGTTCTTCCCGTACTTAATTATTAGTCAAAGCTGTTGACATATATTCAGCAGAAGCTAAAACATCTTTTTATTTTGTAAAAATGGCTTAATTCTTGCTTAATTTTTAATGCAACAAAACTTGGTGTAGCTGAATAATCCTAGATAAAGACTTGTACCGTTTGCCTCTCCACATTTGTATATCAACATGCTGAAGTTGATTTAACCTTTTCAAGCCTCTACTTCTTCGCAGAGGGAATTCCCTCCTTTTCTTCAAAGTGAGAATTTTAATTACCTGATTGAAAATAGTGTTCTCATACAATGATTAACTAAGTAAGGAGGCTGGAAAAGTTAATTGTTCAACTTGGTTACTGGGTTCTGCAGACTCAAATACGAATTTTATGTGGTGGAAGTAATCTTCTACGGTAATTGAGCCAAAATTCCGGAAATATTTAACTTTATTCATTATAGAGTCAATTGTTGTGTGTCAAGTTGATTTTACTTACGGCGTCCATTTAGAGGTGGTAAGGGTTTGCCCTCTTCATCTTCCGAAGATGAAGAAGATGCCTTCAATACCTGGAGACACCAGTGCGGCTTCGAGTCGGTTGCTTTTTACTGAAATAGCAACATCCGACCCTACATAAACACCGTTCTTACCCGCAGAATCTTCGGTATTTTAACATAGAATGATCTCTCATTCTTTTACAATAACTCTATCTTGACACAAACTAGAGATTTTTTACTTGAAATCGAAGAAATAATCACTATTATTTAATAAAAAATAGTACGAAAAAAATTTGCATGCTTTCAGCGGCAAATATGTACATGCTATGAGTTCACAGGTGCGCTCCAGTTCAGGTACATGTCGCGCTCTGCTGTGCGTGAAAGAGACAGGTAATATAAGAGAGAAGAGGTAAAGTATACAATTTCATGCTTAATATGGTAAATATCTGTAGATGCTTCTTCATAAAATGCTGTGTGTTTTGGATTCACATATAATAATGTGTTCTACAAAGTCGTAGTACATTATTTTATAATATCATCAATAGTTTTCGCAGCGCACGCGATGTAATGAATATTTTAGGTAATTTTTTTACACCTTGGGTTACATTATTGGAGTTTTAGTAAGAATCCCTAATTTTTTTGAAAATATAACATAGCCTATGTCAACCGGGGATAGTATAGCTTCCCAACAGTGAAATAATTTTTCAAATCGGTTCAGTACTTTCGGAGCCTATTCAATGCAAACAGTATCTCCGCTGTGCCGGTCGGAGTGTTAGGTTATTTTCGTTACGGAATTTCTGGATTCGGTCTCCACGCTCAAGGCCCGCGATAGAAGCTATTGCCTGAGCATCCACCTATGTTTATTTCACGTAGAGCATGCAAAGCTCCACTTGATTACTGTGAGTTGAGATACCATAAAATATATAAAATATTTCATGAACCTTTGTTCTATTACTATATTGTATTCCATTAAAATCTCGAATTATTCATTGAGAAATCTTATAAATAAAAATAGTATGTCACCCAACTCATGATATTTGAAATCTGCAAAAAAAACTGTGTCTTTTTTCTAATGGTTGGTTGCTGGCCAAAGTGACCATAGACAAAGGAACGCAGGAGATCGCGGTAGGTTTTTGATACGTCGTTCGTTATGCTACTTAGGTTGGTACCATTGATCGCTCTTCGCGAAATATGCACGCATTGGGACGCCCGGATTTAGAATGTTCTTTGAAAATCTTCGTTGAAATTTGTGAAAAAAGTACAGTGAGAGTCGAGTTACGTGATATACCCGATCTAAAGTGTGACCTAAGTTGTGATTTATTGTGTATTTGTGACTGTGTTGGGTGACGAACAAAGAAGAACGTAGTGCGTCGAAAGTTGAAACATGGTGCCGCTAGGTCCCGGGCCAGGCCATCCTGCTGCACATCAAACACACGGTGGGCCCTCCACCAATCTTTCCGGCCCAAATTCGCTATCACAATCCGCTCCACAATCAAACAAGTCTTCAGTGGCGGTAAGTTGGAGTTCCTTCGCTGGTATTTCAACCGTTTGCGTCAGTGGCGGGCGGCACATGTTTATGTAACTTCAACTTTGTGTGAGCGAGCACGTGCGATTTGGCGCTAATTTCGATATATCGGTTTTCAGAAGCCGAATTACACGCTCAAATTCACCCTCGCCGGACACACGAAGGCCGTGTCGTCAGTTAAATTCAGCCCAAATGGAGAATGGCTGGCTAGCTCCTGTGAGTATCCCATGTCAATAATCCGTTGAATTAATTATTTATTTACGTCCACTTCATAAGGCATATTTCAGATATTTGTAACTACTATTATACACTCAATTTAACATACCCAGAACCTGGGTCAACAGTTTTACTTATCCTTATGGCAAGTCTATATTGTATCATCAAAATTTTACACAAAAAGTTTGGCCTTGAATTTACAAATAATATAAAATTCATAAGTTTTTTGCTTCCTTGTGTTGCTAACTTGCTTTATCAGCAATGTTAGTCTGCAGTAGTAACAAATACAGTTACATTACAGCATGAATTTCTCAATAATGTTGGTGCTAACTATTTAGTGGAACATAATAACAAGCAAGTTACTGTGTAACTAAATAAACTGTACTGTATAATGATTAGCGTGACCTGTTTGTTATACAATGCATTTTTAATAACCAGTTCTCTGAATTCTATGTTAGAAAAGATGTATGACCTCTTGGAAAGCATATGGATATTTTTAAAAATTACCTAATAAAGTACAAAGATTGAAGAAATTGTTACTTGCTATAAGTTTAGTTGACTAACTAACCCTTTGATTTCAAAATTCAATGAACCATAACTATTTCTTAATCATTGCAATTTATGATATAATATAAACTTCCATAAATTAAAATAAAAGCTTATCACCAATAGCATATTCTTTTCAGAAAAACTGATGAAAAGTGACAATAGCCTTGATTAATATTATAATTTATTCCAAATTTAACTCTGTCCTAGATAAACTTTTTAAATAAAAACTTGTTTCTATTTAGGGCATGTTTGTAGTGTGCACATAGCAACAGGTATACTTACTAAAGCAAAGGTTGGTACCATTGTATACATTGATGAAACATTGTGCAACATTTGATGGATTATATTTAGCACCATCCATCCACAATGTGTTATATCTTCCAGAGGGAGTTTTTCTCTTAGTTCTGAATTTGCATTGCTATATGAAACCTCTTCTATATTAACAATTATTGTCTATGCTGGTAATTAAAAGTACCCATTGACCTTTGTGTTTCTTCAGTTTTCAATATCAAAATTAAATTAAAATTATTACTAGGGTAAACATACCGGTTGGCCGGCCACTACCCCTTATCGACCACTTCGCACGTTATTTCAAATAATAGACAGTGTTAAAGACCACTCCTTTCTCATTTCACGCCATTCGTTCCGGACAAACTTCACGGTTCATATTCCAACGGCATGAACTCGAAATTTGCAAACTGAGCCCTCAGTCGCTATTTCAAAATTTGGTGTACTGACGCGTATAAAATTTAGCGAAAAAAATAGCAGGTGGATGGAATTTCAAATGTAAATTTTTTAGTGTTACTGTTGGTTTATTGGTGATTGATTTGGTTTGTGTATACTTAGCATGTTTAATTTCAATATCCAAGTGCCCAAACTCATCAAAAATTTCATAATTTGTGATATTTTTGGTGGTCGGACAATACGTTAACAATTAATTTAAAAATCTACTTATCGACCGGGTGGTCGCACAACCGGTTTATTCACGTCATTTCTCTTTGCCTTTATTGCGGAAACCTTAAATTCACCAACATAGATTCCATTATATTTGTGAACAGTTAGAATTTTGTGAATTTACAACTAGATTCCGGCCGCTAGTATACCTCATATTTTCAAAGATATCAACGATCAAAAATACCAAACGTTTAGCGGCCGATAACTAGTAAAAACAAAACCTGTCTCCGGCCGTTTGAAATAAAGAGCGGCCGAAAATTGGTAAAAATTACACCTGATTCCGGCCTTTCGAAAAAGAACGGCCGATAATTAGTAAAAAATAAACCTCTTTTCGACCTAGGACATTAAAAGCCGCCGATAAATGTTAAAAATTTAACTAAGTGCTGACTTTCTTGCCTGTTCTTCTCAGTTGAAGGCTAACTTACGAACGGTAGTAACTTCAGTAGCTTTGACCTTCATAAGCGCCCTACTAGGTCCTAAATTGAATAAATGGCTTTGACTTCCCGAAGGTTTGCTTATAGTAAAGAAGCACTGAAAACCACTCTTTCAGATATACGCGGCATCAGAGAAGCATGCTGGCACTACGGAGTTCCAAGCTCCACTATGACAGGCTTTCCGGTAGTGTTGCTCATCAAAGGAGAAAAGTTGGCCCAGACTCTAAAATTAGTTTAGGTGAAGAAAAGAAAAGAAAATCGTTGATTGGATAATTAAGTTGGCGAAAGCCGGAAGTCGCTTCATGAGTTTGAGAGTTGCAACCGAGAGTTTTTGGGTTATATTCGTTTTAAAAAACTTACATCGTAACGCATCGGAAGTTTCCTCGAGCCTATTGTTTGTATCGTCCACCGTCACGCAATCATCCAGGCATTGGAAGCGATTATGAAGTTCGAGCTGAAAGCTTTCAGGGTCTTACAAAAAAAATACATACATGCATATGGTGGTCGGAGCGTAGACGACATCTCTTCACCTGGATGTTCAGGTTCAGTGTGCCTCTTACTAATCGGTGATCGCTGCCGGTGTTAACCCTGATCACAGATACATCACTGAAGATTTGCCGCTTTGTCGTCAAGAAAGTCGAAAAGTAAAGTCTATCACATTTTTGGTGGATCCATCGGGGCTACTCCAGGTCTATTTCCTATGCGGCCGCTTTTTGAAGAAGGAGTTCATCATAAATAGTCCCTCCAACTCCATGAAGTCGGACAGACGTTGCCCCCTAGGGTCCTCTACCCAATTCCAAAATGCCCCACTCTCAGTTCATCATCATTCCTAATGTACCGTTTGGTGATTCTGAGTATCAAGTATGCGACTCTCGGTGAGACACTCTCTTTCCTCACTATATTCTTGATGAGGGACTTGCGGACAATAAACCCAACACCACCCTGTGACAGGTGATCACCCTCCCGGTAGTAGAACAGGTTACCGGATTTAAGGATAATCGTGTCCTCCCCCTCTCTTCGGACTTCTGATAATCCCATTATATCCCAGCGCAACCTGTCCACATCTTCCTCCAGCTCAATGAGCTTCTCCTCGTTCCTCAGAGTCCGTGTATTGTATGTTACCAGGTCCAGTCGTCGGTGTTGGTAGCCGGATCTCTGCTGGAGACTCTTAGCACCCCTGCCCCGCCGTTACCGTGACCGCTACCGTAGCCCGGGATATCGGGGCTGCCAGGACTGGAGGCCGTAGTTGTGTTTGTGTTGTCAAGTAGAGAGGTATTGCCGTAATCACCACGCTTGGCAGGCGGGTTGGTGATCGCAATAGTGATGACGTATCACAGATGGACGCTGCTGCCCGTCCCCTGGTGTATTCCCTTAGTCGCCTTTTACAACACCCTCAGGATTGGAAGGGTTGGCCCTATTCTATGCCGAGAACCACACGGCAAATTATCTTAGTATATATTTTAGTTGCTGTTAAAGTCTCGGTATACTTACGGGCATAGAATTCATATTTTTTTAATTTAATTTTTATATGATTGTGACTGTTAAGACATTTTTATTGATGCTAAAGCTAAAAGTAGTTATTAGTTTGAATCGAGATTTTAATCTGTTACTTAATTCATAGAAGAGAGTGAAAATATAACGCTTTTTGTGAATTTATTCATTTTTTACTTTCATACTATTATGAACCCTATGATCTATTGAATAAGAGTCGTTTTACTACTGTTAATTAGGTGGCCGTTAACCGGTGCACTGGTGGACGAAAACTGAGTGAAATGGCCGATAGCCGGTATATTTGCTATTTTTACGAAGTTATATTTTTTTTTAATTATGTATCACTGATTCGTCTATGAACGTTAGGTTTTATGAAACTAGACTATAGTAGGATGAAATGAAAATTTTATGAAATATCTTGGAGTACAGCATCATGATAAAAATCAACTCTGAAGTCAACAAGTCGCTTAACTGGTCGATAGCCGGTATGTTTACCCTATACTGTAAGAACTTTTTAAAAGGTCAAAGGTCAACTGTAGATATACCTCTTTGCTATCAGATAAGACATAAACTATATTATATCAAATGGAAATGTAGAAAATGTTGCTAATTAGTTGTCATGTTTAAACAATGTCTAAACCATTTTATAAATAAACTTGGTGCTCAGTAACAGTAACCATAGCGTGGCAGGTGTCCAAAAGGTTAAATATTTTGGTTTGCATAACTATGCTCCCTAGCTTCTATGGTATGGAGGTGACATATTCTTGTGTAATATTGTGTAACAATACATAGTTACACAATCTACCTAGAATGATCAGAATAAGATAGCAGAACTTTCAATGATATTTCATGCAAAAAAAAACAAACAAAAAGCTATAAGAGAAGGACTTCTGATTATCCTGGGAATGTGGGTGAAGCCGTGGGGGACAGCAACAGCAGATTATAAATATTTATCAATAATAAATATTCTAATATTATAAAGTAAGATAACTGGGTCAATCAACTTTTTCTTGTTTGTTATTCTGTCCCGTTGTCCAATTGACAATAGTGACGGAGTTTCTTAAAATACTGTTACTATATTGTCCAAGGAACAACGGGGTACATAACCATGGCAACGAGGTACAAGAAAAAGTTGATGGACCCAACTTGTAAAAATATAAATACATAGACAACTATATGGTGGTGGTGGAGTGTGTATGGGTGGAGCTCCCAGCATTAGGTACTTTCATAAGTAAATCATGTTGACCATAATAATATGTTTATTTCAGCTGCTGACAAACTTATCAAGGTGTGGGGTGCTTATGATGGCAAATTTGAGAAGACTATATCAGGACACAAGATGGGCATCAGCGACGTGGCCTGGTCCTCAGATAGCAGGCTGATAGTCAGCGCCAGTGATGATAAGACTTTAAAGGCGAGTACCCTGACCAATAATCTATGGTATTTAAATACTAAATAACATAATGTACTTTTCAACACACTTGCTCGTATCATCGCTTATTACATTGATTTTAGTATCATAAGACAGCTTATTACAAACTGGTGCTTTTTACTGTACATTAACTGCACTAGTGTTTTATGATATTATCCCGATTATATTAAGTTTATATCTCACTGTAAGTGATATGTGTGTAGATGAAGCATTCTTAATTTAACGGGATAAAATAGTTTCACAGCACCACTAACGTTCTCATTGTGTGGTGATGATTATCAAAAAATCTACCTACTTAAAAAATATAAGTCTGTTTTTTCCTCGCAAGTATGTGGAAAAACGTCCTATGACATGCATGTGCATTGATTATTACACTCTTGCACCAACTTTGCACACATCTATCACAATGTACTATTATAGTCAGGATTATGGATCATCATCCATTAATTTAATCTGATTTACAAAGGTATTGCTATTTTTAGATTGCAAATTAAACCACTGAGGTTTAATTTGCTTAGGATTTGTTCACATCTCTTGCTTAGATGCCTTAAAGTGAGGGATGTTTTTGATCTTTACTTATCATGTGGTGTGATTTCTCTTGCCCAAATATTAGGCGCTATTAAATATTCTGTGGCGCCGATCCCACAGAGAGAGTTCTAGAGTTTTGCGTTTCGTTTAAAAAACATTATTAGAGTAAATAGAATTAACACCTATATCTTCGTAACTTGTAATAGTTAATAATGACTTTGAGCAGGAAATAATTTGTATACAACCTTCAATCAAACAAACCTTGAGTAGGCAATAAGTCTAGATAAAATATTAATACATTTTAGGTGAAATCACAATAATGTGTTTTATAAGGTGGACGCACACTTATCAGAGCCGAACGCGGCGAACGAATCGAAGTCAAGGAGGGCTCGCACACATCCGCACCGATAGAATCGACCGCACCGAAGAAATCATTTCTATTTCCTTTACGCCTGTCGCACAATAGTCGCATAAGCCGCGCCGAATCTGATGACGTCATCCGAATTAGTCTAGGATTTCTGGGGTTCTTCCAGATTCGGACGATTCGACGCGGGCAAGTGTGCGAGCCTTCATAACATTTCATATACAGAATTCTAAAATTCGTTTCGTTCGATGCGTTCGGCGCGTTCGGCTCGGATAAGTGTGCGTTGACCTTAATAATTGTATTATGATAAATAAATATATGTAACTGTAATAAGCTTTTTGTTCAAAATATTTTGGCTGACTTATCTAAACTTTACAAAAGCTTATCAGTGTGTTATAAAAAATTTGAATGCACATAGATGTTTCACACGGTGATTGAACTTTATCATGGTCTCTTCACACTGATAAGATTGTTTATTTAGGTTGAATTGTTACTATCTAAGACAACTTTTACAGAACTAGATGCTTATACTTACTTATGCTTATTACTACTACACAAGATGTTACCCTTTACTTAAGGCATTCTTAGAGCTACTGCATTTTTATTGGTTCAGTCATCAATGGGCAACATTAGTAGTTTTTGAGAAGTAAAAGATTATCAAAGTTGAGAGCAGGCTTTCCCAGAAAATATTGGGTGTATACTTGTATACTTGTCCCTTGACTAGCGGTTAAAAATGACAATTGATTTCTATTGTTTTCCTCGCCCGCGCGGGTTGTCAAACAGTCAAAAGATTAAGTAAAAGTAGAATAAGTAGTATATCAGTTATCTGTTTTTCATTGTACAAGCTCTGCTGTTGCTGTGTGTGAATGTCCCAGGATATTTATTTATTACATGATTTTGTTTCAGGTATGGGAACTGAGCTCAGGCAAATGTTTGAAGACACTAAAAGGACACAGTAATTACGTATTTTGCTGTAATTTCAATCCACAAAGCAACCTCATAGTTTCTGGCAGCTTTGACGAAAGTGTTAGGATATGGGACGTAAGAACAGGTAATCCTAACTAATATTATTATAAATGCGAAAGTGAGTTTGTTTGTTTGTCACGCCTTAACTACTCATCATTATGAGATTGGGCATGCAGATAGCCAATAGTATGGAGAAAGACATAGGCTACTTTTTATCCCGGGAACGCGAGTGAAACCGCGGGGGACAGCTAGTTAAATATAAATTCAAAATTATTTATTCAAATAGACATTCGCACTTATGAAAAGTCTGACTCTAATACCGGTTCGTTAGGTTGCATTTGCTGAGAAGAGCCGGCAATAAACTCAGCAGTAACTCTTTTCAAAATAGGTTTAGATATACATTCTGATCACACTGACGGGTCCCGGTGGCAAAAACTACAAAATCATCATAAATTAGTGAAATTGTTTAATTCATCATAATCTATATTTCAATTTTAGTAACGCTAAGGCCATTTCTGACTTGCCGATCGGCACGATATCGGTGTGCAAGGTTTACCTACTGGGTACAGAAAGCTTATTGGCACCTATTTTTACTTACTGAATAGGGCAGTGGGATAGGATCGTTTTGGTATGTTGCATTTATCAGTTTGGGGTATGTAGCAAGAGTATTATAAATTGGTGCAACAAAATGGCGAATGAGAGAGATATTTTAAGTGAGATTTAAATGTTTCGATATCGAACAAACCAACGCCACCGCCGTGCCGTTGTACCAACAAGTCGGGAAGAGAGAAAAGCATGTATGACATAGTGTATGTTATCTATAACTACCACATAACGTTTAATACTCATCTAATTAAATAACAATGAAAGTCCAGTACAAGTCCTGTATTTTAGCATGAGACCATTCATAAAATACATCAACATTACTAAGTATTGCAGTTTGTCACCATAACTACGACCTTGGGGCCAACCACCGGAGCTAATGCGTTACCAACCTTGTAAAAATACTATAAATGATTAAATGCTATTCGCTACGGTAACAATCTATTTCTGAAGACATGTTCCAATAATAAACACAATTTTACTGTTTTAATCTTTATTTCTTAAGTGGTAAAGTTTAAATTATGTTTTACTGAAATTAATAATAATTTCAGGTAAATGTTTGAAGACGTTACCGGCGCATTCGGATCCAGTTTCGGCAGTGCATTTTAATAGAGATGGGAGCCTTATTGTATCTTCAAGTTATGACGGATTATGGTGAGTATTTTCATTCAACAATTAATCACAATTTTTTTAAATTAATTAGCTCTGTAGTTGTGATTTTTAACACAATAAAATAAACCGTGTTTTCGATTATTGATGAGCATGAGCAACATCAGATAATGAGAAAGCTGAAGAAAAAAATTCCATGCATGCATCTGGCAATAGACATCCATTCTAGTCTTTGTACGCTAAACACCTTTGCCCACATTGTGGTTTTATAGAACTACATGAATGTAAATACTAACACAACATAATTTTTTTACAGTCGAATCTGGGACACAGCATCAGGCCAATGTTTAAAGACACTCATAGACGATGACAACCCACCAGTTTCCTTCGTGAAGTTCTCACCGAACGGCAAGTACATTCTGGCCGCGACACTCGACAACACACTCAAACTGTGGGACTACAGCCGGGGCAAGTGCCTCAAGACTTACACGGGACATAAGAATGAGAAGTACTGCATCTTTGCCAATTTCAGCGTTACTGGTGGAAAGGTAATTTTGTTACTGTGTTATTTTTTATTTATTATAGTATGTATGTGTTTGACTGCAACATACCATGGTAATTGATGATGTGGCTAAAGGTGGTAAGCACATGAAGCCTACAAGGAACTGGCTCTCAACTGAAGCTGTCGGAACACCAATAGGTGCTTGCGAAAGACTTTCAACTTGAGGGTGGTAGCTATCCAGGTGGGTAGTACAAAGTAGCCTACCACCGTGCTATGGCTTCCTCACGACACTACCACTTTGCCTTAAAATACTGTTATTAATACTTGCCTGGAGAAGGGTAGATTTTCATTGTAATCATGTTCATTGATAGTCATCCGATAATTAAACGGTTATTATCGAAAATAAAGCGCATTTTTTTGTTTTTATACAGTCATGCTGACTACAGGGGATCCAGTTTTTTTGGCATAATGTTTTTTTAAGTATATTTATTTTATTTGCAAAAAAGACCACACCACACAAAACTGTTAAAACTAATCCTTGAGGACGAGAGGGATCCCCTCCTGCTAGCAGGGTATGACGATGTCTTATCGTGTTCGGAACTTCGGATACTCACTATCGATATGACGCCAAAAAAGTGACGCACAATATTACCCGCGTCCGGATACACGCTATAGACTTACGCATAATATCGCAGGTATAGGTTATTGTCATTGATAATTATCAGCACCTAATTATCGCGATAATTATCTTGATAATTATCCAGACCAACACTGAACTGAATTCAAACTCTTGTCCACAGTGGATAGTATCAGGGTCAGAAGACAACCTGGTGTACATATGGAATCTCCAGTCAAAGGAGATAGTTCAGCGGCTCTCGGGACACACCGACACAGTGTTGTGTACCGCGTGTCATCCCACCGAGAACATCATCGCCTCCGCAGCGCTAGAGAACGACAAGACTATCAAGCTTTGGAAGAGTGATACTTAACTGATTTAAATATATTTGTGAGTATTTTATATCAAGTATTCATATCTGTGACTGTTATCAGTGAACTTATAAAATAAACATGACAACTACTTCAAGAATGTGCAGTGTTATACACTTAATCAGGGATTATGTTCGCGTATAATGTAAATAAAAATGGGCTTGCGTTTGGCCGCTGACCCAGCCATTTAAGGCGAAGCCCAAGATAGAGCATGCTTGCCGGAAGAATGGCTTTGAAAGTCCCTAGATTTTTTGAGTAAGGATATAAAAACTGGAAGCAAGAAATCATGGTGCTTCTACATGCCCACAGTTAAGTGATTGATGTGTGAGGCTGACTGTACTTATTGGACATAATAGGATACCTCACGATCGATGCTTCCCTTTTCCCATATAGTCATACTTACCCAGCGTCGGACTGGCCATGCAGTCGAGGTGGCGTTTGCCTGCCGGGTCCTAGCCTGCACTGTCAGGCGGTTGGTGGGCTAGGGGCAGTAGTGGATCCAGCTTATATGCAAAGTAGATAGTTCATTTCATACATACTTACAGAGAAATTTGACAATATCTACGAAAAATGGAGCCTAAGAAGAGGCCATCCCTGTAACTTGTTGGACATGTAGGAAGCCACTCAGGCCCTTCTGGCCCAGTCCGACCCTGTACATACCTCCTAGAAATGTCTTTATTATCGCAACATATTTTGTTCCAGGCTCCCAAGCAGACCGTGATCTGTACAAGGCGGCTTCATATTGAAAGCCGAGGCGCCACTGGCTTGTGAATACATTTTTATATAAGATACCTGACGTGGTACCTTGAACATTGAATGCCGTGCAAATTACGTTGTTTCATTTCTATTAATTTAGTATAACACATCGGCTTGTGTGCATTTTTGTTATAAGATATAAATATTTTTGTATCTGACATGCAAATGAGAAACGTATGAAATGTTTAGCCATTATGTTTTATTTTAAGATTTTGAGTTAAGAATTCCGCTTAAGAATAAACTTGTTGGATGCAATTAAAAATTTAGTAGTTGTATAAATTGTGTTTTTATTGTATTTATTTTTTTACCAACGGATTACCAACGGAGTACGTAACTATGTACACACCCATCACCTGTTCAAAACACGACGATCTTTTGAGAATACTAGAAAAATAAGAACTGATATAAACTTATTAATTACTTATCACAGAAATCTCTGTTAATTTAACGTTTTTCTTTTAAAATAAAATCCTAAATAATCTAAGAAATGCAATTATAAAGTTCTAAAAATTAAACCGCATTGACTTATCTGACAATAAGTATTATACTTTTAACGATTAGATATGGATCATCACGCTATCCAGTTGTAACTGCGAATAAATTGCTAAAGTTATCTCGCGGGTATTAAGGGTTCATGGTTGTCTAATTAATTAATTTTGTGTCACGTTCCGCAGTGTAGCAAAGTTGCAACTCTCCTGTTTCCAACGGCTAATTTGTTAGTATCTTCATTAGGTTAGTGATTCTTGTTTTAGAATAACAAAATACGGGAGGTTCGTTTCCTGGGCCGAGACGATAGAGGTTTGTTTGTTTATGAAGTTACTTTTCTATAGATAGGTGGAATAGGAACTATGAACAATTTCTAAATATCTTAATTTTAGTAGGTAATGTTTAAAATTAAAAAGTTTACGCGTGAATTTGGAAGAATTAATCAAATCAGACAAATAATAAGAGATATAAGTTTTGGTTTGAACGTGGACAATTACGTCACGCGACTTATTTATAATCAATGTATCTTAGCCATTTTCACAGATTAAAAATAGAATTTTATGTTTTTATATTTTATTAGGTAGAAATAATTCAATTTCCTTTTCAATAAACTGAACTTAAAATACTAGATTTTAAAGTATTGTAGGTAAGAAATATAACTTATATTTGCTAAAACGTGCATATTCTCTATGCTACATATCGCGGGCGGCGCGCTGGCTGTTAGTGGTTGGATTTATTTGAGGTGGTGACGGGCCGTTGCTGCGGTGGACTAGTGCTGATATAGTGAGCGATGATCTTTATTCTTCAAAAAGATATTGGATTGGATCAAGTCGCTATTATCAAACTCGTCGATATTAGATTATACAGATCCGAAACTACAGAAGCTAGAAAAACGAAATTTGGACAATAGATCCTTTTATGATGTATACATCTAGTAAGAACGAAGTTATTTGGTGTATAGGCGGCCCATTCGTATCGTTGAAGATGACGACCCCGAACTTGCAGGTGGCTTACTACGTAGAAGGAACGCAACGTAGAGGTACACGCGACGTAAACGGAATAACTCAGAACCTCTTAGCTATCAGAGAGACTTATAGCCAAAACCGAGACTCCTAAGCCTAATCTTAGATGAAACTAGCATAAAATTTAACAAACCAAAATTACTTATCTCAGATCATAAACAAAAGAAAATATCCAGCCAAAGTCTATTTATGGCACAATAATCGATAAATAATGTTGTGGCCCACTTTACCCTGTTTCTCGAAAACATCCAAATCCTATTTCCTGGTAAGATTATCCGAGCAAAATTCAATGTTTTATTTTTTTGGGAGGCGCGACTTACCGACGGGTTTCCGCAGGGCTGGTATGTCGAATGATTGTTCGAATACCGTGTAATTTCTATTTTGAGTGAGATATAGCGGAATTGATCAAATATCTCCTCAGGACCTATATATACTTTCGTCTGATTTACGTCTGAAGGCTGAAAAGCATGGAACGCGCGAGTGATACCCCTGGTGTTGCAAGCGTCTATATGCTACGTTAACCGCTTACCATCAGGCTGGCCTCTATGCTTGTTTGCTAAGAGGAATACAAAAAATACGGTCCCCCTGATGATAATTTACAGCTACTATATTTTATAAAATACATTTCTTTTTGTGTCACCAAAAAAATACACTTTCTCTGAACTGTATTAAAGTTTTATGGCGAAAATGCTATTTATGAAGTTACCTACCTAACCTAGTTAGGTAGGTAACCTAACTTACTTACGTTACGTGGATCACTAATTATATCGACTAGAAAAAATACTGAAAATAAGTGCATAAATAGGTACAGGTCCAGATGTAAGTATTGTAATTCAGCCTTAGTACCTACCTACTTATTTACCTGGGTATGCATAAAGTGACCATAATTTTGTTTTCGTCAGAGTACGCCTGCCGAATTATGTAAAAAAAAGTTATGGAATTTTACTAGTTTTTATGAGAAAACGAAGAACACTATACTTGTACGTAGTATTTATATACTCAGAGACTATACCTAATAAGTAAGTAAGTACCTAAGTAGTTTGTATTACCTACATGGTCGCTGAGTTCTGAGTTACTAAATCTTAGTGACATGACTTTACGTCTCGGAATTTCGTATTAGTAGGCACAACAAATTAGTTTCAAAATTTCGGGTCTAATTTTCAAGTAGGAATGGTGCTTATTACATGATTTGTTGATGTTGGTTTGTCTTGGTAATCGAAAAGGCTTTCAGTAAGTACTGCAACAGTTGACTGCGATTTGTCACTTGTCCATATTTTAGTCGTAACAGAAAACTCTTTCGACGATTAGCGTAAATTAAACTATTATGGTGCGTCCATGCTTGGCGAACCGAGCACGAGCCGAGCCACGAACGAGCCTACAACGAGCACGATGCGAATCCCTTTGTACGTGAAAAAACTGACAATCGCGCTCGTTCGAGGCTCGCGAGCCCGTCCACGCTACGCGAATCGTGCTCGCAGTGTGCTCGTTCGAGGCTCGGCTCGTGGTCGGTTCTAAGCTAAGCATGGACGCACCATTACATATGATAGCCCTAATTTGAAAGTTCGGTCCCCCTCGGCCCCTTTAGCAAAGTTTTTATTTTTCTTTTGCAGTAAGGCATTGTATTTCAAATCAATGGCATTAGTCATTATTGAAATATAACGCTATGACATACGGGTGCATACGAACAGAGAGACGGACGGAGTGGCGCCTTAAGGGTTCCTTTTTACCTTTTTTGTTCGGAACAATAGAAATCGCATCCTGAAAACTAAAACGTGTGTGTCGTGTTTCCTCAAATCGTCCCACGCACGTTGCGAGGTCCGAACTTTTCTCATTTCCCCTTAAAGTTACGCCTTCATCGTGAAATGGGATTATACCAATGGAATAGTAGCAAACTACTATAGGATCAGTCACTCTTCTATAATTTTGGTTTATAGTTTTGATACAATGGTCGTCGTTAAATCTTTCCTTAGGAATATCCCAAGGGCACCTACTTTCATTTTCTTAGCATTTTTGATTAATTTTTTGTAGGAGCTTGTCATATCGTAGAGTGTGGTAGAGCGTACGTCCACGTCCATGTCATGGGAACACACATTATCTTACTATACAGTAGACATTTGTATTCCATTGAAATCCTATGAATTTATTTGTTATAAGTTTCCATTTCTTTGAATCTATGACACATTTCACCACTAATAAAATCTACGAATTTCTTCTACAGAAAATAAGTAACTAAAACGATGTCTTTTATAATTTGTTTCTCGTCTGCGAGCAGCATTCTTATACAGGTATACCGTATACATTATTCGTAAAATTATTTTGTTTTGACGGATATGATTCGGCTTCAGTGTGACATTGATGGACGGAAACAAAACACAATTAAACTTTGGCTGAAGACTTCGTCTATCTTCACGGCACCACAGGGGAATGTATCAACAACTGGTTAGATTTGTTACAAAGAATTGAAGAAATAAATGTAACCACTAACCCCCTTATTAATAATTAAGGTGTAAGTCAAGTATAGTAATACCTCAGAGTAGATAAATACTACGTACAAGTAATACCTAAGTTTTAAATATATCCGTCACTTTCTAATGTCATATAAACAAAAAGGGCTGGGGCTATCTTAATACTTACCTGGGTGTTACAAGACTGACTTACACCTTATTTATTAATAAGGGGGTAAGAGCATAAGACTTCGTAATAAAAGTGTTTTATTTTCCAAAAGGTATTATGTCTCACTAATTAGGGGCAATTCGGTGGGAAGTAACGGAATCTTATACGATGAATACAGTGTACAAGCTTACGGCCCGCCTGATGGTAAGCGGTTACCCTAGCCTGCACACACGTAATACCGATGCTTCCACCCTCCCCAATGAGCTCTGGCGACCTTACTCACGCGCCGGATTACAACATAAAGTTATTTGGCTGCGGTACCTATTCTGTAAGGTGGAGGTAATTCCCCAGTCGCAATAAACGATACGTACCTCTCTTAAAAAAGTAAAAAGTTAAACGTTTTAACGATCTTGACCGAAGGAAACTTATGAAAGAGAATCAAAACTAATAAATAAATAAATATCCTCGGACAACTAAATTTTGTCGTACAGTATTCATCTCAACATTTATTTTTCCTGCCTTTGTGAATATCGTATGAGTTTTCCCGGTAGAGCGAAGTTTAGTTATAAGAGACCAATTTGCTGCGAAACCGATCGCGGTTTGTACAGTGCAGTCTGAGAGTTTTCATCACAACTGGACGGAGTTAGGAAAACTCCGATATTCTATTAAATATTATATTGGAAAGCTTTTTTTTTATGCAAATTAGTCGGTAAACAAGCATCCGGCCCGCTTGATGGTCAGCGGTGACCGTAGCCATATGGACGCTTGCAACACAAGAAGCATCGCTCACGCGTTACCGACCTTTCCTCCCTCCCCTATGGGCTCTGGCGACCTTACTCACGCGCAGGAACACAACTTTACACAACATAAAGTTATTTGGTTGCGGTATTCTGTAAGGTGGAGGTACTTCCCCAGTCGAGCTGCTAATTGAGCGAATAAACGCTATGCTCTACCTCTCTCTAAGTGGACGATTTATACATAAATATACCTACCTATGAAATATTATTTTAGAGAGTATACTGGTTGAAAGTATCATCATCATCATCAGCCTATAATGTCCCACTGCTGAGCACAGGCCTCCTTTCACAAATCAGGGTGAAAAGGAATGGGCAGATACTCCACCACGCGTGCCCACTGCGGAGGCTACTGTTCAACCTACTGTTGGAGTTTTCAAGCCGCCTAGAAGGCCTCCAACTACCTTAACGACTATCACAATTAAGTGATAACCGGGACCAACGGCTTAACGTGCCTTCCGAAGCACGGAAACGCTCGTTTTTAAATACCACTAGGCGGTCACCCATCCAGGTACCGACCATGACGGTGGCAGCTTAACTTGCTGATCGATTAAGAACGGCTTATCATGCCACACCACGAGCGCTTCATCACGAGGTAGAGAGTATATTAATAAGTAAATAGCAAACTTAAGCAGATCCGCCCCCACAAGCAGCATCTGTTCACAAGTATGACGCGTGTGGCAGCCATCACCCTCCTCTTCATATTGAAGAAGTGGGCGAACGTCACACGACGCTGCGAAGCCGCCGTAAGCAAATGCCTCATAGAGCTGGCGACTTTACTCAACGCAAGAAATCATGTTATTTGACTGCGATTTTCCGTAAGGTACTTTTTTACTAACCCCAATCAGGCGGAAGAAGCCCTAATTCTCTTAAAAATATGCCACATCCATTTGCCAGTGATCCCAGAAAAAGCTACATACATTTATCAATAGCATATCCCATATTTATTGCTCCTTTACAATGCTGTTCACGTACCTATATTTTTAATATCTTCAGACATGAACGTTATTTGAACTCAAAGTAGATAAATTCGTATTTACTCTAGCTGTGCAGTCATCTAGTCAATTTCATTTGATTTAGATTTCACTGAACTATTTCTCTAGGTTCTCTAGTGAAGTTATTGGAAAATGCTATACGAAAACTCATAACATACGCTCGATTGGTAGAGTCAACCTTTTTTTAAAATATGTAATCTCAAATAAATTTGAATAAAACACTGTGTGGATTCCAATCTTCACCAATTTAAAATATGAAGGTAATATTTTGGTAGGTATCTTGTTAATTACTTCGCCAAAATATCTTTCACTGTTCTTATTAGGGTACCGAACTAAAAAGGTAAAAAGGAACCCTTTATGGTGCCACTCCATCCGTCTATCACAGCGCTATATTTCAGCAACCACTGATGCTATTGTTTTGAAATTTAGAATAGTTATAAACTTACTTATAAATATTTTGCTAAATACTTTTATTTTCTTTGCAAAGGGGCCGGAATGGGCGACCGAAGTGGTTGCTGAAATATAGCGCTGTGACAGACGGACAGAGACGGACAGACGGACGGAGTAGTACCATAAGGGTTCCTTTTTACCTTCTTGGTTCGGAACCCTAAAAAAAAGTAAGAATTAAATCTACTTCAAAATACGATACTACAAAGTATGAAATAACTCTAATCTGACACTGATTTGAAGTCAGCGAAAGAGCACGACATATTACATTAAAAAAATATTTATAAATACATCGAAGAAAGAACGAAAGAGTAGTCTGTTTACCCTGTATAATCTTGCTATTTTTGTATAAACCTGCAAAAAAACACAAAATAGATAACTTTTGTTCATTCAGGTAAGTGTAAATACTTATTTTCATCAGGTATTTCAGTTCTTTCTTACGTATTATCCATACTTAATTTTATCCCGCCATTAAAAAAAGATAATTTTTTTTTCAATAAGTCGATGTATCCAGGGATATAAAGTAGCGGATATTGCGTCTTTTGAACTCGCCCACTTGCTTCGTTGACTCCCACTTGTCTAGTGTAGTAATACCTATCTATATTGAATTAAAAGTTTCTGGGAATAAAATAATATTATTAAAAGACGTTACTTTTGTTGATCAAGCTCTTCCTGAACGATCTGTTCTTATTCACACACCGGCTCAATAGGGAAATGTTTAAAATCCAGTTACAAAACCAAAACAACTTTTCTTCAGCAAAATTGGTGATATAAATCTGTTCACTTAACAAGAACCTGTTCGATCTTGTATGTTTTCACAATTTTGTACTCTCGCTTTAGGAAAATTATTCAGTACTTATTGGTTGTTAGAATATGCTGAATCGATATAGAATAGACTGATTATTTTGTGTTTTTGAGAATCATCATCATCATATCAGCCCATGGATGTCCACTGCTGAACATAGGCCTCCCCCATTGATTTCCACTTCGAACGGTTCTGGGCCGCTTGCTTCCAGCGGCGCCCAGCGACTCTGACCAGGTCGTCCGTCCACCTGGTGGGAGGTCGTCCCGCTCGGCGCTTTCCAGTACGTGGTCGCCACTCGAGAACCTTCCTTCCCCATCGGTTATCGGCTCTTCGAGCGATGTGGCCTGCCCATTGCCACTTCAGCTTACTAACTCTACGAGCTATGTCCGTCGCTTTTGTTCTCCTACGAATGTCCTCATTTCGGACCCGGATTTTTCGGATTTCATTTCGGATTTTTGAGAATAGGTAAATGAAAAGTAGGAAAACTGCTGGGTCCCTACAGCATAAGCAAAGCAAAAATATTTGTAAGTACTAATTCTATTCATGGTACAGAACCCTCAAAGCAGGTTTCCAGTGTTTCTTATCTGATTTCGAATTCAAATCACGATCGTGCCTCGGTGTAAGATGCTCGAGGAAAAAAAATATACTTCAGTATAAAAAGAAAGTAGGAAACTGAACGCGGCAGAACTTGTACAAAAAGGGATAAAAAAAACTTACTTTACTTGCTAAGACTATGTTTAGATTTATACTGTAGAAATGTATACAAAAAATAAAAATAAAACATGAATTAATTAAAAGGTTTTAAACATTTATGTAGTTGCTATCCTAAATCTGACACTATTTTGAAGTGAGCGAAATCGCATGACGTGTTCTGTAGAAAATATTTCGCTGACTTCAAAACAGTGTCATAGGAGTTATTTCTTACTTTTTAGTGTACTTTGAAGGCGGTTTATTTTTTTGTTAAAAAGTTAATTTATTTTTGATTTTTTGGTTTCATATATACTTAAATACTATCGCGTATAAAGGCCTACGTAAACAATGCATATTTAAGCGATAGCAGCAATCGCGGTTGATTTGCTGTCATTTTTTAAGAGTTCCGTTGTCTGTCTCCGAAGCTGATCATCAGTTCTAAAAAAATGATATAAGAAACCTCAATATCATTTTTGAAGACTTATCCATAGATACCCCAAACATAGAATAGATCGAGTTGTATTGTTTATTTGTATGTGCTTGAAACTAAGTTTTTCAGATTTCCTGAGTTTTAATACATTTTGTAGTTTTCTTTTTATACCATTAATAAAGGCATTCAAAAAGGGTGTGAAAAGGTTTCTTCAGGGTCGGCAACGCGCGAGTGATACCCCTGGTGTTGCAAGCGTCCATAGGCTACGGTAACTGCTTACCATCAGGTGGGCCGTATGCTTGTATGCCACCTCAGTGGTATTAAAAAAAAAAGGCGGAAAACAAGCATACGCCCGCCTATTTTTGGCGGAATAATTGTCAATCGTGACAATCACGGAGTAAGTCAGCTACGGAGAAATACACTCGATACTAAGGTCGGAACTCCACCTGGATACCTTTGCAAATTTACGGCAGTTACGCGCAAATTGGGAGAGGTACGAATTTATTTTGTCCAGTTAGGGACAATGAAAATACAAAAAGCCTCGCAAAAAGTTTAAATAGGAAAATTGAAATTATGTGGTTAGAAATCATGCCAAGTAATATTTATGGCGATAGGTCCTTTAAGTATATTATAAGATATCGATTGAAAGCCTTGGCTAAAAGTCATCAGCCCGAAGAAAATTACTCAAACTTCTTTTTCTTATTTCCGCACAAAAAAGGAGTCTTTATTCAAATCCTCAAGTGCAAAAGCAACAGTTGAGGCACGCTTAGTACTTACTTTTACATCACTGTGAAGAGCCTCGTATTGCGTGAAAACTGCGCGCGTGCTCCGGGAACTCAACTCCAGTGAGCGACGCGATTTATGTACGTAAGGACGCCTGACGGGCAGATTTGTGCACCGTCAACCCGCGAAATTTAAAAAAATATGTGATCTCATATTTCTCTGGTTCCAATTTTAAATTGTAGTTTTTTTATTGGGTGTTTAGTTGCCAGTAGTGACTCTGATTCAGTGTGGGTAGTTTATGGTGTGTATTTTTCTATAGTCCGTGATTTTAGAGAGTTTTAATGGATTGATATTGATGGATTGAGTGAGTGTGCGCAAGTGAGTAATTACCTATAATTTATTGATTATCATTTTGTTGTTTTATTAGGGTTTAACATGCAGCATTTTAGCAGATGCGTTGGAAATGTACATAACAAAGAAAATAATAAAATTTGTAATTCAAAAACCTAGTTTAAAAAGTACTTCTGAAATGCTTATATCTGTGGCGGGCTAAGTTATTAAAAATATCAAATAAAAAACCAAAGAAGCCAACGGGAAAAACTTGGTCCTGATTTGACAAAAAATACAAACTTTTAAAACGTTTCCTTTCCTTCGAGAATTAGACTTCTACCGTCTGAAACAAGTAAATTGATGTTCTGTAACTTTCTACGCGTTTCTTTCCATAAGTTTTGTTATGTCGTCATTACCAAGACAATAAAAAACTATTGTTTCAGTTGTATTATTAATATTGGGGAAACCAATAAAGTTTTATTCCATTACTTACAAACTTATCAGATAGCGTTAAGGTTTTAGACTACTCCAACCTTCGAACGGAACTGATTTATGATTTCATGATAAGCCATGGCTTTTTGGAGCTAGTTTTAATTAAACCTTTTTCTTTCCTAGAACCTAACTAAATTATTGGTTAGGTACCCTAGTATCGTAAAAGGCGACTAAACGGGGCCTTTGGGGTCGTGGGCAATCAGAGCGGGGGCTCTGTGCGCCCAGAAGCGACCCCAAGGAGGGGTCAACCCCCCTTATCAATCTACTGAGATTTTCTATAGTGGCCACCTTCACCAACCGCTAGGTCATAAAATACGGCACACTATTCCTGGCAACCCCTTACGAAGCGTCAGAGACCCTCTGCGGTAGGTCACGCCGCCAGAGTACTCGCCCCTGGTACTCTTGAGAAAATGTGAGTCGCACCGTGATTGCTCACTACCATTTGTCCAGAATGGTACCGGAGCTGTTAAAAGTCGCTCACCACGCGCACCCCACTAGCTGCGTCTGTGCCAGTACTTACGCAAGCGCAAGCACTAGCACAAACACACCCTAGGGTGCTTGCGGATTCAATCCCCGCTGGGGACGCCAGAGAAGCTGGCTTCCATTTCTCCATGAATGGTACCGGAGCTGTTCTGTTCTGAATACGAATCCACGTATCTACCCAATACCTACAGTTGGGTTGCCGGAAAACTAATCCAACGGGTAGCCCTCTACTTTCTATCCAGGAAAGTGCCGGAGATGCAGTTCACTCACAGGAGCTCACCTGCTTAAGGATTACTCACGAACCCCGCGTCTGAAAAATTCAAACACTCGTTGCGCGCGAGGAATGACGCTCGGTCACACATACCGAACAGACAACATGCCACCCTCTGCAACTAACCACATAGACCACCGCGAGACCAACACCAACGTCAGGTACCGCCTTAATAAAGGCGGTGGCCTACCTGACCCCGCGTACCCTGATCCAAACAGCCGGACCCGTAGTTCCAGCTGCGAGCCCCATCTACCCGGGTACCTGTAGATAGGGACCCCAAGGAGGGGTCGATGTGGTCACGACACATCGTGCGATAGCACAGCGAGGGTGCTGGGGGGAGGTGTAGCACTTCCCCCGGGACGAGCTATCTAAGCGCCGCGCTTGGAGGGGTGACCAGGTACGCGTTCAACACGAGAGCCCGCCCCCCTCTCTATAGCGCAGGTGGCGACCACCGTGGGGTTTTAGCCGGTAAAAGTCCGGCATAACCTGGCCGCTCCCCCCAGGGCGGTCGGGTATCCTATGAGGATTTCCCCACGCCAAAGATTTTCATAGGACATCGTGCCTCTACCCAGATGGATAATCCGCCTTACTAAAGCATGACATTTAATTTCACTCCGCTTGAGGGGCTCCCCAGGGCTCCCTGAGCAAATCGCTCTCAGTTCGTACTGCGCACGGCTGTCAAATACTGTCAATTCTGGCTTGTTTATTTCATGTTCCCATAGAGGCGACTATCCTTCTGGACGTTTTAAATTCTTTGCCCCACGCTAATAAAAAAAAAAGGTACCCAAGTAAATTTTCTAGGCGTGGTTTAATTCAATACGTCTTCTAGATGTTCGTGTAATATAGTTAGCTTAAAAGAAAATCTGGATATTATCGTGTATCTATACTTAATATTATAAAGCTGAAGAGTTTGTTTGTTTGAACGCGCTAATCTCAGGAACTACTGGTTTGAATTGAAAAATAATTTTTGTGTTGATAATTTTAGTCCATTTATCGAGGAAGGCTTCTAGGCTATAAAATCACGCTGCGACTAATAGGAGCGAAGCATCAGTGGAAAATGTTGCAAAAACGGGGAAAATTATTCATATAGGGTAAAATAGGGTGGGGTATCACCACAGGGTAGGATAGCACCACGCGAACGAAGTCGCGCCGGCTAGTATATGATAAAACACCTTAACTGAACCATCTCTACTATATTTAATTGGGTAGTTCTACCACTCTTAGATAGCGAAACCTTTAATTTTCACAAAAACAAATCGTAAAATATAAATTTCAAATTTCTAAGTTACAAATTATAATTATTATAAAATAAAATCCTTGATCATCATCATCAGCCTATAATGTCCCACTGCTGAGCACAGGCCTCCTTTCACAAATGAGGGTGAAAGGGAATGGGCAGATACTCCACCACTCGTGCCCACTGCGGATTGGTGGAGGTAGGCTAGTGGTCAACCTACTGTTGGAATTTTTCAAGCCGCCTCTAGGTGGCATCCAATCAGCTTAGCGACTATCACAATTAAGTGATAACCGGGACAAACGGCTTTACGTGCCTTCCGAAGCACGGAAACGCTCGATATGAAATACCACTATAGACGGTCACCCATCCAGGTACCGACCACGACAGACGTAGCTTAACTTTGCCGATCGATTAAGAACGGCTAATCAAGCTACACCACGAGCGCTTCAAATCCTAGATATATGAAAGTAATTAAATATTTATTTACCGTACTTCACTTGAGACTTTATTAGGGTCGTATTTTTTTTAGATGTGTGATAATTTATCCCCATTGAAATCAGAAACCCCACTAATATAGTAAATGCGAATCTGTGTTGTTTGTCTTTTCTTCCGTAGCAAACAAGCAGCAGAAAGTAGGAAAGTAACATAGGCATTTTTTCCCGGGAAATCTGTGACACTGCAGGGCGGAAATTACTATATGCCTAATGTAAAATAATTTCCTTAAGGTCTATAATACATCATGGACTTCCCAAAAAGACACAAGCTAGCATTTCATAATTAAAAATGAGCCAATGGGTGTTTTATAAGTTTATAAACTGTTCAGAAAATTGGTCAACCGCTAGATTCTACAAACATATTTATAGCCATCTTTGTTATGACAGTTATAGTCTTACCCCCTTACTCATAAAGCGCTATTTAACTAATATACTGATTAAATGGTCACGTAAATAATTTCACATTAGACAATCACAATAGAGTGACGTTATTTACGTGACCCTTTAAACAGTATATTAGTTAAATAGCGCTTTATGAGTAAGGGGGTTAATTTGGATTTACATGAATTACGCTTCTAAAAATTAGGGCCTATCTAGGTATTATAAGTAACAGCATGTCGTTATAATCTTTTCAGTAAATGAGTATTGAGGACATACTTATATTTAGTAGTCCTCGTTCGATATTCGTTCTATAATTTATGAGCAAATATTGACTCGGAACGTTTTATACAGAACCTTAATATTATTTATTCTGTGTCTTAATCCCATAAGAAGTCTGTATGTTTACACGGGAAAACCTTTTGCTTGATCTTTATAATTTTATGGTGTTCTTCCATACAAATGTCGTAGTAGTCATACCGAGCAATCCAATTCCGCATCTAGTAAGTGTTTTTGCACTGATTAATAACAGTACACCAAACTGTATCTAAATATATACCGTTTAAAGGGTCGCGTAAATAACGTCACTCTATTGTCATTGTCAAATAATGTGACATTATTTACGTGACCATTTAATCAGTATATTAGTTAAATAGCGCTTTATGAGTTAGGGGGTGTATTAGTTAAATAACGTTAAATAACGTTGAGTAAGGGGGTTAGTATGATCTAGAGTTAACTAGAGTGCATTGTCGGTGGTGGGGAAATGGGGGAATAGATTTCAAACAAAATTAACTTCATTGCGGTTAAATTGTTCGATGGTGTTCTAACATATGACATTTGAACAAACTGAGTCACAGAAATACTACTGGCATAAATAGCCCATGCTAAGAAGCAAAGAAATTTAATATGCGCTAAGAAGTCATATTTGACAAGAGGGTGTCTCTCCTTACCGCACTATGTCTGTCTCTTTTTACACGTGGGCTGTCAAAAGTGACCTATTAGGAAGGCCCTAGTTTAGTACTTCTTCATCTTCCTTTATTTGCTGGTCATTGGCCAAACGCTATTACAAACTATTATTGCATAATGGTTGAAAACTTGACTTAATTAAGTTATCGTCCTTTCAGTAACATCTTCACTGTGACTTTGTCAAAAGCCTATCAAATATTATAAAAAAAACCTCGAGAAAGGTAACATTATTCATTTTTGCACGTCTACTTCCGATTTCCCTTCTTTCAAATAACTTTGGCGCTGGAAATTACATCCGTAGACGCGACACGAGGATTATTTATGCGTTATCTGGCTGCGTTGGGCTTCTAAAGAGCCGTAATGATGATATCGAGCGATAAGCTGGCGGTGGCTTGGATGATCCAAGGCGTTGATGGATTTGAAAATTGCGGTTAATGAATGTCAGATTTGTTTACTTGTGATTGAGATGAAAATAAAATTACGTTAGTCTTTGTATATAATTTACTAACAAAATGAAACTTTAGAATGGTAAATAATTTTTCAACACACTCGCTCATAGTGACATTTATTGCACCGTGTTTAGTATCTTCACCATTTTTCCTGCAGCTATTAAATGCTAAATCTAGCTGTCTCCCGCGGATTCACCTGGGTTGAAAAGTAGCCTATAGAACTATGGGACAATGCAGATTTCTATCCTCTTACCACATTACTTCCTATTGTTTTAAAGGTCATTCACAAATAGTGCATGCACTTTTTTGGGGCAAACATAAGTTATACCTAATATGCATACCTCGCCTCATAAAAATTAATATGGCAGTATGGATCGTGACGTCACGAGTTGATCGCTCCATACTAATTCAAAACACTTATGCCTTATTTTTTGTCAGTTTTAATTAATTCTTTGAAATTCATGCTTGTATATCTAATGAACTTGGTTTGAAACGCTCCCGCGTGTCTAGATCTACTGTAGTTATTTAATATTTTTGCCTTTGCGAACTTCGGTGGGGAAAAAAGGGGGGATGGTATTATTTTAGAAATGTTTCAATGTATGTCAAAAACTATTGGAAAAAGGTAAGCAAAATCTCTATTTAAAGTGCTTTTACCTTTTTGGTTCGGAACCCCAAAAACAGCTATAAATGTAAACCCGATTCAGTAAATCAATTACAAAAATATTGAACGTCATCAAAACGCGATACGACGAGAGAAACAAGCCAACCTGACGGAGCAATTATCATAATGCTTTCTTTATACCGCACATAATTATTAAAGGATTTATTATTTTTCATTTGATGCTAACATCAATGAGAATATTAGCTACGGTTGCTAACGCAAAACAAAACGTGATAAATCTGTTTCTTTTGTTGTTTATAACTTTATGTTATCTCAATATTGTCGTAGTACATATATTCAATTTGAATTTTGTAGATTGATTTTATGGTACAATAATGTACAAAAAATTGGCTTTTCTTTTGTTTGATCACTCATTGCTACAGTATGAGGCACGAATGGTGAGGCGCATGTATACTTTTGACCAAATCACAGTAGCCAAATGACACGCAAGACCAATAGACGACGAGCATCGACTGATGAACCAATCGTGTGCAGCTCGGCGCTCCCCCCTTCTTCATTCCGCCAAATAGACCGAAAATTATCTACTGCGCAGGTGTCAATCTTTGCTCACGACTCGTGCCCCTTACTATACGCTGGCGATGATAGCACCGTGGCAGTGCCGTCAGATGCCAAGACGAAGGTCCTGGGTTCGAATACCAAGATGAACTTGAGCTTTCGGTGAAGGAAAATATTTTAATATTTGATTGAAAAAAAAAACGATTGTCTGTTATTGATTTACTAATAAAAATAAAAATTGAGGTGAATGTCAAAACCTGAAAAGCACAAGTGCAGCAGATTGTAAAGTGGAATCCCCTTCTACCGCTCATTATGATCGAATATTTAATTAAAAACCACTACTACTGTCAGTGTATTTTTTTAGGCAGATGATATCGGTTGGTTTGTCTAAAGAGGGAAATAAAATGAGCGATTGTATTGAAACCACATGAAACTTGGCAGTTCTTCACATGATAGTATCGTAAATCCTGTATCAAAACGTGCTATGGTTATAAAATATATTTAGAAAAATAATGAAATTATATAAAAACACTTTTTAAAACATTGCTTATCATGCGCGATTCGAACGTTTTTTTTTAGCTATATTAAATCGTTATGACGACTGAACATAAAATTGTAAATACAATATTTTTAGCATCCTTATTAAATATACTTTAAGCTATTACAAATGTCTCCCCACAAAATTTGTTAATTTAAACTTTATTTTGGATCCAACTAAACTATATTAATTTAATAAATGTTTTTTTTTTCATGTTTTTATTAATATTTTTATTTGTGATTTAATTATGTGCCCGTCAACAAGATCTGCCAAACAATCTGTTATTTGGTCGTCGAGTAAAATCTCTGTGACGGACATACACCAGAGTCATCTTATTATACCTAAGGGTTCCATTTTTGATTTTCGGGTAGGAATTTACCCCCTTACTCGTAAAGCGCTATTTAACGAATATACTGATTAAATGGTCACGTAAATAATGTCACATTATTTGACAATGACAATAGAGTGACGTTATTTACGTGACCATTTAAACAGTATTTTAGTTAAATAACGTTTTATGAGTAAGGGGTTAAATGTTTAGATTTCATGGTCATCCTTTCATTTATTTTATGATGTTTGTTAATCTTTATGATTAACCCTATTGATTGAGGTCATAGAAGTACCAGATGTAATTTTTTCGCATTTTAGCATGGTTCGATTCCCGAGTGTGGCAAGTGAATTTTCGAAAATCTTTAAATGGAGATTTGTTTCTTTTTGAAAATAAAGGAATGTTTTCTTTGAGTAAAATTTTCTATCTCCAGAATTTAGAGTAGAATATCAGTCACCTGAAAATTGCGTAAACACGTATTTTCCACAAGGTATTTTTCTATACATGCTTTTTTCTTTTATCGACTATCAATGCAACATTAATTAGTCGATATCAGGATTGAATTACCCGATAAATATGCAATATTTTACGGTTTAAAATCGAGTAGGTATCTAATAAATGAGTTCGATTTATAATGTTTTCAATTACAAGAAGCATTTGTTTCAACACGGTTGTTATTTCCATTGTAGCTTAAACAATTAAATAAGCCTTGGGCGAATATCGGAACGAAACATTCATTCACAGAAACCTGTCGAAACTTATAATAACTCTCTTTAAAATGATATTTAATAATTCTTTTTATTATTTTCGGTGAAAATATTTTGAATTTGTGTTATTTGATTATGAAAGAAAAGTGGATTTTGACAAATCGATTTTCCCTATAAAATCATCATTAACGATTCAGTCTAGGAATTTTCAACGCATTGTGGTCCACAGCGACCACAATGACTTTCCATTTGCTATATAGGTTCTTTTTCCCTTTCATAGGTTTGTGTTTGACCCCTATGCCCCTACTTACCAAGGATGAAGGTAAGCACACAATGAATAGAACGGAACTGGCTCTCAAGCACACTTGCTGGTACCATTAGATGCTAGGTGCCAGATTTTGATGGATTAGAGGATGGATGCCAGTCAGGTGGAAACTACCATAGATCTATCACTTATAAATATCGTCATTAGCCTACTAAAACCACACTGAAAAAAAGGTTCTACAAAACTAGTTATGTATGTTGAAGTTTTGTTGTCTGGAAACTAACTTTAGTTACATTTAATCTTATATCTCTTAGATTTAATCAAACAATTTAGTAATGAACCAAAACTAGTTTTGTTACTGGTAATTTTTAGTTCGCAAGTCACTCTGTTTAGGTTATTGGTACTAAAATTTTGTGTTACTGTTAAATAATTTTTTTTTTCAGTGCAAGAGCGCCAATTTTTTATTACAAAGATGACGTTAAATCTAAAAAGTTTGTTTGTTATGTTGTGTTTGCTTTCTCAACTTAACTACTCAACGGATCATCATGATATTTGGCATGCAGATTGCGTATGGTATGGAGGAGGACATAATAATATGGTTTCCATCACGGGAACGCGGGTGAAACCGCGCGGAACAGCTACTAATAATACTATATAGCATTCTCTCTAATCTAATGTAAATACCTACATTCAGATAATCATATTACTGAGTTAGGCTAACAGAATATCTGTACTACATAATATATTTACCAGTGTACCTAAATGTTTTGAATTCAAATCCAATCACTGGCACAATATTAGGCTATTCCATTATCAGTTGGGTATTAAGCCGAAGCCTACGATGACCAAACGGACACTTAGTGTTAGGTACAACGTAGTGATTATCCGGTTTTACACTGAAAAAAAAATTTATTTAACAGTAACACAAAATTTTACCACCAATAACTTAAACAGAGTGACTTGCGAACTGAAGATTACCAGTAACAAAACTAGTTTTGGTTCACTACCAAATTGTTTGATTAAATCTAAGAGATATAAGATTAAATGTAACTAAAGTTAGTTTCCAGACAACAAAACTTCAACATACACAACTAGTTTTGTAGAACCTTTTTTTCAGTGTAGTTCACTGTCACTTCACTGCGCTAAGGTGGCTAAGCGCAGTAGTAGGATATTAGTGCCAAATGTACTTATGGCCGATTTCTATAATTTACGGACCGTAATCGGTTAAAATTAAGACTTATATCTTTACTAATAAATGAAGCAAATACCTCAAAGCTTTGCATAACAGACCCTCCCATAATGAAGTAGCTATCACTTTTATACTGGGCATATAAATAATTTCGTAAGCTAATTGCTTATGCCCAGTTTGGCAATAAAAAAAACCTACCATTGGTAAGCAAAACGATTCATTTTTGTTTATAGGAACCGGGTATTAGTGCGACTGTGAGCAATATAATTATAAGCTTTTCTTCTGCGGAAATGCTTTTATTGCTACAATTTACTACTAATATAACATATTTAATAAAACCATGTAATAATAATAACATGTTTACATCTTTATCTTTAAAAAAACCTCAACAATGCTCCACCCATCTCTGAGGATATATCATACTTAGTGGAGGTACCTACTCCAGTATAATTTAAAAATAATCCATCAGTAAAAATGTTTGCAATACTAAATAATGTTTGGTACATAAAATAAATTCATAAATATTTAATTTAAATAATATTACAAATCCTCGTCAAAATAACTCTTTGATGTTTGAGTCAAGATTGATTTCGCGATACTTTGAATTACAAATCCAAATTTATCAACTTAATTGGTTTTGATTAAGCCGGAGACTTAAATATGAATACATTAATTACCTGTAGCGAACCTCTAAGCCTTTAAGGTTATGTTTTCGGATAATTTATGAAACATTTTAGGGAACTGAGTAAGTACAGTGTGCTCAATTATTAATATTGTAATGTTATTTATTTGTACACTGTCATTAATAAATAAATATAATATAATATAATAGAGTAATATTAAAAATGCGCAAGTAACTCTGTTTGTTTGTTTGTTACGCTTTCACGTCCATACCGCTGAACCGATTGCGATGAAATTTGACATGCAGATAGCCTGATATGGAGAAGGAAATATGCTACTTTTTATCTCGGTAACGCTGGTGAAACCGCAGGGCTCAAATAGTATAATATAACTTTTCAGGGATTACTTGTATGTCACTTTCATAGTCCTATAAAATATGAGTTTATTTTTGCTTTTTTTATACGACTAAGTTGGTAAACATGAGGCAGTAGATATAGTTAAAATATAGTAGTTAGTTGGAGGCCTGCTAGGTTGCTTGAAAACTTCAATGGTAGGTTGATCACTAGCCTACCACCGAATCGCAGTAGGCACGCGTGGTATATGTCTGGCCATTCCCTTTCACCCTCATTTGTGAAAGGAGGCCTGTGCTCAGCAGTGGGACATTATAGGCTGATGACGACGATGAATAAGACAATACGATAAAATCACAATCAAAAAGTATTTATTCGATGTAGGCCCTGATAAGGCACTATGTGTTCCGACAGCTATCTTTTAGAGCCAGTTTCCATTATAGGCTTTGTGTGTTTACTCCTTCGACCATAAGGTTACTTACCAACAAAAAAAAAGTTTGGTTTTTTTACTTATAAGAAGTATGTATTTCTAATTAAATAAGATTTTAGCGCAAATAAATCATCTGTGCTAAATACCACTACGGTAAATATATCCAAGAGCAGAGTGATTGATTACATAGAAAAAGAAACGTTGATCAATCTGGTTCTACTTACAACGTGGTAATCATAAACGCCCGTTTGTTTATCTAACAGTTATAAAATAGGTATATAACCAAAGAATAGTTGATAAATATAACGTTGGATAATAAATACGGGGCTCATCCTATTTTTAGTAAAATTACTAGCTGTCTCACACGGTTTCACTCTCGTTCTTCGAATAAAAAGTAGCCTATGTCCTTCTCCATACCATAGGCTATCTACGTTCCAAATTTTGTCACGATCGGCTCAGCGGTTTAGACGTGAAAAGGCTTTGTGAAAAGGTAACAGAAAATCAGAGTTACTTTCGCATTTATAAAATTAGTATATAGACTAGCTTCCGTTCCGCGGTTTCACTTGCGTTCCTGAGGTATATATTGTTTTCTATATATCGGTATATAAAGTATCTCGTATGTTAAATCAGAATAAACTATTTGAGTGCCAAATTTCATACAAATCCGTTCAGTCGTTTTTGCGTGAAGTAACAAACATCCGTACATCCTCACAAACTTTCGCGTTTATATTGGTAGGAGGATATCCCTCTTGTGTGATATACCTAAAGAATTATAGAACAGAATTCAACAAGACAGGTGTGAAGAGATGTTTTTTGGGCCGACAACGCGCGAGTCGCACACTGGTGTTGCAAGCATATATAGGCGATGGTAACCACTTACCAACACGCATGCTACCTCAGTACTTAATATAAAAATATGGAAGGTACCTGGTAACCTACCTGGTTGTTTAACCGGAATAAATAGTACCATGTGTGTTAATCCAGAACATGTTTTATACGTCCAAGTCGGTAAACAAGCACACGGCCCGCCTGATGATAAGCGGTTACCGTAGCCATACGCTTGCAACAAACGCTGTATCACTCACGCGTTCCCGAACCTTCCCTCCTCACCAATGAGCTCTGGCGACCGTAGTTCTAGTCACTCACGCGAAGGAACACCACAATTTTATTTAGCTGTAGTATTCTGTAAGGTGGAGGTACTTCCCAGTCGATCTACTCTTTGAGCGACTAAACGCTATGCTCTACCTCTCTGAATGTTCTATCTGTGTGCGTGAAAGAATAATTAACATCCATACATCCTCACAAACTTTCACGTTTGTATTGGTAGGACAATGGAGTACAGCATGGGGTTCTTCAAAAGGGGTGTGAAGAGATTTCTGCAGGGTCGGCAACGCGCGCGTGATTCCCCTGGTGTTGCAAGCGTCCATAGGCTACGGTAACCGCTTACCATCAGGCGGGCCGTATGCTTGTTTGCCAGCTAAGTGGTATAAAAAAAAACAATATTCATTAGCTATTGGTTATACTTATAAAACGTGATAAAACAAAACAAAGGTTTTAGGACAACTTTTATATCATGTTCATGAAAGTATAAACAAAAAACAAAAGATTCCGGTGTATAATTTCAACAAAGGGCGGGTTTGCACATCGGTGGGTAAATTCGACGTATATGTGACAATGGTGAGCTTTTCATATTTTGTAAATCGAGAATTTACATTTGTTCTATGCACGATAACTCAACTGTTCGAATGAGAACATTCAAATAACAAAACTGTTCACATAATTACTATTTAGTGAACAATAAATAATTGTAATTTTCTTATGTTATCTATACATTTGAGTAAAGTTACTCCTGAAATGTTATTAATTTTAATGTAAATAATACTAGTGATCTGATATTCCTGAAAATACTGAGTACTTAATAGTTTCAGCAACATGACTTTAACAGGAACAAAACCTACGTAATATTTAAGCTTGCCTTAGCAGTAAAATGTAGTTATAAAATAAGTGGCTTGATGTGAAATTAATAAATTGCTCAGCACGGCCGCTACGAAGGCGCGCGGTCAGGCGACGGAATAAATGAGTTTGGCATTTCAGTAAAATTATAGAACAAGATTAATAATAATAATAAATATCTTGGGACATTCCTCACACACGGTCATCTGATACCAAACTAAGGAGAGCTTGTACTATGGAAATCAGACAACTGATATATTACTTTTTGTTTGTAAATACATACTTAATGACACCAAGACTCAGGACATACAGACATGTTCATATTATGCACAATGCACACAAATGCAATTTTTTTATCAATATCGAAATAGAGAACAATAATATGTTTTAAGTTTTTTTTAGGAGGATATTATTTTATGGGAACAAATTTTTTGAGCTGTTATTTAAATATTCGAGATGTTATTATGATCAGTTGAAAAACATATTGAGCAGTTATTTAATTTAATGGCGGTTGAATAATTATTGCGGCAGTAAAACATGGACAGTAATAAAAAATCAATTAGTCGGTTATTTTATCATACAATGTCAATTATAAAAATAATTGAGCAGTTCAATAACTGAATGAGCGGTAAAAATGATGGAATGAGCGGTTCGATAAATAGTTCGGCAGATCATAGCGAGCGGTGACACCCGAACTCAAATTCATTGAAAAGAGAGGTAAATTTTCGTTAGTTGGGCGGAGCTTATTAGCGCGGGTGGCGGAAGCGACCAATCACGTAATCGTTTAAATTACGAATAAAAGTTCCTATTATTATTATACAATTTGTTTTATTTAATTCCTTCAGTCAAAGCAAAAGTAATTTAATTTTTCATTACTATTTAAGTACTGTTTTTAGGGTTCCGTACCAAAAAGGTAAAAAGGAACCCTTATGGTGCGACTTCGTCCGTCTGTCCGTCCGTCCGTCACACCGCTATATCTCGAAAACTACTTTACCACCTCATTGTTTATAGAATTGCTTAGAATGAGATTTCTTACCGACAAATTCCGATTTATAATTTTTAACTTACCAAAACCGCTATTTACAACTGCCTCTTTAAATCAGTGCCTTATTTTATTAAATTATTAACTGGTAATATAATTAACCTATCTAATAAATATAAAAACATTAAAACCAACAATAATTGGAAAAACCCAGGTAAGGTAATGTAAAAAACTCTACCACCAGATTCTTATTAAACCTAAGGTTAAACCAGTTTGAAAGTTGCATAATATGTATGATGATAAATTATCATTAAAAGATCAATGTTGGCGCTTTCATTGTTTTGTTGTAGCAGACTTTAAAAGCGGATATTCATGGGGATCTTTAAGATGATTTGCCTTTACTGTATTATCGGCTTTATTTCTCATAGATAACAAATTTTTCATAACCACAGCGTAGTCAGTACCAGTAATAAATATCCCAACTTCTTTCACACGAACCACTCAATATAATGTATATTAATGTAAGCTAAATCACCGTCAAACAACTAGTAGGCAATCTTTCATTTACAAAAGTTCCTAATTCACTTTCTTTAGCATGTCTAAGCTCGAATTAGTTCGAGCAAGGGCCTAGCGAAAGGTTCATTCACGCAACCACAAAATGTCGGAGAACTGTAATTTTATACTGCTGGATCAAATCGATTCAGTTGAAATGTAATAAAATTAGTTTTAGGGTTGCCAAAGAATTGAGCAACAAGAGAATTCATTTTGTGAAAGGTCTGTGGAATTGCATTGAGGATGTCTTTATTTCGTTACGATTGCAGTTTGAAAGCTTTTTTTTATATAGTTTTTATTATTAGACGGGCCAGCTGGCGCGTTTGGTTAAGACTCTGGTCTGATTCCACTTATCGCGCCGCAGGTCGTGGGTTCGATTCCCACACAGGACATACATTTGTGTGCATGAACACATCTGTATGTCCTGAGTCTGTGTGTTTTGTCTATGTATTTACAAACAAAAAGTAGTATATGTAGTAGTACATAGTACACTCTGCTTAGTTTGGGATTAGATGACCGTGTGTGAGGAATGTCCCAGGTTTTTTTTATTTATTATTTTTCACGGAACTTAAATCACAATTTGGTAACGAGGTAGTACTATTCCTTTACTACGACTTGATTTAAATGACGTGAACAGAAAACGTGACTAACAGCATGAGGTAGAGCATAGCGTTTATTCGCTCAAAGAGCAGCTCGACTGGGGAACCTTACAGAATAACGCAGCCAAATAACTTTACGTTGAGTAAAGTTGTGTTCCTGCGTGTGAGTAAGGTCGCCAGAGCTCATAGGGGAGGGGGGAAAGGTCGGTAACCCGTGAGCGATGCTTCTTGTGTTGCAAGCGTCCATATGGCTACGGTAACCGCTTACCATCAGGCGGGCCGTATGATTGTTTACCGACTTAGTTGTATAAAAAATAACAAACCGAGTCCATGGCGCATGTTTTTTCCAATTTCATGGATAGACAGCGAAATTCAACTACTAAGTGCTTAAAACCACAGAGTAGAAGCTGGTATAGTGAAGTATAGTGAGGGAACTAATAACATTAATTAGGTACCTGCGTCCCATTAGCTCGTATCCGCTGTAACAAAAATCATATTATCCTAGGCAGCCGTAGTTGCGAGTGGTTCAGTGCTATTACTATTACCGTCAGCACTTTGTTGTTGTTTGTGGTCTACCATGTCAATTAGTGAGAGTCAAGTTGTGACATGTTATATTTTAGCCCATTGCTTCGGTTCGGTATTTTGACTTCAGTAATATGAAACAGTGTCGGCGTTCAACATTATTTTTGTAACCTAATCTAATTTCAGATAAGTGTCCTCCAGTAACGTATAATTTTATATGAAACCTACTCACAGTCAACTTTAACCTAATTTCTTCCTTCCAAATTAGGGAAATTACTTGTTAGAATAAAATAAAATTTGTGTCATTCCTGTAACATACATTATTAATTAAATAAAAGGTATCAAATGTTTGAAGATTAATTAAATAATATATTTTAGTTATATTTTACGATGTATAGTACTATATATTTTTGAGTATTGATTGTATTCACCCATAACCGGTAGATAAAATTAACCCATAAATCCTTATTATTTGATTACAATTATACTTTTTTCCTTTTATCTAGTTTTATAAATTATTTACCAACGATTTTTACGAAGCATATAAAATAAAATTGTAATTTCGTATAATGTTAATTGTGTTATTATGCAGCATCCTTGTCAGGGTCCGCTTTCCAGCAAAGCCCTATCACTTAGCCCGATCATTCACATCCTTAATTGTATAAGCATTGGCCCTCATACATGTCTTCACGAAGCGACGTCGACACATCACTAAAGTAATCACTATAGTTATCAGTCTCTAATCTTTTTCAACGTCGACACATAAATTGATTTTACAGGAAAAATATAACAAGGAAATAGTATGCGACAGGTAGAAAAAAGTTACAAAATAAATACTGGGAAATTTCAAGAGAAAACCAATAGTGAATGGAAAAAATGGAATAAAAAATATACAAAGGTACGGTGGTAAACTAGATACACATATAAATATTCAGAATATGGAGAAACTGAGTGTTTTTTGCCTTACATTCTTGGAATGTTGGTTCGGTGGTAGGGTACTTTGTAGTACTCGTCTGGTTGGGTACTAGTTAAAAAGCTGTCGCGAAGCACCTAACGGTGAAACGGCATTTTAATAAGTAGGTATTTATGTGTATACCTAGAATATTTTTCTGTTTTTTACCCGACTGACCCGGAAGGAGGGTTATGTTTTTCGAGTGTATGTATGTATGTATGTATGTCTATTTCTTTGGCATGCTCTGCAGCCTAAACGGCTTGATGGATTTAAGCATATGAGGTGTCGTTAGATTCGTCTTGACTGTGGGAGTGTCATAGGGTATATTGTTTTTATATGGCGTCTACGGATAAGAAAAGAGGACTGCAATACCTTATAACATTCAAGTTATATTCCAAATTCTATAGATTAAAGAGCTTGTTTTTCTCTTTTCAGTTAATTTTTGTTTTACGCAGTCGGGTTTTTTGTTTCTTTTAATAATTTAATTCTTTATAAAATTAATGTTGTTATTACAAGTGTGTACTTCACATCCTGTGGGGCAAAAATTTTTTTTTCTTTCTTTCTTTTATTTCTTTCTTTAATTTGAGAGCCAGCGTCCTTCTAGGCTTTGTGTCGGCAACATCGTCACTGACCCTGGTGAGATAGTGGGTCATACTCAGGCCTATATTTAGAAAATAAAAATATAGTGTGATAGGATTAGAGCAGCAGTGACCTAGGCTAGATAATATTTATATAATACTAGCTGTTCCCCGCGGTTTCACCCGGGATAAACAGCCTATAATATTTGGGGATAATATAGCTTCCTATTAGTGAAAGAATTTTTCGAATCAGACTGTTAGTTCCAGAGATTAGCCCGTTTAAACAAACAAAAAAACTCTGCCGCTTTATTATATTAGTATTTATTATATGGTATTTATATAAAATATATAATAATAATACTCTTAAAATTGTGTTTGCCTTATTTTAGTTGAATTTATGTATTTAATTATTACTTAATATTATTGTAATGTAGCAGTGCCCTTGCAGGGGTCATGTATTGTACCAATTTATTCTTTGTAACATCTTTAAAATACTACATGAAGCAGCAATGAATAAATAAATATAGAAATGCAAATAAGAGGGACCAAAAAATAATTTGCATCAAGACACGTTACGCTTGTAGATTTTCGTTTTACCACTATCGATCACTTTTAATTTACCAGAAAATTCACCGCATCCCCTTAAGAGGGTAATCTATTTTCCTGACTTTAATAAAGAGACCAATCTTGCTTTTAACGACGGGATTTCATGAATAGGTTACATACCTATATAGAGCCAACATTTTTATTTGGTACTAGCTCTTCGCCCAGGTTTCTGCCTACGTTTAACTTTCTAGATCTAGGTCATAGGTCATGCGTTGATAATTCAATCAGTCAGAACAAGTATTATTATAAAAATATAGATAAATAAAATCCTTTGCCTCTTTTATAAATATCTTACTTATTAAACCAACCTTGTTTTTTAAGGACACAAATGAAGATAACAATAAAAAACATGAACAAAAGCATGGGGGTGTACAGATAGGCTTTGAGAATGTAAATCAAGGTGAGGCGCGTTGAGGTGCGGTGGGTTGAAGTGAGAGAAAGTAAAGAAAGGTGAAACTATCAGTGGATAGCGCTAATGATTGCGGCGCGGTACCTACACGCAACGGTTAGATTAGATCGCCCCTTTCTTGGGGGCGCAATTTCCGCCCGATACGGCCGATAGCTGGCTTTCAACTTTGCTACAACCGTGCTTATTCTAGGGGGTTCGGTGATGCAGCTGCGATATCGATGTTTTGTCGTGTGTTTGTTATGTGTTGTATGAAAAATATGTGTTTTTACTATATGTAGGTTTAGTCGTAGACTTTAGGTATCAGCAACTCCCAATGAGGATTTCCCCACGCGAAAAAAAGTTATCAACATTTTTCATTGTCAGCTGACGATGAGGGAAGGTTATGAAAGCTTTATGAAACCTACAATAAAATTTTCTCTTGCAAAAATGCTGCAAATTACGAAATTCTATTCTTTATTGGAAGACATTTTACGAAAATTAGAACCCATTTTATTTATAACCAAATTAGAATGTATTTTTTTATTATCTAAAACGACAATTGACTTCCAACTACATTGTACAAGTAAATACAGTTTCACAATGCAGGGCAAACAATACAATACCCGCCCGCATGCACTCGCTCGACACAAACTTCGTTATAATTTTACAACGCAAAATCGAATTGGTTTCACATACCTAAACATATGAAAGCAGAATACTTGCAATAATGTGCGTAAGGATGGGTGCACTATCTATTTAATTCACAGGTCTATTGGTGAGGAGGTTTTGTCTACTTATCTAAAAAAAACCCACGTATTATGTTTCTAATATTATTTTTTGATTACTAATGACCTATACATTCATCCCTCAAGAGGAAATTCACTAATTTATTAGGAACTTATATATTATGTAATGAAACTAAGCTCGTTTTGAAAAGAGTAATTGATGAGTTAATTGCCGGCTCTTCTCAGCAAATGTGAGACATTTCATAAGTACCTGCGAAGGTCTATTTGAATAAATGATTTTGTATTTTGGGGTTTAAAAGAAAGAACACATGCTTAAAAATAAAATAAAATAAAATAGTAAAACAAACCCGTATTATAAACTTATTATAAATAGTCGAATAGTTTTTTTTTTCAAAACCGTAACAATAATTAGTAAAAATATTTTCAAGGTTAAATAAAATCAAAACTAAAAATGCCCGAAATCACTGTCGGTATCCGGAAAGCTGGCAAGATTGCCACGCTCTTTATTGTAGGTTTGTGTTTGTCCAATAATAGGTAATTACTATGAAACTTACCCTTATCCATAGTAAAATGTAATTGTCCTTTGATTTTCAGAATCAGGCTGTTTCGTTTCTACCGCGACTGGATACCATGCAATAATATTTGAAGATTGAATACGCACACCTATTTCTTTTGGGTACGAAATTCGATTTTACCACTCGTGTTGTGTGAAATTATTTAGGTTAGCTTATAATAATACAGAATTACCTAGTATAATAGTATATATACATACATGTGTATGTCTATATTTTTATGGGAAACTTCAGTAGAACGTTCAAAATCTCAGACCATTACATATATTATAAAGAAATGAAAAATAAAAAAACCTACTCCATGAACTCACTATTGAAAATATAATGAAGTATGGATAATACAAAACACATTACATGTTATTCATGTTTCTGGAAACAAATGAAAGAACAATGGGTCCATTTATATGGAACGCGTCCCCAGAATGTAGCACTATAAGCTATGGTGGAGATTGTTGGCCACATCGAGGGCATCATTTCATTGTATGACACCAAGTCTAAATTCCATGGGAAAAAAAAGATATTCACGGTTAAAGCAAACAAAATACTGTGTAACTTTGTTACCGTCCTGCAGTATTTGTATAACTTTTCTGGTTTAAAAGTATTATATATGATAATCTAGAGTGTAATCTATCTTTCTGCTAAGTTTCACCCACATCTGATAAGCCATTTCGGCTTTATTTAATAACAAACATCGATAAAAACATAAGCATTTTTGACTTACATTAAGTAGGTACTAGGAAAGTAAAATAAAGATCTTAATATAATTATTTCTTTTTTATTTGGCACAGCAAACAATTACAATCACATATTACCTACCTACTATAAGATATGTTGTTTAATTAGGTACCGTTCTTTAAGTGTAACTAGCCCCATGGGCAATGACTGACTGGATTATGGTAAATAGCAAACACCAATAAAAAAGAAAACTTGAATATGACTATAAAAACTGAATATGATTTAAAATATGAATTTTGTTAACGTCACATTTTTTTTTATAGTTCCATATCGTTAATGATAACCGAAGATGTCCATAAAGTACCTACTTTGTATCCCAGAACACATGTATAATCGCGAGGTACAAATAGGACTTTAACGTTAATAATGCGAAAGATAGTTATTTTTTTGTATACCACTAAGGCAGCAAACAAGCATACCCCCCGCCTGATGGTAAGCGGTTACCGTAGCCTATATAGACGCTTGTAACACCAAGGGTACCACTCGCGCGTTGCTGAACCTGAAAAAATCTCTTCACACCCTTTTTGAAGAATCCCATGCTGTACTCCTTTGGGAAAACCTCGGTGGGGCGCTCATTCTACAGCCGGAGCGTCCGCGGTAGTGAGCTCCTTTGAAACCGCACAATACGAAACCATTACGGTTCCAATGTGTGAGGTTGGACTCCTCGTCCATGGCGAGAGTTGCGATGGTAGAAAGTAGCCGTGGGCATCAGGTCAAACCATTCTGTCCGTTGTACAAGCGATAGAACACACATAAGGAGGCAGAGTCGGCTCTCCTCAGACTAACGGGCTTTAAACCGCTTGTGAGCTCGGGATCGTTGACAATTATAATGGCTCGTCGTTGAACCGAGTTCAAAGGCCCAAGCTGGTATCCCGCCCATAGATGACAGCAGTACTCCATATGAGGCCGGACTTGCGAATTATAAAGTTGCAGCCTTTGCCCCGATTTGAAGTACTGCCTCGCTCTATTGAGCACTCCGAGCCTTTTGGATGCCAGCTTAACCTTGTCTTCTATGTGACTATATTCGGAACAGCACGTGTCGCTAGAAATATCGACGCCAAGGATCCCGATGCTTTGACTGATGTTTAAGGACGTGTTCTGGAATTGTAGGGCCACACTATAGGGGTTAGTATGTCTTATGTTACGTTTTCCAGCTTAGTTACTGGACAAGGTTGATATCAATTAAAATGAGCGCACGTGGCAGCATAGAGCCTACAGATGGACATGCAATACTATTTTCTCAGGAACACAGGTGAATCCACGAGGCACAGCTAGTACTATTAAATTATTTTTCTATCTTTATCTTTCTTCTTTTACTTTAATATGATAAACGCGAGAGTAGATCTGTCCGTTTGTTATGTTTTCACAGCTATGTTACTGGACCGATATCGATAAATATTAGCAGAAAGATAGCATGGAACCTGAAAATTGACATACAGCTATTTTTGTCTTGAAAACGCGGTTAGTATGGCTGGTATTGAGTATTCTGTGCCGCAGGGTATAGCTAAAAATATCAAAAAACAACCATTACCAAAGGAACATTTTTGTAACTTCAATTGTGAATATCTTTTTTCTCCCATGGAATTCAGACTTGCTGTCATAGAATAAAATAATGTGCTCGACGAGACCTACAATTACCACTATAGCTCATCGTGCTACAGTCTGGGGACGTTATTACCCATTATCCTTTTGCTAATATGTATATTATTTGCGTGAATGTTTGCTAATGATTATAGGTATGAAATTTTTGATGTATGAATTGATCATATAGTATGAAAAGTAAAAATAAACTGAGAATTCACTAGTAGTCCCATAGTAAAAGTACCCAACATAAGTTTCGAAAATATGCCATCCTGAAATCTCCACCCAGTATATAACATTTATCCGAATGCATTTTTTGGTGCATTGTTAGTAGAATACCTATTAGTTACCACAGAAATAAGGGTCAATTCACAGTTTACTGTGGAATAGATTTGTCTTGTAACCTAAAGTGATAAACAAGGTAAATAAAATTGGGCTACCGTACTTTGTGCATCTACATAACTTATTTTATTATTGGTTCAAGTACTGAATCCCGAAAAATGGCTTGTTTTCCTGTAAGACCCCTCGGAATATGAACAACCCTCATTTGTTATTCGACGTACCCATTTTAAATCAGCTAAAGTGAAGACTGTAATGTATGGCGGAGACTTTTTCAATCAATCGTTGATGGAAGTGTGAAAGGGCATTCTTAAAACTCAATCTCGCCTTAGTGGTGGTCTTCGCAATGACGTATGATGATAAATGTATGTTTCACGGATTGCAGTCAGGTTGCACCTAGCAGTAGCGGTGAGATTTTGTATGTTTTGATCATGAAGCAAATTATTGCTTCATGCTTTTGTTAGCATTAACATTATATTATTTGAATATTATTAAATTTCATACCATTGAATATTGATTAATTATAATTAATTGTCAGCATTATTTATTATGAAAGTGTAAAACTGTTTATTTTGATATTGTGTATTTGAATATCGAGGAATGGCAACACCAGAAAAGTATAATCGTAACAATGGCGGCCATTGGAGAAAGTGTTTTAATTTATTTTGTGGTAATTACCAAGTTTACCAACGGTGTAAATACAGATTTAGCTTGTTTAAGCCAACTTATTTTCAGTAAATAAGGTATGGTTAATACTTTTGATAAATATTTCTTTTGTATTTACAGTGACTCTTTAGTATATAAGTTTCAGTTTCTGATAGATCTGGCGACCTTACTCTTTGTAGGGAGGGACACATCGCACCCGTAATTTTATTTGGCTGCGATATTTTCTCAGTTGGGCTGAATCGAATTATGAGTGGGAGAACTTGTTATGCCATACCTATCTTGAAATGTTTGTTTTTATAAATAAGGCGATGACGATGAATGTTTTTATATAAAGCTTACCTCGAGTGCGTTTAGAACAATATGTTGTGTACCTACCTTGAGGTGTCAATGTCAACGCAATAAGTGGAATATAAATGCGAGTCATTGTTTGATATAAATATATAGATCAATAGTAGGTATGTATAGTGTAGGAATGTTACTAAGTATCTAATAGTTTTGAATGTTGATCGATATTCACATACAAAATAAATTAGTTTTCACGTTCTACGGTTTTAAAAAGTTTCGTTCATTATTTACACGAGGTTCTACAGCCATGTAAAAATATTTCATTATCATTGAATTATTTTCATGAAAACACGATACAGAAACGCAACGAATTGAATCCGGCTAAACGTTGATCCGCCGTAATAGAAAACTGTTAGGTAGTTTTTTTTTTTTATATACCTACTACAAAGTCGGTAAACAAGCATACGGCGCGCCTGATGGTAAGCAGTTACCGTAGCCATATGGAGGCTTGCAACACACGAAGCATCACTCACGCGTTACCGACCTATCCCCCCTCTCCTATGAGCTCTGGCGACCTTACGCGCAGGAACACAACTTTACACAACATAAAGTTATTTGGCTGCGGTATTCTGTAAGGTGGAGGCACTTCCCCAGTCGAACTGCTCTTTGAGCGAATAAACGCTATGCTCTACCTCTCTCAGTTTCGAGAATTCTATAATAAAATGCAACATCTCTATATAACTAAATAACCACTGCATGGATTTGGATGCGGTTGGCATCCAGGGTCGTTCTCCATACCATATGCTATGCTATCTGCGTGCCAAACTTTGTGATCGGTTGAATAATTAAGGCGTGAAAGCGTAACAAACTAACTCATATTCGTATTTATAATGTGAGTAAGGAAGTACGGACAAATTAATTAAAAATACAACCAACGCGACACTTAGAGTAATTAAACATACTCTCTCAGTCGGTTAATAATCGACGCCTTGAAGAGGCTCATCATTTTAATGATATTCAAATTGCGACTTTGACTGAGATGTAATTATTTCAACTTGACACCTGTTTCTATGTACGTACAAGGGTAATGAAAGACGCGAGTCCCATGTGGAAAAGTGACGTCACAATATGGCGCAGTATAATTAAGGCGTTTTTCTTTATGTGCTAGTTTACTGTTTCTGACAGATAGCTTTATAAACGGATCTCTGATGTGTTGTGTTATGGTGCGTCCATGCTTCGTGAATCGAGCACGGAGCCGAGCCACGAACGAGCCTACAACGAGCACGATGCGACTCCCTTTGTACGTGAAAAGACTGACAATCGCGCTCGTTCGGGGCTCGCGAGCCCGTCCATGCTACGCGAATCGTGCTCGCAGTGTGCTCGTTCGAGGCTCGGCTCGTGCTCGGTACACCAAGCATGGACGCACCATTAGGTGCTAAGTAGGTAAGTCATGATTTTTAGTTCTCATACTTTGTAAGTATAATCAAATGTTATCGATTTTCTTTTAAAAATTAAATAAGTTTTTGTTAAAAATTTAATTTTTAATCATTGAGCTATTATTACTACGTATAGAGAAGCTATCATAAGCAAAGGTTATGTCCCATTTTTTAGAGTCAACTAACGTTTTCTTTAGGGCTGAAACAATAATTAGTCGTCTAAGCAGACAGTAGAAACACGTAGCGCTATCAGAAGCATTTAGGTGTATTTTTCTCGCAAACACCGTGATTTTCACGGCGCTTACACGTTTCGTTCATCGTTTTACAACAACAAGTGTGACCGGCTGGCCTCAATTGAACGGAACATAGTTGTGATGTGTGGCGTCTTCTCTATGCGTAGTAATAATGTTTTTAATACAATCTTTTTATGGTGATTGTACTTTCATTGTCATCCAATATATATATGTATAGCAAATTTCAACTAAATCGGACGCTGGGAAGTGGGTCAAATTTAACTTGCAAGATTCGATTACACACGCCGGACAGGTGAAACTAAATAAAAGCTTGTAAATACGTTGCCTTCTATCAAAATTAACTTAACACATAACAAAATCAAAAGGGCTGTTTTACACGACCGACCAAATTTTAACAGTAACGTGCGGAGAGGCAATCAATCAAGGGACGTTGAATCACTGCGGCTGGCGGAAGTGGAAGTGACCTAACTTTGCTATTCGGAACAGTCTGATTGGTGTCAGTGGATGCTTGTTTCATGCTGTAAGTTAACCATGGAAATGAATTAAATTTGGAACCAAAATGAGGATTCATTTTTGATTGTGAATAGGTATTTCAGGTTCACGTTAGTGATTATTAAAAAAAATGTAATGCTCAGAGTCCTTGCGACGCCTCTTTTATATATTTATATATATTAGATTAGACCTTCACGGGCTCGTGCACAATAATTTACCAACATCCAAAAACAGATCCGTTTTTATTTGCGGATTTGGAAGAACCTGATGGAGGTCTAAATTCATTTTCTATAGTTTATGTAACTTAATATTAGCTTGATTACTTAGGTACCTTTTGACAAGAAGACAATTTAAGGTAACAAAAAGAATTCCATAAAGTGAAATATCCTGGGACATTCTCACGCACGGTTATCTGATCCCAAACTAAGCAGAGCTTGTACCATTGAAATCAAACTGATATACTACATATACTACTTTTTGTTGTGTAAATACATACTTAATATACATAATTACACCCAGAATCAGGCCATGCAGACATGTTCAATATGCACACAAATGCATGTCCTGGTTGGGAACCGAACCCGCGACCTTTGGCGTGAGATGGAATCGCAAACTGGCCCATCAAATGAAATGAATAAAACAAAGCTTATACTTATTTTAACTTAAAATTGTTACATAACTTATCTAATTAATAACGTTTGTAACTTCCCTACTTACTGTTAAATTTTTTGCTTTTATTTCCTTCTTCAAAATAAGAGTAAATAAGACTTCGTTAATTATGCTTCCTTTCTTTTCCGTTATGAAAACTTGTGTTTCTTTTAAATCGTCCAGTGGAATCATTAATTTGTGACAAGAAATGCTAATTTCAATCAGTGCGTGTTACCAGTGATGACATACGGAGAGACGTGGTATTTTACTGCTGGCCGAATAAATTACTACCGATATAGTTCGTACAGTTAGTAAGCTGAAGTAACAATGGCCGCATCGCTCGAAGAATCGATAGGCGATGGGGAAGGAAGGTTCTCGAGGGGCGATCACGTACTGGAAAGCGCCGAGCGGGACGACCTCGCAGCAGGTCGACCGACGACCTGGTCAAAATAGTTGGGCGCCGCTGGATGCAAGCGGCTCAAAACCGTTCGAAGTGGAAGTTAATGGATGAGGCCTATGTTCAGCAGTGGACAAGGAATATGATTAACCCTAACAGTTTCGGTGAAAAACTACATTAAAGTTTTCAGAATGAATGTTTCTTTTTTTTTGTGTCTCAGATACACTTATGACTTCAGTCGATTCTATTTCTTTCCCATAGAATCAATAGGGTTCACCAAATTCATAAATATATTGATAATGTCCCAAAGAATGTTGCATTAAGTATATATTTTTATACAATATACTTTTGCAGGTGATTCTCGGAGGTGTGAGCAATAATGAAGGATATATGCATGTTTATGGAGTAGGCTGCCCAAAAGGAAATGCAAATATTTCACGATTTTATTCTAAAACTTAAGTAAATTATTCACAAGGGTAACAAAACGACGAACCTCTAACTCTAAAGTAAAGATAAAGGACCACCTTAAGCTTTCGTTAATATTTATGACACAAAAAATAATGTAAAGGTAGGAATCGAGTTGTCCTTTTCATACTAGCTGAGTTTGTTCTACGATAGAGCACACGCAATTTAGTTTCAAATTTGAAATACATAACAGTCTGCACAGGATTGATTGGTTTCAATCTGCATTGTATATCATAGCTGACTACTGTAGCTGGATAGAGTTTCGACTCCTCTCCGTAATTGGACTTATTGAGATTAACTAACGATCCTCTGAAATGTAGTAGCTTTTAAACTCATTGTTCTACTCGTTGTTAAGTTTAATTAATCAAAGGATTATTATTTTACTGTTACCCCTCTAAAAAGGTTATTGAAACTGAAACTGTAACTGAAAACAGTAAATAAAAAGCAATTTTAATCACTATTTTGGTGTTTGAATTTAGAACACCCCAATATATTTGAGTTATCCTCTCAATGCTATACAACCTCCTTGCCAAAAAATAATCGACATACAAACTCAATAATAATAAGAAATTTACTCTTAATTTTAGTAATTGTTTCATTTTTAAAGTGCATTTTAAATAATTTAGCCTTCCTTTTTTTCTTGTGTCTATTTTCGCTTAAATATTTCTTATTCTCGTAGTCATAGTATGCAACTCTTAAATAAAACGGAATTATATCGACGGCCATCATTCATGGGCCATGAATCACTAGCGTCGCACAGGATTCATCTATGGCCCTCGCTTTAAATCCCTCTTTTATTCACTAATTGCATAATAAACTATTTTCTTGCTTTGAACAAGTTAATAAGAAAACACATTTTTTATAAAAGTTGACCAACTTATCTATTTATTATGGTAAAAGATATTATTGTAAAGCACTTTATCAACCCCTATATTGAATTATCTAAACAACACAGACATGATATAATAACAAACCATCGAGATGACAGCCAACAATGGAGTATCAGAGAAAGCCATTTTCCAATAGCAACAGGGTCGTTTGAATCCTCCAATGTCCTTCTAGGAGTATTATTTTTGGCGCGAGCGCGAACGGGACGATAGATCGGGCCGGGCCAGACAGCAGTGTGGGATGCGACCTGTTGAAGTGAGGTTGGCAAACGTGTAACGTTTACGTTGCCACGCGTTCCAGTAGCGGGACATTTGAATTAGGAACATTTTAGTGTTTTTCTTTGTTTTCTTAAGTGCAGTGGCCAGTACGAACGGACTAAAAAGTACGGCATTGTGAAGTGCTACTCATTGGATGAAAATCGATAGTGTATGTATTATGGTTATTGGTTACCTATAGATTTTTATTTGTTTTTTTACGGCCCGCCTGATGGTAAGCGGTTACCGCAGCCTATGGACGCTTGCAACACCAGGGGTGTTACTCGCGCGTTGCCGACCCTGCAGAAATCTCTTCAAAGCCTTTTTGAAGAACCCCATGCTGTACTCCATTGGGAAAACCACGGCAATGTATTGTTTATTCTATTGTAATGCAATATTGAAACCATAAAAGCTTTACATTAACCTCTTATTTTTTATTGATGGACTATTATTTTGTGCACATAAACTTCTATATTGATTTCAGAGTAAATTTTATAGGTAACGAATTTATGGATCACTTACGTTCCGAAAAAATAGGTCATTTGGTGACAATATAAAATGAACCATCGTCCGTATCGTTTTATGAGGCGTAAAGAATTGAAGTGTCAGCTTTGTTTTTAATTTTCTTTCTGTCATATATTATACAATAATGTACGCCACGTCAATCCATATGTTTGGCTAATTAGGGCTCAGCTTTCAGTTGAGGAAACATTGTGATGAAACCACAGCACGAAGGAAGGCTATTTTCTAATGGATATTACAAAGCCAAAGAGTTAGAAAAAAAAAAAACGCCAAGCATCAAGCGGTATTTGCCGACGGCTACACTCCAGGATTTGTGTGCATAACCACCTTTGACCACATTATCACTTCCACGTTGAAATAATTGTAATCAGTTTATCAATTTTATTGTACAATATTAACAATTTATCTTCTTCTTATAGTCTTATTTTTTTATTATTTATAGGTTTGACCACAATCTCGCCTTGGTCAATGGGTACCTTCTTGGCGACAGATATACAAACTTGAGGTAAGCCGTGGTACGTGGTATAGTACCCACCTGGCTAGCACCACCGTGCTATGGTTTCCTCACACTGTTTTCCGACACTGAAAGCTCAAGCTCATTGTAGGTTCGAACCTGCGACCTTCATGTCGGCATTCCACGTCACTACCACTACCACTGAGCTATCATCGCCTTAAAAACTAGCCTTTACTATTTTTAAATTCCAAACTTTTTTTTTGCTTTCCGTCATATCGTGCAAGATTTATCATTAGATTGTTAGCATTAGGATTTAAATTAAATCTATTTTCAAATCTAAAGTCAAAGTCAATGCCATTTATTCAATTTAGGCCCTAGAAGGGCACTTACGAAGGTTACATTTACTGAAGTTACCACCGGTTCGGAACTCGGCCTTCAACTGAGAAGAATCAGCAAAAACACAGCAAGGTTACATTTTAAATATTTTTTGGACAATCTGACTGTTTGGCTTTTTTTTCCAAATAAAATAAATGCTGTTCCTTGTTTCTGGCTCTCACATAGAGGACACATAGTGAAAAATGCATCGTAGATAGTAGTTTCGGTTAGCGTAATGTGTACGTGTACTTCACTGCAAATTTGCCAAGTCTTAATCCTTCGTAATGACAGGAGTTTAAAGCTAACTTCGATATAGTGAATCTGTCTGCGGATTTGGTAATTGCTAAGGTTGGCAAATGTCAGTTAAAGTCAGTTTACTTATCAAACACAATAACTAATGTTGAAATTATACCGAATTCGAACCTAGTGTTGAATGCTGACTTGACACTTATTACCTTCCTTGGAAACTTGGTTGAGGGTTGATTGTTGTTTATAATATTCGCCAAAAGGCAGGCAAAGGTCTGAGCCATACAGCCTAAGTTGAGGGTTGAGGTTAGGTTAGCGGTATGTTCCATTTTTAAAATAAAATATTTTTTTTAAAATGGAACGTTTTACTGATCTATGATTTTTCAATGGCAAAATTTCAAAATGAGATCAGTTTTTATTCAGATTTATAAAAGGAATGCTTATCCAATTTATCTAGCGATTGAAAAATCGGCTCTTAAACTAATACTCATAGAACTATTAAACTAAAATATATCAGCCGCATAAATAAAGTAATATCGTTTGACAATGATGTACCTTAAGTGATCAATAATAAATATAATAACTTAAACAGTTTTAGATAAACATATTATTTTCATTAAAAAAGTCGTTAGGTCTCAGATTGCCTTTAGAATAACGAGGTTTAAATATAGATTACCTCACTATACCTACTCTAAAATAAATCTAAATCCTTGGAGGGTGATGTGCATCTAAATCTATATACCCAGTCAGTCATACTACGGGTTGGGGTTTCGATTCTCATCCAGGACAAACATACATGTATAGAACGTTTCCCAAAATTCAAAGATAAGCGGGCACCAAAGGGTGGACCAGCTCTAATATTCGAGACAAAAAAGGTACAAAATAGAAAGATTTTTATGTAAAAACTATACAGGCATTGTGGATAGAACTGCTACTTAGGTTGCCGATACAGAAATATTTGAAAAATTGTGGTCATGGTAGTTTAAAAAATGCGATGAATTTCAATATTTTTTTATAATTTCAAAAAATCATTTCTTTTTCTCGAGTTGTCATGAAGTCCACTCTCTGTATGCCCCACACAGTATGCCCGTCGTTGATTTTTGGGACTCGTATAATTAAATTGTTTGGTTTCCGTAGTACAAGCTCTGATTAGTTTAAGGTCAGGTGGCCGTGTGTGTAGAATTGCCCAAGATATTCACATGTAAAGCACACGGTAAGTCATAACTAACGCTACGACAGCAGAAACGCATAGATGCAAACGTCTACCGACTATAAAATGACGAAGCTTGCGATGTACAGCAGCCTACATAGGATCAAATAGCAACGAAGAGACGTTTGAGAGATCCTCATGCTCGTACGTAGACAAGGCTCACGCTAATGCGTCTTGTATGTCCTTTGTCTGAGTTGAGATACGTTTTAAGGTTTTTTTGCGACCTAGACTACAGGTGGATTTAGTCTTAAATTTGTCGGGTTGCTTTTATTTTGTTGAATACCAGTGTCAAATATTATATTAGTTTTTTTTAAATATTAACTTTGCTATATCTGACACAATTGAAGGAGGTTAGATAAAGAAGTAAGCATTGCTTAACTTAAGGTATTGAAAATACTGACAACGGTGGTTTTCGGCAGATGCACTTGAAAGCCCGTTTCTTATTGATTTAACAGCCACATTATTTTTTTAAAGATTGATATAAATGTGAATGTGAGTTTGTTTGTTTGTTACGCCTTCACGCCTCAACTACTCAACGGATCATCATGAAATTTGGCATGCTGATAGCCTATGGTATGGAGAAGGGCATAGGCTATTCCGAGAACGCGGATCGAACCGCGGGGGACTGCTAGTATAAAATAAATGTCTGTGGTACTCCACAGACTAACATACAAAGGGCGAACCATAGGAATATTTTTCATCCGAGTATCTTGTATTATTATGTCGCGGGGAAATGAGGATATTAGGGACTTCGTGTAAAATAAGTAGGTAATCATAATTACATAGCTAAATTATTTTACATGAATAAATAGCTAAAAACATTAATGCATTCATAATCATAGTGACTAAAGATCATTGTTGTTACAAAATCCCAATCAATTTTATCTATATTTACCTAGCAAAAATCACTGCATCACTAAACCCGTGTAAGTGTAATCCACCCAGATATAAAAGCTTAGGTAAAACGCTGCAAAATAACATAGAGCTGATATTAATGATAAATATGCGTAAAAAACAGTCACTAAATCAGTTATGCTGACGCAAGAGTACATGATTAATAAACCGTGGCTAAAACATGGCTTATCTAATGTTATACATTTCTGATAACAATAATCTATTGAGTGAGTGCTGCGCTGTATTATTACGGTGGGTTCCCCTAGCTAGACCACTATTTTTCAAAGTGCGTGATGGAAGACTCCCCTTTGTGGGTGCTGAATCCCGATGGTACAGAGTACAGGGGGCCGATGCTAAATTATGTTTTCGTGATATTAAATACCTAACTATAACAAAATTTAAAATGTAAGCTTGATCTCAGTGCTATGTCACTTATAAAAATAATAAATGTAATACCTATTTTGGTTATTCGCAGTTTTTTTAAATTAAGGGGCTTTTAGTAAGATTGAGAACCTATGACCTAGACTATATTAAAAGTTAAGATGTACCATAAAATAATATTCTGAAGCAAGCTTTATTCGTTATTATCAGACTAACATTATAAATGCAAAAAAACTGATACCTCAGCCTGCTTGTAACCTTTTCACGTCTTAACCTCTGAACCAATTACGATAAAGTTCAGCACGTAGATAGCCTATAGTATGGTGAGATATATATGTTTCTATTTACCCTGAAAATGCGGGTCAACCGCGGGGGACCGTTACAGACAGCTTGAAGTTATCCTGCAGAAATTATCTATAGTTATGTTGGCATGCTACTTAATCTTTTTTTTACGGCTATAATTATGATGATGTGGCCGAAGGTGGTAAAAAAATAAAATAAAAAGAATGGAAAAAAAAAAGTTTAAAGTAGAAAAGAGTCCGAAGTGGATAGTTCAGTTTATTTTAGATTTACAGTTTTTGACTTAGTCAGTTCCTGTTATAAGTCTAGAAAGGAGCTGACTGTCATATGTAGCTGCAGGAATATATAGGTATGTGCTGAGTATCAGAGATTCAACTTAAAAGTGATACTACGAAGTAACACCGTACTACGGGTTTCCTCTCAATATTTTCCTCACCGAAAGCTCGAGCCCATTATACACTTGCCAAGGTATTCACGTCACTACCACTGTGCTATCATTGCCTTGGAGGTGCGGGAGATAGCGACATATGTTAACAAAGTTGGCAGCACTACCTATTTTATTCCTTGTGCTGCATCTTTATTTTTATGTACTGAAAAATGTTCGCACCTTGTTAGAGTCGGAGGATCGTTGCTTTTTAATACTAGCTTCCAGACCTCGTTGTTTAGAAACATTGCACTCAACTGTGTCGTCTTCCCTCAGCTTTTTCCAATCATTAAAATTTATGGCACTATGGAAAAGCGAAGTAGAAACTTCATGTATTCCTAGATTCTTATAGGACTCGATAGTGGAAGCAATTCCCCATGGAGTAAAGCATGGGGTTCTTCAAAAAGGGTGTGAAGAAATTTCTGCAAAGTCGGCTACGAGCGAGTGATTCCCCTGGTGTTGCAAGCGTCCTTAGGCTACGGTAACCGCTTACCATCAGGCGGGCCGTATGCTTGTATGCAAACATAGTGGTATAAAAAATAAAACTCAATATTTTCGGCAAACAATTTCCCCACTTATTAAGAGCAATCAAACTACTGACCACATCAATTGTTTAGCCATTGGCCGATTGACATAAATTGGTTTGTTGATAATTGTACCTATATAACATAAAGCTGCCCCGCCTTGTTCATGATTAGTTTTCTGTTTCTTTTATCAATAGTGATCGAGTTGCAATTGGTAAACTAATTTGAGACGCAATCTTTTTTTCAAATATTCGCAATCTTTTTTATAAATTTTAACTTTCTATCTGCAGTTTCTGCCTTATTCTTCTGGTAACGAATGGATTTCTGGGATCAAGCAATATTTTATTCTATGCAATTAAAAGTGATCTAAGCTGTTTTTTTTTTTTTTTTTTACTGTGTATAGGCCTGTGTTTGACCCCAATCTCACCATGGTAAGCGATGATGTGGACGAAGCTGGTGCACACACAAAGCCTAGAAGGACCTGGCTCTCAAGTGCAGCTGTCGGAACACACCGACTGGTGCTTGGCGACAGATTTTCAACCTGTTACAGTTTTTTGTTCATTACTAAATTGGGCCCCAAAGAAGCATGCGCAAAATACAGATAGTGGCGGTACCTTAATTATCATGAAGTTTGGCATTCAATTCAAATTCAAATTCAAAATAATTTATTCGAATAGACCTTCGCAGGCACTTATGAAAAGTCTGACTCTAATATCGGTTCGGAAGGTTGCATTTGCTGAGAAGAGCCGGCAATAAACTCAGCAATTACTCTTTTCAAAACAAGCTTAGATTCATTATATAATATTTACATTCTAATCGCACTGACAACAATTGCGTGCTCCGGCGCGGCGGCAAATCTACAAAGTAGACTAAATCTATATTTAATAAGTAAATAAATGGCAAACTTAAGCAGACCAGCCCCCATGCCGTTGTAATATTGTATAAAAACTGAAATATAAAGAAATAAATAAATAATTTAAGATAGGTAGAGCGTAGAATCAAAGAGCAGCTCGATCTTACAGAACACGGCAGCCAAATAACCTTATGTTAATTGTGTTCCTGCGCATGAGTCAGGGCGCCTGTGCTCACTGTGGAGGGGAAGGATCGGTAACGCGTGAGCTGTGTTGCAAGCGTCCGTATAGCTACGGTAACGACTTACCATCACGTGGGCCAATTTGTATGTATGCTTATATACCGAATACGTTGCATAAAAATATGAAAATTTATAAAACTGTAATAAACGCATAACATTTTTCAAACTATGGTTACCGTTTATCGCAATGTTAACTTATCTCACAATGTATACTGGGTGGAGACTTCGAGATGGCATACTTTCGAACCCTATGTTGCGTTAGACATGCTGAACAATTTTTACTATGGGATCAATAGTGAATTTTCATTTTTTTTTAAACTTTTCTTACAAAATGTCGACCTTGCTCGATCATAATGTGTGAAAAGTAAAAAAAAAATTTGAGAATTCAGCACATATTCGTCCCAACGTAAAAGTTATTCAGTATGACTATCCAATATAGGTTTGGAAAATATGCCATCTCGAAATCGGTGGAGATTTCTATTCTGTTATATGTGGTCAGTTGTAAAAAAAACTAGAAGGACGGAAACACGGGTAGTTGCTTAAAAATAATTAGTGGAGATATAAAATGAAAATAGTCTACGAATATAATATTTTCGAATGCAAATAAGATTTAAAATGTTCCCCGCTAATGTTCAATTCAAGCTAGTTAGTAAGTATATTTTATTTATATACTTCTACAAGTGTGTGAAATGTGATACCAATCAGTATCGTACCCTTAAGGCGAAGAAAATCTGTCAGACCTCTGCCTTAGATCCAGACTCTATTCACGAGCAGCCAGTCGAGTTAAATTGCACGATCATTGTCATAGAATATGTATTCAATGGAGCGATAGACATTGTACAAGGTATTTTGATTCAGCAAATGCATTGCGGTAAGTCAACAGTTATTGCAGCTTCTAATTGAATTTCTTTATATAAAGTCAGTTAAATTATTGTAATGATGAATTATTTTAACCTAAAAGTTTATAATTAATCAACATATATATTCTGTGTTATACAAACAAAATAAGTAAACTAAATATATATTGAAATAAAAGCTAATTTAGTCTCTCTGAAGTCCCCAGAAGCTAAGAAGACCAAACGTTTGTCAAATGCCTTCTATGTTAGAGTCTGTTAACCAAGGGTCCATGGCTCTACAGCAAGCGCTACACATTATTTTTTCAAGCAATTTTCACATTATAAGAGCACTGAAATATGAATTTGGTTGGTAAGTTTCTACTCTTCCAGTGTTTTACGATTAAGAAGCATTTATGACTGTCGTATTGTGAGTTACGGTTTGCTCGGTAAATAAGCTTTTATGGAGACGTACGTAGACAAAATTATTGCTTTTAGTATCTCTAATTCGATTTAGTACCTATATAACAAAAACATATAGCTGTAAACGGTGTTGTTTATCGGGAGACTGTTAATTTATTATTTGTTAATGCCAAACACCTACCAGTAAGGTAGTTGAGACACAATTCCTATTCAGGCTTTGTGTGCTAACATCATCGAGGAACAATCCCTTAGAGTAGTAATACCGAGGAATCCGATTCCGAAACTGGTCAGTGATTTGTCACTGATTTTGAATAGTAAGGACCAATCACTGCATCGTGTGTTCTTGACTTGGCCAATCTGAGCGCATCAGTCCTTATCTTAGCCAATCAGAGCGCATTGTCGATGGTGGCAAATTGGCGGAATAGATTGCAAATCGACGTCATTACGCTTCTATGGGTTAATTGTTTGATGGCTAACACCATCGGCCTCATTATCACTTAGCACAGTAAAATCGTCGTTTAACATAACACATGTGCATGATACATGTGCCGATAACCGATGGGGAAGGAAGGTTCTCGAGTGGCGACTACGTACTGGAAAGCGCCGAGCGGGACGACCTCTCACCAGGTGGACCGACGACCTGGTCAGAGTCGCTGGGCGCCGCTGGATGCAAGCGGCCCAGAACCGTTCGAAGTGGAAATCAATGGGGGAGGCCTATGTTCAGCAGTGGACATCCATGGGCTGATATGATGATGTGCATTAAACCTAAGTTCAAAAATAAGACTTAATACAATCTCGCCCATTTGACTTAAAAATTAAGCAGTCGAGATTTATATTACTTATTTTATCTAAATTTATGTTTTCCTTCGTTACAGGTATAAAGTGCAGTGCAAACTAAATGAGAGCGTCACCTTGTGTGGTCATTAAAAATGTGTGAGTGAGTGAGTGCGGTGCAGTGAAGTGAGGCGGTCGCAGTGACAGCGAGTGAGCTTAGAGTCACTGGCCGCCGCGGGCGCAGTCATGCCGCTAAGTTGACGACGGCGGCCGGCCGCGCCTCACGCCGCGACAACTATCGTACGACAGGTAAGTGCAAACGACAACTAGACTGTAATAATTGAAGTAGGAGTATTGATAGGTGCCACAGTGATAGTGAGTGCGCCCTATTAGCCACAGTCATGCCAATAAGTTGAAAGATAGTGACCGGCTGCGCCTTACGCTGCGACAACTATCGTACGACAGGTCAGTCACAATGATATCTCGACTGTTATTGTATTGGGAGTTGTTTACTGTGTATTTTAAGGTGTCACAGATACTGTGAGTGTCACTACCAGCACACAGCCTTCTGATGCGGCTATGGCAACATAACTCAACGATTGAATATAGCACCACATTTAAGTAATTATATTTGGCTACGATCTTCTGTAAGGTGAAGGTACTTCCCCAGTCTGGCTGTTTCGAATTTAGAACGAGAGAAACCGATATGCCCTACGTCCCTTTGGGAGTTAAGAATACCACTATGACAGTGACTTACAGGCCCAGTAAAACCACTGTCTGCACCTCACCCATAAATCTAATCTTATGACACAATCATAACTTGACTCTTAACTCGGAAGAAGTAATTGTACCCGTAGATAATTCATTAAAGGATTTCGGTATATCGAGTATACACAACGCTATGTTATGTTTTAGGTGAATCCAGAATTAATTAAATAAGGTAAGGGTAAATTGTAGTAGATTCATTAGCTTACCGTGTTCATCACATTCACTACAAATATGATGTATGAGTGTATATGTAAACGTGGCTTAGAATCATAAGTTGTTGCATCTCATTACATTCTATTGAAGAAAATAAATGAATATTGACTTGAACGATTAATTAGATTGTCAGTCGAAGTACGTAGGTACAGTACATCACCGGCTGCAAGAATTTTAATTATATAAATTCATGTTAAAAGTTAAAACTTGTACTCATTAATCCACTTTTTATAAGACAAAAGTGGAATAAAGCACGATTGCCTAGGGAACAGCAATAAGTAGTCTCCACTGTATTTTATAGCCACTCGTAAATATTGAAAGCTCTGTATTGTTTATGTATCACGGAAAGTGCCATTAGTGATCGAAATCAAATAAAACTTCCATTCTATTTGATGTGGATATTGACGCGTGTGTTCGTAGCTGTGCTACGAAATGAAGCTCGTAGCAATAATCGTAGACGGGCTACAATAACTGTAATCCTTGATAACGAACATTATAATAATAATGAGACGATATTATTGTATCGTATTTACGTATAGTACTTTGTACTGGTGGTTATGAGGCATGCAGTTATCGTCTGGTAGCGTGTATATGACGTGTCTTTTGCGATAAAAGGGATCAAAACAGCGCCAGCACTCGTTATTTTTGCTCGTCATCGTGCATTGTTACTTAAATTTACAGTGATATGCGATTTTAACTTTAAATTGTTCAAATTATGTAACGTACCTACTTATTACCTTTATTCTGCAAAATACACGTGTGTGTATTGATTTATATCATATTTGAATTTTAAAAGTTTGATTAATGTTTTTGGTTAATAAAACCATGATTATCCTCATCAGAACAAGAAAACTATCAATTACGACGTATTACAAAGCAAATTATATCTTGTAATCCTCATAAAATGATACCTACTCAAGTCAATCATGCAAGTTAAGGTGGCGTCTATTACCTTAATTATGGCGCCCAATAATTGAATACGTAATCTGCGTCAATCTGATTATAACCATGATTATATGTATGTAGTATAGCCTATCGCTACAACAATGTGTTTAATACGCCATGAGAGCTGGCGGGCACAAAGGCAAGTCACCATTATCGTTAGTAGTAGGTTAAATAAGGCACATTTCTTCCCGATATTTCATATGTATACATTAGTAAATACATACCAATAGTGAATTCTCTTTTTTTTTTTTCAAAAATTCAACCTTGCTCTATCGTAATGTATGAAAAGTATTTTTTTTTTGTTGAGATTTCTTAGTTGGTCCCATAGTAAAAGTTGTTCAGCATGACTAACCCAACATAGATTTCGAAAATATGCCATCTCTAAATCTCCACCCAGTATATTACATGCAAAAATTTTGTATTATCGCCTCAACGATACAATCAATCGCGATGAAATTTAGCAAGCAGATAGATCGTATCTTTGTTTTTTCTGTTCCGTGATAATGATGCGTTTATCGAAGGAAAACATTACATCCGTCGGGAAGGCGAGTGAAACCGCGGGCGGAGACTAGTAGGATCACACAAAATGTTCGACACAAAAAAAATGATACTGCAATACACAAAAAATAGTAAGTATGGCAATAATTTTATAGTACACCGCCGTGGTTTTCCCAATGGAGTACAGCATGGGGTTCTTCAAAAAGGGTGTGAAGAGATTTCTGCAGGGTCGGCAACGCGCGCGTGATACCCCTGGTGTTGCAAGCGTCCATAGGCTACGGTAACCGCTTACCATCAGGCGGGCCGTATGCTTGTTTGCCACCTAAGTGGTATAAAAAATAAAAAAAAAAAAAACACTAGTTACGCGTCGTGGTTTTACCCGCGTATCCTACCCTATCGTTAAGTTTTTATAAATTTTCTAATTTTCTACGCAATTTAAAAAAAAAGCGTAAGAACCTTCTCCAGAGTATTTTAAAACTTTAAAAAAGAAGTTGAATGAAATCGGCAAAGTCATTCTCAAGTTATGGCGTAACCAAGGGAAATAGGGATTCATTTTAATATATAGAGATTGAACTGATTCAATATCACGCGTACATGTACTTTGTAGGTAGGTACTTATTGAGTTGCTCGGTATTTATTGTGTACGTATTTATGTTTACGTAGGTGTAAGGTTACCTACGGTTACGTCTTTATTAATCAATATACGTCTATCAATATAATTGGTACAAATTAATTTGGAGGATTCTGTTTGTCTTAGTTGTTGGGTTATATCAAACTTTTCAAAATAACAAAAACATTTTCGAGGTACAGTACTACAGGTGTAGTACAATGCTGAATTAATTGACGTTGAATTTTTAAGCAAAAGCTAAAGTTTGTTTTATTTCTTCGTTAAATTGACGTTAAATTGACCAGTATTTGACAAACTGTTTGCACGTTTTTTTTAGAGTTTATTCACTAGTGCGAATATGACACTGTCAAGTTTACAAAAAGATAGCTAAATTAATAAATTTTATTGATTGTTATATATCAAGTGTGAGTGTGTCAAGAGTGGTTCAAAACGTTGGCGTATATAACAAAATTATTACACAAAATGTATTTTAACCCAGATCCAGATATCCGAGCATATCCAGAGATACACTTTCAACTTATGGTTTGTCTGATACTAATTATTATTCTACACGTAGCTTAATTTGCCAAATTACTTATTTGTGTTTGATTGCAAAGCATATCAATGTTTATTCGGTTCAAATATTCACTGAATACGTTACCTTTAGGATGTGGAATGAGCTTCCCATTTCGATTTCCCATAAGCGCAACAACATAGGTTCCTCACAAAGGACTTTTGCAAATGTCCATAGGCAGTGGTGACCTTAGCATCATTGGATCGTCTATTTGCTTGTTAACCTGTTGACATGAGACATTTAAGAGAGGTAGAGCATACCGACTAAGTTGTATAAAAAAAAAATGAAAAACGTAGGTACGTTCATATATTTTTTTTATTTTACGACTAAGTCTGCAAACAAGCATACGGCCCTCCTGGTGGTAAGCGGTTACCGTAGCCATATGGACGCTTGCAACACACGAAGCATCGCTCACGCGTTGCCGAACTTTCCCCCCTCCCCAATGAGCTCTGGCGACCTTACTCACGCACAGGAACACAACTTTACACAACATAAAGTTATTTGGCTGCGGTATTCTGTAAGGTGGAGGTACTTCCCCAGTCGAGCTACTCTACCTCTCCTAAAATATTTGGAATATCTCATATTTGGAATTTTTAAAAAGGTTTAGTAATTGATATTATTTTTGCATTATTTCTGAAAGTTTTCCATCATTTATTAATGGCCTCATTCTAATAAGTTCAAAGCCCATAACTACACCATTTGAAACTCAATACGTATCTAAAAGCCAGCTATTATCGACTGTTGTCTGTTCTCCATATTGACTGACATATCAAATTAGTTGCTAACTACGCTTTCATGTGGCTATATACTGTTCGAACACAATTATGTTATTGTAATAGTTGTGTTTATGTATGTCTATTAATTAATCTATTTAGAGTAGGTAAAACTAGTTATTACATACAATTTCATAACAGTTATGTATCCGAGTGTATCAACACAGAGAAGGAACAACGACAAAAGAGTAATGTAGATGTTGTAGGAAGTCATTCACTGATCGGTGATGGTGACCTTAAGTTAACGTGACTGATGAGAGGATGCACAGACTTACGACTAGAAAATACCGTAATTTTCTAGTATACTAATATTATTACTGCTAGAACGAAAACTTCATTCTATTTTACTTAAATTCTTTGGAGTTAAAAAAAAAAGCCGACAGAAATAGCTTTTACTAGACCATAACATTTGCAGTATTAGTAGATTCTCAGGAAACAGTCGCAAATTATATTTTACTCTTGTCAAAGCTCACTACTGAAATTGAGTTTGAATTCTGCGTAAAACCCTTGTTTTTAGTACTATTATGTCGAAAACTATTTCATAGAGTAAGTAAGCCAGTAATAATATTACAAGTCACATATGTTAATCCTATTATTAATATGACTTGCCCGCATAATTTAGATGTAAGGTGCTCCATAGAGATAGGTGTGAAAATGGTGAATCTTAAACACTGTTTTATTACATGAGATGATTCAAGCAAAGTCTAGTAAAGGCCAGGTTTTAAGATAGACCCGGATATTTTTCTTATGATGTTAAAAAGTGATCGATATATTTAATTCCTGAGATTTTATCCCCTTTAGTACGTGAGTTATTTATAGTTTTGACTGAAATAGGTTTGCTGTTCATCGAACGATAGCATATACATCATCTGCCTGTGACAGGGAGTGACAAATAGTATGGTATTTGAATGCCAATTCACTCCTTTACTCATATCAAGTTTCAAATACTCCATGTTAATATTCAAAGAACAAAGGAGCTACACAATTAAGGAATAAGTTTAAAAAAAAAAACATTTTTGATACAAGCTTTTTTTAGTGTCTACACTTTTTGTTAACTGTACTTGCATTGTCATCAAATATAATAATCTATACCAAATGTCAACTCAATCCGACAACTAGAATTGGGTAAAATTCGACATGCAAGATTCCACCCGAACATAGTTACATACAAGCTTGTAAAATAGAGAGCGTCACCTAACGTGTGATATAATGATTTAACGATAAATCATATTAGTTGAAAGTTTGACAATCATTGAGGCGTAGAGTCACGCTCATATGGTCCCTTGGGCATTTACCGCGAGCTCCGCTGATTTCGCATTCGCTTGTGGCTTCAGAGTTGTTGAAAAACCCATATGCGGGAAAACTAAGGCGTCGAAATATGCAGGATAAAAATACACCAGCATATTTAGATCAAAGGGCAAAATTCTATGTATTTTAAGCTTAAGTTTAGGGTTCGTGTTTATAAGTTTGTATGAAGTAAATGCTTTTATGTTTTTATGTGAAATGCGAAGCTTATGTAGTGAAATTCATGAATAGCAAGAAAGGTAACAATAAATATAGCGCTATTCTAGCGGTATTCTCAGTTAGAATATCTGTTTACATTTTATAAGGAACTTAAAGATGAGGTTAGTCACCAATCGATCATATTAAACAGGCTCAGTTAGAAATATCGTTTTATTACAGCTTGTTAAATGTTCGGACGGCTTAAGAAAATCGTTTGGCTTTTACAAGCATTAATTTGGGAAAATAAATTGTTCAAGCGGCGTCTCATGTCCGGATAAAAACATTTTCAATTTCTCTTACCATGCTCATTGCTCTGTCAACGTGTATTTTATAATTAGCTACTGACTTGGTACTGGTTCTGGAAATTCTTTATATATCCTACTAGCTTCCGCCCCACCGTTTTACCCGTCTCGGAGGATCTTATGTATTTCCGAAATATAAAGTACTGTATGTGTTAATCCAAAACATATTCTATCTGTGTGTCAAGATTAAATAAATAAACAAAATCCGTTGAGTAGTTTTTGTTGAAAGACTAACAAGCATTCGCGTGGAAAAGTAGGATATTGACTGATATTTCATGACTAGCATACTAGTACTATTGTGCTTTATTAATCGATAAGCACTTAAATTCTATACACGACACATTTCAGAGATGTTGAAATTAAGTCACGCGTGCCCATAATCTCGCGGGTCTCCGGTTCCCCAACGTCATGAGGGTCCAGTTTTGTAGGCATTAAATTTGGTTCATACAATACGAGTGACTGCCTCAACGGGAGATTTGAAGGTATAATTATTTAATTATTAGTCGGTAGGAATTAACGTAGGTACTCATTACATATTCAATTAGTTTTAGACATGCAGTTTTTCGTTTTATGTATTTTTATTGATAATATTATGGTACCGAACTAGCCTTAACAATGAAGCCGGCTTTTCACTATGGGATATAATATAATATATATATTACATCTTGAGACATAATATTTTATCGCTCGTCATATATTTTGCCGAAAAAATATTTATAGTTTCGGATGTAATATACAAAAATGTATGACGACCGATAAAATATTTTATCTCAAGATGTAATTTATATTATATCCCATAGTGAAAAGCCGGCTTAAGTATATGGTTGAGTACAAAAAAAACGCCCCCTGACTGTATCAATTCTCTATATTATTATATCTATATATATAAAAATGAATCCCTATTTCCCTTGGTCACGCCATAAATTGAGAACGACTCTACCGATTTCATCCATCTTTATTTTAAAAGTTTTCTAATACACTGGAGAAGGTTCTTACGGAAAAAAATAAGAAAGTTGGTTAGAAAAAATATAAAATTTAAGAAAACTAACGGTAGGGTAGAGTACAGAGCGTGTTTTTCTCTTTTCAGTAGTTCTTCAAAAAGGGGTGAAGAGATTTCTTCAGGGTCGTCAACGCGCGAGTGTCCATAGGCTACGGTAACTGCTTACCATCAGGCGGACCGTATGCTTGGTTGCCACCTTAGAAAATTACGCAGTCGGGTTTTTTGAATAGCTCAATGTCAACAACCTTACAAAATCGGATATTTAATTCAGGCTAATAATAATTTATGATCTCTATTAACATTTCCACGTTGTCGACTCATTATTTTAGCCACGCAGCCTGTCAGCAGTAAATTGAGCTTAATTAGTCGCAGTAGGTGCCTATTTACAGCCACCATATAAAATTATCTCCTTTCAAAGGTGCTCGTAACTTCCGGAAAATTATGACTTTTCTCATAAACATGTTTTTAGATACATATTATAAAATGGTGCTTTATTAATATTAGCTTTGATCTTTTATAAACGTCCTGTAGCATATTCTGATTATTAATTTTGTAAATGTTTTTTTTTTCCTGGGACATTTCTCACACACGATCATCTAATCCCAAACTAAACAGAGCTCTTACTATGGAAACCAGATAACTGATATACTTTAATTTGTAATTACTTACTTAATAAACATAATTGCACCCAGACTCAGGACGTACATCCATGTTCATGCATGACCTGGGTGGGAATCGAACCCACGACCTGCGGAAATTTAACCACGCGCGCCAACTTGCCTGTCAATCAGGACTAGAATCCTACATAACAAAAAATCTCGTCAACCGATCATCTATGTATTGTTTGCGAATTGTAATACATCATCATAATAGGGTGTATCCATTGTCAATGGAAGCTAATCTGGGCATTACCTAAGCTTTTAATACCTACACGACCCGGGTATTGAATAAAGCTGGAGTCTGACTGTGGACGAAAAATAAGATTAGTGGCGAATCTATAGGTCTCATCTCCTGTACCATTCTATACATACTAATCTAGAAATTCAATGCAATAAGGCGATGATATCTCATTGGTAGTGACGTCGAATGCCGAGATGAAGGTCCCGGGTTCGAATCTTACCATGAGCTTGAGCTTTCGGTGAAGGAAAACATCGTGAGGAAACTATAGCACGGTGGTAGGGTACTTTTACCCACCTGGCTGTCTACCACCCTTAAGTTGAAAATCCGTTGCCAAGCACCTATCGGAGTGTTCCGACAGCTACACTTGATCCAGTTCTTTCTAGGCCTTGTTTGCTTACCATCTTCAGCCACATCATCACTTACCATGGTGAGTTTGTAGTCAAATACAGGCTTATACAAACTTAAAAAAAATTGCCTATTTTAACCCTTTAGGGGGTGAATTTCAGGAAATCCTTTCATAGTACACTATTATATAGTATATTTTCTAACGCCTCAATCGATCGATCTCGATCTCAAATGCCAATTACTTATCGTCTTATTTGCATTATAAAAATGACCTCGCGCAAATACTCCAGTGACATTTTAATTGTGTTTAGGGGATGTTTGGCTGTTACGATTGGTCTGGCTGCTTGCAAAAAGTATTGGAATAGTTCTTTGGGTATCATATATAAAAATCAGCTCGCAGAATTAAAGAAAAGTACGTGATGTACCTACATAACATACTTTTCATTCTGAAAATTGGCCCACGGCGCATGATCGCTGGTATTCATACGTTTGAAGTACTTACTAACACGACTCAATTCTATACATTTTGCCTATAAGAAAATAAGTGATGATAGGCGAGCCTGGGATCTTTTTTTTTTTTTTTTTTTTTTTATACCACTTAGGTGGCAAACAAGCATACGGCCCGCCTGATGGTAAGCGGTTACCGTAGCCTATGGACGCTTGCAACACCAGGGGTATCACGCGCGCGTTGCCGACCCTGCAGAAATCTCTTCACACCCCTTTTGAAGAACCCCATGCTGTACTTCATTGGGAAAACCACGGCGGGGAGCTCATTCCACAGTCTGAGCGTCCGCGGAAGGAAGCTCCTTTGAGCCCGCACAGTACGAAACAATTCAGGTTTCAATATGTGAGGATGGACTACCCGTCGATGGCGAGAGTTGCGATGGTAGAAAGTAGCCGTGGGCATCATCTTAAACAATTCTTCAGAACACCGTCCGTTGTACAAGCGGTAGAACACACATAAGGAGGCAAAGTCTCTCCTCAGACTGAGGGGCTCTAAACCGCTTGTGAGCTCGGGATCGTCGACAATTCTGATGGCACGTCGTTGAACCGAGTCTAAAGGATCAAGCTGGTATCCAGGTGCCCCCGCCCATAGATGACAGCAGTACTCCATATGAGGCCGGACTTGCGACTTGTAAAGTTGCAGCCTTTGTCCCGATGTGAAGTACTGCCTCGCTTTGTTGAGCACTCCAAGCTTTTTGGATGCCAGCTTAACCTTGTCTTCTAAGTGACTTCGGAACAAAACGTCGCTAGAAATGTTGACGCCAAGGATCCCGATGCTTTTGCTGATGTTCAGGGACGTGTTCTGGAACTGTGGATCTCTATCTAATACGGTCTAATGCATGTGTGGTTTTCCCCTTCCTTCCAGAAACCAATGATTTTCCTAGAATTATAATATTCAGATAAGGATAACGAAACATGGATTTAACCGAGTTGCATGTTAGGGTAAAATAAATAAGGTTGCATTTAGAGTACCGTTAAAATCAGCTCATAAATTATTTCGTCAACTTTTCTACAAAAACATTCTCATGGCGTTACTTCGAAAAAAGTAACTCTTAAGGAAAAAGCTGTATATGCTTCGATGAACAACGCTCAGTACAATAGGGTACCCTTAAAACGTGCGAAGCTATAATATTATGTCGTTCAAGATGGATATAAAGATTTTCCCGTCATTGTATCCCTATATTGTGAAAGAATTTGTGAAAAACTACATACAATAAAAGTTTTTTTTGTACAATATAAAGTTTATGTGATACGCCAAGTCAAATAATAATCCTGTGAATATAAAAGTAAATGCATATTGACTGACGTTAAATATCGTGTATATTATGTGTGATTTCGGAGTAATGGTAAAATTATGCGTTAATTTATATAAACAATGATCACGATAAATTTCTTCATAAACGGCCATCTGATACCAAACTAAGCAGAGCATGTACTACGCGATAGAACTAATATAGGTACTAATATACATATAGATTAACCCTCATACTTAAAATAAGCGAAATAAAACCCACGGTCTACGATGGGGTATGTAACTGCCATACCAATCGGTCCCTCGAATTAAAAAGTCTGAAGTAAGAGTCTCAGAATAGGTACTGCGTATAAATCTCTACTTTTACAATGGAATAAAAAAAAAAAACCACTGGTATTATAGAAGAACAAACTAAAAAAATAACAAAACACTTTCTAATAACAATTATTAAATATAATAATGAAATGATAGAGAATTCAAAATAAAATTAATCATCTCAAAACTGCTCCTCTGCTCTCTTCATAAGATAAACACCCAACTACCAAGCTACGAAGGCGTTAAAGGTTTGTTGAAGACGTATTTGTTAACCTTACCATACTTACTGAAAAGAAAATCGGCTTGAACAAGCTAAATCTTTATTTACACCGTTGATAAACTTGGTAAATACACAATTAATTAAAAATACTTTCTCCAATGGCCACCGTTGTTACAATCTCCCTTTTTTGGTGTTGCCATCCCTCGATATCCAAAATCCACCATATTGTTTTACATTTTCAGAATAAATAATACTAATAACTAATTATAATTAATCAATGGTATGAAATTAAATAATATTAAAATAATATAATGTTAATGCTAACAGACGGCCGTCCTGTTTAACGGAATGTCCCAGTTCCGTTTCGGCCATTCGTATACTGTATGTCTCTATACAAATAATTACTATTCTAAATTACAACACATTGTCAACAAAGGTAGGTTTCTAATAATATTATTCAGCGAAATAAACATATAATAAAGATTACGTTAATAAATTATCATTAACAATTATATAAATCAATATACATATTATTATTTCAATAGACAATTAGACATTATTGTTTTTAATTATTCTTCTTTGAATAACCTCAAGATATTTATAAGCTGATTCGTGGAACATCTGTGGAAATAAAGTGTAATTCATTAGTTTTAATCAAACTGTGTTCACTTCATCTTAAAATTAAAATAAAATATCATCATAAGTTCTTCTTGTCGATATCAATAGACATAGGTAATTAGATATTATTATTTATGTTTTTACTGCCATCCATTATCGATTTCCTTCTTTGAACCTCAAGATATTAACTAGCTGATTCGTGGAACATCTGTGGAAATAAAGTGTAATTCATTAGTTTTAATCAAACTGTCTTCACATCATCTTACGATTAGTTTTAATTTTTGCAGTTGTATGCGTTGTATGTCTAATACATTTTGCATTATGTGATATCACCATGTTTTATCATTTTATACTATACTAGAGGTCACCATGAGTCGAAATTCGACTATATTCTTAAAATTGAATAAATAAATAAATGTTAGCTATGAAAGATCTTACAATCATCCGTGCGCGCAATATCCCTAAAAAGGGAGCGAAAGTTTTTGCTTCAAGTATTAATTGTAGATAACATAACAAATAAGCCTTTAAAAGAAGATGATCACGGCAATGATAAGCAACATATTTCATCGTCGTTATGTTACTTACTTACAGCGATCATGCACAGCGGCCTGTTTTACTTACGAGGTTTTAGTGATCACCGCATACAGCGGCATGTTTCACTTAGGAGTTTTTGGTGATCACCGCATACAGCATCATGTTTCACTTACGAAATCTTAGTGATCACTGCATATAGGAGCAAGTTTCACTTACGAGTTGTTAGTGATCACCGCATATAGCAGCATGTTTCACTTACGAGTTTTTAGTGATCACCGCATATAGCAGCATATTTCACTTACGAGTTGTTAGTGATCACCTCATACAGCGACATGTTTCACTTAGGAGTTTTTGGTGATCACTGCATACAGCATCATGTTTCACTTACGAAATCTTAGTGATCACCGCATATAGCAGCATGTTTCACTTAGGAGGTTTTAGTGATCACCGCATATAGCAGCATGTTTCACTTAGAATGTTTTAGTGATCACCGCATATAGCAGCATGTTTCACTTACAAGTTGTTAGTGATCACCGCATACAGCAGCATGTTTCACTTGGGTTGTTTTAGTGATCACCGCATACAGCAGCATGTTTCACTTACGAGTTGTTAGTGATCACCGCATATAGCAGCATGTTTCACTTACGAGTTGTTAGTGATCACCGCATATAGCAGCATGTTTCACTTACGAGTTTTTAGTGATCACCGCATATAGCAGCATGTTTCACTTACAAGTTGTTAGTGATCACCGCATACAGCAGCATGTTTCACTTGGGATGTTTTAGTGATCACCGCATACAGCAGCATGTTTCACTTAGGAGGTTTTAGTGATCACCGCATGTAGCAGCATTATTCACTTACGAGTTGTTAGTGATCACCGCATACAGCAGCATGTTTCACTTAGGAGGTTTTAGTGATCACCGCATATAGCAGCATGTTTCACTTAGAATGTTTTAGTGATCACCGCATACAGCAGCATGTTTCACTTATGAGGTTTTAGTGATCACCGTATATAGCAGCATATTTCACTTACGAGTTTTTAGTGATCACCGCATATAGCAGCATGTTTCACTTACGTGTTTTTAGTGATCACCGCATATAGCAGCATGTTTCACTTACGAGTTGTTAATGATCGCCGCATATAGCAGCATGTTTCACTTAGGAGTTGTTAGTGATCACCGCATATAGCAGTATGTTTCACTTACGAGTTGTTAGTGATCACCGCATATAGCAGCATGTTTCACTTAGGAGTTTTTAGTGATCACTGCATATAGCAGCATGTTTCACTTACGAGTTGTTAGTGATCACCGCATATAGCAGCATGTTTCACTTAGGAGTTTTTATGGGTATACCTGAATCATCAATTTAATTATCCAAATATTACCATCCTAACACTCAAACGTGCGCAAGCTCAAGTACTCAAGCGCTCGTGGTGTACTGTGGTGGTATAGCATGATTACCCATTCTTAATCGATCGGCACAGTCAAGCCACGTCCGTCGCGATCGGCACCTGGATGGGCGACCGCCCAGTGGCATTTCAATTCGAGCGTTTCCGTGCTTCGGAAGGCACGTAAAGCCTTTGGTCCCGGCTATCACTCAATTGTGACAGTCGCTAGTTGGAGGCCCTCTAGGCGGCTTGAAAATTTCAACAGTAGGTTCACCACTAGCCTACCTCCACCGATCCGCAGCGGGCACGCGCGGTGGAGCATCTGCCCATTCCCTTTCACCCTGATTTGTGAAAGGAGGCCTCCGCTCAGCAGCGGAACACTATAGGCCGATGATGATGATGACTCAAACATGATTTTTATCATGTATTGTAAAGCCTTGAGTACCTAGTATCTAAGCAGCAATGTAATTTCTGGCCAATTTGATGACCTGTAACATTGGCTGTAGCAACAAGGATTATCGCTTTCGCGGACAAGTGCCACACGATGGCACAAAGGCAAACTGCAGCAGCGCCTACCATCCATAGGCTTAAGTGTTTTATACTATCAAAAATTGTTTTATTATTTATCTATGGGCCACAAGTAGCCTGATAATAACGATTTATTATTACCATTATTTATTATTACTTTTTAAGTATGAACTTATTTAGTATACTCTTAAAATGTCTTATTATCAACTTGAGAGTTATCATCAAAATCACTCGCATTAAGTTTGTTTGTTTTCATTGTCACCTTTGAAAGATATAGTAATAGTTATCCACTTCTTTAAAGAATTGGCAGGATAAATACTTTAAAAGCAGGATACCTCGTATTGGTTATTTTTAAGGACAGCGCTTATCCAGAAAGTTCCTGTTTTTTTTTTTCTCTTACCCTTTGGGTGTATATGTGTGTGATAATTCGTGAACATAACAAAACCATCTAATTCAAACAAAAGTTAATTTTCATGGCACGTTGATTTGTTACCAATATTATCTGCAGCTAAACTACGTACGTACTGCATCTCTTGCAGAATCAACAAAAAAGTAATCCATTCAGTTCAGGCAGGTAAGTCACCTATACACGTTAAGTTCATACAGTTGAATTTACCACCGGTTCGGAATACTTAAAATGAGACGACTCCGGCAAGAAGCCCAGCAAGGCATTATTTTCTTTGGTGGATCATTTCTTCCATATCACAGTAATTATTCCAAAAACATAATGCTTACTTATACAATTGTCACTCAGCCTGGGGGACGCAAGCGCAGAGGAAAGCCACTACAACCACACATTCCCGTCCCCCACGCAATGAAACATCCCGTAGTAGGCTTTGTCAGTTAACCTCTATTTTATACAATCTTTGAATTTACTATAAAACATTTTAGTTACGTCAACTTGGATTCTACTATAGAATCGAACGCAATTCCCGAGAAAAGCCTTATTAGTTTTAGATAACCTGGATCTAGGTGTCACAATTTTATCTTAACTTTTTTTTGGACACGCTAAAGTTAAAACTTAAATTCCTTTAATCGATTTCGTAGTGATTCGCGACGACCCAAACAATATATTGCGCGAATTGCACTTTTCTGCAGAAGAAATATAGTTTCAAAGTCTGCCGCTGAGCTCCACAACCGGAGACTGCAGAACATTACACTATGGAAATAAGCAGAGTAAACTATCCTAGCTGCAGCCACATCCGTAATTTGTTCAGTTTTTCTAACCGCAAATGTGGTGGAAATTAATTTGCTAGTTAATCTTTGTATATGAGGACCCCATTGTATTTTACTGTATAGTATTACGCCAAGAAAAGCTATCTTATCCACAAGTTCAAGTCTTTTACCGTCGACTGAGTGTTAGCGTCAACAACATTTGGGGAGAGAAAATCTTATGCATTTAGTTTTATAGCAATTAAGCAAAATACTAGTGGTGGCAAAACATTTTGATGTAGCTGGTAAGGTGTCATTGAGCAGCGTAAGGTCTGTATATTTTCTATTGACATTAAAAATTAAAGAGGTATCATCATAACATACAACTATATCGGACCATTAATTTACCATATAGGGCATATCATTATTATATATCAAAAACACGGCCTGAAATTGATCCTTGTGGTACGCCCGTTTTCACTGAAGAGCCTCAGGACATAGTACTGCTTTTGGTTATAGGTAAGATGATATTAAGATCAAGTGCCACTCAACAAACTTCATGGTCTTGATGTTTTAAAACTAGGCTGTGATGATGTACGCAATAAAATGCCTTGGAGAGATCACAAAATAAGCCAAACGCAATCTGTGAATTCTTCCAGGCCTCAAAAATATGCTTTAAAAGTTTGGCACCAGTCGTTGATCGGTCTTTTGTAAATCCAAACTGGTGATCCTATAAATTCTGATTATTGGTAAAATGAGCCAATAATAGATTTACCATAACTTTCTCAAAGATTTTGAAGAACAGGGGTAGATCAATAATTGGAAGGTAATTTTTTTTTTTTTTTTTTTTTCAACCAGATTTAAATATTGTAATGATGTTACTGTTTCATCAAAGTGGGGAACCATTAACAATAATACAATGATTAATAATAGCTCCTAAAATAGGTGCAATACTAGTGATAATTGGTAAATGACTTTAACTGATAAGCCCCATAGGTCTTCTGTATATTTTTTTTATTTCAGCTGTAGTTACTTCAAATTTATCCGAGATCAAATTTATCATTAATGTTATGGTTGATTGTGTCATCTTCTTTTTTTTATTTTGAACAGTCTCTGTATTTATAATTTTCCAGATAATTATAATTTTATTAGTTGAATCATGAGTTGTATCAATAATTTAAACATTTTTGAATAATTGATGAAACATATGCATGAAACTCGTAGTTATATTTGTACGTAGTATTTACTCTGAGGTTATATGAATGTTTTTTTTTTTTTTTACGATAGAATTCATACATGTTGTCACCACACCACTCAATCTTATCCCTTTAGTGTCCCAGTCACAGGACATTAACTTATTAGTTACCTTCGTAGATTTAATCGTGCAATGTTTATTAAATCCTTTACAAATCTCAGTAGATTTTACAGTTACAGTAGTATACAGTTTCATATGTAATGATTAAACTAGGATTATAGATTCGAAATGAGTAATAAGATTTAATTCCAAATGATTATAAATTTTCTCTAACTTGTACTTAGTGGTTGGTCTAAATTCCCTTACTTCAGATAATATTTGGCACTTCTTCTCCAAAATACTCTCATTTGTAATAATGTTCTCAATGGACGATTTGAATACTTTACTAAGAATTTATTCTATTATAGAACATAGAACTTATAATATTATAAATGCGAAAGTGAGTTCGTCTGCCTGTCCGTCACGACCCAATGCCGCAACTACTCAACGGATCATCATGAAATTTGGCATGCAGACAGCCTATGGTATGGAAAAGGACATAGGCTAATTCCCTTTCGAATAACTTTTATAGAATAAAACAATGAAAGCCAGCAGCCGGAGGTTCTCATCCATATACGATGATGGAAAGTTCAATCTCTGTACATGTCAGCTCACAGACACAGAATTACTACATAATATATCTGTACGATTTTAAAATTGTATGTTGCTGTTAGATAAAATAATAGATCCACTACCATTGGCAGCCCCTCTGATGAACGCATTAGCGACCGTGAAATTGTTAACATTAAAATGAAACCAAATAAAAACAATAATAAAATATAAACTTGGATTTTATCCATCAAAAGTTCGATATATATCGCCAGAAAAGCGATTTATGTTCTGACGCAATAAGATAATATTTTGTCTAGGCTTCTTTTCGTTGTTTTGTTTTAAACTTTATGTTTAAAGTATTAATCACAATATTATTAGGAGTTACTAGGTAATATTGTTTTTTCAATTTACCTAATGTTTTTAATATTTACTATAACAATGTCAATATTGTAAGCTATCAATGTAGCAATCGAATAGTGATCGAAGATCCCCTGAATTATACAGCAACTGACCAGTTTTTGTTGACCAATTAATACTAAATGTGTATTATTATTCTAGGCTAGTTATAAACTTTAAACTATTATATAATTATGATGTTTACTTAATTATTACTAATGTATCTATCAATATTGCTGTGCCCTACAGGGTCCATGTGAACTATTGAATATTGTTTTACATCTTTTATACACATGTGATGCCATAAAGTAAATAAATAATTTAATTTGTACACAGCATCGCGAATACTGTTTCTTGCAAATTTTAAATCTATGACATCTTCCAAAATACAATGTCAGCATTGAAAGCGCAAAACATTCCATGTGTTTACGAAACATCGACAACCCGCTCCGCATATATAACATGCATGTTTTTAATCCTTCCTTGAAAAAATATCCAAATGATAGTGAAAACCGCATCAAATTCGTTTTGTGTTTTAGAAGGAGTTAGCGGACAAAGAGACAGACAGACAGACGCGAAGAGCGACCCTGCCCCTCACCATATAGTGAAGTATTCTTCGAAAGACTCTTCTCTTTGGCTTTTAGGAACTATAATATTATTATTTTAAAAGTAGGTAGGTATTTCCAAGTATCATTCGATTTTTGTCAAGACATATAAGCATATAAGCAAGGAATATTATTTTCATCATTAGCTTACGATTATAGACGTTTGTACATATTTAATTTCCTGGATATGATATATTATTACAATACAGCGGGTATTGTATTGTACAGCAGGTTAATTGTGTATTAGGTATTAAAGATACCTCTAGTTATTTCACTAATTATTATTCATTGTTACTTGAATAATCCATAATATGCTTTTTTATAAATGTAGTATGATTCTCTTACGAAACTTTTATTTAAGTACATAAACAACTGTTTACTTAAGGTATATCTAAGAATAAATGTAGTGTAGTAATATAGAAGAATTTATTTGTTAGCGGCATCGTACTACTAACCAGCCATAGTTGATTATTCGTCACGAACAAGACACACAAAATAGAAAATAACAAAAGTACATACCGGTGAGCTGATTTCTTAATCCCGCACTTCTGAAATGTTAACCTTACCATATTTACTGAAAAGAAAATCGGCTTGAACAAGCTAAATCTTTATTTACACCGTTGATAAACTTGGTAAATACACAATTAATTAAAAATACTTTCTCCAATGGCCACCGTTGTTACAATCTCCCTTTTTTGGTGTTGCCATCCCTCGATATCCAAAATCCACCATATTGTTTTACATTTTCAGAATAAATAATACTAATAACTAATTATAATTAATCAATGGTATGAAATTAAATAATATTAAAATAATATAATGTTAATGCTAACATATTCTTAATTATGAATGGGTAATAATAGCGTACTGTTTTGATTTTACGATCGCTAAGCACGCCTAATCTTCTGGAATCAAATTTAATTACAGCTAAGTCTCAAACCCCTACATTAATTATCCTCTCTTTGAAATTAACTCTTTAGAGTTTGAGTGGAAAGATATTAGGAGTAATAGTTAGCTTAATATCCACAGTTATCTTCAATTAAATCGTGATCAAGTGGAGTTATTGGTAGAAATCGACCAACTAAAAAGCAAGCGTCCATAGAAAGTTGCAGTTATTGATTTACTTTCCTCTATCCAAATATTTTATGAACACAGCAAATAAACTGTAATAGAAACTATAAGTAGAGTGTTGATGGACACATTCTTAATAGTCAAGAAGCTTAAAAACAGGGAATACATACTCAAGGTTCCATCTGGAAAAATGAAAAATAAAAAAAATACTGCCTCTATGTAACCTGCGTCGTTTAAAGATAGAGTGGAGTAAGTTTCTTCTGTGCAAACGTGCTTCTTCCTTGGCTTATTCACTACCCTTTAAGCCCATCACAGACGAAGCTATAGCATATATATATATTAATATAAATCATAGCTAGGCATATTATGATATATTTTCAATACTATCTTTGAGTGAACGCATACGCAGAGCTATAATATACCTATATTTCTATGACTTCACCAACATCAACTGTAATTTATATTGTAGCACAGCATATTAATGGCTACGTCTGTCATGGGATTTATGGGCAAGTATGTGGCCAAATTCTAAACCTGATCTCCGAACAAATCTTAATTCATCGCATTAAATACTGTAGGTGTAGTATATGGACCATAAATAAATATTTACAAGTATTTTGTTTCATTCATAAGGTAAACCTCAGTTCACACGAGTGGTCACATTTTTTACGCATGACGCCATTTTTCGTGTAATAAATTTGTTCTCGTACACTCGACTCCTCGAGATTTGAGCTCGAACTCATATTATTATTAAGGTAATATGTCAAACTTACGAGCTTGTCAATATAAGCGGGCGATAATACTATATACTACTATCTATTTGGTACACAAGTCTATGTCTGTCAAGTTTGGTATACAAGTCGACGCGATATATTTTAATATATCGTCTAATCTCTTTATTTATTAGTTTACTAGCTTTGCACACATCGGTTTCACTTTCACCAGAACGAACCATGAAAAACTTTTTGGAAAATTATTTCTTAGTCACCCCTTAGAAGAGGTACCTCTTAGAAGAGGTAAAGCATTTATTTGCTCAAAGACCAGTTTACCTGGGGACCTCAACCTTACAGAATACAGCAGCCAATATAACATTATGTTGTGTGCGCGTGAGTATGGCCGCCAGAGCTCATTGAGGAGGGGGAAGGGTCGGTAACGCGTGAGTGATGCCTCGTTTGTGCAAGCGTCCATATGGCTACGGTAGCCGCTATCATCAGGCAGGTCGTATGTTTGTTTACCGACTTCGTCGTATAAAACCCTTCTATAAAAAGCTACTCTCAAAATTGTATATATGGTTCTATGACCAGTAGTTTACGTTCTGCGTTGATGTTTCATTACCAACCAGTCAGATTTAATGATCGTGTAGAACAGAAGGTGTCAAATACGGGTATATTACCATAATATGGTTTGAATGAGCAGTGAGAAGGAAACTGGCGCTACAAACACCACGTCTGTAAAGCTAAATTATCGTCTATTTATAAAAGATTGATTAGCAACTTTTATAATTGCTTCCTTTATCGTTCAACGTGTCTACTTAGATGGGCTTAGGTTATATATGCTCTATATAATAGCCTTTGCCTTTAACACCTCCTGACCTTTAAATGTTAGGCAGTTTGTTTCGCATCGAACTAAATTAGCATTCATCACATGCATTATATATTAGGAGATTGTTTTTAGTATTCCGTACTCAAAGGGTACCAACGGGACCTTATAAGCCCCCAACGTCCATCCGTTCGTTCGTCTATCTGTCAGTGGGTTGTAATTCATGAACCGTAATAGGTAGAAAATAAGAACCATCTCCATTTTTGAAGTTGTGAAAATTTTTTCTTGAGATTTGTTAAGGTTTGTAAGGTAACTACTCTATTATTTTAATATTATAACCATCGGAAATGAAGCGCTCGTGGTGTAGCATGATTAGCCGTTCTTAATCGATCGGCAAAGTTAAGCTACGTCTGTCTTGGTCGGTACCTGGATGGGTGATCGCCTAGTGGTATTTCAAATCGAGCGTTTCCGTGCTTCGGAAGGCACGTAAAGCCGTTGGTCCCGGTTATCACTTAATTGTGATAGTCGTTAAGCTGGTTGGATGCCTCCTAGGCGGCTTGAAAAACTCCAACAGTAGGTTGGCCACTAGATTATTTATTTATTTTATTTACTTTGTAAACATTTCCGATGGTTCATCATCATCAACCTATTATGTCCCACTGCTGAGTACAGGCCTCCTTTCACAAATGAGGGTGAAAGGGAATGGGCGGATACTCCACCACGCGTGCCCACTGCGGATCGGTGGAGGTAGGCTAGTGGTCAACCTACTGTTGGAGTTTTCAAGCCGCCTAGAAGGCCTCCTACTAGCTTAAAGACTATCACAATTAAGTGGTAACCCGGACCAACGGCTTTACGTGCCTTCCGAAGCACGGAAACACTCGATCTGAAATACCACCAGGCGGTCACCCATCCAGGTACCGACCACGAAAGTGGTAGCTTAAATTTGCCGATCGATTAAGGACGGCTAATTATGCTACACCACGAGCGCTTCAGAAACATACAGTAATTATATAAAACATCATAAAAATGTAAGAAATTACATGGGTTATTAACAAGCCGTAATACACGAATAACCAGCGATGTCGGGGACATAATAATTATAGCAGGATAACGCTTCCAGCTAGATGGATTATAATGCACTCTGCACAAAGCCTGCACTTACCAACTTTACACAATGAAGGATCATGTATAGGGTTGCCAGCTTACAGAGATATATGTCCGTAAATGCCCTTTAGTGAAACATGTTCGAGTAGACGGATTTCAAAACATATATCTGTTGTTATTAGATATAAATATTGCATAACTGTCTAGATTTAATGGAGAAACTGGCTATTTATTACGGTGAAAAAATACGATCGTAGCTTCTTTGGAATTTATTCTTAATGCGGAATTAATTGACAGTAAGCCACAAGGCCCTTAAAAATAAAAGCTAGGTAAGTAGTTTATTTTGTTGCTGGAGATATTTTTGACGATAACAGGAAAATTTAAAATGTCATATGAATCTACGATTGGATGTTTCACTTGGAACTAGGTTTTTTTTTAAAATACGAGTCTAAAAAAATCGGATTTACAATGCCAACTAAACAAGCTAAAATATGATTACCTTTTTAAAAGAAAAATCGTCTCGTTCTTCCAGATTTCAAGTAGGTACCAGAACGAGGCTGAAAACTTTATTAAAATTATAATCTATGGTAGCCCTTAGAAGTTGTCACTGTGCCCCGTACGCCAGAGCCTCTGTGGAGTCTAATTCACTTTACCCGACCACTGTATGTGACATTGAACAAGTCTGGCACCCCGCTCCTCTACGTTAAATATTTAACAATTTTCAGGCATTCCCCGACGATTGTACAAGTGTGGGCGTGCCCTATATTTTTGTGATTTACATTCTGTATTCACAGACTTTTTGCATTTTAAATACGGTATTGATTACGGTGACCGTTACGTGTGCCCTTATTTGTAGTTATCATTATAAGACTAGACCTTGTTACTGGTTCTGCTAGAAATACCGTTTATGGACACAATAACAACCGAAAATAGCAATCTAAACATTAATATCATATTTAATATATATATAACTATTACTTGCATTTATTTAAAAAGAAAATACATCTGTTTTTAAAGTATTTGTAACCCTAAACTTTCAGATTTATGTTTCAATAATATCTCTAAAGACTCCCATTTTTAGTAGAATATCAGGTATGTTTTCACAAACTCTGTTTAGTCTAGTGCACTTACACAGGATTTCCGTCCGAGTTAACTCACGTGAATTGCTAACAAAAACATATACTGTGTATAGGTAGGGTAACTTGTACGTTCCTAGCAGTAGGTAATCAATCACAGTGCCGGGCGGACCTGTCAAATTCCACTTTGATTGCTTAGTTCAACCCTTTTCACATAATTGTTACCTAATGAGTTGGCTCTCGATAGGTAACAATATATATTGGAGTACCGTTGAGCTGTCAACCCTTAGCATTTGATAGCCGTGATTCTGTTTAAAAATCTGGACACGACATTGGAAGCGACATAAAATGCCTTAGCTGTATGAAGTTTATGTTCGATCGTGCTCACTGTTAGACGTTCGATTACTCAACGACATATCTGCAACTAGATATATATGCACGTAATGCAAACTATATTGAGAAGCGACAGCTACCGTCTAAGGTATTTAGGGTGTTGACTGATGAATTAGATGCGCCTGCGCTTTTCATCCAACAAAAGAAGCTAATTCGAATTCTAACAAATATAGACCAAACAACAAGTTGTAAACCCTTCTTTCAAAAACATATAATCTTAACCTTACCGTGCCTCTTTATCCTGGAAACCTGTAAATTTGTCAGGAAATATATAAAATCGAACGACCACAATCTCACCATGGTAAGTGATGATGTAACTGAAGGTGGTAAACACACAAAGCCTAGAAGGAACTGGCTCTCAAGTGCAGCTGTCGGCAGCTGCAGCAACACACCGATGGTGCTTGGCGACAGATTTTCAACTTGAGGGTGGTAGCTAGGCAGGTGGGTACTACAAAATACCCTACCACCGTGCTATGGTTTCCTTACGATGTTTTCCTTAACCGATTCGAACCTTGGACTTTCGTCAAGGCATCCGACCACTGAAACTGTTCTCCAGTTCAGCTGCTGGTAGTTTATAAACATACTGCTTGTAATACTTCCGTGTCTCATTTAATACTATATCCAATAATTTTATAACTACGTATCACAGTAAAAATAAATAAAACAAAACTCCAACACGAGAAAACTAGAGATAATATATATATTATTTCAAAGCAAAAAGTCTTGGGAAATCATAAAACTTCCGCAGAATTATTAAACCAGAAGAATTTAAACCTTGGCTTACTGTTAATAGTGCTATCAGAAGACATTGCTAATTAAATTTTGTATGAAAGAATTTTATATTTAATTTATGCTTCTTTGAATCCAATATGCTACTTTGAGTCCGGTCAGTGTACAATCCTCTACTTTTATTCCCTTTAAATATTTTCCGTTGCAAGAGATCAGAGTAAAAAAAGAGAATGCACATTAATTAAGAGTAAAAGTGGAGTATGTTCAAACAGAGACAGATGCAAGCCTGACAAAGCTAATATTATTAAGTCTTCTCACACTGATTTAACTTAATCGCACTATCAAAATGTCGAACCAACGCTGATTTAATTGCCACGTATTAGCTTTGACGACGAGATCAAACAAGGAATAATCTACTAACAAGCGGCAACATCGTACTAGTAAAGTCTATAATGAGTTTACCGATAAATCAGTGTTATTACAAAACGGAATTCCAATATCATTCCAATATCAAAATAAATGAAACGTAAACGTCAATTAAAAATGTTGCAATTATTAATAACCACAATATTTGTTAATTTACGGTTCATTAACTAGAGCTTTAATTATAATAATGGACATAATAAAAAAATGAAATAATACGCTTGAATTGCAAACACCGTATCCATTGCCCGCTATCTATAAAGCACGGAAATAAATCATCGACAACACTGTTTGATGTAGTTGTGTACATCAGAAAATATCTACAGTCTACCAAGGATGGTGGTTTAAGTGGTAGGGGGGATGCTTGGCAACGTTCCGGGCACCTGTTGCTTCGATCTCCCCCTCCAATTGCCATCTCCCACTTCTCTCCCCCTCGGCACTCCCTAGGGATGTAGTACTGAACCGTTTCGTTTGCTGTCTGTGAGCTGGGACTAATATGGCTTAAGCTTTGTAAGTTGGCGTAACTACACATGCTTTAATATAAACTCCAGAGCAGTTAGTTCCTAAATGAGTTACTAGTTAGTTGTCAGGGCATTGTGTGTATTACTAGGAAGGCTGTACATTGGAAATGTTAATAATTTCTAGAATATTCTAAGAACTTATGTTTGCATAGAGCTTTACAGCGCGTTGCAAAGGTTTCTGCAAAGAGGTCTTTGACCAAAAACTTATGGTAAAGAAGTTTGGGGCGTCTTTTATAAATATCACTGGGGAATGTTTCTTTACAAATATGTTGGCGACTATTTCCTTATATTTAGTACCTTTGAAAAAAGCACATCTAGATAACATATATTCTTCTTTGTGAGTGAGACACATTAGAACAGGCACATCAGGTAATTACTGTCTTCTTATAGTGTTATTTATTCCGCTCAGTCGGATACTAACTGCTGTAATCATTAGGCTCTAGTGAAGATTCTCAGTGTGCTAATTGATAATATGGCTCACAGTAGTTACCGCAGAAGTGCAGCATCTGAAAGACACTGTAGGTTACAAATATTCAACTTGAGTAGGCAGATACTGCAAAGTACCATCATGCTTTTCGCGATGAAAAATATTCGAACTAGAGCATTTCTACTTTCGAACTAAGTATTTCGCACTCATGAACATTCGGATAAAATACGGTGTTTCGAATTTCGAAATAATAATCATTTTCATTTATTTTCTGGCTCTACCCATAGTGTGTTAGTTACATAGAATGACATCAATTGTTACAATAGGACGCGCGTCCCTCGCGAGAGCAAGGCGTTAAAATATTGTTAGTATGTAGCTCATTCATATCACTTATTTGCGTTTTCACTTGTTACTATTCGCATCCATATTTTATCAATTACATTCTCACATACAGCCATTATCATAACATTTGTACTTCGACATAGTGTCGTACTAAAATAATAAATCCTTTCATAATTATGAAATACAGTCGGTTCTTTCAATGACACTAAAACTGAGTAAGCAACGCCTGAAAACATGCAAAGATTATGCAGTGTAAGTAAGTACTACTTTATTAAGGACAATGTTCTACTAGTTTTAACTCTTTTTTTACCCTTTGTTCTTTATAACAATCACCCGCGGTTTCACCCGCGTTCTGTTGATCAAAAGTAGCCTATGTCCTTCTCCATACCGTAGTGCTATCTAGTTTGGGCGTAAAGGCGTAATAAACAAACAAACTCACTTTCGCATTTATAATATTAGTTAGGATTAAGATTGTCGTAAACACTCGCTGGTTTACAAACCTATAGCAGAGGCAGTCAAAGTATAAAATCTTTTATACACTTAAAAACAATAACGCTGTTTTATGACGTGCCGGCTGGCTAGATATACCTCAGATCTCCTAACGCCGCGGGCCTTGTGGATTCGATTCACACAGGACGAACATTAGTGTGCTTTTTTTTAGTCTGGGCGTTTTTTTGAATAAGTATTATTAAAAAACATAGTACCTATTTGTAGTATATAGTTATCTGAGCCCTATAGTAGGTACAAGCTTTGCTTTGTTTGTGATCAGATGACCGTGTGTGAAGAAATATATCTGAGGATATTAATAAAGTAAAAATTGTATACCATAATTCTATTTTTTTTACAAATTGACAAAATAACTTTTCGCATTTTTATAGTTCTTAAATCTACCAAAGATCACTGACAAGAATCGTTCTTACCCGAAGTGCGTCAGGTGAGGACGGACCGGGCGCGGCGGACATGTGACACAAAAGAGCCGTCTTTTGTGCCCTTTGTGCCGGATTAGAAACGCTTTTAACGGTGCACCCAACGAGGCTTACACTCAATTACTGTAGAAAATCTTTACGAGAGTTAACAATGCCGCATTTGTATTTTAGTTTTATTAATGCACGAATATATTGGTTTATTGAGAGCTTTTTAGGGAAAAAAATTGGTCATTATTAGATTTTTTTATGCTATGATAAGTAGGGTAAGAGCCCCGGTTTTGGCGAGTTCCCCTGTTGTGGCCACTTGCAATTTTGAAAGTCAATAAATAAGGCGTTGAAACCTGGCTCGTATTCGTATATGGTCTGATGATCGCTTTTGCAATTGCTAGTGGCGCCGTAAAAATAATAATTTCCATTAATTGCTTATGAGAAACCATTAGAGACCCTTGGTCATATCTTGCTCAAATTTTTATTTGTTGGGTTGATTTTAATTGAAGCATACTAAATGAATGTCTAGGAACTTGATTTTCATATTATTTTCACAGTTAATGAATTCCTCTAGCTGGAAAGTATGTGGTGGCCATAACTGGATCAGAAGTGATTTTACACCTTTCATATTTGAAAATTAATAAAAAAACATTTGTCTGTCGCGATACACACTTCTACAAAACCTAAATAAACTGCTATATATATAACTAATGAACTCGATACCCATTTTTGAATTAAAGGCCATATTTTTTTATGTAATAATGTCCACAACCGGGGCTGTTCGTGATTCGTGTATCAGGACATCTAGTCTATATACACATGAATCTTTACCACTAGGCTACTTTTTTGTAGCCTTTGAATTATTCTTGGAGCCTAAGTACCTTACCCGATAGAGCACCAGATCGATCTTATGGTACAACCACAATGAATACTTTTCAAATTCTTATAACTTAATTAATAATTTTGTAAATATAGATTGTATTTTGTACATATTTGTTGTTAATAAATATCGAATTTAATCACTTAAACCTGATTTAAAATTTGGCAGACAGTAAATGCTAGTTACTAGATCCGTGACATCAGCAAGAAGCCAATCTAGTTAGTCAAGGGGTCAGAGTAACCTGGATTATTAGGGTCCAGTACCTGATGTACCTACAATAAATGATGTATATACAGTAAAGGTTCATCCTTCCAGTCAGAACAAGACCCTGTCCAAAACCAGCTTTTATTTTATGAAGCTTATTATTTCACTAAATCCGTAGTGAAGTTACCGGGCGCTACCTTTTTCATGGCGTGGTAACATTAATTCGCTTTTATATTCTGTAAATTGAATACCAATTAAAACTGATAACTATCTGAAAAAAATGAAATTCCACAAAGTTATTTCCTTGTTTCATAAAGTTTCAAATTGTAAACCCAAAAATAATGCAGTTCGTTCCAAATTGCGTAACATAATGGTGCGTCCACGCTACGTGAACCGAGCACGAGCCGAGCCACGAACGAACAGAATTCGTTCGTTGCTCGCGATGTCAAGTGTGGACGTACAACGAGCCTACAAAACGAGCGCGATGCTAGTCCTTGTGTTCTACAAAAAAACTGTCAATCGGAGGAGCGTAGTCGAACGAGAGCCGAATGCTCGTTCGAGGCTTGCAAGTCCATCCACGCTACGCAAATCCGTGCTCCACGTGTGCTCGGCTCATGCTCGGTTCACGTAGCATGGACGCACCAATTAGATTTAACGTTTATACGAATAGGATATTTGAAAGCCATATTTTTATGCAATATTGGAGCATTAAAATCTAGGGATTTCAATTTTATACCTCTACATCATACGTGTTTTAAAGTCGCGTTGAAGACGCCACGTAAAATGGAATATCGGAGACAACTTTATTGCACGTTGCATGTGCACAACCGTCAAGTGTCACGTACCTCTATTGAAATTAGTTTTAGTATTAAATTTCATTTTATTACTTTAGTGAAGTCCTGAAACACCAGTACTATATGCCAAATAAAACCTCTATAGACCTCTCCATACATTTACCCAGTAGGTATGTGATGTATGAAATAGTTTTTAAAACGTGCTTTATACTATACATAAAAGGCATACAAAATACATCACAATAAATATTTGCATCTAACTTATTCCGTCTTGATAGTAAGCGGTTACTACCGTATCCGGACGCTTGCAACGAGAAATCACTGACGCGTTACCGTCCCCTAATGAGCTCTTATTTGGGAAGCACAAGTTCATAGTATTTCATTTGTCAATGCACTCTAAAGTCTATTTTTGGGTCATTAGTCATAATAGCACATTTTAATACCCCGCAGGGCATATTTATGGTTCATGGATAATCATGAAGCTCGTTAATAAATCCTTAAATCAAAATCAACTATAAACAGTAGTTACATACAGTTGAATTTACCACTCCGGTTCGTAAGTCCTCGACGCCACCAGCATATTGATTTTTATAATACGTAATTAATAATTCCTAAAATAATTATTTTGTACGGTCAGCGTCAAAAGTAGATTGGTATTTTAGTATCTTTTCATAATAATCTATTGACATTTTCTTTACAGTTTGTATTAACTCTGTTTTCTTAATGTGACTCGGTACTAAAGCGATCAGCTACTTTTGACGCTGACTGTACTTACTTTAATATTAATCAAAATAAGTGTTTATACCAAAAGATCCAACTTATAAATAACTTTTATTTAGCTCTTAAGAGCTGAATAAAAGAAATTGGAGGGGTTTTCGCTTTGATTCAATTCGTTTGACGACGCGAAACAACCCCTACAACTAATTAAACTTGATCGGGGAACTTTTTATGTTACTCGTAAACTCTGAGCACGATACGGGCTTTAAGTGTATACTGCACTTTTAAATGCACTTTTATGTAGACTTCAATGATTTGGTTCCTGTAATTAATTTGTGTTGACTACAATTTCTGGCTATAAAAACGATTATAACGAATATTCCTTTAAAAATATCAGTGTTGGTTCTATTAGTAGTTCATTATCATGAACCCAAAATAAAAGGTATGAGGATTTTTCAGAGAGGTAGAGCTCTCAAAGAGCAGCTCGACTCGGGAAGTACCTCCTTACAGAATACCGCAGCGAAATAACTTTATGTTGTGTTCCTGCGCGTGAGTAAGGTCACTACAGCTCATTGGGGAGGGGGAAGGGTCGGTTACGCGTGAGTGAAGCCTCGTGTGTTGCAAGCGTCTATATGGCAACGGTAACTGCTTACCATCAAGTGGGCCGTTTGCTTGTTTACCGACATCGTATATGTAAGATATATTTCTTCTAAAATGTCAATGCCTAAAAATATCACAAATGATAAATAAAGCCACAAACTTTTGTGTCTATTTAAAATTACAATGAGGTCGAGCTTTCGGTGAAGGAAAACATAGTGAGGAAACCAAGCACGGTGGTAGGGTACTTTATAGTACCCATCTAGCTGGCTACCACCCTCAAGTTGAAAATCTGTCGCCAAGCACCCATCGGTGTGTTCCGACAGCTGCACTTGAGGGTCAGTTACTTCTAGGCTTTTTTGCTTACCACGTCCAGCGACATCATCACTTACCATGGTGAGATTGTGGTGAAACATACCCATATACACAGTAAAAAAATGCCAAGGTATTTTTGGTAACTTTGGCTTAGTATAGAAAATTACCAGGTTATCGACATTCCGCGCCTGTAGCAGATCAATCCATCATAAAGTAGGCACATTAATTTCAGTCACGATCTCAATGTTGGTACGATAATAAAGAATTTGGATTTCATCGGCTAACTGTCAAAAGGCTTTGTGTATTTTAACGGCTGACAGGCTACCTGTTGCCAAGTTGTACCACAAAACAGAATAAAAGTAAATTATCTCATAAACAAAATATGGTTAGTTTGTTACAGTTTTCAAACGCTAGTTTTTTTTTTAAAGAATATGTTTAACCAATATTTGACTACAAGAATACATATCATCAAAAGCGACTATATTGACAGTTTATATACCTAAGACGTATATTATTCATATTTTTATATATTCCCACTAGCAAGCTATTTTGGCTTGTAACCAAGTCATTTATCAGTGAAGTAATATGAGAGATTACGTTTTTCGGAGTAAATCTGTGTCTAGATTTAATATTAGATTAGATTTATCCTTCTTCTGAGTAGTGACTGGTATTTTTCTAGGGTGGATTACATAAAATTGAGGAATGTAGTTATATATTATTCCTTGAAACTCTGTCCCCTGTATATTAATCTACCTAGTTTCAGGCTCCTAAAATTTTCATCTTTCTAACTTTTTGCCCCGTGGTTTCACCCCGTAATTTCACCTTTTAGGGGTTGGGTTTGATTACACCATTCTTGCTGTGTATTGATGATATATCAGTCGATATATCAGATTATTTAAAGCAAATAAATCTTTTTATATAAATCTAATGAATATTCATCTTTTCTACCTATATACATATATAAAATAATTGCCACATGTATGACGGAGCATCACTTACCGCTCAACTAATTTGGCCTTTTTTTTTGTTGTTTTCTTTATTGTCAAGACAATGTAATGTAAAAAAAAAACGGAAAATTCACCCGAAAATTCGTAAATTTTACGACGGCCAAATGAAACTACCATTGTCTTATAAAATATAATCTCGTAATCAAAATTGATCGAGACCTCCAGAGACCAGGCGGGGAGCTTTTTCCGCTAACGCGTCAGCTTGGCTATCCAAAGAGGAAACGCTGCAACCTTCTGGGAACCTTGCCGTTAACCGGAAGCAGCGGCAGAATTGAGGAAATTTTCTTTGTATTTTGTACATATTTGTTGTAAATAAAGTAAGAATAAAAAAAAAGAAAATCTCATAAAATGTGTCTTATTTTGAAATACTGGAAAATATTTTACAACACGATTTTCAACTGAAAATAAATGTGGCTTTGAGTATCTTCAATTATGATCTTTGCCGAATCTTGAAAGTAATGAGGACTGAATTTTAAAAGGCCGGCTCGACTTTGTTTACCGCTGATTTAACGATTCTTTTGATTTGTATTCGTGGAATGTTTTGATTCATTTTATTCCTTATTTTCCTGCGCGATGATTTGTTGTAAACATTAGTTAAACTATGAAAATGATGGCACAACCCGTCTTGAGAATTATGCTAAGTTAAATGTTCCGTCGTGACGTAGTGACGTCGGATACCGAGACTAAGGTCCCTGGTTCAAATCCTACAATGATCTTTAGCTTTCGATGAAGGAAAACATCGTGAGGAAACCATAGCACGGTGGTAGGGTACTTTGTAATACACATCAGGCTGGCTACCACCCTCAAGTTAAAAATCTGTATCTATCGGTGTTTTCCGACAGCTGCACTTCAGAGCCAGTTCCTGAATGTGGTGTCATTGTGCATGATAATAGCTACCTAATGACACCACTAATGCTATTGATTTAAAATTTGGAAGGTTTTTATTTATTTTGAAGTATGGAACCAGGAAAATTGGAAAAAAACCGCTGAAGCGAAATATAATCATTTACACTATACATACACCTCACACACACATCTACTACAAATTTAGAAGTTTTGTTTTAGTTTTGTTTTTCTTTTGATTGTTTAAATCTTGTTTATTAATATTCCGCTACGCAGCTGTTTTCAGGAGGAGCGTGTCTCCCACGACACAGGGTGACCTAATGTGGGAGCACTGCCAAAATACCACCATGTACTATATTTTTTGGAATAAATATATTTTGATTTTGATTTTTTGATATAATATAAGTCGCAAAATTATTCTAAAAATAAGTCAATTTGTAGACTATATCAAGTTGTTATACGTTCTTGACGATTTGAAGACCCTAACTTACTAATGAAGCGATTAGTCAATTCTAGAAATTATTGATTTTCTTTCTTAACAGTCTTTACCAGAGGTTTGTTAACAATGGTCCCACCGAAACCTCTTCTACGGACTCCGTAATTAAATAATATCGCAATGTTCACATTTACATCGTTTTGGATCGTACGTTTAAGTTTTAAAAGACTTTTTCAATTTGTATGATGCATTCTTTATTTTACTATTCCTGCAGTATATAGTCTCAAACTTTTCCTATCAACTATCGCTTTGGTATATCCTTCGCAACGCAGTGGTCACTTCAAGTGATCCCTAGAACTTTGTGCTAACTTCTTGAAGCTGTTAGATTGAAGTTATGATATTGTTTATAATCGATTTTATTGGCATTCTTTACCTAATACTTCACCATGTTTAATATAAAACTATCGATATATAGTATCGATTATTGTCTCAGGATCTTGATAAAAATACGCATCAGGAAATATATACAGTCTTCGATGTAAAACTATTAAAAATTATTACTGAAAATGAAATTCCCTTGATAGTGGATTAAATTTGAAACCAATATTGATAAATTTATTTAATAGATCATAATAATTTCCAACAATAGCTGTATGAGTAGCCTCCAAAATTATTAAGTATTTCTTTGCATTAACATATACATAAAAACGTACGAGTAGCTTTTTTATGAAATCATAAACCTTATTTTACGAGATAAAAAGGAAAAAGGTGAATAAGTGTGTAAAAACGAGATAATTTAGAAATGTTTCAAAGTAGAGGACGGTAATCATGGTGATGTGAAGACCTGTTGATGCTTATGTGTGTTGTATGACGTACATATGGCAACCTTCATGGTTGCGTTTGCTATGAAAAAAGGTCTTCGCTCAGGAATTTACATTGCCATGCAAGTGAGGCCTTTAAATCGTATGCGTTAAAGTAAATTTTATAATGACTAGATAAAATAGTTGACGCCTCGCGGCCGCTACAAGCCACTAATCCTGCTGATCACCGGTGCCGGTGAAATTGGTGGTGCGGCTTTGGCAAGATACCGCTTGGTGCCGTCATGCAGCAAGGGAGCGGGCCGCTCGCTGGAAGCGTGTGGTCAGCAGGACTTTTTATCACGGGAAAGCGGGTAAAACCGCATGTGACAGCTAGTATTCTATAAAGGTGTAACATATTAAAACGCAGTTATAAAATCTACCCTATTACAAATTAATCAATCCAGTTTCTGAAGTAGATATCCCAAAACACAGATAGATCTCTATTTACATTCAACAGGGACTTATCGAATTTATTTAAAGACAATCAGGGATAGCAAATATCCAAAGGAAATGAATTTGAAATGTTTGTTGTGAACAAATCAATGTGATTTGGGTACTTGACGAATATCCGCTTATTTGTATTTCATTCTTATTTCATTTGCTTTTAAGAGGAAATGCTGGTGGCGTTTGTTCTAAACAAACGTAATCCTCAGTTTCCTCTCTCGATAATGACACTAGAGCAATGAATATTTTACCATGCAATCTGTAGGTACAGCTGAGCTGCGGTTGTGATTTTCTCCATAAATTAATTAGGTATTATAAGAATTAGGAACCTTCTAAAAACTTACCATTTTTAACGCCCTTATCAGACGTCCAGTGAACAAATTGGACGAATATAAAATACAAAGGAAAACCGACAGACATAGCCAAAGCCCTTCTTATTAAGATTCTTAATTTTTTTTTATCGATTCAGTTTTGGAGGTGAAAACCAAAAAAAAATTACGAAATAGCGATTTTGTCACTATAGCAATAGATATGTTAAAAACGTATGTTTCAAATTTCTTGCAGCTTTCCTTTCCTCTTAAAGATCCAGGTAAATATTAGTTTTCATAGTACAAGCTCTGCTATGTGTAGAACTGTTAAAATTTTCCCAGGATATTTATTGTAAACCGTTGTGGGTTAATTTTTTAAACCATGGTGTTTATTAAAAACACTCCGTTCAGTTGCTGCGTGAACGAAAGAAAGTCAGTGAGATTAGAATGTAAATGTTATGTAATTAGTCTAAGCTTGTTTTGAAAAGAGTAAAAAATTGCTGAGTTTATTGTCGGTTTTTTTCACCCGAAGTAACTTTCCGAATCGGTGTCAGACTATTCATAATTTTAGAATTTTATAATTTAGTGTAAATATATATAAAAACTATGATAAAAACATTTTATTCAATATTATAAATTAAGTCATACCTTTTTTCATTACTATCATATACTGTTCAAGATTTTCCGATGACAACGTCGTGAACAATTCAATTTGCTCATCCTTATCAACTAATAATCTTATTTCTTGGAGGGTTATTTGATCCATCAGTGAGTTTATTGGCTGTTTACTCCACTAGACTCGATAAATGCACAGTTGAGTGCTTTACGGGATCTAGACGGTATAACATTGTATATAGCTATTATCATTTGGTGAGAGGTACTATTGTTCTTTATAACGTCGACTATACGTTTATTAATAACTAGCTGTTCCCAGTGGTTTCATCCGAAAAACGAAAAGCCAGTTATTTATTCGTATACAGGTTTTAAAACTCAGAGGTGACAGTGACTTGAACCCATCCTCATGTTCATAGGTGCGTTCACCTCTGATCTGACTCACCACGGTTATTTACTTCATAAGGTGCATATATATTATCTGTATGTTTCTTAGGATAATATCATACGAATATTTCTATTTCTTTAGTTTTATTATGTAGGTACTTGCTCGACTGCGCTCCGCCCGATTGTAATGGTGCATCCATGCTTGGCGAGCCTCGAACGAGCGCGATTGACAGTTTTTTCACCCACAAAAGGATTCGCATCGTGCTCGTTGTAGACTCGTTCGTGGCTCGTGTCGTGCTCGATTCGTGTAGCATGGATGCACCATACGTTTTTTCACGAACACAGGGATTCGCATCGCGCTTGTTGTAGGCTCGTTGAAGGCTCGCCACGCTTGAAATCGAGAGCAACGAACGAATCCTGTTCGTTCGAGGCTCGGCTCGTGCTCGCTTCGCGTAGCATGGACGCGCCATTAGATCATAATAAAGATGGTGGCCTCGTAAACACTACGAATTGGTTTTGCGGCCACTCAACGTTCCGGTTTACGAGCCACTCCACAATTTGCTGGTGTTTGGAATCGTGGATACAGCCCTACTTTAGTTGTTTTTTTTGGGCTAAGTTTTCATTTAGTAGGATAGAGACGTGACTTGAGAATAACTAAATTAAAGTAGGTATCTGATAAAAAAATCTAATTGAAGATTGTAAGAACATTTTACTTTATTAATTGTCATTATAAACTTAAATTTTTCTTGAAGCAATTTTATACCTTTTTTTGTTTATCTCACTGACATAAATTCAATATAATTATTTTTTGTATTAATTAATTTGCATGCCGAATGTCTGGCGAAATATGTTGCACATTTATAAATACTTACTATATTTCAGGCAAATAAATATATTTCATAATTCATTTTAATTTATAAATGCCCGCATGCATGCTAAGGCCCGCCTGATGGTAAGCGGTTACCATTAACTATATACCCTATATACGCCTATAGACGGCCTATAGACGCTTGCAACATCATGGATATCAGTCAAGGCTAGATTGTAGTATGAATAGGGAATAATTAAGGTATACCCTGGGATAAATAAAAATGGGTATTACTCGCGCATTGCCAACTCCCTTTTTACATACTTCATAAGATTAACTTTTTGCCTTAAAAATAAACCGCCTTCAAAGTACACTAAAAAGTAAGAAATAACTCTTATCTGACACTGTTTTGAAGTCAGCGAAATATTTTCTACAGAACACGTCATTTTAGTTTCATATATACTTAAATACTTTCGCGTATAAAGGCCTACGTAAACAATGCATATTTAAGCGATAGCAGCAATCGCGGTTGATTTGCTGTAATTTTTTAAGAGTTCCGTTGTCTGTCCCCGAAACTCATCGTCAGATCTATAATATGAAATTTATATGGGACCATTTCGGAATAAACCCCTTTCAAACAAAAAATAATTTTAAAATATACATATTCGAATTGAGAACCTCCTAGAGAAATAGAGAGGAGTCTCTGTATACCGACGCGGCAGTGTTAATAACTTATTACATAGATTACAGAATAATTATTTATTATTAATCCGTAATCTGTGAACTTATTATATAGACTTATGTAAACGGTCATAGATAAGAACGAAAATTATGGTAATAGTATGTAATATTATTAATCAATTTATAATGTAAAGAGCGCTCAATATTGCTAAAGGTTCACACAATGACAGCAAACAAAAACAAATTTTACAATCGAATTAATTCTCTCGTATTGTTAACGATTATATTAACGAGGGATTTCCGGTCACGGCGGTCTAATGGAGCCTGTGGATGGGTTCCCGGGACTCCAGTCCATGGATTCCTCGTGACAATCTACCTGCTCACACCTACGTGACTTGTTTCAAGTAATGGCTTAGTGAAAACGGTCTATTCAATAAATACATATTGTTTTACATTACATAAACTTGTTTTCGCCTTATTTTTGTTGTGAATTAGTAATAAAATTTACAATTTGATTACTAATTCAGTATTTAAAATATGGATAACAAGTTTTAATTGGTTTGGTTACAAAGTATTGAGCTTCGTTTAGTTTGGGATCAGATAAATGTGTGTTTAGAATATTCCGAAATATTGTTACAACATTTATAATTAAAACAGGATACTTTACATTATTAGATATACTTCAAATGTCGCACCTTTTAATTCTAAAATACTGAGAACACTCAGAACCCCAAATGGGATTCGAGCTGATCTTTTTAATCAAATTACAGCTAACAAGACCGTTCCGTTTTTTAATACCCAAGACTAAGTCGATTTGAACAAGGTTGGGGTGTTTGCTCAAGATAATCGAGGTACGGGCCTCTTAGATGACGGATCACTTGCCCTAATCCCTTAATCACGAATCTTCATGAATTATTAAGTAGTTGAGGCTCAGTAACTTGTTTATACAAGTATGTGTTTGCAGTTAATTGCAATAAAGGATAAAAACATTTTTTTCGTACATCGGCAAATAAATAGTTTTTAAATTTACTTCGAATTATTCGTCCGACCAGTGAAAAAATATTATGGAATAAGAATTAAAAATCGATAAAACTCGAATATATTTGACGATTAAAAACAAATAGGTTTGCGAAATAAATATTTTAGAAAGTCAAAGTTGAAAGCAATCTCTCTATATTATTATAATATTGATTTCTAAATGTAGAGTCGATTGACAATGGATTCCAATTTTCAGTAAATTAAGAACTGAAATAGAATGGTGGACGATGATTTTAGGCGACTTATTAAATGTATAGACTCGGTCTATACATTTAATAAGTCACCAAAAATGACACTGAATAAACATTTTATGGGCAAACTTGCTAAATTCACGGCTTCATCATAGCTTTTTCCGGAGTGAGTGAAAGTCAAATAAATGTACACGACAATTAGAAATGTTTTTGAAAGTTTAAGTTAAAAAGAACTGGCTCTCAAGTGCAGCTGCCGCAACACAACAGTCGTTGATTGGTGACATATTTGGCCAGACGTACCGTTACAAAGTACCCTACCATCATGTAAGTCATTTATATACCTATAGAAAACAACAGACAATGATAAGAACATCTATTCTCTCTTTACGAGACATGAATTCCTAACGTACACCCTAAGTATTACTCCAATTACTTTAGGTTTTACAAGCTCCATAAACACTTGACAAACGTGACTAACGTGTCACACTGGACATTTACAGGCTTTCTAACACTTTGAACAATATAGGGTGCTCGTAAACTGGCTCGGTTTCCTGCTCATGTGGTCGCCATGGCGATGACCGTTTCAATACAAACCGTATACTTCATTTTTCACCCCTCTACCACTAACGGTTATTGAAGATGGCTTTTATATTGGAAAAACGTCGGGCTGTAGGTATTTATTTTGTTATCTGCTTTTGCCCCATGGTTTTACCTGAGTTGTAAGATTTTGTTGTCTTCTTATGTTTAAGAGAAGTAGAGCGTATCGTTTATTCGCTCAAAGAGCAGCTCGACTCGGGAAGTACCTCCAGCTTTCATAATACCACAGCCAAAATAAATAACTTTGCTGTATTCCTTCGCGTGAGTAAGGTCACCAGTGCTAATTGGAAAGGGGAAAAGAATTGGTAATGCGTGAGTGATGCCCCGGGTGTTCAAACGTCCATATAGCTACGGTAACCGCTCTCTATCAGGCGGGCCGTAGGCATGCTTTTTTACTGATTTCTCAGAATAAAACCACATTCTAGATAATGGTGCTGATTCTGTTGTTTACAACTTAACCAATTTTTCAACACACTCGTTCGTAAAGTGACAATTATTGCAAAATTGAAGTCTGTTTTTTTCCTCGCAAGTGTGTTGAAAAATGTCGTATGACACTCGTGTGCATTGATTTATTACACTCTCGGCTCCCTTAATACCGCCTCGAGTGTTAATAATCAAATTTGCACACATGTATCATAATTTACTATTAGTCTCACTATGTCTCTTTCTAACAAAGAACATAAGAAAAGGATGTAAAAAAAAATGTCATGTCAAATTAGTCCTATGCTTGTTTTCAATTAAATTTTGTGTAGTGTTTATAAGAAAGAGATGTGATGTGACTAAAATTAGTTTAGTGCGATTTACAACAGAATCGGCACCATTAGTTCGCTTAATATCAGCAATAAAATCCATCCTTAAGGGTTCTATACAATCTTATTGTTTGACAACACTAAATCAAAGACAGTGTAAGTGCAATTTCATTTTATAGTCCGTATATTATCATCATAATTATAAAAATATATGATTTATCATTTTCACCCTTTAATATTGTTGAGGTGCATCGGTTTCTTGTATACCTCAGAGTATATAAATACTACTTACAAGTTATACTAAAAATAACGTTGACACAAACGAGCTCACTGTATTTTTTTCGATATACGAGTAGGTAGCCTAGTAGAGGGATGTATTTTACTAGCCTGCAGCTTTACACTGTGAAAGTAATATTGTTGACAAGTTTCAGTGTATATTTTGATGAATTTTCTCTTTGCTGCGTACTCGTTTTCCAATATGACTCAGTAGGATTACGTTTACTGCTCTTGGTGGTAGATAGATAGCTATATTTGATATTTTTGTTAAAATTCAAAAATTGTTTATTCAATATAGGCCCTAATAAGGCACTTACGAACGTTACAATTGATTTTATCATCGGTTCGTAATACACTTAAACTGAGAAGACTCCCGGCAATAAAATACACCGACAACAGAGAAGCACACTAATAGCATAACTATACTACACCAGAATATAAATCGCTTCTCTGGCAAAATACTTGACGTTGAATTATTATGTGATGAAATGATAATTGATATATTATGTTTTACGGAAACATGGCTCAAACCAGATACAATGCTTTTTAATGTTAATAACTTTACTGTTGCCAGCGCGTTCAACAGAGTGACTGCTCAGGGTGGCGGCACCCTCATTTTGCTAAAGAATAATATTAAATTTAAAAATCGTTCTGATATTACTTGTCACTCTGTGGAACGCGTATGCGAGGTGGCTTGTGCAGAGATTGAAAGCTCCATCATTATATGTGTGTATAGGCCTCCCGCGTCTAATTTTTCGTTGTTTTGTTCTATAATGGAACAAATACTTAGTAAATTATCTAGGTGTAATAAGTCAGTAATTATTTGTGGTGACTTTAATATTGACATCCTGATACCCTCATTAGATAGAAATAATTTTATTACTTTATTTAAATCATTTAATATGTCTCTTCTATTTAATGAGCCCACGAGAGTAACGGCTACTAGTTCGTCTTGTATTGATAACATAATTACTAACGGTAACGTTTTAGAGAAGTCCATAATAGCTGGCGTCCGTTCGGATCATTTGGCACAATTGGTAAAATTACCGTGTAAAAAACTTAGGTCATCCATAACGAAAACATTTAGGTCAGTTAATGAAACAAGATTAAATAATTTCAGCGTTAATATGGATTATAAAATTAGTAACACTATGTATATTTCTGATGATCCAAATGTAAACTATGACAAAATATTTAGAGATATTTGCAACGAATTTAATGTATCTTGTCCAATCAAAACTAAAAAGGTAAATAAAAAACTTCAATTCTGTAACTGGGCAACTAAAGGAATCAGGAAGAGTAGGGATAACATGTATGATCTTTACCATCAGAGATCTTACAATAGTAATGAAAACTTTCATACATATGTTAGGAACTATTCCAAGTTATTTAAACAGGTATGCATTCGAGCTAAGGCCATCTACATAGGCAATAGGGTAAATAATTCTAATAATAAAATTAAAACAGTGTGGCAGATTATTAATACAGAGACTGGTAAAAATAAAATCAAAGATAATACTTTTTGTCTTAAAATTAATGATAAACTAATATCAGATAAATTAGAAGTAGCATCTGCTTTTGAAACTTTTTTCTCAAATATACCTGTGGAGGCTACTAAAAATCTTGCTTCGTCTTCCACGTTAGCAGAATCGATTTTACAGAAGACTTTTCAACGAAACATTCCAGACTTCGCATTCACCCAGGTTAGTGACTATGACATTATCACGGCTTTCAAGTCACTAAATATGAAAAATACAGAAGACTTATGGGGTTTGTCAGTTAAAGTTATACAGTCAATTATTTTTAATATTGCCCCTATTTTAGCCCTAATTTTTAACCAATGTCTCGAACAGGGCAACTTTCCTGATTTAATGAAATACAGCAAAATTGTTCCGATTTTTAAATCGGGATGTAAAAACAATCCCTCAGATTACAGACCGGTCTCAGTACTTCCTGCATTAAGTAAGATTTTTGAAAAGATTGTGCTAAACCAAATGTTAAGGCATTTTAATAACCACAAGATACTCCATGATGATCAGTTCGGTTTTACGAGAGGTAAGTCCACTACGGATGCGGGAGCTAAACTTATTAAGCATATTTTTCAGGCCTGGGAGTGCTCACACGATGCTATTGGTATCTTTTGTGATCTCTCCAAGGCATTTGATTGCGTAGATCACCAAACGCTAGCTCTTAAACTTAAGTTATACGGAATTCGCGGAGTGGCTCTCGATCTTGTGGTTTCCTATCTTTCAGGGCGCCAACAAAAAGTAGGAATCAATGGTAGTGTGTCATCGGGCTCCTTAGTCAAATTAGGCGTACCTCAAGGCTCGATTTTAGGCCCATTTCTGTTTCTAGTTTATATAAATGACCTACCTTATATGGTGAAAGAACTATCAGATGTCGTTTTGTTTGCAGATGATACGTCTCTGATATTTAAAGTAGATAGAAAAGACAAAGATCTTTTAAAAGTTAACTACGCTCTGAAGACTGTGTCTCAATGGTTTGCTGCCAACAATCTTATGTTAAACTCAAAAAAAACAAAATGTATAAGATTTTCATTACCAAATGTACCAAAAGTTGATACCAGTGTTATTGTGGATGGTAATAAACTTAATGTAGTAGATAAGACTGTTTTTCTTGGTCTGACTATAGACTGTAGATTGCAGTGGGGTGCTCACCTGGAAGCCTTAGGTGGTAAACTGAGCTCCGCTGCGTTTGCAGTCAGCAAAATAAGGCAACTGACGGACATTAATACAGCCAGATTAATTTATTTTGCATATTTTCATAGTCTTATGTCTTACGGCCTTTTGCTGTGGGGCTCTGCCGCAGACTTGGAATCAATTTTTGTATTACAAAAAAGGGCAATTCGCGCCATCTACTGTTTGGGTTCTCGCGAGTCTCTACGAAATATATTTCCGGATATTAATATACTAACTTTGCCCTCTCAGTACATTTTTGAAAATATTATGTATGTCCGCAAGAACATTAATTTGTTTCCAGTCAATAGTGACTATCATGATAGAAACACTAGAAACAAAGACAAAATAACTGTACCTAGATTTAGATTAGCTAAAGTAAATAAGTCCTTTCTTGGGAATTGTATTAAATTTTACAATAAAATTCCTCATAGCGTGACCAGTATGTCCTTTTTTAAATTTAAGGAACATATCAAAAAGCGGCTGTTGAGTAGGGCTTATTATAAAGTGTCTCATTATATTGACGACAAGGATGTATGGAAGTAGCTTCTCTCTGCACCTGCCTCACTGAGCAGATAGTTCAAGGTCCATTTTAATTCAAAGTATGCTATTATTATTATAAGTTATATTTTTAGGTTACAGATTATATTACCTATTGTAATTAAATAAATTCAATTCAATGTTCTTCATTTATTTAGTTTGATATAAATGCATCGATTTATTATGTCTGTGTAATTGTTATATTTTTTTATTTTGTGATATTTAGTCTAAGCTTGTCAATAGTCACAGTGATAACAAATTGTGTGTTTAGTGTTTCCCTTTAGTTATTTTTTATTTCTAAGGCAGACTTAAGTAAGTCATGCTCACTTTAAGGCCTTTGCTTGCGGCGGCGTCGTGTGACGGGTCGCTCACTTCCCTCCAATATGGCGAGGAGGGCGATGGCTGCCACACGCGTCATACTTGTGAACAGGTGCTGCTTGTGGGGGCTGGTCTGCTTAAGTTTGCTATTTATTTACTTATTAAATATTTTTTCAGTCTACTTTGTAATTTTGCCGCCGCGCCGGGGCACGCAATTGTTTTCAGTGCGATTAGAATGTAAATATTATGTAATTAATCTAAGCCTGTTTTGAAAAGAGTAATTGCTGAGTTTATTGCCGGCTCTTCTCAGCAAATGCAACCTTCCGAACCGGTATTAGAGTATTAGAGTCAGACTTTTCATAAGTGCCTGCGAAGGTCTATTTGAATAAATGATTTTGAATTTTGAATTTTGACCCAAATATAAAAATAAAATAATAATTGACGGGCCAGTTTGCGCGGTCGGTTAGATCGCGCCGCAGGTCGTGGGTTCGATTCCCACACAGGTCATGCATTTGTGTTCATGAACATTTCTGTATGTCCTGAGTCTCTGTGTAATTATATATATTAAGTATGTATTTACAAAAAGAAGGAGTTTATGTATTATATAAGTTATCTGGTTTCCATAGTATGTACAAGCTCTGCTTAGTTTGGGATCAGATGGCCGTGTGTGAAGAATGTTCCAGGGTATTTATAATAAATAAATATCCTGGAATATTCTTCATATTTTATTCAAATTATTGTCTCTAGATTTACCTTTAGTTCAGATTGTCAGTAGAGTTTACTTTCCAAGGATTTATTTTCATCATAATAATTATGGTAAAAATATCATCCGAATGTATCTTAATAATCTATATATATAAAATGCTTTGTCCTGAATGACTGACTGACAATCAACGCACAGCCTAAACCGCTGATCGTAGAGACCTGAAACTTGGAGGGTCTGTTCTTTGTATGACGTAGGCATCAGATAAGAAAGGATTTTCCGAAATTCTACCCCTAAGGGGGTGAAAAACGGGGGTAAAGTTTGTATGGGACAACGTGATTCCTTGGTCCAATCTACTTCAAATTTTGCATAAACATTCTTTAACAGAATTGATGGAAGACATGTTTCGTATTTTATTGAAACTCATCGCCTAACGAGGTCAAAAAGGGGTAGAAAGTTATTTTTGGGGTGATTTGCATCAAAGTTGATATCAATACTCCTTAGTACTTTTGATTTAAATTACATTTTATTTCGACACATGTTTGAAAACTGAATGCGATTTCATTAAAAAAAACTTGGTGCAATACAATACTATTCAAAATTGGAATCCTAACTAATATTATAAATATGAAAGTGAGTTTGTTTGTTTATTTCTTTGTTAAGCTTTCACGCCTTAGTTACTCAACAGATCACTATGAAATTTGGCATAAATAACGAATAGTATGGAGACTACTTTTTATGCCGGGAACGCGGGTGAAACCGCGGGGGACAGCTAGTAATATATAAAATGATAAACTGATTGTTGATATATCAGCGCACAGCCCAAACCGCTGGACCTAGAGATTTGAAATTTTGCACACAGATACCTTATACAGTGGAGGCATCCACTAAGGAAGGATTTTTGGAAATTCCACCCTTAAGTGGGTAAAATAGGGGATGACAGTTTGTATGCAAGTCCGTCAGTTTTGAAGTTAGGATCTTCAAATTTTGTGTTTAGGCTGACGATTGAAAATTAATGTATAGTTATCTCAGCGTTTGTTATAATTCCACCCCCGAATGGAGGAAAAGGGGGAGGAAGTTGGGAATGCAAGTCCTTCAATTTCAAAGTAAACTTCATGAAATGTATTATTATACGGTGTAGGCATCCACTATGGAAGGATTTTCGGAAATTCCACCCCTAAGGGGGTAAAATAAGGGATGAAAGTTTGTATGCAAGTCCGTCAGTTTTGAAGTTAGGATCTTCAAATTTTGTGTTTAGGCTGACGATTGAAAATTAATGTTTAGTTATCTCAGCTTTTGTGATAATTCCACCACCGAAGGGAGGAAAAGGGGGATGAAGTGGTTTATACAAGTCCTTCAATTTCAAAGTAAACTTCTCTAAATATATTATTATATAGTGTAGGTATTCACAAAAGAAGGATTTTAAAAATTCCACCCCTAACAGGGTAAAATAAGGGATGAAAGTTTGTAAGCAATATATCAACGCATAGCCCAAATCGCTGGACCTAGAGATTTGAAATTTTGCACAAAGATACCTTATACAGTGTAGGCATCCACTAAGGAAGGATTTTCGGAAATTCTACCCCTAAGGGGCTAAAGTAGGGGATGAAAGTTTGTATGCAAGTCCGTCAGTTTTGAAGTTAGGATCTTAAAATTTTGTGTTTAGGCTTACGATTGAAAATTAATGTATAGTTATCTCAGCATTTGTGATAATTCCACCACCGAAGGGAGGAAAAGGGGGATGAAGTTGTTAATGCAAGTCCTTCAATTTGAAAGTAAACTTCACTAAATGTATTATTATACGGTGTAGGCATCCACTAAGGAAGGATTTTTGGAAATTCCGCCCCTAAGGGGGTAAAATAAGGGATGAAAGTTTGTATGCAAGTCCGTCAATTTTGAAGTTAGGATCTTCAAATTTTGTATTTAGGCTGACGATTGAAAATCAATGTATAGTTATCTCAGAGATTGTGATAATTCCACCACCGAAAGGAGGAAAGGGGGATGAAGCTGTGTATGCAAGTCCTTCAATTTGAAAGTAAACTTCACTAAATGTACTTTTATACGGTGTAGGCATCCACTATGGAAGGTTTTTTTGGGAATTCCACCCCTAAGGGGGTAAAATAAGGGATGAAAGTTTGTACGCAAGTCCGTCAGTTTTGAAGTTAGGATCTTCAAATTTTGTATTTACGCTGACGATTGAAAATGAATGTAAAGTTATCTCAGCATTTATGAAAATTCCACCCCCGAAAGGGGAAAAAGGGGAATGAAGTTGCCTTCAATTTCACGATAAACTTCACTAAATTTATTATTATACAGTGTAGGTATCCAGTAAAGAAGATTTTTGGAAATTCCACCCCTAAGGGGGTAAAATAGGCCATGAAATTTTGTATGGAAGTCCGTCAGTTTTGAAGATAGGATCTTGAAATTTTGTGTTTAGGCTGACGATTGAAAATTAAAGTGAAGTTGTCACAGCGTTTGTGATAATTCCACCCCCGAAGAGGGAAAAGGGGGATTAAGTTGTATACGAAAATCTTTCATTTCCATAGTAAATTCCATCACTAAATTTATAATTATAAAGTGTAGGTATCCACTAACGAAGGATTTTTCAATATTACACTCCTATGGGGGTAAAATAGGGGATGCGAGTTTGTATGAAAGACCATCAGTTTGGAAGTTAGGACCTTCAAATTTTGTGTTTAGGTTGATGATTGAAAATTAATTTATATGTGCCTCAGCGTTTTCGATAATTCCGACCCCGAAGGGGTAAAAAAGGGATGAAGTTGTGTATGGAAGTATACTAAATTTATTATATAAGCTTGGAATATAATTAAAATTTGGAAACTAACGCAAAGAATATCGGTGTTGTTGGAATTTGATCCATTAATGAGTGAACAGGGGGATTAAATTTTGTATTTAAGCTGTTCATTCACATAATTTTGTATTCAAGTAAAATAATGTACACGTGTATCATGTTATTAAGAAGCCTACTGCCGCCCATCTATATGTCTGTCAGCCACGAGAAAAATTCTCAGCTGTCTGGTTGAGGAACTTTTGGATAGATCTCCGCCCGTGTCGATCCGTCTGTCTGTCTGTCTTCTACGGGTAATTTTTAAATTATTATTATTATTTAAATTTAATACTAAGGTGTCAAACAAGCATACGGCCGGCCTGATGGTAAGCGGTCACCGTATGTATCACTCGTGCGTTGCCGACCATACAGAAATATCTTCACACCCTGGCGCCATGGCGGGGAGCTCATTCCACAGCCTGAGTTTACGCGCTAGAAAACTCCTTTGAAACCGCACAGTAGAAACCATTTCGGTTCCAATATATGAGTATGGACTCCCCGTCGATGGCGAGAGTTGCGATGGTAGAAGGTAGCCCGTGGGCATCAAGTCAAACAATTCTTCAGAGAACTGTCCGTTGTACAAGCGGTACACACATAAGTAGGCAAATTCTCTCCTCAGACTGACAGACAGACAGAAACATCTCAGCTGTCAGGAAATTATTGAGGAACTTGTGGATATAGGTGTATTCGTCTGTCTGTCCGTGTGCCATGAGCAAATATCTCAGCTGTCATGAAATGGTTGAGGAATTTGTGGATAGGTCTCATGGCGTCATTTTAGATAAATAATCCCGATCTCGACACCTCCCAAAAAAAACATATTTCTTCTTCAGCTAATCGGACAGTGTTTGTATGCATATTTCTGCCGGTAGATTTTCAGATCTTCTTCTTCAAATCGGGCAGGACTGTTTCAGTTTTATGTGGCATGTTCGCATGTAGGTAAGCTCTCAATCTTCCTGAACTTTTGTCAAATATCACCCGTAGTGGCGGGCTATAGCCATGAACAAAGCTCTATATTGTTACAATGATTCATATCTAGAAAAAAGAAATAATCTACGCGGACGAAGTCGCGGGCTAAAGCTAGTTGAAATTATAAAAATCTTCTAAAAACGACTTACTTACCTACTTAACTAATATATACAATCCCCAAGGTCACTGCCTCTGGGAAAGGTTCCCATAAGGCTGGCCACATTTACATATATATTTCATAATAGCTTCTATAAAATAACATTTATTAAGGTATTAAAGAAATTTAAATTAAAAATTAAGAATTTTAAGAATTAATTTATTTAGAAAGAATTTTACATTGTAACTATTTATTGTACCCTTATTTTGTTACTCAAAATGTTTACATTCTTTTTAAAAACTTTTATTTACTTTCACCTGCAATGTCCCGTTGTCTGTAATGGAATTTTGCAAGTTAAATTTGACCCACTTTCCGGTTTCCGATTGAGCTGAAATTTTGCACGAATATGCAAATCGCATGACAATGTAATATTATGATGACGTGGAGCTAACCTGATGATGGAGCTGGAAGGTGGAATAGGAACATAGGAACTCCGTAATAAAACCACATAACCCCATAGAGGTTGAGCTCGTTTGATTCTTCTTGATGAGAACTTTTTGGTTGACAATGCAAGAACAGACAACAAAAAGTACAGTCACCAAAAAAATGCTTGGATTAAAAATGAAATTTTTAACAAAAAACTTATTTATAGAGTTTACTCTTTTTTGTATTCGAAACAGTTATATCCATAAAGGTTTTTTGAATCGATGGGAAGGAATACACATCTAAATAAATACTGATCAGAATAATCATGGTCCATCCACTTACCCTTAAAAACACATTATAAAAGAAATCTTTAAGTTATACAAACAATAAAATAAGTAGACAACTCTTTTATTATGCTAGTTGGCCAGAAGCTACCATTTTTATCGTGTCGTACAAAAACATCTAACTCGTAACAAAGGGCAATAAAAGTTATGGAAACATGCTTCGTCTTGTACTCTACATAAAACATATCGTAACATAATGGTCCATATAAATTTGTAGTGGTATGGGTAAAATTCATATTTAATTAGATCTCAGAGAGTTAGTTATTTGAAAAAATATGTTATTTTAAGTTAATGGAAAATTTTGTGCATAAAGAGGTCGGGAGGTCATAAGTTCCAGTTTTATTTTATGGGGCTTACTTGATCCTTCGCAAAGTTTCAGCTGAGTCAGCAATGTATAATAAGGATGCATAGAGCTGGAGAGCGTTTCCCCCTCAGGGAGGAAATTTATGCAAAAGTGCAACGATTGCATTTCCATACGATATTTTTCTTCACCATCAAGTCGCGATCCAAGTCTGTGATAAAATTCGTAGAGGCTCCCGTTTATTGTAGATCGTTGTTTAAATGTTTAAAAATGAGGAACAATAAAAAAAACAGTTTTGCGACTACTCTACCAAACTAATTTCCATAAAATTTGGTAAAGATACAACTTCAGTAAATGACAAATTTACTTTTAAAACACGTTTAAAAACCAAGAATTACAGTCTGAATATAGATTAATAACTCAAGTCATAGGTTTTAAAAAGTCTTTTGTAATTTTAAGGCACTTGTATCTCATAAAAATCCGTGTTGAATAAAATTATTTAACAAAAGTCAAGCACAAGTTTTAGTGTAATATCATTTGATGCATCGTGAAGTTGAGTTGATCCCAAATGTATCATCTACCTCGGGATTTCTAACATTTAACCCTGTAAAACAAATTTTCAGCTGTATTACATGTGTGTAAAAGGCACTTTTGGATTGCAAACTGTTGCTTCAATACTCCCGCGGGGGCGCAACAGGTAGACGAAATACTAAAATAAATATTGAGTAAGTAATATTTCAAGCATTTATTGCGAACGAGTTTAGATAAAATAAACCACCTACATAATATATTCTGTTCTGACATATTATAATGGAGTTTTTTTGTATTAACTTATGTATATAGGTATAAGAGTAGTTGTGATTTTTTAATTCAATTGGTATTTTGTAGCTTCTAGCTTGCCAAGAGTTACAAGCATCCATAGCGCTAGGGGTAACCGCTTACCCCCAGGCGCTCTATATGCTTGTTTGACGAATTATTTAAGTTAATTAAGTCTTTAAACTGTACTTACAATAAAGGCTGCCGCACGCGTCATACTTGTGAACAGGTGCTGCTTGTGGGAGCTGCTATTTTCTTATTAAATATCGATTCACTGTACTTTGTAGTTTTGCCGCCGCGCTGGGGCACGTGTTATCAGTGCGATTAGAATGTAAATATAATGTAGCTTGTTTTGAAAAGAGTAATTGCTGAGTTTATATTGCCGGCACTTCTAAGCAAATGAAACCTTCAGAACAGGTATTAGAGTCAAACTTTGCGTAAGTGCCTGCGAAGGTCTATTTTAATAAATGATTTTGAATTTTATTTTTTTATTTATTTTAATAAAGTATTATAACTACTTTAAATATACTATAAATGACTTCACCGTCTTTTATTGTATATTGATTCCTCTTCATCCAAAGGTTGTGTGGAAAAGATTGCTTTTTAGCGATAAGACCGCCCATTGTAAAATCATTAATTTAAGTACTTTTATTCTCTTTTATTGCTTGTTTTTGTTAACTGTTTTTTTCGTGTACAATAAGTTCCAACCAAACTTTGTATAGTATCAATTTACTTAGCATTTACGCTGTTTCTAAGGTACATTTTATCGGTCATCCTAATAGTTATTTCTAAAATTTCTAGACATGTTTCTATCAAAAAACTTATTTACTAACTTAAAAATATAGATTTAAGACAGAATATACCTGAGTAACTGTATCTTACTGGTATTATTACCAATAAGTCAGCTCTATTAGTTTCCGACGACCGTTGGAGAAAGTTACCAGAGAACTGCCCGGAGCGCAAGCAATTAGAGATGAACCTGTTATATTTATTTAGGTTTCCATAACAATGTAAATAAGATATAGCTACACGATGTTTGCACCAATATCGATAAAAATCGCCTTTGGGTGATGTAGCTACGACTGTACGAACCGCTACTAGAATCAATTTGTAACGTTCGTAACTGGATGTTTGCTTCAAGGGCCTAAATTGAATAAACGTTTTTTTTAAATTATTAATTTAAAAATGTTCAAAAAGACAGCACAATCCATGTAAACCAATCTTTGTTTATAAAACCATAAGGACAAAGGCTTTCAATGGCTAATAATTTAAACCCCATTTTGTGTATTTAAGCGGCTGGATTTATCCGATTGCCACGAACAATGGAAACTCGCCGCAAAAGTGATCTGTAAGGGCGCGACACACAAATGAATTTATAATAAAGCCTTCTTCAAAATTGGGCTTCCTTCAAAATCATAATACATGCAATTATTTCATTGAGGATGATGATATAGTCATTATTTTATAGCTATTGGTATTGATAAGTTTAGGCAGAAAATGTTATACGAGTACACGACAGACATTATCACTGTGTTATTAATATCCACATGGTTTCATTCACACACGCATAGTAAATATTGTGCTGCAGAAGTTGAATAAAACAAAATCCTTACTAATATTATAAAAGCGAATGTGAACTTGTTTGTTTATTGTTTCTTAACCGATCGTCATGAAATTATAAACCATAGGCTTTTTATCCCGAAAACAAGGGTGAAACCACGCGGGACAGCAAGTAATTTAATAATTTTATAAGTTCTTATAATTTACTAGAATAAATAAATAAATATCCTGGGACATTCCTCACACACGGTCATCTGATCCCAAACTAAGCAGAGCTTGTACTATGGAAACTAGATAAATGATATAATACATATACTACTTTTTATTTGTAAAAAAAATACTTAATATACTTAGGACATACAGACATGTTCATGCACACAAATGCATCTCCTGTATGGGAATTGAACCCATGACCTGCGGCGCGATAGGTAGAATCTTAACCAGAGTCTTAACCAACTGCGCCAACTGGCCCGTCGAATAATAATACTCAGTTTCAGAAATCAACAATATAAAGTACACGCATCCAAAATATCAACGACGATATATCAGAGAATACGAGAGTTGTTGTAATATTTCTGACATGGAAAATAGAGGTTTTGCAAAATACGCTGGGCTATTAGCTAGTACATCATACAATAACAACATAATCAACAACATTATAGTCATGTCGCTGTAAAGTATGGTAATTACACCAGCTCCAGCAACATGCACTTTACTTACACTGGCTTGTGTTCAAGTTCTTCTCATGATGCACTCTCATCGATTCACGCACCACTCGCTCACCTAACAAGCCTTCACTGTAAACTGATTTGAACGAATTATCTTATATCTAGAGCGGGTATGGTTTATAGTGGTCCTAATTCTGTTTTTTACAACTAAACTAATTTTAGTCTCACTCGGTCTTATTACAAAACGTGGACTAAATTTCGTACCTAGATTAAACATGGTAATAAACCATGTACTAAAATATTTCGTATTACAAAACGTAGATTATCTCAAATTCGTGGATTAATTATGGTACTAAAGATAAACCAACAGCACCCCTAGTTTGTCTACTATGTCTCTTTCTAACAAAGAACATAAGAAAAGGATTTTAGAAATTTAGTCCTGTCAAATTAGTCCAATGATTTTTTTTCAATATAAATTTAGTCGCTATCTATCGCGGTTACGTCTAAATACCCGCAAATGAAGACGGTAAAGACTAATTTGACATATTTAAATATGTTCTATCCTTTTTTTTTATTTTATTTTTAATTATGTTCGCAAGAAAGAGATGTGATGTGACTGAATGTCAAATCACTGATGTGAATGTGAATTAGTTTAGTGCGATTTACAACAGAATCGGCACCATTGTCTGTAATTTATATAATTTTAGTAAGAATATTCGAACCCTTTTTTTGCCCTGAAATCAGTTTTTTTGAAACTATACCCATCTCGTATATGTTATTGTTCTACTTTGCTATTGGGAAACGGGAAAAGGAAATGGATTTTCCTTCCATTTATTTTTGTAAGCCAAGATAAAGTACCTATTATCCTGAGGTGTTCTGAACTTTATTGATATTTGTAGCCACCACTGTTAATCTTGGCACATACATTGTATATATATTACAACGATTGTCTGTGTATGGAACTTCAACTTTGAAACGTTATTGATTTATCATTACTAGTAGATGTCTAGTACACAGGTCTAGTAGTCGAAATTCGACCGTATTTTTTTAAATTGGGAAGAGTATTAAAATTGTTGTTTTGTCAACCATATAAAATTTAACTAAGCCAGATTTCACACTCCTCCGCATGCGCTTGATAAAAAGGTGCCCACAGTTTTCTATTTACGTACCAATAAAATCGAGTTCCTGTCATATTTTATGTAGTTATAGAACGCGCGTCTTATCTGCAAGCCAACCGGTTAGTATTTAGATATATCGTTGCAAACAATGCAATCTAAAACATATTTAAAAGTTTATTTCTGTCATACAAATTTATCTCGGGCTAAGTAAGCAAAATCTATATAATCATCGCATCAATTTGAGGTAGTGAAACAAAGGACTAAAACAACAAGTATACAACTATAGGTATGATTAAGAGCAAAAGCCTGGAAACGTAGCGTAGACGCTAGCAGTCTATAAATCCAATCAATTTCTCGTCTATCTGATAAAATAGACTATAGGTTTTGCATTTCACCCCCTGGACTAATGGACGCATGTTCCAGACACGCCAGTCACTGAAAATAAACAAGCAAATCCAATTCTCGTAGTGAAAAAAGTGTAGGTTGAGCGTGTACCGGCGTATCACGTGACATCACTCTGTATGTCGAGTTCACACTACGCTACAACTACGTGCTATCTTTTGAATATGTACTAGTGTTGAATATAATAATTCTTTATTAATTCATGCGGTAACTTATGGCATTATAATCACAAACTCGCTGAAATTCGAGATGGTAATTCTAATTATGAGGCACTTTTTCCGACTTCAATAGTCAATTGCTAATTGCATTCATATTTACAAAATCTTAGGTAAACAATAAGTAGATTATATACGAAACTGATTAAGTATAGCAAGTGATTAAATGTGAAGGTAGGAGGGGGTCTATTATAGAGATAGAATATTAGTAGAGTGATTATACTAGCCTCGTAAGGCCCAACAACCTAATTTTAAGTCAAAAATATTTTGTGAGTCAACACAAACTAGTTTTTAAAATCATAAAATTACGGCTCAGCGAACTAAAATTATGACATGATAATTTTAATATATTTTTTGGTTTATATAAACACGCCAAAACTGCCATCAGAAATTTTTTCCTGTTTTTAGTACTTGGGTCGTAATTTATATTGACCTAAATTTAGGTTGGGCCTTACGAAGCTAGAGTACTTAATGTGCAGTCATACAAGTACAGTCAACGCAGCCGCGACACAAACTTTTTCGACTTTAACAAATGTCTTCACGAACCTGAGGCAGGGACTAGTAAGTCACTAGTGTGCGATATACCTATGAATGCATGTATATCCAAACTGGTCACGCTTCGCACAAGGTAATGTTGTTTACGTTATCACTCCACTAATACTCTTATCTCTATGGGGTCGATCTGTTTTATATAGGTTAATTACATACATGTGTTATATTTCTGGTATTAATATTTGTTGCTTAAACACATAATAACTGAATGTATTTGTTGGATCATCATCATCATCAGCCTATAATGGCCCACTGCTGAGCACAGGCCTCCTTTCACAAATCAGGGTGAAAGGGAATGGGCAGATACTTCACCACGCGTGCCCACTGCGGATCGGTGGAGGTAGGCTAGTGGTCAACCTACTGTTGGAGTTTTCAATTCACCTCCAACTACCTTAACGTCTATCACAATTAAGTGATAACCGGGACCAACGGCTTTACGTGCCTTCCGAAGCACGGAAACGCTCGATTTGAAATACCACTAGGCGGTCATCCATCCATGTACCGACCACGACAGTGGTAGCTTAACTTGCCGATCGATTAAGAACGGCTTATCATACTACACTACGAGCGGTTCGCTTTGTTGGATATTTGAATTATAAATATATATTATTATTATTTTAGAAAAATAAAACTACATTTCGGGTGAAACTGTGATTTAGGCAAAAGGCAGTATTTTATTTGATTTATTTCAAAGTAATATTGTAGTAAACTAAATGTAGAATATATTTTTAAAATATGTTATAACCATACATCAGGTGCAGAATAATGAAGTCAACTAAGTAACTTCTATCCGATCGTGGTCCAATAAAACTTCGACGAGCTGCTAGGAATATTAAAGTGAGGTATCAAAGTAGACTCCTTTGTTTTCACATGTGCTCTCTGGTGAGTTTGAATGTATGTTTTATTTATACACAGGTATTGGTCGGCGTGTGACACGATTTACATTTATATTGGTGTAGGAACTACTTTGCGAATGTCAATCTCACTTTACTTTGTAAAAGATTCAGCTTTAAATCGTATGGAAACCAATTGCATATTTAAATATAGAGATTTATAATGTATTTCAGAAATTAATTTCCTTAAAATCACCTGTAGCTATATGGATTCTTGCAACACACGGGGAATTACTCACGCATTACTGACCCTTCACCCCTCCCCAACGACCTCTGGCAATCTTACTCACGCGCATTGTGCTAGCTGTAAGTTTTAAAACTTATGTTCAGAGAAGCAAATCAAGTTGCTAGTGAAAGCGTTTCATGTACAGTGTGTGTTCATCTTAAAATGAGTATATCATTATTAATAATAATGAATTAATAATAATAATAATAAATTATTTCTCACCATACTATTTTATTGCATCGCAGGTGTATTGTAGTAGTCGTAGGCGTTTCGTAGTATATAGTTCGTAAGTCGTAGCACATCGTAGACTCATTATAGCATTTCGTAGACATTTCGTAGCATATCGATCATAAGTCGTAGCACACCGTAGACTAGTCTTAGTATATCGTAGACGTTTCGTAGTATATTACGCTAATATCTTAATGCTACGATTAGTTTACGTTCCTAAGATTAATAAGTAAGTAATTACTAAGTTCGTAAGTAAGTTAAGTCTACGATATGCTAAGATTAGTTTGCGTTCGTAAGTCGTAGCTTATTATGTATAGTTTCTAATGTTAAAATGTTTTTTTTTTTTTTTTTATACCTCTGAGGTGGCAACAAACAAGCATACGGCCCACCTGATGGTAAGCAGTTACCGTAGCCTATGGACGCTTGCAACACCGGGGGTATCACTCGCGTTGCCGACCCTGTAGTAACCTCTTCACACCCTTTTTGAAGAACCCCATGCTGTACTCCATTGGGAAAACCACGGCGGTTTGTGGAGCAGTGTGAGATCTTGCGTTATCATGGAGCAATAATGGCGTAGATAGATTGAGGAGTCGCGGTTGTTTCTCCATGCTTCGTACTAGCAAGACCTAACCCCAAGGGATTAGCATCTGAATTATGGAAAAGTTCTTGCAAGGAAAAATAAGTAAGCGAGGAAGCGAGTGAAGATACTAAATTCTTTCATAAACTTTGTAGACTCCAGATTCAGATTTCTATCACAAAGACTTAAATGATTTTCCTTCAAGGTGGTATAAATGTATAGAATGAGGGTAAATACTTCGATTGAATAAATATTTGAATTTTTCAATATAAAATGTCAATCCCATACCCCCAGTATTAAATCAATCTACCTTGTCTTTGCTTTGATAGAAACAAATATTAATTAAATTATATAAAATTAAATCATACAACATAAATCTTATGAAAATTAAACTAAGCTATGTCAATAAGACAGAATAAACAAAGCTGAAAACTAGTAACATACAGTGTCATTACAAGCGTTTCAACATGCAAAGCTATAAAGGTTTACATGTACCTCAGAGTATAAAATTACAGAGATATCTAATGACTATTACATCCACACCCAATTGCTGGTATTGGTTATCTAAAAACTTTTCCTCGTCGATATCGATATCTTATAACATCAGACCTATCTGAATAGTAGTGGTATTGTTTTGATCACTATACAGATATTATAATCGATTACTATACTCATCTAAAGATTGTTCAACAGACAAGCACAACATTGATCATTTGTTTTCATCGTGTTTTATAAAATGCAATCATCCTGAGCTATTTATTGCACCTACGCGGTTGACGTCAATAAAGGGTTAGGTGACGTCGATTGTGTGAATGTATTAATACCCTAAGATCAGTATGCTACAATATTATCTTACTGCGTCGGTATCTATGTATGATAAATTGCTAATCAAGAGAGTCAGATGGGCTGTAGATATAATTTCATCATAATATTTGGATTTATTATTAATTCACAATACTTAAAGAGTCATATTACAACAGTTCATAATATATAACCCCACTACGAGGAAAATAGTCTGTGATAATTAATTGGTGGATTATGCTATCCTAACGTATTTTAATTTACTCGTAGTTTTTATGATCTGTGGTCTACATAATACATGTGTCCATGCTTTTCCAAAGGTAACATGAACAAAGCCCCATCTAGTATCTTGTAAACATTGTAAGCCACGTTCTATCGCATGATTGTCATGTTTGTGATACGATTGGCAATGCTTGCTGTCACTTATTTATGTGTGGGAACTATTCATAAGAGATGAGGCAAATCAAAGCGGTGTGGATTGTGTTGAATGCTTTGTAAAATGATAGATCTTATACACAAGTTATATAATAAATATATATTGTTTACTTATTATATGACTCTGATATTTATATGTTGTATCATACAGCTTTTTTTGTGGAGCAGAATAATCAACTGAAATTGAATTACTTCATATGCTAATACCGCGGTATTCCGCGGACGCTCAGACTGTGGAATGAGCTCCCCGCCGTGGTTTTCCCAATGGAGTACAGCATGGGGTTCTTCAAAAGGGGTGTGAAGAGATTTCTGCAGGGTCGGCAACGCGCGCGTGATACCCCTGGTGTTGCAAGCGTCCATAGGCTACGGTAACCGCTTACCATCAGGCGGGCCGTATGCATGTTTGCCACCTAAGTGGTATAAAAAAAAAAAAAAAAAAAAAAACAAAAATACATATACTACTTTTTGTTTGTAAATACTTACTTAATATACATAATTACACCCAGACTCAGGACATACAGACATGTTCATGCACACAAATGTATGTCCTGTGCGGGAATCGAACCCACGACCTGCGGCGCTATAGGTTAAGACTCCACGTCTTAACCAACTGCGCCAACGGGCCCGTCAAACTTAAACTAGTATTACATAATAGCAGCCTCTGAAGAAGTTATTAACAGCTAATTCCCTTTTTAATCTGTGACTGGGGTAAAAAATTAGAAGCTGCAACAGCTTGCATGTTCAACAGTGTGATAACATTTAGCACTTTAGCAGAAATATTACCGAGAAGGGCTTAAGAAAAGTTATTCACAATGGAACTGAGATTTCCCTCGTTGCAGTTGAAAATATTTTACAGAATTTTTATTCAAAAGAACATGAATATTTTCAAACAAAGTTTATAGAGATGAAACGAGAAAAAAAAGTATTCTTTTCCATGGAGTTTGAAAATGTGCATTCTAATAGGTACTTTATTTAAGAATTTTGAGCTTTCGGTGAAGGAAACACGGTGTTGAAACCAAAGCATGGTGGTAAGATACCTTGAAGTACTCATCTGCGGGATTAAAAAGCGAAAGACACAACACATTTTGATTGTGACCAAGATATTTATAAAAAATTATATTAAAAAAAAACACGTTAAATACTGTTTCAGTGTGCGTGATCCTTAATTGTAAACTTTCGGTTTACAATCCTACTACAAAGTCTCTTGACGATCTAATTAAACTATATTTTAGTCAACTAGATCAAATGCAATACTAATGCCTAAAATAAAAGGTCATCCAAATACTCCATGGTCCCCATGACACTGGCGGCGTTTCCACGCTGAATGGTTAGGCTTAACCTCTGGGCAAAAAAGTCACTAGCTCTCATTTCCCCAGAGGCCAAGACCAACCGTTTGCCCTCGTCTTGCACAAATAATTTCGTGTCAGATGACCAAGGGCCCAGTGTTTCCACCGCAAGCGCCGCAAATACATATTACATATATTAAAAATGTTTGTTACTCTTTCACGCAATAACTACTAAATGGATTTGGATGAAATTTGGCACACATATGGAATATATTCTGGATTAACACATAAGATACTTTTTATCCCGGAAAAATATACAACCCCCGAAACGCGGGTGAAAACGCGGGAGACAGCTAGTTTAATATAATGTTGAAACATGACGATATATTGAGTAAGATTGACAAACTTCCAATATCAAATGACTGCCGTTATCTCCGTGTTCCCCACTTTGCGGTTCGTAATAAAGTTGTACAAATGAAGTCATATATCAAATGTGAGACGTATCATATACTCTGGTTCGCGTTGACAACATTATGTTATATATCCTTGTCATAAACGCGGTGGCGTTACAAATTATAGTATTTTACCTCAAATCTTAAAAATATTATGTTATTTAGGATATCTTATAATTATTTTAGTAGGTATTTGTGTATAACAGGTGGAGATTTCGAGATGGTATATTTTCGAAACCTATGTTGGGTAAGTCATGCTGAACAACTTTTACTATGGAACCAATAGTGAATTGTCAAATTTTTTTTTTTACTTTCCAAAATATGCCCTCTCGAAATCTCCACCCAGTATATAGTAATAGTTTATTTCGTATATATTGTATTATTTGTAGGTAGGATGCTCAACCTGACAACTTTAGAATTATTTCCTGTCCCAATGGTTGGTTGTAAGAGATCGCTTAAGCGATAAGGCCGCCTGTATTGTATAACTTCCTTAATGTGTAATACTTTTGTTATTTTTACAATGTCAGTGTATACAATAAAGAATTTATTTCATTCATTCATTCATTCAATAATTCAAGAGTTAAAAATTTAAGAATAAAATAAAACACCTTTCACTGTTCACTATGCACTATGCAAGTAAATTTATTTGATATTTCTTTTTTTTGGAAAAAAGGATTTGACTATTGATTGCAAAAACATCGATGTATATTGAGACTGAGTTAAGTATTTTAAAAAACCTTAAATTACAAAGTTATAAACCTTTGTGGTTAATAACTTTCTGAAACTGCTTTTAAATAATCGAAAATATTATTTCATATTTTTATCAGGGTGTAATTATTTAGTACAGTATTTTTTAATGAAAAAAATACTGCCAAAATATGTACTTGAGTTTTTTATTCATTCAGTTATAACTTCATGGAATCAATGCTTATTGATATATTATACAATATACATATGTAGGTATATACAATCAATATTATTTCTACCAATTTTTGTCCTACTTTCTTTTACACAACATGATCTAAAGTAAGTAGATAATTCATAAGAATTAAGACAGCTATTATTGTGAAAGAATAAAATACCTTTTACGGAAGAAGATGCCATGAAATCAAAGAGTTCTTTGTCATCGTTTCTCTTTGTCCGCTACTTATATTGCAAAAGCTAAAGTATTGGAAATTATTTTCAATGAAACCTCTAATAAGCCTCTAGATACCGCAGGTAAGATTGTGTGATCGAATCCTATATTGATCTTGATCTTTAGGTATTTGTAAAGTGAAATTTGACATCTTTGTATTTCAGACCCTTTTGTCGCATGCCACCTTTGGGAGGCTTTGAGCACTTCACCTGAGGTAAGAGTTCACGCAAGCCGATACTATGACAAATGTTGAACTCTTTATGCTTCTCAAAATACTATTAAAATCGGGGATAAAGTGGTTTACTTCTAATAATATTTTGGTATGTTATCTATTACTGTAAACAAATGTGTTTTCTAATAATTAATCATGTTAAATTAGTAACAGCATTAACTAATTCCTGAAATTTATTACTAAATAGTGGTAAGTATAGGGAATATAAAATAATTCTGCTGTTAAAATTTATTCCATGTACTAGTGTCAACAGTTCACTTTGCTGGAAACTTTCATGCATAAAAAGTGTACGGGGAAAGTTTAAAGCGTATAGAAAATGTCCATGCTCATAAAATTACTGTTAAAAATTGTTAACCGAAGCTGTATATATACAGAGCATCCCACGGCATATGCAACACGGAGGTATGTTATTGTAGATAATAAATTATGCTAAAACAAGACTTCGTTTCATCGAATCCACTCGCGATATATTTTTAAACATACTAAATTTGACATAAAATACTTTTCATCCATTAAACAGATGGGTGCAGACCGATATTAGCGGGATCCTCTAAACAAACGTGACTTTGATAAAAACAAAGCCTTTATTAAAACTTTTCGTTTTCCTTAACATATGGTTTGAAAATCGATTAAAATACATCGTATACTAATCTTGCTAAACCATTATTTCGTAGATGTGAAACGTGTAAGTGTCCCATAATAACCCGATGCATTCATATTGGCATTTGGGGTTATCGGTGAGCCCCTGTCGGCGTGCCATCTCCACAAATTGTGTTAAGTATATGGGCCCTCGAATTGGACCCCTGGGTTCTGAATTACTTAGGCGTGGTATATTTGTAGGTGTCTTCTTATATTTTAACATAATAATTTGAGAATTGAAAAGGTTTTCAGTATTTTTATCTGAAATTTACCTAAATGATAACATTGTTGGCTCATTTTGCAGTTTTATATTGAATTAGTTTCACCCCGCGATTTCACCCGTGTTAATCCTAACTAATATTATAAATGGGAAAGTGAGTTTGTTTGTTTGTTTGTTACGCCTCAACTACTCAACGGATCATCATGAAATTTGGCATGCAGATATCCAATGGAGAACGACATAAGCTACTTTTTATCCCGGGAACGAGGGAATGTGCCTGACACTAGCTCACTAACCGATGATCGGATTTGTATAAAATTTGGCACACAACTATTGTATGGCTTGTATGCTTTTTTGACCGATTTGATAGACCAAACTAATCTTATATTTTCTTATTTTTATTTATTATATTATAAGATTTGGCAAATAATATATGTTGTACGTAGTATATAATTTTCTCTGTTCTATATGATTGCCAAACTTATCTCCTCGATATATACCTACTAATATTTTGTAGAATAAGCGCTTGAGCCACATTGCTTAACCAATAAAAAAATACTCCATTGTAACGTATAATACACACTTAAGGTAAACAAACACATAGGTACTATATTATTCACAAATAATCACCTCGAAACCAACCGTGAAAACACTCGGAAAGCGCCCCAGCAGACGCAAGATTATTAATGCATTTGCAGTGAAATATTGTTGAACAGAAAACCCCGCCGTTTTCAACTCAAAGAAAGTTGAGTGAAAAGGCCCCTGATAATGAATTTCTGGAACCCGTGTAGTTGGGAATGTATGACGACGTTTGTGAGACTTTCGAGAACTTTATTCTACTATGCATTCCGTTGTATGCAGTTTTTGAGTTATGTAGAAGTACACGCGAGCGTACTTGTACTCGTCGAATTTAAAGAATTTAAAACTTTTTTTTCCTTTGTTTAGGCCTGTGTTTTATCACAATCTCACCATGGACAGTGATGATGTGGCCGAAGGTGGTAAGCGCACAAAGCCTAGAAGGAACTGGCACTCTATAGCAGCTATCGGAACACACCGATAAGTGTTTGGCGACAGATTGTCTACTTGAGTGTGGTAGCCAGCCAGGCGGGTACTAAATAATACCCTACCACCGTTCTATGGTTACCTCACGATGTTTTCCTTCACCGAAAGCTCAAGCTCACTGTAGGACTCGAATCGGGGACCTTTGTATCGGAATTCGACGACACTGAGCTAACATGAAAGTAATTATTTACGACAACAACAACAACGCTTGTACAACGGAGAGTGTTCTAAGGAATTGTTCGACTTGATGCCCACGGCTACCTTCTACCATCGCAACTCTCGCCATCGACGGGGAGTTCATCCTCACACATTGAAACTTTGAGTTTTCTTCCGCGGACGCTCGGACTGTGGAATGAGCATGGGGTTCTTCAAAAAGGGTGTGAAGAGATTTCTTCAGGGTCGGCAACGCGTGAGTGATACCCCTGGTGTTGCAAGCGTCCATAGGCTATGGTAACTGCTTACCATCAGGCGGGCCGTATGGTTGTTTGCAACCATAGTTTCATAAAAAAAAACCGCTGTGGTAGCATCCCACCATAAGTAAAAAAAGTATGATATTTTTTAAAGATGTTAGAAACGATTACCTACGCCATTTGTTATGAAATTGAATTATTAAATGACAGCTATGTTTCATAAAATTCGAAGAAGATCGCGATAAATTTCACGGGCCATGATTTCTTCAGAAATTAATTATTTTCGTTCGCCGCCCCATGGCCTTGTGGCGAAATATGATTATCTGAATCATGTCAAACGATAACTCGAAACATACTTTTTTATTGCGTCACTTTATGGTCTATTTTGGTTTTTAAATCATAAATGAAGATACATAATCTTTAAAAAACTTTCAGCTATTAATTCCTATGCAAAAATAAAGATAAGCCTATAATCAAAACCGTTATACATTCATAAAATAGGTAGAACAGGTGAGTACTAGGTCGTGTAACCGATAGCATATGTGCATGTGTATCTTAGCAATAGATCAAGAATATTAAGTCGGACACTAAACATATAATATGCATGGTAAAATGAGTGTAAGCTACAGTCATGACATGGTGGTTTAGTTACCAAACCAAGGGCTGTGAAAATCTGTGTCAGTATAAGCAAAGTATGTGGCTCAGCTACCGACGAATAAAATACATATACAACAAAGCAGTACCGGTTAGAGCAAGGCGATATAAGACAGGAGGATAAGTGCATGGAGGGCCGTAGCCTCCTTCTGTGAGACCGTAATGGTCCAGAAGGAGGCTGCTGAGCGGGATCGGGAGAGGGCCGATCCCGCCCGGAGACGACGCCGTCGAGGCGCGGCCGTGCCTCGTGGCGGCCCTCCTGCCCTGTAGCTGGGGCTTAGAATCACAGCTACGGTGTTCCCCTGCCTGTCGTAAAAGGCGACTAAACGGGGACCTTCGGGGTCGTGGGCAATCGGGGTGGGGACCCTGAATGCCCAGAAGCGGCCCCGAGGAGGACGAAGAGTCGTTGTGGTCACGACTCATCGTGCGATAGCACCGCGAGGGTGCTGGGGGGAGGTATCACACTTCCCCCGGGACGGGCTATCACAGCGCCGCGCGTGGAGGGGCGAGCAGGTACGCGATCTGCACGAGAGCCCGCCCCCCTCTGTAGCGCAGGTGGCGACCACCGTGGGGTTTTAGCCGGTAAAAGTCCGGCATAACCTGGCCGCTCCCACCCAGGGCGGTCGGGTATCCTATGAGGATTTCCCCACGCTAATAAAAAAAAAAAAAAAAAAAAAAGGAGTATAAGTGCAAGAGTTGGGCGGGTACGAAATATCTAGCTATGGTTTCCGACTGTATGGTGTCTGCTCCGAAAGCTCAAGTTCATCGCAATACAATCAGCAAATCAATGTAGCCAAACTGATAAGTGATAGATATATAACAGTTTATTCTTATATCGGAGTAGTGATACATAACATAACAATCAGTTCACAGTGTTGCAATGAGTGATCTTATCACTAAATAAAAGAGACTTCTCGAACAGGCAAACTGGATTGAGAGAAGTTAAAATATAAACTGTTAGAGGAATAAATATTAATACTCTTAATCTTTTATTTGCCTTAGTATTAAATGAGCGATGATGATATTTTTAAGAGAGGTAAAGCATATTTAAGCAGCCCCAGCCAAATAACAATATTGTGTTCCTGCGTGAGAGTAAGGTTGCCAAACTTCATTGGGGAGGGGAAAGGGTTGGTAACCCGTGAATGATGCCCTGGGAGTTGCAAGCGTCTCTCGCTATGTACACACCAATGGCATCACAAGGGCCACCAGACGGGCCGTATGCTAGTTTTCCGACATATTGCTCAGAGCTTTTTTTCATAAAATATGTCTAGCGAAACACCACAACAACTTACTAGCTTACTACGATTTCTTCACGATTCCTAGCCAGTCTCGTCCCCTTGTCGGCTAAAAAGTGGGCCACTCCATTCATAAAGATTTGCAAAGACCTGTGTAAATGAGCTCGCTGGCAACTAAGATGAGTTTTTACTCCACGCAGTAACTACGAAATATCCTTCGTGTTATTATTATTAATAGACAATTAATGGAAATTAAAAATACCTTTTATCTGGAATTTATATTCTATGGGAACCTACAAATAATATTTAAAAGCTTTTATGTTTTAATAGTACTGGAATTTGTAAAATCATGGTTAGCCAAACTGATTATTGGTTTTCACATTAAAACTGAAATGAAATTTATTCCGCAACGGTAGAATATTATTACATTTTATTAAAATAAATGAGTTTTCTGCTTACAATTTCAGTTTACAGTTCACAGTTTTCAAATATAATTTGATAGATGATTGAAAATCCTAAATTAAGACATTCAAAATAGTCTTACATTTTATAAAGGGTTGCTTTATTTTCTATGGATTTCAATACTTATAATGATACATAATTATTTTAATACGTGAAGCAAAAACTTTTGCTCCTTTTTAGGGTTCCGTAGCCAAATGGCAAAAAACAGAACCCTTATAGATTCGTCTGTCTGTCTGTACGTCCGTATGTCACAGCCACTTTTTTCCGAAACTATAAGAACTATAATGACGAAACTTGGTAAGTAAATGTATTCTGTGAACCGCATTAAGATTTTCACACAAAAATAGAAAAAAAAACAAAAAAAGGAGTATAAGTGCAAGAGTTGGGCGGGTACGAAATATCTAGCTATGGTTTCCGACTGTATGGTGTCTGCTCCGAAAGCTCAAGTTCATCGCAATACAATCAGCAAATCAATGTAGCCAAACTGATAAGTGATAGATATATAACAGTTTATTCTTATATCGGAGTAGTGATACATAACATAACAATCAGTTCACAGTGTTGCAATGAGTGATCTTATCACTAAATAAAAGAGACTTCTCGAACAGGCAAACTGGATTGAGAGAAGTTAAAATATAAACTGTTAGAGGAATAAATATTAATACTCTTAATCTTTTATTTGCCTTAGTATTAAATGAGCGATGATGATATTTTTAAGAGAGGTAAAGCATATTTAAGCAGCCCCAGCCAAATAACAATATTGTGTTCCTGCGTGAGAGTAAGGTTGCCAAACTTCATTGGGGAGGGGAAAGGGTTGGTAACCCGTGAATGATGCCCTGGGAGTTGCAAGCGTCTCTCGCTATGTACACACCAATGGCATCACAAGGGCAAAAAACAGAACCCTTATAGATTCGTCTGTCTGTCTGTACGTCCGTATGTCACAGCCACTTTTTTCCGAAACTATAAGAACTATAATGACGAAACTTGGTAAGTAAATGTATTCTGTGAACCGCATTAAGATTTTCACACAAAAATAGAAAAAAAAACAAAAAAATTTGGGGGTTCCCCATACTTAGAACTGAAACTCATTTTTTTTTAATTAAAACCCATAAGTATGGGGTTTCTATGGAAAGGTCTTCAAAAATGATATTGAGGTTTCTAATATATTTATTTTCTAAACTGAATAGTTTTCGCGAGAGATACTTCCAAAGTGGTAAAATGTGTGCCCTAACTTCTAAAATAATAGAATGATAAAACTAAAAAAAATATATGATGTCTATTACGATGCAAACTTCCACCGAAAATTGGTTTGACCGAGATCGCACTTGACCGGTTTTTTATCCTATTTATTGCGCGCACGTAGGAGTGTGAGATTTGGCATAGTTAAAGTTAATATGGGGAAGAAGTGCACAAAGCTTGCATTTTGCACTTCTTCCCCATATAAACTTTTTATTTTTTATTTTAATAAAAAAAAACATTACACACACTACAATGCGAAACATAACATACACCACCATGTTTAACACACCACACACATATACTCTTTTGTTTATCTTCTTTTTCTTGCTATGACAACCAAATTCTTTTCAGACTTCTTTTTGCAAAAAATTCTTGTTGAATTTCGACTCATGGGCGACCTCTAGTATTTATAAAAAGGCGAATTATATCAAATAAGCATTATGGATCAAGGGAAATAATATTTTTCCTATAGATAATGGAAAAACGCTTATAAAGGTCCACACACCATAAATATTACCTCCCGAAAGAAAGCAATTTCTTATGTGGTAAACACTTCCCTTACATTCAGCATGGATTTGCTTTGATGTGAGGTTGGGATAAGGGATTCATTTAAATTTTATTTCAGTATAAGCTTTAATGTGTATACGAAAAGGATCCACTCGGGATTATGAAATTATTGTAGAAATGAACGCGTTGCGTTGAAATGTGTCGACTATCTTCAATGTGAATTTAGGTAAGAATAATCTCCAAGTTATAGTAGCTAGGTTTTGTTTTAAACTTTGGTTTAATGTTTCCGTCCACTAACTTGACTCAATCAAAAAGGTTTTTTATATTTGTTTATAGGTATATTTTTCAATATCAATGATCATGAATACCCCTATACTTGAATAGACCTTTATACAAATGAATTAAATACACAAGTTGATATTTACATACATTTTGTAATTAAATATACTGGGACATCCTGGGATATTCATTACACATGGTCAATTAATTATATGTAAACCCTTTGAAGCATGGTTACAAATATTAATCGACATTAATCAAGCGTTGTACATTATTGTTCCCATGGTAATTATTACCGGGATACGCATGGTTGCCCTTTCTCTCACTTATGGTAGTAATATTCCTTTACAACAGGATGAGGATTTAGGATGTAATAGCCACTCACATACTTCTTACTAAAGAGCCATTGATCCCTCGTTAAGGGTAGGTGAGTGGAATTTTTCATTAAGCTTTACAAAGATTTAGGAGTGTTTGAAAATACATGTTTTATTTATACGTAGTATTTATATACTCTGAGTTTATACTTAGAAAGTTAAGATATATGTTGTTTTTCCCACAATGACCCTGTGTACATACGTGTGCATAATTTGTATCTGTGTGTCTAAAATCACAAGATTTTAATGACAACATTTTCTAGGCCTCCATTTTGGACTTTAAATAGGTACGTAAAATGTACAGTAAGAAACACGTGTCAAGAAAAGGTTACTAGTTTTAGCAATAGGTTTGACTACTTTATGTCTTTTTTCTTCTGAAGCAATACTCACTAATCCAAAGGTTTATAAACGTACTAGACCGCAATTAGATATGCTCAGATGGAAATGTTTCAGGAATATTAAGATACGAACTACAAACAACAAACAAGCCTTAAGGGTTTTGGAAAGTCTGAATTCTCCGTAGGTTTGTAGCATTAGGCACTTTACTCAAATAACAATTGAAGGGCTTTAGATTTTAAGGAACAAATACCTAGTCTATTGAAATAGACTGTTTAGTTGATGGAAGCTGATTGCCGCCAGCATTTTGATCGGCTTATAAATTGGACCATAGTGAATTTAGTTAGAAAATGTCAGCATTTCGTCAGTTCAGTCCATATTTTAGAAACAGACATAATCTTTTAATCAATATACTTACTTTGTTTATAACAATTTGTTTAGCATAATTGCCATGTACCTATCTGTTTTTACTATGCCAGAAACTTTCAGAAGACGAACGAAAACAATCATTTATTTTTTCAAACAAAGGATTATTTTGGCGTTTTGATTGGAATATGCATAATGCATATGTATTTTTTTTGTTACTTGTATTGTAGGTAAGTTTTTTTTTATACGACTAATTCGTTAGACAAGTACACAGCCCGCCTGATGGTAAGCGGTCTCCGTGGCCATATGGATGCTTGCAACACACGAAGCATCGCTCACGCGTTACCGACCTTTCCCCCCTCCCCTATGAGCTCTGGCGACCTTACTCACTCGCAGGAACACAACTTTACACAACATGAGAACAGACGTAGGCAAAGTTGGCAAAGATGCAAAGACGATAACTAGATCGTTACAAAAAAATGCTAATAGCTTAATAACTACCGAAAAGTTAATAAAGTATGAACTGTAAAAAAAAAATTAGGAAGAACTAAATATTTTGCTATACTGGGTGGAGATTTCGAGATGGCATATTTTCGAAACCTATGATGGGTTAGTCACGCTGAACAACTTTTCCTACATTTTTACATACATTATGATCGAGCACGGTTGATATTTACTATAGAAAGTTAAGAATAAAATGAGAATTCGCTATTGGTTCCATAGTAAAAGTTGCTCAGCGTGACTAACCCAACATAGGTTTCGAAAATATGCCATCTCGAAATCTCCACCTGTTATATCTTTATTATATTTTATCCTTGCATAGTTCCTATTAAATAAATATAATTAAATAGAAAAATAATAATGTTACCCATTAGTTGGGTTAGTAAATTGACCCATTTTAGAAAATGTTTACTGTACGGGCAAAACCGTACATTTTCATTGTTTAGGCTTTCCGCTGACAAAGCATAGCAAGCAAACGCATTCAGTGACAACAGTCGGCTTCTCAATTTTGACAATCCCTACCGACTCGACATGACATCATCACCTTCCCCCCAATTGACATGACATTAAGTGTGGTGGTTCGGACGTAGCCATCACATTTACTTTAGAATACTAAATTATACATTTTCTAAAATGGGTCAATTTACTAAAAGCTTTATACCTTTTCTTTTGATTGCGTCGTGGAGCATAAACTATGGAACAGTTTATTGAAGCATAAAATTATAATGAGCCAATAAAGAAGTATAAGTACCTACTCACGTAAATTGAATCTGCTCTACATCATAATATCGTCTGTTAAATGAAAGTAAATATTTAACGAAACCGAATGATTTATTTTCTCAATTTTTTATTTGCCGGGCCAGGAAACGTTTTAAAGTATAGTTTAGCATTTCATTTCTTTTTACGCTTTCGAATCCAAAGGGTGTTAACGGGACCCTATTACAGTACTACCCAACTGATATGGCGCGTCAAGAATCTTCGTTCGCACAGAAAAAGAAAGTATGGCCCCGAAAAATGCTTAAACTTACAATCAACCTTAGATCACTACTATAAGGTTCATAATACACTGCAGCTGTTAGTTCAGCGCGCGCAAACATGGCGGCAGCTGCCGACCAATAGCGTTTCCCGCGCTTTGAAAATGTATCTTCTGCGCAGGTACATCGGTAAGCCATATCAGTTGGGTACTACTGTACTAAATCTCTGCTATCCGTTCTTCCATCCGTCCGATCGTCCATCTCTCTGTCAGTAGGCTATATCACATGTACAAAATATGTTTCCGCACATACACACTTTTTTTACTAAACACACGGCCCACCGGATGATAAGCGGTTACCGTAAGAGGTGGAAATCGAACTCACAACCTCAGCGTTGCAGTCCACTATCTTACCTTCACACCAACACACTTTGTTCTCCGGATTAATTAATTTTTTTTAAAACAACGTAACGTTACCAAATAATAAATATTTGTATATGTTTTCGAGTTCAGTTCTATCGTGTTTTAATATCCAGTTTCAAAGGGGCGAAATAATTAAAAGTCTACACGTATCTCTGCGCGACGATTTCACGTTTTATATTTATTTAACATGCTGGTAGGATGTAATTATTACATGATTTTGCTCCTGTAATTTTTCTTCACCTTTGAAATCAGATAAGGTACCTATGAAAGTTTGTACATAAATCTTTATGTGTTTTATGACTCTTATCTGTAGATAAAAGGATATACATTGGTTATTCAATAAATGAGCTATCTCTTATCCTTATAATTACTTTCATGCGACTAATATTTATTAAGATACGCGCTAATCCAATAATTTAGAGTAGCTTTCATTATTGAAGTATATTATGTCACGCACGTAGGCTTTGGCTATCAGCTAACTATCAGCCTACGACCGGAGCATTCAAAATAGTAGATGTTGAAGAAAATGAAACTTATAGGCTGTCTTCCATACAGTTTATTGAGTAAAAATAAAGAACCCAGCTGGGTTCTAATAGTATGTTAATTATTTATACTATAAGTGCACTGATAATGTCACATTGTACACACGGCTATACATAAGTATTTGTACTACACTGGTAGCTTATTTCTCTTTATTCAATAAATATTATCTGATTTGTTTTATTTCACTTGTAAAAACATGACCGCACAATTTAAGTTGTGTCTCAGAACTGATCGAATAGACTGAATGTCTGATGGACATTCTTCATATGAAATTTCAAAAATTAGAATTCGAAAATTTGATCATTTAAAAATTTTAAAATTAGAATAAAGATTTGTGACCAGAAGCAATAATTGAAATGGGAGAGGTCGCATCGTTACAATTACACCTACCTACTGGTTTTTCATGCTTTATTTCATGAATCATCCCAACCGATAAACCAAAAATATATAAATAGGTACTTAAGCCCACAGGCGAATTTAATACTACGAAAACACGAGAATCTTCATACATCAAATCTATACTATATAAAAAGCTTTCATAACTATGTATTGAGAATTTATGTGAAAGCCGAGAGATGTGCTCCTCGTGCGATCAAATGTCGGAAATGTTGCGGTCACAGAGACGACCTCTATAACAAGATAAGTTGCGCTGAGAAGTGTGACTTCTTATGAGAGTTGGTTCTGAATAGATGGGTATAGTCGGGGTAAAAAGTGCTTCGACATGTTGGAGTATATTTTGTCGTCGAGCGTTCACAGTTAAGCTAGCTAGTGGTAGCACAAAAAGCTGGGAAATGCCTCTCAAGTGCGGCTCTAGAAACACACCGGTAGTGCTTGGCCACAGATTTAGAACTTAAGGGTAGTAGCCAGCCAGGCGGGTACTACAAAGTACCCTACCACCGCGCTATGGATTCCTCACAATATTTTCCTTAACCAAAAGATCAATCTTATTGTACGATTTTAACCCTCACACGGGTACAGTAATATCTGTGGTGATATAGACTTAATTCTGTGTTTAAACATACGTCATAACTTTAATAGCCCATTTAGTATGCGGCACGAATGGTGAGCACAGATAGGCAGTAGTGGGGGCAAGCCCGCACATGTATACTTTGGGCCAAATCACAGTAGTCAAATGACACGCAAGAATCCAATAGACGACGAGCACCGACTGATTAACCAATCGTGTGCAGCTCGGCGCTCCCCCCTTCTTCATTCCGCCAAACAGACCGAAAAATTAACTACTGCGCAGGTGTAAATCTGTGCTCACCACTCGTGCCCCTTACTATACCTACCAATACAAGTTCGAAGCTTGATATGCTAGTAGAATTATAAATAGCAATTTATAAAGGTATAAAAGATCAACTTACAATCTGACCTGAATAACACCACTGTAAAATCAATTACCGACATTTGAAATTGATGCAAATTGACCCTGTACCTACTCTAACTCTTCGACGCCACCGAAATCGTAATGGCACGTAGTTTGACCCTTGTCAAACCAGTCCCCCGTATCTATCACAGCGGCAGGCTATCCTCGAGTCTGTCTCCAAGGTATTAGGCACTTATTTGTTTGTTACATCAAATATAGGTGAGTGTTTGTTTTATTAACAAAACTGTCAGATTGTATAATGTAATTTTTAGGGTTCCGTAGCCAAATGGCATTTTTTTTTCCGAATCTATAAGAACTATAATGTTGAAACTTAGTAAGTAGATGTATTCTGTGAACCGCATTAAGATTTTCACACAAAAATAGAAAAAAATCAATAAATTTTGGGGTTCCCCATACTTAGAACTGAAACTAATTTTTTTTTTTTTATTAAACCCATAAGTTTGGGGTGTCTATGGATAGGTCTTCAAAAATGATATTGAGGTTTCTAAAAAAAAAACTAAACTGAATAGTTAGCGCGCGACACACTTCCAAAGTGTAAAATGTGTGTCCCCCCCCCTGTAACTTCTAAAATAAGAGAATGATAAATCTATAAAAAATATATGATGTACATACATTACGATGCAAACTACCAACGAAAATTGGTTTGAACGAGATCTAGTAAGTAGTTTTTTTTTTAATACGTCATAAATTGAAATTCATATCAAATACTCAGGTCTATACCATCATCTAATTCAATACCATTTACTTATATACCAACAGGTTTGTACGGAACCCTCGGTGCGCGTGTTTGACTCGCACTTGGCCGGTTTTTTTATTATAGCATTACAAAAGGGTTTAATTTAAAATGCACTGAATCAATGTCAAACGAGTGGAAGAATAGTGCTTCTTCAAAACAATATATGCCAGAACAATAATGTATCCACGTTTCACACCAAACAATTACCAAAGCTTTTAATTTCTACATGTAGGTAGGTACTTGTTTCGAATTTCCAAGTTCCATAACGTAGGGATATGAAAAAGCCCTCAATAAAATTTAAAAGCCCGTTGAGTGCATTCAACGTACTCGCAGATGAAAAAAAACAATTCACGTTTCAAATGGATAGAAAAAATATGTAACTTGGATATGTAGAGCTCATGCTGGATGAAATGTCCCACATTTACGCGAAGCGCTTTCTTCACAATGTTGTTGAATGTTCCTTAAACAATGCTATTTTTAGAACTTAAATATTCTGAATCACTTATTAACTGTAATAATAATTTACGTAGTGTCCGATTTAATTGCAGTAGTTATTATTAACCTAAATACATTTCTACCAAAAAACAAAAGAAAAAACAAAATAATTTGAGAAAGATGAATTAATGCAAATATTTTTTGCATGTAGTTTGAAGAAAAATTAAAATCTTTTGAGACTGGTTGTACCAATTGAATAATCTACTTATTTCCTTTTCTATCTTAGCTGAGGTATAATAATAAATACATTCAATCCCTAACGTAATAATAATACGATTTTTTTGTAATTGTTTATATTTTTTTACGAAAATATTAGGTGCATTCTTACGTAGATTTTTGTGGAGTAATTTGAATTAATGTCTAAATGTCAATTCATAATTTGGTTCCACATTAAATAAAAAAATGTCGTCTAAACTTAAATTCTCAATATCTGGTAGTAGGTTAATATTTATTTCCTTAGTATAAGAAAAACAGGATGAGTCAATATATCCTAGTCAAGTCGACAGTTTATATCCGCTAAAGAATGCCCGGGAACTCCAGTGCTCCCCAAGTTTTACATACCAAGGCTCCATTATTATATTACTTTCTTATATTAGACTAAATTGTTTATGATTTTATTTCAGGAGTGATTTAAATGAATGGCAAAAAATAATAACTATACTAATATCTATATCTCTAGAACTGTCCCTTTCTATAGCTATTCAATAAACAAAGATAGAGATACTTTAATCAGTCATTGATGTCTGTACGACGGTAAATAAAGTATGCTACTTAATTATATCTAGTAGCGATCCAAAAAGTAGACAAATTCTAATGGTGCGTCCATGCTACGCAAATCGAGCATGAGCCGAGTCACGAACGAACCTACGACGAGGCTACAACGAGCACGATGCGATTCCTTTGTTCGTGAAAAACCTGACAATCGCGCTCGTTCGAGGCTCGCAAGCCCGTCCATGCTACGCGAATCGTGCTCGCAGTGGCTCGGCTCGTGCTCGTTTCGCCAAGCATGGACGCACCATAATATTTGAATAAATAAATAAATATTTGCTTTATGCACTTTTTCACCATATAAACCTTACCCTCCTCTGTGGTAGGAGGTTGAATCGTTCAAGTTCACATATTAACATATTGTTCGCATTTATGAGTACTTTACGTGGTTTCATTTATTTTCCACCACCCGGTAGATAAATTATTTGTTTTATATATTAACAGCCTTACTAATAAAAAGTTACACGCGGTGTACACATCTGTTATAGGATAATTGCTACTAATAAAAACATTTTTGACACAAAGCCTGTATACACGTGTTTTAGTTACCTAGGAAATTTACACAGGGCTTACACGGGCCAGGACCCTTGTTTAGTGATTGTATAAGAACATTAAGGCGGATTTCAATAGATCAGCTCTGTCTGACAATCAAGTGTTGTGTCCATTTACTACGGACCAGGCCAACCGCGCAACAAAATGACACCAACGCGCTGGCCCTAAAAAGTCATTTTAGGGCCAACGCGACTCAGTCGACTGCGGTCATACTGCGGTCCACGGAACAGTTCATTCGTTCATTGTTTGCTTATAATTGCCATAAAAATGCCTAGTTGCGTAGTGAAAGGCTTGTGTTTTATACTGGAGTTATGGATAAAATAAAACAAAAATTTACAATTTATTTGATTTTGATAACTTTATGCAAAATATTCCGGTAGGTGTATCCTTAGTTTTGAAGTCATTGGCTTCGTTTGTTGACGTAACATTTGTAATTTGACAATGACGTTCTTCTTTCTTCTTCTTCTTTGGTTAAATGGCTACTGTAGCCATAAGCACAAGACAGTTTCGTTCAAAACCACCATTAGCTATTTGAAGCTTTTTAAAAGTAATTTTATTGTTTAATTATTAAAATTAAAATAGTCTTAAGAAAAAGAAACCTGATTTTTATGATATGATTAATATTTTATATAATTATTTTTCAGTATCTTTTGGTGTTTTCACATTTTTCCCATATTTTCTCCCGTATTTTAAAGTTAGATAGTTTTAGTTTCAAAACGTTCCTAAAAAGTTGCCAGTCGTTTTTGTTTTAACAAATAGATAACTATACAACGCTTACACACTGATTATTAGTAAAGGGAGTGTATAGCAACTGTGTAAGGCTTACACACTGCATAACTATACAGCTGTTAAACAACCGTGTTCCATATTTTTATTAGTAAGACGGATCTCGGGTGGATTGGTTCTTAATCCAACATTTTGCATACGCGTCCCTCAGGAACTAAAGGGATAAACGAAATAAAATCATTTGTTAAACGGAAATGTAGAACTTGAGAGAGGTAGAGCATAGCGTTTATTCGCTCAAAGAGCAGCTCGACTGGGGAAGTACCTCCGCCTTACAGAATACCGCAGCCAAATAACTTTATGTTGTGTAAAGTTGTGTTCCTGCGCGTGAGTAAGGTCGACAGAGCTCATAGGGGGGGAAAGGTCGGTAACGCGTGAGCGATGCTTCGTGTATTGCAAGCGCCCATATGGCTACGGTAACCGCTTACCATCAGGCGGGCCGCACGCTTGTTTACCGACCTAGTCGTATAAAAAAAACTTATCGTATTTATGTAAGGATACATCATCTATTAATGTTTTTATACAAACGAGAATACCTTTTAAATTAACTATGTTTCGCCTGAAAAATATAGGTTTTCAATACACAATAATTCACTCACGCTCTGAGTGTTTTTAACGTTGACAATCCAAACAATAAATATTGAAAAAATATAAAGGGGCTATAAAGTGCCAAATAATCTGTGATTTTACTATCTTCCAATATATTCACGAAGAAAGCTACAGTGTTGCCACCAGCTCAACTTTATTACACTATTGATACCTTGGATTGCCGTAAAGAATCAATTTCCCGTAGAGAGAGGTAGAGAGAGGCGAAGAATTAGTAACATTTTATTTTTCTACGCTCGCTATAAATCGAAGTCGTGTGATACGAATTATTGAGTGGTTCGGGTAAGGAATGTGGGTCTGATAATGTGGTTGTCTTATTTGTTTGTAAAATAGCGAGTTGCATTAACAGGTGAGAATGTAAACTTATAAAACAGAAAAGTAAATAAAGAACAAAATAATGATCTTACTTTGATCAGTTTTCGCTCCTAAATTACACGTAATAAAATATATAATCCTGTGAGTAAGGATATTTTTTTTTTTTAAATGTTTTGAATTTTATTTCTTCACATCACATCAGTTCAAATTTTAATAGTACCCACACAAGATAGTTCTACTAAGGATTGTTTCAATGCAGAGTTATTGACCCCAATCAAATCTCCTACAGGTGTAGAAAACAAGTGACAAAAATTTCTATCCTACCTATTATTGCACCCCACCGTGCGATGCGGAAATTCTCCTCGAAATTGAATTCTGAATCTCCGTCTGTCTACCACTCCATTTAAATTTGAAAAGTTCAACTTTGTCACAACCAACGTTCCTTGATTGCTACTATGTGACAAGGTATATAGGTACCTGTATACATTATTTCACAGGTATATTACTCTTCTTATTAAATTTGCTATACCGTTCAATTATGGCGTTTCTTTATGGTATCACGTATATTATTATTATTATGAACGTATAGCTACATAGTCGTGTATATTTCCTCTTTGGCTATCCAAAGAGGAAACGCTGCCAGCCTTCTGGGAACCTTGCCGTTAATCGGAAGCAGCGGCAGGCTTGAGGAAATTTTCTATATATAGATTATATTTTGTAAATATAGCTTGTATTTTGTACATATTTGTTGTAAATAAAAGATAACTAATGTCGTGTATGTAATGATTTAAATATTTTGTATGTTATGCAAAATAAAACATTTTATTTGGTAGTAAATAACTAGATATCCAGGGTAATTCCTCACACACAGCTATGTGATCCTAAACTAAGCAGAGCTTGTACTATGGAAACCAGATAACTGATATAATAAATAAACTACTTTTTTGTTTGTAAATTCATGACTCCTAGACTCAGGGCATGCAGACAAGTTAATGCACACAAAACATATCCTAGGTGAGAATCAAATCCACGAACTACATACCTATTGGTATTTGAAGGTTATGAAATTTTCATTCAAAAGAAGGATGATTTCTGGGTTAAAAAAAAAACTAATTAGTCCGTCAGTTAGATTAGATTATCCAAAAATATTGAACACGTATTGTTTGCTTTATCAAATCATGAAAAAATTTAGACAGATAAAGAGCTTCAAAGTTCGGGAGTGGGTGCTTGTGATGTCACTTTAGAGTAAAAAATTTACCATAACGTGACGTCACCCGGAACTCCAACACACAATAACTTCGTATTTTTTTGTTTAATTGACAGAAGAAAACTACGTGTCTAATTTTTTTTACTAAATAGAAATTTTCAGCAATTCTAGCCTATTATATACCTATTACTAGAAAACTAAAACAACTACTGTACAAAGATTCAACTTAATCGGATGAACGATGCGCGAACGCATTAAAGACGAACGGACACACAATAATTAATTTTGATATATGTATTTGGCAAATTAACAATACGTAGTCTTAAACGAGAGCCATATTGCTAATGTGAAACGATACAATCTCAACGCTCAAACCCCATAAGGCGGCAACTAACTTAACAGCTTATATCCCGTATCATCAAATTAAGGGCAATACACCCTCATATTGAGATATTAAGTTACCCACAAAGTTTAGTTTTGCGTAGCAAACTTTGTGTGATAAGCGATAGTCTGATTAGAGATTTGCGTGGTAAGCAAACACCCTATAATTTAGTGTGCATTGTTGATGGGTTCTAAAAGTATGTAGGTATTTGGTCAAGGTCAATTTAGATAATAAGGTGGTATAGACCACTTATTATAATAGCTTGGGTCATAAAATCTGTAATGATAAGTATCTACTTAATAAACATTAACAAAATTCTACTAATGTATAAATGTGATATATATTAATATGCCGAGCTATAATATAAATTACAGTGCAGGTTGGCGAAGTAACAGAAATATATATTATAGCTGCGTGTGCGGTCACTCAACGATTAGTATTGAAAATATATCGTTATATGCCTTGCTATGGTCACAACTATGGTTTATACTAATATATATTCTGACGGCGTGGGTTCGATTCCCACACAGGACATGCATTTGTGTGCATGAGCATGTCTGTATATCCTGAGTCTGGTTGTAATTATGTATATTAAGTATGTATTTACAAAAAAAAAGTAGTATATGTAGTATATCAGTTATCTGGTTTCCATAGACAAGCTCTGCTTAGTTTGGGATCAGATGACCTTGTGTGAGGAATGTCCCAGGATAATATCCTGGGACATTCCTTACTTACATACTTGTTTATTTATTTTATATTATAGCTATGTCTGTGATGGGCTTTAAGTGCAATTATTCCTTATCTCTAGACCTGTCACTTTCTATAGCCATTCAATAAAAAAATAAAGAGATACTTTTGTCTTTAAATTATAATTGACGTACGGCAGATAGACTACTAAAGTTGACGTAGTTGACGTAGATGACGTTGCTCCTAGCACAGTGCGCTAAGAGCAACGTCATCTTCGATTAGCTACGAGCGTTGCCTTGTTATTATAATATAATATTTATTCTCAAAGATATTTTTTACGTCACGTGGTCAATATAATACTAAATCACAAAGGCTAAATCTATAAGTCTTTATATTTAATTTTCACATACAAAATTTACACAACACATACAAATCCCATCCATTTCACTGACAGGTAAATTCATTTAGTAAGTATTAGTAAGTATTAAGTATTATAGCAAAACGTTTGAAACCAACTTTTAACTTGTCGTTTAAAAATAACAAAATAGAAAATATCCTATTTTATTAGGAAACGTAACAACAAGGGCTATCGTTCGACACCAGACACCGCACGAAGCTGTCATTATCCTCAATACAATGCCGGGATCGGTACTCTGCGGACTATGTATTAGGGACCTAGCCTTAAATCTGAGGAGTTATCGAATTCAGAAATTTAAAAAGTTGTCTTCACCTTTTAATATAACGCTTGCAGTGATTTAGTAAGTTGAAGCGCTCGTGGTGTAGCATGATTAGCCGTTCTTAATCGATCGGCAAAGTTTAGCTACGTCTTTCTTGATCGGTACCTGGATGGGTGACTGCCTAGTGGTATTTCAAATCGAGCGTTTCCGCGCTTCGGAAGGCACGTAAAGCCTCACTTAAAGTTATCACTTAATTGTGATAGTCGTTAAGCTAGTTGGATGCCTCCTAGGCGGCTTGAAAAATTCCAACAGTAGGTTGACCACTAGCCTGCCTCCACCGATCCGCAGTGGGCACGCATGGTGGAGTATCTGCCCATTCCCTTTCACCCTGATTTGTGAAAGGAGGCCTGTGCTCAGCAGTGGGACATTATAGGCTGATGATGATGATGATGATGATTGCAGCGATTTTAATAATAATAATTCATTTATTGGCATACAACATTACAGCTCATTTTTGAATCCATGGGCCGAACTAGTAAAACTGTGTTTCAGGAGCCAGATTTGGTTGTGTTAACTAAAAAAAATTATTATTTATAATTTTTAGCAATATTTTCTATCATGAGACACACAGTGTCAGATTTTTAATTAGATTTTGATATTAGAAAAAAGTTTACAGAAAAGCAGCTTAGTGATCGTAAACTTAATTCGGCTTAAAAAATTATGATATTTTTTTAAGCCAAATTAAATAATCTCCCAGAATATTCTAACTATATTAAACCTAACCATATATTTATCACATTTAGATGAGCTCGCATTTCTTAAAAATAAAAACTCATATTTATCTACATGAGCGTGCATACCTACATTAACCTAGGTTCTATACCTTGGTATACATAGGAATACTTCAATCTACTTCAAGTCTGTAATGTAGGCAACATTACAGACGTTTGATTGAAGTATTCCTACTTCTCTGAATAAAGTTATTCTTGTACACAACATATTTTTTATCTATCACTTTTATTTTTATTCACGATGACACGAACAAGTTTGTTATAATATAATCCTCACCATTTTAGAGCTCGTATTAAATCAAATGTTTTTCAACATTATGACACAAATATAGGTTTTGAAGATATGTCATCTCAATTTATCCTCTATAAGTATTTACACCCACTCAGTACAAATATACTTATCGAGGCATAGTACAAGATGTTTATCCTTCATGCTGATCGAAGCTTAGTCCTGTAGCGTAGTTGGTGTCCAACTATTCATATCATCATGAGATCACACATTTTAACAAGCCACGCTTTATTCCGGTAAAATTGTTTTCGACGACACACGTCCCTCTGTCAAAATGTATAATGATCTCAAAATACTGTGAGGTTTGCACAGTCTAGTTTTTATGTGCTTAACTACACTTGTGGCCCGTGTACCGGCCTTCTTCTTCTTCTGGGGCCTAAATTGAATAAATGGCTTTGACTTTGACTTTGATTGTACATACCGTGTTCCGTTTTTTTGTACAGTCATGTCTATAGTTTTGTGACTGCGCATGCAATACGGAGGGTGCAGCCGGGTTTTTACTGTTATAATTTCTACTTACGAATCTCATATTTATGTGTTATGAAATTACTTTTAAATATAAACCAAACGAAATGTCACTGAACTGAGGCATGAAAAATACATATAATTAAAATTAAATGTTTTGGTTACCCTCCCAGGTAAAGTGACAATGACAACTGCTTGTCGAATATGTAAACATACGAACACAATATTAACTTAACCTTATGTAGGTATCAAAGTGATACGTTAAATAAAGTAAATAACAAAATGACAATATATCTATAATATCCAATATGTTGGTCAATAATTAGAACGAATGAGAAGCGCTCTGTTGTAGCATGATAAGCCGTTCTTTATCGATCGGCAAGTTAAGCTACCTCCGTCGTGGTCGGTACTTGGATGGGTGACGCCTAGTGGTAATTCAAATCGAGCGTTTCCGTGCTTCGGAAGGCACGTAAAGCCGTTGGTCCTGGTTATCACTTAATTGTGATAATCGTTAAGCTAGTTGGAGATCTTCTAGGCGGCTTGAAAACTCCAACAGTAGGTTGACCACTAGCCGACCTCCACCGATCCGCAGTGTGAATATTTTTTTTAACATTGAAACGAACTAGAAAGTAATTTAGTTACCCTTTGAATACTTATTCAAAGAATTTTTATAAGTTTCTCTCTCGTACACATCGGCTAAGCTTCCAGTGACAGATTCAGCCTCATGGAACGGACGCCATTTTAATTAAATTCATGACGTCTAGTTAACTCGGTTATCGATTATTTAAAGCTTTCTAAATAAACAATGAATATTGAACAAAACATTTTATAAAATATATAATTTATGTAGCGAAATATTTACTTTGAAACTTTGTAGAAAACAGGTAAGTAATTGTTTTGATTAAATTTCAGGAATAATATTCGGACTTTAAACTCATCCGTATAAACTTTTGAATATTGTTCAAATACGTTTTGAATTTGTTTCTGTGCGTAAAATGTATACAATAAGCCTTCACTGTTATGATTTGATGTCTAAATACGAACGAAACTGAAAAGTGTAAAGGGGATGTTTAAAATATTAAGTGCTAAGTAAGTAAGCTCGGCTGATTACTTTGGGTTCTCAAAAGACGAAATATTCTATTGGTTGCGGTCATTTTAATGAGAAACTGAGTTTTACCCGATCTATGGCTAAATAACAAACAATTCTAGTTAAAATTATTATCAAATTTTCCAAGACGATCTTTCTTTTTAAGATACGTCGCGATGAAAAACATTCGGTCTAATGTTTTTCGCAATGGCTTACTTTCGAAAATACGTACTTCGCGATAAAAAATATTCAAACTGGAGTTTTTGCAATAGCACACTTTCGCTCTAACGTATTTCGAACTCATGAACATTCGCACTACAGTCAATCGGTGTAACGAATTTCGATGTTCCGAAATACAGTTCCACAGATGACAGCAGTACCTACTTACTCTATATGACAGCGCTTCCTCATTCAGCTCTGGCGACCTTACTCACCACAGCAATACAAAACCACATTAAAGTAAATTATTTGACTGCGATCGTTTTTACGGTACTTCCCCAGTCAAAGTCAAAGGCCAGAGTGAATAGGCTTTTTCTGGGTAAGCGTGCTACATTCGGTCAAACATAATAAAATACAGAAGGTCAAACGCAAGCCCATTTAACATAAAAAAAAAAAAAAAAAAAACTGCTTACCCATTAGGCCCTACCTCTCTCAAAACATTATTTTTGTAAAACATATGTAGTATTTAACATGGTTTATCTATTGTCTGCAGGATGCTGGGCGGCGTGGGAGGGCGGCACGCGTCGGTGCGGCGGCGCGGCAGCTCGCCGGGCGTGCGGCGGATCATCGCTGCGGGCGCCGGCGCGGGCGCAGACTCGCCGCCAGCGTCGCCACGCCCCGTGCGCCGCCGCCGCGCCGCCCTCGCCGCCTCCGACCACAAGACATGTGCCCTTATACACACCAGGCTCAAGCTGGGGGATATTATGTGAGTTTTGTTGCAACCTTTAGATGGATAGATTACTCTCTATTGTATAGGTACCAAAAGGAAAATAATTTACAATAATTGGACTGTTTTACAAAAAACTTAAACTGACTTCAAAGTACACTAAGAAGTAATCAAATCCTGATCTGATGACAATGGGACCAAACGGGAAGTGTACCCTTACAGTCAAAAAAATAATTTTCCAAATCGGTTAATAAATGACGGAGTTATGAGGTAACAAACATAAAAAAAAAAAAAAAAAACATACAACCTAATTGAGAACCTCCTGCTTTTTTTGAAGTCGGTTAAAAATACAAGAATAAACTTAAATTACTATACAATTGGTCTTTTCGCTAAGAAGCGATCTCGTCTAGAGAACCTTTAGATCGAAGTTAATTTAGTTACTGTAAAAAGATGTAAAAGAGTTACAAGATTTTTTTATTGACGTATTAGTTTCCTCTCTTGTCCATTTTCACCAGCCAATTAAGAGATGGGCTATGCAACTCAAAGTAATTTTCATAAAAACTATGAATTTGATATATTTGTTAGTTTCCTAACTTAGGCGTTGGTGAGTGAAAAAGTGATACAGGGTGGAAATTTGAGATGGTTCAGTGAGGGCAACTACCTAAAGGGTTGAAGACATACAACCCCGAACAGCGATGTGTTCTGTGGATGTGTTCGTCAAAAACTGAAAATTATGGCGGAGCGCCGGCGGAGCGCAGTTGAGCCAAATCCTCGTTCGAGGAGCCTCGTACGCTACGCTACGTGAATTCGTGACAAAACAAAGACCTTTACTTTAGCGCCACCTATATTTCAAAGTACCAACTACGTGTCTCTACCGACTTTCAGCTTTGAACCATAGAGTTTTCTCGATTTTCCGCTAGTCAACTCTTGTAGCGACATCTACGGAAAATACTGGAACTAAAACAACATTACGATGCCACCGCCCTCTATTGACTTCAGTGAAATAATTTGAAAAGTCTTCGGGCAAATTGGTTCGTATCCGTGGTTCTAGTAGTCGAAAGCCACGGTATAAATAACATTGTGATGGCTCTGCCATCTATAGAATCGTTTGTAAAACCAAGTCGTAGTAGTGCAAAGGCTCGGAGTATTATGTACATTGCGCTTTTCCACATATCTAAGTGAGAGATGTCGCTACCGGTTTACAAATTCTGTGGTATTCAGTTTTGTAAGAGATTACGATAAATGCTTAATTTACAGAAACTGAGTTTCTAGTTTTCAGTACATGCAAAACTAATATGTAATTTTTTTTTTTTTGTAAATGTTTTAGAATCATTAAAAATATTGATATCTGAACGACACGTTAGTAGGTCAACAATTCTTAAATCTTAACCAAAGTATCGTGCCCAATGCTCCATTTCGACATTGACGTCAAAATAATTCATTCGCTTCGCATCCGAACCGCTCCCATTCACCGAAATCCAATCACGACTTGGAATATTCAGTTTACTGAGTAGTGAAACAGAAACCAAGACGTTCAGATTCAATTTTCGAATAATGGAGCGTTTTCAAAGTCGACCGTTTGCGACGTTTGGCTAGTGTAAATGGAACGGGCTTTGCTTCCTGGCTCCACGTGGCGAGATGCCATTATTGATTTCCGGCGCGGGAGCGAGATAACGCTATACCACAATTTGTTGCACTATTTTCCGTCTCTTTCGTTCGCCAATATATGACCTATTTTTATGCCGCTTTCCCTATATTAATACAGCCTAAGTAATCAGGTGAAAAGTTCGGTTAGCGCGATGTAATCTAACTGGTAGTTTTAGTGTTATTATGTATATTTGTTTTGGATCTTTTATTAGTGTCGTATAACATTGAAAGGACTGTAACCTTTTTCGTAGTTGCGTATTACCTCAGAGTATATAAATACTACTAAATATAATGCGTATAGCCTTTTGAGAATTAAATACAATTAAATGTAAAGACCTCATTTTGAAATTGAATGCAAAGCATTTTATACAAGATTTTATATTAAACGGTAGCTAGATAATATTGAGAGGATAAACTAACATTAAGGATATTATAGGTAATTAGTAACTTCAGGTTACAAGTCATTAAACAGCTGGATCATCCAATGATTAACCTAAGAATATAAAGTATTTTTATACCTAAGAATAAATAAATAAATAATTTATTAATTTATTTAAGAGTAAATACTGACAACGAAATTAGGATTAAAAAACAAATACCTACCTATTTATTTACTTGTCAATTATCAATATCTATCCTAATAACTTACATTAGATTAGCATTAATTATCACTTAATAGTACTAATTAGGCATGAGAAATGTATTCAATGTAATACGGTATATTAAGATGTATTACTATATTTAATATCCATTAATTATTCCATGAAGTCTATACGTAATATAATAACACGGAAGAGTTTTTTGTTTAGAGTTTGAAACAAATTATATAAATACGATTTCGTGTCAAGATATATCCTTCCAAACTATACGATTAATCATCACAAAATAATATATATTTTTTTCTGGTGATGTGTATCTGCTAGACGCTTGATTTGGCTATAATCAGATTTTGCTGCGCGATTATGATGTTTTAGAGCGCCTTTTTATTGTTTAATCGAGGAGAACTTCAGACTGCTTAAGTCTCTTTATTGTGCCTCTCATAGGCAAGAGGCAAGAGACTATTTTTATATTTCTCAATTTCTATTGTGATAGTTAACATAGCTCACTAATCATGGATTTGTGTTACACGTGCATACCAGGGTGCACTTGTGATGATCCGCAGTATGCCAGTTTGAAGTCTTTGTAGGCTCTGAATGTTTGACTTGGTTGTGTTGTGGGTCATAGCTGATGCCGTAAAACCAGATTGGTTTCAGAATTGAACAATAAATCATGAGTTTTTCATCGACTGACAGGGTAAATTGTCTTTCCGGAACCCTAGTAGGTTTCTATTATGCCATTTCATTAGCCATTTGTTAGTTTCATCAACTTGCTTTTGAAAGTAATAGCTTGCTCTTCAACTAATATAGAAACATTAGCATTTGGTATCACATGTGAAAATGTTATAGAGTGTGGTTCCAAGAACCGATCCTTGGGGGACTCCTGCTTTACACTCGTGTATGTTTGATCTGGCATCTTCATATTTCGCTTGGAAAGTTCTACCAGATACCTATAATGCTGTTATTGGAAACAGAGAGGGTATATACTTTTGTACCTTACTTACTTGAAAGTCCTTTATGCCAAACCCGGTCAAATGCCTGATGCACATCAAGAAAAGCAGCTGCGGAGTAATCCTTGCTTTAAAATGTCTTAATGAATGGTTGAAACTATTGACCTGTTGTTGCATTAGCTGTTGAATGCTGCTCCTGAAAGTAAAACTGGTGTTGTGGTATTATATTACTTTCATTTAGTCTCGTTCTATGAAAAACTTTTCACATTTATAAAACAATCAATCAAATAACGTTTAAGAGTATTAAAGTACGTGTCATGAGCAAGGGTACTTGCATCGCTATCTTGAGAGCAACTGCGCGTTAATAGTTTGAACGACTAAATACATATTAGGTACCTATACCAAATTCTCGTTTCTATCTATACTCTTACCGAGAACAAATGACAAGGAACTCATTATCATTTTTTTTTCTGACAGTAAATCATTAGATATGATATATCTATGAATTCATCTATAGTATGCAAACTGCTCAAGCTTCGCACAAGATAATATTGTTAACGCGATCACTCTAGTAATATTCTTACTCTATGGGTACAACCAGTTTTCTAAGGAATTGTTCGACATGATGCCAAGGTAGCCGTACCTTTTGCTACCACCATTGCAACTCTCGCCATCGACGGGGAGTCCATCCTCACACATTGAAACCAGAATTGTTTCGAACTGTGCGGGCTAAAAGGAGTTTTCTACCGCGGACGCTCGGTCTGTGGAATGAGCTCCCCGCCATGGTTTTCCCAATAGAGTACAGCATCAGGGTCGGCAACGCGCGAGTGATACCCCTGGTGTTGCAAGCGTCCATAGGCTGCGGTAACTGCTTACCATCAGGTGGGCCGTATGCTTGTTTGCCACCTTAGTGGTATAAAAAAAAATAGGATACTTTTCATCCCGGAAAAATATCTGATCCCTCAGAAACGCGGGTGAAACCTCGGCGCGGAAACAAGTTAATTATATAAGTATTGTTATAACTGTAAATTTGCCTAAATTGAACACTATTCTTCATCGCCATTTAACAATGTATTACAATTATAGAGTAGTGAATTGTAAATCAAAGGATTAAAAGCGATTCTGTGGGAAGGTATAACATCTGCAACGAAACGCCACAGAGCTTGGCTTAAGCAAATAAATACGTTGGCTTTACACCGCCACTAATTGGATCTCCTTAATTTTGATGGATATTAATCGAATGGATGGAGTTTTGTATAGAAAATATTTGCATGATTTTGTTAATGTTTTTGAAAATATATTGATTATTGTATTAATGTTCTACCTAATAAACAATTTTGGAAATTTCAGAGCTCAGAGTGAGAAAAAAACTTCACACTATGATACATTTGAGATATCTGTAAAAACTCGTCGATGACTTCCATGCGATTTTCAGTAAACATAGTGCTAGCTAGTCATCAAGAAATCGATGCAATTAGGTTAAAGTATCATCAAAAATCTATTTCCTATATAATCCATACTCTATTGTTAAAAAGTTACAAATTGAAATTTAGTAGGCCATATGAAAGAAATCGCCTTCTTGGATATTTTAATGACCTTTCTTTTTTGTTCCGTTTATTAGCAACTCGCCCCGGTTTGATCAGGGTAGTATAAAACTACCTTCCTTCCTAACCTTCCGATTGAAATTTGGTTAAAATTGCGTATATAGTTGAAAATACTTAAGCGCACAAACAGACAGACAGAAAAAGCGACTTTGTTACTAAGTATTTTGAGATTTATGTAGGTAGTAAATATATTTCCAAGTATAACACAACCATCGCTTTGCAACATTTCCTGCCATCACAGTGACAAAAATTGTACTCAGAAAGATAAAACTGAGTATCAGCCATATTTCAATCAGACTTTTTGAGCATTCTTTTTTTTATCCCAAAATATGTATTCCTTATTAGTGCTCTATTTTATAAAACACTCCTCAAAACCGGTTTCCATTGTATTTTTCTGAATCTAGAATAAAAACACCACATCACTATCGATTAAGCTCCTGGCGCATCTTCGGCCAGAAGGTCAAGCATCTGTAGTTCAGACGGCGCCGACATGTCTACGCCTGCAACGGTGGTGCGGACTATCTGGGTCAAAAAGGATTTGCTCTGGTTAAATAAAGTGTGTAACATTTCTACAGGATTGGGAACCATAACTGTATCTTGAGTTTTGATGAGGAACATTAACCGCGCTCTGTCTTTCAGTAACTTATTAGATATATAGTTTTACATCCATAGAGTGTTTACCATTTTTGATTTTATATGCAAAATGATATCAGAATTCCGTTGAATTTGACAAGCACAGTTTATTTCTTATCTTATTTGGACTCATTATGGTCCTATATTAAAGTCTAAACATAGTTGTTATTTCCATATTACGGATAGCTAAACTGTACAGAGTATCTCTAATATTGGATTCTATTGAGGTACTAATGTTGCTGAGTGTACAAAAACTAACCTACCATCACATTACGGTTTCTTTATGATGTTAAGGATATTTAAAAAAAGTTGCAACAATTTTCTCCCGATCGAAATTTCCTTTCTACAAAGTATATAATGTTCCCAAAGATTTGAAAATAGAGTGACAATGTAGTTGTTACATGTTTTGTAAGCCATCAAGTTTTTGCTTTGTGCTCCACAATGGCCCACTGCGACTGTCGGCACAGTGCGGAGTGCAAATGTGCACTTCACCAGTTCCGTAGTTGTAGTTGTAGGTATACACAAAACGCCGTGTAACATGTTGGGATTACCATGTGAATTAACTCGATAGTCATTTTGCTTCTCGACAGTTTTCTTTATGTAATAAAAGTGTGTCTAATAAAAGAGTAAGAAATATGGTGTTATTACGATCATTACAGTTCTTCTGCAACAATTATGAAATATTCGTCTATCTTCCCAAAGCTATGCATTTTGCATGAATAATTCCCGATTTCATGTTTTCAAATACTATATTGGGTCCGACATGTTCAACAACATTTTCATACCGAACCTGTTTCATAAGAACCCAAGGTCAGTTAATTAGATACATAGGTTTTGAAAATAAGGCATCCTGGAAATATCCACATTAAAGCACTGATTCCCCTTTACATAAACTTCATCAGTAAGACAAGTTTAGTAAAGCCTGTCACTCAGCCATTTTCTAACATAATATAAATCAATGAAAAACATTTGATTTTGAGCGAATGTAAATAAAATCCAAAATATTTTTTCCGAAAAAATGCTTTCTTTGAACAAAGGGTCCATTTGTATGAAACGCGTCCCCAGTATGTAGCACTATAAGCTATGGTGGAGTATGTTGGCCACATCGAGGGCATCATTTTATTGTATGACACCAAGTCTGGATTCCATGGAAAAAAAAAGATATTCACGGTTAAAGCAACCAAAATACTGAGTAACTTTGATATCGTCCCGCAGTATTTGTATAACTTTTCTAATTTAAAAGTATTATATATGCTTATCCAGAGTTTAATCTATCTTTGTGCTAAGTTCCACCCACATCTGATAAGCCATTTCGGCGTCATTTAATAACAAACACCGAAAAACTTAAGCATTGTTTACTTACATTACTATTACTAGGATAAGGTAAAGATCTTTTTTTTTGACACAGCAAACAATTACACTCGCATATTAGGTATCTACCTACTATATGACATTATGTTTAATTGTCGTTATTTGTGTGTAATCAATGAATCAGCCCCATAGGCAGACTGATAGCCCCATAGACTGACTGGATAATGGTAAATAGCAAAACACAATAAAAAAGAAAACTTGAACATGACTATAAACACTGTATTATGTTCCAAATAGTTAATGATAACCGAAGATGTCCATAAAATAGGTACAGATTTACTTTGTATACCGGGAACACATTTGAAATCGCGAGGTTAACATAGTACTTTAACGTTATTAATGCGAAAGATAGTTTTTTTTGTATACCACTAAGGCAACAAACAAGTATACCCGCCTCGTCTGGTGGGAAGCGGTTACCATAGCCTTTAAAGACACTTGTAACACCAAGGGTACCACTCACGCGTTGCTGACCCTGCAAAAATCTGTTCACACCCTTTTTGAAGAATCCCATGCTGTTCTCCCTTGGGAAAACCTCCGGTAGTGAGCTCCTTTGAAATCGCAGAGTACGAAACCATTTCGGCTCCAATGTGTGAGGTTGGATCCCCGTCGATGGCGAGAGTTGCGATGGTGGCTCAGTCTAACGGGGTCTAAACCACTTGTGAGCTGGGGATCGTCGACAATTCTAATGGCACGTCGCTGAACCGAGTCCAAAGGCCCAAGCTGGTATCCAGGTACCGCCGCCTATAGATTACAGCAGTACTCCATTTGAGCCCGGACTTGTGACTTATAAAGTTGTTATAAGTACTGCCTCGCTCTATTGAGCACTCCGAGCTTTTTTTGTCGTCTAAATGACTATACACGAAACAGCACGTGACGCTAGAAATATCGACGCCAGGGATCCCGATGCTTTGACTGATGTTTAAGGAAGTGTTCTGGAATTGTAGGGCCACACTATAGGGGTTTTCTTCGGGTTAATATGTCTTATGTTACGTTTTCCAGCTAAATTACTGGACTAGGTTGATAGCAATTAAAATTACCACACGCGGCAGCATAGAGCCTACAGATGGACAAGCAATACTATTTTCTCAGGAACACAGGTGAAGCCACGAGGCACAGCTAGTACTTTAATATGATAAATGCGACAGTAGATCTATCCGTATTGTTATGTTTTCACAACTATGTTACTGGACCGATATCGATAAATATTAGCAGAAAGATAGCAAGGATCCTGGAAATTTACATACAGTTCTTTTTGTCTTAAAAACTCGATTGGAATCACTGGTATTCAGTATTCTGTGCCGCAGGGCAGAGCTAATAATTACAAAAAACAATCATTACCAAAGGAACATTTTTGTAACTTCAAATGTGAATATCTTTTTTCTCCCATGGAATTCTGACTTGATGTCATAGAATAAAATAATGTGCTCAACGAGACCTACAATCACCACTATAGCTCATCTTGCTACAGTCTGGGAACGTTTTTACCCATTCTTCTTTATGATCTATTATTGTACTATTTTATTTATAAGTATAATATTTTTATTTACAACAAATATGTACAAAATACAATCTATATATAGAAAATTTCCTCAAGCCTGTCCCTGCTTCCGATTAACGGCAAGGTTCCCAGAAGGCTGGCAGCGTTTCCTCTTTGGATAAACAAGTTGACGCGTTGGCGGAAAAAGCACCCCATCCACTGGTCTCCGGAGGTCTCGATCAATTTTCCAGCTCATTTAATTTCAATAACTTAATAAATTTGTAGTATTAACAATTTGATCAATATTATTTAAATAAAATACATTTTATTTTTTAATGTTATACAACTAGGTGGCACATTTACCATAAAAATGCAATACTATAAATTCTTCATATAAGTTCTCTCAAAATACATTGAAACTGGGTGAGTATGTAATTCCAATGGTAGTTCCAAGCAGCTATCACACTGCGCCAATATCTGAGATACACATTTCCTGACTGAACTTATTTCATACATGTAAACTTACTATAAAGTTTGCGTAACACTGAACGCAAATTTTCCTTTTGTTTGACCCATTTATTTGTTAATATTTATCCTTTTTAATTTTAAATGTAATTCACACATTTATAAACTTTGTAAAGGAATTCTAATATCAATGCTGCAACATTAAAATTGAACTAAAATGTCTATGGTTAAATTGAAAAAAAAATAGCAGAGTAGGAGACTCTTTTGTGTGAATTAGGTATCATAAAAATATAATCTTCATGTAGTAAATCAAATAGATTAGTATGCACATTAAGAAACAACATAGAATACGCCGATGCACTTTTAAATCAAGCTGATAGTAGATAGCGAGCCCAATACGATCATAGTATTCTTACAAAGACTGCATACGTATGTACTCGTCGCTCCAGAAGAGACGCTCTAAGTAAATACTAGCTACCTATGGCACTTTGGTCCGCCAAAATATCCCCCTATGAATTTATGTAGGATAGCACCTATGTCAATTAGGATTCCTTTGAGGTGATGCCGAGTCCTACAGTGTAAGAACAAACAATCATACAAGAAAGTTGATTTATTCGTAGGAATATGAAAACATTTAAGCTCTACAACAGAGTACACTAAGAAGTATGAAATAACTCTAATCTAACATTGTTTTGAAGTCGGCGAAATATTGTCTATGGAACACTTCGTGAAAGGGTTTCCCTGTGTCGTGGGAACACAGAAGTCAAAATAAAGTTCCACTCATTTACCATTATTTACGGTCCTTTATTTATTCATTATTATTGTGGTTAGATGCAAAAAAATCGGTAAAAATCTCATTAAACTAAAATATCCTCTAGTGAACCCTGCTGACAAAATTATCTCTCGTAATCGCGGCTTGATGATACCATTGCCAATGCTTCGGTAAGCTCATTGATTGAATCAATAAATAGAAATTTCAGTCTTACTCACACTCAGTGACAATAAGGTAAGATAGCCTTACATCTAATTTCCTTACTATAGTATGAGACACCTATCATCTCACTTATGGATAAACGAACCGTATGCATTATCTATATCTACTTAAATATGTAAATTTATTTCCAGGAATAATTAATGTTTTAGACTTTATTTACAGAAGTCTTCTATTTACTCACTGAGTCAATCGCATTTATTTTTCCACCAGATGATAATAAGATACCTATCTTTTTATTATAAAATGTACATGCTTTGTTGCATTTATTCCCCCTCCCACCCACTCAAATCTAATAGCCCGTAGTCTCATAATTTCATAGCATAGATTTTTTTTCGAAACCATACAAATTTTATTTTGTTACTATGTCACTCACATAATGTAAATACCTTAAAAGCTCTACTGCATTTTCCAAGTAGTTGCGGGTTTCTAGCCGAGTTATGTTGATAGTAAGCTATTGTTATCATTTTTGAATTCGTCGTTCTAAATGAAAATAGTCATCCCTTTGGCACGTCCGTTCATTTCTAGGTCCTTGGGTCAATTGCACCCACCGGTGTGGAGCAGGGCGGTGCATCGACCCCTCACCTCGGTCAGTAGGTCGCCGCCGCCCGCGTCGCCGCAGCTCGTGCTTCGACTGCACTTCACAGCCTCACTCACATACACTTGAACTTTGTAAATGTAAACGTAATTGTACGCATATATTCGATTTTGAGCTTTATTTTGATTCAATAGCATGCTATTGATTCATGCCGGTTTGGTTGTAACAGTTTTCAATATAGGTTTAGGATGATCAGCGGACGCTTGTATAGTTTGAGTTAAATATAGTTTGATTCAATCATTATATTATCACAATAATTATAACTATTTTATGACTGTTGTGTTTTACAATCACATTTGATTCAATATAATTGATTATAAACCTGATTGGTTGCAAATGGGCTTCAGTATTTCCTGACTCAATAAACCATTCTTTATTTTTCAATTTCAAACACAGAGCTTTTAAACTGCATACAGAATACACATTTTAACCACCAATAAAAAAGTTCCGTTTACAAATTCAAAATAGTAAGTCAACGCAGAAAATGCATTACTAAACTTTATTGCAGACCTCGATCTAAAACTACATTAGTTATGTGTGTGTTCACTACCTATAGGGGTTCAAACATGGACATACCTTTGTTAGAACAACGGTTCAATGAAGTTTGCTCTGTAAAAAGGCAAACAATACTCCCTCGTACGTTATTTTCCACACTACATTAGACGCTATATGAACTGGGTTAATAAAAAGAAAACTTGCAACGCTTGCAGCGTTCCCGCTGTACATTCAAATACTTTATGCGAAGACGGGACTGCGGGAAAAAGAAAAAAAAGAGGAGGAAAATGAAAGAAACAGTCCGATAGCAGGCCTACGGACAAAGAGTTCGTTGAAAAGTGCAATATTCGTGAACAGGGATGTTCATCTTGAAGGATAAGGCTTTTGAAATATTACGTATACAATTTCAAATGATTGAATCTATTATCTATATAAGTAAAGAAATGCTACTAGTATCGTAGTGGTACTATATTTTTCTTTAACAATTTTATTTTTGAGTAGTTTTAGAAATTATTTTAAGTAGTTGTGATAAACTACTTACATTCTTAGTTTTTATGGTAATCGCTGTATTTCTTATTTATTGTCTTTTGCAAAGTTTATCTGAAATATGCTTTCGCGACTTTCAGGTATCCCTTATTTAAATATTTGACTACAACATTAGTAAAGTGCCCTCATGGTGCACCAATAAGCTGAAGATAATAATAAAAAAGTGTCATAATAATAGTAAGGTTTTATATTATGCATTTGATGTACAAATCAGTCATACTTTCATGTTGTGTAAACTTAGACGGTGCCTTTTAATTGTGCCAACACGGAGGCCTACGTCTAACGGGCACTGCTATTTGTTCTGCTTTGCTTGAGCCTATCTGTGTCACGTACCTACCACCTACGGCTTCTTTGGTGTTTTATTATAGCATTTAATGCTACAAAGTATGTAACAATAACTCATGCATTTAGCTTCGGTTAATACCATAAAAAATACAAAATTATGAACGACCTAAATACGTTTAGGGCTTTCATGTAATTAACTTCACCTAATAAATAACTATCAGTTTCTCTCATAATACGCTTATTTTACAACCTTTTATTAAATTTCACCTGTGTCTGTGTCTGGAATCAAATCTTGCAAGTTAAATTTGACCCACTTCTCGGTTCTCGATTGAGTTTGCATGCATATGTATGTAAATCGGATAACAATGCAAACATGGAGCTGATCTGATGATGGATCTGGAAGGTGGCCTTAGAAACTCTGTAAATAAAGCGACGCAAACCCATCAAATTTGGGCTCGTTTGATTTGTCTTGACAGGGAATCAGGTTCTAGGGTCCGATTATTAAGCTGGTCGACTAATATAAAATAAAATCTTGTTTAAAAAAAAACTTGTTTTCTTGTAAACTTATACATATACCTACCTAACCACTGATAAAATGGTTACGTAAATAACGTCGCCTTACTGTCATTATCAAACAATATGATATTATATACGTTTTATGACTAAGGGTGCTAGTCTTGCAATGTGAACTACTAATTTTGGATAAAGTTTTATAGTTACTTATATATAAATATTATATCTCAAAAACACCTACTTCCCATACTAAGCAGTGCTTGTACTATGGAAACCAGATAACTGATATACTACATATACTACTTTTTATTTGTAATATTCATAATTACACCCAGACTGTGCCCAGACTCTGGACATACAGACATTTTCATGCACACAAATGCAAGTCGTGTGTGGGAATCGAACCCACGACCTGCGGCGCGATAGATGGATCTTAACCAGAGTCTTAAGCAACCGCGCCAACTGGCCCGTCTGAATGCGTTTCTGACACATGTTAATATTAGAAAATCAGGGAAACGGCTAATCTGATTATGATGGGACTTTCACTAAGCTATGGCCAAGAAAATACTGAACCTTCCTGTGAATGTCCCTTAGTCCAATAGATTAGCCGTTTCCGATAATAGCCAAATATTAATAGATGCTAGAAACACTGTAATCAGCAAAAGTTCACTTCTTGTAACTATCTCCGGGGCTTTGTAAGTTTATCACCTTCTGGCACATCATCACCGACTATGGTAAGATTGTGGTCAAAACACAAACCTTAAAAATAAGAACACCAAATGGCATAAGCCTGTGAGCGCAATAAACAGTCGAGCAGTTTTCAGGAAAGTGTTCGCTGTTTGTCTAGCCAGGAACAAGAGTTGCATTAAAATCACAAAGAACTCCTCCCTAAATTGAAAGCATTACAATATCTAAATTAGCCGTCACCTATGTTCGGAACAAGGGTGATATATATGGATAAGATAAAACTTATTTACTTTAATGTGATTTTAAAACGTTTACGATATTTATATTTCTAGCATGAAAGCAACTGGGTCGCGAAAACTTGCCATTCTTGCCAGCGGAGAGCATAATGGTCGTAAATTGCCAGTGCCTGACCCCCGGCTTCGCAAATATTGTCTTTTTCATGCACCTGTAAGTAGGTTTTTGTTAAAGATGAAAAGAATAATTGTAGAGATGTCCCGACGTTTACTAAGAACGGTTAGTTCATGTTATATTCAATATTATGACAAAGGGAAATGTAACAATCCATCCATCTCTCTTTCGGTCTTCCTCTTCTCGTATATCCATCCACATTCATATTTATACCTTTTAAAGTTATTAAAACTGTCTGTGCTATAACAAATTATTGTTTTTTTTTTCAATTCTGATGTTTTTTTTCAGTAATAGAAATAATGTGAAAAAACAGCGCGAGGACGCATAGGGTACACTATGCGTCCTCGCGCTGTTTTCTTTGAGAGAGAAATTTTTCAAACTCATTGTAGGATTAAGCCTAAAGCAAAGCTATTGAATCTTGTTTTTTAACATCATAATAGCTCTAAAATGCTACAAGCAGTCACCTTATTCTGAATAGTGTTTACAACATAAATAAGTAATGTACTGTACAAACAGTGGTACTTTATCTAATTAATATATGGTAAATAAGTTATAAGACGGTGAAGTCATAGAAACATACTATCATTATTCGAGCCTGGAAAAATCGATTCAAATCGATTATTGGTAACTAACCAAGGTCAATTAAAGTTCACCATAGGAAATAAGTTATAGTGAAGGTTAATGAACGTTATGCTAGAATCACCAACATACTAGACTGCCCCCTTCCTGTGTTATTTGAAACAGGATTGAATTAATTAGAACTCCATTAATCGGTCGTCAGAGTATGTAACCTGCAGGTTGAATGAAGGCTGTATAACGTGCAGGTAATTTGATATGAATGTGCTAGAAACTATATGCGAGTCAAATTTATATCTTTTGACATAGGTACTTTAGACACGTGTGGCCATGCTTATAAATAAATATCCCGGAACATTTTTCACACACAAATATATTTCTTTGTTTTATACGACTAAGTCGGTAAACAAGCATACGGCCCGCCTGTTGGTAAGCGGTTATAATAGCCATATGGACGCTTGCAGCACACGAAGCATCGCTCATGCGTTATCGACCTTTCCCCCCTCCCCAATGAGCTTTGGGAACCATACTCACGCTCAGGAACACAACTTGATACAACATAACGTTATTTGGCTGCGGTATTCAGTAAGGTGGAGGCCCCAGACGAGCTGCTTTTTGAGCGAATTTTTGCTACGCTCTACCTCTCTGATCCCAAACTAAGCAGAGAACGCAAATGAAACGCTTATTAACTAATAATACTGATTAAATGATCAGGTAAATAACGTCACCCCAGTCACTGTCAAACGATATGAAATTATTTACATAACCATTTCATCAGTTCTTGTAGAGTTTTACGAGTAAGGGGGATGATGGTTATCATCGAAAATTTAATAGACCATGTAATAATATATTTGCCTTTACCCCGTAAAGAAATTAGCTTGCTATTGAATTTTTGAAACTTTTTGATGTTAAAGTCCAACACAGGTTACTAGATAAATCAAGGGATGGCTTAGTTATGGATCTGGTTCTGTATCCGTACGGCATATGAAAGAACTCTGAACATGAGAGTCCAGAACTATTTCCATCTGCGGTAGAGCTTTTTGTAAATTGTTTTGGTTAAACTATTAAACATATGAAAATGTCACCAGTTTTATGCTATTCAAGCAACAGAAGTTTGTTTCATTGGCACAATTCGTATTCTTCGATACCCGCAGCCACAGAGAAAAGAACCCGCAGCGGTAGCGAACTCTACAAGTTTTTTTATCGTCTACGTTACTGTTGTGGCTTACTATTTCTGTTTTCATGTGGTTTCATAACGCGTTACTGGCATCCTCCGAACATAGTTAACCAATTAATGAGGCTATTGAGTCTTTCATAAAGGAGTTGCCTGTAAATTCATCCTCGTTCAATTTAGTCCTATAAATAACCTCTTTGATGTTATGTCTTTGCTTTGTCTCATGTATAGGAAAAAAATCGGTAACTAAGATAATAAATTAGGGCGAGTGATTTCTGTCTATATAGTTTATATGAGCTGAAAATATAATTCCAAATGGGAACAAACCATGAGACTGAAACGATTCAATGCTTTTATTGTATCGATGCTATTCAATTAACGATCCATATACGAGCGTCATCTAAAAATGGAACTCAAATAGTGATCAATCATAGTATAGCACCTAATTAATAAATACAATCAGCTCACAGTTCAATACCTACATGAAAACATACTTAAACGTAACTTATCACGTGACATTGGAGAAGTTGTGATGATATTTCCGCAAAAGCCATAAATAAGAATTGAATTGAATTAAAACGTAACTATTTCATGAATATAATAGCTACTGGGAACAAGTTATCAACGCCTTCCATAATCACCTCATCATTGGAGATGCGTCGCTAAGGCCTTGAAACACTTATCTTGCCTCTTAGCTTAGAGAAAGGTTGGTAGCCTATCAGGTTCCTTTAGGATATATTTTGAGGAATGTGGCCAATTTAACACCGCACCATCAGACGCTGGGAAAATTTCCACACGCCCGTCAATATTTAGAACTTTCGGACAAGACGTTTTGTATCCTCATTCATAATGCGGACAACAGTGGCTTTCGGCGTCTATGTTTCCTGACAAACTGGCCACCTTCAAGACAAAACTCAGGCTTTTTCTGAGCAGGCGTGCTACAATCTCGGCTTGGTCATCGACCTGTCTGTGCCCAACATTAAAACCTTGTTATATTTAATTTAGATTATTACTTAATGAAATTTGATTATTATCACCTCTTACAATCAAGAAGGGTTTGAAGAGAGATTTGCAGGGTCGGCAACGCGCGAGTTGCAAGCGTCTATAAGCTGCGGTAACCGCTTACCATCAAGGGGTCTTGAAATAATAACGTGACAGTTTTTTTGCGATTTTTTAACCGCCCCTACCCCTTGTGATATTTCGTGATATTTTCCGAACCGTGATTATTGAACGAGCGACCCCCAAGCTTTTGCTTTTGCTTGTTTGCAATCTTAGTAGTATGAAAAATAACTCTTTTTTAAGCATAATGTTAATTAACTACGATTCCTCCTTTTTATGGTTTCGAGATACGAGTCAGAGATCCAAGAGAGAGTCAAAATAATTAGTGTAAACTACTGTCTAGAGATTGAGAGACAGAGTTAAAAACTGGTCAAATGCATGTCGGTTCGGTTTTACCTTTTGAAACAATTCATAGCTTAGCTTTAAGCAAACTAGATAGCACCTACTTATGAAGAAATTAGTACATTTTTTTTTCTAAAGTTCGAGCTAGCAACTCTAGCTTAATATCTAGAATTATTGACAGAGGTATGTGTTAAAATTATTAAATGCTGGTAAACAAGTTAACAACTGGGTGAAGCTCGTAAACTTTTGACGCTTGAATTTGCAAAGATAATTCTATTTGCTTTAGTGCAAGCATAGTGCGAAACCAGGTTAAGTATTTTTGAGTTGCTGGATCAATATCGGGGAGGTTCTTAATTCTTCACTTACATATAATGCAAATATTCTGTGCATAAATGTAAGCCTAATTCAATTTCGATGAAGAAATATCAGTGACACATTTCTTTCGTGATAATCATTCGCGACCATTATACAACTAGAAAACTTGGCGGCTCACACTTTCCTGACAAAACCCGACACGTTCCAGTTGTTTTCAATTGCCTAAGTGCATATTGTCAACCTTTCGGAAGGTGCAGAATCAAAGTCCACAATCGATAGATAGCGTGTGTTGTGTTGCGTGGGCGGTGTGGTGTGTGGTGCCGGTGCACGCGGCTGCAGGCCGGAGGCCGAAGCCTCAAAGGCGCGGTGCGGCCTGACTGCGCGGCGGCGGCGGTGCGGGTTTGCGCGCGCACCGGCGGCGGCGGCGACGGCGGGAGCGGGCGCGGGCGGTGCGCGGGTCAGTGGCGTGCAGCGCGCGCCGCGGACGCCCGCACCGCAGTGTCGAGCAGGAGCCCGCCATGCCCGGCCCGCGCCTATCCCGCGCCGCCTGACAGCATGGCCTACCCGACCGCCACCATCACACGCAGCCACGCTCTGACGACGGTACGCATCATAGTGAATGTCACCAGCGAACCGATATCACACCACGTATTGCCCCACCGCGTCCTGCCTCCGACCGCTTCAACCCTGAGCGTTGCTCCGATCAGTGATAGTGTACCATCGTCCGTTCGGCCAGTGAGGGTCGGTCAGCGCAAAGGTTTCGTCTCGATTCGATCGTCCGCAGACTGAAAGGAGTAGGCGCGAGTGGTCGCCGCGCGCCCCGCTAGATGGCGCCGGGAGTCGGTCCTGCGGCGAGCGCTCTCCGCCCGCGCCCCGCCGTCGCCGTCACCGCCTTTTGTTTCGCGCCGTTCGTGTACATAAAATAATAATTGGCAGGCCGGTGGTGAGCACCGCCGCTCGGCGCCGAGCCGTCGCTGACGTCAGCGGAGCCCGGGCTCGCGCCGGAGCCTGCCCGGCTTCCCCGACCTTCCGCCACCGCCGTCTACGAGTCACCCGACATACGATACTGACTCGTCAAGTCCCACACTAACCCTCCGCCCCTCTTACGTGCCAAATCCATTGCAAAGCCAGAACTAACATTAACTCGACTGAATTTTTAAGTCATTTTGCAAAATATTTCGATAGGTTTAACAGAATCGTACTGAAAAGATTTCAACGCGGTGACAGACGATAGCTATGACGCACCGAAAATGTGTAGGTTTCATTCATGTAACCTACAAGGGTTTGCGATTGATCTGCACATAGCAACAACGACAGCGACGAAGGCGACCATCTTCTTGGGTCTTTAACTAAATGTTCGGTGGTTTTATTGATAAAAAATGGCGATAATAGCAGCAATATACTCGTATAGTCGTGGATTCATTTAGTACAAGGAGTGCGGTGGTGAGCGACGCGCCGCGCCCATGCCCTTAAGTCTGGTGAGTGGTAGATTATAAGGCTTCGTAGCGTGCCATTTTCACGAGAAACTCCGCGTAGGTGTATTCTATCACCTTAAGCCAATAACTTTAATGTATTCATACAGAAGTAGGTTGATTATTTACATTAACATTCTTATTGACTGGTGGGAGAGGAATTTACATATCAAACATGAGAAAGGTCGTGAATTCCCCAGTTACGTTCGATACTTGTACCTATGTATTTATTTATATTTCAGGTTAAATTTTTGAGTCAAGAAAAATGAATTTCTATGAAACAATAACAACATCAAAGATCTCATAACAATCGATCGAAGTCAATTCGATGAAGCTTAAAAGTTGAATTTCGTTGGTTTATGCAAAAATTACGTAAATCAATTATTGTAGTCTTGTTTCTTAGTCTCTTTGATTTGCATTATAAAATAGTAATTAACTGTAATAGTGTGATTGGTTTTAAATTTAACTTAGATCACGATTTGACGGAGTCTTATGATCTTTGTATTATATGTATATGTCAAAAACGTTGACAAGCCCATAGACTGCATATTATGTGAAAAATTATCGGCTGATAACATGTAATTTTACTTCATAAAATTATCTAAAAGTAAATCATATTCATAGGAAACCATGATTTTAAATTAGCTAGTAAAGCTACTCTGTTTTGCTCTTACCAAAAAGTACGGGAAAATCTAATGATAATTTTTATAATAAAGAGTTTTCAGCTGTTTTAATTGCATAGAGTAAAAAAAGCCATAACAACAACAAATCGCAAAATGTACATACAAAACACAATAATTGAATGGCCTAATGATATTCACACAACCTTGCTCCATACTCGGCTGTAATATTTAATTGCATAGAATATATAATGTGAATATGTCTAAAATATTAAATTTATGCTGAACACAGCGTAGGTAGCTTCATGAACAACATACGTACTTAAGAGCGCTATGTTTTATAGAAAGGTACTTTATTATATTATGTCTGTGTCGATTGAATTTTCATTGGCAATAGAATCATCGCCTACTGTCATCGCTAATAGCTCTAGGATATCTAATTGATAGATCTCAAAGAATTACGCAATGTTACCTAAGAATGAATTAAATTGGGAGGAATTGATACTTACTTAAAAACGTCCCTTTTTGATTTAGCATATGTCATTAATTCCAACATCTACGACCCACGCAAGTAGTCTTACGGCTATACCACACGGATGAAAAGTACTTTAAATATTGTTGATAGATAATTATGCTGAAAAAGTACGTAGGTACTTCTTACAAAGTACGGACACATCATAATTACAAGCAGATTGTGAAATACCGAATCAAGGATAGTGAAAATTCCACGAAAACTCTAACTACTAATAACGCTGTTTCTACATAAATCTCGTTGTTACAAAGGGAGCCTCTGCCATGTTGATGGTGATAATGTATCTAAATCAAATACATTTCCTGATTTATTAATGAAAACCTTGAGTGATTTTTATTGCAATTAAGAAAATGCCTTGAAATTCAGCAAGAGTGGTGTCCAAAGTTCCGTTATATATCTTTTGCCAAGCAAACTATCCTCAATAGGGTGTTTGACAGTGTGAAAAATAAATGATAAAACACTATTTAGTGTATATGACATCAAAAAATACACCGAAACGTCATATATGTTGTACATTTTAAGCTTTTAATGATTTTATTTTATTTTATTTGGGACAACCAAATAAAACTATTTTTTTTACCAGTTAAACCAATAAGCGTCACTTGCTTGTATTTCATACAAACCTCCATAAAAACTATAGTTTTTGACATTTAATTAAAAGTTGCTGATTTGAACTGTCGTCAAATACCCTATTTTACTAATACCTTCAAATTCAAATCAATTATTTCAAATAAACCTTCGCAGGCACTTATGTCTGACTCTAATACCGGTTCGGAAGGTTGCATTTGCTGAGAAGAGCCGGCAATAAACTCAGCAATTACTCTTTTCAAAACAAGCTTAGATTCATTACAAAATAACATTCTAATCGAGTGCGATTAGAATGTATATTTTGTCGGTAGAATGTAGTTTTGCCGGAGCACTCAATTATTGTCAGTGACAATAATTGAGTGCTCCGGCAAAACTACAAGTTTGACTGAATCAGCAAACTTAAATATTACAAAATTCTAAGGAGGACTTTATTGGTATACCTCTTTAAAGGACAGAATATTCTACCTCGCCTACCGCTACCAATATTTGTTCCTCTCTATCAATCCCTCATAAGTCGATACCTACGGTTCACTACCGCATGAAAACAACCTTTATAAGAGCCGAGAGCTCTGTTTTCCGTCTAGCATAATGAAGTCTGAATGTTATTAGTGAGTGATTGGAAAACATCAGTCTATAGGCATGTGCTTTCTCTCTACTCCTATTATTCATTTTGTTGCATGTTTACGACTCTACATGAAAAAGTAACATAAATATTTTATTGGTTTGTTACCCTGTTGTCATTTTGCATCCTGTAGCTATAAATTTTGTGTTTTCCCGTTGTTTTGGTTTGGTTTCAGAACTTCTTTCATTGGCTGTGTCTATATTTCAGTCTATAAACGGAAAGGACTGTCAAATTCTACAAGATACTTTTGCTATTAATGTTGCGCTGAATTCTGATAGCATTGTTAATACAATTCGTGATGGTATTTAGATATCTTCGAATTGGCAGCTGGATGTACAAAATTTTTAGGCCACAACGGAATTAGGACAAGATGCAACCTTTTGAAATTGGGTCAGTCAAGTGTTATATTGTCTGTGACAAGAATATAGCTATTTAGGCATTTATTACTAAACTAGCTGCCCGGCGCGACTTCGTTCACATGGTGCTACCGTACCCTGTGGTGCTACCCTACCCTACCCTATCTACAGTTACTGTCGGTGGTCAGACGCGGGGTTAGTGAGTAACCCTCAAGCAAGTGAGCTCCTGTGAGTGAACTGCATCTCCGGCACTTTCCTGGATAGAAAGTAGAGGACTACCCGTTGGATTAGTTTTCCGGCAAAAACCAGCTGTAGGTATTGGGTAGATGCGTAGATACGTATTGGGAAGTAAGCGCGCATGACAGCTCCTGTACCATTCATGGAGAAATGACAGTCAGCTTCTCTGGCGTCCTCAGCGGGGATTGAATCCGCGAGCACCATAGGGTGTGCTAGCGCTGGTGCTTGGGCTTGCGTAAGTACTAGCGCGGGCGCAGCTAGTGGGGTGCGCGTGGTTAGCGACGCTTAACAGCTCTGGTACCATTCTGGACAAATGGTAGTGAGTGATCACGGTGCCACTCACATATTTTAATGAGTACCAGGGGCGAGTACTCTGGCGGCAGGACCTACCACAGATGGGTCTCTGACGCCTCGTAAGGGGTTGCCAGAAATAGTGAGCCGTCTTTTGTACCTAAGGGTGGGCAAGGTGACCACTACATAAAATCTCAGTAGTTCCATAAGGGTTTGTACGTGTGTATGTCACTGAACTCCTCCAAATCGGTCCAGGCGTTTAGGAGGGGTTCAGTGACAGTCTGTCACGAGTTACCACAATGCTGAAATGAAATAAATGTATGAAATGAAATAAATTTATGAAATGTAATAAATTATGATGATTTATAGGTACGTGAGTTATGAAGTGAGTTGTTTTCCCGTATAAGAACATATTCTATTGTGTAAGTCTTCTCAGTTTAAGTGCATTCCGAACCGGTGGTAAATTCAACTGTATGTACCAATTTAACGTTCATAACTGCCTTACCAGGGCCTAAACTGAATAAATGACTTTCTGATTTTGATTTGTTTGCTACATTTAATCAAAATCCATTCGTAATTGTTTGTGTGAAAGAGTACAAAATACAACAAAACTTCGCATTTATAATATTAAGTAAATAGATACCTAATAAATATCATCCAGATTCCAATAGTACCTTCAAATACAATGGTACAATATTGAGTTGTTTGACCCAAGTGTTGACTCTGCATAAGTGGGATAATAGCAGGATAGAGTCAATTGGCTCAATAACTGTTTAGTTGATAACTTGTGACCCAGTCGGTGTCTCTGTACTCTTTAACTGAATAATCACGTGAACAGTATCGCTAGGATTACCGTGGTAATAAAGATGGATAAATTAAAAGAGTAGAATATCTCTAGATAGATTTTGTACCAAATCCATAGTTTAGTAATATGAACGGACCAAGTATAGATCTTTGTGTTAAGTACCGCTAGGGGTTTTGTCATTGCTCCTTGATATTATTGATTTTAATACCACGTAAAAAAACTATTGTTTATCTACATTTTGATAGCTATAATCTATACCTTGAAGTATGCCTTATCATTAAATATTTTGACGTGAGTGTGAACTTTTTCAAAGCACGACATGTTGCCTTCTAATAAACATCCTTCACTTTAACACGTGATGTAAAGTTACAAGGAAAATTGTGCACTGTTATGTGTACGTCAAGGCAAGTTTTATAATAACTGAGAGTTCATGGGAAACTTCCCCTTTCATTATATTTTATTTAACATTGCGCTGCTTTTAATATTTAGCTGACTGAGTTTTGATTTTAATTACTTCCTACATTTGACTGGTAAAACGCAACGCAACTAAAACTTTATCATTAGGATTGGTCGAAATATTTTTACATTGCCATTTTATGTCACAAAAGAAAATGGCTGTGTTTTGTTTTCTTTTTGATGGTCACGATACAAATCGTAATTAATTCGCTTCTGTTTGTGTCAGATTTAATTTGATGCACGAGTTCACTGCTTAGACAATCTATTGAATTTGTAATTCTTAAAATGGAGTTATTAAATATAATGTTAAACAGTTTTTATTAGCAAATAATGGTGTTAATGGTTTCTATTACTACATATTTAGACACACTCACAGATTACAAAAATTCCAGCATACTAAACACAAACCCCCTTATTAATAAATAAGGTATAAGTTAGTCTTGTAACAGCCAGGTATTAAGATAGCCCCAGCCCTTTTTGTTTATATGACATTAGAAAGTGACGGATATATTTAAAACCTAGGTATTACTTGACTTACACCTTATTTATTAATAAGGGGGATAGAGTTTCTAGCAAAATCAAAAAGCATATAATTCAGTTTAGGCCCTGATAGGCACTTATGAACGCTATACAATTGAATCTTACCACCGGTTCGGAATTCTTCTCCATAAAATATTTTATTGTTAACTTTTCGATGCAATTCGTGCTAAAAATATATTGATTCTTGAACTGTGAACTTTTTGAATACATGTTATGGGTTTTGTATAATAGATGTATTATGTTTATTAGCTACATGAATTATCTGGAAATTATAATACATTGTTATTTATAATATTTTTTCGTTAGTTTAAAAAAAGTATCTTGACATTACAACAGAGTTATTGGTTTTTTGTATCATTACATTTATTTCAATCATCGATATACAGAATTAATACTTTACTATTCGTGAATGCAACTCCGAGAACGAAGTAACTACCTATAATTTAATGGAAGAACTATCAAGTTTTAGTATTATCAAAAAATTTGGGATTCGTTCACCTCGCTTAAAGATCCCACTTTGGTAACTATCTCCAAATTACTTCTTATCGAAAGGAGGTCCAAAGAAATAGATACTTAACTACCAGTATATTGATGACATATCTATTCATTACCTTTAAATGTTCCCTGATGGATATAGGCGTTTCCCAATGCGTGTTAGTGGCACAATCCATTAGGAAGCACTGTTTGTAATCACCTTGCTGGTCAGCCGGGGTAGTGACCGCTGTTGGGTTCATTTGTACTTACATCACTGTGTAGTCCCTTCAATTTATGGTATCTTAGATATTCAGATTATCTTTCATATTAAGAGCTTCATTGAGCATCTATTATAGGATTTACAACTTTATTTTTGTATAGTGTAAAGTCGAAACATCTCAAACGACGTGTTGAAGAATGAGAATTTAAATAAATTAACTTAAGTTAAAAAGTAAATTTATTTTTGAATTTTTAGTTTCATGTATACAAATACTTTCGCGTGTAAAGGCCTGCGACACAGGCCCTGCGTAAACAATGATCTATACGATAGCAGCAATCGCGGTTGATTTTCTGTAATTTTTTTAAGAGTTCCGTTGTCTGTCTCCGAAACTCATCATCAGATCTCTATGAAATTTATATGGGACCATTTCGGCATAAAACCCTTTCGAACAAAAAAATAATTTTGAAAATCCGTCTACATATGACGGAGTTATGTACAAACAAAATATAAACATTCGAATTGAGAACCTCCTCCTATTTTGAAGTCGGTTAAAAATATATGAAACATGTCAATTATTCGCTAGACAGTGTCTCCGCAAAATCATGGTCACCACGGTGTGCGCACAGTATTAACTCGCATCACGAAATGTATTAAATGCAATTCTTTGAAATCGTTTTCAAGTAATGGACTTTCGCTACTTCAAAACGAATTCGAACAAACAATATTTAATTTCTTAAAGCGTGTTTAAACTTTAATAGATATTGTCAGAAGTAGACTGACGCCATGTTGTTTACCGATTCCTAGATTTTACATTTCGTTTCTACGTAACAGTCACATAAAAGTTCTGTGTAAGAATGCATTGAAACTTCATTTTATGTTTTTATCTAACTTGATATTGCATCAAACAATTTAGAGCATGTTATTGTGTACAGAGCGAAAATTACCCAACGCATCAATATTGTCTGACACTACTTAATGATAAATAAATAGAGATTGCAATTTGGAAATGAGATAACATGTATACCCACACACAAAACAAACAGTTATTACTTTGTATGGGAATCAACCACACGTTTAGTTTCATAAACCAACAGACCCATCGACTATCATACCTCGATATGATCAGATCAGATTTTAGGGTATGCTCTATTTTACTCGACTTGACCTGTGTTCTTTCAATGCAATACTAGTAAATTAACCACTGCTTAGCTCTTTCTATATAAACTCTATATTATACTCTAGATAGATTTTGATTTGATATTGGTAGAAACTCTTTCCCCCTTATTAATAAATAAGGTGTAAGTTAAGTATAGTAATACCTAGGTTTTAAATATATCCGTCACTTTCTAATGTCATATAAACAAAAAGGGCTGAGGATATCTTAATACAGTGATCTAAAGCGCGTCGTGAATCTTCGTTCGCACAGAAAAGAAAGTATGGCCCGAAGATTAACGAAAGAATGCTTAAAACTTACAATCAACCTTAGATCACTATTATGAGGTTCATTATACACTGCAGCTGTTAGTTCCGTCTCACTCGCAAGTCACGCCCCTCCACACACATGGCGGCAGATGCCGACCAATAGCATTTTCCGCGCTTTTAAAATGTGTCTTCTGCGCAGGTACATCGGTAAGCCATATTAGTTGGGTAATACTGTACCTGGTTGTTACAAGACTGACTTACACCTTATTTTTTTATTAAGAGGGCTGCTTGTGTTTAGTATCCTGGATTTTTTCTAATTTGTGATTTTGTAAAAATATGTAGTTATGGTTACCATTAACACATTATTTGCCAATAAAACCTGTTTAACACTATATTTAATACTGGAGGTTCAAGAATTTCAAATGGAATACAGTTTAGGGCATGCTCTATTTTACTCGACTTAACCTGTGTTCTTTCAATGCAATACTAGTAAATTAACCACTGCTTAGCTCTTTCTATATAAACTCTAGAAGGAGCTAAACAATGGTGAATTTAGTAGCATTTACTGATCGGCGGGTATCCGCATTCATAGCGTTGCGATCAATTTGCCGATATACCGGTACATAAACCGGGCGTAATGGCCGATCAAGAACATTAGTAACCAAACGATCGATTTATGACCAATTACGTATACAAGGTACAGGCATTTAGTTTTTGTGCCCATGTTTTCTATATTTATAGTTGCTTGTAGAAACTAGTGCAAGAATCCAGAATCATTATGAGTTATTTTATATGTGTACAGTATACTATAATTGTATGAGGTATGTTTATGAACTACTTTGCCTTAATTTTGTGTATTCAATGATTCACGTATTTCTGATACTAGAATATTAACCTAATTAAAACTACTAAAAGTCGATTTTTATCTATTTACTCATATAGTATAGGATAGAAGAATAGGGTATGAATTAGAAGAATAGGGTAAAAAGCGTATGTTTTTAAAATTGTTTCACAATAAATGTTTTTATGTGTTCATCTGAAAACACTGCAGACTTGAAGAAATTGCTTGTTTGCTACATGCCGCCTCCAAGCACACTGATATAAGACTAGAATAATCAAAGAAATAAGTACCTTTTGGTTATATTTACTCTGACAGAATAGTTATACATTGTGTCCGACTATTTTGGATCTCTGTTTTATATTTCATTAACTGTAGAATAGAACAAATTAAATTATAATTCAAGGCACCTCAGAGATCCGAACTCATGTAGGTACCAAATTTATTAAAATCACGTTATTTCTTCTATGAAATTTGTAATATACCACCAAAGTGGTTCCTGAACAAATACAAATAATAGACAATGGCATATGACATCAGACTACTTGAATTGGTGATCAATTATCGAACTATATCCGGGATTAAGGTACATAGTTCAAGTATATGAAGTTTGCGACTAATCTATTTGCATAAGTTGCGCTTTCAATTAAACTTAGATTCTCAATGTATTCTGATGCATAGACTTGAAATTGAATTTCCATGTGATAATTACATTGGTTAAAATCTACCTATCTGTCTTGAGAAGCGCAAGGGCACTACCTATCTTTTCTCGAAGCACTTCGTCGTTTTTTTGAACCCTCATAACTTAGGTTTGGATTATACCAGATAAACAAAATTCTCGGGACATGATGTCAATAGTGAACTTCTTAAACATATTAAATTTCAATAACATAGCTCTTATACTTTAGACTTTATTATTGATATCTAAAAAACCCCGGTTTCGTCACTGACTCACTGATGATCATCAAAACTCTTAGAGGGTACTTCCTGAAGTCCTAGAAAGCTGAAATTTGTTATGTAACATTGTATTAGTACACAATCTATAAAAAAAAAATGGAAATTATAACACAAAAAAAATGAAAAAAAACATAAGCAACTTACCAAAAGAAGGGAAATCCCACAACAAAATATTTTTATGTGAAATTTTGCCAAGACATGGCTCGCACTGTCAAAAAGTTATGAGATCTCATGTAGAGCCAAGCCAAGCTACTCTACATGCACTAACTACAAACTACTATTGTAATCGAGAGTTCGAGAGTTTTTTTTATTTTTATGCGACGAAGTCAGTAAATGCGTTACCAACATCCTTCCCCCCTCCCCACTAAGCTCTGGCATCCTTACTCAAACGCAGGAACAAAACGTTATGTTATTTGGCGGTATTCTGAAATATGCTCTACCTCCCTTAAAATTGAGATTGATCGCGGGTTGGGTTTCAACTTACTATCTGTATTTAAAAACTAGCTGTCCCCCGCGGTTTTACCCGCATTCCCGGGATAAAAAGTAGCCTGTGTCCTTCTCCATACCATAGGCTATCTGCATGCCTAATTTCATGATGATCCATTGAGTAGTTGAGGCGTGAACGCGTAACAAACAAACAAACTCACTTTCGCATTTATAATATTAGTAAGGATATTAGTTAGTATTAGTATTATTAGTAAGGATGACGATAACAATCGCCAATACAAATTCGCATTATAATGAAGCGCTGGTGATGTAGCATGATTAGCCGTTCTTAATCGATCGGCAAATTAACCAACCACCGGTGAGGCTGGTACCTGGATGGGTGACCACCTAGTGGTATTTCAACCCGAATATATTCCGTGATTTGGAAGGCACGTAAAGCCATTGATCCCGTCTATCACTTAATTGTAATAGCCGTTAAGCTAGTTGGTGGCCGCAAACTCCAACAGTAGGTTGACCACTAGCCTACCCCCACCAATCCGCGAATAGGCAGATACTCCACCAAGTATCTGCCTATTCTCTTTCACCCTAATTTGTGCTCTGCAGTATTTCTCAATAATGAAACGATTACTACATAATGTCACTTGATCCAAGAGACTTCAGCATAAAGCTTAATAGGCAAGTATGGGTGCATGCCAGTGCTCTTTTAGATTATTGAAATGGAACACAATATGCGAATCTTTGAACAATTTTCGTTAATATTTTTACATTATCATATGAGCATTTCCAGGAGACAATTTTGGTCAATTAAAAAAGGTTTTAGGGAAATTGAGTTTACTGGCCCCTAACCGTACTTGAAAATGTAGTTATACTTTGTACTCTTACCCCTAGTACCGGTGTCAACGTATTGTTATGATTCAATTTACTAATAGGAGCGACAAGGAGCGCAGCGCAGGCGTGGCAAAAGCTGACAACATCTTAATTGCTTTCAAGTAATTAAAGCTAACGATCCTCTTCACACGTTTTGTATGCGTTCGTGTTCTGCACTTACTCGTAGATAACGCGTTCAAATTGTCTTTGTTTCGTGTTTTTGCAAGGTTTATGTATTTGTATAGGTTCGTTAAATTTTGATGTTTCCATTTATGTATTCCTACTGCTAAAGAAAAGTGGATAAGTATTTTCATAATATCTTTGTATGAATATAAAGGCTAATGTAAAAAAACAGTATCACGTACACACATAGAGCGTACGCACATCAGCTTTAACTACTAAGATCGTGTTTAAGCGAATGTGCGCTTGCAATTTATTTCAAGGAGGACTCAGTAGACCTCTATTAGTACGGTGTAGTCAATTTTGCTAATGCTCATGAGTGCCTATTGAATAAATACTTTTTGATTTGATTTGATTTATGTTGAGAATAATTTTCTTCCTTTCTTGTGACAGAATCAGGTGCAATGCTAATGCTTGCTTGCTTCGCTTTGTTGCAGGCTTACTGCTGAACTTAGTTTCTCCCAAAATAAAACGAGCACTTAATCCCGAATTCTCCCAACCATTTGATATTGGTCCAAATCGTTCATTGCAGAGTCATTGCCGTATGGGAAATGGATATTTCATCATTTATTTTCTAGCGAAAAATTAAGTGACGTGTGAAAAGCTAATCTCAACAATTTAGATAAAAATTGTTGCAACACTACGTCACCGATAGAATGAACGCAGGTGCATGTATGTACCTACGTCATTGAATATAATCAAGGGCACCGACAGAAGTATGTAGAAGACGTCATACCACGGTAATAGTGCGTGGTCATACTGATGTCAGGTTCGAGAAAAAAATTGCGAAATTAAACAACACCTACATACAATAATATATATTACATTATACTAATTATTTTTGTCCATGAATCCATGGTGTTGACTGAATTCAATCATTCATTTTTAATGAATGTTATTGCTTATTTAGTTAACTTTATATTCGAATAACCATTTTACTGAATGTGTCACAAGAATGGTTTTTCTGGATCATTAGAGAGATTGTCAAGTACGTGATGTTTGTAAATAAATTACCATGTAGTACTCGATGTTCTTTACGACACAGCTCGTTATCAGCTACCTACGCCTATGACGTGACAGGACTGACTGTATAATTGATTAATTGCGTAGACAAAGCCAATAAATAATGTCAGGCTAATTGATTTTATGTTACGATAAAAATAGTGATGCAATAACAATATTACGATACCATTATTCATTGGTTATACAGAATGGCTTGTGGTTGGAATTTGTTTATTTTGTGAATCCAATAACGATGTGCTTTGACTGTGACATTGTTTACAATAGTCGTCATCATCATCAGCTTTTCATATAGCCGAAGGTCGCCACTCCTGGCTTGCTAACGTTTTGAGAGCGATGCGCGCCACAGACCACACTACGCTTATCCACCAAGATTTGAGGTGTTGTTAAGGTCAATAATGTGTGGTAAGATGAATAATATTATTGATAACAATGCTTGTTGCTCAAAGAAATACAAACAACCTAGGTATCATGATTAGTTTGCATGTTAATTACATGCTGTAGAAAATATATCCGAGAAAAATAGATATAATATTATTTTGACACCAAAAGGAAAAGAAGAAAGGATAAGATTGACAGTAGGCAAAGATAATGTAAGAACAACATGCTTTGAAATAGAAGAACAAACATCAGCCCATAATGTTCACTACTGAGTACGGGTCTCCTTTCACATGTTAGGGGATAGGGAATAGTTAGATACTCTACCACGCATGTCCACTGCGGATTGGTGGTTAGGCTAGTGGTAAAGCCACCTAGGAGGCCTCCAACTAGCTTAATGACTATCTCAATTAAGTGATAACTGGGACCAACGGCTTAGCGTGCTTTCTGAAGCACCGAAACGCTCGATTTGAAATACACAAGGCGTCACCCATCCAGACACCTCATAGATGATTGTTGTACTTTGCAGATGCTTTAAGAACGGCTTATCAAACATTAGATTTGATAGACGAGAAATGATATACAACCCCCACCAAACAACAAGGGTGAAACTAAAATTAGAGCGTTTCATAGTCCTCGCATAAATACGTTAAATAAATTGGCATATATGTCTCGTCCAAATATCCAGCCTGTACAAATGTGACGTAATATCTCGACGTCAATATCTATCAATTAATATGGCTGGGCTATCGTTATCATTGCGTGTGTACTCACTTGTTGCCACTTGATGTCGGTCATTTGTTTTCAATTTAAAGTTTCATTAGGTTGATTTCATCTGAACTGATGTCTCTAGAACTTTATTTGGTTAAATATAGATTAATGTATTCTTTAACATTCATCTTTATGAGACAGCAATTTATAAAAACCTAGTATATTTGGAGGACTCAAACTAGCGCAATGTATTGAATATTAAGTTTTTGAGCTATTCGTCGAATGTCGAAACATTTTAAATTTTATCATATAATCATAGCGATGTATAAATTCGAAATGTAACAGTATTTTTATCTCCTGACGTAGTAATAAATTTTAGTTACGATATATTCTAATCTCAGATCGCCAGATGAACGAATACGATGTGTCTGACGATTATGTCAGCAGAGGAGATTTAAAGTCAGTTATCATTTTATTTTCAAATATATGTTTAAATATTGTAGTGTATAGTGTAATATATTTATTCATATTTTTGATTTATACAAGCTCGGAGTGCTCAACAGAGCGAGGCAGTACTTCACATCGGGGCAAAGGCTGCAACTTTACAAGTCGCAAGTCCGGCCTCATATGGAGTACTGCTGTCATCTATGGGCCGGCACCTGGATACCAGCTTGATCCTTTAGACTCGGTTCAACGACGTGCCATCAGAATTGTCGACGATCCCGAGCTCACAAGCGGTTTAGAGCCCCTCAGTCTGAGGAGAGACTTTGCCTCCTTATGTGTGTTCTACCGCTTGTACAACGGACGGTGTTCTGAAGAATTGTTTAAGATGATGCCCACAGCTACTTTCTACCATCGCAACTCTCGCCATCGACGGGGAGTCCATCCTCACATATTGAAACCTGAATTGTTTCGTACTGTGCGGGCTCAAAGGAGCTTCCTTCCGCGGACGCTCAGACAGTGGAATGAGCTCCCCGCCGTGGTTTTCCCAATGGAGTACAGCATGGGGTTCTTCAAAAGGGGTGTGAAGAGATTTCTGCAGGGTCGGCAACGCGCGCGTGATACCCCTGGTGTTGCAAGCGTCCATAGGCTACGGTAACCGCTTACCATCAGGCGGGCCGTATGCTTGTTTGCCACCTAAGTGGTATAAAAAAAAAAACAAAAAAATACCATGCCTCATTTCACTTTGTGATAACTGTTGAATCATGCTTAATTAGTCGTCTTTTTTACATTAAGATAGAGGTATAAGGTAGAGCGTAGCGTTTTTTTGTTGAACGGAGTTTTAACTGAATGTTTGTTATTTTTACATGATTTTTTTGAAGGTGATATGTCTAATTTCGATACATTGTAATTATTTTTTTTTTATTTGTCTCTTGCCGCGTTTCCGAAATATAAAGTATATGTGTTATCAAATTGGATCGGTATTTTATTTTTATAGTAGCTACTAGTAAGAATGTGTGCAGTTTTACAAAATGTTGACTGACGCCTACGATAAATATGTGTGCCAATAATATGTAGGTTAGTCCGAACGGTCATAAACTACTTATATCCAGCGGCTCACAGCGACAAGCACAACAAGTCTTTGCCTGTGCATTTGTTTATTAGTCACTTGTTCAGATACTACCTATTAGTTCGTATGTTAACCTTATTCATGACAGTAAGATAAATCATCATCATCATCAGCCTATAATGTCACACAGTTTCAAAAATGAGTGCAAAAGGGAAATAAATACTACATGCATGCCCACTGCAGATCGATGAAGGTAGGCTAGTGTTCAACCTACTGTTGGAGCTTCCAATCCACCTAGGAGGCCTCCAACTAGCTTAACAACTATCACAACTAAGTGATAACTGGCACCGACGCTTTTACGTGCCTTCCGAAGCACGGAAAACGCTCGAGTTGAAAATACCACTAGGCGGTCACCCATCCAGGTACCGGCCTCACCGGTGGTAGCTTAACTTTGCTGATCGATTAAGATCGGCTAATCATGCTACACTACGAGCGCTACAGTCAGATAAATATATGGGGATAAACTATAGACAAAGATCCATAAAATGTGCCTTGCTGATTTTCTTGTCGGAGTCTTCTCACTTTTAGTGTGTTCCAAACCGGTGGGAGAGTCCACTTTAACGTTCATATGTACCTTATCAGGGTCTAAACTGGATAAATAAGTTTTTGATCTCGCCAAATTTATCATATAGTTTAGATCCCACTTAGATTTACTGACATCACATGACTTGAAATACGAATGAAAACCATAACGTAAACAAAACGGCGACCGATGTGTTTGCACGAGCAATCGGTACATTTGTACTTTCGTGTTTACTCGCGCATTGTGAAATTACAAGAATTACACCGCGTGTAATATTTACATGGGCCAATTAAAATGCGTGCGAGCGGCCCCTGTCGTATTTTACGGGGTTTTACAGCGCGGCCCCGTACCGGACGTGTTTAAAAATTTAAGTTACAGCACAATATCTATAATAGGTATGTACCATGAAAAGTGAGAGGGCTCAGCCCTCAGGATCGAGAATAAATAAGTATTACCCTATAATCGTCTATATACACTTGTTTCATATTCCATATAACATGATTAAATCTGGTTGGAAATTGTAGCAACTTTTTGACCGTTGCTACATGCGGAAACCTTTTCAAGCAACCATCTACTTAAAACAGTAGTTACTTTTCATTAAACATCATTATAAACCAAATCAAAGCCATATGCAATTAGTATTTCTGCAAATAATATTCTTACACGATGAGTATAAACTTGATGTAGTGCGCTACGCCATAGCTCGTAGCTCCGTAGCTCTGCTACGAACATTTGTAGTGTTAACATCATCTCTTTTGTAGCGGCGTTTTAGTCTACTACGAGAAGCTTAAATGTGTAAAAAATAACGGTTGACTGCACTTTTTTATAAGTCAAAGTATTTGAACTCGCTTCGCTCTTTACACAAGGTCCAAAATCGGCTGATAGAAGTCATATGATTGTAGGTGATGGTCAAATATTTACATCCAATATTTTATCAAGTAACATTTCAGATGGTGTCATTTTCTGAGTTGAGTATTACGTGAAAGTACTCATTCAATGCTGAAATTATGTAATACATCACTGAGTATAAAATTCATTACCACGCACTAACAAAATCGTATCTTTATAATTCGGTAACAATTTTTTTACTTATGTAAAACAACATATCGACCAAATTATGGTTTAATACTCCATACAAAAATATAGGGACAATTCCTTGAACAGAGTCAAAGATGACGAGACGGGCTCGTGACGTCACACGAGCGGCACTCTGCGGCTGCGGCTATCGATCGGATAAACTCGTCACATCTCTTTCCCGCTCGGCGATTCATCTGTTGTCATCTCGCTCGCACGTGCGGCTCGGCTGGTTCAGTGAAAAGCTGCGTTCTGAACTACGCTACTAATATTTATTTTAACGCAACCGCCTGGGCTCGAACACGTGGTGACGGGCCGAGAACACGGACAAGGTTTCTGAACAGTTTTCGAATGGCTACTCTGTATTATGCGATTGTTGATGACCTAGTAAGTTTACATGATGATATGACCTCAACGATTACTCAATAGATATTTTGACTATAAATAATATTTTTAACAATCAACTATGATATATACATTTTTTCTTATAAACATTGATGATCAACAGTGAGCAAGATTAATGTCGGATAAATTGATATGCAAGCAATTTACTAAGAATTAGAATTTAGAAAAATGCATAAAAATAATTATACCAATTACTTTAATTATATATTTAGTGTGTAAAACCCGCACCTATTAAAATAAAATGAATGAATTTAACATTTTGGATATCCACTAAAATTCACATAAAATTATCTACACATATTGGGTATTGTAAAATTCATCAAAAACTAATGTAAGACAACTTTAGTTAGGTATCAGTATGTTCAGGATTTTATTAAAAAAATATTGTATAATATAATATCTCTACTTATAATATAAAGCTGAAGAATCTGTTGTTTTGTACGCGCTAGCCTCAGGAACTAAAAAATATAAATATATTGCGTTAGTATAGGTAGGTATGCATTTGTGTACGACTTAACGCAACGCTTACGTGTAAGTAATTGTATTAACGCGATGAAGCTATCGGCCTATTTCCCCACTTTATTACGTAACCGGTATCACTTTTTACGGTGTACTTTTTTTATACGACTAAGTCGGCAAACAAAAATATGGCCAGGAGGTAAGCGGTTACCGTAGCCATATGATGTCACGGGTGTTGAATCTTGAACACAATACCATGGGCATCGCTCACGTATTATCGACTCTTTTCCCCCTGCCCAATGAGCTCTGGCAATCTTACACGCAAGAACATAACATTGTTATTTGGCTGCGATATTCTGCAAGGTGGGGTTACTTCCCCAGTCGAGCTGCTTTGCTATGTTCTACCTATCTTATACATTAACATAAAAATAGAAGCCTAACCGCAAGTATCCTGTACTTGCGGTAAGTGACTATATATACATTAGCAAATTCCTATGGGGTTGTCAATGTATTGTGTTCCCGACCTGTTACAATGCCTAGACGGTAACTAACTCTCAAGTTCAACTGCTCGGCGACAAGCAGCCAGAGACCAGGCAAGCAAAAATTTGCCTTGCAAATTGAACTTTAATCACCTTTCAACAATAGCTTTCAAACTATTTTAAATATAAAAAATAATTAGTTGGATTATCTTGTATATTCCGGAACATATTCTGAACGATTGTTTGAAAACGTATAAAGACAAGAATAAATTATAGTATAACTTTACTTCATAGAATGAGCATAAAAAATGATGCTGAAAAGATATTGGCTGGTATTAAAAAAAATGTATGGGTATCATTATATCCCAATAGTCCTAAATTTTCCTCGGTATTGCGCTTTGGGAATTATGTATATATGGCCATGTCCGCCATTTTACAAGTTTTTATTTAGCTTGCAATGTAATAATGTATGTAACTATGTTTGTTCGTGTGGGATCTTGCAAGTCGAATTACACCCACTTCCAGTAGTCGGATTGACTTGATATTTGGTATACATTAGTATATAGGAAGACTATGTAAGTACAGTCACCAAGAAAAGCTTTTATTAAAAAAAACTTATTATATCCGAAGATAGAGCAAGTGTAGCGGATTTCATGAATGTAAAAATGTCGTTTATCCTCTTAGTCTTACATTGTTTCCTAAAATTCCTTGAAACCGGTTATTTTTATGTGACTTTTAACGATATTTACATTGTTTGTAATGCTTTCCCATTAAAAGTACATTTGAATTGAGAACATTATTGAACATATAAAAGTGCTAAAGTGGTGTAAACGAAACAAAATAGTTTTAATTGAAATAAATTGGAGTATTTTCACCGTTAAATTGCTTCCGTTCACACGGTTTTTTGAAATCGAAGCCAACTTTGTATTTTTTGAAACCGGTGCGTTTGTTTTATTATTACCAGTAATGCTATTTCATTTTAGACTTTAACTGCATGCTATTCTTATTTTAGATGTAAGGCTATCGACCTTGATGTCTACTGACGTCACTTAGCAACGAGTCACGGATTCTTTGAAATCGTAAGTCGATTTTAAACTTTAGGTCCTACAAGTTATGAGGTTGTAGCCTGTAGGATCGGTGGGATACTTTTTAGGTAATCTTCAAGTTGAGAATCTATTACCAAGCTCCGTTGTGTAGTGTGTACTGACAGCTGCAGTTAAGAGCCAGTTTTTAATAGGCTATGTATATTTACCACCTTTACCCATATCAGCATCATGGTGAGTTTTTATAGAAAAGTTTTACTAAATTTTTTTTTGATTACTGTACTTGTTGTTGACTGCACTGTCTTCCAATATACTAAAGTATACCAAATATCAAGTCAATCCGACCATTGGAAGAGGGTGAAATCAACTTCCAAGATTTGACCCGAAAATACATTGCAAGTTTATATAAAGCTTGTAGGGGAACTTGCAAAGTGACGTAGCATTTTCATTTTTATTTTCATAAATTTGTGTAATTTGAGTTTTATTGTGTATTTTTGGTGGTATTTTACCCAATAGAGATCATCGATGTGCACAAGTGAAGTGAAATGAAATGAATTATGTGTATCGTGACTTTTCAAGTTGTCTCAAAATGTCCGTGAAGAGTTTTAGTACAATGACCACCATTGTAGTAAAACATGACTTTTATGGACGGTGACTGGCTGAGGACTATAATGTGAAGTGATTTATTGTGACTGGAAACTATAATATAACTGGACACTGGCAGAAATGAGCCCTCATTTAGGTTTGGTTGCCAAAATTAAAAATAAGAAGAAGAAAGCTTGTAAAAAAATAAACCTCATTCTAATTTATAAGCATAATGTTATTTATATACGACGGGCTAGTTGGTGATGGTGGTAAGACCATGCTGCATGGGTTCGATTCCCACACAGGAAATGCATGTGTGTGCATGAACATGTCTGTATATCCTGAGTCTGGGTATAATTATGTATGATCGCTTTTTAACTAAATCAGTGTAATAGTTTCTTCCGTCTCACTCTTTCGATCACCAAATGTCAGATAAAGACTTCAGAATTTTAGCTAATCAACGTTTGAGAACTTCATCATGAATAAGGGGGTACGTATTTCTTTAATAATAAAAATTAGTATATGTAGTATATCAGTTATCTGGTTTCAGTACAAGCTCTGCTTAGTGTGGCATCAGATAAACGTGTGGGAGAAATGTATCTAGATATTTAATTATTTATATTCACGTTTTCTTCGTTTTCCCGTATGGCCCTACAGTTAGTTAACATGGAAGTTAACAACTGAGTAAATGAGCATGTTCGCAAAATTGTATCTTAACTTTTTTTTTTTTTTTTATACAACTTAGTCGATAAACAAGATAAAACTACATTTATTTACAAAATTATAACAAACAGTTAATTTTGTGGATGATTACGTTTAATTAACCTCGAACATAACAATATCGAGGAATTATAGCAAGGAAGCGCTCGTGGTGTAGCATGATTAGCCGTTCTTAATCGATCTGCAAAGTTAAGCTACGTCTGTCGTGGTCGGTACCAGGATGGGTGACCGCCTAGTGGTATTTCAAATCGAGCGTTTCCGTGCTTCAGAAGGCACGTAAAGCCGTTGGTCCCGGTTATCCCTTAATTGTGATAGTCGTTAAGCTAGTTGGATGCCTCCTAGGCGGCTTGAAAAATTCCAACAGTACGTTGACCACTAACCTACCTCCTCCACCAATCCGCAGTGGGCACGCGTGGTGGAGTATCGCCCAGTCCCTTTCACCCTCATTTGTGAAAGGAGGCCTGTGCTCAGCAGTGGGACATTATAAGCTGATGATGATGATAGCAATATCCATTGCCCACAATAGACAATGAATCGATTAAACGACAAAAGGTGTTAGTCTGTCAGTAAAAACGTTTACAAGTAGTGACGTAAGCCAGCAAACGGATACTCGATAAGTTAATCCACTTTGTACCTCCACTGTCACTCGTATATCCATGCTACCAGCTGCCGACGACGGCCTTGCAATATAATACACTGTGGTTAATAGGCAGTGAACATTATAAATGAATGTGAGGATGTATATTTATTAATACACATACACACCTACTTACAGTACAAAATTGTCTAGGTATTAATAACAAGTAAGGTTTTTTTTTTTTATACGACTGAATTCGCATACAAGCATACGGCCCGCCTGATGGTAAGTGGTTGCCGTAGCCATATAGACGCTTGCAACACAAGAAGCATCGCTCACGCGTTAACGACCTTTCCCCCTTCCCCAATGAGCTCTGGCGACCTTACTCACGCGCAGGAACACAACTTTACACATCAAAGTTATTTGGCTGCGGTGTTCTGTAAGGTGGAGGTACTTCCCCAGTCGAGCTGCTCTTTGAGCGATTAAACGCTACGCTCTACCTCTCTTAAAAATGATTAAACATACTTATATAAAGTTTATGCACTTTATCAGCCTTACTCATAAACGATGTTTAACTAATAATAATGATAATAATAATATCCTGGGACATTCCTCGCATACGGTCATCTGATCCCAAACTTAGCAGAGCTTGTACTATGGAAACCAGAACTGATATAATACATATACTACTTTTTGTTTGTAAATACATACTTAATATACATAATTACACCCGGACTCAGGACATACATACATATTCATAGACACAAATGCATCTCCTGTGTGGGAATCGATCCCACGACCTGCGGCGCGAAAGGTGGAAGGTTGGCCCGTCAACTAAACCTACTGATTAAATATGGTCAAATAAATAACGTCACCTTGCTATCATAGTCAAACAATTTGACGTTATATAAGTGATCACTTAATCAGTTCATTAGTAAAATACATGGAATTATTCCCGGAACTATCGATTTGGTGATGAATCTTTTAGATTAGTCTTCTATTAGTTTGGATGCAATTATCGTTTAGGTTATGTTATCGGTTTATTTTATACCATAGAATTCTGAAACTACACTGAATATTTACTTATGATCCTGTGTCCCCTAGATGGGGCAGAGGGCGTCCACAGAAACTCTCCATCCCGATCTAATTTAAATCCAAATTGGACTTTTTTTACACTGAATAAACTACTGCAATTTACAAAATATTGTAAAACGATGTAAGCAAAACAAAAACTAACCTAAACAACGTGTGTGTTTCTTTGTCAATTCAAACTAGTATTATGCGTTTTCCACTTTCAATGGATCTATTCGACTTTGACATTGCTCTGACGGTATCGCTGGCAGCTCGTGGCGGTCATTTTTGGCGGGAAATTGCTCTATATCCGATCACGGCTGATACCTCGGTGCGATTCGTTTTTGTCGATCAACTTGCATTCGAATGCGAGACGGATCTCAATCACGCATTTACCATTGATTATTTTTGTTAACATGTGAACGTAATTTTTTGTAGCTCTCGTAGCTTTGTAGCGATACTCGTAGACTTTTTCGTAGCTAGTAGAGGTTACTGCGTATCAAGTTAGTTATGCATTTTAATTTAATAATGTTTAAAAAAAACTTTGCGTTTCTTGAAGTGTTTATCACTGCGTGGCTCGACGTTTGAGTGGCCAATAGTTTGCTAATGTATTCAATACTAAATCATCATAAATAAATAAATATATTGGGACATTCCTCACACACGGTCATCTCATCCCGAACTAAGCAGAGCTTGTACTATGGGAACCAGATAACTGATATACTACGTTTTGTTTGTAAAGTATACATAATTACACCCAGACACAGGTCATACATGTTCATGCACACAAATGCATGTCCTGTGTGGGAATCGAACCCACTACCTGCGGCGCGATAGGTGGAATCTTAACTAGAGTCTTAACTAACCACGCCAGCTGGCCCATCGAATCATCAATATATGTTAGTTTAGTAAAAGTCTTAAGATCCTTTATTTTTTTAATTGTAACAAACTATTGCAGCCTAAAAATTGGCTGATAAGTAGACGAGAAGTGATACAGAAAAGTTGAGTAAACCTATCACATTATCGTGATGTACCTACTGTACCTAATACAGTACATCAAACTGCAGATGTTACTATTTCCTCCATCACATTGTTTACAAGTCCAATGGCGTGCCGCTCGGCAGTAAGTCACCTTTATACAGTCCATTCACTAATGGTAAAACGTACAACGAAACTATTGAATTTTACTAAAGACAGTTTTGGATTACAATACAAATAAAATGTAAGAGATATTTTGTTCACATAAATAAGGTATACGGATTAAGAAATCGACATAAAATATTATTACCATATAGGATATTATTGTGAATTAAATAAATTATTTTTTCAACACACTTGCTCGTAAAGTTACATTTATTGCACCCTTTATAGTATCATAACGGAGCTTATTACGCTATAGTGCTTTTTACTTTACATTGGTGCCGATTCTGTTGTAAATCGCACTAAACTAATTTTAGTCACATCTCATCTCTTTCTTACGAACATTATTGAAAAAGGATAGAACATGTTTCAAGCTGTCAAATTAATCTTTGCCGTCTTATTTTGCGTGTATTTAGGCGTAACCGGGATAGATGGCGACTAAATTTAAATTGAAAACGAGCATTGGACTAATTTGACAGGACTAAATTTCTTACATCCTTTTCTTATGTTCTGTGTTAGAAAGAGACATAGTGAGATTAAAATTAGTTTAGTTGTAAACAACAGAATCAGGGTCATTATCGCACAGTTTTATGATAGGAATCCCGATTATGTTAAGATTGTACCTTAATGTCATTGATATGTGTGTAGACGAAGCATTCTTAATTTAAACGGGTAAACCAGTTCGACAGTGCATTGCTGTCACAAAAAAACTTGCGCGCCATATTTGTTAACTATCTCATTGTGTGGTTGATTATTAGTATCAAAATATCTTTTACAATAAATACAAGTATGTTTTTTCCTCGCAAGTGTGTTGAAAAACGTCGTATGACACGCGTATGCATTGATCATTACACTCTTGGCTTTCTTATTGCCTTCGCCTGCGGCTCATGCGCTTAATATCGCCTCGTCTGTAATTACAAACTTTGCACACATGTATCATAATGTACTCTTATGTTTTTAGGTAGTGGTATAAACTATTGGGTACTTCTCTCTGGGATACCGATGAAACTGCTCAGTGAAAAACGTAGCTATATATTTTTATCTGACCCACTTTAAAGCGTTAGCACGCACGCCAATTATATAAACTCGTTAAACGTCAATTTCCTTAAAAATGTAGCTGCTCATGCTAATTTTACTGGATTTTACTGTTTTTGTAACACTATGAGCCTGTACGTATGTGCAGTAATTAAGCATATTTCTTGTTGAGTTATTCGTGATATATAAACACGCTTTTCATTTCGTATATTTCCCTATAAAAAAAACTTTGACCGGGTAAAGAGATTCAATATAATATTCATGAGTTTCATGTTACAATTAAAATACACAATTACAGTTAAAACTTGTAACTCATTAACCCTCCACAAAAAATGCATTATCATTATAGGTACCTACAACGTGTAATGGAAAGAGCAAGGAAAGAAAAAATTATAATAATCTTATGGTGCGTCCATGCTTGGCGAACCGAGCACGAGCCGAGCCACGAACGAGCACACTGCGAGCACGATTCGAGTAGCGCGGACGGGCTTGCAAGCCTCGAACGAGCAGTCGTAGCGTGCTCGACTGCGCCACGCCCGATTGTCAGTTGTTTCACGAACAGAGGGATTTGCATCGCGCTCGCTGTAGGCTCGTTAAGTACGTCCACGCTTGAAATCGCGAGCAACGAACGAATCCTGTTCGTTCGAGGCTCCCCTCGTGCTCGTTTCGCGTAGCATGGACGCACCATTAGCAAGTGACGTGAAAAAATAATGTTCCTCATCAAGCGATGACACGTTGGATATGATCTTAATTCAATAAACCTGGAAGCAAAAATTTGAGATTTGAGTAATTTATTTTGAGCTGTTTTTTTTTTATAGTGAACCTGATGACGACTTCACCCCTTTCGCTTCCCTTTACACGTTGTATAATGACATAAAAAGACATGCCCTGGCTACCTGAACTGGGTATTGATTTGAAGTGCGCGTGGTGCGCGACTTTTAACAACTCTGTTACCATTATGGATATATGGGAGTGAATGATCACGGTGCGACTCTCACTATGAATACCAGGGTGGACGCTCTGGCGGCAAGACCTACCTCCTGAAAATCCCTTACGAGGTGACACTCCTGTCACCAGATTGGAACAGTGTGCCAGACTTTTGAAGCTTCGGTTGGGTAACAGTCCAAACCATCCAACCAACCAATCACTAAGAAAGTCAAATAGGCGATCACGGGTAAAACTGTGGGATGGAAAGCCTATATAATAAGCAGTGGCGTAGCTAGGCGTGGGCGAAGCCGCCCCTCGCCCACGGCCTCGCACTTAAATGGGCCTCGCGCTGTACTATGCCCCCTTGTGGGTGATATAAGACCAAACGCCATGAACTCAAGCGTTTATTCACTCGTACCACAACCACATCACAGCGTCGCGCCAAAATGTAGTCAAGCTGTGGTTACGTATGAAAAGTGTCGCTGCAGCTTTTTGGGGATGCGTTGTGGTAGCTACAAAATGTTAAAATGTACCGCCTTTTTCACGGTGTCGCTGGTGGTTGCTGCGGTGTGGTCGGTATACCAAATAGCATCGAACTTATTCTGTTCGTTCGTGGCTCGGCTCGTGCTCGGTTCGCGTAGCATGGATGCACCATGCCTTCCTTTCCATTATCAAACGATGCATATCACTAGCTATCCATAGGTACGTTACACAAGTACAATCTACATAACATAACTAATAACACAAGTACAATCTCAACCATAATCCCGCGGGCATATTTTTTCTAAAAGGCTCTTTTAGTACAATATTTGTGATAAAAACACCGCTTTTAGGCAAATTTAATATACTAAACGATGATACAGGTCGATCTTACAGGAAAAACAGAATACTTATATTTTACGTCATAAATACTCTCTTAAAAGTCGTTTGAAGAGCGCAATATACAATAAACGAACCAACACTACTTTTAAGTTTAAGGCATTTGTTTGAATTTATCTACATACAAACAGCTTACTAATTCCACTCATTCTTATAGAATGTTCATAGTTGACATATTAAATAGCATGAAAATCCCTCGAATAGATCGAAAATCAAAATACGCACTAACTAAATAACAAGCCAAATTCAAGAACCATGACACCACGCTTTAGCGACACAAATTACCATCACCCCGTAACAATATCAGTGAGTTAATTATAAAAGACTAAAGGCCCATACTTTCCCTCGTTATAAATATGCGCACATACGCGGTTAGGCGTGGTAACTCGTTTACTTACGCCACACAGGGTAAGCTACAGCGCTGTGATGCTGCGAATGGATGTCGGACACTCGATGCACATTCTGTCAACATTGTTTTATATTGTTGTTATCTGGGATGATTTGAACCGCATTTATTTTTATACCACTAAAGTGGCAAACAAGCATACGGCCCGCCTGATGGTAAGCAGTTACCGTAGCCTATGGACGCTTGCAACCACCAGGGGTATCACTCACTGAAGAAATCTCTTCACGCCCTCTTTGAAGAACCACGGTGGGATAGATATTTTATTATTTTCAACACACTTGCTCGTAAAGTGACATTTATTGCCGTTTTTAGTATCTTATTACGCACTAGTGCTTTTTAATTTACATTACCGCATAGTTTTATGATAGGTATAATACGGATTATGTTAATTTTGCACCTCACTGCAAGTGATATGTGTGTAGATGAAGCATTCTTAATTTAGACGGGTAAAACAGTATGACAACGCACCGCATCGCTGTAAAAAAAAACTTGCGCGCCATATTTGTTAACGTTCTTATTGTGAGGTTGTGTGGTCGGCGTATGACACGCGTGCGTATTGATCATTACAATCTTGGCTCCCCTTAACTTCTTAATACCGCTTCGAGTGTAATAATCAACTTTGCACACATGTATCATAATCATCATCAGCCTATATTGTCCCACTGCTGAGCACAGGCCTCCTTTCACAAATCAGGGTGAATGGGAATGGGCAGATACTCCAACACGCGTGCCCACTGCGGATCGGTGGAGGTAGACTAGTGGTCAACCTACTGTTGGAGTTTTCAGGCCGCCTAGAAGGCCTCCAACTAGTTTAACGACTATCACAATTAAGTGATAACCGGGACCAACGGCTTTACGTGCCTTCCGAAGCACGGAAACGCTCGATTTGGAATACCACTAGGCGGTCACCCATCCAGGTACCGACCACGACAGACGTAGCTTAACTTTGCCGATCGATTAAGAACGGCTAATCATTCTACACCACGAGCGCTTCAATCGGTATATGGAATAGCTGTCCCCCGCGGTAACACCCGCAAGTACATTAGTGTATAATTAGGATAATCATCATCATCATCATCATCAGCCTATAATGTCCCACTGCTGAGCTCAGGCCTCCTTTCACAAATCATGGTGAAAGGGAATGGGCAGATACCCCACCACACGTGCCCACTGCGGATCGGTGGAGGTAGGCATTAGGATAATGCAGCTTTCTATTACTAAAAAACTATATAGACAAAACCTTCAAACAATCTCCCAATTGTTTATTTAAATTTAAAGTAACGTGCACACAAACTGCAGTGACCCAAATCGTCATTCAACATTTGCAGCCCCTGAAATGAGTTATTAGGGGCGGGAGCGCAATGAAATTGTTCATTAAACGAACACTCATTCAGTTGGGTGATGTAATGTGGGCCATTTTTCGGAGAAGTCGGTTGGCAGTTGCCGTGAATGAGTATGTACTTTTATTTGCATTAAGCTGATCGTGTGCTCCACTCCTTACTGTCATGACATTATTATTACAATTAAAACCGTCAGGTTTTAATTGTAATAAGAATGTGTGTGTTGTTTGAGTCTACTTTTTGTTCGAATTATGAGAGTAAAATTGTTGGTGCATCAATAATTTTAATATTTTTATATTTGCATATAGATACTTAAAGTTTATATATACTGTATATTAACCCCCTTATTCATAATAAGAAGCGCTCGTGGTGTAGCATGATTAGCCGTTCTTAATCGATCGGCAAAGTTAAGCTACGTCTGTCGTGGTCGGTACCTGGATGGGTGACCGTCTAGTGGTATTTCAAATCGAGCGTTTCCGTGCTTCGGAAGGCACGTAAAGCCGTTGGTCCCGGTTATCACTTAATTGTGATAGTCGTTAAGCTAGTTGGATGCTTCCTAGGCGGTTTGAAAAATTCCAACAGTCGGTTGGCCACTAGCCTACCTCCACCAATCCGCAGTGGGCACGCGTGGTGGAGTATTTGCCCATTCCCTTTCACCCTCATTTGTGAAAGGAGGCCTGTGCTCAGCAGTGGAACATTATAGGCTGATGATGATTCATAATAAAGTTATCAATCGTTGATTAGCTAAAATTCTGAAGTCTTTATCTGACATGTGACATTTGGTGATCGAAAGAGTGAGAAGGAGGACACTTATTACACTGATTTAGTTAAAAAGCGATTATGAATAAGGGGGTAAGTGTTAATTACTTTTTTATCCAAAAATACATACTTGCCCATTTTTTTGTTTATTTTTTTTTCTATCACATTGCGATAATTTGCCATGATAATTAATAATGTTGCTCTGCGAAATAGTTTATATTATATAGTTAATGAATATAATATGGTAGTGCAATATCAGTTTCAAGTTACTTTAAATAACGTAATTATGACTATCTTTCTTTCAACGCTATTATAACGTTTTAGTATCTTTATCCAATTAGTGCCTAGATTATCATGTGAAGTTTTCGTACCTTAAGTAGGTAGGTATGTAGTTTTATTTTTCGCTTGCGTTCGTGTTTCTTTATAATGACGCATACGACCAATGTTAAACGAATGGCTTATGATACGACAAATACATAATTTAAAATAACATGCATATACGGGTTGGATACGACTATACGACAAATAAAAAATAAAAAAATTCAAAATCATTTATTCAAATAGACCTTCGCAGGCACTTATGAAAAGTCTGACTCTAATACTCTAATACCGGTTCAGAAGGTTGCATTTGCTGAGAAGAGCCGGCAATAAACTCAGCAATTACTCTTTTCAAAACAGGCTAGACAGGCTAGACATTAAATGAAACCACCTAAAGTACTCATGTATACGATCAACTTTTACTATGGGACCAACTTCGAAATCACAAAAAAAAAACTGCTTTTCATACAAAAGTTACATGTCTCCTCGGGAAAAATGTATTAAAAGCCGTGGTTACGTGGTTTCATTTAATGTCGTATTGTCGTATACAATCCATACTAATATTATAAATGCGAAAGTAGCTCTGTCCGTCTGTTACTCTTTCACTCTAAGCTAAACCACTGAGACGATCGTGATAAAATGTGGCATCTATGTAGCCTATAGGCCTATGGTATGGAAAAGGTTATAGGCTACTTTTATCCCGGGAATGCGGGTGAAATCGTGGGGGACAGCTAGTTTGTAAGTAAATATACGGAGTTTAGTATAACATCAATTGTTGAGGTTAACTATAAATGTTATTGCTACACAAATACAGTAAACAAGTAGTATCATAGGAAATTGCAAAAACGAGACAGTAGATGTAGCTCACAACAAATTGGATGTGCTACGGTTTCGTAGACATTGCTACGATCAACGCTACGAGATTTGATTGCCAACCGTTTATTAAATTTCAAAATAATTTTTAATGAAAGTAAATACTACATAGCTGGTTTAAAAGCAGTTGGAGATTTTATTATATTTAAAAAACATTTATATATATTAATATATATATTTATAACATTTTGTCATTTTTATCGTAGATGCATTGTCAGCCCACATGTTTGATCAGTTATTTATTCCTACGTCATGTCATGATATAACAAAATATTCGGAAATATACATAAAGTGACAAGACTAAGTAAATCCAAAAATACTTTAGATATTAGTGGTACTTTGATCAAAAATTTCCAATTTATCGTTACAATTACTAAGAATAGCTAAATGTACCTCAGAATGTGATATTAATCCGGGGATTGCCCGCGTTGACCTCCAAACAGTCATAACTCTATGGTTTGGTTGTTTTGTGAGCGGGAAAGGCGCCGCGCCGTCGCGTCCGCCTTATCTCAGCAAGGACGAAGGACGTTCGGTTCTGGCGACACTCCAGCCAACTCCGTTGCAGATCTGTTACGTAACATTCGAGAGATACGTTCATTAACAAGTTTGTCTAGTCTCCAGTGTACGAGCAAAATTATTTGGACTCTTTCATTTGATTACACGTTTCAGTTTTCTGTAAATATGTTTATGGTGTGGTTGCTGAAGAAAGTTGTGGTAAAGATCGTCATTTATTTCTGATGAATAATGTTGTGTTTGTGATGTTGCCATATAAATCTTAGAAGGAAACACGTCGTTAGGTGCTTATCTACATATTTGAAACTTGTGATAGCCAGCCGTGTACTTTTCTGAGATATAATAATTAGATATATTCGTATAGCAATAGGATCCTGATAATATTCGTATAGCAATAATATTTATACACGGTTATTAACAATCTCATCACCTACTAACATCATAAGTTTGTTCTATGGCTTTTATATAATTCATCAGACGTTCATACAAAAATAAAAATAAATCAATTCAGTTACGAACTCTATGCATAACAAAAGACTGTGTGACAGTGCATGGTAAGCGTAGCTTCGATGTTTTAGATACAACGAAATCTTGAAAGGTTGTTTTAGGTCAAAAGTCATACAAAAAAAGTTGTTGTGTATTATGTAAGTAATACAGCCCTGCAAAGTTATTAGTGTTCTACCAATAACTCTGTAGTTAACCATTCAACACATTCAATACACAAAATACAATCTATGTATAGAAAATAATCAGATATTCGCTGTTATATTAGTAAAATCACATTGATATGGATGGAGTAAAAGAAATAACTAGTTTTAAAGAACTTGTGAATAAATCATTACATAAACCCTGAACAAAACTACTTAACCTGATTTAGAAGAACACAAATACCTACATATTCATAACAAACTAAGATCAAATAATCAAATCCATATCTAGTTATACGCTCCCATAAAAACTTGTGTACCATAACTCCAACATCTCAATGGAGCGATGCGGCATTCGTTTTCCACGAAACACCCACGCTGCCACCGCGCCGCGCGCCGGCTCACGGTGCGTCACAACACTTGCCAATTTGCACTAAATGGCGAGTCCATTCGTCGTTGTTCAGTTTCTTGGATAGATCGTGACGTAGGTGCGGGTGTTTGGATGCGGTTGTGGTGTATACCTAACATAAATAAATCAATATAATGTTTCAAACATTGACTTAATTTAATACCAGTTTTGTTATTTATTTAAATACAAATTATTTGAATAGATATGAATCAGTTAATTCTTCATAACCAATCATTTCTACCATAAGAAAGCACGTTAAGAACATTTTACCTCGTCATTCTATTCTTAGGCATCTGTCTATGCCAAAACATAGATCGATAAATGTGTCAATTGGCGAAGTTGTGGTGGTATTTCCACAAAAGCCATAAATAAGAATTGAATGTGTCAATGAGACACTTTTCGGATGGAAAATACATGATATCTGCAAATGAGCTCCATTGATTCGATAAAAACCGTAGATATAGTGTCAAAGTAATTTAAATGAAAGTGATTTAATTATTATATATGTACAAGTCATCGCGGCTTATCTATCTGAAATAACAGAAAGTACCAGTACAAAACAAAGGATTCTCCAATGAAACAGTGACTGGTCCCAGCCCAGCGTGTTGCCCTATATCCACGTCGGCGCCAGTGAGTCGGGCCGAGCGGCGCCGTCTTGTCTGTCCAGCTCCCAAAAAACTCCCAGATAACCGGGCGCCTTGGAACGCGCCCAGAGTTATTTTTTGCCTATTGATGTAGGCAGCCGAGGTCGATCCGGCTGTTATGTTAATGGCACATCGGCGGGGAAACCCTATGGTTTAGGTACTTTTATAATTTGTCAGTGTCGCGATGTGATAGGTAATTTTTCTGAGGTTCGTGAGAATTTTTTACCTATTTTGTTTGTTTTGGACTTAATTTCGTTTTTCTAGTTTCACGGCGTCGTACAAAGTCCTACTTATAAACAGCAATAGATAAAAAAGGGTTTGCTTGATAATTAAATATGTATTTAGATGACTTTTTAGATGAATAAGTTACGGGTAACAGTTACTACTAAAGTAAAAAAAAAAGAATTTTTAGCACCTTCTACTAGCCAACACCTCCATTCTAAGCCTACATGCTTACTTGTTACCTACTGTAACGAAGCCATACAAAAAATAGGTACGTAGTACCTTATATCCGGTATCACTTCATCATCATAGAATCTTATAGAATCGCATAGTCAGAAAGATTATAGTCTACCAGTAGTGCTACCTGCAACCTATGATGTATATAGGTTTCCATATAAGTAACATAGTTTATATTTACATAGTTAACGGTAACAGTTCGATGAGCAATCACAGTATAGCACAGTTCAATGAACCCGACCAGATTTGGCTAAAAGATTGATTGCTTCCACGTAGAACACGATAGCTTTCGAAAGACAATGTTAATGTATAAAACTATGTGAATAAATACGTTTTCAGTCTACGCATTTTTGTGTAAGCTGGGAACATGATATTTTTATTTATTATTTTCCATGAATATTTTTAATATATCTCAAGATGGATGTGATAATGTAGCCAAAGGATGTAATTAATAAGCACACAAAGAGCAAAAGAAAACTTTTCTTCAAAATATTGGGTTCAGTTTTTTTGCGTCTAATAAGTGAAACAGTTCGGTAACTGGTCCTTAATCAACTGCGGTTAGACTTGTATTGGCTGGTCCTCATGGCTGGTCCAATACAAGTATTATTGCTCAGTTATAGCTGTTGGACGAGAACCACGTGTTAAATCCTGATGTGGCCAAAAGTTTTTGATTTATCTCAAGATGGATGTAATAATGTAGCCAAAGGATGTAATTAACAAACACACAAAGAACAAAAGAAAACTTTTCTTCAAAATATTGGGTTCAGTTTTTTTGCGTCTGATACGTATAGTAGATATTTTTCATGAAATAAGAGAAACAGTTCGGTAACTGGTCCTTAATCAACTGTGGTTAGACTTGTATTGGCTGGTCCAATACAAATATATATGCTCAGTTATAGCTGTAGACTTTTATTGGACGGGAACCACATGTTAAATCCTGATGTGGCCAAAAGTGCCAAGTATGCTTGGCATAATAGAGCTGACATCAATTGTTATTATAGGACGCGCGTCCCTCCCAAAAACCAACGGATTGTAACAGCTCACCATCTAGTTTTTTATTTTTCAATCAAAACCTTTTAAATCATATAATTAGAGAATAGTAAATCTATATTGAATGCATTTGTGTGCATGAACATGTCTGTATGTCCTGAGTCTGGGTGTAATTATGTATATTAAGTATGTATTTACAAACAAAAAGTATGTATATGTATTATATCAGTTATCTGGTTTCCATAGTACAAGCTCTGCTTAGTTTGGGATCAGATGACCGTGTGTGAGGAATGTCCCAGGATATTTATTTATTATTTATTATTATATGTATGTAGTGATAAACCTGGTATTGCAATTTATAGGATGTAACCGTTTAAAAGGATTGCCGTATGTTTAAAAATCGTTTTCTTACGTTTTAGAATTTAAAAAAAAATGGTTTGTTTTAAAAACGTAAACCGACTTCAAAGTAAACTAAGTAGTTATCAAATCCTGATATGATGATGGGACCAAACGGGACGTGTACTCTTCCAAACAAAAAAAAATCCAAATCGGTTAATAAATGACAGAGTTATGAGGTAACAAACATAAAAAAAAAATACAAGCGAATTGAGAACCTCCTCCTTTTTTTTAAGTCGGTTAAAAACAAGTGACTATTTTCAGTAGCAGTATATGTAAGTTGTTCACTGAATGTTAATTATGTTTCCCAATGCAGATATAAATAAATCTGTCTCATAGTCTGACCTTCATTCGCCAAACAGTCTAAAAGTAATATTCGACAAAGTGGAAAGTGGCCAAAATAACTTGTTGTAAATCTTTGACTATAATGAAAGGCGAAACCGTGATTGTATTGTGTGCCATGACACAATTATTTTCGCTAACATTACTATATGTGTTGGCCAAACAAAGTAATGTGTTACACATTTGTTTTTACTTTGACTGTAACGAATATATAGGATTGTTTTTCTCCCAAAGCATTCGTCATATTATGTGGAGTTATAAGTCATTAAGTTATAGACACGTTTTAACTTTAAGGCGATGATAGCTCAGTCAGTGGTAGTGACGTCGGATACCGAGACGAAGGTCCTGGGTTTGAATCCTACAATGAGCTTGAGCTTTCGGTGAAGGTGAACATCGTGAGGAAACCATAGCACGGTGGTAGTGTACTTTGTAGTACCGATCTGGCTGGCTACCACCCTCAAGTTGAAAATCTGTCGCCAAGCACGTATAGGTGTACTTAAGAGCCAGTTCCTTCTAGGCTTTGTGTGCTTATCGCCTTCGGCCACATCATCACTTACCATGGTGAGATTGCGATCAAACACAGGCCTATAAAGAGTAAAAATAATATAATTTTTACACAGTCAACTCTTCCTTCCTAGCAATTCAGCACAAATTATTGTATATTGGTGGTTGGTCTACTTAAACTTTTTGAGAAAACCTGTATTTTTCATTTCACTTTTGTAGTGGACGTTGGATTGCTTTGCTTAAACAATGTTTATAAAAAAATATGTATTTTTGTTAAAGTTTGTTAATCAAAGCAAATACTCTAAAAGCGAATAACAGGTATCTGATTTTGAGTTAGTATTTGCTTTTTTGGAATCACTTTCGTGTTCCGCGCCCTCCATCTGCCTCTTGTTTTGTAATCTGACATTCGAAAAAATGCAAAAAATAGTAGGTAATTTGTTGCATTTTAAAAGTTCAGTTTCTGAACGTGTACGTGATAAAAATATAGCCGATTCTATTGTAAATCACAACAAACTAATTTTAATCAGATCACATCTCTTTCTCACAAACATGATTGAAAAAGGATAGAACATACTTAAAGCCGCCAAATAAGTCTTTGCCGTCTACGTTTGCGGGTATTTAGACGTAACCGCGATAGATGGCGACTAAAATATTGACGGACATTTTTTTTACATCCTTTTCTTATGTTTGTTAGAAAGAGACAGATAGAGACTAAATTAGTTTAGCTGTAAACAACAGAATCAGCACCTGTCAACATTTCTATTTCATGCTTATTTCTTCTTATAAATGTGGTAATAAAAATCATACCAAAGATAGGTCATTATTGAGATGCATAATATTTTGATTTGTTATGATAGTATGATTATTTTATTTTAATTAAAAACTCAACAAATAATGTTTTCCGTAGATCCTGAGCTCCCGAAAGAATAACCAGTTCCTTGAAATAAAGTATTAAGTATTTAATAATTTTATATACCTATAAATGCTTAGCTTCGGTGAAATGGAACACATTTGTTCTTATTGTTATCAAAATTATAATGAGGGTATATAAATAATTACATGTTAAATACCACTGTTTTAAGTGTCAAAGGCATACCTACTAAATATTATTAGTGCTTATCAGTACTTACCAAATGACCGTAGAGTTAATATTAAAATGTAAATCAAACAAATATTTATTGAATTTAGCAGCTATAAAAGTTATATATATGGTATATTCTATTGAAAAAATGTGGAAAGCGTTATTTTTTGTTGCATTGTGTTAATTAACTTTTAAACAAAAAAACGGTGATTATTGTGAAGTTGAATAAAGTGAAAACAATAACATTATATCGATGCTATTTGCTTCTGATTCTGTGGCAAATAATTTCAATGTAAGTAATTATTCTGATTACAAGCTTTTGCTACAAAAAAAAAGGATTTATTAGTTCTTTTATTTTTAGTTTGTTACTTGTGCTACTGCAGACGTGCTGTCGCTTGTGGCAAACCCTTCCCTAAGGTCAGGCACCTTAGGTAAGGGTTTGCCATAGTCGTGAGTCGTGAACTCGTGAGTCGTGACGTTGCAGTAGCCTAAACATTGTATTTTGTATTTTTATTTTAGTGTACAACTTTTTAGAAATAAATTTCATTTCATTCAGGTGATTCCCATAATATTTATTATTGTGAGCACAAATTGCATGTAATGATGTGACTATTTGAATATTTTACTTTTAATTTCTTATATCATTGATTGAAGAAACCCCTAAAATTAATTCAAAATATAATAATTTTCTTTCACTCTTTGATATGAACATTTTGTTTATACTATATTATACTTATCGAAAATCAAGGCCCTTATTTCTGAAGATAGGCGACTTGTCTTCAAAGGCTCCGCTCACATCGCGAGACTTTTATGAAGTCTTCAAGTGTCAATTCAGATAACTGATAGCAGTATGTAAACATTGGAGCAGAAGCCAGAAATTATGAGGTGTTTTATAATAAAAGCTATATTTTCCTAATACTATCTTATAGGTAATAAAATCTAATGGTACGTCCATGCTACCCGAAGCAAGCACGAGTCGAGTGACGAACGAACGGGATCCGTTCGTAGTTCTCGTAGCGTGGACGGACTTGCGAGACTCGAACGAGCATTCGTTTTCGCTCGACTGCGCTCCGCCTGATGACAGTTTTTTCACGAACACTGATTCGCATCGCGCTCGTTGTAACCATAGCGAACATCGAACGAATCTTGTTCGTTCGTGGCTGGTGCTTGGTTCGCGTAGCGTGAACGCACCATTATACCTCATCTAGGCTCATATACAAAATTTTTTGTGGAAATTATTTGTCCTGGAAATACTTAAATTACTTCACGATTTATATTATATAGTTTACTTATTTATACTATTATACTTACGCTTATATTAATTAACGCTATTTAACATAATCAGTATTTTAGCTGCTTCTATCTCGTTCTTGCAAAACAACGTTCAAGTACACCAAAAAACTAAAAGATGCACATCACGTAGAGGTATCTGACATAAAAATGACGTTCGACCGCTATTCTCATGTCCCGTCGACAATAACTCGAGTGATCTAGCTGATGAGTAGCCGAAGGGCAAGATGCGCCTATGTCCTTAGCCTCGGCCAATCACTCGACCTAGCCCCCCCACTCCACCTTCTTCTCACTCCATTGTCACCACTGATGTCATACACTGGATGATCTACATCGTACAAGTGACAGCTAATTATTGCGTGTACCTAAAAACCGCTACCGAGTTAATCAAGCAGAAATTAAAAAAAAATGTTTCGATTGGAACATTAATAGCTATTTATGCAACTGTCGTATAATAAGAGGTATTAAAACACGAATGTGGGTTTATCACACGAAGCGAGTGTGATAATAGTATCACATGACGGTTTTAATTCCTAATTATGTACAGTTGCATACAAGACTTTATCTACCTACAGTGACCTACACCCATGATCATTTTTTGTAAACAACAAAGTAAATTTCTGCAATTCTAATATCGAACCAAAATGGCGTCGTACGACGAGAATTCGAATAACCTTTAAGTTTTTTTTTTATTACGGCGCTGTGATAGTGTAACGCGCCTGCATGAAAATATACTTTTTTTGAAATTCATAAGGATACCACGGAGAATGTGGCTGTTTGATGAATAAGGAATGGTCCGAAAAAGCGAGTTGTATAATGAAATTCAGTACAACATTATAACACTGTTTTGGATGATATAATGGTTACTATGACAACCAGTGTTTTAATGTTGGCAATAAGCTAACTGTTTCAGGAACTGTTATAGAGGATTTATAGCATGGGTGTAGATAAAATTATTTTAAAAACTATTCATTATTTTATATTAGTTTTGTTATATTTGATCACACCTAATCATTTATGGAATACCTACCATATTTAACATACTAATGTTGTGGACACTCTCCTATTTGCTAACTGTTACGACTATGATCAAACACAAACCTTTAAAGTCAGCGTCAAAACTAGCTGATCACTTTAGTGCCATGTCACATTAAGCAATTCACTATTTTCTTACAAACTGTCAAGACAATGTCAATAGATTATTTTGAAAGAGTACTAAAATTAAAATCTACTTTTGAGATGGTAAAAAATATGGCTCTTTCAGATTTTGCATACCTAGTAGCCAATCCAGTATATAGAGATCAGAGATTTTCACTCACTGACAGCCCTTTGCCTAAGCACCCTGTATAATATAGGTAAGCTGATGAGGAATTTGCTGGCTTCTTCAATTGTAATGACTTTTATAAGTAATAAGGTTAGAACTGGCCCTCTTGATACCTATTGCATTTTTTTAAGTATTCTATACGAATATACCGAAATACTTATCTCTCAGATAATGATCGAGTCAAGCGAAATTGGCAAGTTACTCCCGGTGTATGCTGCTCGTTTGACCTACATCTATTAAAGTGTAGGGGTCAGTTACATCGTGCGGTTGGCGGGACACTCCCGATTTGGGAATATATTGATGTGAACGCACCACTGGATTTTCGGACGATTGTTTTTCCGTAGATACAAATAGGGGGAAGTGGCTCGCGCCGCTCAGAAATCAATTTTGGTTTGAATGTGTGTTAATATAAGTACCCACGTTTGATATCTCTGGAGTCTAAAGTCTGTGTTTGAACGAGATAAGAATAGGTATTTTTAATCTAATTTCTAAAATAAATCTTATGCCATATCTATTGGTTCCAAATTCAATTGTTTCATTATCGACTCAACACTCACTTTGACGTTATACGTGTATAATTGAATAACAGATAGTAAAATTGTCGTAACTACAGATACAGCTATTTTAGATTACTGTATATACATGCTGTATATTAACGATATGCATTATTTTGTTTACATAAATTAGTTAAAAGCATTTCCATACTAACAAGCTCATCGGCAAAGCGCTCCATCCTCGATCCCTGGGACGTCGTAACAAAAATACTAGTACTCACACGACCTTTGTGTATGGTATGTATTTATTTTAATATAAATAAATAATAAATAAATATCCTTGGACATTCCTCACACACGGTCATCTGATCCCAAACTAAGCAGAGCTTGTACTATGGAAACCAGATAACTGATATAATACATATACTACTTTTTGTTGGTAAATACATACTTAATATACATAATTACACCCAGACTCGGAACATACAGACATGTTCATGCACACAATTGCATGTTCTGTGTGGGAATCGAACCCACGATCAGCGGCGCGATAGATGTAATCTTCACCAGTCTTAACCAACCGCGCCGTCTGGCAGTCAAAAATATGATTTTAATTAATCACGTACTATTGATCACTTGTAAAATCTTTTCGATAGTCATATATACCTTGTAGGAAATCAAACAACGTTATACCATCGCTTCGGAAAAGGTCCCGAATGAGGAGAAGAAGCGACGCAACAAACTCCTCATGGGCCCAATTGATTTATTCTCGTCATTTCACAATTAAATTATCACTTTAATTACACGTACATTATTTACAACTATAGGCTTTAAGCACGGGTCAAATAGCAACTCCTCACCGATGCGCCCAGCTCGAGCGCCCGCGCTCGAATCCCCGAGCCCCATCTCTTTCCCGTGCAACCACCTTTTTTCCAAGAGTGTTGCCACTCTCCTCCCAATTCCATCCAAAACTCCCATTAAATAAAAGTCAACCTTACAACCTTATTTAAGTGTTAATAGGATACATAATATTATACTCATACTGCATGATCACCAGTATTTTCTCATTATGTAGATATTTGATTGAAACTTGTTTATTTTGAAAATATGAATCTATTTCGTTCTGTTACTCTTAAGTGAGAGTTCAAGATATTTCACCAAAACATTGCTTATTCTTAATTTTAACAATAGGATATCTAAATAGAAACAGTTCAAGTTAAAACTTATTCACCTTTATATGTAAGCTCAATATTAGCTATTCATTAAGTATAACAAAATTATTAGGTAGGTTTTAATTACATAGGTACAAACATAAACCTATCACGGGTGAGTTTCTACACAGCCTATATACAAAAAGTCTGTATTAATTAATCTAATGCATCCGCTCCGTGGCTCCCCTTTTCGCTTCACTTTGTCTACAGTCACGTGTCGGGCCGAGGTACTGACCTACATTTTGCATGTCTATTCAATTTAATTATACTATGTATGAAACTTTTCATGTAATATGGCTACCTTTACAATCGACGGCGAATGGCGATACATATTCAATGACCTAGTATTTAATCCAACTGCGCTAGACCACATGATAGTGAAATCCTGTATATGAAAACAGCCTGTAAATAAACTGATGACATGAAATGCTTGTATTAATCATAGATGATCACTAATTTTCCTTATAATATAAAATAGTGTAAAGTAATTAAAAAAAAATATCGACTTCAAAATAAACTAAAAAGTATGAAATAACTAATCTGACACTGATTTGAAGTCGGCGAAATAGTTTCAATGGAATAACGTCGTGCTCTTTCGCTGACTTCAAATCAGTGTACTCAACTTAGGTTTTTCAAATGAAGCCGACGACTATTTTGGCGTAAAAGTTACACAATACCAAAATTATAACAACTTACGAGACCCTCGGTATCGGTTTCCCCATAACGAGAGCATTTGACAATCGCCCTGTTGGTGTCAGAAACGCATTCTCTCGGCAGAACAATAAAAAGTGAACAACTTTCATAAACCTTTCACAATTGTCTGTGTTGTCATATTGTGACTATCAGACGTTTACATTGTCAGATTTTGACATCACAGCTTTTGAAATGTCGTTGTAAAGATGTTGTAAAGTCGCCAATTCCTAACGAATCCAACCAATTTGTAATCCGTACTGTCAAAGCAATGTATTAATCTGGATGAAGGTTACTATTTTGTGCTTTCATTTACATGTTTAGTTTTATACATTTATTTAGATACTTTATTCGGAATATCTGTTACTAGTGACTACTAGGTTTCGGTGATTTTAATTGGATAATAATTAAGATCATATTGGACTAAATGGCACACTTTTGTCAAGCTTCAAATCTACCAAAAGATTATATGTATTAACCAAAGAATTCGGTACAATTTTTGTTTTTTTTTTTATTAGGATCCGTTCTTGCAGTTCCAGAGAAAATCATGCAATAAAACAGTCGCGGAAAAATTATTTCAATAACGAAACATACATAAAATATTGTTTAGATACCTAGTAAAAAATACGTACCAAATATTTTTTATTTGTTAAAATAAACATTTCGAGTTCGATGTGTTCTATTCAAAATTAATTAATACAGTTATTATTAAGATAATGTAATGGGAGTTTTGAAGTGGTTCTCCACAAGTCCATTGAGTGGTTCTCCAGTCGGTACCTAATTGGTCAGTGAGTTGTTATTAATTCTTTTTTATAATGTATGTTTGAACCATGGTTTGAACGAGATTTATTCCGCCAATTTCTCACCATCGACAATGCGCTCTGATTGGCTAAGTCAAGGACACATGCGCTCTGATCGGCCAGGTCAAGAACACACGATGCAGTGATTGGTTCTTACTGTTCAAAATCAGTGCAATATCACTGACTAGTTGCGGAATCGGATTGCTCGGTATTAATACTCTAAAGGGAATGATCCTAGATGATTGAAACAGAGAACAAACTAAATATTATATATCTAAATAGAACATAATACATATGCTTTTATATAATAATTTACAAAATACATATACTTTATCAGTTATCTGGTTTACATAGTACAATCTCTGCTTAATTTGGGGTCAGATAAACGCGTGTGAAACATACTATATTATTGTGTTACCGTAATAAAAATTGGTTTATTTACGTATATCCTTTTTATCCGCATTGTAAAATATAAATAATTTATTCATTTAATTATCCATCCATGAATTAAACTATACGTATAACTGTGAGCCGACTATATTCTTAATAAGTAGAGATGCATTATGTTTTCAAAACATTATTAAATTGATTAAAATTTATAAATTTAATCCCTGGTTTGTAGTGTAACCATTTGTAATGTATCCTTGTTTAATTAATCGTTTCATGCATAAAAATAATAATATAGATACTGACTAACTCGCTATTCAGTAGGTACTTAGTTCACTCTAATTTACTAAGTTTACTCGTCAAATAACCGCCTAGGAAAAGCCTCGGATAAGCTATTACTCCGATATGTCTTTTTTTTTTATACAACTTAGTCGATAAACAAGCATACGGCCCGCCTGATGGTAAGCGGTTACCGTAGCCATATAGACGCTTGCAACACACGAAGCATCACTCACGCGTTATCGACCTATCCCCTATGAGGTCTGGCAACCTAACTCACGCGCAGGAACACAACTTTACACAACATAAAGTTATTTGGCTGCGGTATTCTGTAAGTTGGAGGTACTTCCCCAGTCGAGCTGCTCTTTGAGCGAATAAACGCTATACTCTACCTCTCTTAAATGTCTATACTAAACCTGATCTAATTTCAAATTAACAACCAGATACCGCTTATGAGTGTTCAAAAAAATCAGCCCGAAATCGAAAGCCTCACCGACTCACACTATTTACTAGCTTCGTTTAACTTCAACAATTTATATTTGTACATAGCTTTAGATAGTTAACAGGAACATTAGGGGTTAATTGATAATGATATTATTAACCGTTCAAGCTTTCCTACAGTCATGCACACAACTCGTTTAATGTCATTATGGCACGCTAGGAGCCGTAGGGTGGAATTAATTTTATTTTAATAGGTACAATATTTTGGTACACTTTCACATTGGTGGTGGCTTTTTAAAGAATACTGTTTGTGTTCAATTGAACGAATTAAACCTTATGTTTCAATTCCATTCATGGTGAAAAGCTGTGTTTACTTGTCGATGAAGAGTCTACAAACCCTAAAGATGGGTCTACGCTACGTGAGCTGAGCCGCTCTGCGCGTCCGCGTCGTCGATTGCGGTGTCGCAAGGCTAGGCTCGTTGTATGTCCACACTTGACGCCGCGAGCGACCACTCGCAGAGCGGCTCGGCTCATGCTTGGCTCGCGTAGCGTAGACCCACCCTTATATTTTCATCGATGGGCAGATTGCTGCGTTTACACGCAATTCAGTACCTTCATTCATAATTTCTTGAATTTCATCGGTTAATACACGAGATATCCGCTTAAAACATGTTAATTAAAAATATTCTTTGTTTAAAAATGTTTTTGTTGTTCACAAATATGACTAACATTGTTCTCATTCTTGTTTCACTGAAATATATGCCATGCGATGTATAGAAGCTTGTTGATTAATCGTAATAATGTGTAAATTGCAGGTTGGCGGCAGCGCAGGAGGCGGCGGGCGCGCAGGCTCGCGCGGCGCCAGCTGATACCATGGGCGGCGCGCACCAGCCCGCTACTCCAGGGCCCAGCTCACTCTTTATATTTGCCAACGAAAATCCTATTCGGAGGTCAGTATTCATTTTAACCAAACTAATAAAGTACCACTTAAAAGAACATATTTTCTGCAATTGAAAAATGTATCAGTAAAGCCATTTTGTTAAAATTCCAGTCTCATTCTTGACCAAAACAAGATCTTCGAAAGGGTTGTACTTATAGTAGTTATAGTATATATTAACGTTTTTGAGTTGATACATGGCATTTTATGGATAGGATGTTAAACATTTTCTATAACATACCTACTATTGATACGTAATTACCTATTTTATTTTGTGTATTCCAACAAACCCACAACATTTGGACAGAGATTAACACGGCAACCCCCGAGCAAGTCATTTGAGCAGGGCTCACTATTGCCTCTCCTTATAAATATTAAAGGAGCGCCTCGTTTGCCCCCCTTATGCATTTTGTAAGCAAGAGAACGTTCTTAGCCTACGCCTTAGTTATGTACATAATTTGAACAAATTGTATGGGTTGGTAAAGAATTTGCTGGCGAGCTTGTGGGGATGTTAACTTCATTGTGTTTTAATTATGTCGTTGCTGTTCAAAGATTAGAAAACCTTTTAATGCTTTAAAAGCCGGGGATGTACAAAATTACGTAAGACTAGCCTGGCTACAGGAAAATATTCGAAATACAATTTTAAAAGCATTATCAATCATTTTATCTAGTAACTCGATAACTATGTTCTATATATTGTGATTCATTATCTATATACGAGTATATCAAAGATCTGTTGCATTTAATGATATGTATCAATAATATACATTTCTAGTATTCAAACCTCAGTTGTTCTCGTTGATTCTTTTGATCTTGATAAAAAATAGACTTGATTAGTATTAAAAAATCTCAAAATTCCAGCCTACATAAATAAATGCAGTTTAGCCACATTCAACTCAATCAACCAAAATAAACACAAAAGTATGCAAGTTAATAATTGGACTGTTTTACAAAAAAACTTAAACCGACTTCAAAGTACACTAAGAAGTAATCAAATCCTGATCTGATGACAATGGGACCAAACGGGAAGTGTGCCCTTCCAGACAAAAAAGGAATTTTCCAAATCGGTTCATAAATGGCGGAGTTATGAGGTACAAACATAAAAAAAAAACAACCAAATTGAGAACCTCCTCCTTTTTTTGAAGTCGGTTAAAAATAAGGTAATAAGTTAGGTACCTAATTCATTCGAGGGAGGCTCAAATACAATACAACCTGTCAGCTTTTAATTTCGAGAAGCGATCGCAATTGAAATATTTTCGTGTTGTCACGGAAGAAATTCGTAACGTTACCTTTAAATTATGTATATAGGACGGGTCAGGAGAATATTGTTAACCAAAGAACTGCATTTTACCCTGTAACTGTACAAACGTGGAAATGTAATGTGGCAGGAAACCTTTTAGAGCTGCTAAAGTTTTTACACGTCTATAACGGAGCGTCGAACTCTCGAGCGAATGTCGGTTTTCATGTATTTTAAAATCTGTAACGTCACTGGAATATTTGGACGGAATAGCAAGAGGGCTTATATTTTGTAACAAACAAACTCACTTTCATTTATAATGTTAGTTAGGATTAGGAAGTTAGGATATTCATTCACTAATAGAAAGCTACATGATCTCCGAATATTATAAGATTTTTATCCCGGTAACGCGGATGAAACCGGGGACCATACCAAAGGAACCGGACAAACAGACCAACATAATGCTTTTGGCCGATTCCTATCGGTGTAAATTAAGACTATTGAAACTTTAAATTCAGAAAATTTATTCTTACCGCCTTATTCATAATCGTTTTTTGACTAAATCAGCGTCCTCCGAATCACTCTTTCGATCACCAAATGTCACGTGTCAGATAAAGACTTCAGAATTTTAGCTAATCAACGTTTGATAACTTTATTAGGGGTTAGGGTATCTATTCCAATTAGTTTTTTTTTAATTTTACTTTTTTTGTGAATACGAATGAAAGGATTTCTATAAATTACTAATAAGCTAAAGTTTCAAATCAATCAGATAAACGATTCGTGAATGTACAAGACCAAAAAACACACAAACATAAATGTTTACTTATATAATACTAGCTATCCACCGCGGTTTCACCTGCGTTCCCGGGATAAAAAGTAGCCTTTTTCCTTTTCCATACCATAGGCTATCTGCATGCCAAATTTGACGATGATCCGTTGAGTAGTTGAGGCGTGAAGGCGTAACAAACAAACAAACAAACTCACTTTCGCATTTATAATATTAGTTAGGATAGATAATATCAACTTTTGACCAACTTCTCTTCGATGATAGGAACATTAAATAAACAACATTATAATATCATTATTAGACTAAATAACATTTACTCAAATTGAATACTTAATCCGCACAAGGGTCAGCATCTCAACGTTAATTATAAAAAAGTATATTCAAATAAGTAAAAAAAACGAGAGACGCGCGACCTAACAATTGATCTCATTGTTATGTTTTAAAGATTATGCAACTAAAATCATTAATTGTGTGTGATAATAATTTTGCTATAAGCAGTTTTGAATATTTTTTGAACAGCATAGAAATATTCCTCCACATTTGACTAACGTACATTATTCGTGCAAAAGTGTTTACTGCTTCATATCCTGTTTAATAGAGACATAATTGCTTTATACACGTGATGTTAATGCATTTACGTAACACAGGGTGTTCATAGTTTGTCACTAAGTGCATTATACCTTCCGATAGATTTATCTACTACCTTCGTCGTAGGAGGCTTAAATTGAAATTTACAATGTTATTCAATGATTACTTTCTTTATCGGATTAAGAATTTGGATTTATCTATCGTCACTGACGATTCGTCAGTTAGTTTTAGTAATTACAGATCAATATTTTGTTCAAATTATAATATTTATTCGCTCTTAGATTTGTATGTTAGTAATTACTCGGTTTTGGCGGCATCAATACCTCTACGAATTCTCGTAGACCCTCTACGAAAATCAGCAAATAAACCCATACTAAAGTTTGTATCAATCTAAATTAAATTTTAAGTAAAAATAATACTTTCTATTATTCACCCAAACATTTCTGTTCTGTACTGAATCAATTCACCCTATATATGGAAATCAGTATAATTAAAAATATTATCTCTATTTCCAGGTATACAAAGTTCATCATCGAGTGGCCGCCCTTCGAGTACGCGGTGCTGCTTACCATCATCGCCAACTGCGTGGTGCTGGCGCTGGAGGAGCATTTGCCCAACGGCGATAAGACCATCTTAGCACAGAATTTGGTGAGCATATTTTTTATATTATTAATGATTTTGTTAGTCAGTTTATGATTATCGGAATTACTCATAAACCGCTATTTAACTAATACTGAATAAATGGTCACTTAAATAATGTAATGGTGCGTCCATGCTACGCGAAGCGAGCACGAGCGAAGCCACGAATGAACAGGATTCGTTCGTTGTCCGCGTAGCGTGGACGGAAATGCGAGCCTCGAACGAGCATTCGTCTCGCGCTCCACTGCGCTCCGATTGTCAGTTTGCATCGCGCTTGTTGTAGCCTCTTTGTAAGGTCCACACTTGACATCGCGAGCAGCGAATGCATTCTGCTCGTTCGTGGCTCGGCTCGTACCGAATCGCGTACCATGGACGCACCATTACACATAAACGAGGAGTCGCCTAATAAACGAGTGGTGCACCCCAAGGAAGCCGGCCTCCTTGTAAATACATGGCCTCACACATAATACACCATAGAAAGCCGATTGGTTGTCATTCTGCATTGAGACGTTGACAGTGACAATAAGGCTCACTTTCACTTGTGCCTGGGTCAGTACTGATTTTACCTAGGAAATCACCCCTTTCGGATAGATATACCCTTTTCGTTACACGTTGTATATATGTTTCCGTAGCTACACTTGAGAGCCCACCTTGTATTTGCGTACATTTACCATATAATAAATTTCGCAAAACAGGCAATTTTTAAATTTTTCATTTTTGTATTTAATGGGCTTGCACTTGACCGCAATCCCGCCGGATGGTAAGCGAAGATGTAGTCTAGGGTGGACCGCGCGTGCCCATAAGAGGCATCTTCACTCTGACCTTGAATAAACCCATAAATGTATAATTACAATACTAAGGACATTATTTCTCTTTGTTACAGGAAAAGACCGAGGCGTACTTTTTAGGAATATTTTGTGTAGAAGCCTCGTTAAAAATCTTAGCATTAGGTTTTGTTTTACACAGGGGATCGTATCTTAGGAATATTTGGAACATCATGGATTTTTTCGTAGTAGTAACTGGGTAAGTGATACTTTTCACTAACATTCATATTACGTAGTCTTTATAATAATGGATTCAAAAAAAGTTCAAAGACTATGTAAAACATAATGTAATGAGTTTCGTTTTCTATATAAATCCTTCATAATCATTGAACTTTTTGAAAATGTTTTAGACTGCTTAAACTACTGCAACTTTTATATGACAACAAATATAATCAATACAGTTGCAAAAGTTTGAAAGCAGCTATCTAAATAGCATAGGTCAGACGATTGGTTGAAATTTCCAAAAACATTTCTAGGTATAGGTATTTTGTTAGTCAGAAAAGGGCTTATTCTGTACACTATTGAATATACGATAACGACAACTAGGTCCATGACGATATTCGCCGAATACAACGTGGACGTTGACCTGCGGATGCTGCGCTCGTTCAGAGTGCTCCGACCGCTGAAGCTCGTCTCGCGGATACCAAGTAATTCACAGTAATTGGCGAAAAGTTCACATAATACCTACCTTATTTGTTAAATAGAACGTTCTCGCTAGTTTCGAATTTTGAACTCTCTTTAGAATACCGCTAGTTATGTCAAATAGAACTTTTTAAATTTATTTTTAGAACAAATAATTAATCGTAGCATTGTATTCTCAATATGTTTTATGAGAAGTTTCGTAATAGAAAATGTGTGATTTTAATTATAATTGTGATTATTATAAATGATATTTTAATTACGGCTACGTGTTGCATAATAGTAAATATTTGCTATAAATTTTTTGTGTATTGTGTAGGTATTATTACAAATATAAAAGTGCTAATACGTAAGAATTTAGATAAAGAAATGATTTTAGGTGTGAATAAATATGGTGTATTTAGATTAAATTGGTAAACAGTAATATTTAGATGATAAAATAAATGTGACTAATTAGATACACGATATTTAGACAGTAGTAAATTCATTTTATATTTTTTGGAATTGGGACTGTGCTATGTACTTTATGTAACTAATAAAAGTTTGATGAAAAAAAATGTTAATTAAACCTATATTCATTCGGCACTTAATATTTTGTTTGGTACACATCAAGCACAGTCCTTAGTAGATGTTTTATTACTAAGTTAGCTGCTAGTTCAAGCTATAGTATCGAGTGATATGTGTTTGGCAGTATCATCACGCAGCTGCCGGTCGCGCCCGACGTCGACTTCAGGACCTTGCGTGCCATTAGGGTGCTGAGGCCCCTTAAATTAGTATCGGGCGTTCCTAGTGAGTTCTAGAACATTCCTAGCTTAGTTAACTGTAGTGTCACTAGCACTGGCTGTTGCATATTTTTTCTAAATTCAAAATCAATACTACCAAACACACTGGCCGGCAATAAAAAGTATGAATAACAAACAAGCGATTTACAACTGCCAACACTTTTTTGTGTTCCTATTTCAAATAAAATGGCCGCATAAAACGCGGTATCAATATAAACGAAAACTACGTTCTTTTGTTTGAAATAAATTTCAATATTTTAAGGATTATAAAAAATATGCAACAGCTTTATCATATTTTGTGCACGATGTCAAATTGTTTTGTTTCTGTTATCACTGTAATCATGTATTTTGTAGCGATGAGTGATTTCCATGTGGCATTTAGTTCAAGACGAATATTTTCTACTAATATTTGGAAACCTATTCTAAAATAAGGTACCAAAGTTTTTGTCCTATTTCCTCTATTCTAGCAAACATGAATGAGACCTATGAACTTTTAAACTATAAAATTTGAATGAACTCATTTCGCATTGATTACCTTTATTTTTATTTTATTAATTAATTACCTTCGGACTGAACCATTATTTCTGATATCATTCTATTTTCCAAAATCATTTTACCGTGTGAAAGAAAATCCTTCAGCTCCTTTACTTGTAAGCGATTTTTATCGACTGAAAATAAATGTATATGTCCATCTAATTGTCCTACGATCACACAATTCTCTGAACTTCGTTAACATATTGGTTAACGATGTTAGTTTTAACATTATTATGTTAAAACTGTTTATCACTGCAACTATTTGAACTGTTTGACAACGATCGACGTTCAGTAACCCGAGTGTAAAGATTTGACGTTAGTTAACGTTTACTAATGCGTTTGCGTTTACGACACTTCTCTATAGGAATTGGCACAGCGCCACTAGCGGAATACTCATGGTACTAATTTCTTACTGAGGTGGCAAACAGGCAAACGGCCCGCCTGATGGTAAGCAGTTACCGTAGCCTATGGACACTTGCAACACCAGGGGTTTCACTCGCGCGTTGCCGACCCTGAAGAAACCTCTTCACACCCTTTTTGAAGAACCCCATGCTGTACTCCATTCTTTCATTCATTGTATTTTTTTACACTCGGGGTACATAGTGTCATGTGAGGGCATAAATTAAAGGTAATTCTAGCAATGATATTAGCATTTACTCACAACCAAGATTACTTAACTTAGTCCATACTTTGGCGAAGCTATCACTGCCTTGCAAGTGAAGATTACTTAACTTAGTCCATACTTTGGCGAAGCTATCACTGCCTTGCAATAATAAAATTACAAATCGAAAATAGTGACAGTTAGACCTTTCAGCTAGAGCATGATATAAATAGTGTACATTGTCTAAATCACGGCAAGTGAGATGAAATCCGACTTACATGAAATGAGCATGAGGTCTAAATTCATTTACAATTCTTTGTTAATACGGGACTGAATTTTATCCCTCTAGAATTTGTTATATCTATTCTCTAGACTAGTTTAATCTACCGTACCAACGATAATCAACCTTTTGACATACTTTTGCTTCAGGACAGAGTGTTTTAATTTATTTATAATATAAATAATAGAAGAGACTTGGTGTAGGTTTCAACGGCACTACTTCAAAGTCTCTTAAGTAAATAAAAAATATTACATAAACAATACTTAAGTACTTTCGATGGAAATATACCTACCTACCTAAACTTTTATTTGTCACAAGTTTACAGTGCGCCCGCCGAGAGTTTGCGTTTCTGACACCTGATAAACTCCAAATTACTGATTATGATGGGACTAAGAAAATACTGAATCTTCCTGCAAAAGTCCCATTGCAATAGGATTAGCCCTTTCCAAGAATAGCCCAATAATAACAGGTGTCAGTAACGCATTCTCTCGGTGACTGCACTGTACATACAAGACGTAGTATTTATCTACTCTGAGATACAAGTATGACATGACATGTGTTCTATTTATCTTTATAACCGAATATTCCATCATAAGTTATTCACTTTATTTTACTCTGTTATCATTTAGTTCTAAGCTTTTCGTTACATCACGCTGGCGTACTACCGCTCCAATTTTGTCCCAACGCTTACAAGTAAAGGAGTACTCACACATTGATCCCTAATTCTATATTAATAAATACCAATTTCCCGTATAGGTCTGCAAGTGGTCTTGAAGTCCATCATCAAGGCTATGGCCCCATTGCTGCAGATCGGCCTCTTGGTGCTTTTCGCGATCGTGATCTTCGCCATCATAGGACTCGAGTTCTACTCAGGGGCGCTGCATAAGACTTGTTATAGTTTAGAAGATATTAGTGAGTAACCTTTATATACAATATTTATCCACAGATTTATAGGTATTGTATTGGGACGGACGATCCTTAACGGACATACCTACGTGGTATCATACAATATTTATACGGCGTAAAATCCATGATAATCACTTCATTGCAGCATATTTGAAAATTAACTTTATTTACCTACTATTTAAAACCTGCTTATCTTTCAAACTAACCAATAACTGTCCTTTTGAGGATAAATCAAGATAAAAAAACATAAGGCATTTCTTTTTTGTAACAAAAACTTCATTTGAGTCATAATTAAATCATGTATACTAAGGTACCAAAAAGGCATACGGCCAACCTGATGGTAAGCGGCTTATTGACGCTCGCAACGCCAGGGGTATTGCCGACCCTGCAAAAATCTTTTTACACCGTTTTTGAAGAACCCTATACTGTAATCCCTTGGGAAAACCATGGTGGGGAGCTCATTCCACAGCCTGAGCGTCCGGGGTAGGAAGCTCCTTTGAAACCGCATAGTACGAAACGACTTTGGTTCCAATGTGTGAGGATGGACTTCCCGGCGATGGCGAGAGTTGCGACACGGTAGAAGGTAGGAAGTATTCTAATTCGGAATACTTAAATATGCGAATTACAGCCTGCTTGAAGCCGTTTATAAGATAAGGTTCACGGCGTCCACGTAAATTCTTGCACCATCTTAGGTGCAAACCACCGAAACTTTGGCCGCAATTTAATCTCAATTATTTCTTTCCAAATAAATACAAATGGTCCTAGAAACTTCTAAAAAAATAGTATAATCATATAATTATTTTATAGATAATCTATGCGAATAAGGGCGATAATACCCAAATATAGTACAAGGCGCCGCGCGCCGATCCCACAGAGAGAGTTCTAGAGTTTGCGTTCAGAGTTCTGCGTTTCGCGTTCTATGTAGTCTATGCGGCGCCTTTAAGAGTTAAAAAAGTGTAGGGCGTGTGATCGGTATCGAATATTGCAGAACTCTCTAGAGAAAGCAGTCTACTGCTTTCTGTGTTAACAATAGTGAATGCGGAACGCAGAATTCTTGATCTCTCTTTGTGGGATCGGCGCCTAAAGGTACCTTCAACTTTTGAAGCTTCAGTCCCGTGTAAACCTGGCAACTTAAAATATACTAACAAAACAATCGGCCTAGTTTCAGTATAGTCAACCCAAACTTCTGTCCAAGTTACCAACGTATGCACATGCACTTTCAAACAATGAATGTGCCTACTTGAAAATTAATAAATACGGGTATTATGTGGTGTAGCAAGGATTGTTGCAATTCATATTTGCTTACACGTATGTAAGAAACTACAGACTTACTAATTAGTACATTTAGTATACAAATGTAAATCTGCAGAAGGGTTATTTAAACTGCAGTCGTGATTTATGGGAAAACTTTAATTAAATTATTTTCATGTAAAGTGTCTGATTATTATTTAGTCTCAAAAAAACTCATTTATCTGGCTTGATGAAAGTATTTATTATAAATTAGGTAAATTAATGTAAAATGACATGCAACTAATAGGATTCACTCACTACACAGGTGAAATAGTTAATGACGGCGAGAGTGCCACGCCGTGTAATGCAGACAACCTTACATTATCTCCGTATGGAGCTTACGTCTGCGCGTATGACAAGAGCACGTGCTTAGAGAAGTGGGAAGGGCCGAACCGTGGGATCACATCGTTCGATAACATCGGCTTCGCTATGCTCACCGTCTTCCAGTGTATCACCATGGAGGGCTGGACAGCCATCCTCTATTGGGTATAAAATATTTTTGTATCTTTCTATTTTAGTTAAAAATCCTTTTCCCATTCTATGGTATTCTTATGGTGCTTCCATGCTACGCGAAGCGAGCACGAGCCGAGCCTCTAACGAACAGGATTCGTTCGTTGCTCGCGATTTCAAGCGTGTACGTCCACGCTTGAACGAGCCAACAACGAGCGCGATGCGAATCTCTATGTTCGTGAAAAAACTGACAATCGGGCGGAGCGCAGTCGAGCACGAATGCTCGTTCGAGGCCCGTGTCAGCCCGTCCACGCTACGCGAATCGTGCTCGCAGTGTGCTCGGCTCGTGCTCGGTTCTCCAAGCATGGACGCACCATTAGGAACACTTAGTTCAGGAATCGCTGATTTCACTTTAAGGCTTTAAAAGTTTAATAGTTCAGAGCAACAGCGTGATAGACAAATTAAGACGTAATCACATAAAAAAATTACATGCGACTTCATTGCCTTTCATGATTAAAGACTTGCACTATTAGCATTAGCACCATTTTAATCCTAAATCTAATTTTGTTTCAGACAAATGACGCGCTAGGTAGTGCGTTCAACTGGATTTACTTTGTGCCTCTTATAGTATTGGGTTCATTCTTTATGCTCAATTTAGTTCTCGGTGTCCTTAGTGGGTAAGTGACCAGTATCTCTCCATGTATGCATAGTTTAAATTATTATTCTTTTATTTATTGTTTTGTTTTGTTATTATTTGGAACCCAGAGAGTTTTCTAATGAAAGAGGGCGCGTAGAGAGGCGAGCTCAATTCCAGAAGGAAAGAGCTCGAACAATGTTCAATCAAGATTTCACAGCGTATCTCAACTGGATCACAGAAGCAGGTCTGATTTGAGATCGTGTGATAGTATTTGGTATTTACGCTAGTACCCTACTAATAATGTAATAGCGCTACAGAACTCTTTCTAGTTTTAACTGTTTTCGTAGATACATTTTAACTAAACCTACTGAAACTTCACCTTAAACTTAATGTTGAAAAAATCTATGTTTTTACCGTCACAAAATACTCTATAACATGCACTTATTATCGCTAGAAATCAACAGGTACCCCTAACAATTGTAAAGTATTTAATCTTGAGTTTCCTAATGCTAGATGCTTTACTCAAGCTATATTTACAGTGAATTCGCTAAAGAAAGAGAGAAAGTAGAAAATAGACAAGAATTCCTTAAGTTAAGAAGACAGCAGCAACTTGAGAAAGAACTCAATGGTTACGTTGAGTGGATATGTAAAGCAGGTAAGCAATAGCTTAGCAGTAATGAACCAACCGCACCTTGTAAGCAAAATTACAGCAATACCTACATAACATAAATCTTATTTTACAGAGGAAGTAATATTAGCAGAAGAAAGAACAACAGAAGAAGAAAAAATGCACATTATAGAAGGTATGTAAAAACTTTGAAGTTATTTTAAGTTATATTAGACCCTCGTGCGAAGTCATGTGCCATTAAAAGGTGTCTCTAGTAAAGCATTATCTTTATTTAAATAAAGATACAAAGTATTTTATAATTTCATTAGCACGAAGAAGAGCAGCAGCTAAAAAGAAATTAAAAAATCTTGGCAAGAGTAAAAGCACCGATACAGAGGAAGAAGAACAGGATGAAGACTGCGGAGATGATGGTCAGTACAATATTGATACGTAGACTATTGAATGTTTATGTATTTCGTATGTGTTGTGTTGTATATATATTTATATTTCAACAATTAAACGAATTCCAAGTTATATCTGCAAACATTTTTTTTTTCCTTTTAATTCAGTAACGATATATCTATTTGTTCGGGTGTGTCGTTTATTTTAGAAGCATGTTTTCATTTTAATTTACTGAATTCATTGTTATATTAAGGAACATCTTATTTCAAGTACACTTTTCTTTCCGTTAGTGTGAGGATATTGGTAGTCACTTCCCTTATAAATATGCAGAATTCATCTTATTCTTCAAAAGTAGGTAAACCTTATGAATGTGCATGATCAACATTGATACAATCTTTACACTCGTTCTCGTTCATTTCATTGCGTATTCGTACTCTATTTGTGTGTTGGTTGTTTACAGTTCCAAAGAAAAAGCAAGGTATGGGATCAAGCGTGATTCTGGTAGAATATTCCTTTTCACCTTCTATATGTAGTCAAAATAGTATAGTCATAGATATAGGCATAGTTACCCCTTTTCTACTCCAACACTATCAAACGTATGTACGTATAATTTATTAACATAGACAAGCAGGCGTATTCTAAATCTTAAAAATATTTGGAAATTTTTATACCTTATTTTTTAATACAGCAATTTATTTAAACGTACAAACGTAATATAACCTTCTTTATTATCCCATGCTAATTAGTGAGGTCCACTTTTTCCGCTCCCCACCCTTTCAAAGCTTGAAACGCGTGAAAGGTCAACGTTAAAAGTTACTCATATAATTTTGAAGTTAACATAACAGCTATCCCAGAAGAGGGTTGTTAGAAATTTATATGAGGCATGTATCCTATTACGTCTCCGATTGAATTTCGATGCCGTATGGAAAATACCGTCCAATTTTATAGAGAATTATGATATTAACTATATACAAAAATATTCATATTGCCAATTACTTTGACCTGCTGTCCGTAAAAGTGCTATGAAAATAAATGCTAGATGTGTAATTAGCTGACAGTAATGACCCAATTCCTTTAGCTAACGATAATGTTGATATCATTAATCTTGCAATAAGTAAACGTTAAGAATATTGCAATATCGATGATATAATTTTGATTCAAACAAATGTTTCAATTTGTTATTGGTTGCAACAGGTTTTCTGAAAAGCAAATCGCGTTCAGCTGGGAAATGTGCAAATTTTTGGCGAGCAGAGAAGAGGTTTCGCTTTTGGATCAGACACACGGTGAAGACCCAGTGGTTTTATTGGTTCGTCATTGTCTTGGTGCTCTTCAACACGATATGCGTCGCTGTGGAGCATTATAGACAACCGAAGTGGCTCACTTCGTTTTTATGTAAGTATATCGATACTCCATCACCAAGTCAACTTTTGAGCTGTATCTCCTTTAATTCCTCCCATAAATTATGAACTAAAAATTGTTTGATCTCTTCTTATTAAATAATCCTCAGCCTGAATTTCTAAACCGGTATTTATCGTTACTAATTTTAATAACAATTTTTGATTAATGGATAATGCCTCTTTTGCTTTCAGACTGTGCCGAATTTGTGTTCCTGGGGTTGTTCATGATGGAGATGTGGGTGAAGATGTATGCGTTAGGACCCCGCATCTACTTCGAGTCCTCATTCAACCGCTTCGACTGTGTCGTCATCTCCGGCTCCATATTCGAAGTGGTGTGGTCGGAGGTCAAGGGCGGTTCCTTTGGTCTATCCGTACTGAGAGCTCTAAGACTGTTGAGGATATTCAAGGTAAAATTAACATTGCACCTAACGAATTTAAGCTAGTATATTTTCTCTCATCCTAAATAGTAAAATCATATCAAAAAGTTATTCAGCGGTGGTCAATGGTTTCATATTTTTTTACATTAAACTTTCTAATAAATTCTTTATAAAGATATATGGACCATTAGTATTGCAGAGGTCCGTTAAATTAGGTTTTTAATATAATGATTTCACATAACCTTATCATAATTTCAGGTCACGAAATACTGGTCATCACTACGGAACCTGGTGATATCTCTCCTCAACTCGATGAGATCCATCATCTCTCTGCTGTTCCTTCTATTCTTGTTCATCCTCATCTTCGCTCTACTCGGCATGCAGCTCTTCGGAGGCCAGTTCAACTTCGAGGAAGGCACGCCACCTACAAATTTCAACACCTTTCCAATTGCGTTGCTTACTGTCTTCCAGGTAACTAACTACTTTTATTGAACCAACTTCAAAAGTTTATAACTTTATCTTTGGTGTATTTAAAATCACATAGTTTTAATCAACACATCAAAATCAAGTTGAGTGTAATCAACCACACATTATTTATTTATCTTCAATTGGTGCCGACATCAATAGAATTTTTGTTTTGCAGAAGAAGTTGTATAAAAGAAGGAACTATTAAGTTTCCGATTATGTAGAAGACAAGAACGCATTTGAATTAAGTGTTTGCTTCGCAGGCTATTTTAATATACATAATTACCTTTTTAATATTGCAAAATATACTTATTTAAAAGTACCTACTTCAAAAATAATAACCATGCTGAATTTGTCGCCGAAAGTCTTCTCAGTTCAAGTGTATTACAAAATTTACGAACCACTAGTAGAATCAATTGTAACGGTCATAAGTGCTTTATTAGAGGCTATATTGTATAAACGATTTTTGTATTTAAAATTGATGATGCCATTATAGCTTGAACATTCTCTAAACCACGAAGATTAAAATACCTTTTATTTTTCTCAGATTCTTACAGGTGAAGATTGGAATGAAGTGATGTACGACGGCATTCAGTCGCAGGGTGGCATTCAGAGAGGCATGATCTACTCATTGTATTTCGTTATTCTGGTGCTATTTGGCAACTACACCCTGCTGAATGTGTTCCTTGCCATCGCTGTTGACAATTTGGCTAATGCCCAGGTATGTTTGTTTGTTAAATTTGCTGCAATTTGCCTTAGTTGACCCCAAGTTTGACAAATGCATGGATTTCGGAATTTTGTGTAATTTACACTATTGGTCAACTAACGCAAATCATAGATATGCTGTTAATGTTGAACAGATAAATATGCAATAATCGTCTAATATTATGTTGTGTGTAAACGTTAATGCTCACCTGTAAATCTGACCCCGCTTGTCGTGTAAATGTTGCAATTCTGTAATTTCAGGAGTTGACAGCGGCTGAAGAAGAACAAGTCGAAGAAGACAAAGAGAAGCAGTTACAAGTAAGTAATCAGCCTCCGTCGTTCTATCACGCTATTATATTTAGATTGTTATTCATCTTCTGGTGCTTTGGAGTTAGATAGTATCACCAATTTCTTTCAATGTCATAGCATGTTCAACCACTTTCCACTGACCTAAATATTAGGTATCTTACGTGCGGTTGCTGTACGGATTGGATTTTATTGATAGAATGATTTGAGTCGAAATTTGTATTTCATACCGCAACCTCTTTTCCGGCTAATTAGGAAATGGAGAAAGAGATGGGTGCGTTACACGCGGTGGACGGGTCGCTACCTCAACTAGACCTTAGTCCCTCAACGTGCACGAGTAGGAAGGTAAACATGAGCTCCGCGGTGGTGCTACCTAAGCTATGCGTGTGCATTGGTGTCGGCCACATAAATATTGTTGATAATGTAAACTTATCTCTATCACAAAGGTTTTAATCACATTTTCATTTTTAAGCTTACTCACACATTGCATGATTTGGAATGCTATCTGATGTAATTTTTTTGTTTTGTATTTCTATTTTTATTCATTTTGAATATATAAATATTATATTACCTATCCACAATCTAATATCAACAATATTTTAAGTGCCAGCGTCAGTGGATCAATGTCGCTTTTGTGGGCCGAATGTTACCATAGGTGTTTTTACAGATTTTTACCTACTTCGTTTTTATTTATAGATGGCTAAATGTTTTTAGAGTGAAACCTATTCAAATTTATTTAATTTAACTAGGTGGCAATGACAAATTATATTGGGAATACGATCATTCATATTTTGTATACCATCAGTAAGCTTCTTTTATTTTATTTAATAGTAAGTGACTGCATTTTTAAAGTTATTGCAACATTTTATCATTTTTACGTATATATCTATGCATGATTTTACACTAGATTTATTATTGAGTAGAAAATGTTCTGTATTTTTGAAATTTACGTGTGTGTTCCTGGCTAGATGATTAGGTAACAACAAATTATACAGTAGACACAAAATAATCATGCAATAGACAATAATTTGTTACAATCATAAATACATATCAAACAATGCTTGTATAAATAGAAAACTTGATTCTAAACTCTACATTAGATCTCCAAATACATGTAGACAGAGCAAGATTAAAAAGAAAATTTAAAAACATTAGCAATACCTATAAATGAAAGAATCAAATAACATAATTACAGAACAAAAAGAAAGAAGAGGCCAAAAAGGAAGAAGAGGAGGCAACAGATGGACCAAAACCAATGCTGCCATATTCGGCCTTGTTTATTTTATCACCTACTAATCCGTAAGTTTAAATATTTACTGATAGCCTTCACGCAATATAAAGTATTCAAATATTAATATCGATATTATTTCATATTTCAGAGTAAGAAGATTCGCACATTGGGTTGTAAATTTAAAATATTTCGATTTCTTTATCATGATTGTTATATGTTTGAGTTCCGCGGCGTTAGCAGCTGAAGATCCAGTATTTGAAGACAGCCCTAGGTAATTTGAATTAGAAATTTATTATTTTATTTAGCAGATCGTACACCAAAAATTCGTAGGAGAACGAAAACTACCGATATAGCTCGTAGAGTTAGTAAGCTGAAGTGGCAATGGGCAGGCCACATCGCTCGAAGAACTGATAGCCGATGAGGAAGGAAGGTTCTCGAGTGGCGACCACGTACTGGAAAGCGCCGAGCGGGACGACCTCCCACTAGGTGGACCGACGATCTGGTCAAGATCGCTGGGCACCGCTGGATGCAATCGGCCCAAAACCGTTCGAAGTGGAAGTTAATGGGGGAGGCCTATGTTCAGCAGTAGACATCCCTAGGCTGATATGATGATGATGATGATGACACCAAAAATAAAACATAACTGAAGTACAAAAAGAAATCTTTTTTGCTTAGGTGTAAATACTATAATGATACAAAGTCGAGTTCATTAATTAACCCTTCTGAATTATATTGTTATTCATCAGGAACAAAGTCCTGAACTACTTCGACTACGCCTTCACGGGCGTTTTCACCGTGGAAATGTTCTTGAAGATCCTCGACTTGGGCATACTGTTCCACCCGGGCGCGTACCTGCGCGACTTGTGGAACATTATGGATGCCGCCGTCGTCATATGCGCCATCGTCAGCTTCGCTTTCGAGATCGGGTGTGTTGTCTATATTTACCTTTCTTGTATTCACTTTAGTGTCTATTAATTTATTATTATTTGTAGGTTATTTTTTATTCGCTTCACCAACAAAGTGTTCTTTCTTCTGTTACAGAGGTGTGAAAAAAGGGGCGGGACAAAACTTGTCCACAATTAAATCGTTAAGAGTGTTGCGAGTGCTCAGACCGTTGAAAACTATAAAACGTGTTCCGAAGCTAAAAGCAGTGTTTGACTGTGTTGTGAACTCTTTGAAAAACGTCATAAACATTCTCATAGTGTACATATTATTTCAATTCATATTTGCTGTAATTGCTGTTCAACTTTTTAATGGTAAATTTTTTCACTGCAACGATATCAGTAAGAATACTTATGAAGACTGCCAGTAAGTATTGATTTGTTTTATTTTAATTAACAAAATTATTGCTCTGATGAGATGATCTCAATAGCCCATCTTTGTGTAACTAAATTCTCCTTATGTAAGTTTCAAAAATTTTGTTGACTCTATTTCATGGGAAATCTCATTGCAGTGTCTTTTGTACTATGTTAGAATATTTCACCCTAGTACCAACAACTGTCCTACAATATATCCTATGTTTCAACTAAACATAGAAGACGAGCGAAGAAACAACAATATTAACTTCAATTTAATGGATAAACCTTGTATACAAGTAGTATATTACAATTTAGCTGTACTGCTAACTTAATTGGAACAAAATTCATTTTCAGAGGGTCGTATTTCGTTTACGAGTCAAACAGCCTGTTACCACGCGTGAGCAAGCGGCAGTGGACGACGCAATCCTTCCATTACGATAACGTCGCTTCAGCTATGCTCACGTTATTTGCAGTACAAACAGGAGAGGGGTGGCCACAGTAAGTCTCCAATAAACTTAATAAGCTCTGCAAACTTCTAAAAGTTTCAGTATTCCAGTCTGACAGCCAAATTTCTTTACAGAGTATTACAAAATTCAATGGCCGCCACTTATGAAGACAGGGGACCCATACAAAATTTTCGAATAGAAATGTCCATATTTTATATCGTTTACTTCGTGGTGTTTCCTTTCTTCTTTGTTAATATATTCGTAGCTCTGATTATTATCACATTTCAAGAGCAAGGTGAAGCTGAGTTGCAAGATGGTGAAATTGATAAGAATCAGGTAATATAAAATATATTAATGAATTCATTGATTAACCCAAATTAGGTATCAAGTAGGATGTTAAATATAACGATATTTCAATTTGCAGAAATCATGTATAGACTTCACGATAGAAGCACGACCTCTCGAGAGGTATATGCCAAGTAAAAGGGCGAGTTTTAAGTACAAAGTATGGAGATTAGTAGTCTCTACGCCCTTCGAGTATTTAATTATGGCCCTTATTGTCTGCAACACATTGTTGCTTATGATGAAGGTATGTATAAACGTCGCTTCTTTAAATAAGATAATATTATAATTTAATCTATAAGTGTTAACCTTTAAGATACAAACACAAAAGTGATCATACAAGAAACTTAGGTACATAAAAACAAATAAAGCACCATAAATGTGGAATGTAGAAAATGATCACGTATTGAGGTAGTTGCTGGTACCAAATAGCCGAATTCACAAGGCACAGTCAAGATTAACTAGATTAGTTAAAGACATTGATTCACTGACGCCTGCACTTTACCAGGCTAGAGAGTGATTCACACTGGGAATAAGACTTATGTTACCTCTCTCTCTGGTCTGGTTTATAAAATATAATATTATTAATAATTGTCGTATATACGTCTTATGTAAGCACCCAATATTCCTCTATAGACGACCAAATTGCTACTTTGTAACACGTGTCAGTTTGTAAAATAAACTTGCATACATTGTTGATATTATTACAGTAAAAGATACAATTGATACACTTTAGTACTGCCTAAAAGATTAATTATGCTAAAAATATATTAAGTACACATACATACACACCTTCACATAGACCTCCAAACAAAATGATTTGTTCACTATATTCGGCGTCAGTATACACTGCATTGGAATGCGCCGTATTCAAAATTTGTAACAGCCTATCCTGTCAAATTTACCGCCAAAATATTAATTTATTTCTCCTACCTACATTTAGTTCAATAATCCTTACGTGATATCCTTGCTTGCCTATTCAGTATTTATGTATGTGTAAGTGTTTAAGTGCACGGTATACCTGTCCTTCCTGCACATTTTGCGGCACAAGTTACACAAAAAATGAATCCCGTTATATATTCGTGCTTGTTAATGCACAAGATCTCCAGAGTCAGGACGTGGCATGAGCCATATATGTCGTTCGTGTTGCATGATCTTATTTAAGACATATTATCCTAATTATTTTAATGTGAACATTATGCATGATTGGTGGAATGGCCAGGCGTGATTTGTTCGTGGCTATTGGCTGCTTTATAAATATTTATAATTGGATAAAAACCATTCGAATCAAATATTTAAAATTAATTTGTAAATTCAAAATTATTAACATAATGTTAAAATTATTGCGTAACGAGATAAACCCAGTTACTTTAATTTGAAACACGAACATTTAGTGATTTTTTTATATTACAATTTATAGCTCTTTCCATTGTGACCCTGTCTCTTTATATTCCCCTAATTATTGATAATTAATTTGAACAATTTTGGCACATCCTTATTTAGATATCACTTATGTCTATATCCTTCTTATGTCTCATCCTCTTGAATAATATGACGACCTAGGTTAGATGATACAGTAAATGACCATGTTTTCCATAAAATGAAGATATTGAGGCAGGAAGATATTGTATCGTTCAATCTCTGGTCTAAGATTAAGTCAATTGATACCGAAATAAAAAAAGGGGTGAAGTTAAGAAAGTAAATGACAGTTAATTTAGATTATTTATTTTATTTGAAGTTGAAGGAAAATAGCGCAAGGGTTGTAAGGAAAGTAAAATGTGTGATAACTGAATGTGGACAAGTATTAACGAATGAAAAAGATGTGAAAGAATGATGATTATAATATTTTGGAAATTTAATTAACAAGGAGATTGGAGTGGAGTTCTTGGAATGCACTTGTAAATAACAAACGAGTTAGGATAGACGTGAGCATTGAAGTAAAAATTACAGTAATAAGATTGAAAATTTGGAGCCAGATGGAATACTAATTGATAAAGATATACAATTTTATTGAAATCAAACTAGTGAGGTTGTAGGGAATAGCATGGAGAGCTAGTTAGCCGAATAGGTATGTTACTGTTTTGTAACTCATCAGGGCATGTATACCTTTCTCTATTGGCAATTAATGAATGACCTACCATTTGCACCTCTCATTTACTGTATCATCTACCCCATTATAAAACTTACCTAAATTGGTATTGTTAATAGAAATTTACTACAAATTTCTATTGTCGGCATTAAATCTACACCTATAAGTAGTGATACTATTTTGTTTTTAATATTTTTATGTATGTAGTAACAAATATGTATTTCTATTGCCATGGGTTTATCCAATTCGCCTGGCACTTCATCACAAAATGGCAGTACTATAATCAAAATGACATCTACGCGGATGTCCTCAAGTATTCGAATATGGGGTTTACTGGAATGTTTTCTGTGGAAACGGTGTTGAAAATCATCGCTTATGGTGTCAAAGTAAGTACACAAACGAAGATTGAAGCGACTCATAGGTATACTACTCTCTAATTGCTACAACGCAAGATAGGTACAAATGTACTCTTTCTGTTATTAATTTGGTTGTTTTGTCTATTTACATGACTGTATGGGAATATATCCAGCCGAGTAAATATCATCCCTTCCCATGTATCCGAATCTACATAGTCTCTCTGATATATATGATGAATATAATATATCTGCAAATAATTGTCCAGCATGGCTTATTCTCCTGCTGCATGAAGCACTTGTATGTCTGTACACGCGTTTAATATGTTTTCTTTTAATAAGTTTTTAATGTTAAGAGTTCCTGAATCTTCCGTGTTCTGGCCGAGGCGGTGAGGTAAGTAGTTTTGGAAATAGTGCGAGTTAATGCAGCAAAGAACGTGGATAAAAGGTCAGTATGATATGAATGTAATTGTTCGCACTGATCGTTTATTAAATGTGCATGTTTGTGTACATTTGATTATGCATGTAAGCACGTGCACTATATTTTACAAAACAACAATTACACTGCAACACAATCTGTTATCAGCTCCTAAATTAACGCAATCATTATCAAAATACACACATACACGTACCGGTACACTCACTTGTAATATAATAATTAAAGAAAACATTGTTTTCATAGATATAACTAAAATCCAATATAGAATAATTATTTTTAGATCATTAAAGTTAAATGCTAGAAATTATTCGGCTGTTATTTTAATATTAACATGTTACATAAATTTTTATATAATAATAATATGTTCATGTATAACAGCGGTCTTGCATTTGGCTTTTGAAAGTTTGATGACTCGATTAAAACATAAAACAAATTTTGGTATTGATTTTGTGGTAGTTTCACGAGGCTCCACCAGTACTCATGGACACGGTTACACTCATGAACCTCATCTTTACGTTATGCTTCCTTGTCGAGACTTTTTTGAAGCTGATTGCCTTCGGTTGTTCGGTAAGTATAAGACACGTTTTGTATTTTATAGAATTACAGTGAGTTCAGTTCAAGATATTTCTTTTCATATAAGTACTGTCTATTATTGTTATGGCAGCATTAATATTATTATTTATTTAAGACATTTCTAACTTACTTAATTATGTATGCATTTAAGTCTAGGAAATATATTAGAGATTTTTAAGTCGGAATATTTTTAGTCACAATTATTTCAATACATCATAAATGTTTTCTTTGAATTGAATGCATGCAGACTTAACATATTTTTTGGAATATTTTTTTAGATTAGCCATTAATATTCAATATTGACTTGAATATATTAACATCTAGAAATGATATGGAGTTTATACATAACGCTTATTTTGATATTAAGATTATTAATAGATTTTAATGGCATTATTTTTAGAATTCAGTTCCAAATGTTTTGAAAGCGTGTACCTATAGATCAAAGTGTTCATGAGAGATTTATTTCCACGATCCCTTTCCTATTCATTATCCCCTAAAATTACAACAATGAGTCATATTTAAATAGAAAGTGTACATTTGTATTAAAAAATCTTATTAACTGAAATTTTATTCGAGCGTTTCATGTTACAAATAAAACTTGAACATTTTCAGTAACTGTGTATCGTGTTTACAGAATTTTTTCAAAGACCCATGGAATACATTTGATTTCATAACGGTCATTGGAAGTATTATTGATGCCCTCATCATGGAGTTTGGCGTAAGTATCATATATTATGTTCATTATATAATTCTTAATTTTCTCATCTTCTAATCTAAAATCTATTATAACTGACTTTATCTCTGCATTTATAATCGTCCAACCCGTCTTTGCTGTTGACGATTTAATTTTCATTCCTTAACAATGAATAAAGGAATACCCTGATTACAGACTGACCTTGCTGAAAACTGTGCTGACATTTCCTGTCAGCAGGTAACGAATAAACTATTTGATTGCTAGGAATCTTAGATTTTTGTAACTTATTGATCATTGGTTTAGATAAAGTATTTGTCATTATGACTACATTCTGGAATATTTAAAATTATCCGTAGAAATAGATAATTTTAGTAAAACCTAGGATGTATAAAAGTTTCGTAGCTAAATGTTTTACGTAGGTACTATTTGTACGCTAGGAATAATGTTTTTTGGGGTTTTTATAGATATTATGACAAAAATTATTGATGTGTTGTTTTATTTTGATATACCTAGAAATATTATGTCTCCTTAAAATCGCTAGATTTCCACATTACCTATTGTAATTATCATGACTTGTAACAGTATAAATAGGTATACTAAAATTCTAGATATAGTAGTAAATTAAAAAAATAACGACCTAACTAATTACATTTCCATTTTTCTTTATATGTATTAAGTTTATTTTCTTTTGTTTTTTTGACTAGAATGTTCATACTATTGTTAGTTTTCTCGTATGCTAGATTGATATTGACTTGATGAGTAATCGTAATTATGAATTGTTGTATATACTTATATATATGAATATTAAACTATCAAAATTAATTTGTTCACAAGACTTTATTATAAGTTGATGGTTGTAAATTTTCAGGAGAACACGTTCAACGTCGGTTTTCTCCGCCTGTTCCGAGCCGCGCGACTGATCAAGCTGCTCAGACAGGGTTACACTATTCGGATACTGCTCTGGACATTCGTGCAGAGTTTCAAAGCCTTACCCTACGTGTGCCTTCTCATCGCGATGCTATTCTTCATCTATGCCATCATTGGGATGCAGGTCTGTTTCTTATTTCTTTAAGAGATCATGTGTGCATTCTTTTGCAGAAAGAATCATGGCGAAATCCATACATTGATTTGTATAAAAAAATAAAACATTTTAGAGGGTTTTGAATCACTTCCAATGTTGAGATTACATTACCAGCAACATATTAATAAACATGAAATATTTTATAAACCCCGCAAAACAGAACAACAACATAACGGTTTTGGTCGCGAATAGTCGCGATTCGCCGGCATGTCATAGAAATTCGCATTTTTATCCCGGGGTTCTAAAAATATTTTAAATGGCTCAAGTTGTTCCTTAGGCACCAAGGATCAATTATAACTTCATTGTAACGTCGCTAAAAATCTTTATTTTTTGTACAAATCTCGCCATGATCCTTTGCAATTTTTTGTGATTTGGGGAGAATTCTTTGTACATGTTTCTTTTGTTTGTTGGTGAAATTCATGAATATCTATTCATATAAGTAAATGCTAGGTTTTGATATCATCTGAGATATACACTTTTGAGAATATCATAATTTTAGAATAATAGCATTGTGTTTCTTAATGTCAGCTTGTAGTTTCATGATGATCCAGATATGTATAGTTTCAAAGTATTCTTATCTTGCCCAACCTTTTAAATAGAGTTAAAAAAGTCAATACGAATAACAAGATTACATAACATATTCAAATTAAATATTGGCACAAAATTTCCAATGGCAGGTTTTCGGAAATTTGCAATACGATCCAGACAGTGCCATCAACAGACATAATAACTACAGATCTTTCGTGGGGGCTCTTTTACTACTATTTCGGTGAGAGTCAAGAAAGTTGTAGTCAATGACATGTGTGCATCGGCGTAGCCACAGGATGTATAGGGAGCGAGTTGCATGGCACATGGTACTTCATCAGTTGCATCTTGTTACTCGGCTCATTTTGTAGGCCTTTACCGAAAATCTGTCTTTAGAATCACCGATGCATTGTCTAGAATCATATCACTAAACATGCAGTTACAATCATCAGTAGGTAGTTGGGTTTGTAAAAGCTTAACATTTTCACGACCATTTGTAGCCGGCAATGCCCAGCACCATTGTCCGGCATCACAACATGCTCCAGCTTTTGGCCACTAGTTGCTGCGCAACGAACGGCTTCGAGCTTAATCAATCTTCTGTTGATATTGAAGATTGCTCAAGGATTTTGTGTTTACACGAGTAATAATGGGCGATCACTGTCAGTTGCATGACAGAGACATAAACACTCGTGCGCGGGCGAGAAAGAATCATAGATTGCCGCCATACGTTTCGTATTGTCCTCCAGCGGGCGATATCAGCGTTAACATGACGGCAATGTTACCGCCACTCGATATTACTGACAATATTGTGGTTATATGTCGACAATGTTACCGTAATGTTGTTGGCATTACGACAATATTGGAGTAAAGTTGCCAACCATGCTTGCCGGTCACACATTGCCGTAAAAAGGTTGATCGTTTACAATCCCCTAGAATGTCCCTTGCTTTTATAAATTGATATCAAAGTTCCGATGCAAGCCAATAGAGCTAATACTTTCACCGGGGTTCTATGCATAGGATATTTAGACTACACTATACGATTTGCACAAAAAGTTGACCATCTCTGTTGTATCTGCTTGGACACAGGTATTTGGCAATATAGAGTTAACACCTGAATCAGATATGAACAGACACAACAATTTCGGAAGCTTCATTCAAGCACTCATGCTATTGTTCAGGTAAGGAACTTATTCTTTATGCAGTAACACCGCGTTTCAAGCCGAATAGTGTTCTTTTTTTTTGCGCATACAAATACCTATAAGTTATATATAACTTACAATAAGGCTAATATTGTCTTGTAGTTTACCTACTGGAGACTTATCAATTTCTGTTCGTATTATAAGATGCTCGATATTGAACAAACTCAATATTAGTTTTGTGTTTTTATTTTTATAATACAAAACTGTTTTTTAGTTTAGTGAAAAACTGATAATAGTTGGTCAGTAAATCTTTCCCCAGAAATATCTTAAAAAAAAGATGAAATTTTTCTAAATTCAGATTCTTCAAATCAAACTCATTTTGAGTTGTTTTGGTTTTTCATTATACCAAAAATAATGTTGTATAATAGATGAGTATGAAGGCAGATACTGTGAGCCACTTTATGTTTAGATGCGCGACGGGCGAATCATGGCCCAACATCATGTTGGCCTGCCTCAAGCCAGCCAAGTGCGAGAAAGAAGCAGGCAAGCCCCCAAACGAGGTGTGCGGGAGCACTCTTGCGTATGCCTACTTTGTGTCGTTTATATTTTTTTGTTCCTTTCTTGTGAGTATTATTCTGGTTTATCATATTCCATTTGTAATTATACCTTTATCAGTTGTGATTTCACGAAGGATTGTTTACAGATGTTAAATTTATTCGTTGCCGTAATTATGGACAATTTCGACTACCTGACGAGAGATTCGTCCATCCTCGGCGCTCATCATCTTGATGAATTTGTTAGAATATGGGCAGAATATGATCCAAACGCTACGTAAGTTGCATAAATGGAAATACTATGTCCGACAATTGGTACTCAGCGAATTCAAACTCTAGATTAATTACTTACATATTTATTTTTTCTAGGGGAAAGATCCTTTATACAGAGATGTATGATATGTTGAAAAATATGGATCCTCCGCTGGGGTTTGGTAATAAGTGTCCAAATAGACTAGCATATAAGAAGCTTATTAGAATGAATATGCCACTAGACGACGAAAATAAAGTTAATTTTACAACAACACTTTTTGCCTTAATTCGGGAAAACCTGAACATCAAAATGAGATCTGGTAATCTATTATACAATTTGATGTAAATCGTAATCTTCACCAGATAATAAAAATACTGAGTAACAATGATTATTTCAGCCGGGGAAATGGACCAAGCAGACGTGGAACTAAGAGAAACGATTAATCACATATGGCCGTTACAAGCAAAGAAGATGCTTGACTTGCTGGTGCCTCGAAACGACGTACTCAATGCAGGGAAACTGACTGTAGGGAAAATCTATGCAGGCCTTCTTATTTTAGAGAGTTGGAGAGCGACTAGGTTTAACCCAAGTGCACCGCAGGGCGTCTCGGTATGTTTTATTCTGCACATTACTTATTCAGAGCACATATTATCTTTATATGATGTATCTTTATATCCATGTATTTATGAAAGTTTATATCAAAAACTATAAAAGTATGTTGATCCAAATGAAGCCAGAGCAATTCCGTGTGGCTTTGCATATTTTATATATACGTACTTCTTTTACTTTGAGCCAAATGTAAATTTTAAGTGGTTAGGTTACTACACGTTTACAAGTAGTGTTTGTTGATGGCCCCTATAATTCCCTACATTAGATTAAATTTGAAATATTATAGTTAGTTCTATAGAGTTGGTTGTGTTGTCTACCTGTGGATGTATTGTTGTGTACATTGACGATGTAATTGGACTATTTAACCTTTTTATGAAACGTCCTCCAGAATCTGAAATTAGTTCCCATGTGATTATAAGTTTAAGCAATAAACAAAACAACAATACAGAGTCACTTTAGTTGAAATCGACTCTGACGAGTCGACTACATTGGTGGTTTACTTTTCAGGCATTCAACGAGAATAGCCCTACGGCCATTCAGCCGGTAGTATTAAAATATTTTACGGAACGAACTTTGACTTCTTTTTTCTTGCACTGTTCTAGATATTTTGGTTGATCATGAATTTCTTCTCGCATCGTGTTTAACTCATGACTTATTTTTAAAGCAAACATTAAATAAAGCGTTATAACCAATAAAACACGATTGTCAATTAAAGAAACTATCTTAAATTGATCAGTTGATAATAACTGTAGTGTAGTGAAATAAAAAAAATCCAAACGTTAGTTATAGTTTAGTGACGCACTTGACTACATTTAGTGGCAAGTTGGTGCGTGTGTGTGCACATGTTTGTCGATCAAGTGTTCGTCAGTCGGGGCTTTGTAAACCACGTCATAGTGACCTGTCCTATAGTTGCAAAATAAGTAGTAAACGAGTGTGTGTTGAAACAATTGGTGATTCTGTCTCGTAGTTACTAGTTTCAAATCCCTATGTAGATGTTGATTGTCTTCCAAATTTATGTCGTATCGATTTTCCCTTTTTCGCTCGCTACTCTTGTTACTATCTGTTATATTTACTTTTTACTTTGTCTTCCTTTTATGTGTGGTATTTTCAAACTCTTCATAAGATTATGCATGATTTTTATAACGAAACCAGAAACGTTTTATTTTTTTGGCTTCTCAGACTATATATAAGTACATATAATTATGCATTTTTATTTCAATTACATTTTGGCTCAATTACTTACTATTTACCTACATTTTAGAAACCTGGTGGTTAAAAAGTCAGGTTGAAATGCTTTACTGCTACCTACGCTCTTATTTGCCTCCTACTATATTTTTCTATTTCATAGCATAAAATGTTTGAAAACGAACAATCATTATTCTCAAGTCTGCGCATGCTGGAGAATAAACATGTACAATTTTATCTTATGATGTGTTAAACCCGCCGGTTGAAAATTCTATGCCTCTGGCTTCAGTCTTGTGCACATGATTTATACAGCACTTATATTTAAATAAAGATGCTTTGTAATTTACAGCTCATTTATATTTTACAATATATCATTTTATAAACATGTACCTACTTACCTACTACTTTTGCAACATTATACTAACAATTATCTTCACTCCAACATGTCACAACTAACGTGTAGCTTATAGTTATTTTCTCAGATACCTGTAGCTGCATTCTTGTTTACAAACATTTCTGATACCTATGATATATTTATCGCTTTACTATGTCCATACGTGGAATTCACAACACATGACACACAGACACACACAATTCTATATACACGATGATGTCCACGTGATAAAGAACTCCAGCATGGACATGATGTATGGGATCGCGCAAACTCATGTAGGCTTTAGCCGTTAGTTACCATCGAGTCCATATTTGGACGTTGTGTGACATGAGCATGCGCTGAGCAAGTGTGCGTATGGGTGGCGTGACTTGGGGTGCGTGGTGCAGAAGGCGTCCATCTTTAACTGCTTGCTGGACGTGGCGGCGGGCCTGGGCCCCGGCTCGCGGGCCGGCTCGCTCAGCCACGAGGGGCAAGCGCACTCTACTGCTGATGGCCACCCGAATGATCATCACACGTTAGCCAACCTCGCACGCAGAAATACCAGAAGGTCTCTCAAGTGAGTATGATTATAATATTTTTAATGTGTGTGCTCATTTACATTATAAGTATGAGAGAGAAATGTATTTGTATTTAACGTTTAAGAAGTTTCTTATGAAAATGCTATGATTATTTTATAGTATGTGAATTCTTTGAGTTTTTAAATTCCGATAACTAAGTAAACAAATACATTACTTATATATCACATCGTATCAATATTAATTGTGTTCTCAAACCTTTTTATTTTGAAAAATCATAACACTTTTAAATATCCAACAATTTTTGTTAATATTAATTTTCTTTTGTTACAGGAACAGCAAAAAGGTGAATACCTTTCGTGAAATGGTGATCATATTAATCCGATCATTACTGTTGTCTAACCCGATCAAAAGAGCCTCATGATAGCTATTGTCTAGTGTAATCGATGTTACCACCAATATAATTCCGCAACTAATCAAAACCAATTGGCGATCTTTTTTTAAGTTATTATAGTAATATACCAAAATTTAAAAACAGTTGTTAGCGACCATGTGATAGTTATGTTGGTTGAAAATATGTTCTTGTGTAACCGCCAAATGGGTGTGTCCTTTTAGTTATCGGCAGTATCGATGCATTTACAGTCGTAATAGATAGTCAATGTCGTAACAGCTTTGTTTGGGTGTTTACTTACATAAAACATAGGTGATAATAATGTTTGTTGTATATATTTATTTAGTTATTAACAATCTACATCTTAGGTAATACTTTTTGGTAAAGGAAGTAAGGCCTTAGGCTCAATAAATAGTTATTGTTTAATAATTGTGCCGTACCGTTTATTAGGTATACCTACAATATTAATCGTAAACGTTTTCAAGTTTACAGATGGTTGTTGATGTTTAGGTAAACATTTTCCGTAATAGATGATTGTTTATTCTTTTTTGATCTCGTAGAATATGTATCCATTCCAATTATTATCTCGAGATAATTAGGGAATGTATTTCTTTATACTTTTTTCCATTTTTAAGATTGATCGTCTTAAACATATCGTTTTAAAACTTAGACATAGCACTATCACAATCAATACATAAACATATACATAACCTACAGTCATAATATTGAACATGACACCGGAACAAAATGTTATTTCTTGTATATGTATAGATATTGCATGTATCCTTTGAGAGACTCTAAAGCATGGTGTGTCTCATATTATTAAATTACTTAGTCAGCTTATTATGGTAAGTATAGAGCATAAATTAGAAGCACACGCACGATTTGTTGCATGCATTGCAAATAAATCCAATATTTTAATTGTGTGCATGACATTTTTATTAACTAAAAATGAAAATTTTGTAAATATGGGACAGCAAGGTGGAATAACTACTATAGCAAATGAATTAGATTGAGTGTTTTGCTCGACGAGTAGTTATTCAATTATATACATATTTTAGGAGTTGGAACTGCATGGGTCACAACATGCCTCCATGGAGTCTCTGGACGATGGGAGGTTACAACCTCCACATACGTACCAAAATGGTCACCACGGGAGATCATCTAGTTTAAGGTAAATATTAAATAATACTACGGTTATAATAACAATATTTTGTTTATGTTATGTATCAGTTAGTTTGTTTTATTTACTTTTTGTTTCATAGTGTCATCGAAGAAGAGAATGATCTCAAAGTTATCGTAGTCAGAAATGGTATGTTCACGATGTACGTGGTAATCTCATTCTACTAACCACATAACATTTGTTTTAAATCTGGGACTACCTAATCGTGTCTTATTTTCCTTGAAATATCTATCTTTATAGTCGCATGGATGGTAACATGCATGGTGAATGCAAAATTGAATTGATAGCTTAATTTTTAGTAAATTACCTGGATTTTCCAGACGAACGCCCAGTCCGAGACGAAGAGGTCACTATGGAGGTTACCATCATGACATTGGATTTTCCGACACCGTCAGCAATGTCGTCGAGATAGTAAAACACGAACATCAAAGACATGGGCGAACGCATCGAGCTCCACATCATTACCACCCACATGGTATGCAGTCTTATATTTATTCATTAGTCAAACTAAACTAATGGTTCATCCCTTAAGTTTCATTTAACATTACAAAAAATCAACAACGTGGATCTGCTGATAACCCGTGGATAAATCCACTATTAGATCAATGTAGATGAAATTAGTTTTTTATGTAATTTCGTTTATGTTTATAACATCTTAGATTTTTTATGTTTTTATTTAATTTATAGTGTATCAGCAGATTTGCTACAAATATTCACAGCTTGATGCTATTATAATAGATAGAATAAAATAACCGCGGTAACCGTTAGTGTTATCACTTTAAAATAAACTAGTCTTTTAACGAGCTATATGCCTCTATGTAACTCTATTATGTTTTTTTTTGTAGTATTAATGATTTTTACCCTTAACATTACCGTCAGTAAACAAACTATTTTATTTAGCTTTTATTGATTCTAAAACAGTTTTGCAAACATTTTTCTTCTCATGAAGGTACTCTGAAAGTTTTATGAGAAGATAGGAAGTCTAGCTTAAAAGTAGTTGTAGATATTCATGTTTCGTAGATGTAGTTATAAGATATAAAGAGAGCAGTTGTGCTACGAAAAATGAATCATGAATTTAGATATTTAGATTGTTAATTCTAGCTATAAATTGAACATTTTCATAAAGCTAGTCCTGTTAACATTGTACTGTAGCTGTTTTATATATTATAGATTTTAAAACTGCTCATTCATTATGCTCATGATTGTTAGCAACTATCATTATTATATTGAATATCAGACTACGTATTTTTAGATTTAAGCGCATTATAAATGAGATTCAAATACGTGCCAAAAAATACAAACTGTGTAGTTTATACGAATTTGGCCTTTGTTTACATTGATTACACGAATTTACAATAAATAAAAGAATTAAGTTGCTTGCTGCATGTCAAAATTGGTGCTCAAATCGATTCTGTTCTTATTTGCACATACTTAAAATGCTTTACTCACATTACTGAGGTGCCTGAATCGCATGCACTTCAATGATCTCACTATCATGCAGCATGCAAAAGCTTAATGAGTTTGTATTTTAATTGTATAATTTTATGTTTGCTAGACAGCTGTAGTTAACATGAAAACTAACTTTTATCATAATTTTATAGAACTGCTATTATAAAATTGTTAAACAATTTTATTCTTGATGAAACAAATTGTAGTCACAACCATGGACACACAATCGATTCCAAACCAGTAGAGAAAACCATTCTCAGTGAACCTAATCCGTCCATATTCCCATATATTTGAAATAACGTTTGAACAGACACCTAAAACTTTTAGAGTCACCTTTGTGAGTAAGAAAATAAGTTCGGTAGTCCGACGGGCTTAGGGTAAAGCGTGGTGGAAGATACATGAAGGTATTCCTGACAGCAGGGAAGGAGTGGAGGGCGCCGCACCCCACAACCAGCCTGAGCCAGCCCTCGCGGTCGCCCAGCCCGCCACACCACACCTACGGTGAGATCCACTCGCCATACACACTGCACCGGACGCACACCACCACATTATAACATACCGACAACAGAGTAGAGTAGACCATGCCACCTACTCAACTAATACTTACTAAGGCTCGACAATAAGCACTGAATTTATTCAAAATGGTCATGAAATCGATAATAATGGACTACGATACAGGTATTCATTGGTGGACATTATTCGATAAATTCAGTTCTTACGCAGGTGATTATAAATATTTTCATCAAATAAAACATCTGAGAATAAATAGCATCAACTCTTATTTATGTTAATCATAATATTTTAAAAGAAGATTCTTATTGCTCTGATATTTAAATTTGTAAAGCAAAGGGTCTGAATTGAAAGAACAATTGACAGATAAAATCATATTCCCAAAATCACTGTATCCCATGAGACCCTTTGCTGATGTCACAGCACTGTGTCTAAAGCATTAGATACTCTATGTTGATGCGATTCCGGCTTTGCATGTATGTAGACGTGTGAAAGCGGCGCAAACGCAGACAGAGAGAGTAACGAGTATCCATAAGAAAATTGTTTGCACATCTGTTTATTGTCAATTCTATTGTACGTTTGGATTATGTCCCACGTTATCTTCACTAATTTACTTGTATTATCATGAAATGTTTTGTTTCATTCACATAAAGGAGTCACGACCGCATATCATTACAATGTTATCTGTCGGAAATTGGAACAACAAAGTAATTCAAAGTTCAGTTTGGGCACCGATAGGTGGTGACCGAGATCGCGAGCGAGACCGCGAGTGGCGGGAGTGGCGCGACCGGTCATGGGAGCGGGAGGGCGCCAGGCGAGGCCGCGGCCGGCAGCTGCCTCCCACGCCCACGAAGCCGTCCACGCTACAAGTCAAGCAGCAGCCACCGTTCACCAGAATCAGCCACAGCCCTTCGCACGTGAGTTCGCACTAGCTAGATTAATCACGGAATCGAAAGAAAAGTATCGATTCAAATGTAAGCCAAAAAAAAATAAGCTTGGTTGGTTCTATTAAAAACTTTTTTCAGTTATCGTTGAGGCATACGGTTCGAGAACCCGTAGAGCCTCTACACGACGAGTACGAGTATGGCCGGGAAGTTGAAAGACTGATACACCGAGACTATAGATCTAGAGAAAGGTGAGTTGAACATTGTTTGGTTTTATGGTCCTTTGAACCGGATGCGTAGTTGTTTTCATTGCATTAAATTTTCATTATTTTACTTCAGTTAGTTTCACAAGTCTTTATAAGTTTATGTTTCAATTAAAAACTCGTATTATTGGCATAATCAGCATACACCGTCCTCGTCCTATAAAAAAAACCAAACAAAGTCCTGTAGGTATCATCCTCATCAGTCATCACCATCATCGCACTATAAGTGGGGTTATCGGCAACGAGGTCGGTGGTTTCACAGACGCGGCAGAGGGTTCGAGTCGGAGCGGGGCGCGCGGGGCTACGAGGCGCCGCTGAGCTACGAAGCAGCGCTGGCGCTTGGGCGGGGCGGGGGCGCGCGGGCGCTGCCGTCGCCGGCGCCGGCGCCGCGGCTGCCCAACGGGTACAAGCCTCGCGCGCGCCACTCGGACTCGGACGAGGACGACTGGTGCTAGCGGCGCCGCCGCGCGCGCTCCCAGCGGGACGTGCGCGCGCCCGCCGCGCCTACGCGGCCGCCGCACGCGCACACCTTCTGACGCGCCGCGCCCGGCTCCCGCCCCCCCCGCTCGCGCCACTCGCGCCACTCGCGCTGCCGCACCCGGCGCCGGCGCCAGCGCCCGATGCGCACGCGACTACGTACGTGACGCGCTCGAACGATCTCGTTTTATACTCGGCGAACGTGTGTACATAGACGACTAACGTTGCTCAGGATTTTGGACGTCTCTCCCGGCTAGGCCGCCGCCATCGGCCCCCCGCGAGCCGCGTCCGAATTCTAGTATTTACAAAGTTTTGGAAAATTTAATTTTTAATTCGCTAAAATTTTACTCTTTGATTTATATTACGGTTAAGGTAATCGAAGTATGAAACGGTGCAAGACGACTCGTTTGCGCTAGGATTTTTACATAAAATGAAATTATTAGTCTGTATTGTAAAAGTAAACTTTCTATATTAAATTTGCACTACATAAAGTCTACGTTATATCGCCTACTGAAAGGGCCCGGGCGAGGCCCGCGCCGGCCGCGGCAGGGTCCCGCTCTGCGTCGTTTCATATTCAAGTTAGACGTTGGGAGAACACTAGCAATTCATCGTCAGGCAAATTAATATTAGAATTGTATAAAATATTTACATAGCAAATAATTTTTACTTAGTTTAATATATACTAAATAAATAATTAAACATTTTTTTATTGAATTTGCTGTCCTTCCCCCAAGTGCTTTATACCTACGTTATTTAAATTTAAATACGATTAAACTAAATAAAGATGAATTGTATGTAAACTTTGAAAAATATTTCCGCATTAAATGATTATCCAAATTGTTATATCGTGTATCGAATATTGTTTGTAAAGATTTTGTCGCCTGGTTTGTGAAACGTGATAAGATAAATCAATAAGTGGGGATAGTCTGAATCCTTGCGAATAACTTTCGAAAATATACCTCAAAGTAACATTTAGAAAATGTATGATAAAGCCAAAATTTCGTTACTTAATTAAATTAATTATAACAATAAGTAGGAGCGGAAAACACCCACTAGAAAATAACAATGCATTGTAGACACTCATCGACATAATAGGTAAACACTCCATTTCATTGGAAAAATATTTTTATTTTTGTAATAGATCGTTCCAGGCGTTTTGGAAATAAGCCGAAACAAACAGACAGACAGACAAACTTTATAAAAAAATATTTTCTGGTATAAGTACGTTCATATGAATTTTATAAAAAGCTCTTATTTTGACAACACACTTCAATTTTATTTATTGGTTGAGATAGATAATATGGAAATAAAAACAAATACATTCAAGCCAATTCAACAAAAATTAACAAGAACAACACAAAATCACTGAACTAACAAACTAGCAAAAAATAACTTAAGTATACGTTATCCTAATTGATCATATAAATTGAATTACAATATTTAATTATGTCATTAATTATACAGTTTTTTTGTTGTTTGTTGACTAACAATTCCTTAACAAAATAAAAATAATTTACATGTATCCACGTCTTCAGTATAGTTTGGAATTAATTAATAGGCCACTAATAGGCTGAATTCCTTTGTTCTTCATAAGTGCCCATCCAAGGGCATAATAAACTGAATATTAAAATGACTCTACAGGAAAAAGACAATTTTATTATTTGACATGATATATTTTATACAGTTACAGAAAAAAATATTTACGAGACAATTAGTTATTTCGTGGGTGTTTACTTAATATGCATTTCTAATATTTGTAGACTATAAAAATTAATTCAAATTGCAAAGCAATCACCAGGCACAAAATCTATATTATTATTACGTCGTTACATTCTACGCCAAAATTGGTACTTAAACGAAAACATTGTTCAAAATAATATTATTGTCTTATTTGTCAAGTAATTTGTACAAGTTAATAATAATGACGTAACCAATTCTGGCGGCGACTGTACCTCAACTAATAGGCCTGATAATCGTCCTAGTTCCATTCGATACTATACGCCATTGTCACAATTAGTCATCTGATAGTTGTTACCTCCATTATGACTACTGCAATAAAGTTTTGTCTCTCTCATTTCATTAGGTACATCATACTTCATAGTACACTCAAATACAGAAGCTGATAATTTTATTATTAAGTATTATTATTATTATAAAGCAGGTTCTTTATTATTGGTTAATGTTAATTTATTGAAAGTGCAATAACTCGAAAACACATTTCTACCATATTAGACTGAGATTGTAGGTAAATATATGACAGAATTCGAAGAAATTAATGCACTAGTTTCGCCATAGATTTATAATGAATAAGAAACTAACAGTAGGTAATATTTGAAACAAGGTATCCAGCTGGTTCTGGAAATGTATTTCAAAGCATAAGAAAGGTGTAACTTTAGTTATTAACACCAATTAAAAAGGTTGGAAAGCAATGCATTCGAAGTCCTTCCAATACATTTACAATTTTACCTATAGCCTTAGATACGTTTTACTATTTTTTGTGATATTGAAATAAGTGAAAAATAATGAAATAAATTCTATTGCAGTTGTCACAATACGGTAAATCGTTGATTACCATCAGTAACATAATGTTGCAATGCATGATGTAGGTTTCGTACTTCACTTTAGTACGACAAAATTGTAAATACATGATTTTCTGTGATAACATGTGGAAAAATGAGTATCGATATTATTAGAACTGTGTGATTGCCTAGGGAAGTTGTTCATAATTTATCTTTGTGGTGCGACGCGTATTTGAGGATAAATACTTTATTTGTTAATGTTGTTCTCGTATGTACCTAAATGCTATCTTGACTTCAAAATGTTTTTTAGTAGGTATCATCGGCATTCATCATTTTATTTTATCAAGAAGACTTTAAAGTAGCATTTACTGTGTGAAATGAACTATACATTTTTGTGCAGAACAAGATATTAATAAGAAATAGTATCTACACGTGACTGAAAAAGTAACTGACTTAAAAACGCATTTTAAATACCATAACTGTTTAAACTACATTAAAGTAATCTCCCCAAACTTAAGGTTTTAATTGAAATACGCTTGATTGTAAAAACTGGTTATTAATGTAAAAAAATAAAGATTAATTTTGCTCAAATACGTAACGCATCAAATTAGTAGTTACCTATAGTCAACTCGGATATAACTCCTCATATTTCGATTGTTGTTGTTTGTCGCGAAGGGCAGGTGCGGGTTGTATAGCTTTTATATTTTACCTCTGTTATACTTATTAGTACAAATGTCTAACGTGTGGAGTGCGTCGCGCCTCTCTATGCATTATATAGTCCAAATTTTGTATTGTACCTATACTTTAAGATACACTGATTTGATTTCCCTGAAAGTTAACCGATCGTTTTCTAATCAATTGATAATGTCATTACAGAACGCTAATCTAATATTTTTTATTTAAACTACAATAATGGTTAGCTTTTTAACAGTTCGCGAAGGAATGCGTGTCCCACGAATAAAATATTGAAACTTGTTGCTCTTGATCTCAGAGTGTAAGATTTCTTCTATGTAGTTTTATTATTTAACGAGATTACTCATGATGAATATTTATATTGTTATTGTATAGGCGTATGGGTATTTTCGGTTCTGTCATTTGTAATTGGGGTGTTAGAATGATGCAAAAGGCCGATGGACTTTCGATGACTGTATAGAGGTTACAAGAGTGCGTCCCGCTTTAGTGTTTGTGAGTACCTCGTATCGTAACTCGTTACGGGCGATGTTTCACTGAACATACGTGTATAAGATGTAAATATTGTAAAATATAAAGCGACCGTTGTGTAGAGGTCGCATGTGAAAAATGTCTAGTGATATGTTACTAGTTAATGTTAGCTAGGTAATCTCGTCCCCAACTGTCCTTGAATTTAAGTTGGGTGTTTCACTGCCTTAAATAATAATGGGATTCGAAGTAATAGTTACCTTAACTACTACCGATATGTGGCATATTTTATTATTAATTGTAATTAATGTATTTATTTAGTCATTCGATAATCACATCAAAACAGTTTTTGTGTATTTATTGACAGTCACGTTATATTCAGTGTATACCTACATCAATTAGTTATTGTTAATTCATCATTATTTTGATTCAAATTAAATATAGTGATATAACGTGAAGATTGTTCAGTAATCACGTCAGCAGCAATGATTAACGATAATAAGTAATAATATTGTTATATAAATTTATAACTATGTCAGTAACTCTCTTAGCTCACTTCCTACTTTCAGGACGTTGCAGACGAGCCACTTCGGGGATTTCTGTTGCGACAAAACCATTTTTTTCATATAAAATAACTATGTAATAAACATAATTATAGAAGAAAGCAAAACGCTCGTATGCTCGTTTCTCATAATCTGTGGCAATTATAAGTTGAACTACTGAAGTGAGATGAGAAAGTCTGAGCCCAATAACGTCATGCCTGCCTTGTATCTGTGTAATCGCTTCATGAAATTCATATTTTATATTTAAAAGTTATGGATTATTATTACTGTATATTTAGCATAGGAAGTTCATCGGCGTCGAGAGAGCACCATACAATGTTTTTTGGTACGTTCCAATAACTTTACAGGATAGTGCAATCCTATCGATATTGTATTAATAAAGAACCAAACTTAAATTAGTATTTAAGTAATTTATTAATCCTAAAACTAAAAAAAACTATACGCATGTTTTCACTATACTGGTAAAAATGGTTATGTACAATATGGAAGAGCTACTGTTTTATATATGAATTCTTGCTCGCCTGTAAAATTTTGCAGAATGAATCATATTATAAGATTGTACAATATGAATAAATGCAAAAAAAGACATTTCCTCGATAAATTGTATTAATTTCCCTAAAAATATACCTAAACATTTCTCAATGACATTCCTTCAACAAAATGATTATAAATAGCCGAGCCTTTTTGCGTGTATTTGCTGTTTACGACCAACGCTCGTCGACGATCCTTCAGTTTTTCAAGCCGCAAACGACACACATGTTTGCCGAGCTCACAAAAATTAAATTGCAGCTGCCGCGATTGCATATAAGTCCATCTTGCTTTCCAACGTAACATGAAACACGCCACGACGTGTGAACACCGTTATTAAAATTTATCGAGCACGGTCGGCCAGCGGGTTCGGCCAGCGGGTTCGCCCAACGTGTACTGGGACAGAAAGTCTATTATTAACCCTACAATGCATCTGCTACAATTAAACGGCAGCTAATAGTCTACAATAATTTATTTGGAACTTCAATTTATTTACAACATATTTCATTACTAACTATAATTTTAACAAAACATGCATATTTTCAAACATCCCATCGAAATATAAAGCCTGGGTCACACACAGGTGATTTCATCACATTTCTTAATTGCTTGAAGAGTCAGGTACGTCAGTGTCAGTGGAACTGATATCAGCGTCACTCGCAGCCATTCGTAGCAGGTGCGGATTCCTTATAGGTTCTGTGCGATTCGAGCTTGAAGTTTCATTTTCGTTTCTTACACCTATGATTAAAATCACTGCTAAGTTTCGTACTTCATTTTGTTTGGTAGTGTAATTTGTGGTGTTTGATATTATGTTCACATAATACCCTCCGCTAAATGTACTTAGTTTTCCAAAACTCTTCAACAAACTTCTGCTACACATCTTTTTTTGTTTTGAAATGTGCTTTGATATCTAATAACCTGACTGAAATTATCTTTTGTCATCTATCTAAGAGTATGTCTGAGAATGTCCTCATATTTATATGCGAAAGCTTGATAAAATAACAGGTGGAGATTTCGAGATGGCATATTTCCGAAACCTATGTTGGGTTAGTCATGCTGAACAACTTTAACTATACATAGGTTTCAAAATGCCATCTAGAAATCTCCACCTGTTATTTTATCAAGCTTTCGCATATAAATATGAGGACATTCTCAGACATACTCTTAGATAGATGACAAAAGATAATTTCAGTCAGGTTATTAGATATCAAAGCACATTTCAAAACAAAAAAAGATGTATGATATACTTAAATTTCCTGATTATTCATACATTCATAGTAAATTAACTGATATGATCCTAAATGACTTACCCGGTGGTTGAGACACAGTGGGGTTGGTTGGCACTACTATACTGCCACCGCCTCCTGGTTCCCGCAACAATTCATATTGGGCTGTAAATGCTGATGGGTCGATCAAAATAGCCTGGAGGATGTAAATTTGCTTATTTTAATGGATTTATTATTTTTATCATATGCATTTTAAAATATACATTTCAATGGAACTTTCCGCAATAGCCCAATATTCTGACCCCCCAATTGAAAGATATTACAAAAAAATCTTCGCTAAAACTCAAAGCAATCTGGTCCTTTGATAATAAAATACATCTAACCTCACTCTGCGGCCCCGAAGACATGTCACTGGAGCTGAGCGAAGTGCCCCTCCCCGAGCTATCCTGCGAGTGATCACTGTGCATACCGCGGCCGTCACCTGCGCCCGCGCCGACCGCCACGTCGTCCATCATGTTGCCATTCTCATCGAACATGGGCTCCTCCATTGGCATTGGGAGAGCCATCGCTTCTGGCAACGGACCTTCCACTTCAGTAGCTAGTTCTTCTCCAATCTGGTCAAATAATATCACTTGTAGTATCGAATCAAGTCTCATTATATCTTTAGTATCACTGGAGTGGAGAAAGATAATATAAAGGATTGCCCAAAATCTGGTAATTTGTAATATGATCGGTTTAAGGGTTCCATAACTTAAGGAAAAACTATTTTAAGACTACTCGCTTGTCCGTCTGTTACAGAAGTAAAAGCTTCTGTTAAGCCATATAATAATAGGAAAACTGAAGGATTTTTCGACAATGTACCTAATAGTTGCGGAAAGAAATATAAATAAAATATATATAATATATATAAATAGAAATATTTATCAAATAAAAACGTTTATTATCCAGTTAATATAAGTAGTGTTTATTCTAGGATCAATTTTGTGTGTTTTACGAGATAGTAAAATCAGTCAGGCCCGACACTTACACAAAAGTTTAATTTGGCCTATCGCCTACATTTTTTGTTTTAGTACGGAACTCTAATTCTGCAAGCCTTACTTGCTCTTGCTTGACCAATGTTTTATTATTATTGATAGGCTTGTTTGACCGCAATTACAAGGTAGACCTTGATGTCTACATAACTCCACCTCAACTGACACGTAGGTATCCTAAGTATTATTTTCTTGTAAGATGCTCAACGGATCTTTAAATCACTTAAGGTCGAACCGAAGGACCCTTGTGCGACTTAAGGCGAAAAACTATTTACAAGATCGAACGTATGAAAAACTTTTTTTTTTTTTTTTATACAACTTAGTCGATAAACAAGCATACGGCCCGCCTGATGGTAAGCGGTTACCGTAGCCATATAGACGCTTGCAACACACGAAGCATCGCTCACGCGTTATCGACCTATCCCCCTCCCCTATGAGCTCTGGCAACCTTACTCACGCGCGGGAACACAACTTTACACAACATAAAGTTATTTGGCTGCGGTATTCTGTAAGGTGGAGGTACTTCCCCAGTCGAGCTGCTCTTTGAGCGAATAAACGCTATGCTCTACCTCTCTTATAAAAACATTAAAAGAAAGAGGGCTTACAGATTGTTGCTGACTGATAACTTGAAATAACCAATATGGAACCACAACATCTTCATCGATTAGACAGGATCCATAACTCTCAGATGACCGACCTGATATAAACACTTCTTCTGATGTCTGAAAAGAAAACTCCAATCAAAGAAAAGCTAACACCCTAAACTTACGTTCAAAAATACTAACAGCTTGTCTCGTCATTTCTACTGCCATGCTGCCTGTTTCTGAGTCTATAAGGTTGACATGATCCAGTTGATCACCAGCCACAGGCTCACCGTCAATTGAAAACCCACTGAAGGCCTGATTAGCAAAAGTTCCTCCTGGATTCTGATTAACAAATTATATAATCATCAATTAAATTTAAACCTGTAATTTACCAAATCCATTTTCAATTATTACCTGAGACAAAAATTGTTCTTTTCTTTCAAATATATCCTTCACTGATGTTGATTTAGGACTTGCAGCTCGAGAATTAAGAGCTAAAACTTGAAAATTATTTAATTCACTATCAGCTAAAAAATACTCAGATACTTTCGAAGCAGTTGCTATAGATTTAAATGAAACTTGATCCAAGTCATTGGCACCAAGTTTTGGTTCAGTCGTTGTAAAGCTGAAAATAGATTCATCACCAGAGGTGGTATCGAACGTGCGATTCAAAGCTTGTTCAATTTCGCTGGCTGATTCGACGTACTCGTATTCTTCATCATTTGGAATAACAGTCTTAAAACTAGTAGGTGAGGACATCATATTAAGACTAGGGTTTTTAAAATCTTCACGACCAAATATTATCGTTTCAGGATCTATTAAATCATCAGATGCCTCAATAAATTCGAGTGTTTCGTCAATCAATTGCCTCATTGAAGTCAAAATATTGGATTTCCGATCATCTCCCACATTTTTATTATCTGCCCATTGAGCTAAAAGACTATCACCAACTGCAGAACTACTTTCTAATGCAGATGTAAGAATCACACTTTCTTTATGAATCTCTGAGACAACCATTTCAGCTTGAAGTTGTTCAACTACCAAAACCAAATTCGAATTGTTTAAACTATTATTCAAACTACTTGACTCTACATAATTGCTATCATCAAACGTTGAGGAAAGGTTCGATTTCCTTGATCTTTGCTTTGAAATAGATGGACTTGCGATTTTTATGTTGTTAGTGCTGTCAACTGTCGGGATTTTTATATTTGATTTGTTTGATAAATGTGCCGTATGTTTTGATACGCTGTTTATTGCCGATTGTAATGGAGAGCTGTCCTTTGCCAGTTGCGCCATAAAAAATCTTTTATGTCGTCCCATAAATACATTTTTACCTGCTTTTCCTGATGATTCAGGAATATTTTCTTTATTATCAAAACTTTTATCTGCCCTCTTCGCACTTTGGCACCGTTTAAAAAATTTCTTATTTCTATTTGGTGTACTATTTTCAGAATCACTGGTCAAATTGTTTCTATTTGATTGTACTGAATGTTTTTTATTTGATGTAATCTTAGGCCGAGCACGAACAGTAGCAATACTATTTGGTGACGAACACGTCGAGCTAGTTTGGGATTGTAAGCTATAAGGAGGTTTTATGGTACTATTCGCCCCCATATCATTTTCCCTATTACCTGTAGTCTCGTCATCAGACGTACTATTTTTGTTTTCTAATTCATTGCGAAACACAAAATAATCAACATTTTTGCAAAGCTCCTTACGAAAATTGAGTAAATCGTTGCTAATTTCTTCTGTTTTCGGTCTTTCAAAAACAGGTACGTTAGACGTATGTGTTTCTTTTTGTACTTGTTCTACTATATTCTGTTTCATATTACATCTATTTTTTATAGGTGATAAATATTTATTCCTCCGTAAATACAACGGCAAGTAGTTTTTTCTCATTTGTTTTTCTGGTTGTACAATTTTATCGTTGCTCTTGTTAGGACTAATTGACGTCATTATTGTAGTTTTCTTGCCAGTAAATGATGAATTTATGTTTTTAGAAGACGCTCTGAAAATTTTACCATAAATAATATAAAAATAATAGAAGCAACACATAAACTCTACCGAAAAGTCACAGACCTGAGTGTTAACTTTGTAGCGACCTGTAACATTTAAAGTAGGTATAACTAATATAGAAACGTCATATTCGCACAAAATTTCCATAAACATTAGTTACCTTAGAAATATTTTTAGGTTTATTAATTTTTACCGTACTTTGTGGAAAATGTATTTGAAGTGCTGGTTTCTTAATTACATCCGATTTATAACGAATATCTTGGTTTATTTTTATTAGCCTGCTATTACCCAACAGTGTCGGTTTCTTTTTCTGTGCACTTTTCGGAGAAAGTACTTTATTTTTTAAGCTATTTCTTTCAGATATTGCTTTTATAGACTGTACTCTAAGTTTTTTGTTAACGGACTCTGTAACTGTAATTTTTTTTATAACCAACGGAATAAACGGTTTTCTGCTTACTAGAGCTTTTGGCCTATATCTCTGCCACTCTCCTTGATAAACTACATCCTCAGTAATATCTTTGTCTCTATAACTGTGGACGTAAACACCACCACAGCTTAATCTGGATGTTCCGTATTTGGTCGCAGATACTTTTTCCACAACTCCCGTCTCATTCCTCTCAGAAGATTTGCTTTGTATGTCACTTGTATTTTTGGAATAATTGTCAAAATGTAAGCAACGAGCGTCTGAGGCTGTAAGTAAATCTGTTTCAGTGACACATGAAAAGTCTTGAACCTTGAAAGAAGTCATTTGTGATTGGGAAATCATTCTGGTTACAGTCGAGTAGGCGACATTATAAGTCAAATGAGAATCCGAATCTTTAATATGAATACCAGCTGCTTTCACGCTAGGAGTTATTGTTTTATTAATAGCATCACTATCATTTGTGGACGTTCCATATTCTGATTGATTTATTATTACATCGGTAAATGAGTCTCCAATTTTTATGCCTGTCGTAAATATCTTGGGCATTTTAGCTAGCGACGTTGTTGTTGAGAGAACAGAATACGTAGGTACTGTTACATCTGGTCCACATTGCACATCCATGCTTGTATGACGAATACCTTTAGATGTAGTTGGTTCATTAATATCTAAAGGAAAATAATCATTTATTACCAAAGTCAAACATAGTTATATTTTTATTTCATATCAATACAATAATGACCCTTACCATATAAAAATATAGTTTGCGATCGAATATTTTCACAAGGAATCTCATGTTTACTACAATAACTATATACATTTACAGCGCTAACGCTTCTTATAATCGTCTCGCTCTGCAATGTACTGTCTTCGGCATCAGTCCCTATAGATCGCCGCAAAGCTATGGTTTCTTCCAATTCATCCATCACAATATCAATTAAATAACTGTTTTCAGTAGCAGCTACGTTAGAAGTTGGCTTATTTCTATCAATGTCAATGTCTTCCATCATGGCAGAAGGTTTTTCAGTTTTCTTTTCTATAATAGATTCTGGGTAACAGAGTTCCTTAAAATTTTCAGGGATCTAAAATTGTAAATGACTTTACGAATGTTATACCTGATTAGCTATTACTCTACGTTTCTAGCACTTTTTTACTTACCGGTTTCGAAATAGTGGATTTTACAGGAACATGTTCTTCACTTTGTCTATTATTTCTTACTCCATATTCACACTCAACGGAAACTACTTTTTTAGTATTTCTAAACAAGTTGTTGTAACTTGATTTCTTTCGACATTCTTTCTTACCTATCATGGTTTTACTCGACTTTGCTTTATCTTTATTTTTCTCTTCTGGTTTCGCATTATCATATTTATCGGAATGCATTTTGTTTCGAGAATTTTTACGTAATTTAGAGTCCGATTTTTTCAAATTAGATACGATTTTTTGGCGCTTACAACTTTTTTTATATTTACGCCTAAAAGCGTTTGAGGTACTGTGATCTGTATCTCCTGAACTATTTTCATATTTACCGTCATGATTAGGGTATGGAACTACATCAATATCTTCTTCAACCCAAGCTTGCGTTCTTTGTAGTTTTGTATCTATCCCATCCTCAAGTAAATTAACTTCAAAGATTTTCTCGTTTAGCATTACTTTAGAAGGCGATTGACTCATCACACCTATGAATTTTAACTCAAATAATATTAGTGATATAAAAATTAAAGTATTTGCAGGCCCCCTAGTAGACCAGGATAATATTGTTGCGGAGAAATGTTCTGCTTGCCGTTAGAGGTGCGCTTACCCTGCAACTTTTGTTCTTCGAAGTATAGAATTTTTAAGACTTACAAGATAATATCTGCTTAAACCATGCCGTAGTATGCTAAAATTCGTAGTTTAACCGCTTAGCTGTTACAAGAACTATTGTAATACAGAAAATAAAATTTTCACTTTACGCCCGTGATGGTAGCGAAACGGCCAAGGTACATAAAGTTAGGGCTTGTAGAGTTAGGGCGTGTAGTGTTATAAGCTTAGCTCTACACGAGATCTGATAACGTTTTGACAGTGCGAGCTGCGTATTACTGGTTTAAGCCAAGTTCAGTAAAACCCGGATTTTAATATAGTCCCGGCATTTTTTTGTTATATGACGTTAGAAAGTGACGGATATAGGTATCTAAAACGTGGATTTTGCCAGACTCGCATTAAATCACGTCAAAGGGGCTTTGATTTCCTTGCGGAAACCAAAAAAACGAGCAAATGTATTGCTGTATTAAGTTCTATTATATCCAAGTATTTGTGCTCTTATATCAAAGGTTGTTTTTCACTAATTACCTTTTATGACCTCCGTGCTTATATTTAAATCTTCTAAATCCAAGTTCACATAATAAAAATCTTGTGCTATTGATTTCTCTGTATCTCTGTCTAAAAAGTTATCCAATAATAAGAAATTATACCTAAATAAGGGTCTAATAAGGTTCTAATTAAGGCTGAATGGATGCAAGATGGATTTTTGGCCATATTACGGAATAAAATGAAGTGGATTACTTAGTGTCTGCTAATCGATCAGTATTAGTCACGTAAAGTAGCCAAATTAGGCGCAATGGTTTGCCTGTGATGGACCTCAATCTCACCATGGTCAGTGATGATACTCTACCAAGGTGTTATGGTTTCCTCTAGATGTTTTCCTTCACCGAAAGCTCATACTCATCGTAGGATTCTAACCCGGGACCTTCATCTCGGCATTCGTCACTATCACTGAGCTATCATCGCCTAACTAAAACACCTACACCTACAGTTAATAACTTACCAACTGATGACTGAACCAAATGCTGATATTTATTAACAATAACACTTCTGAAAACCAAAATGTATTTAAATTTATTAATAAAATAATTAATATCCTGGGATTCTTCACACACGGCTGTCTGATCCCAAACTAAGCAGAGCTTGTACACACGGCTACAGATCAAGCTATACATTTCCAGTATAAGCTGATCTCGCATTGTATAGGATTTCAGTACAATGGGAGGTCAGCCTATACTAGAAATGTATAGCTTGATCTGTTGCCGTGTGTACTATGGACACCAGATAACCGATATAGATACTACTTTTTTGTTTGTAAATACATACTTAATATACATAATTACACACAGGCTCAGGACATGCAGACATTTTAATACACACATGCATGTTGTGTGGGAATCGAACCCACGACCTGCGGCGTGGTATCTTAACCAACCACACCAACTTGAAACGTTACAAAACAGAACAAAATGATAAGGCTTACGCTGTGTTATCTTCATTGATCTTATCAAGTGCAACAATATTTTCGACCCGCTTTTGTTCATCTGTAACATTACAATAGTCGTCTATTGAAAACACAATATCAACATGAGCAGGATTACTTAAGTATATCCTGAGATACTTACCAAGATCATTCGAAGTCAGTGGATAATTTTCAATAAAGTATCGTTGCCTTCGCTCTATAGCCTTTTCAGTTAGCGTCAACAAATCTAGCAATTTCAAATGCATCCACCGACTTGGCGGTAGTGTTTGCCGTCCTTTGCTTGTGTGGAGAGTAAGCTTCATGAGGCGACAGACCACTCGGTCTAGCTCCGTTGTGATATCCTCGTGGGCAGTCAGCATTTTACGGAGCTTACGGAGTTTGAGATCGAGCGCACGTCGCAGTCGACCTGGGGATGTAGCTTGTTGTGGACTTTCATTATTGTGGAATGTGTGGGCTACGAAACTCCCAATGGGGGCTACCGTTTCTGTGGCCACCTGTTGGCGCCACAAGCGAGTAATGTCCTATCGCTGTCGTGGTAATTTTTTAATATAATTATAATTGATAATAATCAAATAAATAAAATAGTGATTATGCCACAGTGTTGCGCAGTCCAATGTTGTTTCGAAATAATTGGACTGTTTTACAAAAAACTTAAACCGACTTCAAAGTACACAAATCCTGATCTGATGACAATGGGACCAAACGGGAAGTGTACCCTTCCAGACAATAAAATAATTTTCCAAATCGGTTAATAAATGATGGAGTTATGAAGTAACAAACCTCCTGCTTTTTTTTAAGTCGGTTAAAAAGGAGGAAATTCGTTTCCGTAAGACAAAACTCGCCTAAAACAGTGGATGGTACAGATTCGCAGGTATGTCTGCTAATAATCAGGAATGGCAAAATTTTACACCAATCATGCATAATGAGTGTAAGTTCTCGATGAAAAGCTCTCAAACAATAAACGTTCAGGACATTTGACAAGAGACCCACGCTATAATAGCGGCTCTCGCGGATAATTCAAGCACTTTAGCCCCCATTGGCTCCAAATAGTCTCTATCCACTACTCAGTGAGAAGCCAAATACTTTCTTCGTGATTCGTGACCTAACATGTGATTGTAAGGAAAATCCAAAAGCAATCGTTTCATCGGCTCGACTCGCACTGGGTTTCACGTTTTTCTATGAAAAATTATGTAGGTTTGTCTTGTATTACTAGTACTCGCTTGGTGGCTACCACCCTTACGTTGAAATATTGACGTCAAGCACATAGCTGTCTTCCAGCAGTTGCACTTGATAGCCGTCTAGGCTACGAATTGATTTGTATGTAGTTGTTCTACAGCATTCTTGGTTCTTATAGGTATAAATTTATGTAAAGATAAATCAAATCGAACCATGGGTATCCGGCATTACTGCACTCCCATCAGATAAAGAAGTGGAGTGCACATCGTTGGTGTCCCACTGTAAAATCAGTATATTATATTGAGCTACTTTTAAAGTTGTCTGTAGAAATGAAAATGGCTACATTACTCCTACTTTTTACTTCATAATTTTGAATGTACAGTCGAGGACATAAATACACTTAGTAAAATTCAACAACGGTTTCCTCTTAAACTACTGATTGAAATTAAGAGATAATATAAAGGCAGAATCTTCTAACATATACTATTATGATTTGTGTAATAGTTTAACACTTAAATGTTAAACATGCGAGAAAATTGCTTTTGAATTTCAAAAAGTGTATACATATTTATGTCCTCGACTGTACGTAATGAAATCAAAACAACCGACTGCAATCCAAATAGAAATTTTAATACATTAAATATTAACATACATATAATCTATCAAATCATAGTTGAGCAGAGTTGACCTACTAAGGATCGTATTTTAGACCGGCAATCAAGTTTCGAGTAAACATTTTAAACAATTGAATTAGAAGCCTAGGTCTATGATATAAGGTTTATTTTCAATTAAAGAATATATTCTTAAAACTTTTCTTAGTTTTAAATTCAAGTTCTATATGACTGGCCATGGTTTGGTGATCAGTTTTAATGTTCAACAACGTCTCTATAGATAATGAGATAAAAAAAAGCTTACAATACTTATACATTCGAGCATTAAACTAAACAATAATACCTACATACAACCCAAGCAGCACGCAAGCATATTCTACATCAATAAACCAGCCCATTTAGAACTTAGAGTTCTTTTAGAGACTTACAAGAGTGTAAAGAACAGTTTTAATACTTATAAGAGTGATTTATGAGATATTATACAGCTCTAGCTGTATACAATTCTTAGTAAGGGATCCGCGTCAGCTTAGGGCTCTTAAACAGAATATCAAAACTCTACTATACAGCGTTAAGAATTTTATAACACTCCAAGCTGGTTTTATCGTTAAAGCTGTATATAGGCTGTATAAAGGGATCCGCGGCAGCTTAGGGTTCTGAAACAGATATTATAACTCTATAATACAGCGTTAAGTGTTTTCTGACACTTCAAACTGGTTTTATCGTTAAAGCTGTATACAGGCTGTATTAAGCATGTGTTCACTTACTTAATACAGCAATAAACGTTCATAACTTACTTAGTACAGCTACTAAGACTTATAACACACTCCAAATATCGTCTAGGCTGTATAGCAAATTGTCGACATTTTTACATTTACAATAACAACATTTAAATTACAATTAAAGGAATATTTGATAATAACTATAGCCGTGTATCATGGTTATCAGCTTGAATAATGATCTTGTACACTCGTATCTATTATTTAAAAATATATTTTTATTCTAACCTTAAAAACAAACACTTAAACAAACACTGTATTTAGTATAATTTCTTTGTTTTGGCTTGATTATTTTGTTGGCGCGTGAATATTTTGACGGAAAACATACACAATTTCACAATAAATTAAAATTTTCACATTGAATTCATCAATAAACAGCATTAGATATCCATGTCCAAGATTTTATCCTTTCCATTTATTAAATATTATGTCGCCATTCAATATGGCATCGTGAATATTTTTATTTATTTTATTCTCACATAATTCTCTTCGACAACCTATTTAGAACTATTATTCTTACAAGATACTTATAAGAGGATATCCGTAGAGTATAGGCTGATCTATACACCTAATAACAGCTCTAATACAGCTTTTATACTTGTCTTTTATTTATACAGCCTTTATACAGCTCCAATAACGAACTAAGCTGTGTAATGTGGGCCCTTTTTACACTTATAAGGCCTGCATAAGCGCTTATACAGCCTTTTTACAGCCTGAATATTCAGCTTTTAGTATAAGAACGAACTTTAATACAGCCTTTAAACAGCTTTTTATGCTTCTTGGGAAAGCGTCTGACGCAAATTTCTTAAATTAATTGCCACTACGAAACAACAGTACGGAATGGCAAAATATTGTGTCCAAATTATAATTATCTTAAATACTTGGTTTTAAAATTAAAATTAAATGCTCCACATATATTAATACAATCGAAATCCCGAGGCCGTAATTTTGCTGATTCCGCAGATTTACGTTAACAATCGTTATTTTATAGTTAAAATACTGTTTTTCTACAAGTTTTAATTGTCAAATCATGATGTAATGAATGAGCTACCATTTTATTTTTATTATTTTATTTAATGCGAGATTCAGGTATAAAAGATGTTTTTATTGCCAAACTTTTGAACTTTTTTTCAGGAAATTGATTGTTTAACTGAAGTTTATTTATGTAATGAACAAGAGTTCTAAGTAGCCGAAATCCAAAGCAATTCTTCGCTCATTTTCTCAAAAATTTTACTAAGTTAAATTTTTTACTCAAAATTATTATATTAAAGTGGTAAACAATGCTCCATTTATTGTATAGATGACTTTAACACAATATACTGTATTTTTTCATACCGTTTAGATGCCAAAACGATACGTAAATATGTGATAAACCTCTTATAGCAAAAATTCAATAACAGCCGCCGGTTTGGGGTCGATTAATAAAAATTTAAAAAGTAGCTCGTTTATTAGATACTAATTGAAATGATATTAAAATTTATAGAAATACAGTAAAATTTTAACCGTAAAATCACGTAAATCAGCGAAATTTTGTATACGGCCTGTTAAACGTTGGATCCTCACGAAAAATATCTACTACCATTCCGTAAATAAGTAAGTAATAAGTAAATCGTCTGTGCCTAGCCTATTTTGGCTTAATAATATATTCAACTAAAAACATATTTGGTAGTGAGTAATTATAAATAAAGTAAAGTACATACAGTACAGTTAAGTTACATGGCAACACTAAGAAATTAAACATATGATCATGAACTTCAAACATGAAAGCTAAGTTACTTATGAATCAATTTGGCATTTCGTGGGAAATGTACTTAACGTTAACTAATCCTTCGAGGTGATTCCATACAAAATCTAATTGTGATAATGTGAACACTAAACTTTGGCTTAGAATCAGAAAGATTTTTTTAAATTAGAGTAAAAATAATCACAGATAAGGATTCTCGAACGTTTTTATGTTGCTTTCACGCACAGCTTGTTCTCGAGCATTTTTCCACGTTTGAGTAATAATGAACCTTAATCTCTTCAACTAGAGTTCAAAATACAATAACAAAGAAGAACTGTTCGAATCAGAAATACGTGTAAAAATGCTCAAGAATGCACCTTCAAAGTTTCATACTATAGGTAAATTAAACACTTTTGTTTACTTCCGAGTAAATTTCGTTGTCGGGCCAGTCGTCGCGGTCGTGGTGGGTCGCGCCCGACGTGTGGTCGAGCTGGCGCGAGTGTATCAACACGTCCTCGACCACCTCGTACCCGTTCCATTCGAGCAGTTCCCTGTCAATGGTGAACATTTTTTGTACCTCAGTTTTTTCTGTGTCACACTGCGTTTATAGATTTCATCAAACGAAGTGTATTATATAAGGGTCACACCGATATAGAACTTTATTTACCACACAAAAAGGTGCACATTTCAGTGAGAGAATTCGTGATAAGTGACTCGCCCCGCCGCAATGCGTAACCGAATTCTCTCCCTGAAAATGTGTACCTTTTTATTAGGGTTCCGTAGCCAAATGGCAAAAAACGGAACCCTTATAGATTCGTCATGTCTGTCTGTCTGTCTGTCTGTCTGTCTGTCCGTGTATGTCACAGCCATTTATTTCCGAAACTATAAGAACTATAATGTTGAAACTTGGTAAGTAGATGTATTCTGTGAACCGCATTAAGATTTTTACACAAAAATAGAAAAAAAACAATAAATTTTGGGGGTTCCCCATACTTAGAACTGAAACTCAAATTTTTTTTTTCATCAAACCCATAAGTGTGGGGTGTCTATGGATAGGTCTTCAAAAATGATATTGAGGTTTCTGATATCATTTTTTTCTAAACTGAATAGTTTGCGCGAGAGACACTTCCAAAGTGGTAAAATGTGTGTCCCCCCCCCTGTAACTTCTAAAATAAGAGAATGATAAATCTATAAAAAATATATGATGTACATTACGGTGCAAACTTGCACTGAAAATTGGTTTGAACGAGATCTAGTAAGTAGTTTTTTTTTAATAGGTCATAAATTGAAATTAATATCAAATACTCAGGTCTATACTACCATTTACTTATATACCTACAGGTTTGTACGGAACCCTCGGTGCGTGAGTCTGACTCGCACTTGGCCGGTTTTTATTTACTAAATAATAGTTATTTATGCAACTGTTGTATAATAAGGGGTATTAACACAAATGTGGGTTTATCACTTGAAGCGAAGCCAGTGTGATAATAGTATCACATGAGGGTTTAAATACCTAATTATTAAGCATACAAGACTGTATCTCTGTACCCATGATCATTTTTGTAAACAACAAAGTAATATACATTTCTGCAATTCTAATATCGAACCAAAATGGCGATTTACGACCTCTAAGTTTTTTTTTATTACGGCGCTGTTATAGTGTAACGCGCCGGCATGAAAATGTTCTTTTTTTGAAATTCATAAGGATACCACAGAGAATGTGGCTGTTTGATGAGTAAGGAATGGACCGAAAAAGCAAAAAAAATAAGTGTCATAATGAAATTCAGTACAACATTATAACACTGTTTTGGATGATATAATGGTTACTATGACAACCAGTGTTTTAATGTTAGCAATAACCTAACTATTTCAGGAACTTTTATAGAGGATTTATAGCATAGGTGTAGATAAAGTTATTCTATTGTTATTATAAAAAGTGCGCGCCATGTCTCGGTGTGAGCTGACCCGAAAGGTACAAGTTCGTAGCCGATTGCAGACAGCAGCAGCAGCAGGCAACCCCGTGTCGCGACACTTTTGGAAAGTAGCGTTGAGGCGACACGTAGCTGTTGCTACGAACTTGCACCTTTACTTAAAAAAGTATTTATAATATAGACCAGTAGATTACCTACATCATTATGAACTAGTTTAGTTTGTTAAGTTCTTGGTTTTTTGTGTTTTTATGCTTGCGTATTTTATTTTGAAAAATAAAAAAGTTTTCCAAAAATATAGCCAATATAGTCAAAATGTCCAATTTTTTTTTTTTAAATGTTACCTTGCTGAGTTTCCTGTCTTTTCTTCTTAGGAAGAAACCACTGGTGTTGCATCACAAGGGATGCTTGCCTGTTTGCAACACCTGGGGCATCACTTACCCAACAACATTTTAACATAAATCTCTGAACTACGTGCCTCGACGCCTAACACGACTTTTTGCACCTGTGAAAGGAGAGTTTGCGGTGCTCTACCGCATCGCAGACTTTTTGCGATTGGATAGCTGCTACGGCACATAAAGACTTGTGTCCGAAAAAACTTTACACAAGGTAATTACCTAAAGTATGGTGAACGAATACTTACTTAATTTTGTTGACGTCATCAGTGATATGTTCCACCACCCGCATTAGATTCTGCACCGGAATCTCTACCTTGCCAACGTCTACATACATCTCGTCGTTGTTCTGTGCATCTATCAGTCTATTAATCTCCTCCGACAATAGGTCTAATATGCGACCGTCTACGGATTTAGTCTAAAAAGAAAATTATTTATACTGTTTTTATTTTTGGCGTAGAATGGTAAATGCAGAAAGAATTGTTTGGCCTGATTCCCACGGCTACCTTCTACCATTGCAACTCTCGCCATGGACGGTAAGTATATCCTCATACATTGGAACCAAAATTATCTCGTATACTGTGCGGTTTCAAAGGAGCTTCCTATCGTGGACGCTCAGGCTGTGGCATGAGTTCCCGTCGTGGTTTTCCCAAGGGAGTACAGCTACGGATTCTTCAAAAAGTGTGTGAAGAGATTTTCGATGGTCGGCGACGCGCGATTGATAAGTTATATTTTAATGCGATGATAGCTCTGTGGTAGCGACGTCGAATGCCGAGTCATAGGTCCCGGGTTCGATTTCTACAATGAGCATGAGCTTTCGTTGAAGGAAAACATCGTGAGAAAACCACATCACGGTGGTAGAGTACTTTGCAGCACCGACCTGGCTGGCCACCATCCTCAAGTTGAAAATCCATCGCCAAGTATACAATTCTTTTCCAGGCTTTGTGTGCTTACCACCTTCGGCTACAGCATTACTAAACATGGTGAGATTGGAGTCAACATCGGTTTATTATCAAAAATAACCCTGGTGTTGCAAGTACTTGCAAGCGCCCATAGGCTACGGTGATCAGTTACCATCAGGCCTCATTTTTAATTTTATTGTTTTTTTTTTTATTTGTTTTTAAAGTGGAAATAGAAATACATATTTTGTGAACATTTCAGCTGTCTACCTATTACGTTTCATGAGATACAGCCCACAGACAGACAAGAAAGACGGACGGACGGATAGAGGAGGCTAAGTTATAAGGTTCCGTTGGGCACCCTTTGGATACGGAACCCTAAAAATCATGCCGCTAATAGACACATGTGCCGCGTTGCCTCTCTCTTCACACGTAGAAGGGTTTAGACGAGTCGCTGTGCCGGCAGAAAGGACCACATTTGCTAAACCGCTGGTTGGTCCCCGCACTACCTTACTTACTGCAGGAACACAACACCACAATAACTTAGCTGCATCGGAAGACGGTCTGGAAGTAGTGGTCCCGGTTATCACTTAATTGTGATAGTCGTTAAGCTAGTTAGAGGCCTCCTAGGCGACTTGAAAACTCCAACAGTAGGTTGACCACCAGTCTTCCTCCACCAATCCGCAGTGGGCATGCTAGGTAGAGTAATGGCCAATTCTCTTTCACCGTCATATGTGAAAGGAGGCCAGTGCTCAGCAGTGGGACATTATAGGCTGATGATGACGATTTGGCTGCAATCTTCTATAAAGTGAAATAAAAACATACCTCAAAAGGATAGTTGTATTCTCTTACAACTTTATAGTATTGGTTCCAATAAGGGGCGTTTTCTCCCCAGTTTATGTTGCTCCAAGTATGATCAACATTAGTTTCGTTCATACTGTCTTTATTAAAGTTTAGCTTATTCGTCAAGTGCCGAATTTCGTCAACAACCTCTCTGGTGTGAACTATAGAGTCTATTTCATTATTTGCCATCAGCTTTTGAGTAGTCTTTGAGAACTTCGTAGCTTTTAGTGTTGTGCAGTTCAATCTGTAAGATATCACGGCAAGATTAGTACAAAAAGTATGTAAAAAGTTGCCTAAGGACTAATCCCGTGATATTATTTACACACGGCTAATCCCAAACTAAGCAGAGCTTGCACTACGTAAAGCAACCGATATACTACATATTCTACTTTTTGTCTGTAAATATGTACAGTCGAGGACATAAATATGTATACACTTTTTGAAATTCAAAAGCAATTTTCTCGCATGTTTAACATTTAAGTGTTAAACTATTACACAAATTATAATAGTATATGTTAGAAGATTCTGCCTTTATAATATCTCATAATTTCAATCAGTAGTTTAAGAGGAAACCGTTGTTGAATTTTACTAAGTGTATACATATTTATGTCCTCGACTGTACATACTTAATATACATAATTATACCTAGACTCAGGACCAAAATGGACAAAACTGCATGTCCTGGGAATCGAACCCACGACTTGTGGCGTGATCGATAGAATCTTAACCAACCACGCCGACTGGTCCGACAAATTCCGGGATAACTCAACATCTACACTGTACTGAGATTAACCAACACCTTAACAAATAAAAAAATAACCTGCTAGAAACGTCTTCAATGTCATACACTCTCTGAGGAAGCTTCCTCCTCGGTACTAGGACATCATAGCACATCTGTTCATTATCAAACATGAGATAACCCTTCGCTACCTCAGATTCCATGTTACACTGCGATGCACCGTCGCGGTACTGGAGTGTATCGAGGGAATTCGTAGGAGAAAAAGCGGTAATGAATACGCCAGAGTCTCTCTCAGAGAATTGCAGGTCAGGGAAGGAATCGAAACTGTAATGGGATTAAAGGAAAGGGAAGGAGTCATGGCCATTTTCACTAACTCTAACCAATAGCATAAGTGTCTCTAAATACATGTAATTTTCAGTGTTCCGAACGAAAAAGGTAAAAAGGAATCCTTATATGCATTCCTTATAGGAATACTAATATTATAAATTATTGTTATTCTTTCACAAAAAAAAACTACTGAATGGATTTTAATGAAATTTGGCAGTTAGATAATCACTTCCTACAACTTAACGCAAGCCTACTTCAATAAAATGACATTAGATTCATATTCTCTATGCATTGCGGTACCAATATGTATCTACCGTCACCGGGAATTGTTTACTTTGTATAAATTGAACCGCGTTTTTGGGTCGAATACCTCTCCGTGCACTGATAGAATATGTTCTGGATTAACACATAGGGTACTTTTGATCCCGGGAAAGCAATATTTAAATATTGATTACTCAACCATCGAAAGAAGAAGTTTGCAACTAGCACAGTTTTTCCGAAAACATTGTATGTTTACACAAATAGACATGCGGTCCGATTTTTACGACAGTTATGGCCCAAACCAAGAAATATACGTGCCAATAAGGTCGGACCAACGCCGTTGAGAGTCCGCCATATGAGTCAGACTCGCTAACTCACTAGATATAATAAGTAAGTAGCTAGCCAATAAAAATATAGTAATAAATGGTTACTGACTTATTTGACAAGAGTTTGTCCTTTTCAGCAATTGAGTCTAAGCTCTCCCAGCTTCCAATCATCTCGCCTAATTTATTTTGGGATGGAACTTCTGTAAAAAGTATTGATGATAAATAAATGATAAAAGTTACTGATTATTACAGTAGTACCCAAATAAAAAGGCGCGTCGCTTCGCTCGCACAGAAAAGAAAGTATGGCCCGAAGATTAACGAAACAATGCTTAAAACTTACAATCAACCTTAGATCACTACTATAAGGTTCATAATACACTACAGCTGTTAGTTCCGTCTCCCTCGCAAGTCACGCCCCTCCGCACACATGGCGGCAGCTGCAGACCAATAGCATTGCGCGCGCTTTGAAAATGTATCTTCTGCGCAGGTACATCGGTAAGCTATATCAGTAATATCAGTTGAGTACTACTGTACTCTGTTAGCAAGTTTAAGCTTCAAGGGTTCGAATCCAAAAATGAGCTTGAGCTTTAAGTGAAGGAAAACATCGTAAGGAAACCGTAGCATGGTAGTAAGGTTCTTTATAATACCCGCCTGGCTGGCTACCACCCTCAAGTTGAAAATCTGTCGCCAAGCACTTATCGGTGTGTTCCGTCAGCTGCACTTGAGAGCCAGTTTTGTGTGCTTATCAACTTCAGCTAAACAAAAACTAACATTATAATCATTACCTCCTTTAAATATTAGTAATAGATGTTTTCTTTGTAATGTGGTTTTCGAAAGCTACATAGCTTGACAAAATAAAGATCTTACTTGCAACCAGTGCCAAACTTTCAAGACTCAGATCCTGCTGTTTATGATAGTCTTTGGCGACGAAAAGTGCTAGCTGGCTGCAGCACCCAATGTGCATAGTACCAGGCGGCCCTGGACCAATGCCCTGACACGACACTGTGTATGAGGGGTACCTAATTACTATGTTGCTACTCCTGTAAATTAAAAAAAAAATTGTTTATATTAATAACTCGTTTTTGCCCAGCAATTTCAACACAGGCGTTGCATTGGCGGGCAGTAGTTGTAGTAAATTTTTACGTTTTTGCATGGACACATGACAGAAACGGCGGTTAAACCGATAAAATTATTGGACTATTCTGTTTTATTTGATAACACATTTAAAATAGAGTAAGAAAAGTAATTCTAATGTGACACCTCGTCTGACAGTTTGGTTTATCGTCCAAAGAATGATGGAAAGCTTTATTGTATTGTGTTCTATTACAATAGCACATAAATATACAAAATAAATTATACCAAAATACTCTCTCCTTGATGCTTTAATTATTGTGGCTATGATTATATTTGCAAACAACTGATTATTAGAAATGTTAGTATGTATTGTAATGATTATATGTGTGCAATTAGACCCAATATATTATCCCACCAAAAAAAAATTCATGTAAAATGCTGTCAAGATGAAACCATATGGGTCAGCTTATCATAAGCTGTCAAAAGTTATCAGATCTCATATAGAGCCAAGCTTAAAACTCTAGACACCCTTACTCTACAAGCAATAACTTTACAAACTAAACCTTAGCCAAAATAGTAGGTACTTTATTATATGTATATAACAGTGTTATTAAACAATAAATTTTGTTAATGTTCCAAATCCCTTATATGGTATTGCTATATGGTATTTGTTAACAAGCTCAAAATAATAATGGTGGGATGCTTCCCTATATTGTCGGCCATCCTATCATTTTATTTGATACATTTCGGGACTCGTTGTCTTTTATTGTGTTTAAGATATTATTGTTAATTTCTTTTCTGTATGACTGTTTGTGCCATAATAAAATAAAAAAAAAATAAAAAAAATATGTGGCTTGGCCATTTTGCTACCGCCACATGGGCGTAAGGTGAAAATAGTATTCACTGTTCATTACTGTTCTGTTATACAATAGTTCTTGTGGTAGTGAAACGGTAGTAATATAGTCTTATTTTTAAATTAAATCCATGAATAAGAAATAATATTACAAAATACTAACCAATCATTAAACTGTTCTCTACTCCACTCAAAGAAATGATCCCATCGCCTCAGCCCATTCTTCTCAAGTGATTTGAAGAGTACATTGAAATCGCCATTTGGTGTTGTGAAGACAACAATCCAAGGTTTGATGAACCCAAATACCGTGTGCACAAGCCTTTCCAAATCTTGCGGGAGCAAGTGTTCTATCATCTCTATACCTATCACTGCATCACAACCGATAAGTCTGAAGTCAGGGTCAGCTGCATTACCTTGGAAAAGCTGGAACACAAATCAAACTTTATAATAATTTTTATTTTAACATTCTTAAGATTTTTATAGCTTGTTTTTTTATTAAGGTGGCAAACAACCATATGGCTCAGCTGATGATAAGCAGTTACCATAGCGTATAGAGGCTTGCTTTACCAGTTATCACTGGAATTTTGCCAAATCTTTTCACACCCAAAAGGGGTATGAATGTCTAGAGGTGCAACTTGAACCAATTTTAAAATAAATTAATATATTTAATTCAATGGAAGTGGCCTATGTTGAACAGGAAATATGGATGATCATTGTTGAACTAAAGCCTATAGAAGAGCCTATGTATGTTGAAGCCTATGGAGGCTGAATATGATTATGATAAATAGGCTTTCCTGAAAAATTCTATTTAGTCCATCTAAATAAAAATATGGTTTATTGAAGTTTTGCATGACATCATGGTGTGCTACACTTTTTAGTAACAAGTGATGTCATGAACTTGGTAGCACTTAATCTTTGTAAGTTTTTTGTGATATGGTAATAGTCCAATATTTCTTGATAATCTAACTGATGGACTAATTAGAATTATATTTCTTTTACACAGAAAACACCTCTATCGATTTGCAGCTATAAAATATAACAGAAGTTACAAAATTACAATGAGACTTACAGTTATTTGCAATGGGGTTTCACTCTTTGGTGCATAGTCACTGCATGCCAGAAGATCAGAGGAGCAGCGGAGTGGGATGCTCTCAATGTCCACACCTAAGATGTTTTTGATTCCAGGCACCTCCTTCAGGTACTTTATGAAGCTCATGTCATGATAGCCAAGGTCTACAACCTGAGAATATTAAAGTGAAATATGTATTTATTTTTATTTCTAGCTGCTAAAAATCATGGCATCCTCCATGTAGTCCAGGTTATTCTAATGAATTTATAAAAAATTTACTCAAACTTCTCAAAACATACTCCCAATTTCATTAATTTTGTGGTCAGTAGGTATGTTGTAACTTACATAGTTGAACAGCAGTGTACAGTAACAAATTTTTACCAGCATCAAATAACAACACTGGTAGCCAGCTACCTCAGACCAAGAAAAAATTATAGACGGAACGGTCTGTGTTCCTAAGTGATGCAAGTAATAGGAAGCCGGCGTTCTTGTCAATACATGGCCTCACACACACATATAGACCATAGGAAGCAGATTGGTTATCAATTTTTCATTCCGTAATGAGACGTTGACAGGGCCAGTCAGTACTGATTTTACTCATGCACACGTAGGAAATTTTTTGCTACACTTTCTTATAAGGTGACACTCCGTCTTTATATTTTTTTATGTCTATACCATCTACTAACCTTCTCCAATTTCCCACGCCACCGTTTATCAATCAAGCAGTCGCTGACCGCTGCGTACCGTTGGGCATACATCGGCGGGTAGAACACCACCCCTTTCTCATCGTCGTAATCCGCGAAAACCTGCTCTTCAGTTTCTTCATCATCAGATACATTCCCACTACCAATAAAAGTAAGTGAAAACTTTCTATAATAAGGACTCAAAAGTCGAGCTAATGTAGCCAGTATGGATTTCCGAAAGAAAATCAAAGTCTGTAAAGAGATTATCATGATTCCCTGTTATTGTGGACTGGAGATTTGAAATGTATTGTCAAGTCAAATTAAAAATTCCAACAATAGCGGCCAACAATCCCATGATGTTCACATGTTTTTTGTATTTTTCCTTTTTGTTTTGTTTTTACTTTTTACAAGTTTGGTTTGACATTTTTTACTTCTCTCATTTTCCTATTTATAGGGTAGGCAAAGATTTCTGCTCATACAGCCTGATCATAATAAGTATGGAGGGTAGGGGACGCTACAGTAGCAACAGGGTATGAAGTTCTTCTTCTTCTTATTTTTAATTTTGGCAACCAAGCCCAAATTAGGGCTCATTTCTGCCAGTGTCGAGTTATATTATAGTTTCCAGTCACAATAAATCACTTCACATTATAGTCCTCAGTCAGTCACCGTCCATAAAAGTCATGTTTTACTACAATGGTGGTCATTGTACTAAAACTCTTCACGGACATTTTGAGACAACTTGAAAAGTCACGATACACATAATTCATTTCATTTCACTTCACTGGTGCACAAGGATGATCTTTATTGGGTAACATACCACCAAAAATACACAATAAAACTCAAAATACACAAATTTATGAAAATAAAAATGAAAATGCTACGTCACTCCGCAAGTTCCCGCCAAAAAGTCGGGTATGAAGTTAAGTTAGGCGCTGTTGACGGAGTAAAGTCATGAGTAAAGTGCGCTGAGTACAGTAGAGTAGATATGGGCGATTTTTCCAAAAAAAGTAATCGAAAGAATCGTAGATTGAGGATACCTATAGATTTGCTGTCAGCGAATGGCGAAGAAGAAATCTACATACAATTAATACTGCCATATTTACACTTTTACCCCATTATGTGGGTAAACTGGTATTGGGTATTTTGGTTTTACTATACAATGGGTGTGGCTGGTGTCAATCCCATGCATAGGTTGATCGTTTACTAACGATGACGATTGTCGACAACCATCTTGTCTAGGGGGGCAGATGACACTGTTATAACTTCATAGAAGTCAAAATAAAACACGGGATTGATGACGTATACTTTAATTAAGACCTTAAGAGACATAAGGATTAGAAGACTTTTTTTATGAGTTGTTATGACGTTGTGACTTATCACGTTTTGACCGCAACCTGCTCAGGTATTGATTGTATAGGAACCGCTCTAAGGCCTGTTAAATATTATAGAAAATTGTAGTTTAGAAGGAGTTAGTTGACAAACAGACGGAAAGCAACTTCATTTTATAATATGTGGTGAAGACTGATTAGACAACTGATAGGTGAGACAATTATACCAAACTATCCTTTGCTTCCATATAAACTCCCGAAGTTTCATATTTAGAGTTACTCGGTTGAGCCTGTCGGATCTGAAAGAGATTTTTTTTTTATTTACCTATATAACTGTTTTCTATTTATTTTATCTGAAATAGAACATATGTATGCATATTTTTATCCTCTTTACTATATTTTGTGGTTTAAAAATTAGGCACATGCCTACATATATTGCCTCCATGTATCATCGTCGTTATTTATAAGTTATTATTTCCAAAGTAATTATTTTTAATGTTTGTATCAAACTTACGTATAAATATATAAAACAAATTACTAATGTAACTTACGTGGATTAAAACTACAAAAATTAAAAAACCCTCTTTAAAGTGGTAAAAATAATAAAATGCTGGTATCCCCATCAACTTATAATCCGACTATTTACGAATGACAGGTAGTACCATAGTTAACCACCCACAATAATAAGCCTCGCACTTTGGTCGGTTAGAAAATTGCTTGCCATCAACGAGGTCAACGACACTGATTTTGACACTGATGTCAAGAATAAAAACCTATACGCGAGATAGGGACGACAAAATATGCTTAGTCCTGCTCACACATACACGTTTTGACATATACGTATCTCGCTTTCGTAATTATTATTATTTTAGTGGCAAATCTAGGTATCCTCAATCTACGGAAAGAATAGACAATTGTAAAACTATACCACAGAACTGTAATTCGATTGTCGATTCATTCGTTCTAACGAATAAACAATCGACCTATTGACTGAAAATTTACGCACACAACGCAGGTTGCAATGAGGAGTTTTCGTATGATAGCTCTAATGCACAATCGACTGGTGAGCGCGGCGGCGCGCGCATCTCCATATTTGAACGATTTTTTTGTTGATCTCGCTCAAAAGTATGCGTGTCTGCTACCTGTTTCCAACGGAACGAACGAATAAATCGACCGAACGAATAGATTCATTCATCCAGCGGACGGATAGCCAGCGCACGGCAAAGGCCATGCGCGGCGCGCTGCGCCATGTGTATTATAAACAATCGACAGCTGTCGATTGTTATTCGTATGATTCGAATAAATTTGACAGTCGAATAATTCGATTGTTTTTAGTAACAATCGCCCATCGCTACAGTAGTGGTAGTCAACAAAAACAATTGACCCACGGAACAACAAAAACAAGTTTATTCCGTGGTAGTACTCAACTGATATGGCTTAACGATGTACCTGCACAGAAGATACATTTTCAAAGCGTGGGAAATGCTGTTGGTTGGCAGCTGCCACCATGTGTGCGGAGAGGCATGACTTGCGAGTGAGACGGAACAAACAGCTGCATATTATGAACCTTATAGTGATCTAAGGTTGATTGTAAGTTTTAAGCATTATTTCGTTAACTTCGGGGCCATACTTTCTTTTCTGTGCGAACACAGGCGCGAACGAAAATTCACGACGCGCCTTATCAGTTGGATATTACGTCTTTATCATGTCTTTATTCTATGGATATTATATTACTGTACAGTGCTGCCGGTATCTACGGTGCTGCCAGATATATGTCTGTGTGCTAGATAGATACACTGTGGCTACATTCCTACATTCCGAATTGGATAATATCGCTCATAGTGCCCACAGCGCTCACAGCAATAATTTGCGTACCGAGCAAGGAATTTTTATACTAGGTACGTAACTGGAAGGTTCACTAATACAAAAAACGCGGTCCGAAAGAGACTTACTTTTTAGGCGCTGTGTCTCTTTCTAATAGGGCGACCATTATTTATGAACTAAGCAGGAACATTTTCGGAATTAAAAAATTTGTTGGAGTAAAAATAATTCTTTTTCATTAGAATTATTTTTATACTGTCAGCAATATACTTAAAACGATAGGTAGGTAGGTAGGTACCTACCGAGAAAAATAGAATAACAGCTACCTGCTAAGATTTTTGATGATCATCAGTGTCAGTGACGAAATCGGGGTCTTTTAGATACCTACCTATCAATAAAACCTAAAGTATAAGAGCTATGTTATTAAAACTTATTACTTTTAATACGTTCACTATTGACATCACATTCCGAGAAATTAGAAACCCAAGTTATGAGGGTTTAAACCGACGAAGCGCTTCGAGAAAAGGTAGGTATTAGTGCTCAATTGCTCAAAATTTCGGGACTAAAATATGACCGGGATCCCGGGATCGAATCCTCTACTTATGATGCGCCGGAACGGGCGGCCAGTGCTATTTCTTTTTCAAAAATTTTGATGCTATTTGGAGTTTTTCTGAAATTTGTTATTAGGCTATAACTACAACTAGTAGGTAAATGTATAGCAATAAGGCCGTAAGGGCGTCGCAAAAATATTCCAATTTCCCAAAAGCGTCGCAGTTAAAATAATAAGTTTAGGAAGCCTGCCGTAGGTCTTCATTCCCTCTATTCGAAAAAAAAAAACAAAACTACATTGAATTATTACGCTTAGAACCAAAAATACTGAATTGCACACTAAATACATACGCCATTGACTTATATATTACTAGCGTAAGGACTGAGAAAACCGCGCGATAAAATGGCACCAACGCGCTGGCCCTAAAAAGTCATTTTAGGGCCAACGCGACTCAGTCGTCTGCGGTCCGCGGATCAGTTTATTCATTAATTGTTTGCTCATAATTGCTATTAAAATGCCTAGTTGCGTAGTGAAATGTTGCAAAAAACAAAAGTTATAAAACTTCATGGGATATATTTTCATCGGTAAGTAAATACCTATAACTGTTTGTAGTCATTAGTACTTACATTTCATGAGTTCATCATTACGCATTAGTAGTACCTATAAAAAAATAGCGAGAAAATGTAGGTAGATACCAAAATGGTAGGTGGGGCATGCGCGCCTGAGTCAGACTCGCATTTGTCCGGCTCATAAAAATTTAAGGGCAATTATTTTATATGAATTAAATAAAAAATAATCACAACATCGCTACAACGGAAGTAGCGTGCCGCTATCTTTTAATATCGGTATTAAATTAGTATGCCCAAAGGTTCACAATAATGGAATTAATTTGCGTGCAATATGGGCAAAATAAGGGCATTAGGTACATATAATTCATATAATAGTGTTTGTACCATTTTTTAATCTGATGGGAGAAGTAAATGACCCGAGCTCCAAAACATTTCATTAGATACAAAATTGTGGAATTGTAAAAACATTGCAAAGTTCGTCCCGAAACATATACATATATCTACTACTACTACTACAAAAAAGTGCTCTTCCATCGTGCTATGGTTTCCTCATGACATCTTTCTTCGCCAAACGCTCACCATTGCAGGATTCGAGCCTCGGCATTCGATGTTTCTACCACTGAGCTATCACTGCCATAAATCTTCCGTGCTCATTCTGACCTATATTCTTAGTCCATTACCTACATTTGTTTTTCATCTGTGTGTATCTCACTTAGCCACCTTTACATAAGCCTTCTATCGTCCACCACTAGAAATTCGGTGCAACCATCGAACAATGAACCCAGAGAAGCGCAATGACGTTGATTTTGGTTGCAATCTATTCCGCCAATTTCCCACCATCGACAATGCGCTCTGATTGGCAAAGATAAGGACTGATGCGCTCAAATTGGCCAAGTCAAGAACACACGATGCAGTCATTGGTCCTTACCACGTCCTTACTGTTCAAAATTAGTGACAAATCACTGAATAGTTTCGGAATTGAATTGCTCGGTATTACTACCCTAAAGGGATTGTTCCTCGATGGGTGCAACAGAATAACTGTCATACCCACTCACAGTATTAATTCATACAGGTAAACCCTCAGATTACAGAACAAAAGTCAGATGAACACGGGAGTAATCTTCACCAATAACTTGGCTTTAACACTACAGTGCAGAATTCGTTACTGCTAATAAATAAAATAGCATTGATAAAAATATATTATCCGTACCAGATACTCGACGGTGTCTCAGTTCACATCCGTACAATATGGCGAATGTACATATTCAGACATTGAGCTTAATAATATTATTAGGATTTGTTTGCGTAAGTAGTAATTAAGTAACATATTATGGTCTTTGTATAATATACCAATTTCCTTCATGATTATTCTGGTATTGTTAAGATCATGTGATCCTTATTATTATCTTTCTTTATATATAAAATTCTACTGTACGTGTGTATGTCACTGAACTCCTCCTAAACGGCTGGACCGATTTGAATGTTTTTTTTTGTATGCGTTTTGGTGGCCTGGATGGTTTAGATTCACAAATCAACCCGGCAGATGGCGCTTCAGTCGGTATCTAGGTTATATTATCGACTGCAGCGCCATCTGCCTGGCTAAGTAGGAGTTCAGTGACATACACGGGTAGGGTAGGGTAGTTATTAATAATAATGTGATCCTTACACTTCTTCTCTTAGGCTGAATCTGATCTATGAGGCTACTCATACCAGAATTGACTCCTCTCTTACCCATATTGTGCCAAGGCCCCCTAAAAAGGAAGCTTAGCAATATTGCTAACGCAATTCATTTTTTCGAATTTAAAGCAGATCTTATGCAATTCATCAATTCCAAATCTTTTAATGAGTTGTATATAATGAGTAACTATTTTACCAAAACACTGGAATCACTTAGGATCTGCCGAGAATTTGAAAAAATGAATTGCGTAGCAATATTGCTTTAGTTTCCTTTTAGCCCCCCATATCATCATTCACACAATCCATCCATCTCTTGAAAAAGTTACCTATTAAACTAACGTAAAATTATTTGTTCAGTTGTCAACGACCGTTGATGACCCGGTATCAGCTTGATCATCCCCAGTTTTAGAAACGATTCCGATGATTTAAACTTTGAGAACTTCACGACTATACCAGTATATTCTTTGCGTTAGCAATTCTAAAGTATAGTCTTTTCTCTCCACAGTGCTTACAAGTTATTCCAGAGAGAGCCAATGTGACTTTCTTCAATCCGAAATATATAGACGGTTCATTTCAGATCAAACGGTATGGTCGGAAGAGTCCCTACTATATCAATGTGGTAGTACACACTAAACATACATGGAATAATAACGTCACGGTGAGAATTAATAGTAATTTATGGCCACAGTAGTAATATCGTCTTTTCCTAATCAATTTGTGGTAACTGTGTCGGTAATCTGTGAGGCCATCACCTTTGTTCGCTCCACTAATTAGTCAGCAATCCATGGCTCTAGATGTAACTTTCGTAATCCTAAAGCAAAAACATGAACGGTGTCAGAATCTGACAATTAGTGCTTATAGATATTATAACATAATTGAATAGAAGATACTTAATTTATTTCAAGACATACAGGGAAACAAAGTAGTAGGGGTAACTAAGTAATATGGAAGTTCTTATGTGGCATTGATTTCAACTTACTCTGGCTGTGCTACGAGCTAAATAAGGCTGCGTGGATGTAAGAACATGATTGTCTACATACAGACTGACTCTACTAATGGCGTAGCAGTAAAATGCTAAGGATTTTTAATATCTGGCTCAAAAACCGTTGCAGTTGCACTACGTATTCTACGAATACCTGCACAACGAGTACCGGCGCTCGTTCATCGAGATGCACTTCGAGTTCTGCGACATTATCAACAAGGATCCCTACATAGGAAAGATGCTCGTTGCAAAAGGAATTATATGTCCCGCACCGGCTGTACGTATACTCTCAGCATTTGAAATACTGTACATAGGATTGATACCAATAAAATCTAAGACCTATTCACTATTTAATAAGGCGTATTATATATTTCCAGGGTGATTTTTATCTAATGAATATGACAGTACCAAGTGATAATTTCGCCTTCGTGTTCCCGTTCGAAAAGGGTCGCGTGAATATCGAGTTCACACTTACAGACACCGGTGAAAGCATTCTGAGGGCATACCTTGATGCTTCCTTCAAAGCTAGTAAGAAAACTAAGTCCTAACTTTGGAAAAAACGCTAAAATCAAAGAAAAATTTTAATCAAAATTTTAATGTGTGTTTTTTGTGCTTTTTTTTCTTGTTACCTGTTTTTCTAGTAGATGTTTTTAAAATTATTCCACACATGAAAATAAAGAATTTTGATCTATGTAGATAAATGTGTTTTTCTTTTAACGAATTGATGAATTAATCGAGAAATCTATATACGACCGAGCAAAGAAATACCACTTTACTCATGGCAGGATTTAATTTTGCGGGTTCTATAAAATACCTATATTTTTTTGTATTAACATGTTGTTCTTCCTGGTCATATCCAGACAATGACAATATTAATAGGTACCTACGTGCCGAGCCACGAACGAACCTACAACGAGCACGATGCGAATCCCTTTGTTCGTGAAAAAACTGACAATCGCGCTCGTTCGAGGCTCGCAAGCCGGTCCACGCTACGCGAATCGTGCTCGTAGTGTGCTCGTTCGAGGGTCGGCCCTGACAAATGCACGCTAAGCCCAAAAAAAAATAACATTTCAATGGAGTAACGTTTAATACTTAACGCGTGTAAAAAGCATCGAAATTGTATGTAGGTACTAGCGAAATCCTAAGTCTATGGTAAAAAGCGTTCCTGCGAACGTAAACTAAGTAGGGTAGGGCCTACAGTAATTCAGGGTCAGGTTTTTCGGAAAATAAAGGCAGTATTTATTTATAATGGATCAGCAAATGAAAAGAGTACGGCAAGGATGTGTATAGCTCAATGCAATTTCCTCCCACAAATACATCAGATGTTTACGTAATTATTCACATAACTGACGCACATAACTGTGATTTGACATTCGCGCGGGCAGCTGCTGTGTATAACGGCATTGTTTATCTGATAAAGCAATGACTCAACCAATTAATTTGCCTATAAAGTTTCTATGAGTGATACGTCACGATACTTAGGTGAAAGTAACATTTGTATGTGAGGCATTGTCTTCGTAAGATCTGTACAATCTATGAGCGACCGGTTTCGTTTATGTAAATTATGTTCCTCGGTGATGAAACTGATCTACATCTGATGGTTGTTACAAGGAATCACAGCAAGTAATCCGGTTATCTTTGTAGGAATGACAGTAAGCCTATTGGTAGGTATGTACACGTGAAAGTTAACTAGACTTAGCTTATCGGTATACCTAGGAGACAATTGTAAACCTTTCCTGAAATTAGGCTCTGTATTACCGATAGAATTGAATTTTATTGACAGAATTTCTGTATTTCTAATATGCACTTACTGAAAACCCCTATTCAGTGGTAGTTTGTAAGCCGAATAGAGCGAGGCCCGAGTTTGGCTGATCAAACTTGGCTGGATGGTTTTTTTTTGGCTACATTTTATAGAACACAGTTGATGTTAAAATAGATATAGGTAATTTAAAGATGTATTAAAGAATTCCAAATCGACGAAAAAGTCGTCAGCGTAAAGCTGGTTCGCTATAGCTATAATAAGCACCCATCACGTACCCCGTTGATACGACGGTCATACCCAAGGACTTGTGTAGGTACCAAAGGTACAAGCAGAAATTCTGTTTTTAAGGTAGAATAGGCTTGTTTATCCACTATTCCCCATGGTAAGTGATGATGTGGTCGAAGGTATGAAGGCTATCGTTTCTGTGGTACCGGTTGGCGCCACTAGCAAGTAAGGTTCAATCGTTGTCGTTGAAAAAGTACACATTTGTTAGCGCCGCAGGGCCTAACTTGATGATAACTAAATACATTGAGTACCTACCTATGCCTCAGTATTGCGCAGTCCTATTTTGTTCCGAAAAAAGGGAGGACATAAGTACGTTTTCGAAAGACAAAACACGCCCAAAATTGTGATTGGTGGCGATTCGCAGGTATGTGTGTCATAATTAATCAGGAATGTCAATATTCACAACAACCATGAATAATAAGTGAAAATCCGCGATTAAATGCTCGTAAACAGTAAACGATTGGCATTTCTAGAGACCTCACTCTACAACAGCGCTTATCGCGGCGAATTCAAGCGCAATAGCCCTCATTGGATCTCAAGTATAGCTTCTAGGACACACCGTTTGGTGCTTAGCGTCAGATATGCATATTGAGCGTGGTAGCTAGGCAGGCAGAGGCAGTACTTAGTACCCCACCCATAAGGCTATGGTTTCTTCCCAAAAATATTATTCAACGAAGCTCGAGCTCATGCATTTGTATACTATGTTGCATATCATATCTACTACTTACTTATCTGATCTAATGCATTTCGAATACAAGAGAATAGTCTAATATGTCCAAACTTCATTGTCGACTACTTACTCTCTAGTAAATTGTCGCTATTTATAGGTAGTAGTCAGCTTCCTTGACTCCATATACTTAGCATAAATAAATGTCATTAAACTGTAGTTTGTAGACCTGGCAATGTATAAGCACATTAATAATTGTAAGGTGTATGTAAAAGACATCGCGACATATTGGAATTTTATTCACTAGCCGCAAGGCCACACTCCTTCGTAATTGCCAAGCTGCTTGCCAAGGAGAATGTGTTTTTAATGTACACTTTTGGATATTATACAGATACATATACTATATAGGAACATATAATATACGTATATAGAAACTTCAGTCAGCAAATTGAAATCGTTTGTTACACGTATCTACAATGAATAGATAGATAGATAGATAGATAACTCTTTATTGTACACCAACAAGTATAAAAACAAAAATAACAATAAATTCTTAACATTAATAATTGAACTATTTTAAAAAAACTTAAACCGACTTCAAAGTACACTTTGAAGTAATCAAATCCTGATCTGATGACAATGGGACCAAACGGGAAAGGGTTCCAGACAAAAAAAGAATTTTCCAAATCGGTTAATAAATGACGGAGTTATGAGGTAACAAACATAAAAAAAACGAATTGAGAACCTCCTCCTTTTTTTGAAGTCGGTTAAAAATACTGTACAATTGGCGGTCTTATCGCTAAGAAAGAAGCGATTTCTTCCAGACAACCATTGGATGGAGAGGAATTAAAACTCGAGACGGTGGTGTAGGTATTATTTAATAAAATTCGGTAAATAAATTACACACAATATTGTCTTTATATAAATACAATATACTTAAATACTTAGATTTAAAATAAATAAATATAAATATAAAAAAGATGTAGAAAATATAATAATACTGAGAAGAAATAATACTGAGAAGAAACAATACATATTTAAATACTATACATATAAATAAATATGAACATACTTGGCAATAAAACTATGATTACAGCAGCGACTAATCAGCCAGAAAGGTAGAATCCTTTCACCTGCGTTTTAAAAACTGGGAGTGACGGCGCCTTCCTTATACAGACAGGCAATGCGTTCCAGAGGCAAATTGCTTGGACGGTAAATGATTTACCATAAAAAGAACTGTCATGTGAGGGTATTTTCAAAAGGAGATTTTCTGACGACCTGATTGACCGAAGGAAATCAAAACGTTCCTTAAGATAACGCGGGGCGGAGGGACTAAACATAATAGTATAAAGAAGAGATAGTATATGAGTATTCCAGCGAAGGCGTATAGGAAGCCACTTGAGTTTAGCGCGATATTGTGAAACATGATCATATTTGCGCAAGCCAAATATAAATCTTATACACAAGTTTTGAAGAATTTCTCAAGAATTTCTCGCTCAAGTTTATTTAGCTGGTCCTCTGTGAGATCTAGATAGCAAGCATCAGCGTAGTCTAAAATAGGGAGCAGTAGGCAAAAAATTACGGAGCCTTCTAAGAGAGCCGGCAGATGCAAATAACTTGCGACTAACGGCCCCTATCTGAGGACCCCAGGTAAGACATTGATCCATAATTAGACCTAGGTTTTTAACATTGTTACTTTAAGGAACAGTTGTTCCACTAAACTTAACCGTAGGTAGATCAGGCCAGTTTATTTTTGATATCATTCGTGAACTACCCAAAATTATGACTTGCGTTTTAGAAGGATTAATTTTAAGACCGTAGGCTTCACTCCAATTAGTTATACGGCAAAGGTCTGAATTTGTTTTCTCTATAGCGCTAGACAGATTGCTAAGAGGAGCATGACAATAAATGTGGATAAGAAAAAGAGATATGAGTTGAAATAGAATTAATAAAAATTGCGAAAAGGAGAGGAGATAATACGCCACCCTGGGGTACCCCGACTGACGTGTCACACCATGAGGAAAAGGATTCCTCGAAGCGTACCCGCTGCCGGCGCCCATGCAAATAATTGCTAATAGCTGTTGGAGATATGTAAAGAGAGCGTAGTATTGCGAGAAGAATATCATAGTTGACGGTATTGAAAGCATTGCTAAAGTCTAATAGCGTCAGCACAGTAATATGGCCGTTATCCATTGCCAGACGTATATCGTCAGTTATTTTTAGAAGCGCGGTAGTGGTACTGTGGCCAGGACGAAAACCAGATTGGAAAGGATTGGAAATTGGAAAGTTGAGTGTGGATAAGGCGCTCAAGGACTTTAGATAGGAATGGGAGTATAGATATAGGACGGTATTCAGAAAAAGTATTTGGGTTAGGTTTATTAGGTAAGGGGATGATTTGTGCTTCCTTCCAAATATCAGGAAGTACATTTTTAGTGATGCAAGAGTTCATAATACTACAAAGGATAGGAAGGATAAAGTCAAGGATAGGGACTAACATGTTTCGACTAATACCGTCACCTCCCACAGCATTAGATGAAATCGACAATAAGCTCTTCTTAACATCACAAGCAGACAATTGACTAAATACAAAAGGATCATGATCAGGAGTTGGTATGGCAGAAAGAAATTGCAATGTCGAAGTTTTGATAGAATCCACAATGCTAGATGATGATGATAGGTGACGTAAGACAATTTAGTTTGATATAATGTCAAGCAAATATTTATTTCTTGCACTTTCTATGTAATGACTGATTTTGTAATATACGTAATAAACAGAATGGGTTGAAATCTGAATATGATATTCGTTATTTTTCTATCATACGAGGCTTTTCGGTTTAATGGGGGAGGCCGTATTCAGCAGTGGATATCCTTAGGCTAAATATGATGAAGTGTTTCATACATTATATACTTACTACAGGATCATTTACATTTCCCTATCAATAACATGTGAAATACGATTTTGACAGCACTCGTTCTTCACTGGAATAGGGTTGAAAATGGTAAATCATAAATGTGTCGACTCTATGAAATGGACATTTATTTACGGGTTTTCTTTAGATTATACAGAATATACATAAAATTGAATAAGTATCCGGTTAAAATTCTAATATAATTCTGTATCTAATATATTCTTTAAAATAAAATTATTGTTATCGCTGAAAATACAGAGAATTTCGACCCGAAAGATATTTTTGAGACGTAACTTACGAATTTCTTATTGGGAATATCAAAACACTTTTTATTAATATTCTATTCGGTTAACATTTTTCTCAAAAACCTGCCGTAGATTCCCTCTATTCAAAAAAAAAACAAAACAAAACTAGAACCAAAAATACTGAATTGCACACTAAATACATACGCCATTGACTTATATATTACTAGCGTAAGGACCGAGCCAACCGCGCGATAAAAGTGCACCAACGCGCCATTATTACATTTTAGGGCCAACGCGACTCAGTCGTCTGCGGTCCGCGGAACAGTTCATTCATTCATTGTTTGCTCATAATTGCCATAAAAATGCCGTAGTGAAAGGCTGCAAAAATTACGAAACAAAAGTTATAAAACTACAATGGATATATTTTCATCTGTAAGTAAATACCTATAACTGTTTGTAGTAATTACTTACATTTCATGATTCATTATTACGCATTAGTAGTACCTACAAAAAACTGCGAGAAAATGTACCAAAATGGTATATAGAATCATGGGCGCCTCAGTCAAACTCGCATTTGTCCGGCTCATAAAAAATTAAGAGCAATTATTTTATATGAATTAAATAAAAAATAATCACAACATCGCAACAACGGAAGTTGCATTCTGCTATCTTTTAATATCGGTATTAAATTAATATGCCCGAAGGTTCACAATGATGGCATTAATTTGCGTGCAATATGGGCAAAATAAGCGCATTAGGTACATATTCATATAATAGTCTTTGTACCATTTTTTTTATCTGATGGGAGAAGTAATTGACCCAAACTCCAAAACATTTCATTACAAAATTATGGAATTGTAAAAACATTGCAAAGTTCGTGCCGTAACATAAATACACATCCTACACATCTATCTACTACTACTACTACTACAAAAAAGTGCTCTTCCACCGTGCTATGGTTTCCTCATGACATCTTTCTTCACCAAAAGCTCAACATTGCAGGATTCGAGCCACGGCATTCGATGTTTCTACCACTGAGCTATCACCGCCTTAAATCTTCCGTGCTCATTCTGACCTATATTCTTAGTTCATTACCTACATTTTTTTTTTTCATCTGTGAATTGTATCTCAATTAGCCACCTTTACATAAGCCTTCTATCGTCCATCACTAGAAATTTGGTGCAACCATCGAACAATGAAACCAAAGAAGCGCAATGCCGCAATGACGTTGATTTTGGTTACAATCTATTCCGCCAATTTCCCACCATCGACAATGCGCTCTGATTGGCCAAATTAAGAACACACGATGCAGTGATTGGTCCTTACTGTTCAAAATCAGTGACAAATCACTAAATAGTTTCGGAATCGAATTGCTCGGTATTACTACTCTGAAGGGATTGTTCCTCGATGGGTGCAACAGAATAACTGCCATGCCCACTCACAGTATTAATTCATACAGGTAAACCCTCAGATTACAGAAAAGGCAGATGGACACGGGAGTAATCTTCACTAGAAACTTGGCTTTAACACTACAGTGCAGAATTCGTTACTGCTAATAAATAAAATAGCCTTGATAAAAATATATGTCCGTACTAGGGAATGCAAAACCGTGGCAAAATGAAAACCGGTTTTTTTTTCGGTTATGGAGAGGTAAAACCGGTTAACCGGTTTTAAAACCGGTTTTTTTAATGTTCGCTCGTTTTTTTTTCACGTTATTTCTATAGCTCGAATTATAGGCAATAACCGTGCCTAAGATTTAAAAATCGCAAACTGAGGAATTATAGTCGGTTAAAGTTAATGAAGAGAGTATAAAAGAAAACTCAAATTCATCATCACCATCTTCCTGCCCTGTTCCCAACCATTTGTGGTCGGCGCAATATGTACGCTTCTTCCATTCGTCTATTCTATCCGTTATACCAACGTTCACTCCTTTCTTAATAATATCATCTTTCACACAATCCATCCATCTCTTTTTCATCAAATTGATGGAAATAATAGTTTATTTAACTATGTAAATTCATCTTCATCAGATACTCGTTTATTACTCGTTTATTTAGACTACACGGTTCCTTTCCTTTTGATTATATTTTACAACGAATGAAATCATAAAAACATATCACGTTTGCTTGGTTTTTAATTGCTATGATATATGATGACTTTATGTTAAAAAATTGATCAGTAGAAGTACTTATATAAACATTTATTGAATTATGTTTCGTATGTTATAGTATTAATTTCACACGTAATATTATGAACATGTCATATAGTATCGCCACAGCAACTTGCGTGTACACAAAAACGTGATTATGATTATACGAATGTTTTACTTAGATAAATTGTTGTCGTGCAGATGGTTAAAAAATAACACCAATCAGTCAGCTTGCTATTTGGCATACATAAGAGCCTTCGTTGACAGTAGTTGCTCCGATAGCATGAAATTAATGCTGGCATCCCGCAAGGCTCTGGATTATCCCCAACACTGTTCCACCAGCATATTAATGATATACTCTCTATTGCTAGCATTCATTTATATGCAGATGAAATTACAGGGGACGCTCATTACACGAGCCGTCCAAATATCCCTCGTTCTATATTGGAGAAAAGGCGCGAAGTACTTGTATTAAATCGAGAGTACACAAACTAGTGACTCCGATTGGGGTTGACTAAACCTAGTCTATTTCAACCCCACTAAGTCACACGCAAGCCTGCGCATTAACCGTTGCGAAAAGTCTACTTTCTGTGGCTCCTCATTTCTAGAACATGTCCCTCAACATCACGAAAAGCATTGGGATCCTTCGCGTTAATATTTGTAGCGACGTTCTGTTCCAAAATCATCTACAAGGTATACAAAAAAGTCCGGCCCAAGTGGAGTAATGCTGTCTTCTGTGGGCACCTGGATACCAGCTTTGGTATTTAGACTCAGTTCAGCGACGTGCTGTTATAATTGTCGACGATCCCGAGCTCACAAGTGTTTTAAAGCCCCTTAGTCTGAGGAGAGACTGCCTTCTTATGTGTGTTCTATTTCTTTTCCAACGGACTGTATTCTGAAGAATTGTTTGACCTGATGCCCAGTTACCTTCTACCGTACTGTGCGGTTTCAAAGAAGCTTCCTATCGCGGACGCTCAGGCTGAGGAATGAGCTCCCCGCTTCAAAAAGTTTGAGGGTTGGCAACGTGCGAGTGATAACCGTTATGTTGCAAGCGTCCATAGGCTACGGTAACTGGTTATCATAAGGCAGGTCGTACGCTTGTTTGCTGCCTAAGTATTGTAAATAAAAGTTTAACGTATTTTATATCTATCATAAAAACAATCATAAGTATTTAGTAATAATAAGTTATTTTCTTACCAGCTCAACACAATACACATCAACACACTTCAGTTCATCACAAAAATACTCAATGCATTGCACTCAGTTTACAAAAAGGCGGCAAATCTTCCTTTGTTAGGTTTTCCAAACATTGAAAGAATAACCGAAAATAATCGAAAAACCGGTTTTGATGCCATTTAAAACCGGTTTTTTTGGTTGGTCAAAACCGTACCGAATAACCGGTTTTTCGGTTTTCGGTGAAACCGGTTTGCATTCCCTAGTCCGTACCAGATACTCGACGGTGTCTCAGTTCACATCCGTACAATATGGCGAATGTACATATTCAGACATTGAGCTTAATAATATTATTAGGATTTGTTTGCGTAAGTAGTAATTAAGTAACATATTATGGTTTTTGTATAATATACCAATTTCCTTCATGATTATTCTGGTATTGTTAGGATCATATTGTGATCCTTATTATTATTCACTTTATTTCTTTTTATCCTTAAAATTATTTTTTTATAACATTAGTAAAAATAAAATTCAAAAATATTATAAAAAACCTAATCCTATGATTATTTTTTTTACAATATCTTTACAAAATCTAAAAATGTTATGATCACATTATTATTATTATTATTAATAATAATGTGATCCTTACACTTCTTCTATTAGGCTGAATCTGATCTATGAGACTACTCATACCAGAATTGACTCCTCTCTTACCCTACGTAATACGTTCATATTGTGCCAAGGCCCCCTAAAAAGGAAGCTAAGCAATATTGCTAACGCAATTAATTTTTCGAATTTAAAGCAGATCTTATGCAATTCATCAATTCCAAATCTTTTAATGAATTGAATTAATTGTATACAATGAGTACTATTTTACCAAAACATATTAGAATCACTTAGGATCTGCCGAGAATTTGAAAAAATTAATTGCGTAGCAATAATTGCTTTATGCCCGTTCTCACCATCAACCCCTAAATTTAAGGAAGCCCCTAAGAAGTTTTAAGTGTTCGTTTCGTTTTCACCACCACCTAAGGGACACCTAAGGTCTTAGGAAACCCCTTAAAAATACGGGGCCGTTATTCGGCGTCTTAGCGCAAAGTTTTTTTTTTTTTTTTTTTTTTTATCCTAAGTTCCAGCCTTATTATTAGGCTAATAAGTAATTTATATTTAACATAAACTTCTATATTGACTATAGCGCTAAGAGACAGTTTATTCTTGTACAACGTGCGTAGAATCAGCGTCATCAATAATTTAATTTAATTTCAATGTACTTATTTATTTCTTTTCCATGATTATACTTAACTTAATTTTATTGTAAACCGCTTCGTAATTAATTTTAAACGGGCAAATAACAGAACCCCACGTTACAGAACAGGCCCAGCCGAGGCAGAAGTTACTAGTAATTGTTTTCATGGCATGTGTTTTTAAAGAATAAATTATTGTTATTTCATCTATATATTTTCTTACATATAATTTACATTAAAAAAAATAAAATAAAAAAAGTATAAAAAATATTAAAACAAATAAAAAATATTACTTTTTTATTTTAATTCATTTAATTTATTTGCTATTTTTTTCCGTGTAAATATTCTTTATATTTCTAACTCATATGTTACATCTTCTACAACCCCCCGCCATAAACCAAGAAGCGGATTGCAAATTTGCAACATCAAACCAATCCGAAGTTATATAAGGACGTCACCAAGTACAGCGGACGCTCTTAGCTCGATTACCTACCTATAGGGTCGACTTCGCGCGATTTAAATTAAGTTTATTTATAAGTAATAATTCATTGTGAATTTAATTAAAGTATATTCTTTTATTTTAAATATTGTTTTTTTTTGGGATCCTCCGTTGTGCATCTCGTAATTCATATGTAAATATTTTCATCTGTAAGAAATATTTTTATTATTGTTAAATACCAAACTAGTAATTTATCGGTATAAAATACGATTATTGTAGTCCCTATATAAAAGGCGCCAGCCACATTCGTAAGACGGAACGCAAACACGGACTGCGCTTGTCAAAGCAATTTCAATCCAAAAAAAGATGAAAGACAAACTGTCACTTAGGCAAGTGGCCCTTATATAGGTATCCCCTAACTTGGTGAAAATAAAGTTAGGTAAGGGTCCGATTTCAGGGGTCCCTTAGTTAGCAAGAGCTTGGGGGTACGATGGTGAAAACGGGCATTAGCTTCTTTTTTAACCGACTTCAAAAAAAGTTCTCCATTCGGTTTTTGTTTTAATGTTTGTTACCTCATAACTCCGTCATTTATTAATCGATTTGGAAAATTCTTTTTTTGTCTGGATGGGTACTTCCCGTTTGGTCCCATTATCATCAGATCAGGATTTGATTATTTCTTAGTGTACTTTGAAGTCGGTTTAAGTTTTTTGTAAAACAGTTCAATTATTAGCCCCCAATATCATCATATTCATCATACACACAATCCATCCATTTCTTGAATAAGTTATTCAACTAACGTAAAATGATTTTTTCAGTTGTCAACGACTGTTGATGACCCGGTATCAGCTTGATCATCCCCAGTTTTAGAAACGATTCCGATCATTTAAACTTTGAGAACTTCACGACTATACCAGTATATTCTTTGCGTTAGCAATTCTAAAGTATAGTGTTTTCTCTCCACAGTGCTTACAAGTTATTCCAGAGAGAGCCAATGTGACTTTCTTCAATCCGAAATATATAAACGGTTCATTTCAGATCAAACGGTATGGTCGGAAGAGTCCCTACTATATCAATGCGGTAGCACGCACTAAACATACGTGGAACAATAACGTCACGGTGAGAATTAATAGTAATTTATGGCCACAGTAGTAATATCGTCTTTTCCTAATCAATTTGTGGTAACTGTGTCGGTAATCTGTGAGGCCATCACCTTTGTTCGCTCCACTAATTAGTCAGCAATCCATGGCTCTAGATGTAACTTTCGTAAGATAGAGTAATCCTAAAGCAAAAACATGAACGGTGTCAGAATCTGACAATTAGTGCTTATAGATATTATAACATAATTGAATAGAAGATACTTAATTTATTTCAAGACATACAGGGAAACAAAGTAGTAGGGGTAACTAAGTAATATGGAAGTTCTTATTTGGCATTGATTTCAACTTACTCTAGCTGTGCTACGAGCTAAATAAGGCTGCGTGGATGTAAGAACATGATTGTCTACATACAGACTGACTCTACTAATGGCGTAGCAGTAAAATGCTAAGGATTTTTAATTTGCTTGGTGTTGAAAATAGGTACAGATACCTCAATTATAATAATATACCGTTCCCCCGCTTGTTATAATATTAGTGACTTTTTTTTATCTCTAGATAAAATAATTTCATCACTCAATAAGTATAAGAACATTATCTTGACAGGTGACTTGAATATTAACATAAAGCAGGATAATGTTGATAACAGGTCTGCGGAATACCTTGAAGTCTTGGCAATGCATGGTCTACAACCAGCTCACACATTTCCCACCAGGTTAAACAATTGCCTTGACCATGTTTTGCTTAAAACTAAATTAAAATCCTATACTTTTGTCATAAATAATTCCTTAACAGACCATGATGCTGTGTTTCTGTCGATCAATCTAAAGACTCGGATAGATGTAAATACGCGTTCTATTAAAAAGTTTAACAACGAGGACTTTGCTTGCGATCTAAAAGCTATTGATTTCTCTCATTTATTCGAGTTGAAAGATTCTAATGCGTTCACACATAACTTTGTTGAGATTATTGTTGACTGTTTGAATAGGCATACCTACTTTATAACTCTACCTAGACGTATAACACCAATAAAACCATGGATTACTAACGGATTATTACGCTGTATTAGAAATAGGGACCAAATGCATATAAAGTTAAAGAAAACCCCAAATAATGAAGTACTAAAATTGACTTATAAGCGGTATCGCAACTTTTGCAACTCCTTGCTTAGAAAAGTAAAAAATGCATTTTTTAGGGACGAATTAAGCAGAGCTGGGAAGAATATAAAACAAACCTGGCAAACCATAAATATCACTAACTATAAGCCGCCATCCACTTCCTCACTTGGGCTTCTTGCTCAACATGACTCTCCTTTAGAAGCGGTCAATTTTATTAATAGATTCTTTGTTGAGGTGGGTAAAAGCCTGGCTGAACGGGTAATTAAAGAAAATCCAGGCCACACTCTTGCGGTATCCAGTACGCCTAGAACTCCAAATTCTTTTGTCATGATGGAGTCAACGGAGATGGAGGTACTTTCTTTAATAAATACCCTCAAACAGGACTGTGCTGTTGGCTGTGATGGTATATCTGCTAAAATAATAAAGGACTTTAAGCACTTACTGGTTAAGCCTATTACTTATCTATGTAATCTCATTTTTGATACAGCAAAGTTTCCCGACATTCTCAAGAGGGCGTTGATTATACCAGTTTATAAAGGCAGAGATAAAACGTGTGTAAACAATTACCGTCCCATCTCGATTCTACCAGCGCTATCAAAAATCGTAGAACGAGTGATTAACAGTAGGCTTATAAATTACCTAGAGGGCTCGAATCTTTTGTCGGAATGTCAATTTGGTTTTCGTAGACATAAAAACACCGCGGAATCTGTATCATTGCTAACCAATTACGTGGTCAAGGGTCTTGACTCGAAAAAAAAGTGCTTAGCTGTCTTCTTAGATCTTGCGAGGGCTTTTGATACAGTGTCTTTGCCCGCCTTAATACATAAACTAGAACACTTAGGATTTCGTGGTCGGCAACTAGAACTTCTAAGGGATTACCTGAGTAATAGGTTTCAATGTGTCAAAGTGGGAGATATAATTAGCGAGGGAGTCCCTGTAACGTACGGTGTGCCCCAAGGGAGTATTCTCGGACCCTCTCTTTTCCTTGTCTTTATAAATGACCTTTGTAAATTACAAATTGAGGGTGGAAAGATAATATCCTTTGCTGATGACACAGTTCTTTTATTTCAGGCTGATACATGGGATAAGGTATTTGACTATGCTCAGCGAGGTTTTAACTTGGTGTCTGATTGGCTGCGAAGTAATGCCCTTACATTAAACGCTTCAAAGACCAAATATATAACCTTTTCACTAAAAACTATTACCCTTCCAGAATCTTGCGAGTTAACAGCTCACGTTTCAAACTCTTGTCCACCTTCGACGTGTTCATGTCCTAAACTCGAGAGAGCTAGCACAATTAAATACCTTGGTGTGACTATGGATGAGCGGATGTCCTTTGGTCCACACATAAATCTTCTTTCACAGCGCGTACGTAAGCTGATAACTGTATTTAAAAATTTACGGGGTGCTGCCGATGCTCACGTCGTACATTTGGTTTACTTTGCACTTTGCCAGTCGGTTCTAACGTATTGTATTGCATCCTGGGGAGGTGCTTGTAAATCATATATGCTAAAACTCGAAAGGGCACAAAGGGTTTTATTAAAAGTGGCTTCTTTTCGACCGTATAGATATCCCACTAGACAGCTATATATGCATTTTGACGTTCTTACGGTGAGACAACTGTTTATTCTGTTGTCAGTTCTTAACCAATACAAGTCGGCGGAATTTGACAGATCCGTGCTTACAAAGCGACGCTCAGCAAGATTTTCGCTATCACACATTTTCGTACTGCTTTTGCTCAAAAACATCAATGCTTCTTTGGTCCCTACCTCTATAATAAAATAAATAAACTTACTGATATCTATGCTCTCAACTTGTTCAAGTGTAAAAAAACTTTGACTCAGTGGTTAAAACAACTGGACTGTGACCAAACTGAGGAACTCTTGCAAGTTTTAAAATAACGATTGTCAATCACATATACATACGCAAACACATTAATACGTACACCCACACGCACGCACTTTTATTTTATACAAGATTTTATGGTATATTAAATTATTAGAAATCTGTATTTTATAATGTACCTATAATTCTTATTTTATTCTTTTATTTATTTATTTTTAATTTTTCCTAGTTTTTGGTATGATGATACCTGCAATGAGCATAAATTATCCTTGTTTAAATTTTATTGGAAGAGAATTGGTGCCTATATTACAGATTTTTACCTAGTTTAGGCATCAATGCTTATTTTTTTTACGTGACTGTCTACATTGTTAATGTTGAATTGTCTGCCGTAATGTGTTTGTCTTTTTATTTAATGCAATAAAGAAATTATTATTAAAAAAAAAAAAAAAACTGGTTCAAAAACCGTTGCAGTTGCACTACGTATTCTACGAATACCTGCACAACGAGTACCGGCGCTCGTTCATCGAGATGCACTTCAAGTTCTGCGACATTATCAACAAGGATCCCTACATAGGAAAGATGCTCGTTGCAAAAGGAATGATATGTCCCGCACCGGCTGTACGTATACTCTCAGCATTTAAAATACTGTACATAGGATTGATACCAATAAAATCTAAGACCTATTCACTATTTAGTAAGGTGTATTATATATTTCCAGGGTGATTATTATCTAATGAACATGACAGTACCAAGTGATAATTTCGCCTTCGTGTTCCCGTTCGAAAAGGGTCTCGTGAATATCGAGTTCACACTTACAGAAACCGGTGAGAGCATTCTGAGGGCATACCTTTATGCTTCCTTCAAAGCTAGTAAGAAAACTAAGTCCTAACTTTGGATAAAATGCTAAAATCAAAGTAAAATTTTAATCAAAATGTGTGTCAAATAAATGTGTTTTATGTGCTTTTTTTTCATGTTACCTGTTTTTCTAGTAGGTAGATGTTTTTAAAATTATTCTACATATGAAAATAAAGAATTTTGATCTATGTAGATATATGTGCTTTTCTTTTAACGAACTGATGAATTAATCGAGTAATCTATATATATATATACGACCGAGCAAAGAAATACCTCTTTACTCATGGCAGGATTTAATTTTGCGGGTTCTATAAAATACCTATATTCATGTTGTTCTTCCTGGTCATATCCAGACAATGACAAACAATACCTAATGTAAACTTTGGGAGACTTCTAATGGTGCGTCCATGCTACGCGAATCGAGCACGAGCCGAGCCACGAACGAAACAACAACGAGCACGATGCGAATCCCTTAGCTCGTGAAAAAACTGACATTCGCGCTCATTGCTCGCAAGCCCGTCCACGCTACGCGAATCGTGCTCGTAGTGTGCTCGTTCGAGGCTCGGCTCTGACAAATGCACGCTAAGCCCAAAAAAATGTAACATTTCAATGGAGTAACGTTTAATACTTAACGCGTGTAAAAAGCATCGAAATTGTATGTAGGTACTAGCGAAATCCTAAGTCTATGGTAAAAAGCGTTCCTGCGAACGTAGGCTAAGTAGGATATTTATAACGGATCAGCAAATGAAAAGTGTACGGCAAGGATGTGTATAGCTCAATGCAATTTCCTCCCACAAACACATCAGATGTTTACGTAATTATTCACATAACTGACGCACATAACTGTGATTTGACATTCGCGTGGGCAGCTGCTGTGCATAACGGCATTGTTTATCTGCTAAAGCAATGACTCAACCAATTAATTTGCCTATAAAGTTTCTATGAGTGATACGTCACGATACTTAGGTGAAAGTAACATTTGTATGTGAGGCATTGTCTTCGTAAGATCTGTACAATCTATGAGCGACCGGTTTCGTTTATGTAAATTATGTTCCTCGGTGATGAAACTGATCTACATCTGATGGTTGTTACAAGGAATCACAGCAAGGAATCCGGTTATCTTTGTAGGAATGACAGTAAGCCTATAGGTACGTACACGTGAAAGTTAACTAGACTTAGCTTATCGGTATACCTTCGAGACAATGTAAAACTTTCCTGAAATTAGGCTCTGTATCACCGAATGAATTGAATTTTATTGACAGAATTTCTGTATTTCTAATATGCACTTACTGAAAACCCCGATTCAGTGGTAGTTTGTAAGCCGAATAGAGCGAGGCCCGAATTTGGCCGATCACACTTGGCTGAGTGGATTTTTTTGGCTACATTTTATACATCGAACAATTAACCCAAAGAAGCGCCATGACGTTCATTTTGGTTGAAATATATTCCGCCAATTTCCCACCGCCGACAACGCGCTCTGATTGGCTAAGTCAAGCACGCATGCACTCTGATTGGCCCAGTCAAAAACACACGATGCAGTGATTGGTGCTTACTGTTCAAATTCAGTGACAAATCACTGACGAGTTTCGGAATTTGATTGTTCATTATTACTACTCTAAAGGGATCTTTCCTCGATGATTTTATATAACACAGTTGATGTTAAAATAGATATAGTAGGTAGTTTAAAATTTTTATTATTTATTTATTTATGATACACATGCAGCTAAAAGCTAATTTCGTGTATATCACTGCACTTTAGTCTTTAAGTACTTGTCGAGTCTATTTTTAAAAGAGTTCACTGTTTTTGCACTGATAACTGTCTCTGGTAATTGATTCCACTCGCAAACGACACGTTTAGGCATAAAGTGTTGGCGGGGGTTACTTTAGCTAATTGATCTTGTGATTTTAAGGGAGTGCCCTCTGAGATTGTAATTTTTATTCATTGTATATAAATTTTCAAGTTCTTGCACATTATAGTGCCCAGTTAGTATCTTATATGTCTCTATGAGGTCTCCGCGTTGTCTTCGTTCCTTCAGGGTCGTTAAACTAAGTTCCTTAAGACGTTGATCATATGGTTTGCCTTTTAAACCAACAACCATTTTGGTAGCCTTCCTTTGAACTTTTTCTAGCATGTTAATGTCCTTTTGAAAGTATGGGCTCCAAATTTGAAAAGCATATTCCAATAGTGGAGATATGCCTTATAGATTTTCAAAAATAATGGCTTGTCAATTAATTTGAATGTTTTCCTGATCATGTACGTTATGGAGTTAGCCCTTTTGGTTATTTGCAAAATGTGAACATCCCATTTCAAGTTATTTGTCATTATAACTCCTAGATCTCTCTGTTTTTCAACTGATTTCAGGGGTTCTAAGTCAATTAAATATGACAAATATGGATTGTTTTTCCCAATATGCAAGACAGTGCATTTCCCGGAATTCAAAGTTAATAGCCAGTGTTTTGTCCACTGAGTTATGCGGTTCAGGTCATCTTGAATTGTGTTGTGAGAAATAAGTGGGTTCCCCATTATTTTAGTATCATCAGCAACTAAAGACAGTCCTGATTGGACTATATCCTTCAGATCTGTCAAAAAAATACCTAACAAGACTGGGCCTAGTACAGAACCTTGAGGGACACCACTGTGAACATTAAAGGAGTTTGACAGCTGTTCTCCAACTCTGACTTTGAAAGTTCTTCCACTAAGAAAGTCCTCTATCCACAGAAGAAGTTTCCCCCGAATTCCAAAATGTTCTAACTTTGCAACCAACCGTTTTATCGGAACACGGTCAAATACTTTCTCATAGTCTAGATAAAAAATGTCTGTGGGTTCATGTTTATCCCAATTCTTCGTCCAGTAATCCATGTTGTTCATTCATTATAATCTGTTCTCTAGACAAGAATTCTCTGATTTTATTGGCAACAATTTTTCCATTACTTTGCAACATATACAAGTTAAGCTAATAGGGCGATAATTAGAGGGTTCAAGCTTATCTCCTTTTTTATAAATAGGGGTTACCACTGCTTCCTTCCAACCCTGAGGGACTTTGCCATCTTCAAAGGATGAGGTCATGATGGTAGCCAGTCAGTCACTCAGTACTTTGTTACATTTTTAAGTAGTATTACTGGTATTCCATCAGGTCCCATAGCAGTGTCCTCTTTAAAAGTACTCATTGCCTTTGCTACAGCTTCAGGGGTAAAATCAATATGCTCAAGTGAATTATCTACGGCTCCACAATTAATTACTGGTAATGGTTTGTCAATGGGTTCTTTTACAAAGGATTTTTCAAATTATTTACCAAAGATATCAGCAACCTCTGCATTATCTATCGTTATTCTCTGTGAAGAGTCATCTCTTAATGCTGGGGGGATAAACACCTTGGAGTTCAGATGCTGACGTATGTAAGCATGGAATTGCTTGGGACTACCTCCCGCAATACCCCTTTCAAAATGTATTCTTGATTTTCTGACTTCGGCAATAATTTTATTGTTTAGTTTTCTATAATCCTCATAATATTCTTTTGTTTCAAATAATTTATATAGCTTCCATTTTTGTAATTCTATTTGTGTCATTTTAATTATGTGTGGTCCAATACAAGGCTTTTTATTATTTTTCTTCTTATTTACTTGGGTAAGTGGTACATTATCATTTATAACCTTATGCATAGCAGCTTTGAGATTCATCCATGCCTCATTAGCATCATGATGATATGTGAAATTTATATTATTCTGCAGTAACTTGCAAGTAATAACATCATAGTTAGTATTATAGAAATCTTCCCTAGGTTTTTTCTCAATTATTCTATGTATTTGATCATTTTGAATTTGTAGCGTCCCAATAAGTACCATATGATAACTTTTACCTATGGGAGGGTGATGAATGATTTTGGTACATAAAGAAAGAAAGAAAGAAATAAAGAAAAAGATTTATTCAGGACAACACACAACATTACATTAGACTGTAGAAATTACAAAAAACAAGAATTAAAGAAAACAAACAAAACCAATTAAAAACTACACAAAAATGCAATGTTGCGTGATGCCAGGAATAGGTCTCGACTCAGGTCAGGTCAGGGTTGAGTTGTAAAGCATCATCATTGCGAAGAATAAGGTCCAGAAGAGATTCTTCATTATTTCGCTTTCTGGTTATATCCGTAACTAGCTGATTTAAATTAGTATCTGTTAACATTTCTATGAAACCCTCATGAAGGGCATTGTAACCATCTAGTTTCTGTAATGGCCATTCAAAGTCAGGGAGATTGAAGTCTCCTGCAATAAGTAAATTTCCATTTTCTTCCGCAGCCATTTTAATAGTTTCAATCAGCAGCTTATCACAATCTTGCAGGTCATAATGGGTAGGGCGATAGACACCTCCCACAAGCAGTTCAAATTTACCATATTTAATATTAAGCCATAATGCTTCTACATTTAATTTATTATTAAGAGTAGGATGTAAACTTGTTATTAAAGGAATGCCCAGATATTCTTGGGTCACATAAATAGCAACTCCTCCAGCAGCCTTGCCACTTTTACCAGCTGGCTAATTACCTTTCAATCTACCTTTAATACTCACCAATGAGTCTAATATTGTAGGTTTTAAATGAGTTTCTGTGATAATTATAAAAGTGGGATTCATTTTATCAATTTCCAATAATACCAAGTCTCGTTTAGCCATAATCGATGCCAGGTTCGTGTAAAATAGTGTAAGCTCGGTCAGACCATGTTTAATTACTTTTTTGTGGCCTGATTTATATGCACAATCATGGGTTTATTGTTTACATATTTAATGGAAATATCAACCTCACCTTGCTCAATCTTTTGGCTCAGTTCCAACCGAAGATTCTTTAAGTACTCACGCTGGTATGGGTTGAGGTCATTCTTAGCATTAATACCTGTGCGGAGCTTTTTCCCATTTTTAAGAATGTGGACAGCAGCTTTCTTACTCCTCATAACCAATTTCACAGGACGTGGGGCAGTGCCTGGTTGCAACTTACCCAAGCAGATGACAACAACCGGGGGCTCAAAATCAGATATGTTAGATAATTCACGCTCCACTTGACATTGATCATACTGTTTGCGTTCCTCTATGGTTGAATCCGGAGAAGATAGTTCTGGGATCCCAAACATGATGACATTGGAACTCCTTTTCTGCCGTTCTTCAATTTCCCCGATGACAGTTTCGACATTGGTTGCTGGTTGTTGGTTTTTCTTAATTGAATCTATCTCCAACTTTAATTCATCTAGCTTCTTTCGCAATGCAGGAAGCTGGTGCACCCCGAGTTCACACTCAGGACACAAATACTTGAGAGTCGGTGACTGTAGGACAATCACACGCAACTCGGTAGCAAGCAACCCACTGCACTTTACACAAATTTGCCTTTCACAACCATGACACACTATTTTAGGATTTTTGTCATCCACTTTGGGGATCTCTTTAACACATTTTAAGCATGAAACCATTTTGATTCTTTAAATTTCACTTGCAAGGACGTCTGGAGATTAAGTTTTTTTTTGATGGAACAACAATGTTGCAATTTACAAGTTATTTCTGCTTGAATTTATTTACATTTATGCACAATACTCTAATGTTCACGATTTTATTTAGATAAGACCAAAATAATATGATTTATAAGGTTTTATGGATTTAATTTGTCACAGCGAACGGAAAACACAAGTGCATCGAAAAACGCGGGTAGACCAAAAAAGATGTATTAAAGAATTCCAAATCGACGAAAAAGTCGTCAGCGTAAAGCTGGTTCGCTATACCTATAATACGCACCCATCACCCTATGTATGACCCTCGTATCAACGGGTACCCCGTACCCATACCCAACGACTTGTGTACCAAAGGTACAAGCAGAAGTTCTGCTTTTAAGGTAGAATAGGCTTGTTTATCTAATACTCCCCATGGTAAGTGATGATGTGGTCGAAGGTATATATATACTATACAAAGCCTAGATGGGAATGAAGGTTATCGTTTCTGTGGTACCGGTTGGCGCAACTAGCAAGTAAGGTTCAATCGTTGTCGTTGAAAAAGTACACATTTGTTAGCGCGGCAGGGCCTAACTTGATGATAGCTAAATACATTGAGTACCTACCTATGCCTCAGTATTGCGCAGTCCCGTTTTGTTCCGAAAAAAGGGAGGAAATAAGTACGTTTTCGAAAGACAAAACACGCCCAAAATTGTGATTGATAGCAATTCGCATGTATGTGTGCCATAATTAATCAGGAATGTCACAATATTCACAACAACCATCAATAATAAATGTAAATCCGCGATTAAATGCTCGTAAACAGTAAACGATTGGCATTTCTAGAGACCTCACTCTACAACAGCGCTTATCGTGGCGAATTCAAGCGCAATAGCCCTCATTGGATCTCAAGTATAGCTTCTAGGATACACCGTTTGGTGCTTAGCGTCAGATATGCATGCGTGGTAGCTAGGCAGGCAGAGGCAGTACTTAGTACCCCACCCATAAGGCTATGGTTTCTTCCCAAAAATGTTATTCAACGAAGCTCGGGCTCATGAATTTGTATAATATTTTGCATATCATATCTACTACTCAGTGGCGTGCATTGGTTTTCGGACTAGGTAGGCAGAAGAAATCATGGCCATACACGCCTAAATATGCCTCCTAGATAGATTATGTTTTTTGATTTGATTTCTTTTTAATTTGGATGGGTTACTTTACTTACAACAGAGTAGGTAAGGTTACTTTTGGTCCATAAATCGTGGACCATCGAGGCCATCCGTCCAGTGTTGGATGAGTGGCTGGAGCGGAGGCACGGCGTGTTAACCTTCCGGTTGACGCAGATCCTCTCGGGACACGGTTGTTTCGGGAGGTATCTGTGTCGGATTGCCGGGAGGGAGCCGACCGCCGAGTGCCACCACTGTGACGGGTGCCTCGAGGAGGAGGCCCAGCACACGTTGGAGGTGTGCCCAGCCTGGGCAAGCGAGCGCAGCGAGCTCTGCGCCGAAGTGGGGACAGATCTCTCGCTGCCGAGCGTGGTTCGCGCTGTGGTTGACAGCGAGAGATCGTGGGACGCACTCCACTCCTTCTGCGAGCGGGTTTTGCTTGCAAAGGAGGCGGCGGAACGTGACAGGGAGGATACTACCACCCTGGCTATCCGCCGCAGGAGAACCGGGCGTCGGAGGGCGGCTTTTTTAAGCCACCTTCCCCCCAACATGGGCCCAAGGTTGGCGGACTCGGGGGAGTCTGCTGCCCATCAACATCGGGCCCGAGTAGTGGAGCGTGTGTTCCCGCACGCTACTCAGGAGGAGACGGCAGAGACAAGAGCTCCGGTCTCTGCCGGCGACGAAGAGGAGGCCTCCGATCAGGCCGTCGCTGCTGGATACGCGGACGAATGCTTCGGCACCCCCGTATATCCAGCCGGCAGCGACAGGTAGGAACGCCGTGGGGTTTTAGTCAGTAGGAGTCTGACATAACCCGGCCGCTCCCCCCGGAGTGCCCGGGTATCCATGAGGATTTCCCCACGTAAAAAAAAAAAAAAAAAAAAAATGGTCCATAAATCGCGAATGTCAAATGTCAGTATGCTACGCATAGCAAAAGCGTGATTTATGCTTTCGTCGTATTATCTTAAAGAAGTGTGTGTGTTACATGAATATGCCGAAATCGTTTTAGTGTGCGTGAATTGCCGTGAATTTGAGAGGCGAACTCGCGAGTGCCTGCGCGGCAAAGTTTGAAATTTCGTATTGAATGTTAGGTTACAATTCTTATTTAAAGTGATTATGTAGTTTAATTGAATCAAAATATTATTGAATTGAATCTTATGAGGTAGGCATTGTTTATTTGCCTATATGGAATGCACTGCCACTGCTACTACTTATCTGATCTAATGCATTTCGAATACAAGAGAATAGTCTAGACATGTCCAAACTTAATTGTCGACTACTCTCTAGTAAATTGTCGCTATTTATAGGTAGTAGTCAGCTTCCTTGACTCCATACTTAGCATAAATAAATGTCATTAAACTGTAGTTTGTAGACCTGGCAATGTATAACTACAGTAATACTTGTAAGCTGTATGTAAAAGACATCGCGACAGATTGGAATTTTATTCACTAGCCGCAAGGCCACACTCCTTCGTAATTAGGACCTGCTTGCCAAGGAGAATGTGTTTATAATGTACACTTTTGGATATTATACAGATACATACCTATACTATATAGGTACATATAATATACGTATATAGAAACTTCAGTCAGCAAATTGAAATCGTTTGTTACACGTATCTACAATGAATAGGTGACGTAAGACAATTTAGTTTGATATAATGTTAAGCAAATATTTATTTCTTGCACTTTCTATGTAATGACTGATTTTGTAATATACATAATAAACAGAATGTTTTCAAATCTGAATATGTTATTGGTTATTTTTCTATCATACGAGGCTTTTCGGTTTAATGGGGGAGGCCGTATTCAGCAGTGGATATCCTTAGGCTAAATATGATGAAGTGTTTCATACATTATATACTTACTACAGGATCATTAACATTTTACGATAATTACATGTGAAATAACTTTTTTTTTAAATATAAAAGATAGGTCCATTTACCATAATATCCTCGTAAGGTCTAATCTAAAGATATAAATTACGAACCACGACGGAAAAATAGTAAACTCAAGTAATATGAAATTTTGGTAGTTTTATTTATATTTCCTTGTAGTACACACTTTATTGAAGGATTAAAAATTCAGAAGATTTTTGATTTATTTTTAGAATATCTGCACAAAATGCGATTTCTAAATAGCTGAACTGAACTGAAGTAGGTATGTATAACATCCACCTCCTATACAATTTGACATTTGCAGATAGGCAAGTTTACTTCTGACCTGACGCTGAATGTACTAAAAATAGGTTCAAGTAGTTGCGGCCCAGATTTTTGATTTAGAAATATTTAGGTAATTGGACTGTTTTACAAAAACTTAAACCGACTTCAAAGTACACTAAGAAGTATTCAAATCCTGATCTGATGACAATGGGACCAAACGGGAAGTGTACCCTTCCAGGCAAAAAAAGAAGATTTCAAAAACTGTCTTCACTAAATATTTTTGTCATTAAATTAGGTCGTTGGGCCTTACGAGGATATGATTATTCAAAGAAAAAGGGCACAACATTTTCAGCTCATCGACTGTGGAAGATTGCATCCAAATAACATTAATGTAGTATTGTTGGTATTCCTGCGGTGATAAAGTAGCCAGAGATCCATGAGGAGGCGCTGTGCTGGCAGTGTGCCAGCGATATAATAATAATAATAATAGCCTTTATTTAACAATCTTATATAAAAGAGGTAGAGCATAGCGTTTATTCGCTCAAAGAGCAGCTCGACTGGGGAAGTACCTCCACCTTACAAAATACCGCAGCCAAATAACTTTATGTTGTGTAAAGTTGTGTTCCTGCGCGTGAGTAAGGTCGCCAGAGCTCATTGGGGAGGGGGGAAAGGTCGGTAACGCGTGAGCGATGCATCGTGTGTTGCAAGCGTCCATATGGCTACGGTACCCGCTTACCATCAGGCGGGCCGTATGCTTGTATACTGACATAGTCGTATAAAAAAAAAAAAAAAAAACATAATGTCAAAGTAAACTATTCGGTAATTAAATATAAAGTAAATATATTAATTATTTGACACTGGAATTGAGATTGTCTTGCGTATCCGCAAAGGCCCCCCTACAGCTTGCCACTCTTTCCGATTATAGGTTATCCTTCTCCAAGAAACACCAGCTATTTTATGAATATCGTCTTCCCATCTAAGACGCCGCCCTCCTTTCTTTCTACCTTTCTTTGGTATACTTAATATCAAATGACATTACGCTTACATTAGTTACGTTACTCCTCTTAGCATATCTTCAAAACCCCTTTGTAGAGAGGTTCGGCTAAGCGCGAATGGTACCCCTAGCGCCTAAAAGCTGGCGGTAAACACTTATCAACAGGTGAGCCGTGTGCTTGCTACGATAGTTGTATAAAAAATATCTCTACGCACAATGTAACTTTAACCGTGCAATGGTGCGATAATCTACATAAGTAATAAATTATACTTTCACCGTAACAATTAAAACCGACAGTAATACACTGAATAAAAAACGTATAATAGAACTAATGAAATACTTCAAACACGACAATTAGAATATTTAATTGTGAGCATAGGATGTAATAAAAGACATTATTGATGTTAAGTGTGTATTTTATGTGGGTGCTCACGTGGCGTAACATTTTTGTTTAATATAATTTTTTTAACTAGAAATAACTGCGTCGTGAAAAAGTATATTGAAGAGCATGTATAGTAAAGAGCGATTGTATGAGAGTACGGTCTGTGAGCATGGGTACGGTGTAAATGACTTAAAATGAATTGCTTGTACACGCCTAAAATACGTATAATTAATGCCAATTTCTTGTTTTTATGGATACTTTTATGGTGCGTCCATGCTTGGCGAACCGAGCACGAGCCGAGCCTCGAACGAGCACATTGCGATCACGATTCGCGTATCGTGGACGGGCTCGCGAGCCTCGAACGAGCGCGATTGTCAGTCACAGTCAGCGGTGCTCGAATCGCGTAGCATGGACGCACCATTACAATGAACAAATGACAAGGAATCCATATCGACAAATTGTCTGACTGTAAATCAACTTATGCATGATATATCTGTGAATGTATGTATATGGCTGACGCTTCCGCTATCACTCTATAATATTCAAACTATCTATTCAAGTCTTTCATAAATTTTTTCATGAAAAACACTAATGAAGCCGATAATATTCTTTAATGAATTTCTTATATTTGTTCTGTTACACTTTATATGAGCATACTAGGTTTATAAGCTATGTTTCTTACAACGCCTTATGATTATAAATAGATATCGGGAAGGTAAATTCGTAAAACGCAAGGTTGATTACTTACTTGATTAATATTTAATTAATTGTATGAATTTCGTTTACAGGATTAATTGTAGTGCTACCTTACTTTATGATGTAATATTCCATTATTATTACATAATTCCAGAATACAATTTAAGAAATTTTTTACCACTTTCGATTTTAGATTTCAAAATCAGTTTCAATATTAGGATTATAAAGTGAACTAATGTTATGAAGCTAAATATATATATACATATTCATCATAAACAGTTCAAGTCTTCAGTTGCATTTCTAACATTCTGCGGTCAGAGTTCCGCGTTCCTCATTCACTGTAATCTATGCGGCGCTTTAGATCTTTGGACGCAGATAAAATATTTATTGGGACACCATATAAGTAAAAGATAACTTAATATTAGACATTCCATAGACAAAATCACATTGGGTAGGATCACTAAACTTTAAGGCGATGATAGCTCAGGGGTAGTGACGTTGGATACCGAGATGAAGGTCCCGGGTTCGAATTCTACAATGAGCTTGAGTTTTCGGTGAAGGAAAAATACTTATTCGGAATAAGCTGGACTGCGCATCGTACCAACGTCTCCATATTAAAAGAACTCTGGATTAAACATAGACTTTCGTCGATTGTTCAGATACGAATCCTAAAATTTTTCGGACACGTCACCCGTAAACATAATTCTATGGAGAGGTTGGTCGGTCATCCAAGGTCGAGTTGAAGGCAAACGTTCACGTGGCCGGTTTCCAAACACTCTGCCATGCAATGTACCATAACCGAACATTCCCGAAACTCCACAAATAGGCAAATTACGAGGAACATTGCTAATGCAGCGTACATGCGCGAAAGGGACAATCCATGACCACGACCACTCTGCCAAGAGTTCACGACTAAGAAGAATATTAACATACTGCTGGTAATGTAATCTCAACATTGGAAGTGATTCAAAATCTTCTAAAATGTTTTATTATGTTGTACAAATCAATGTATGGATCTCGCCATTATTTTTTAGTGTCTCCTTGACTTAGCCGATCAAGCGCGTGTGTCCTTGACTTATGCCCGGTTTCAATAAGCAAAAAAGAATCGTTTTGCTTACCAATGATAGGTTTTTTTATTGCCAAACTGGGCATATAGTTAATTTCGAAAGCTAATTTTACCTATGATAGCTACTTCCATATGGGAGGGTCTGCTATGCAAAGCTTTGAGGTATTTGCTTCATTATAAGTAAAGATATAAGAGTCTTAATTTTAACCGATAACGGTCCGTAAATTAGAGGAATCGGCTATTAGTCATCTGCGCACTGTCGGTGACAAACAAAATAAACATGGGTTAATTCTTCTTCGGGTGAATTGTTCGAGACTCGATTCTTGCTCAGGCTAAACTAAGTGTGCCTTTAAATTTATATTTGATACTAGTTTAGCCCCACGGTCTCACCCGCGTATCCGAGGGATATCCTACCCTACCCTGTTAACCGTAGCCAAAATAGCCACATAGGTAGGCTTGGCCGTTTCGCTACCGTCACATGGGCGTTAGGTGAAAAAAATATTCACGGTTAATTACTTTTTTGTAATACAATAGTTCTTGCAGTGGTGAAACGGCCAAAACACATATTTTGACTACGGTGTGTAGAGTTTGTGAAGTTAGGGCTTGTAGTGTTAGGACGTGTAGAGTTATAAGCTTGGCTCTACATGAGATCTGATAACTTTTTGATAGTGCGAGCAATTTGGTCTCGTCTTGACAACATTTACATGAAAAAGTTTTGGTGGGATTTCACTTCTTTTTGTAACTGCTTATGACCATTTTTAGGGTTCCGTAGCCAAATGGCAAAAAACGGAACCCTTATAGATTCATCATGTCTGTCTGTCTGTCCGTGTATGTCACAGCCATTTATTTCCGAAACTATAAGAACTATAATGTTGAAACTTGGTAAGTAGATGTATTCTGTGAACCGCATTAAGATTTTTACACAAAAATAGAAAAAAAACAATAAATTTTGGGGGTTCCCCATACTTAGAACTGAAACTCAATTTTTTTTTTTCATCAAACATATAAGTGTGGGGTGTCTATGGATAGGTCTTCAAAAATGATATTGAGGTTTCTAATATCATTTTTTTCTAAACTGAATAGTTTGCGCGAGAGACACTTCCAAAGTGGTAAAATGTGTGTCCCCCCCCCTGTAACTTCTAAAATAAGAGAATGATAAATCTATAAAAAATATATGATGTACATTACGGTGCAAACTTCCACTGAAAATTGGTTTGAACGAGATCTAGTAAGTAGTTTTTTTTAATAGGTCATAAATTGAAATTAATATCAAATACTCAGGTCTATACTACCATTTACTTATATACCTACAGGTTTGTACGGAACCCTCGGTGCGCGAGTCTGACTCGCACTTGGCCGGTTTTTATTTTGTTTTTATTTTTCGGGGTTAAAAGTCCCAAGTTTTCGACTTTTTTTTGTTGTTTGTGTACTAATAATAATACAAGCTTACATACCAAATTTCAGCTTTCTAGGACTTCAGGAAGTACCCTAAGAGTTTTGATGATCATCAGTGAGTCAGTGACGAAATCGGGGTCTTTTAGATATCAATAAAATCTAAAGTATAAGAGCTATGTTATTGAAACTTAATATGTTTAATAAGTTCACTATTGACATCATATTCCGAGAATTTTGTTTATCTGGTATAATCCAAACCCAAGTTATGAGGGTTCAAAAAAACGATGAAGCGCTTTGAGAAAACGTAGGTAGTGCCCTTGCGTTTCGCTTGGCTCTTTTTGTTATATGACGCTTGAAAGTTTCGGATATTTTTAAATCCTGAGTTTTGCTAAACTAGCTTTTTAAACCATCCCATGTAATAAGGGTTTTGGAGTCCCATGCATGAGTGTAGCAGTTTTATCTGCAATGAGTCAATTTACATGCATGTACTTGACCAAAACTTTTATATTCAAATCCAAATTTTAATTTTACCATGACCTATCCTGGTAAAACACCTATGAATATTACAAATTGACTGTCTCACTGGTTCGTAAAACACTATTAAAATGCCTACAAGTCCCAAAAACGGACTACGGTCACCAAGACAAAGAGATATTCATATTACTATATAAATATACTCGTATGTATACATTTTATTACTAATTATAATTCCACGAAATTGAGAACGTATGCTACGTGAGAACAGTGCAGCCTTTACTGAAGTAAGTACACAATTAAAATGCACATCGTACTTTCATAGCATTATTTTGGTAACGGACAGTTAACTAGACTAGAAACCCAGAAGGACGTTAATATCCATATATCTATATGTAAAAATATGCAATAGGTATTTTGGTTTGGTAATAAACTTGTTAGACGCAGCAGACATTAAATTAAGGTAAAAGTTCACGGTGTTTGTCCGACGACATCTTTTACCGCTTAATAGTATATTGAATCTATTTATAGAATCTATTATTCAATTACTGAGTCTAATATTCGAAACAATCATAATCTTTCACGATAAACCTTATTCTGGATCTTTTGCGAGAGAAATCACCATCAAAATATGTACTACCTGTACTACTAAGCACTGACTGTTATGTGTTCCATACCGAAAGGCTGCCTATTACTAAGCCTCCACCATCCCTCTATCCGTCCATCCGTCTATCTAACAGTGGGCTGTATCTCATAAATCTTAATAGGTAGACAGTTGACATTTTCACAGAATGTGTTGCTATACAACAACAAATAATGAAATAAAATTAAAAACCCGCATACAAGAAACGTCTTTATGAAACCTTTTGTGTGCGAATCCGACTCGCATTTAGCCGGACTTAAAATAGACGTGGTGATGTGGCCTAAGGTGGTACATATACAAAGCTTAGAAAATAATTGACTGTCAAATGTTGGTGCTGGAATACACCAGTAGGAGGTACTGACTTTACGACTATTCTGTCAGCAGATGCAGGGCCTAGTGTGGCACAACGCTAAACATTTCGAAGGCTTTACAACCGGGTTCCCTTACTCGTGTAATCTTCTGAAAATCATAAAAACAAAAGTGTGAACATAAATTATGACGACTCTATTGGACGTTAACAAAGGTGAATACGTATTGCGTGGACATGTTATGTATAAAAATTTACATAACATGAAATGTATGTAAATCTTACATTTTTGACGTGAGATAAAATTTATGATAAATTGTTAATAGCGTCAAAATTGAATGTCAAATTTTGATAGATTTGTAATGTAAAGGTCTTAAGGAATGTCTAATTAAGATTAGATTTATCGTCATCAGCTGATTAGGGGTACGCAACCGCGTAATGCTATCGCAAATTAGTATTGTTTCACTAATAGAAGAATTTGCTAAATCACGCCTAAGCCTTACCGGTTCGAATGCGTACGCTGCGCAGGCGCAGGTCAGGTGAAGAAAAGGCGCGCGCCGCGGCTACGTTCGTCAGTCGCACCAGGGTCGTCTCAGGGGTCGGACCACAATCTAGTCATTTCACTTTTTTATAATAATTATATTTTTTTGTAATTTTGTAATCAAAAGGTCATCATGAAAGTGCTCATCGTTTTGACGGCAGTCACCGCTCTTGCGAGTAAGTATCTTGTTATATTTTAATGTTAATGATTAAGTTAGCACTTATATATAATTTGCAGTATAATAAAGCTTCTTTTAGTGAAAATTAGTATAACATATAAGATTCCGTAGTCCTCATAGCCAGTAAAATCAGGTCAATCGCACTAACATAATGTTTAATGTATAAAACTAAATAGATACATGAACTTAATCAAATGCTTATGTCAATAAAACCAATCACTTTTGTCTAACACGTATTGCAAATGCATTGCTGTAACTAACAATTTATCACTTTCTATACAAAAGACTTCAACGAGCGCACAATTTATTCAAAACTTTTAAATACCAATAACTAAAGAATTATTTTTCTTAAAGTATTGAATGTTAATATTGAGTTAATAATTATAATTGGCTTAAATCGAAGTACTTTTAGTAAGTTTTTTTTTATTATTTTATGAGAAGTTACAACTTTCTCGGCCACATTTTCTAATTATTATTCTAACTACATATATTATGACAATGGACCTACTTACAAAAGTATTGTAACAGTAGCTAATAAGGTTATGAAGCATAAAAGTTACGAAAATATTATACAACTTGTCAGAGCGACCAACCTGGCTAATTGCTATTGATGCATAACACGCTACCACGAGCTGTGAACTCATTTCGATTAACTCACTATTTTCTCACGCATATCACTTACGAGATTAGACCGTATTGTAAATGAAAATTGAGACGGCTATATACTTCTGGTTCCAATGGTAATCGTAGATTTATTTCTAATAGAGATTTATATTCGAATGAAAATATTAGGTAATTTTGTGTCATGTGAAGTACCAATTCGCACTACTACGCCACATTATTTAAAGACTTGACCTTGATATAATAAAGTTCAAAATGCCACGGAGTATATTTAAGTACTATTTATTTATTCAACACACGAATTTTTTTTCAATAGTTTGCATTAGATCACATGAACTTTTAAATGTAATTCTAATGTAATTTTAATACGTGACATGTATAATTTATCTATATCTAGTATATTTGTATATAATATTTATAATAAGTAGTTATTTTAACCACATAAATAGCTTGTGAGATCTTGTTATATTGAATTGTCTTTACCTAAGTCCGGGACAGGTTAATTGATAGAATATCAATTTAAATAAGAGTTTAAATAGATATTAAAAAGTGGCATGTAGCATTTTATCGTCAATTTTTTTTTTTTTATTTGATCAAATCTTGTTTATAATTTCATAAAAAACTACCAGAATTAGAACTATACTGGGTGGAGATTTCGATATGGCATATTTTCAAAACCTATGTTGGGTTAGTCATGCTGAACAACTTTTACTATGGGACCAACACTAAAATCCTAAAAAAGTTTTTTTTCTTTTCATACATTATGATCGAGCAAGGTTGACAATTTGTAAGAAAAGTTAAAAAAAATGAGAATTCAAATTGGACCCATAGTAAAAGATGTTCAGCACGACAAACCCAACTTAGGTTTCGAAAATATGCTATCTCGAAATCTCCACCCGTTATAACTAACTATCTGTCCCCCGCGTAATCGATAAAAAGTAGCCTATGTCCTTCTCCATACCATAGGCTATCTGTATGCTGAATTTCATGATGATCAGTTCAGTAGTTAAGACATGAAAGCTTAACAAACAAACAATCAAATTAACATTCGCATTTATAATATTAGTTAGGATTAATCTAATTTATATTTGCTAATAATCTCTAGATTAATGAAACTAATTAAAAAATTGCCAATTTATGTTGCAATAATGGCTAATTTGGGACAACTACTTTTAGGCACTAATTAAATACATGTCTATTCGTCGTCAGCAGATAATGTATTATGCTTTCAACATACATTTTATTTTCATATGAACGGTTCAATAATTTTGACATCGATATAAAAAGTACTTGATAATTTTCAATTTTTTTATTAAACATTTATTTTAAGCTTTCCATCATGAATCCGCGATCATTTTTAAAGGGGATGCAAGATGCCACCGTACCTTAGTGACTTTACGCAACCCTTGTGGGAGTCCGACTCGCACTTGGCCGGGTTTTTTTTCATAATTTCAAGTTCCTAACCATAGGGGCTTGGGCTGTGCGTTGGTATGTCAGTCAGTCAGTTAGAACAAGATTTTTGTATATGTTTTTATAAACTATAGCAAAAGTAGTTTTGTCCGTCTGTTACTCTTTCACGCCTTATTTGAAATAGCCTATGGTATGGAGAAGGACATAGGCTACATGACAGCTTTTAAATAATTAATCAAACTCATATCATTAATATGCAATCTTTAAAACTTTATTTATTTAGTATAGAGAAAGTCGATTTCACTGAAAATTCAAATAAAATCAGATAAAATACAAGTGAATGAACAATATAATAGTTATGCCAGCCTCTAGGTTTCGCTCGAGTGGTTCCATTGCGATACGACATTGACATTCACTCTCGCTTTTATTTTTATTTAATAATATTAAAATTTCTACAGATTATTGCACCGGCTTGTGTTGACACCGGCTATATTAAAATTTACGCAAATATCGAAGTACCATAAGCTTTTGCAATGGCCGCGTGCTTGGTAATAAATGTTTTCTTTATGTAACCTTTTTTGAAAGTATGTAGGTCGATAGTAAATGCTTCGTACTCGTACATACTTACAGGTATTTTTAAAATTGTATTGTATTTCAATTAATTGCAAAACGTGTTGCAAAATTTTGTTGTGTTGATTTTTTTATATTTTTTTAGATAGTTATTTAGGGTAGTTTTATCAATACTCAAATTTTTGTATTTATCGTCATTTTAATAACGTGAATTTTAAAGGTGCAATCTGAAATTGGAATAAAAAACAAACTGCATATTTATAAATATGTGTATGGAAAGAATTTGCTAATTTAGATAGATCTATAAAAAATAATACTATACAATATAAATTTTTTTTTAATAAATAATTAACAGTTTTTTTTATATCCAAAATGGTTAAAAAACTGTTTCAAAACTAATAATACACTTGATAAATTTAAGTGATTTTCTTCATACATTATTATCATGTTAATAAATTCTATAAATTACGCACTTTGCTCATCAAAATAGTATTATTCATTTCAACTATTCAATGAGCTTAGTATAAAATTACAGTTAATTATGAATTAATGCAGATTGCGCGTTTTATTGAACCTATAATAATAGTCAAAATGTTCAAAAATATGCACGCATGCATGTTATATATTTTAACATTGCAACATACGATAAAAATATCTCTTTGTTCTCTTCTTCTTTTACGGGTACTTCCTTGATATGGAAAACCTTACTAACTACTTACCTACGTTAACTTACTGAATTATTTTTAAATATTAAGTTCTACGAATTGATGACAAACCTAAACTTGGATAAAAGAGTTCAATAGCTGTGTACTTTTGTTTGCAAATTAATTTCCTTTTACACCGTACTTTAGAATTAACATAAAGGACAAAGAAAACAAACTCTGCTTATTGGTATTAGTTGTAAAACGGGCGAGGAGGTAAATAGTCACAAAACCAGTTTAAATGCTTTATGTCTTTATCACAAGTTATTTTCGTATTCCTGTCACTATCCGATAAGTAAAACGTGATTTGGAGAGGCGTGTTTGCGTTTCGTGTACGAATTTTGAATGAATAACAAATAAAATAGAGTTGATTTTTAATTTTGAAGCGCTTTACGAAACTTTTTATCTAATTATCAGATTTTTGAATTATTTATTTTTACATTTGTTTACTGATTTTTCTTTACACAGTTAAATAATTTCACAATCCGAATATTAGAATACCAATCATAGAGTTATCAATATACAGTTAATATTTCAGTAATAATATCAAAACGTGGATAATTGTTGTAAAAGCAATAAATAATACACCTCCTCATAGTAGAAATATAACTAATAGATTTAGTAGTATTCAAATTATTCATTACAATTAATACTTATTATAAAAAAAAAGATTTAGAAAAACAGCACTTTCTGTGATAAACACATACATTACACAACTCGATAGTTAGATCTCAAACATAACGATACATTCATGTCAATAGTATCAAATCATCGGGTCAGTGTGGATCCCTTGATGCATCAGTACACGGTGCACTATGTCGTAAGCTGACTGACTTTCACTTCTTGGCACGTTGCGTCACCGTCAGCGCGCCGCCTGCGCCCGCGCCGCGGCTCGCCTGTTGCGATACACCACTCAATAATCATGTATCACAGATTTTATTTTGATCCCACGTGAAATTGCTTTGTATCTTGTTGAGATGGTTTGGGAGGGTAACGGGTATGTTGCTTTATTTGTACTGTCATAAGGTATAAAATGGATCGTTTTAAGACCTTTAGTTGACACTAAATATTAAAGCCATGCATTTTACAGTTTAATAAATTTAAAACTTATATTATACGTCGTATACACCCTATACGACAATACGATAATAAATGAAACCACGCAACAATGTATGAAAAGCTGTATTTTTTTTTGCGATTTCAAAGTTGTTCCCATAGTAAAAGTTGGTCGTATTTATATCAGTATTCGTAGTATCCACCTCGTATAATATTTATAAAAATAGTAGGACAATTTCCATAATAGCATATTATAAAAAATATCTCAGTAAATCTGTTTGACCATCCAATATAATTATGTAAATTAACATATCGGCCTTGACACTTAAATTAATTTGTAATTCAAAAACTCCGCTATTCCGAGTAAATGTCACCTCTAAATTACTAGGAACTTGTGTTGTTGCCATTCAAACATTGGCAAACTGGCATATATGTGCCAATATGTCTACTATAGGTATATTATATAACACTAAACTTGTGTAATAAAAAAAAACCCGATCATCTCATGTTTAGTCCTCGTTTGAATATTACCTACTGATTACAGTAGGAAATGTCGATAAAGTTTTATCGATATATGAGAACAGAATAATGATGTAAAGATAAGTACACCAAAACTTACATATGATAATGGATTAATACCTAATCAATAGTTGTTACATAAAATTTGAGGTCGTAATTTCATGAAGAACGATACAAATGATTCATTGAGTGGAAATAACAGTATAATTATGAAATAAACTTTCTTTACATCATGTGAATGATTGTCAATGATTTGTTAAGATTTTATGTATGTCAACAAATCATTAAAGACAGATAGATATACAGTGCAGAAATCCTATTACTAGAACGACAAGTAAAGATCACATTCGACTTTCGCTATATCTAACCAGTTCATTGTTTTCGGGTAGAACGAGTTGGTACAGAAATGTTTCGAAAGTACTCGCATACCTCGTTACACGTGTTCATTAGTTATTAGCTAACTTGTTGTTCGCTTTTTAATTCAGTCCTAATGGGCTATCGTGTCTGTGGCCACCAGTTGGCGCCACTTGCGTGTAAGGTTCTATAGCTGTCGGCGCTTCTCGTGGCAAATTCAAGCACGTTAGCTTCACCTACTAACTTAACTTGAAACGAATCCCCAGATCCTTGAAAATATTATAAACAGCATCATGAAATACTTAAAATTTGGGACTTTAATTTAGGACTTATTAGGACTTTTGATAAATCAATATCAAAAAAGGATATAAAAGTTAAATATATTTTAATTTAGATTATAAAGAGTATTACTGAAAATTATACTAAATAAAACTAAAATAATAGTAAACTAATAACTAAAACTAAAAACTAAGAAAGGTAAAAAGAAAAAAAAAAAAACAGAAAGAACTTATAAATAAGCTAAACTATCAAGTTCGCCAATATTTATAAAGCTTATTTTCCTCTTCCCCAGGTGCTCAATTCAAATGTCCGAACAAGGACGGCCAATATGAAGACGCAGTGCAGTGCGACAAATTCTACGAGTGCGTGGATGGCGTGGCTACCACCAAACTGTGCCCGGATGGTTTAGTCTTCGACCCCCTCATCAGGAAGATCAACAAGTGCGACCAGCCCTTCAACGTTGACTGCGGTGATAGGACCGAACTCCGTAAGTAGCATTACATAAAACCTTAATTTAATGTCAAATAAGGTGTTAAATTGCTTGTCATAATTAGCAAAACCTTGGCTAAAAATTAGGTTGGATCAACTGCACTTACGCCATTTGCCTTCTTAGCTATGTATGTGCTCACTAGTTAGGCCCCATCTTTGATACTATGTCATAAGTTTGTTGTGTCTATCAACTGGTAACAATTCTGTATCTTAGTAATACTTTTAGCTTATGACACAATATTTTCATTACTAGTAATTTTCATTCTCAGTGAGATGAGCTCATATATTGCAACACTTTCGTAAAAGTCCTTGTGAATTTAGGAACGTAACTATCCTTAAGAAATACCGATTACAATAACTGGAGCAAATAAGCCCCTTAGAGGTCATTTTGACTGTTCCTATAAAGTGAAGGTATCCTGACTGCCTTTGACCGCCTAGGTCGAGACACACCGCTGAATTTCTAGGCCAACTGGTATCATATATGTGCATATGATACTAATACTTATATATATCGCTGGTCTTTGTAATGCGTTAGATATATATCGTATAGATTTTGAATTATCATTGTATTTTGTTCGGATTATGATTAGGGCTAAAATGTATAAACTAAGATTTCACAAATTTACATTCAAATATCCGTTAAAGTTTAAAATACTTGGTATGTATGTAGAAAGGAATGCATCGTGTCGGCTACCACTTATACGTGTCGTGTATTTTAAACAGAGAATCAACAATGTGAACTTAAAGGCACTTATGTATTTTTGGAATCTCATCAAGTCTTTTCAGTTAGGACGAGTAGTTTATATATGACAAGTCAAAATAATTAAGAAACACGCCTACTAACTAAAAAGCAAAAAATAACCCAGTCTCACTCAGGATGATGTAAGGATTCTAACGATACCCCATACATCCAAATTTGTTCAGGCATTTAAAATGTATGGTAGAATACAGAAACTGACAAACATACATGAAGCCTGACAACATTACACTCCTTTTTTGGGCAGCCGTGTAACTTTCACGAAACGGGAAGGGAATTGAAAAGAGAAAGAAATTGTACTTCTTGCTTCATCGGAATCAAGGTGAATTACACGTAATTATTAATAGATACCATTGACGACAAATATGTACTTGTCGGGTGAAAGAAACCGAGTCGAATCGAGTTCCTGCTCCGGCCTAGAGTAATTGTCATTCCAGTAGTAATTGTCGTTTCCGAGAATAAACGACCTCATACGACATCACAGTCGCAACCCAAGGCCGATCGATAACCGCATATTACACTTCTTTTATTCTAAAAAGTTGATTTATCAAGATTGCGTGCAATAATTCTTAAATGAATAATGTATGTTTCAAAAGGTTGTTTTCGTTAACTCGAATGATTTTACGGTTTTTGGTCGTGGTCTTCCTTGTTTTAATTTGGTATGCAAGTTTATGCATCTTTAATATTCATCTTGTTCATTTAATATCTTAAAATGAATATGTGTAAATGAATCTTGAACTTTACTGATATAACATAAATTATTTATATTGCTATTAAAGACTTGAATTATTAGTTTTACGACTTTTCTATGATATACATATTCTTCACTAAGTCTACTTAACCATAGTCTATGAACTCGTTTGTATCGAGAATCAAAACTCAAGGCTCGAGAATTTATTTTTTACATGAGATACTTTATAATACTCATGTAATAAGAGGCTATAGATCTAGCAGGTCTATTGCATATGACGCGGTACGACGATAAGCTATTCGTGGTCCCTGATTGGATGAAATTCGTTAATGGTGTTCATTACGATTACCACCGAAGATACGCGGTAGAGCCCCAGGTCCTAAAATCAATTGTTCTAATCTCTACTAAAAAGTAGAGATTAGTACGTTTTAGGCTTTGATTGAGATTCTATAATACGGATCATAATTACCCCTCCAATTCTTATATCTAATAAACAAAATCTATTAAACCAAATTATCTGGTAGATAAAAACCCCTAAACGTTACACAATAAGTATGCCCAACTCAATATAACCGTCTCTTTCCCCCAGAGCCCCCCAAGCCCAACAGTCAGTGCCCGCGCCGCAACGGTTTCTTCGCCCACCCTGACCCAACAGTCTGCAACATCTTCTTCAACTGCATCGACGGTGAACCCACCGAGACTAAGTGCACAGCTGGTCTCCACTTCGACGAGTACTCTGGCACTTGCGTATGGCCCGACTCCGCTGGCAGACAGGGATGCGTCAACCAGGAGAGTAAGTATCTATCACCCTTTATCATAAGGTCTTGAAGGTAACATATAATGGTCTTAGGATCGTCTAACCTATATCTTATAGATACTCGGAATTACATATTTATTCACCAATTTTATGTATCCAAAATAATCACCGTTTGAATCTAGTCCAAGATAAAGCAAAAAATTAACTTGAACATATCTTCGTCTTCCAAAAATTATCTTCTAACAAAACCATTTACTTTTACAGAGAAAACCAAGGATGGTTTCGAGTGCCCCAAGGAACAGCTAGTGAACGACCAGGGCCAGATCATCGCCCACCCCAAGTTCCCCCACCCCAACGATTGCCAGAGGTTCTACGTGTGCCTGAATGGAGTTGAGCCCCGCGACCTCGGCTGCCAAGTCGGAGAGGTGTACAATGAGGAGTCACAAAAATGCGACGCACCTGAGAACGTGCGCGGATGGTTAGTAGCTTTTTATTCTTTACATATTCTTTTGAATTAGTTTTCTAAATGATGATGATATATTTTATTGTCATCTGTTATTGATCAGCCCATATTATAGCCATTGTAGACACATTCTGTTCGGTTACTCCGGCTCTTTTTGTAATATGACGTTAGAAAGTGACGGCAATATTTAAAACCTGAGTTTCACTAAACTTAAATTATCTTATGTAATACGAGAGAATGACTCCGGGTAAAATTGTCTCCAACGAAAATGTGAGATTGCATTTATGATTTAATTTGATATTTAAAAAAAAAACGGTAATCGTAAACAAAACCAGTGAGTGATAAACATACAATACAATTTAATATTTATATTTTTCAGCGAGGACTGGTACAAAGATTCAGAAGACGCCGCCCCTGGACCTAAATCGAGGTCTTAATCCTCTCTAGTGATACTGTTATTATAGTTACACTTTAAGACTTAATAAGTTAATACATTTTAAGTTAAACGAAGTGTCTGATTTTTATTACCAACCCTATAACACTCAATTGATTTCATCGTTCGTAATAAGTTCCACAAAAATGCATGCAAACTGTGAATTTTTTAAGTAATATCTGCAGAAAAATTATAAATGTATCTAAATCAATATTTATCATCTGATTTAGAGCGAGAATGTTTTTGTTATTTGCTACTCTACCATGGTTCACGGTATGACAGTAAATAAGTTATTTCAACAGAAAATATTTAGATGAATGCTAAAAACTTAAATAATACCCAGGAATTCAGGGTAACATTAGTCTCACACAGGAGAACTGCGAAGTAAAAATGAATAGGTATCTAACACATTTTTTTTAATACCATACATAACATGACTACTTTTAAAATGCATAAGTTATACTTCCAAGAAAGTTGATGCTTATATGCATAATTACCTTCACCATTACGCAAAATATTGATGTAATTTGTCACAGTTTTCCTGAAAGCCTTTTAAAAAGTTCTTAATGACATTCCAATGCCCGCATTTAGAAAATGGAGAAACAATTAAGTGCCCATATACGGGCACAGACTAAATACCTTAACAGAAAGCAATTTTCGTGTGTTTGTCTCTCAGGCTGGTGAGAAGAGGCAAATATAGGATATTCTCTCTGACCCTGAAACTATAGGTAAACCTGTACTATTAGAGTCAGGGACTCCTCATTTAACATGAAAATCAGCTAATTGAATTTTTGCTTCATCGAGACATAAGTAGGCTTTGGATTGTAATTGTTAAACCATAGACACGCGCAACACGCGCGGCAGAGTGCGAGGGAGTTAGCTATTATCCTCTTCTTTACCCCCTTAGAGGTTGAATTTGGAAAAACCCTTTTTCAGAGGATACCTACATTATAAGACGAACCTGTTTTTGTTGTCTAGACCAGCTGTGTGTATGTGCATCTGGTAGAATATCGAGTATTATATTTCAAACTAAGCGCTTCGATAAATCAGCAAACATGACACACCCTGTGCTAGACGGTCCCATAAAACCACAGAGCATTGAAAAAAAAAACTCGCCCCCTACTAGAGACGCCTTGCTCAACAGATTCCACACTATTCAAGCGTGTCACTGGGCGGCACCTTTTACCAACAAATGACATATATTGTCTGATCATTCAGTACAGTTGACGCATAGTGCTATGGAATAGGGTCCATATTAGATGAATGGATTCGCATATGCGATTTTCACAATTCGTGGGGAAAGAGTATTATCATTGTTTTTATTACTATATAAGTGCCCGAGACTCCTTGCTCTGTGCATAATACCAATGATTAAACCTCAATCGATAATAATAAATCTACAAAACAATACTTATATAATATAAGTTGAGTAGGCAAGCTATAGGAACGAGTTGGGAAGTCTGAAGTTCTGAACCTGGTATGTATATTCTATAAACTACTCAATGGTAAAAGTTTAGTCATCATTTTTGTGTATGTCATAGAAGCTCTCATTTCACGGGAGCTATTTTATGCGTTGGAATCTCATCTCTTTAATATTATAAATGCGAAAGTTTGAATGGATGTTTATTACTCAATCACGCTTGAACAACTGAACGGATTTGGATGAACTTTGGCACTCTGATAGAATATATTCTGGATTAACACATAGAGTGCTTTTCATCTCGGTAATACAATATATCCCTCGGGTACCTCAGGAACCGAAACTAGTAGAAGTAATAAAATAGAGTTTTACTGGTCTCTAAAATATTGATTGTGTCTAGCAATTTAGTAGAGAGGTCTACTGACCATCAACCTTCAGACTCAAATATTACAACTGCCCCACCCTGGCCACGTCTCCTAAGAGCTATAATGCTTTATACACATAAAAGCATACATATAAATAGAACAAGACAGCGCGATATTGTATTCGTCCTGTTATAGATGATTTTTAACTGACTTCAAAAAAAGGAGGAGGTTCTCAATTCGGTTGTATATTTTTTTTTATCTTTGTTACCTCATAACTCCGTCATTTATCAACCGATTTGGAAAATTCTTTTTTTGTCTGGAAAGGTACACTTCCCGTTTGGTCCCATTGTCATCAGATCAGGATTTGATTACTTCTTAGTGTACTTTGAAGTCGGTTTAAGTTTTTTGTAAAACAGTCCAATTATGTTGAAATATGAATAGAATGCTGAGAGATAATCTTCTTTTAACTTTTAATACAAATCTGCAAACATATACGCAATAATCACATTTTGTTCATGACAATTCGAACTCAAAACTGAAGAGTTTAGTTCTTATGGGCGGTGTAGAGTCATTTGTTAACGTTCACAAGAGCCTTATCAGGGCCTAAATTGAATAAATAATTTTTGTTTTGATTTTGATTTTGGGCACTTAGGAAGAGTTACTAACAACCACCGATTCGTATAATACTTAAATTAAGAACACTCAAGAGTTAGAAGATATATTGGGTGGTAATATTATGCTATGCTCTGTTCTACTGAATAGTTCTAATGAGAACATACCTTTAAAATAATGATCTATTCAGCCTTAAATTGGATCTCACGGTTTGGTTTTGTCTTAAGTTTTATTGGCTTAAAACCCTGTTATGAAATCATATATTTGCACTCAAAGACCCACTAAAATGCATGAACATGTGTGCATGTCCTGTCTTAGAAACAAAAAGTAGTATGTCAGTTGTCTGGTTTCTATTGTGTGTGAGGAATGTCCCAGGTTATTTATTTATTTATTTTAGATGCAAGCTCTGCTTAGTTTGGGATCAGATAGCCGTGGGTGAAGAATGCAACAGGATATTTATTTATTTTATTTATAATATGTATGCTAACACCTAGCTACACACAGACGGTTTGTACAAGCTTTTGTACTGTCTATTTAACATGTATGTATGTCAAAGACAATATAAGCTTTCAAAAAACATTCCTGCTATGAAGTAGGTGTGAATGTTCAAAGTTTGGATCTCAATTGACATTTATATGACCTTTGTCAATGCGATGATGTAGCGTGATAGGTAAACAATTTTATTCCTGGGTATGCTAAGTATTATAACCAGCTATAAAACTTTGCAGCAAATTATCGTTGCTAAAGATTTACCTAACGTAATCATATGATAGTTCAACTCTGTGAGTCTACTTGATAATTTAATATGAATTTTATTTAATAGAAGATTAATTTTGCAGTTAGTATAATTTATGCTTATTTTTAACAGAGTCGCTGGGCGCCGCTGGATGCAAGCGGCCCAGAACCGTTCGAAGTGGAAATCAATGGGGGAGGCCTATGTTCAGCAGTGGACACCCATAGGCTGATATGATGATGAAGATGATAATTTATGCTGATCTTGTTTACTAAACCCTGAGATTTAAAAAAAAGTATTACATGAGTAATGTACCTAAGAACCTTGAAAAAGAACTCCATTTTTTTTAATACAACTAAGTCGGTAAACAAGCATACGGCCCGCCTGATGGTAAGCGGTTACCGTAGCCATATGGAAGCTTGCAACACAAGAAGCATCGCTCACGCGTTACCAACCTTTCCCCCCTCCCCTATGAGCTCTGGCGACCTTACTCACTCGCAGGAACACTTTACACAACATGAAGTTATTTTGCTGCGGTATGAAGACGAGGTTAAGAACCCTACCTACTAGAAAAAGATATAAATGAGAACCACTTTTTTCGAAGTGAAATATTAAATGCAGCCAGAATTGCCATTCAATTTAAACATAATAAATATTTATCACATTTTTTTTTAAATTTATAAGGAGTCAATAAAGATCTCCGGTATGCAAGTGCTTAATGAATCATGACCAATTCTGAAGATATATTCCAGTAATACCACCATTACTTATGACCTTGGACCCCTCTCGGTTCTCTTGTAACTTGAGCCAATACTGCATGACTGGAAAAAACCAGTATTTTGGGAATTTAATTACTCATAATTCTGTAAAGTATTGCAAACTTCGTGAATGTTACTGCTTTTCAAAACTGGACATATTTCGATATAATTACGATAAGACTTACATCTATAAGCATTTTCTTAGTTTAATAGCAAAAATAATACTCAAAGCTTCCTACTCTAGACAAATATGTATGTTTGGCTTCACTTGCATCTTTCTCATTTAATGTTAGTTTATTAAAAAACTATATACTAAGTAAAAAAAAATAGATATATACTTAAATTGTCCTTATAAAAAAACAGAGACTCTGTATGTATGTAACGGCAAACATAAAGCATTGATAAAAATACAAGGAAGTAAAATTACTAAATAAAAAGAAAAAGGATAAGGGCATTACCCTTAAGCATTCGTACATTGTGTATAAAAAAATATATGTTAATATGACGAGAATGTTATGGTCCAGAAATCTTTTTGGTTAAAATATTAATGTAGGTAACTTCATAATTTAATATCTAAATCTTCTAATAAAACAAAAAATACGCGTATTGCAAATCTAAATTTGGATCATTATGCGGTTTTTTCAGTTCGTTGACCTCCGAAATTCTTTGGACTCAGCCTAATCACAAAGAGCTCACTTTTTTTTCTTTTTTTGCCTTTAAAAACGTTCACCTTGCATACTGGAAGACCTCAGAATACAGCAGACTACTTTTTTTAAATAACGAGAAAAGAGTACAGTCGTAATGAGATTTTGATGATAAGAACGTGATTAGTATTTCGGCCAAGCTATTCTTAATTAGAATTGATTATCTTATGGTGCGTCCATGCTTGGCGAACCGAGCACGAGCCGAGCCTCGAACGAGCACACTGCGAGCACGATTCGCGTAGCGTGGACGGGCTCGCGAGCCTCGAACGAGCGCGATTGTCAGTTTTTTCACGTACAAAAGGATTCGCATTGTGCTCGTTGTAGGCTCGTTCGTGGCTCGGCTCGTGCTCGATTCGATTAAATGACATATAAGTTGTTAACAAAAGAACTTAATTTGTGTGCTAAATGCACTACAGTTACTACCACGAAAAAGAGACTACAAAGGCCCACGCATAGTTAAATTATATATCATAAACATTTAAATAATTGTTGACAATTACAATGAAAGTTTTAGTGTTGGCATTTGGCATCAGCCAATAAATTATAGAAAAAGTTTGAACATACTAATGTAAAAACTTTTTCTATAATTTATTATAGAGAAAGATAGATAGAGTTTTTTTTAGAGCCATGGTTCCGTTATTTTTAATGATTTAATACACCTGCTATTTTAAGATACCTAATAAGGTTTTAGATTTACTCATTCTAGATTGTACAACATTATTTTAAGTAAAATGGAAATCTGGACATCTCACCCTAAAATGATTTTGAAAAAGTAATTTACTCAGATCATGCCCTGAGGACCAACCACAAACTCTAAAACAATATTATTATTAACTTATGTACTTGTCTTTTGCCCTTATTTGACATCCGACGTCAAAACAGGACAAAGGACAAGCAAGGTTATAATTATTATTGTCTTAAGAGCTTATGGTTCACCCCCTGGTAAGGCACTTGTTGAATCTTCCACCGGTTGGGAATACACTTCAACTGAGAAGATTCCGGCAAGACACTCAGAAAAGCATTTTTTAATGACCTAATATCAAAATCATAACGACCATACGCATGTATGGTCGATCGTCATACCTATTTTCGATTTTCCTAGTGATTCTGAACAAATTATTTTCAGGTTGTGTTGCTAAAAATATGTCATGTAATGTTGGATTAATAAATCTATAAGCCTATTAGTTTAGATAAGATTTATTCGTATTTCTGCCAAAGATTTTAATAATAAATAATAATAATAAATAATTGTAATGGATTTTAAAGCCATTAATAATGTATACGGTACCCCAAAATCACCTAGAGAGTAATTAAATGCAATTTACTCACCAAAATATTCACACTGAACTGAAATCCATCAAAATGATAAAACCGGTAATGAAAGTTCTATCGATGTTGCAACACATGTCGACCTTAGTGAAAGGAGTAATGTCTACCGAGAGTCATCAGCTGAATAAATAATAAGCTGGTAAAGATATAACACTCCTGAATATCTCATAGTAAAATCATGTCGCTTAGCGTTTAAGACTAGATGAAAGTAAAAAATCCGGCCAAGTACGAGTCGGACTCGCGTACGGAGGGTTCCGTACAATACTAACTAATTCAACTTTGTTATGAAAAATAAAAGTTTCTCGTATGGGCGCCCCCTTTATTTTTTAATGCTTCATTTTAATTATTTATTGTTATAGCGGCAATAGAAATACACATATTCTGAAAATTTCAGCTGTCTACCAATTACTGTTCATGAGATACAGCCCACTGACAGAGAGACGGACGGACGAACAGGGTCCCGTTTAGCATACCTTTTTTTTTCCCTCTTTTGTTATTTATTTCATAATATGTCTTTTTATACTACTAAGCGACTTAACAAGCATAAGATACGGCCGGTTACCATAACCACATGAAGCATCACTCACGCGCTACCGACCTTTCCCCCCTCACTAATGAGCTCTGGTTACGTTACTTATGCGCACAACATAAAGTTATTTGGCTGCGGTATTCTGTAAGGTGGAGGTACTTCCCCAGTCGAGCTGCTTTTTGAGCGAATAAACGCTATGAACTACCTCTGTATTTTCCTCTATATTCATGATCAATCTAAATGCCAAATTTTACAACTATATCACAATGTTAGCGTACTTTATAGTACCCGTTTCGCTGGCTAATACCTCCAAGTTGGATTGGCAGCTGACATTCAGAGCCAGCTGTCTTCTAGGCTGCCTTTTGAACTAGACTTATTAAAATTGTAGCTAAAACCCTTATTTGGACTTTATGCCTAAACCAAGTCGTGTAGACTTGGACCGTTAACTTTGGATCTCTAAGAATAAATCAGTGCTGGAAAAACCTTATGATTAATGAAGATATGTCTACTTATTGCCAACGGGTATACTTTCAGTCGGACACGTGCGTGTTTCTCTTTAGCAATCAATCAAATCTATAGTTTAAAGCATGCGCAATACTCAAAAAATTAAGCAAACATGACAATGATGCAATATATCCATGATCTACCAATCACAATGACGTATTTGTCAGTAAACTGGAGCCGTCGTGCAAGCAACTTTGGACTATATTGCTTAACTAATAGCATGTAAGGGCTCTATCTAGTTATGTCTAACGCGGGGTATGACTGGGGAAATCGTGAATGTGCACACGCAATGCCGGGTTCTGAGCCTAGTTCATACCTAGACCAGTTTTGCGATAGGCATTCCGTTACTCAACCTTAATTGTAGTGCTAATGTTGCTAAATTTGACTTTATCAAGCGTTATGTATCTGAAACCAATAAATAAGTCATTGTTATTAATTCTTTTTGGTTCAATAATCATTATTTGTTGCTTTAGCTGCATTCTTAATTAGGTATGTCTTAATACAACTTTATTCTTTGTTGAGTTAACTTAATTAAATAAGAATTTTAGTTCACGCAGGTATCTGGTATCATTATTTTGGCTTGGTTACAAGAAGGAGTAGATCTATACAATCTTACAAGGCTAAATAGCTCCACGAAGGTCGTGCGTTTAAACCAAGTGAGCTTACAGCGCTAGTATTTGTGTGAGACATTTTGTTAGTGTGAATATAGAATACCTAAATCCCAAACTAACAATGCTCCTATAAAATGTGGACCTTATTATAAAAGGTTGGGCTTATAGTCTGATCAATGCACTCCTTAAGTTGTAGTCTTATCCACCCATATTTATCAAATTGAAAATCTGTCAAGTCTCTACCACTATTGCAAACAGCTGTTTGTAATCCGGTTGAAGGCGAAGAGAATAGAACCTAAAAACATTTTGACACATAGATGAAAAGATTTCAACAATAACAAAAATATTCGTACATACGCAATACAGTTACAGCGAAATTTTAAATCTTAGGAATACAGATTTGCAAGTCTTTCACGTTATTTTAATTAGTTATGGTATGTTATTTGGTCACTATTGATTTGGTCATTATTGAGAAATATTAGCTAACTTTTAGGTGCCGGTATATAATTATTGGTCTAGTATTTTCTTTAAATATATTTTTGTTTAATTCTAATCTGTGGCTAATGGTTGAAAACATCCAAAGCCTAGAAATAAAACTGGTAGTATACTTAATTATTGTTTTTTTTTTTATATTGTTACTAGCTGTCTCGCGCGGTCCCCGTGATAAAGAATAATGTAGCTTCCTATTAGTGAAAGAATTTTTAGAATCCGACTGGTAGTTCCAGAGATTAGCCCGTTTAAACAAACAAACAAAAAAACTCTTACGCTTTATTATATTATGGTATAGATAGTATAGATGAAGGCTTTTAAAAAATCTTAAAGTGCTTAATTTGAATTTGCATACTATAAAATAAAGGTCAAGGTCATTGAGGTCCTATGGAATTTTCCAATAGGTACCTTCCGAGATAAAAATTTCTTAATTATAAACATTTTGCGATACACCTACCTTTCAAGGTAGAGACTTATACCTATTTTATTTTAATTGCGTCTTTACTTTTTATGTGTCATCGATTTATTACCTAGATATTTTTTAATATGCGTGTAATACAAATAGCAGTATATGTATTATATCAGTTATTTGGTTTCCATAGTACAAGCTCTGCTTAGTTTGGGATCACTTAGCCGTGTGTGAGGAATGTTCCAGGATATTTATTTATATTATTCACATCAAATAATTGGACTGTTTTACAAAAAACTTAAACCGACTTCAAAGTACACTAAGAAGTAATCAAATCCTGATCTGATGACAATGGGACCAAACGGGAAGTGTACACTTCCAGTCAAAAAAAGAATTGTTCAAATCGGTTAATAAATGACGGAGTAATGAGGTAATAAACATAAAAAAAAAAAACATACATCCGAATTGAGAACCTCCTCCTTTATTTGAAGTCGGTTAAAAATAGAGTTGCGTAAAGGTTGTAGGACAACATCCAAACTTCTGTCACCGTCATGGCAAGCATGACAGGGTGGATGCATAAAAAATACACTTCACAAATTCGGTAAACAAGCATACGACCCGCCTTATGGTAAGTGGTTACCGCAGCCATATGGACACTTGCAATACACGAGGCATCACTCACGTATTACCGACCCTTCCCCCTCCCCAATTAGATCTGTCATCCTTACTCACGTGCAGGAACACAACATAAAGCTGTATGGCTGTGGTATATCATAAGTAAATCAATTCTATTCTATGTATAATGCTAAAAAAAACTATTTATTCATACGTGAAAAGAAAACTTTTTGCTTAGTGTGAGATTTGGCGTAGTTAAAGTTTATATTGAGAAGGAATATAGAAAGCCTTTTTTAACCGACTTAGAAAAAACTATGAGGTAACAAACATAAAAAAACCTCATAACTCCGTCATTTATTAACCGATATGGAAAATTATTATTTTGTTTGAAGGGTACACTTCCCGTTTGGTGCCATTGTCATCAGGTCAGAATTTGATTACTTTTTAGTGTTCTTTGAAATCGGTTAAAATTTTTGTAAAACAGTTTTCAATTAGGTACCTAAATAATTATCAATCTTATAAAATTAATTAATTGCGGTCTGATTCCAACTAATGGTAGAATTAAAACCATTTCAATATATATATGAATTTCATTTGTAAGTGAATATAAAACTGTATCTTAAAAGATAAGCATTCCATCATAATTAATCACGACAGTTCTTTGGCAAAAAAAGTGCCGATTATGTGCATACAATTTACTATTAAGAACGACTAGTACCATGAAATTGACCATGACGTCTATACGACAAGGTTATCGTCTTTGGGACCTCGGCAACGTGTTTGAAGACCATTGAAATGAATGCGTATATTACATATAGATAGTAGATATATGCAACTTTTTCTTGGCGACTTTAACACTCACTATATAAACATTCGCTGAAAATTTGTGCGATAACGTTTCTATTTATATTATACTAGCTATCCCCCGCGGTTTCACCCGCGTTCCCGGGGTAAAAAGTAGCCTAGTCCTTTTCCATTCCATAGGCTATCTGCATGCCAATTTTCATGATGATCCGTTGAGTACTCACTTTCGCATTTATAATATTAGTTAGGATTATTATATACTCGATTTTTATTTTTATAATTATACAATGAAAGATAAATACTTGTTACATGTTTACCAAAATAAATTGAAATAAAATGCTCTCCACATTAAAACATAACGCCTTACTAAAAAAATAAGAAAGTCTACGAAAGTTTCATCGTATCTAAAAATGTGTAACTTTCTATACAAATACGTTTTAAAAATATCAATAGATTTACTTACAAACAGAAAAGTTTTTAAAATGGCTACCTAAGAATAAAATTGGTTAAATTTAAACAGTATCTGAAATGAAAATTAAGTAACTTTTACTTGCAATCAATAACATCAAATATTTATTAAATAATTCTAAGAATAGTTTTATTCATTTTGTTTCTAAATGTCTTAAAACTATTAATCGCTAGAAATGTACTTACATAAATGCATTCCGTACCCATAAAATGTAATTAAATAATTAGTTTTCTACGCAGCCATGTTGATCGTGCGTCATATACCAAAGCTGCGCATACGCCGGCCACAATAGGCGCAAGTACTGGCAATACGGAGCAACCTTCGAAAGGAACCGCACGTATACCCGGACAGTTATTAAATATATAAAAATATACGTTACTATCTCGAATATTCTTTTGTACAAAATGAAAAGTTTACTTTTTTTTGTGGGTCTGGCGCTCTGCGGACTAGGTAAGTTTTAATTTTAAGTCATAATTTTATTAAAAATACTATAAGTTTAAGTTATACTAGGTTTGTGACTCATGTTTATTCAATATTGAAATTTGAGACCATTCTAGAGAGTAAGTGGGGTAACGCAGGAATGACAGTGGCTTAGACTACTCAATTGTAATGCAGTGCATTGTGCATACAAATTATGAATTATAACGTAAGTTTATTGACTCCGAGTAGAAATTTTGTTGCATCTATTGTGGTTTTAGTTGAGATGTTTAGAAAACTATTTATAACATTCAATAGTAAAACTACAGTTAATAAAGTAACTATTGCGAGCATACATTTCTAAAAATGTTAATTTTTTATATAAAAAAACGAACTTTCTGATCAAATTTTACTTGTAAAATTAGCTATGTCAGTGATAAAGAAATTAAATAACGTTAATTCAAATGTGCACTCACATACATTTGAAGTAGATTACCATTTTTAATTTTGAGTATTTTTTACTCTGTGATAATGAGTAGAATCAAAAAACTAGTAGAACTTTCCACGTCGATATTTTAAATTGAGAAAGCTTGACAGTTGCAGCCCTACCTCTATCTTTTACGATTCGGTATTTCATATTATTTACCTCAGAGTAGATAAATACTACGTACAACTATTACTATGAAACGAACAGGGTTATTTGTATATTATATATGTTTATACATATGTTTTGAGATCTCGATAACGGCTTAAGGTTTTGATGTAAATTGCTATAATATGGCGGTTTTTGGGGCAAAAAATCGCGTTTTTCCTAGTTTTCGAGAAAAGCTCGATCACCCAGGTAAGGGTAAGATCGGTAATTTTACTGCAGCGTGGTTAAAGCTTTAGAATTCCGTCTTGTAAGTCGTTGGTTCGACTCCCGATCCGGTTAAATCTTTTTTTATATTTTTGATGTTTTTTTTGTACATCGAGCAAAGTCTGGTCAACCAGCTACTAAATTTAATAAATCAATGGAGCTTGAATTGCAGGAATGTTAGATAGATGGTTAGACTATCCGTTAAGAAAAACCTTTTATAAAAACATATGTTTTTTTAACGTTCAATCTAGAGTAGAGAATGAGTCATTATTTCAATAGCGAACAAATCGATCGTGCGAACTATTCGCCCATAGGTACCAAGTCCTCCTTTCACTCACGCGTCCTAAACAAAAGTTTAGTGCTCCAGTAAATTTGCTTAATGCATATGTTGCAAGGGCAAAACGTCTATTGAACGCCGTCACGGAAACCGTATTTGTCGAAATAAGACTATGTAACTACTAAATGCATGTTACATGTTATTGCACTATTAAAACCTTGGTTATTTCGCAAATTACTCCAAATTCGGCAATAATCGGTAACATAAGGGTCAAGATCGGTATTTTTACTCGATTCGAGTCGTGACAATGATATTTCGATTGTTACTTCCTATTCGAGACTCGTTTTATGAGATCAGCAATTTGAGACAATTTGCTCTTTAAGTGCACTTAGTATGATCAGAGGTATGTAGACATTAAGCGAAAATGACTGCAATATTCATTATACTAATTTAAATCGTAAAATGTAGACTTTAGAACTATTACAAACAGAGTATTATTATGTTTCGTTTGTACTTGATATGGAACACGAATTTGTGTTTCGAAAATTAGATCAAATTCAGCAACAGTGTGTAATGTAATTGGCAATTACATACACTGATATTTTATGCATCAACTAAAATCAATTATATGCTTTTTAGTTAGTTTAATTATCCATCGCAATAGTGTCATAAAAAGTTAAAGGATCCAAGGCATATTATTATTTTTGTTGTTCACATTATTAAAGCTGGTTGCTACCGTAGTGATATAAAAAAACTGGAAAAAAACATTACTCTTTGCATACAGCTTCATTAGTGTTCCGTACGCAAATAATAACTATGGAAGAGTTACATATGGAATCATGTTTATATATCTGCCTATATTATTTTTCTGGCTTTGCTCAGACTATTCGACCGGCCAGCTGGCGTGGTTGGCTAAGACTCTCACATAGGACATGCATTTGTGTGCACGAACATGTCTGTATGTCCTGAGTCTGGGTGTAATTATGTATCTTAAGAATGTATTTACAAACAAAAAGTAGTATATGTATTATATCAGTTATCTGGTTTCCATAGTACAAGCTCTGCTTAGTTTGGGATCAGATGACCGTGTGTGAGGAATGTCCCAGGATATTTATTTATTTTTATTTATTGAAAGTACACAATCGTAGTAGATAAGATAATTGACGATTGAAGTTAATAGTGGTAAAATGGGAATTGGGAGTCTCTCCAAAAGTATCGCGAAGCCATTGAAAAACCATGAACATAGGTATATAGCTGTAGATTGAGGACTAAAATAAAATAACTACTCAAATAAAATAGTACGAAACACTGATTATGTAACTTGCACGTCCCTTGTTATTTTTACGTGAATATAACAAGAACGTCAATTTAAGAAGGCTTATGAAAAATATACTTGAAAGAAGTGGGAAGGCTTGCCAAAAATACTAAATAATATCAAGAGCGCTTTCTCAAAAGTTAATTAATTATTCTATGAAAGAGACATGTCATGTTTTGATTTAATAGCTAGTTATTAGTGAAAGTTATAGCTTAAAGCTAATTACGGCGTTAACAAATTATTTCCTTTACAAATAATTGTTATATTACTTATTGCATACTAACTACAAAATGAAACCTTACTAATATAAAATTTGAGGGCTTTTTACTTTATTTAGTCTAAAACTGATGAAATTAACATAATATATTATACAAAATAACTTGGAATCCGATAAGACGGTGATAGCTCAATGATAGTGACGTCAAATGACGTGGTGAGGGGGGGGTGTGAGTCGTTCGTTGAAACCAGAGCAAGGTACCTTTAAGGTACCTCATTGGGTTCCGTACCGGAAGGGTGCCCAAACGGGACCCTATTAATAGGACTTCGCTCCGTCCGTTCGTACGTCCGTCTGTATCTATTGAACTGTAATAGGTAGACAGCTGAAATATTCACAGAATATGTATTTCTAGTGTCGCTATAACAATAAATGAAATAAAATTACAAGGAGGCGCTCATGCAAGAAACGTTTTTTTTTTTGGCTTTTTGTGTTTCATAGGAATGTTGAGTTAGGTATTGTATGGAACTCTCCGTGTGTGAGTCCGACATGCACTTGGCCGGTTTTTAGAACCCACCTGGATAGCTTCCAGCATCGTATTGAAAATCTGTCGCCAAGCACCTACCGGCTTATTACAGCAGTTGAGGGGCATTTCCTATTTAAGCTTCGGATCATTTACCACCTTCGGCTAATAAAACTGTTCTTAATACGAATTTATCGAAACATTCTTCTGAAACAAGGTTAAACCGAAAAAATACGTAACTAGTTCTGTTACGTATTTTTTTGAGTAATACATACGACAGTGTACTTGTTATAATTGGTTCAAAGACTACACAACCTTGATTCAAGTGTTATGTTACTTTCTTGTATTGACTACTCATGAATATTAAGTACTAGGTTTAACGTATCAATGCTAACATGATATCTATAATAAATTTAGAGAGCATTGAAGCAATGAAAGACATGTATTTGTAATGCATAAGTTGGCATGGCGATCAAGTTCAGTGGTTTTTGTAAAGAATATCTACTGTATTGTGTTGAATAGAACTCAAGTAAGTTGATAAGAGAGGTAGAGCATAGCGTTTATTCGCTCAAAGAGCAGCTCGACTGGGGAAGTACCTCCACCTTACAGAATACCGCAGCCAAATAACTTGATGTTGTGTAAAGTTGTGTTCCTGCGCTTGAGTAAGGTCGCCAGAGCTCATAGGGGAGGGGGGATAGGTCGATAACGCGTGAACGATGCTTCGTGTGTTGCAAGCGTCTATATGGCTATGGTAACCGCTTACCATCAGGCGAGCCGTATGCTTTATCGACTAAGTTGTATAAAAAAAAGAAAAAGATAAGATCAAAACTAATAAATTTATTCCATTTTTTCAGTTTCAGCCCAAGAATTCGACTGCCCAGACAAGAGCGGCTTCTTCCCGGACCCATACCAGTGTGACCTTTACTACAAATGCAGCAGAGGTCAGTATCGTGAATGAAAAGGTCAATGCGTGTTAAGAATGTCGCCTTCCTAAACATTTGTGTAGATTTACATAATGCTTAATGCTACAGGAAGATTATGCGTTATGAAATAATTCTAAGAATACCACAAAGTGTCGTCAGGCTGTATTGACATCGTGTCTAGAGCTTAATTACAACCAGTTTGTAAAGTGTCGTGAACTTTAAGATGGTGTGGTGTGAAATAGTTGGGTAAATATGAGTAAAACTTAAATACACAAAACGGGAAGGAGCATAGTATTATTTTAGAAACTATAAAGTAGGTAGATATACATAGCAAAAGACGAAGAGCTAAAGAAAGTAGGTACAATATTGATATTTACCCATAACTTAGTGATGTTTTTGTGATACAAAGAAATATGAGATTTTTGTGACTATACATAGGCTTTATATTTGGGTAGAATATGACATCATTCATTCAATGCAATTTGGTAGCGGCGCGTATTTTCTAACATTTGGCCAATGTCGTTAATACAGCAAATAGAGTGTGAAAATTCCCCAACGTTTCCACAGCTAGTAAATAGTGAGCCATTTCATAGTAACCATGATGCCATGCGATTTGATACACATGACTTGATAAGAAAGAACTAACAAGCCTTTCCCTTTGTGTAGTAATGCTATAATGCAGCCTTAAAAGCGTACAGAAGTAGGAACTATGACTCAAAAATAGCTTTCAGAGGGACAATACTGTTTCACAGCCAAGATAAATATTTTAAGGATTTAATTTTTTTATATTTTTGAAATTAATATAATTATAAGCCAGTAATTTAAGAAGCCGTATGCCAAATTTTGCTGATTTCGCTGATTTACGTGATTTAAGGATCGTGATTTTACAGTTAAAATACTGTATTTCTACAAAATTTTGCATACGGCCTCTTAATAACAGATGCTTCAAACTAAAAATAAAAACTGATGAAATTCTTAAAACAGCCCTGCAGCATAATAATAATAATGTTTGAATCTCTTTTAATATAACCATAGTAAGCAACCTAAACTTTAGAGAAACAACAATCGAGTACGGTAACGCAACAAATAAAATTCTACGAAAGCATATTCTTACCTCTTACTTGAACATCGCCGTAGGTCTATTTTAAGGTGAGAGTACGATACGTGATACGAATGTAGATCTATTTCCGTGAAATGAAGGCTCGCCAAGAGTACGACGCCGTTTGTAATAAATTATAATCATGTCTTCATACTTCTGTACAGTGCATTATATTTAATGTGAAGTTTGTGTGTGGATAGGAAAGATTTTTATGTTTAAGTTTTTACGTCCATCTAGCTGTCCATATGAAACATCAATTAATGAATACAACTAGAAAGTACTATTACGAAAAATAATACGCCAAAATAATCAACAACACATTGCAAATTAAAACGTTAGACGAAATAATTGGCTCTTTTCTTTTTTTTCTGCATATAAATATAAAAAAATATTTAATAATATAAGTAATCTAATTTCAAAGCCAAAGTCAAAGCCATTTATTCAATTTAGGGTACTTATGAAGTACGGCCTTCAACTGAGAAGAACAGGCAAGAAACTCAGCTTACATCTTTTAAATATTTATAAAAAATACTTAAAATAATTGTTCAACATATACTTAATTAAAATTCCTTACAGTAGGTACCTATGCAGTAGGTATCTAGGATGTAGTTTAAAATAATAATTAAATAATTATTAAAAGTCAAAAAACTTTATGCTCGGAAAATTACACGGAATTTGACCTCAAGATGGTTATTAATACTGTTGTGGTAGCAATAATAGTTAGCCTTAATAAAAAACACTTCTTGTTTTTTAATGCATTATTAAATACGTATGAAGTTTACATAAAGTATGAATAAATCTGTTTACGGATGTTTGCTGTAATATAACTTCAAAATACAGTAATTATTTAGTAAGGTGAAAGGTACTAGAAATTGAATATATTCGGTAAACAGTAATACAGATCTCATCTACGATAATTTTTTTAAACAGGTTGATTAACAGTATCAGTCTTATGTGCAGTTTTCTTTTTCGTGATTATTCAATTGGTTAATATAATTGGATTTATACATCCACAAGAAGTAGTAGTAGAAGTAATAGCAACAAAGATGTACATGTGAAGACGGAAGTTAGAATAGAATTAAAATTTAAGAATTTTATAATCTTGTAATGATCTATTATAATACAAAAATAAACAAAATACATTATAATATCTTAATAATCAAGGAAGTCAAATAAGATCACAATTATAAAGAAATACATAAAGTTTCGAGTAGGAGTTTTTTAATATGTATGTATAATAGGAGCATCATTCGATGCTTCAAGGCGAAAACGATTTCGGGTATGTATAAGTAAGATGTTTGGTAGATTACCAGTTTGTATCCTGTTTATTGGTATTTTTAGCCGAACTGCATACAGGTTGACTGTTTTTGCAACTTTAGCGTGCAGAAGTCAGCATTTGGAAGTTGGATTTCCTTCGCTTATTTCCGCTAGAAATCATTGTATGAGGTTGAGCATTAGATGGAGGAAACATCGTAAGGAAACCACAGCTCTAGTACTTGGCTACTTCCCTCATAAAAAAACAGCCGTTCCTGCGTGTTCTGTACACTGATTTTAAATAGGTCTCTTCTAAGATACATATGCCTGCCAACTGCGTTCGATACTTCCCACGGACAGATTATAGTCAAACAAAAACCTTTCATATTTTTTTATTATAATTTATGGTCTTTTGTATTTACTGACATTCGCTCACGCGCATCTCTTGTCGCACTAAGACATAATTCAAGAACAATACAATACTTAAGGTTGCTCACTCATTTACATTCAATAACTAGAAATCTGACATTATAAAGTGAGAACGTAACCTGTATTTGGTCCTACGTACTCCTAGACAATGATATATACATACCTAGTTCACAGTATTATGTATTTATTTCGCTTTGTCTTAATATTACAAATTTTCTTAGGAAATAAATAGCATAGTTTGTTGGTCCCACGTAAAAAAAAACTTGCTCATAAACATTCTTCAACTAGATTCTGAGGTTTTAAAGACTCAACAAAGAGAGGTATTTAGATACAGAATATATTCGGGACAGAAGGACTTGACTCTTAAATCAATGTTTTTGATATTGTTCAGGTAAATCGGAGGCAAAGCTGTGTCCCGATGGACTGGTGTTCTCAGATGAGAATCCCCATAAAGAACACTGCGACATACCTTCTAATGTAGACTGCGGTGAAAGAAAAGAGCTTCGTAAGTATTTCTTCTTGTACGAACTTCAATTATGCTTTAAATATGATTTTATTTTATAAATCTGATAAATAAAAAAATAAAACACATAGTGTTATAATTTCATCAGCAACTTTAAAGTGAAAAATGGTTGTAAATGTCATGTATATTTTACAGAGGAGCCCAAACCCAGTAAAGGATGCCCGCGTCAAAACGGATACTTCAAACATCCTGATCCTCAGGTAATTGTGAAACTTATATTAATGAGGTATTGGGTTTATTTTTCTCTGTTTACGTGTTATACCATACTCCCACGCTGGTGAAGGTATTATAATATGGCATAACTTCATGTATGTAGGATTATATCAATTAATTTCATAATGGTTGTAACACATCTAACTTGATTAATGATTATGATATACAAATTATTATCGGTCAGTGTGACTTACAGTGCGGACGCCGAGAGAATGCGTTTTTTTTTTCAGTAAATATTGGGCTATTCTCGGAAAAATCCCATATCGACCCATTTCACAGAAAGGTTCACTATTTTCTTAGGCATAGCGTATTGAAAATCATAATCAGATTAGTCGTTCCTTGATATGACCAATATTAACAGGTGTCAGAAATGCATTCTATCAGCGGCCGCACTGTAGGTAAGTACGTAGTACATTTTATGGTAGATTTACATGTTGATAATACGCTTTTATTAACACCATAACTAGCAATAGAAAATTATGATAGCATTGCTTTAAACATTTGTATAATAATCCACTCTCAAATCCAACTTATTCAAGGTTGCTCATAAGCTGTTTCATTATAGACACCTATTATTTTAGCTTAATCCTGCATTACCACTTCTAGATGTGATCTTGTGCCTAATGAAAGCTCTTGACCTTTAGTTCTTTCGCATTCTAGAACAAACGAGTTATACACACACTTAATCTATTAGAGTAGGTAAGGTAATATAAAAAACTGACTAACATCAACAAACAGCTCAAGGCTCAAATCATGGTCTAGAAGCTTCTTACTAATAGAGTTCCTTAAGTGGAGGAACCAAACACCTGTTTGTACAATATATAGTATATATTTCTTTACTACGGAATTATAGGTACTATTATACTTTACTGTACTGTACAAATAATATAAGTTTTTCTGTCAAAAGCTAAAGTATTTCTGTCTATCTGATTGTGACTAAACTTCCGAACCGATTTTGATGAAAATTGGCATAGAGATAGCATACTAGAAGAGACTTACAAATAAGATGTGAATTTTAAATAATATATAAATATATTGCAGGCGTGCGACAAGTTCTACTACTGCTCAGACGGCGTGCCCAACGAGCTGCCCTGCCCACCCGGCCTGTACTTCGACGATGAAACTTCCAACTGCGACTGGATTGAGTCAGTCAACAGAGTCTGCGACCAGATCACAAAAGGTAGGTTCATATAGGATATTGTAATATGGGTCGCCGCCTACTTTCTATTCCAATAGAGATACATAACTTGTTCTTTATTGTAAGTTATATTTATTTTCTAAATCAAATCCCAATATTTGCCAACATTGCCACGTAATCATAGATATTTTTTACAACTACCAATTTTTATTTTTTATTTTTTCCATTCATCATCATTGACAAGAGATGTTGCCTACTGCTCTTCTTCTTCTTATTTTTAGTTTGGCAACTAAGCCCAAATTAGTGCTCATTTCTGCCAGTGTCGAAGTATTCGGCCCGTACGCTACATATTTTTTAAATGTAATTATGTTCTATGTTTTATTTTTTTATTTTTGTAGTTGTACATTATTGTTATTCTGATTTTTTTAATGTTTCTATTATTTAACTACTTTTGTTTATTTTTTTCTTAATTTGTTTTAATTTTTTTAATTATTTTTTATTTTAAGTTACGTTGTTCGTGACGTCACCTATGGCAGCGACTGAAAATCAGTGCTGTAGCCCTGTACTGGGCTTGCAGTCTACAACTGAGTCGCTGTCCATTTTTGATGTCACACAACACAATTTATTATTACTTGTATTTTCTTTTTTACTGTCTTCTGTGTATGTTATATGTAACAGTGTATGTAATTGTGTTGTGTTACTGTCAAAATAAATGTTTTTTCTTTCTTTCTTTCTTAATATACATTTCTGTCGAGTAGTTTATAGCTATGTTGGTTGTTTACTGTTTAATGGACATGAAGAAAACTTGACCTCTTTATTTACCCATAACAAGCTAGTTACTATACTATATATCACTTATCCAGTTTAATGACAGAAGGTACATAAGATACATCTGTAAAGGATAATTATTTGATTGATAAGGGCAAATCCTCATGCTTACATACACTAATGTCATCTTCCACATTTCAGATACCCTTGATGACGGTTTCTCGTGCCCCGAAGGTGAGGTAATGGGCCCCAACGGCCGCTCCCTCCCCCATCCCACATTCCCCCATCCAGAAGACTGCCAGAAGTTCTACATCTGCCGCAATGGAGTCCAGCCCCAGAAGGGAAGCTGTCCATCTGGAAAGGTCTACAATGAAGATACCTTTATGTGCGATGAGCCCGAGAAAGTACAGGGATGGTAAGATTGACTTGATTAAATAGATTTTTTTGGACCGAACGTCTCCGTTTCAGCTTGGGGAAAAATGCTTTCGTATGTCTCTGTCTATTCTTCTTCACAGGTCGCATTTCTCAACTGATTCTCGTGAAATTGTGAGCAGGTTCGGCAATTATATGGAATTTTTTGTCGAGTCGGTTTATAGAAATTTATGAAAAAAAAAGCGACGAAAAATCGACGGAATTCCATACAATTATCAAGACTTGCGAGATCTACAGCTCATAGTGCCATTAGTCGTATTGTTTTTTTAAGGTGGATATCCACCAGAGATGTGTACTAGCGAGAAATCTGCTTCAGCTGACATAAAGGATCACTTCATTTTCATGTCATACACTAATGAAGCGATCCTATTTGTCAGCTTTGACACATTCCTCCCTGCACATGTCTAGTGGATATGTAACCTTAGTTTACATCACACGATTTTATATTTTTAAAAGTCTAATAGTTAGTTTTTTAACTGTTATCTCACAATAATTGTAAAAATAAAGTACGAGTCACAATTAATTATGAAAATAAAATACAATGTAAACCATAAAGGAAACATTATAATCATTTCGCGTGTTTACAACTAGCAATTATGATCTGTTAACAGAATTAATTACTGTTAGAACGATTATTTATAAACTTGTTAATTTGTTCCAGTGAAAACTATTACGCCGGCCAGACGCTGGAGAAGAACAAACTACCGAAGAAGGCGTGAAGCGTGTCATACCTGTTAACTTAACTTAGTAGTAACTTAGTACCGTATTTATAATAAATATTTTATAGTAATTCTTGTGTTTTTTTATCCAAATATTTTATTTTCAATACAGAAGACCGAACACACCGACCGAATACAGAAGACAGAATTACAGAATACCGCAGCCAAATAACTTTATGTTGTGTAAAGTTGTGTTCCTGCGCGTGAGTAAGGTTGCCAGAGCTCATAGGGGAGGGGGGAAAGGTCGGTAACGCGTGAGCGATGCTTCTTGTGTTGCAAGCGTCCATATGGCTACGGTAACCGCTTACTATCAGGCGGGCCGTATGCTTGTTTACAGACTTAGTTGTATAAAAAAAAAAAAAAAAACTTTCTACCATCTATAAAAGGAGAAACTAAGTGATTGATAGATGGAACACAGCACGAATATCAGGACTTAGAATCTTGAAGTGTTTTTTAATTTCAACCACTAATGTAGTTTAAATAAGAGTCCATCTCCTGTTTTACCACATTAGGGGTGAAACCGAGGGATGAAAAGCTATGGTATACATAATATACTGAGAAAACTCAAATAAATAATTCGACTGAATACATTGCACCAGAACATCCACCTTAAGTCAAAGGTGACACTTTGATCCCGCCTACACTGAACGAAGGTAGGTTTCATCCTGTACAGCAACAGCATCACCTCAGATTGATCACAAACCCTTGCTGCACTACAGTAGGTCTTCATTTGACCAGTGATGCAAAAATATACACGTTCAACAATTTTACTTTGACATAATTTGATTTGGCCGCAGGTTGGAAAGGAACTGGCTGTCAAGTGCAGCACCTGAACACACTTAGGTGCTTGAAGACAGATTTTAAACTTCAGGGTAACCAAGCAGGCGGGAACTACAAAGTATCGTTCTACCGAGCTATGATTTCCTCACGATGCTTGCTTTCCTTCACCGAAAGCTCAAGCTAATTGTAATTTTCAAAATGACCTCTTCATGGCACTCAAAGTTATATCCTCAGAGCTATTATCGCCTGAAAAATTATTCCTAACCCTACACACAACTTATCAAAAAGAAATTTATTTAGTTTAGACCCTGATAAGGCACTTATGATCGTTATACAGTTAAATTTACCACCGGTTCGAAATACACTTAAACTGAGAAGACTCCGGCACGAAACTCAGCAAGGCATTTTATTGTGGATCTTTTATTTAATTTGATAGCTTTTGTTCCAATTTTCTTATCACGTATGCATGATAGCCAGCCAGGCGGTTATCACCCATGACCCTAGCACCATTGTTTCCTAACGAAGCTTTCCTACAGCTGAAGCTCATTTTAAGATTCTAGTTTACGACCTGTAATGCATATGACAAAACAAATGAATTATAAGGTGCATTGCATTTTTTCCAGATAATAATATTGTTCTAGTAATTCACTCGTAACGTATGGGATAAGTATTGCAATTCAATCTAGTCCACCCAAAACTGACATTACGATGGCTTATTAATGTGTGGGGATAAAAGAGATCCACATCTAGGTACTAACACAATCTAGGTACCACATCTACTACTATAATCAAGAATTTCAATGAAATATTTTTCGTCGTAGCCAGGTTGCCTAGTACGTTATCGATCAGATACAGTTATTAGACTAGGGCTAAGAACTCTAAGTATACAATCTATATTTTTCAATGCAATACTCATATGTGTAAATTATTGCTATGATAAAAATACAACAGAAATAAATGTATGTTCTTTATAGGTAGTTAATATATTACATATACATATAATTAAGTGGTTAGTAGAGCTTTTAACTTGATATTTATTTTATTGATTGATTTTTGAAGTTATTTAATATTGCAAATAACAAAATTAAATGAACACAAAGTTTTGGTTGCACAAATAGATCGATAAAATATCATACCAAAATCCAATTGACTTTCTTTCACCTGTTCCAATAATAATGATAATACCTAATTTAAAATTTATCAATGTTATAAAATCGATTGAGCTAATTCGATCGATTGATCGAAACAATTAAATACAGTCATAACTCTATACAAAACTACTCGAGCAAGTAAAGTCTTACAAGATCGACTATAGACCGGATTGAACCAATTACAGATAATAATTGTAGCTGGTTGCGCAAGCGCAGTTGCCCGCGGCGCACATTGATGTAAGAAAGCCGGAATAACGTGTATTTATTAGATTACAATGAATAATCAAACGCATGTAATAGCTTCTGTCATTTGACACATGTCACTCAAATGTCATCGATATGAATGACGTTTATTTTTTTTGGCATTGGCAATTGTTAATATCGGAAAGTATTGTATAATAGCTACGCTTTATTTGATAATCTTCTATATATATATATAAATGAATTGCTGTTCGTTAGTCTCGCTAAAACTCGAAAATGGCTGGACCGATTTGGCTAATTTTGGGTTTCAACTATTCGTGGAAGTCCGGGGAAGGTTTAAATGAAGGGTAGGGTAGGGTATTACGCGAACGAAGTCGCGCCGGGCAGCTAGTAGATAATAATTATGCGAGTATTTACTTGTAAAGACAGTACTTATCTAATGCAGTAATCAAGTGAAAATCGGTTAAATTCATGGCACTCGAAAGGATTTTGTATTGTCTATACAAAAGACATCAACGAGCGCACTTTGTGTGACATTTAACTTTTGTTTTATTTATTATCTCAGAAAAACAAGGGATAACTTGATAAATAATTAATATTTTTCGTCACGGCAAATACACAATTCCATATACAACCTTGAACTGAAAAATATCTTAAATAATAATTTGCTTGCGTTTGGCCACGTCTAAACGTGGCGTATTTAACTATTTATAAACCAACAAAACCAAGAAAAACGAAATAACCGTTGTATACATTTATAGTTAGGTTTATATTAGGTTTTGAGAGAGGTAGAGCATAGCGTTTATTCGCTCAAAGAGCAGCTTGACTGGGGAAGTACCTCCACCTTACAGAATACCGCAGCCAAATAACTTTATGTTGTGTAAAGTTGTGTTCCTGCACGTGAGTAAGGTCGCCAGAGCTCATAGGGGAGGGGGGAAAGGTCGGTAACGCGTGAGCGATGCTTCTCATGTTGCAAGCGTCCATATGGCTACGGTAACTGCTTACCATCAGGCGGGTCGTATGCTTGTTTACTGATTTAGTTGTATAAAAAAAAAATGTTAAGTACAATTGACTATAAATATTTTATACAGTTTTTTTTTTTGTGAATTGTATTCTGTTAAGCCACACTGTGGTAGGTATGTGGCAGATGGTGGCAAGCATAATAAAGCCTTCAAGGAAACAGGTACTCAGGTACCGATCGGTTAACTAAAGCTGGCACGTTCAACACATTTACACGTTGCATTTGTGTAGTGTCTGTGAATAAGAGCGCGGCGTGACGTCACACTGCATGCGCATCATGACAAGTCTGTCCATCTCTCTCGCGCGTAGGCTAGTTTATGAGTATGAAGGAGACAGTTATTGTTTTGCTTTTGTTACTTTTTTTTAATTCATCCATTAGAATTGACTGACTAATTAGAAGCAATAATCTAATAAAACATACTATTCAAATATACATATATACATATACTCGTGGGACGGGTCGCTCACTTCTTGTTATACAGGTCGGTTAACGATATCTGGTACGTTCAAATGCAAAATCATTTATTTAAATAGACCTTCGCAGGCACTTATGAAAAGTCTGACTCTAATACTCTAATACACACTCACTCACACACACACACCATTTTTGCGCCAACTGGTCCTATCGCTGTTTTTGCAAAAGTAATGCTGAGCGCGGCAAGGCCAATATAATTGATAGTTAATAGTCAAATAAATAAAATATTGATTATGCCTCAGTATTGCGCAGAATCGTCTTCGAAAAAAGGAGAAAATACATTTCCTAAATACAAAGCTTGGTAGCGATTCGCAGGTATGTCTGCTATAATAAAGTTCATTACAATTTGATACGCCACGCTTCACTAGCGCCTCTTGCGGGTAAATCAAGCGCCTTTGCCCTCGTTAAATGATACCATGTCCAATTTTCCTAGCTCCATGGTTAATCCGGTGTGGTTTTACAACATAACTTCAAGTTACGAGTAAATGTACTGTGATAACCGATAACGTCGGCTTTTTGTCGCGTGTCGTGTCGTGACCGATTTGTGCGTACGCGCAACACTCGCGTGATTCGGCAAATGGCTTTTGATCTTAATGATATCGATACGACCTTGTTTTTAAATTGTGAATAAGTCCCTCAAAAATTTACGCATATTTCATACGAATAAAATAATCGGACGTGTTCGAGTTGAACTTGCTTAGAGAGGGTTCCGTACAAACTTGACTTTGTAGTTTAAAAGCATTACTCGTATAACATTCCAAAATTTGTACGCATGTTATTGACATATTTATTAAGTTATTTGAAGACCATAGACTTTTATACCTTTTCCTATAATCTATACGTAAATAACTATTTTCTCTAAATTTTAAGCTCAGTCCTTTTGGAGATATAGGGGAATAGTCAATTTTCATCTAGTTTCTTAAATAACTTTAAACATATTTATTTTAAAATTATAAAACAATCATATATTTGACGCCACACAACAAGCCTTTTCATTTAAAATTTGATATAACACACGGTAGAAATCAATTTTTTTTTCTTAATTTTCTTATTGATCCCCCAATATTTGGAATAAAGGAAATGATATTTACGATAAACTTGCGTGGTTGGGTCACATAAATTAGTATGTGTCCCAAATTTCAGATTAATCGGTCCAGTAGATTCGAAGCAAATCACCTATAAGTTTCCTTTATTGTACGAACGTTCACGTCACAATGCCATGTTGTGACTTATATAATTGAAAAATTGTACTCATTCATTTAACGTTTTGGAAATAATTACCGTTGGGAAGTATAATTCTCAGTAAGTTTCTCGTAAGTTTGTATATTGGACGTAAGTTAATAGAAACGTAATTGTATCCAAAAGTAAGTTATAGTTCACATGCTATTGAATTATCTCAGCAACAATCGTTGGAATAAAACTATTCTTCTAGTTTAAATGTGACTTTTTCATGTAAAAATTCATAGAATTAGTTCACACTTTTAAATCGTAGGTATTTAAATGATCTTTTGAATTTTGCAAATCAGCATCTATAAAACATAAATAACATCTTATCGGTCTACATTATATGCTGTTTTGAACTACGCTAAAAATAATTGAGCTATAGGAATTTATTTCGTTAAAAAAAAAAAACTTATAAATAGGCTAGCCTATCAAGGTCGCTGCCAAGCGGTAGCGTGCCCAGAATGCTGGCGGCATTATTCTTACTATTCAGGCTTTTGACATCAAATATATAATAGCATAATATCTATTATGAAAATCACTAGAACTATGACGTACGACACAAATAATTGCAGTGAATTTACTAACTCTGTATAATGTGCCGGAAAACCATTGTTATTTATATCTTCCATTATACAGAGTGTCCCTGGAAATATGGATAAAACTGAACTGTTTCATGGGAGAGGTAAATACAAAAAAAAATATGTTTCCTTGCCCATTCCTTTTTAGGGTTCCGTTTTTTGCCATTTGGCAATGACGAATCTATAAAGATTCGTCATGTCTGTCTGTCTGTCTGTCTGTCTGTCTGTCTGTCCGTCCGTATGTCACGGCCACTTTTTTCCGAAAGTATAAGAACTACAATGTTGAAACTTGGTGAGTAGATGTATTCTGTGAACCGCATTAAGATTTTCACACAAAAATAGAAAAAAAACGAAAAATTTTAATATACGGGGGGTATGGGGGTATGTACCCCCAAAATTTATCGTACATAGAACTGAAACAATTTTTTTTTTAAAATAACCCATAAATGTGGGGTGTCTGTTGATAGGTCTTCAAAAATGATATTGAGGTTTCTAATATATTTTTTTTCTAAACTGAATAGTTTGCGCGAGAGACACTTACAAAGCGGTAAAATGAGTGTCCCCCCTCCTGTAACTTCTAAAATAAGAGAATGATAAAACCAAAAAAAATATATGATGTACATTACGATGCAAACTTCCACCGAAAATTGGTTTGAACTAGATCTAGTAAGTAGTTTTTTTTTTATACGTCATAAATTGAAATTCATATCAAATACTCAGGTCTATACTAGCATTTACATATAATACCTACAGGTTTGTACGGAACCCTTGGTGCGCGAGTCTGACTCGCACTTGGCCGGTTTTTTGAAAGTTCTGAGGCGTTCATTGGAATACCAAATAATATTTTTATCGGACTAAAGCTTCTCATCGAGATATTTTTTATAAAGTCTCACCAGCTACTTAAAACACCTACTTATTTAGGAAAAACAACATCTTCCAGATGGAAAAAAAAAACACAAAATTAATTATAACTTTTGATCCTTCAAAAACGGAACGGGTATTGATATAGTAACATAGTCCCCCGTAAACCTATTCAATGTGATCCACATTACCACGGACATCCTGTATGATGTCACTATTAAAGAAACTGTTTCAACAGCTTCGTGCTATATTTACCATTGTTCACACGCAATATAACAAAGTTGTGTCCTAAGTTCTCAGTTTCTACAGTGAATTTGTTTATTACCTCTTGACGCCTCAACGCTCTCGAAATTTACCATACAGGTAGATCATGACATGGAAAAGCATATATATTTTATAATTCTTTTTATCCGCGGGAAAACATACGATCCCTTGGGAACGTGGGCGAATCCGCGGGGCGGCTCTATCCATGGAACAAAGTTAATAATAATATAGCGTTCTCTCTTTTGCACTTCTGTATGCAAGTGATAGGGACTGATGACTGCATTTTGAGCGTAAACAATTGCCAATTGCGTAAACAGTTTACATGGTGTTACTTTACGGGGAGTAATATTCCTCTTATTTTATATAGTAGTTTTACCAATGGAACAAATACCGGGTGTTGTTCTGCATTTGTGCCATATTTGAGGAGGTTGATATTTACTTGGTATAGAACACCATTCAATTATAAAATCATGCACGTAAAATTAAATATTATTTTTAAAATTTTGTAAAAATAACAAGCCCCTCCGTGTTTGACGATGTTTTTTAAAGATTTATAAGATATAGGTTGGTGACCGCTGCGCAGCGGCCCGGTTTCTCCCTTCGACCCCGAATCGCAGACTTATTCTGTGAAGTTGTTAAGTTTTCTTATGATTTGTCGTTAATCACAAATTATCAATAATCGTTTACTTATCAAGGTCAGAATTAAATACCTATTTTATAATAACATAATAAATCATTTACTATTGGTTCTATAAATATGGCACGAATGCAAAACAACACCTGTATATTATTAACCGACTTCAAAAAAAGGAGGAGGTTCTCAATTTGGTTGTTTGTTTGTTTTTTTTTTTTTTTTTTATGTTTGTTACCTCATAACTCCGTCATTTATTAACCGATTTGGAAAATTCTTTTTTTGTCTGGAAGGGTACACTTCCCGTTTGGTCCCAAATTAGGATTTGAATACTTTTTAGTGTACTTTGAAGTCGGTTTAAGTTTTTTGTAAAACAGTCCAATTATTAATCGTAGTACAATAATAATAAGTACCTAATATGACTGTTAACATAATAAACAGTATAGCTAAAGTTAAATAGAATATTTACGCCAAGTCGTAGGCAATGAACATAAAAACAATATACAAGTCCGCACTATGCAAGCTGCAGGTGTAGACTGGTATTTCGCCACCATGTAAATGCTACTTAGCTAGAGTATTATATATTTATTATTAAGAGAGGCAGAGCCTAGCGGTTATTATCTCTAAAAGCAGCTAGAGTGGGGAAGTACCTCCACCTTACAGAATACCGCAGCCAAATAACTATAAGTTGTGTTCCTGCGTGGAGTAAGGTCATCAGAGCTCATTGGGGCCCTCCCCAATGAGCTCGAGGACGAGGGCCGAATGATTTTACCGACTTCGTAGTGTAAAAAATAGGATACACTAGACAATATCTTCATTTTATTCTTCTTCATTGCACATCCTTTGTTGTACAGTCACCGGTTCTTGTATCTCATTCATACCACGTAGTGAAGGATGTAAGCTGATTGAAACAACCTGTTCCTACTTTCACTTTCATTATCTTCTCATGAATAGTAGTTACGGATAATGTTCGCCGTCGTACTCCGGTTACATTGGAATGTCATCTTTGATTTTGTTTTTGCAAGGAGAGTACACTTAGACTTTCATTACGTGACCCGCGTATCTTTTTATTTGTAAGTAGGTACAGGGCCGGCTTTACCTATAGTGCAGGGTGTGCGGCGCACACGGGCGCAGGATCTTAGAGGGCGCCGAGCGCCGCGACGACGACGCCGCCAAAATGCAGTCTTTCATCAAATTATTCTCTTTAGTGAAATCGATTTTTTACCTCCTGAATTGTGTTCTGTACTAACGCTTCTTTTCGCGATCGCGATCACCTCGGTACTCTCCAAAGTGATGGAGCGAGTGATCAACATGCAACTCTTAAGATACTTAAAAGATCACGTTTTCTTGAGCGACCGACAATAAGGCTTCCGCCCCAGTCGCTTGGCTGGTGACCTCCTAGTGTATGTCACACCGTTGGTCATTCGCCATCGAGAGTCAAGGTGTGGCATTGGCAGTGAGTCTAGACGTGGCAAAGCTTTTAATGCACCCGAATTTCCGATCACTGCTGAAAATATAACTAAGTATTCTATTCGATCGCGCGCATATACTAGAGGGCGCCACGGTATTGATTGCACCTGAGCGCTACGTGAGCTAGAGCCGGCCCTGAGTAGGTAATCATTTATTCTGCAACTAAGTGTATTTTATGGGTCTTATTCTATTACAAACAGTACTTAGAGAATTTAGTGACTTTTTATAGTATAGCAAAAGTATTGATTATTACGTAATAATAATAATTAATAATTATTATTCACATTCAAATTTAAACTTAACTTAATTTAAACAGTTTTTATATATACACTATAACTGAAGATTCAGTCTCAGCAACAACAAAAATTTGCAGTTTTGGTTCAACTTATTGAAATGTGTACTTTTTTTTTTTTTTTTTTTTTTTTTTCAACTTATTCGGTAAACAAGCATACGGCCCACCTGATGGTAAGCGGTTACCGTAGCCATATGGACGCTTGCAACACAGTATTGCTCACGCGTTACCGACCTTTCCCCCCTCCCCTATGAGCACTGGCGACCTTACTCACGCGCAGGAACACAACTTTACACAACATAAAGTTATTTGGCTGCGGTATTCTGTAAGGTGGAGGTACTTCCCCAGTCGAGCTGCTCTTTGAGCGAATAAACGCTATGCTCTACCTCTCTTAAATTCTTACTTCCATATTTATTACATAATATATTTAGGCCTTTTGTAATACAAAAAACCTTAAATTTTGTTAGTCATAAACAATAACTCTGTACCTAAACAAAATATAAAGAAGAGGATTACGACACTCTCCGACAACCTTCCGCAAGCCTTCAAAGTAAGTTATTTGTTTACCAACTTCGCTGATTTATTTGTATAAACGTTTTCTGAAAGTTATTCACCCAGTTTCCTTTCGGTCTCCTTTACACTTTGCACACCATTCACTATACCGTGACTTCACTTATACAAAATAAAATAATTAAAATATTTGGCGCAGCAGCACACAGATTTTTTATATCCTTACTTTATTAATATTATAATCGCGAAAGTTTGTATATATAGATGTTTTTTACTCTTTCACGCAAAAACTACTGAACGAATTTAGATGAAATTTGGCACACAGATAGAATATGTTCTGGATTAACACATACTTTTTACCCCGGATAAACATTCGATCCCTCGGGAATACGGGTGAAACACGGGACAGCTAGTAATTTATATGCGTATGCAATGTCTTCCCATGACGCCGCACATTTGGTTGGCTTAAACTTAAAACTACTAAACTATCTTTTCCTCTCTAATATATTTTCCATGACAGCTCTTCATGCGTACTTACTTACTTCCATAAATTGTTCATTAGTATCACAGGATAAAATTTGCATATCTGATTGCTAAATACAAACTAGGTTTACTTTAGAACCTGGATATTTCACCATCGGCAATCTAGATAGCATATTCCGGTATATGAAAATGGTGCAGTGTCCGTCAAATATTGAGATATTGTTGCTTTGCCGGCTAACTGCTCGCAAAGATTGCTGCAACACTAATAATATGATCAAGAACAGGCTAAAGCAAGTAAATAGATTAAGAGGAAAGGATGGCTGCAAGTAATTTGAAAAATAGGTTTTTAACATATCTATTGCTGTCGCGCAGTGCCCGAGCTATCCCACCGGTGATCCCGAGGGCGATAGAGACAACTACAGCTTGGACCGATTATACCTATTTAAATTAGACGAAATCGCTATTTCGTAATCCCCGGTTTTCTCCTTCAAAACTGGATCGATTTAAAAAAATAATTCAAGAAACATAATAAGAAGGGCTTTGGCTATGTCGGTCGGTTTTCCTTAGTTGTTTTATATTCGTCAAATTTGTTCGCTGGACGTCTGATAAGGGCGTTAAAAATGGTATGTTTAAAATTTTAGAAGGCTCCTAATTCTTATAATAATTAATTTATGGAGAAAAACACAACCGAGGGACATACAGTGGTACCTTTTTTTTTTCGTGGGGAAATCCTCATAGGATACCCTACCGCCCCGGGGGTAGCGGCCGGGTTATGCCGGACTTTTACCAGCTAAAACCCAAAGGTGGCCGCCACCTGCGCTGTAGAGAGGGGGGCGGGCTCTCTCGTGTTGAACGCGTACCTGCTCACCCCTCCAAGCGAGGCGCTTTGATAGCTCGTCCCGGGGGAAGTCTAACACCTCCCCCCAACACCCTCGCTGTGCTATCGCACGATGAGTCGTGACCACATTGACCCAACGTCCTCCTTGGGGATACAGTGGTACCTACAGATTGCATGGTAGAACAATCATTGCTCTAGTGTAATTATCCAGAGAGAAAACTGAGGATTACGTTTGTATGGAACAAACGCCACCAGCATTTCCTCTTAAACGGTTTAAATATGCTACAAATTGAGAAACTGGATCAAACATAGAATATGTTTGGAAGTTTGAAGTGCCAATATTATGTTACGTATGGATAAAAGACTTGATGAAATTAGGCAAGACAGGTAGAGCATAGCGTATTTTCGCTCAAAGTGCAGCTTGACTAATACCGTAGCCAAATAACTTAATTTTATGTCCCTGTGCGTCAGTAAGGTCGCCAGAGCTCATGAGTGAGGGAGAAGGGTTGGTAATACATGAGTGTCCTAAGCGTCCATAGAATGAAAACCGCTTACCATCATGTGCTACATATTTAACATCATCATCATGCGCGTGTCGGAGTTTTCAAGCCGCCTAGGAGGCTCAGCTTAACGACTTGACATACCACTAGGCGGTCACCCATCCAGATACCGACTACGACGGTGGTTGCCGATACAACACCCTTAAAAAATATACAAAAACAAAAAAAAAAAGGAACCCAACTTAATTAAAAGAAACCAATTTCATTTTAAATAACGAAATGTGTCAGTCTTAAGTTGCTGTTACGTTATTATTTTGCATTGCAATAATAATATAAGATTAACACAATCGCTCGCGCAATCTCAAAATTGAACTATTAATATGGGCCTAACTGACACTGAGCTGAGATTACAGATAAATAAGACATAATTATAATAAATAGATCACGCACGACCATACAATCGATATATCATAATGTTTAAAACAAATCAATCTTGATTGTCTAGTATTAATCTTCAGCGATATATCAAAGAGATAATTTATTCTAGAACTACTACTAATACAGATAAAAAGATTAATTTGACCTAAAGGTCATCATGGATTACATAAAGATCTGCTTTCAGATGTTTCTAGAAAACTTTCTCATGTCTACTGGAGAGGCTTTATTGCATTTTACGTAATATTTAAATAAAGGCTATAATATTTGTGTCTCATCTAGTTATGTGGTGTCCACGTTACGAATTGTCACACAAAGCACGCCGCGTGAGGTATATGGCCGTTTTCGTAATAGGTAACTCGAAGTCGATATCGACGTATGCCTAATTCATAGTGCTGGTATGGATTATTATTAGCTGGTAGGTACAATAAAATATTGTTTGTTATAAGGTAGCGTTTGACTAAAATCACACTAGTAAAATGATTAAAAATATCTGAGATGCTGGCTTTCAATTGCATATAAATAAAAAACCAGTATGGTTTCAATTAATTTCCTTCTTTTTTTGGGGAGTGATATCAATGCATTTTTAATAAACTTATGAAATTGGAAATACCGTTGAAAAGTTCTTGTTAGCAAATGGTTTCAATGGCAAGTAATATGTAATTAAAAATATTACATTATCAATATCCATTTGTATATTACTACAATTAATCAAATTATCCCATTAACATGGAAATAATCCATTATTAAATTCCATACCATACAGGATGTACTTAATTTAATTTGTCACTCTTGGAGTCTTGAAGGAGTGAAAGTACCTTAACTACAAGACTTATAGAACGAGAGTCAACACACAAGTCAAGTATCAAGAAAAGATTGTGTTCTGTCTGAAATAATGAAAATAAAAAGCTGTTCGATACATTTTGGTAGAGAATTGAACTTCAATATGGAATACTTAATGGATTCAGTTTATATACTTATTAAATACATAGCGCATAACTGAGTAGGTTCCTGCGGTAGTAGAGTGGTGTGGAAGGGGGTGACAAGTGACGTAGGTATGCGAACTCTCTCGCGATAAAACGTGATAACATTTTAGTTCTCTTTTGTCATTTGACGTAATGAAAACAGCCTTCCCGCACCGCTCATCGTGATGATTTCTTCAACCATGCATTTAGCACCCTGTACAAGTAATTAAAAAACAATTTACACATTAGACTATGGATTGGAGTGAACGCAACCGCAACCGGCGGGCGCTAGGTTGTCTGCGTACGCGCAGCCAGTACTGCCGGGCCGATTACGACGCCCAGACGTCGCGACGCTTCAACACACAAACAAACAAACCACCAAACATGAGGAATAGTGTACAGTTCGCGTGTTTGCTCGCTTGCTTCGCATATGGTAAGATCTTGTTTTTTTATATATTTTTTTTAAACTTATATGGTAATTTGGTAAGTTGGTAATTTATTTTTAAGTAATTGTATGTTGCCCAGAATACTTGCATCAAAATTCATTTGAGAATTAGGCGAGTTTGATATTTATTTGTAATTGCTTTATGCTCCAATATCAAGTTATCTAAAGGTCAATAATCAACGTGTCACTAATAGTTGAATAACCTACCTAAAGTTTTTGGAAAAACCACAAATATTTGATTCAAAAACGACACCTGTCTGCGAAAAACGACTGCAACTTGTTTCACAAATCAACTTTTATGATCGAACTTAATATTTAATCTAAAACTAGATATACCCGTTTGACTTCAACACGAATAATAATAAGGTATATATGTAATATGTGGATAAACAAGACAGATGTTTTATTAACATTACATGACAGCATTAGCAGTAGCTACTATACTTATGATAAGTATATCATAAGTAGTAACTAGCTAATGCCTAGCGTGTCTTGAAACCCTTTTAAACTAACCAAAGATCCGTCACAATAGTATACATTATACAAATACAAAAGAAATACAGACAGACAAACAAAAAAAAAATTAAAAAAATTGTTCACGTAAGTTTCAAATTACTAAACGAAAAAAAAATGTTTTACTTAGGGTCGATCATACGAGTAGCAAATACAAAGAATTGTACGTATATGTCCTGAGTATGTACGCATTCCTTAGAAGCTTTATATGTCCATACGGTATAATCTATACCTGATCTAATTTGGTTGCTGCCTTAAATATAATCTTGAAGAAGAGGAAATGATAGTCCATACTCGTATAGTTATAATCCGGCCTGGCCTTCCGGATTTATTCTGATTACAATGAATTTTAATCTAGGTTCAATCTCTCCGGAAGGTTAGAACAGACTAACCGTTCCCTTCGCACGACCCTTGCACTCACGACCAGACTTTCTTTTCGTTGAAAAGGACGTAATTTCCCGTGACTTGTTTAAGCGCTGGCCTAACTCCTTATATATCTTTGTTTAAATATATATTACATTTGGTAAAAACTGACCGGTTTTCATAAACAACAGGCTCAGCTGCGCGCAGCATTCGCTGTGTCTGGACACTCTATTATAATATCATTGGAGTTGATTTAAAACTAATTTTGTTCATACATGCATATTCAAATGGAATCATCTGTTGGAATTTAAGGTCTGTACTCATAATAGCAGACGTCTTTATTGCTATTTTCTTTATAGAAGGCCAATGAGTGATATAAATTGTATATTTTCATAAGATATTATTATAGACGAAGATTTATTAATATAAAAAGATATATCTTGTAGTATTAATACTTTTCTCTTGTTGTTTGTAGTCAAGATATCGCGTTGTCATATACAGAATAATATAATTTCAAATGTCAAGTTGCAGGATAGCGAACAAATAAACAAAAACTAAATTATTTGCTTTATAAAATTGTAATAGATAATATTAGCCATCTTATTATGTAAATTGTAAACGTATTATATAAACACATTCGTTTGAAATGAGATAAATAGCTCTTTTCAGTTGTTAATATTAAGTATATAGTGTTCGTTTTCTTTTAAATAAACATTTCCTATACTAATTTTATTGAAACTAAAGAAAAAACTACAAAATCCTCCTTACTACTCATTAGATCATTATAGGTAGGTACAAGCTATTAACAAAGTGCAAGACTAAATTAATTAATTAATTGTCCATTAAAAATTCTCAATTAAGTGCGGCCTTTATGCTATAATTGTTGCAAATGGAGTTTCCTTCATACATCGAGCGGTAGTTACTCAACCGATTGGAAAGGGAGTCGGAATCGAGACCATTTGTACCAAACTCAAGGTTCACACCTGCCAGGCTTATGGTCCGACATTTAAAAAAATGAATGATATGGGCCGGTCCGGTCCACTCAGTGATTTATGCTGTTGTGTAACCACAATTGTATAGTCAATTTGTCGTGAAACAAAATTCCAGTGGACACAGCAAAAAACCTAGTTTTTATAGTCTGGTATTTGGACAAGAAATTTCTGATCAATAAATGGATTATGTATATAGAAACTACATTCATATTTCCAAGATAAAATAATTATACAACTACACAAGTGTGTAGTATGTTACCAATGTCGTAAATTAACAAATTAAACGTACTTCAAACCACGAACCATGAAAACCCAATCTACAGAAAAATCATTCAAAATTCAGACCCATTTCAGACCGACAAAGGCCTCCTACAAAAATGCATACAAATTAAATTACGAGAACATGAGTTGCTTTTATTTATTACTTTACTCAATAAGTTACTTGTATACCTTCAAATGTATATATTTAAGTAATTTATTCTAATTCCAGTAGTTAGAACATGCAAATAGCTAGAGAGAGGCGAATAAACGGGCCATGAGATTTGCCAATGCTTACAACATTACGGAAGCCAAACGACACATTAATCTAGCTTAAATATTTAAATAGAGCATGGTTTAAGTATTATTATGATATAAAATGTACAGTAGCAATTAGAAGCTATTTTCAGTACTTTAGAGTTGTAAGATTGATCTACGAAGATAAGGTGATATAAAAAACATATTGTTCATACAGAAAGTTCAACGAGCGCATTATGTAATGCAGTCACTGTATGATATATTATCTTATAAACGCTCGTCGGATTGCTGTGCAGTGTAGTGTAGTATTTATAAATTGCATTAAATGCAGTAATTTTCATTGATGGGGCGGTATTTCCTTAAATTTATGTGGTAATTATTTTAGGTTTGTGTTTACATATTGCTCAGTCATGACGATATTAGATGCGTTTTAGAGTATTTTATATAGAAATAGAATACCAAGATTTTGTCTGAAAATATAATTATAAATAAATGTCCCAGGACATTCCTCACACAGTCATCTGATCCCAAACTAAGCAGAGCTTGTACTATATAATCCAGATAACTGATATACTACATATACTAATTTTTGTTTGTAAATACACCCAGACTTAGGACATACACACATGTTCATGCTCACAAATGCGTGTCCTGTGTGTGAAACGAACCCACGACCTGCACTGCGTCAACTAGCCTGTCAATATTGAATTAAATTATCTGCGGTTAATTTAATTATAACAGGTGGAGATTTCGAGATGGCATATTTTCGAAACCTATGTTGGGTTAGTCAGTCATGCTGAACAACTTTTACTATGGGATCAACACTACATTCCCAAAAAATATTGTTTAGTCTTCATACATTATGATCGAGCAAGGTTGACAGTTTGTAAGATTTCTTTTTTTGAGAATTCACTATTGGTCCCATAGTAAAAGTTGCTCAGCATGATTAACCCAACATAGGTTTCAAAAATATGCCCTCTCGAAGTCTCCACCCAGTATATTTACTTTTTGCCGTTGTTATTAAAGCCATCCATATTCAATTTATTTTAATGTACGTAACTTCAATGCCGGAATTTGATCCTTAAATTTACATAGCTTGGGCTTATGGGGATCATAATATTGAAATGTTTTGTGAGACGGAGGAAAAATTCCTTTCTTACAGAGCATCGATATATTAACACTATTGCGATGTTACAGAGTCATTGCACTTAACATTTTGAACATTATTTACAAAGTACATATTATTCACTCTGGCATTACGGACAATTGGGACGTGTTACGAGTTATAAAATAAACATCATGACATCATATATTTTATTTGCTTGTGAATAAGGTATTTGTTGTTTTTTCTTTGTTTGTAGGACTCTTTGTATATATGGAAAAACGGTCGATAATCATTATTAAAAACAAGTTTTTATTATACAATTTAAGACTAAGGCATGTATTTAGAGAATGAAAATCAAAACTTACGTTAAATTTCAAGAAAAGATTATGTTAATTGATGAAAATAAACATTATGCGAATGATCCAGGTTCCAAATTCATGTTTTATGTCTAACTTGAATGGCTAGTCTAAATTTTACTTGTGATTTTATTGTAGGTACTATATAATGACAATGTACTCATGTATTTTGATTAATATTTTTATCGTATGTCAAACAAGAAATATCATTTATTTTATATTTGAAACATAAATGGCAACCTTCTCTACAACCAAGGACGTCACATTTAAAGGTCCAGTGAAGCGAGAAGGTATTAAAGTTAAATTTGTAATATAATATTCTTAGTTTTGGTCAACCTTGTCATCAAGACTAAAAAACATTTATGGTATTTTAATATAGACTAGCCCCCTTACTCATAAAGCGCTATTTAACTAATATAATGATTAAATGCTCACGTAAATAATGTCACATTATTTGACAATGACAATACAGTGACGTTATTTACGTGACCCTTTAAACAGTATATTAGTTAAATAACGTTTTATGAGTAAGGGGGTTAAAGTTTACAACTAGGTACCGATATTAATTTTTTTGTAGAAAAGTTAGTTTAAAGAAGCTAATTAATTTTTAAACAGGCGAGTTGGCGCGCCGTTAGTCTTGGGTTCGATTCCCACACAGGACATGCATTTGTGTGCATGAACATGTCTGTATATCCTGAGTCTGAGTGATATGTATATTAAGTAAGTATTTACAAACAAAAAGTAGTATATGTATCTAAATATAATAGTTTTCTTGTTGTTGTATGTGAGGAATGTCCCAGGATATTTACTTACTATACTCTATTTCACATAGGATGAGTCGTCAAGGTCAAGGGTTTTTACCAATATCTAGTGAAATTCCATTTGATTACTCTGAAATAGTTCTCACAATATTTCATGAAACCTCGCTCTATCATATGCCTTTATGATATCGAAATGAACATATACCATTGAGAAATCTAATATAAAATACCATGTGTCACCGGACTCACGCTATTTGAAATCTACTATAGAAAATAAATACCGATTTACTTTTCATATTGCATCCCAACCATGGTCAAATCATGGCTAAATCTTACTTTCGTAATACCTTACTGAAACAAAATAACAATTATGCATAAAACAATAACTGCTGTGAACTATGTACGAAATATTTCAGTAAGAACACAAATACTTATACATGGACAAGTAAACAGCCTTCACAGTTCATTGCAGCGCAAAACACTTCGTAATATCAGTTTCAATTATTCGCAGGGTTGTCACTTTGTGATTTACTGACTGGTACATGGCGTCAGGAATAAATAAAACTTCCAAAATAAAATATGCTTTAGGTAATAGGTTCCTAATGTTCCTATATAATTTCCATTATGTGAGCATAAAGTTTATACAATAAAGAATATTTCATATTTTTATATTCATATTCATAAAACTAAAAATTTGTATTCCAACAAACTCAAAACTCTATGTAGACAAAATTTAAATGATATAATTTAAATAATCATGAACTAAATCATAACTTGATCCTTTTGACCAACATCAGTAATGAAGTGGGACTGTGACATCAAAACAAATAATTTCTCATCTTTATTGGGTGGACATTTTCGGTTATGTATTCCGAAACACCTGAAAACTGAATTAAAACTGTCTATACATGTCTTTCATGGAGCAAAATCAAACTGTTTTTAGAACAAGATTTATTTTTCTCAAGCTGTCCAGCATGTCGTACTCAACGTAGATTTTTCAGAAAATTCATCCTTTATAACAGGCTTAATTGGTAGGATACGAAAACCTCAAAACTGTCACGTCACCGGTCGTAGATTCCATTCCCACAGACATATTTTTTGCATAAGAAAAAGTTTGTTCTGAGTCTTGGTGTAATTATATTATATTAAAAGTAGTATATCAGTCATCTAATTTCCGTAGTAGGCAACGTCTGTTTAGATTGATATTAGGTGGCCGAGTCTGAAGAATTTCCTAGATAATATTTTAAACTCAAAAGTGTCAACCCTATTATCAAGTTTCCTTTCAAACTCATCATTGCGTAACTACTCTCAACAGCTTGGCTCATCTGTATCCGTTACGTTAGGCCGGGTTTCCACTACGCCGGACCGGCAGATTTACCGGCATGGCAAAAGTGCCGGAAGTGCTAGTGGCTAAAGAATATATATGAAGCTGTTCTCATTATGCCGGATCCGGCAAAAATACCGAGCTCGGCATTTTCACCGAGCGTTTTGTCACTGTGAAGCGCCCGGTAGAACACCCGGACCGGAGCAATGTGAAAAAGTTTGCGCCGGATCTATGTCCCCCGCTCACCCCGCCCGTGCTCCCCTCGCGTCTTTCGGTTTCGCATTCGTCCATTGTGCGCACAGGTCCGAATTCTGGGATGAGAAAACTGAGATGAGTACTTGACAGTTCGATTTTTCTTGTGCAATCCGGTGTAATGTGAACACTGTTGTCCGGGAGCCGGTTTCCGGCAAATCTGCCGGTCCGGCGTAGTGGGATCCCGGCCTTACTCTACAAGTTTACTCTTTGTTAAGAATAGCTTTCTTTCGTTAACCTCGGTTGGTGTCTGATCATTATGTGTTCAAAGGAGCTAATGTGAATTTTATTGATATCGTCTCATGTCAGTCATTGATAATGTGTTTGATAGAAAGTTTTTGGCAATATTGACCTTTAAAGACTTACTAATAAGATTTAATCTTATTTGAAAAAAAATATGTTTTATGTCTGGTAGTAAATAAGTATAATTGCTCTGAATGAATAATACTTATTCATATACCTACCTTGTTATCGACGTTCGTTATGTGAAAAATCAGAAATAATAACAGTTGACAAATAATGTAAATAAATAACAGTTTTTTTAGAAATCATCAACAATTTTTCTAATACAAATTTTGTTGAGGTCTGGTTATTTGAACAAAAGTTATGCTTCGTCTATCGGTGACCGGCAGCTGTATTTGCTTTTTTTATATCAATTCAAATCATTAAAAGATTCGGATTCAGAACTGATCTATTGCTTTAGCTCCCTTATTAACCACATACAGCCACATTACGTCGAACAAGTTGATAGTTCTTAGCATATTTAAATGCAGAGAAAATTATCCATTAATTATACCAAAATGGTCATGAATGTGTGATAAGGTGATTTCCTATTCGATAATAACATTGCAAAAGACAAGTTGTGGTGAAACCTGTCCGACGCCATCTTGAAGCTTTACATAATATATTTACGGAAATTGACATCTTCGATGTAGGTATTTGTTTATAACAGCCTAGGTGGAGATTTCGAGATAGCATATTTTCGAAACCTATGTTGGGTTAGTCTTGCTGAACAAATTTTAATATGGGACAAATAGCGAATTCTCAAAAAGTTTTTAACTTCTCATAGTAAATGTCAGCCTTGCTCGATCGTAATTTTTTTTTTTTGATTACAGTGTTGGTCCCATAGTAAAAGTTGTTCTAAAATATGCCATCTCGAAATCTCCACCAGTATACTTATGTTTAGATGCAGCAGCTAAAATGAAGTATTTTAGTGTCAATTTGGTATTCGATTACTGATATTACATACAATATTTTATATAAATAAAAGTCCAAAAGCGCCCAGTCCCTTTCACCCTCATTTGTGTGCAGGAGGCCTGTGCTCAGCAGTGGGACATTATAGGCTGATGATGATGATGATAATAATAAGAATAAATAAATCACGGAAGTTTAAAACGGTTCAAAATGAATAAAAGCGGTTTTTTTTATACCACTGACGTGGCAAACAAGCATACGGCCCGCCTGATGGTAAGCAGTATTAGGTATTTATTTAATGTTATAAAAATAGTCACTCATTTACGTATCTAATATAATTTCATATTGAAATTATGGTCCGTTAACTAAAGCGGGCACGTTCAAAACATTTACACGTTGCGCTTGTGTAGCGTGCCTGTGTATAAGCGCGCGGCGCGTGACGTCGCACTGCATGTGCATTATGAAAATTGTCACTGCATGTGCATCATGAAAAGTCTGTCCGTCTCTCTCGCGCGCGGTCAAGCTTACGAGTACAAGGGAGACAGTTATTGTTTTGCTTTTGCTACTGCAACTTAAATATAAAGTGGTAATTTTTTGCATTCATCCATTAGAATTGACTAACTAATTAGAAACAATAATGTCATAAAACATACTGTATCGTGAAATGGCATATGTTTAAGTACTGTGAAGGTGCTTGCTTTCGGTAACCGAATTGAAATATATGTAGACTATCATAATTATTATATAAATCTAGGCAATTACCAAATTCTTAGAACTTAACAAACCGAGACACAATGTCCAATTCTTTTGTTCAAAAAATGTTTCACACATCTCAATTTTGTATCAATTAAAATGCTCATAAGCCGACTAACATCTGAAAATCCCGTAATATCTTAATTGCACCAAAATATCTCATCATAATTACGTACTCGTAAATAATAGTTAGTCTCTGTTCTAATCTAGAATACGTATCAAGTAACTGTTGTCCATACAGAGCATGCATCAAGGCAACCCACTGGCAACTCTACTTTCGCTTGTTAGCCACATCGGCCGCTAAAATGTAACTTTAACTTTTATATTATAATAAAGATTAATGGACCTTGAGAAACAAATTCTACGGCTATTGTTTATCACTTCTTGTGTACAAAAAAGTGTGTGATAAAATATCGCAATGGCAAATATTTTAACATAACATAAAAAAATATGCAAAGTTAGGCGTGCAATACAAATGTTGTAAAAGGTTATGGTTTAGTTTGAATATCCAAATAGTATTCAGTAGTACAATATTGTGAAACGTTGTATGCTTTGCAACTATTATAATTAAACCATTTTGTTAATGAGATTACTGGTATAACTCATGTTTGATACATGGTCTAAAAGAACAGTAAATCCAATCAAAATCACTTATAAAGTTTCAAGGTTCGGAATAAATACAATTAAACTGAGAGAGATCTTTTTAATTTTTTTTTCGAAATTACGAATGTTTATTCATACAATCAATATGCTACTTAATATAGGTATATATTCTGTATCAGGAATACCCGCTTAGTTTTCTTTATGGACCAAAAGGTATTAGTCTCCTTTTATGGACCAAAAACTTATCAGCCTCAGATGGTTCATGCGGTTAACCAATATTTCGTGGTTTCAATTTTTTATACCACTAAGGTGGCAAACAAGCATACGGCCCGCCTAATGGTAAGCAGTTACCGTAGCCTATGGACGCTTGCAGCACCAGGGGTATCACTCGTTTTTTTTTACTCAATTTCCACTCAAGCGAGACAATATACCATTTCTGCCATATTGCAGCATTCGTTTGCATGAAAGTCCGTTTGTTTGTTTGTTACGACTTCACACCTTAACTACTCAACGGATCATTATGAAATTTGGCATGCAGATAGCCTACGGTATGGAGAAGCACATAGGCTACTTTTTATCCCGGGAAAGCGGATGAAACCACGGGGGACAGCTAGTTTTCTATATTACAAATTACACAGTAAACGGTTCATACATTTTAGGTTCCCTGCGGGCACTGTACTCAGTGTGACCATTGGCTATGTGTCGCAAGGTCGCGGAAAGTATAACTTCAACCTATTATAGCATTGTTTCTTGTTGCGTGAGTATAGGTTAGTAATTTTAAAAAGGAATGTCTCAATCGAAGCCTCTTAAAAGAGCAGCTCGACTGGGGTAGTACCTCCACCTTACAGAATACCGCAGCCAAATAACTTTATGTTGTGTTCCTGCGCGTGAGTAAGGTTGCCAGAGCTCATTGGGGAGGGTGGAAGGGTCGGTAACGCGTAAGGAATGCCCCGTGTGTTGCAATGCGGTAACCGCTTACTATCAGGCGGGCCGTACGCTTGATTACCGACATCGTTGAAGAAAAAAATGCCTTTCAATATGTTTGTATTTCACTCTTATGGTGTGCCACTACTCTATAACTTTTTACGTTCGACGACAGTAGTTCTGACATAACAAGGTTAAGCAAGGATTAATTTATCTAAACGGAAATAATTTAATTTGATATGATTGATCAATTATTATCAAAAGTAGATATAAATAAAAGATCAAAATGAAATTAAAATTGCATTTGTATGTAAATTATGTTATTTTTATGTTTTTTTTACTTTTAGATCTTGTCTGTTACTGAAAGAACTTTTAAAGCTTTCTTTACATAACCTACTCAGGCACTTAATAAGGTTGAGATTGATAACCCCATACACAGGAAGGTTATTAAAATCAAACCTTTGTTTTATTACTATTTTTTTTAAATATATTTAAAACCTAGCTGTCCAGCTGCTTCACCCGCATTCCCGGAATAAAAAGTACCTAGATTATAAGCTACTCAGGGATAATGTAGCTTTCTATTCGTAAAAGATTATATATTAGTATAGACAGTACTATATCAATATATATAAAAATCAATGCCACTTTTCGTTGTAATTTTATAACTCAAGAACGGACTCACCTATCCAAACCAAATGTTTAGGCTTTATTCGGGCTATTCAGTAGATGGTTTAAGTGAAGTTTGCACAAAATCGGTCGAGCGGTTCTTCATTTATCACATTTTTATTATTTCACTTTATACGTAGCGAAGCACGTACCGGGCCGCTAGTATTAGTATAGATATTCATTATCTAATAGCATTAATTAATAATCTTTAACGCCGCATTCCACAGCAACAATCAAGAGCACTCTCCATAGAATCCTCGGTTGATTGTAGGAGCAAAAGTAAAAGTGTTCGAGGTTGTTGATACTGTGGCCGACATCCATGTCGTGACGTTGCCTCACTACCAAGTTAACCGATATAACAGCAGTTAAGTGGACGTTTAACTTGCACTTAACGACACTATATATATGACATTGCCTCTTGTTTCAATAGAATCAATTACTTTATTTACAACAAATATGTACAAAATACAATCTATACATAGAAAATTTCCTCAAGCCTGCCGCTGCTTCCGATTAACGGCAAGGTTCCCAGAAGGCTGGCAGCGTTTCCTCTTTGGATAGCCAAGCTGACGCGTTGGCGGAAAATGCTCCCCGTCCGCCGGTCTCCGGAGGTCTCGATCAATTTTGAAGACAAGGTGCGAGCAAAACGGCGAGCTTCGGACCCCCACGGTCCCAAGGTCTCGACCGCAAAAGGCATAAAAATATAATTGGGTCCAATCCGTCCAATCGATGCATATTTTTAGAAATGTTGAATTATCCGCACTGGCCGCAGCTGCCCCTGCAGCTTTACAAGTCGCCGGTATGTGAGATGGCGCGAAATTGACCAGATAATCTTTAAGGCGATGATAACTCAGTGGTAGTGAAGTCGGATACCGAGACGAAGGTCCTGGGTTCGAATCCTACAATGAGCTTGAGCTGTCGGTGAAGGAAAACATCGTGAGTAAACCATAGCACGGTGGTGGAATACTTATTTGTTGTACCCATCTGGCTGGCTACCACCCTCAAGCACCTATTGGTGTGTTCCGACAGCTGCAATTGAGAGCCAGTTCCTTGTAGGCTTTGCGTGCTTACCACCTTCGGTTACATCATCACTTACCATGGTGAGATTGTGGTCAAACACAGGCCTATATAAAGTAAAAAAAAGATAAGAACAGATGTATTATCATCACATTTTCCTCGTAGTAATATAAAGGATTAATTACATCGAATAATTAACTTAGGATGGAAAACTTTCGGCTTAAAATAGTGCAAAAATGTAAAGACACAGCAAAAAGCACTTGTCCCTCTTTTCACTATGATTCCAGATGAAAAACTCATACGATACAACATACGTTACGATAATTTCTCTCGCATAAAAAACTCAAGATTTTTTTACTGTGTATAGGCTAGAGTTCATCCACCATCTTACCGTGGTTCACACACAAAGCCTAGTAGGGAACTAGCTCGCTAGCTGAGCCCATTAATAGGTGATTAAATTGAAAATTTGTCGCCTAGCACCTCCCAGTAAGTCACATTAGCTACGCTTGAAAGCCAATTGACTATACATATTGTGTAGCTAAAAACGAACATAGACAAAACATTTGGTTCAAATTATCCTTTCGCCTGTCTACAATATAGTAATTAGCTTGCGAGTGCGCTAATTAGGTTCAATTGACCTCGTCGGGGCAGCGAGTTTGCTCAACCGTCACGGTCCACGCTGCGATTACGACGTGTTATTATAACGAAAGTGCAACCTCGAATAATGCAGCAAGCTAACCCTTTAATTTAAATGATTAGTAGGTACGTATAGGTAGTTAAATCAGTGAGGAAATTTTGTATCAAACTGACCTACATAAGTTAATAAAGAAAAAGTGTGTATATACTTTGGCCTAGACACCCCAAAATACTTTAAAATAGTCAAATTCACAAAAACTACAATATATTATGGGGTTCAATATGAAAGTAAGTAAATACTGCAAATATAAGCAAAAGATTAAATAGGTTTGCATAAAGCATTGCTAGTAAATATCTAGATAATAATATTTGGCTTACCACAAAGTAGTATTTACTTTCATTCGAGTACATACATAAATGGTTAGATTACTTCATCTCAATCATGGTGTTACAATACAAATTTTGCAGCAAATATGATATGGCTTCAAAACTATTTCATTCAACTCTAATTGTGTGTCCATGCTACGCGAATCGAGCACGAGCTGAGCCACGAACGAACCTACAATGAGACTACAACGAGCACCATGCGAATCCCTTTGTTCGTGAAAAAACTGACAATCGCGCTCGTTCGAGGCTCGCAAGCCCGTCCATGCTACGCGAATCGTGCTCGCAGTGTGCTCGTTCGAGGCTCGGCTCGTGCTCAGTTCGCTAAGCATGGACGCACCATAATAGTAATACTGAACAAACTATATAACAATGATGCCTAAAAAAAGCATCCGATTAGGTCTTATTTATTTCTTACAATATTATATGATAACAATGAAATTATTATTATTTACAGCCAGTGCGGGTATCCTCCTGGAGAATGCGCCAGCGTGTCCAGAGCCTTATGGACTTCAGGTATACAATTTTTTTTAATATATTCCAATTTCAATTCAATTGTTATTGACAAATTAGGTAACCTTAAAATTGAAAATCAATTATTATTTAATCATAGTTTCGAGAGAAGTTCACATGCGGACAAAAGATGTGTCAGAGAAAAACATAGGTAGGTACAGTAGTACCCAACTGATAAGGCGTGTCGTGAATCTTCGTTCACATAGAAAAGAAAGTATGTCCCGAAGATTAACGAAAGAATGCTTAAAACTTACAATCAACCTTAGATCACTACTATAAGGTTCATAATACATTGCAAGGTTCACACTATAAAGTTCCATCTCACTCGCAAGTCACGCCCCTTCTCACACATGGCGGCAGCTGCTGACCAGTAGCATTGCGTGCTCTTTGAAAATGTATCTTCTACGCAGGTACATCGGTAAGCCATATTAGTTGGGTACTACTGTACATCTCAAATTATTGGGAATAGATTAGGCAGATAATGACGTCAAAAACTTTGCTTAGTTTGAGATCAAATGACCTTGTATGAAGAATTTCACGATATTATTATTCTATACTGCAGAAGGAATAGTTATATAGTAGTGTACCAATAAACAACCAATGAACCTCTCTCGTTTCCAGGCGTACGCACACCCAGAATACTGCGACCAATTTTTCCTTTGCACCAACGGTACCCTGACGGTGGAGACATGTGAGAATGGGCTGCTGTTCGACGGCAAGGGCGCTGTGCACAACCACTGCAACTACCACTGGGCTGTCGACTGCGGGGAGAGGAAGGCTGACTGTGAGTTTCGACAATATTTGACAAGTTTTAACATTACTGTTCCTAGTAGTTATTATAATTTTTGAGAAAGGTAGAGTACAGCGTTTATTCGCTCAAAGAGCTGCCTTACAGAAAAAAAAATTGCAAGTGATAAGCTTGTTTTACCCATAATCTTACTAATATTATAAATTCGAAAGTGAGTTTGTTTGTTTGTTACGCCTTCACGCCTCAACTACTCAACGGATCATCATGAAATTTGGCATGCAGATAGCCTATGGTATAGAGAAGGACATATACTTTTTATCCCGGGAACGCGGGTGAAACCGCGAGGGACAGCTAGTCTAGTATAAACTTACATGGTACTAAGATCATATTCACAAAGATCCACCTATATAGATTTCAGCTTTGTTTACTACCTTCAGGTAGGTACAATATTTTACTACGAGTATGTTGAGGATCTTGATCATGTGAATGCCCTATACCTATATGATAAAATAAAAAATAAGGAACTTATGAGGTTGGTTAGAGGGTTCCAATGCCGTTCCTATATTAGAAGTTTAGAAAGAACCTTATTTGAAATACTTTATTAATACTACATCGTAAGATTTGTAACAAATCAATCTAACCGGAAGAGCCAGCCTTAAAAACGATCATCAAACTAATAGTTCCTCAATCACGTCCGGTACCACTTTAGCGAAATTAATGACCCATTACTCATCTAACATCCTCTCGTAGAGGCTTGGCTTTAGTTTCCAATTTTAGTATTTTATTTTGTAGTAGTTTCCGCTCGCGGTTTCGCTGCGTTCCCGATGGATTTTATTTTTCCCGGTATAAAAAGTATCCTATATATGTTGTTTTGACGATACGATACGATACGATAGGTAGCGCCGTTGAGGCGAAAAGAAATCTGCTAAATAGGACATCCAAAAACCTTCAAATGTCCAGTACTGTAAATTTTCCATGGCATTTTGGTCTAGTTAATCTTGAATGTCAATACTGTCCTTATTTGGTGGCCTCGATAAGTTATAAACACGTTAAGCCCACATAAATCAGGCAATATGTCGTTTCTACAAATGGTTTGTTAAGGTGCCGGTTCGCAGCCGACCGCAGGCAGCAGCAGCAGGCGACAATATCACCGCGACACTACTAGTTTCTATGTATTACCAACTGCTGCTGTCTGCAGTCGGCTGCGAAATTGTACCTTTACTGTGATAGAAAATTCCTATTACCTAAGCATTGTTTTCATTGCATTCTAGCACAGTCAATAAAAATATAAGATGTGATATAGGTATATTTGAATGAAATAGGCATCCTAAAAATGATTATCTTCAAACTGAAAAAAAATAATAAAAAATTATGCTTCCTTGTATTTCTTGAATTACTTTCACGAGAAGCACATTGCTTTTTTTTTGTTCCGTGATTATAATAGTACTTGTTATAACAAAGCTACCTATAACCTTACATAAAAAACCTATATCTTAAAATTTCACCATACTTTCCAGTGACCCCCCTCTCAACCCCCGGCTGCGAATACCAGTTCGGTATCTACCCAGACAGCAACGAGTGCTCAACCAGCTACGTCAAGTGTGCCTATGGGATCCCCAACCAGGAGCCGTGCACACCAGGCCTCGTGTACGACGAGCGCACGCATGGATGCAACTGGCCTGATCTGCTGCAGCCTTTCTGTAACCCTGAAGGTATGTTGTTTGGTGAAAAAATAGAGGATTGAATAAGGGAAAGTTGGAGTGGTCATCAAATGTATAAAACCTATTTAGTTTTGGTTCAATTATGAATTTAGGTGATTGCGATTTCAATGAATAATAAGAATTATATACCTAATTAATGTTGAAATTGGATCTAAATAAATATAATGACTTACGGGCGATAATTATCTAAGTAAGAGCAATCTGTATAGATTATGACAGACCAACATAAAGTTGGTTCATTGAGCGACAAACGAATAGGTACACAGTTTCTAGATGGCGTTCAATTTGCCTAATCGGGAGATCTATCTCACAAACACTTTCTGAAGAAGAAACTGTTTCAGTACTGTTGATTTAAGTTTAAACTTGAGAGGACAGATGGCGCAATAACGTAATTTTTAAGAAGAATAAATAAAATTCTTCGTGACGACAATCAGCAATGCTTATGATTAAAATTGAGCATATTTACTCTTATTCGTATTTTTTTGCTAGTTACTAATAATATTTTAAATTTAACAGCGGTCGTCGGCTTCAAATGCCCAGCTAAAGTGCCGTCAAACTCTCAAGCTGCCAAGTTCTGGCCTTTCCCACGTTTCCCCGTGCCCGGAGACTGCCACAGACTCATCACCTGCGTAGAAGGACAGCCTCGCCTCATCTCCTGCGGTGAAGGCCAGGTCTTCGACGACCAGAACCTCACCTGTGAAGACCCTGAGCTGGTGCCACACTGCGCTCATGCGTGATTTAATAACATCGTAGTATTACAAGACGAAAACAAAAACCTTGGTTGGTGCTAACAAGAATTTATTGAGGAAATAACTTTCTTGTTTGTGAATGAAACAATTTGTAAAGTGGGATTTCGTGGGGTTTAATTTTGTCAAATTTCTTAATCTTAACTTCTCTTATTGTAAAATATCTACAGGAAATCATATTATTATAGATTAAAAGATAGGTATGTTTGCACAATATAAAGTACGAGTGCAAGAGAGAAAGCCAGAAATGCGAGAAACCGATGATTTAACGTATGCCTGTCAACTATCAATCTTTTGTTACCAACTGGAATTTATCATTGTTAATTTAATTACAAATGCGGTTTCACTGAATGAAATGAGATCTTATTAAATAAAATATAATTTTAATTCTCATAGTACAGTATTAGAGGGAATTAAAATAATAGTTACTAAATGTGCAAAGAAAATGTTTGTAAATGAATGATTTAAGTTTTCGTCTTATGATACTATTTATATTATTATGTAATTATTAATTAATTTCCCAGAAAATTGGAATACTATTTCCACCGAGTCCTATTTATTTCTACTAATAAAACTTTGTGATTTATGAATATATCCCCCCCCCTCGCACACAACGAACGAATGAGTTGCCAAATACAGATGATTAGTACGTGATATTAGTTACCATAGAATATATATTTACCTACAAAGAAATATTTTATTATATATTTTTCATATAGTTTTTTCTGTAAATATAACTGCTGAAATGGAAATGTAAATAGGAAAATATGTGAGAGAATAAATATATTAAATTTAACAAATCCGTTTATTTACTTATATTTATTAAGATTTTACCTAAGAATGCTGATAATGAGGTAACTAAACCTTTTATTTTTATATTAATCTTTCGCAGAGTTTTAATCAGTTTGAAACCGTTTATATTCATGAGCTTAGCCCAAAAAAGGCGAACTATTCACCTGATGTTTAATATAGTCTCCATCGCTTACTGAAGTTAATAAAGTCACCATCGCTTACTCAAGTTAATAAAGTCACCATCGCTTACTCAAGTTAATATAGTCACCATCGCTTACTGAAGTTAATATAGTCACCATCGCTTACTCAAGTTAATATAGTCACCATCGCTTACTCAAGTTAATATAGTCACCATCGCTTACTTAAAAGGTGTATGCATGCCAAATCATGCTTGAAGAGCTCTTTTGTCGCCATTTATATAACAATAGCATTCGTTGTATTAGTGAAAAATATTTCAATTTTCTTTGAACTAATTTGATTATATATTTGAAAAAGTTTGAAATAGTAAACCTATTATACCACTTTAATAATAATTATACCTTCAAGATTTCAATCTGTTGGTGAATTTAAATTAGAAACTTAATTTTTCTGGGATAGCAGGTATATTAAACAAAAACACAGGAGTACTTATAACGTCTAACTTTATTAACCTAACTAGAGCTAGATGAACTATTCTTCTTCAGTTTCCAGCACTTTCCCTTTGTGCGGGCGTTGAGGTTTGCGACGTGGCTTGCTGGTGGGCGGGTTCTCCAGGGCTTCCAGCTCTGCATCAGTCAGCTGGCCTTTGTACCAATCAGCGCTGGAATCAAATATTTAGTTTAATTTTTTGATTCATCGTTAAAACATAATAAAACACAACTATGATGAAGTTTAAAAAAAAAGTTACAATAGTGTTGTTTAAAAATATGACTCATTTTGTTTCTGGTTTGTGGTTGTTGACAAGGCCAAGGAAGATGCACACTTACATTCAGAAAAGGCCAAAGTTTCTTTAGAATTGAAAATAATGTCAATAGAATAGAATAGAATAGAATAGAATAGAATAGAACTTTATTGTACACAGCAAATAGTTACAGTGTCTACCCATGTCGGGCATACAATAGGATACAAAGTGAATTACATTTTACAGATGAATATTAAATTATAAAATTAATGTCAATTTTCTATACATATACATTATTTAGTATTAAAAAATTCATTTAAGTTATAAAATACATTTTCATAAAGCCATTTCTTCAAACAGTTCTTAAATTTAACATTTGGTAGGTCCTTTAAACTTTCTGGCAAATGGTTGTATACACGTATTGCAGTTATCTGAGTACTCTTAGCATAAATCATTGATTTTACCTTTGGCAAGTAAAGGTTATCATATTGCCTAATAGGAGTCTCCCGTGTACGACATTCTGATATTTTTTTAAAATATTGGCTCTGATTTCTAACAAATAAACAGAGTTCGAGTATATATATATTTATTAAAGTAAGATAACCTTTTTCCTTAAAAACTGAGCGTAAAGACTCATCTCTAGATATGCTGTGAATTATTCTGAGACTACGCTTTTGGAGTATAAATGTACTATCAGCATTTACAGAGTTACCCCAAAATATAATTCCGTATGTTAGTAACGGATAAATAGTTCCATAGTATGCATTTCTGGCTATTTCCACTGACGCTACGTCCACGAGCACTGATAAGGCATGGCAGAGACCGGCTATTTTGTTATTAATTTTCTTTATTTGGGCTTTCCAATTCAAATGCATGTCCAAAGTTACACCTAAGAAATCAGTCTCGTTTGTTTGCTTTATAGTACTACCATCTATATTTATATTTAAGTCCACTTGTACGCTTTTGTAATTTTTAAGTTGCATGATTTTAGTTTTAGTCGCATTAACTTTTAAATTTATAGATTCTAGATAAGATGTTATATGTTTTAAGGTAGTGCTGATTTCTATTTCATATTGATTTTTATTCATTCCTTTATTTATAAATAAAATTGTTGCATCATCAGCAAATAAGACGCACATATGCTTTGTTAAATCAGGTAATTCGTTTATATAAATTAAGAACAAAAGCGGACCTAGTATACTCCCCTGAGGAACGCCTATAACCGACTTTTCGAGAGACGATTGTATTTTTTCGATCGTTTTTGTAGATTCGTTATAGTGGTTCAGAATAGTTGTTTGATATCTGTTCGAGAGATATGATTGAAGTAAGTTTTGGGCATTTCCTCGAATACCAATATTGTCAAGATTTTTTAGTAAAATCGAGTGTACTACACAATCAAAAGCTTTCGACATGTCTAGGAATAAGGCAGTACATTGGCATTTATTATTGATAGAGTCCCATACGCTGTTAAGAATTTTATATATAGCCATTGAAGTTGATAATCCTCTACGGAATCCAAATTGGTTTTCGTTAAACACCTTATTAACGTCCAAGAATCTTACAACCCTACTATAAATGATTTTTTCAAATATTTTGGATATACACGGTAGAATTGCTATGGGTCTATAATTACATGGATCGTCTTTGGATCCCTTTTTATGCAGTGGTTTTATAATAGCAATTTTAAGACTATCTGGAAAAACACCCGTTTCAAGCATGATATTTGACAAGAAAACCAATGGCTTCGAAATACTTGTGATACAAGACTTTATAATTTGAGTTGATATTCCATCGATCCCGCAACTTTTTTTATTCTTAAGATTTTTTACAATTGATAGTATTTCTGCTTCATCTACTGGTTCTAAATAAATGCTTTTACAAATTGTATTGAATTTAGGTTTGAAATTATTATTATTATAAGGTTTATTCAAATTTAGATTAGCAAATAATGTGTTCATATAATTAGCTATGTCCTTTTGATCTGTAATAGTGTCCTGTTCAGTGCAAATTTTATTAATTGATTGTTTTATGTCATTATGTGGTGTAGTATGTAGCTTTATTAAGCCCCAGATTGCTTTGGATTTATTTGTACTTTTGTTTATGTAGTTCATATTTGAATTCTTTCTAGAGTATCGAATAGTTTTTTTCAGTATATTTTTATATTTCCTGTAATATTTATGCTTACAATCAGTTTTCTTCTTTTGTAAATCTATATAAAGTTGTCTTTTTTGTTTACTTGATTTAATATACCTTTTGTTAACCAGTTGTGTTGTTTTCTGTATGTAACCTTGACTTTATTTACAGGAATACATAATTTGAATATCATTTCAAAAATTTCCAAAAACTTATCGTAGGCCACATTCACATTATCTTTATGATGATATATTTCCTCGAAACTTATTTGATTCATGTACTTCTTAAAAATATCAAGATTAATATCAACTTGTGTTTTAAATTCAAACCAATATTTATCAACGTAATTGGAACCGCAAGGGATTTTTATCTCCTGACCAGTGTGGTCTGATAGGCCAGCATTAACCACTTTTGAATAGAACTTACGGACGTTAGTGATAATGTTGTCAATGCAGGTTTGTGAATGAGAATTTATACGAGTAGGTTCCTTTATCGTGCATTGCAAATTATAGTTTTGTAATAAAGTTAAAAATTGCGTTGTATTTTTATTAGCTTCTAAGATATTTATGTTAAAATCTCCCAAAATAATAACTTTTTTATTAAGGTTTCTTGATTGACGCATTATTTTATATAATGTTTTTTCAAATTGATTGAAAAACAAATCTACATCACTATTTGGCGGCCTATAAACGCACAATATGTAAAGTTTAAGTTCAGTAAGAATAATTCCACAACATTCAAAGACTTTTTCCACAGAGTGGTCAGTTAACCAGTCCAGTTTATTATAGCGTAACCCTTTTTTAACAAATATACAAACTCCCCCTCTACTAGCTTGGTTTCGTGAATAATGAGAGGCAAGCTCATATTCCGGTATTTGGACGGTATGCACATTATTATTTTTTAAGAAACTCTCAGTAAAGCACATTACATTTATATTTTTAGCCTGCAATTTCAAATAAGCTTCTATGTCATTAATTTTTGATTTAATACTCATAATATTTTGGTGGAACACTATAAAAAAATTATCTGAGTAATTCTCGAAAAAACTCATTTTCTGTTTGCGTACCAGCTGAAGCCATTTCTTTTGTGCGTTCGACGTTTCTGTTTAAGTTAGTTATTTTACTTATTTGTGTACGGCAATAATTTTGATATTTATGCTTATTATCGAGATGTAAAATATCTCTTAGAATATTTTTACTCAAATTCAGTAAACGGTGCTTTTGTAATGTCAGCCAGTGCGAATCGTATGTGTAGCCAGTGAACATAGCCCAATCAAATTGTTTACATAAAAGTTTATACATATAACGAATTTCATTTACATTCATACAATTATTTTTTAATACTTCAGTTAAAATGACATTAGTACTGCACAATTTGTTTAAATAATAATACAAATGAGCTTGGAGTTGTAAAGGATTAGTGTCGTTGGAACCACCTATTATAATTACATAGTCATCCTTTGTGAAAGTTGTGCAGTGATTTAAACAGGATTGTAACAATTGATCTATCCTTGCACCGGGCATGGTGATAGAGAACACATCAAATTTAGAGCCCAGAAGATATTGAAGGGTTTTTCGAACTCCTTTACCCTCTTCATTAGCAAATATTATCACTTTATGTTCCTTTTTTGGTTTAGATCCAAAAATGTCTACATTTCTTTTTTGTGTTTCTCTTGTATCCATTATTGTTTCTTTATGTTCCAATTTTGCATTCATTATTATGGTATTATCATCCAATGAAATATTATTCTTTTCCGTATCCGTCACTGATGATTGTGATTTTTTTGTACTTTCTTGATTATTTTGCTCGTTGTCATTTCGGGGTTTTGTAAGTACTGTATTAACTTCACTTTTCGGAGTACTGTTTGTATGCTTACTTGGTTGCTTGCTTCTTATTGGTGTCAAAATTGCCGACTCTTTCATCTTTCTTTTTGCAGATAACGATTTCGATATTCCACATTCGTTCCTTAAAGGGCTATTTATTTGTTTTAATGCTTTAACTGTTACGTTGTTTTGTTCCAATTTCTTCTTTATTTCAATATTTTCCAGAGTAAGTCTATCAACCTCAGCATGCGCTGCCTCTAAGTTTTCCTTCAGAGATTTTATTTCCTCTTTTAATTCAATCAGATAAATATTTTGTTCTGCGTTTGGTAGACTTTTTATGGAACTATCCAGTAGCATTGAATTATATAAACTGCTTCCGTTTGACACTAGTGAGTTAGAATTATTATACAACTCCGAGTTAACCGAATTTGACCTCGGTCTACGAAATGTTACATTGTCCTCTTGAAAATTTGCTTTAGATGATTTATTTTCTGACATGGTGGTGAACTGTTGTTGGTATAATTATCTCGATGTGATGTTAAAAACACAACAAAACTTATATGTGAGACCGAGGTTTGAACCTGCAACCTTTGACTGGTTGACTGGTTGACACGATAGCTTAGCCACTAAGCCGTCTAGAGTGTTATGAAGTAGGGCGAAATTACAAAATATGCTTAGCTATGAGGAAAATTATTTATAAACAAATATTTAGATATTTATTTACTTTTAACTCAACGAAATGAGAAACATTAAACGGCGGTGATAGCTCAGTGGTAGTGACGTCAAATACGATGACTAAAGTCGTAGATTCGAATCCTCCAAAAAGCTTGAGCTGAGGTGAAAGAAAATATCGTCAGGCAACCATAGCACGTTGGTGAATTTGTAGTACCTAATCACCTGGCCGGCTACCACTGTCATGTTGAAAATCTACCGTCAAGAAACTTTCGATGTTTTCCGGCAACTGCATTTAGCAGCCAGTTGTATTTTATTCTTTATGAACTCCGCACCTTTAACCAAATCACCACAAACACCACGAGATTGTAGTCAGTGGATAGTTCATAAGATACAAATATTGCAAAGAAACTACTCACCATTCAGGTATTTTCCTCGCCCACTCGCACTTCTTGCTGTCGTCATCGAAAGCCTGTCCAAGCTTGCAGCCAGACCTCCTGGGGGTATTACCGTTGATGCACACGTAGAAGAACTGACAGTCATCTGGGTCAGCGTAGCGAGGGTGGGTCAGACCAAACGTCTCGTTCACAGGGGGGCATGAGAAGTTGAACACCTCTGGAATGAGAAGATATAGTTTAGAGAGCTGGCTGAGAGTGATTCAGGATCATTTGACATGAAAAGTTATGGAGGAGGCATGAGCAGCATTCGACTTTGCGTATTGTTCTTGTGATGCTCAATCCACAACCTGAACGACGGCGATCTTAAGCTTCTTTGAAACCGCACAGTCTGATACCATTTTAGTGCCAAAGCTACACTATATAATTTGTACTATCACCAACGTCATCATCATCATCATCATCAGCCTATAATGTCCCACTGCTGAGCACAGGCCTTCTGCACACAAATGTGAAAGGGACTGGGCGATACTCCACCATGCGTGCCCACTGCGGATTGGTGGAGGTAGGCTAGTGGTTAACCTACTGTTGGAATTTTTCAAGCCGCCTAGAAGGCCTCCAACTAGCTTAACGACTATCACAATTATGTGATAACCGGGACCAACGGCTTTACGTGCCCTCCGAAGCACGGAAACGCTCGATTTGAAATACCACTAGGCGGTCACCCATCCAGGTACCGACCACGACAGACGTAGCCTAACTTTGCCGATCGATTAAGAACGGCAGAAGTTACCACCAGTTCGTAAGTCGGCTATCAAATGAGAAGAACAGGCAAGAAATATTTTTTGGACTGACTATATTGGCTACATAAAAAAATTGATAGTCACCAGCAGCACCGCACCCCTTCTTCTTCGCCTCATCAGGCCACGTGCAGATGCCGGTCTTGTCGTTGTACACCAGGCCGTCGGGGCACGTGATCATGTTGAACTTGCCGTCGACGCAGTAGTAGAACTTGCCGCATTCCTTTGGGTCTTCGTGGGAGAAGTATCCGTTCTGGCGCACGCAGTGGAGAGATGGGATTGGAGTTTCTGATGGTAAAAATAAGTAGTGAAGTTAGATTTATCATGAAAGATAATTCGAGTATGCATTTCTTTTGAACCGGCTAACAACGAATTCCAAGAGGCTTGAGGTAAATTCAAATCCATGCTTATATTACTACCACGAATACATGATAGTCAATTAATAAATACATGGCGTTTTTGTATTTTTAAAATTCCTAATATAGGTACCCTATATTACCTATACCTATATTAGGAATTTTGATAAATATATCCAACTAGCTGCCCGGCGCGACTTCGTTCGCGTGGTGCTACCCTGCCCTATGGTGCTACCCTACCCTACCCTACCCTACCTGAATTTTCTTTGCTATATAAACCTCACGGAGCCCGAGACCTTTCCAACGAATGCAAAACCGTGGAAATCGGTTCGTGCGTTCTGGAGTTATAGCGTCAGGAAGGAAAACCCGACTTATTTTTATATAGTAGATATACAGGGTGGAGATTCCAAGATCGCATATTTTAGAAACCTTATTTTTGGGAATTCTGTGTTGTCCCTATAGTAAAAGTTGTTTCGCATGACTAACCCCACATAGGTTTCGAAAATGTGCCATCTCTAAAACTCCACCCGGCCCGATATAATGTATCATCAACTCTTATCATTTGATTCCTTTCCAAGGACACCTTAACACTTAATCGTAACTTTTTCAGATTGAAATATAGTTGTGTAGATTTGACCTAATATATCTGAATATTATAATTATTATTTAAATTATTTGGTAATCATTAACAACCATACGTAAATCATGTTATGAACCTAATTACCATTGATTAGAGGTAGCAACAGACATTTCCGCCCACCTATTAGGTATAAGTGATTTAACAATAAAATCTGCCTCGTGCCGCGCACCAAGGCCATACTTCCCTTGAGATTGGAAAGTTGTTTCGAGCACCGGTGATCCTCGGTATTTATGTATACTCTGTATTCGAGTGATGCGACAAACGTGTAATCGGTCAATTTATATCTATTTAGGGTTGTGACACGTTTTGCATTAGAATCAGATACAATATTCAGAGGTCTACTAATAGATATAATAAGAGTTTGTGTTCATATTAACGAAAATGACTGAATATAACGTAATGGTGTGCGAACACGAGCCGAGTCACGAACGAGCAGTATTCCTTCGTTGCTCGCGATGTCAAGTGTCGACGTTACAACAACGAGCCTACAACGAGCGCGATGCGAATCCCTGTGTTCGTGAAAAAACTGACAATCGGGTCAAGCGCGAGACGAATGCTCGTGCGAGGCTCGCAAGTCCGTCCACGCTACGCGAACAACGAACGAATCCTATTTGTTCGAGGCTCGGCTCGTGCTCACTTTGCGTAGCATGGACGCACCATAATGGTGCATCCATGCTTGCCGAACCGAGCACGAGCCGAGCCACGAACGAGCACACTGCGAGCACGATTCGCGTAGCGTGGAAAGGCTTGCGAGCCTCGAACGAGCGTGATTGTCAGCTTTTTCACGAACAAAGGGATTCGCTTCGTGCTCGTTGTAGGTTCGTTCATGGCTCGGCTCGTGCTCGATTCGCGTAGCATGGACGCATCTTGTGATAATAAGTATTTTAAAAATGACAATGTCAATTACTATTTTACATAATAATTTAAATTATTTATTATTATTTATTCCTTATACTGTTTGTATGTCCGTACCTACTATTATAAAGTCAATTGACTCAAACACGTGTTAAGAATGATAAAGTGACCAATGATTTATTATTTACCGCAGATACTTCAACGATTGTATTCTAGAGGTCAAATTACCGCTACATTCTGCAATAAAACGTACTGTCAATTCACATTTCGCGTCTGACTATTCAAGCTAGGCTAGGGTTCAGTTTCAGTCCGGGGTAACCGCCATTTGGCTATAAATAGCATGCAAAAGAACACTGTTTTCCACGAAAACATTGTTCATAACACCGTTTCTTTAATCGTTTCGTTTTTTTTATTGAGGCAACATAATTTAAGTGCACCATTTTCCACAAAGTAATTATTAAAATAAGGTTGCAAAAATAAAGATTTCTTTCATAATTATATTGAAAAGCCATGAAGTTGAAGTATGATACATGAAGTTCCAGAGTAGATAATCCATTTCTATACAAACTTCATTTACAAAAAACAAAGCCTTCCAAAACTACTTGATGTTATAGACGTTTTCGTAGCGTTATAAATCTATCCTAATCCTAATATAATATATGCGAAAGTGAGTTTGTTTGTTTGTTACGCCTTCACGCCTCAACAACTCAACGGATCATTATGAAATTTGGCATGCAGATAGCCTATAGTATAGAAAAGAACATAGGCTTTTTATCCCGGGAAAGCGGGTGAAACCGCGGGGGACAGCTAGTAAATAATATTACGAATCCTCTATCTCTCTTATACAACGTGTTTCGAAAAGGGTATATAAGGTGACTGGTAATTTATTAAACGATACTTAGACACATGATTGTACTCATGATAACAAACAATTTTCACAAAGAAATTTTTATTTTTAATTCACTTAGCACATTAGCCCATACTATTTAGTACCTAACAAGAATAAGAATACACTTTTATTTAATTTGTTTCTTTGGGAAAGTTGTTTGTTGTCATGGTTACAATCATGTGTCCAGGTATCGTTTACTAATTGCCAGTCACCCTATATACAGGGTGTTGTTTTGCATTCGTGCCATATTTACAGAACCAATAGTAAATGATTTATTTAGTTATTATAAAATAGGTAATTAATTCTGGGCTTGATAAGTAAACAATTATTGATGATTTGTGATTAACGTCAAATCATAATAAGACTTCATAACTGCACAGAATAGGTCTGGGATCCGGGGCGAGGGGAGAAACCGGGCCGCTGCGCAGCGGTCACCAACCCCTATCTTATAAATCTTTATAAAACATCGTCAAACACGGGGGATTTTTATTTTTACAAAACTTTAAATATAATATTTAATTTTACGAGCATGATTTTATAATTGATTAGTGTTCTATACAAGGTAAATATCAACCTCCTTAAATATGGCACAAATGCAGAACAACACCCGGTATATATAGGGTAAATTACTCAAAGATTTATAAAAAAAATTTGCTTCCAAGTTTATTGAATTAAAATCAAAACTAACGTGTCACCGCTCTATAAGGGTCATTTACTTTTCACGGCACTTGCTACTATACAATTTTCTCTTTCGCGTTCTGGGATATAACCCTTTCCGTTACGCGTTGTATAATATTGTGTTAAAAAAATATTTAAATATATTGTGCTACTTACGTAACTTAGGCCGCGCCGAGCAATCTAAGTTGAAAGGCAAGTCACACTTCTCCTCTTCAGGGCTATAGTCATTGAACACCATACCGTCAGGGCAGAGCTTCTCGATGATCTCGCCATTTCTGAAATATATAACGTCACATGTCAGTTACGAAAATACTTTTTTTTACCATGTATAGGCCTGTGTTTGACCACAGTCCCACCACGCATATATAGAGTCATGATGTAGCTGAAGCCTGAACACAAAGCCTAGAAGGAACTGCCTCTCATGTACAGTTATCTGAACACACGGATAGGTGCTTGGCGACATATTCTCAAAATGAAGGTGGTAGCCAGACAGGTGGGTACTAAAAAGTACCCTACATCGTGCTATGATTTCCTCACGATGTTTTCCTACACCGAAAGCTGAAGCTCATTGTAGGATTCGAACCCGGAACCTTCGTGTTGGCATTCGAAAGCTATCATCGTCTTGAACATGAATATATCAACACTTCAACAACTTCTAATTGCTGAGACGTTTAGCATTAGGAATTAGAATATATCAAAGAACTTTTCAAGAATCATAGAGCTACTCGTAAAATATATCTTTTAGCCATCTTTTGACGGGCCAGTAGGCGCAGTTGGTTAAGATTCACCTGAAGCGCCGCAGGTCGTGGGTTCGATTCCCACACAGCACATGCATTTGTGTGCATGAACATGTCTGTATGTCCTGAGTCTGGGTGTAATTATGTATATTAAGTATGCATTTACAAACAAAAAGTAGTATATGTATTATATCAGTTATATGGTTTCCATAGTACAAACTCTGCTTAGTTTGGGATCAGATGACCGTGAGTGAGGAATGTCCCAGGATATTTTTTTTAATATTTTTTATCTAATTTACCTTCAAAATAAATATTTATTCTTTGGTACGTCATGTCTTACAACAAATATAAATACAAAGGTATCCTGAGATCATAGACATATAAAAAACCTGAGACATACTTCACACACGGTCATCTGACATTAAATTTATCTCTTTACATTGATCTTATCATTAAACAATACGCATGAAATTGTTTGTTGTGGTACGAATGTCTGAGTCAACGAACCAACAAGGAAAATTTAAACGGAATACATATGTTCATTGCACAAACGATTTTGGGTTCGGTGATAAATCTTTGGTAATATATTTAAAGTTTATTTATGGTAAATGAACTGGGTACAAAATTACAATCAAAAGTTCTGTTGCTTTGCTTTAACGTTTATGAATACTATAAGTTTTTGTAATTTTGCACATACCTACAACTTTTAAAATAATATTAAAATGTCTTTATAAAAAAAAGATTATTTCAATAAATCCATGCTACGCGAAGCGAGCACGAGCCGAGCCACGAACGAGCCTACAACCCCTTTGTTCGTGAAAAAACTGACAATGGCGCTCGTTCGAGGCTCGCAAGCCCATCCACGCTACGCGAATCGTGCTTGCAGTCTGCTCGTACAAGGCTCGGCTCGTGCTCGATTCGCCAAGCATGGACGCACCATATGATGTTGTTTCAATGAAAGTAAACAATGTAATTTGTTTTATTGTTTTAGCAATTCCAAGGAGATAGTTTCAATCCATAAGGGTATTCTTATAAATCCCCAAAAAGAGAACATATTGAAAGGAGAACCACGAGATAGTATCTATGTCTATATCTATCCGAGTGTTTCGCCAATTACAATTGAATAATGATTTCTTATCTAGACTTTGTGCTTTCTACCCTCAGGAACATCATTACTCACCATGGTGAGATAGATTTCAACCACAAGATTTTTAAACTATCTTTATACGGGATTATTTTTAGTGGATGACAAAACTGATGGGTACCTTTTTGGCCTCACACAAAATCTTTAATGTCTTGCTTTTGTTTTTTGCGAGTCCAAAACAATTGTCTTTTCTTTCTTTCTTACCTGCATTCGTAGTATTTATCGCACTGCTCGGCATCAGCAAAATAACCATCTTCAGGGCAGGAGTTGGTGATCTCTGCATCACGTTCTGTGTCAGCCTGGGGCCTGGGGGGAGGGTTCGCTGGCTTCCTTCTGCCTTTCGGGCCTGCTGATGATGCTAATACTGGAAATAATAAAAATACATCCAATATTAATTATTGTTATTTAAATTAAGAATGTTTGAGTCAGATGAGTTTGAAAACTTAGTATGTAGCAAGCAGAACAAGATCAAATACGAAGGTTATTCTTCTCAGTTTAACTGTGTTTAGAACCGGTGCAATGGTAGAGTCAGTTGTGACGTTCATATGCCTTATCAAGACCTAAACTGAATAAATTACTTTTTGATGAGAGTAACCAGTACTCTACAGTAGTTTAAACAATGAAGTGAACAATAACAATGATGAACCCATAATTTAGAAAAACCGTTTTAAAAATGATCTTTATGTTGTTTAATTTAAGAAACAATTTCTCATTTTTAAGTCCTAAGGCGAAAGGTATTAAAAAAGGGAATCGCGCAAGTCTTTTAATAAATATAAGCAAATGTCATTAAATCATAACTAGATCTAAAATATATAGATCGGTCACACATACCGCGTGTACTTGAATTATGCGCATGCGCTACCAAAGCAAAAGTAGTTCACATTGAGTCGTACGCACACTTCCTGACAAATTGAGCGTTGATCTTGAGAGAGGTTGCGTCCATGGGTGCCTAGATTGCTTTGCTTTCTACAGACAATAACAGGTAAAAATAACGACATAAAAGATACCTATTCCAGATTTAGTTTTATATGAAGTGTAACAAATATATGTTATTTTTATATTAGTGTCTAACCTATAAGTTTATAGCTATATGTGTAGCTCCAGGCAAAGTATTAAAAAACCTGGGTAAATGTTGTATGGTTTCTTTCTGGTATATTGACCATAGAGGATATATTTCAACATATACATTATTTAGACAATGTTTTACAGGAACATACACCATAAAAAATGCTCGAGGAAACCGGATATTCAAATTAAACTTGAACTTCATATATGTGAAGGTTTGTCCTTCTTTCACGCAACTACGGATTGACGTGAACTTTTGCATAGATATAGCTTATAGGCCGGAGCAACAAGAGCAAAGCTGAAGGTATAAGCTAGTTGCACAATACTAGTAGTAAAATGTTCACAGACATAGATAAAAATATTTAATTCTAATTTTACAAGGTGGTCTGACATTAATTTAAATGGACGCAAATCACTGGTCTTTTTATACAACTGAGTCGGCAAACAAGCATACGGCCCACCTGGTTGTAAGTGGTTAATAGCCTATAAGCGGTTACAACACCCGAGACATCACTCGCACTTTACCGTCCCTTAAATTTCCCTCTTCTCGATGAGCTCTGGTGACCTTAATCACGTGCCAAGAAAACAACATTGACTGCGCTATGCTGTATTGTAGTATTTTAGTAACATTATATTACTAGTGTAAAATAATAACCCTTTGCATTTGCCGAAAAGGAGCAATAAATATCACGGAACGATTATGTTACCGGCAACAGAAATCATGTAGAGTTACAGTTCTAGATTTACTCGTGGGTTATTATCGTGAAGATCAATATCCTACGAGTAACTAATATTACAAATTCGAGTTTGTTTGATTGTTTATTTGTTCCGTTTACTACTGAACCGATCGAGATGAAATTTAGTATGCAGATAGCCTATAGTATTGAGAAGGACATAAGCTATTTTTTATCCTGGAGATACGGGTGAAACCGCGTTGGCCAGTTAGTTATTAATATCCAACTAACATTATAAATTCATGTTTGTGTTTGTGATGACTACAACTTTTGTAGTTTTTACCATTAGGAACATATGTATTTTGTTTCTAAATTCTGCCCAAATGGCTGCACATATTTCGATAAGATTATTACATAGACTAAATTAACCTATTGACTCGCGGATAAGATGCGCGTACTATAACTACATAATTATGAAAAACTTGAATCCAGAAACTAAAAAAGTGCAAGTGACTAAAACATAAAATATTTTTTTATTCTGTGAAAATATTAGATCCTTCGGGAACCGCTTTGAAACCTTCGAAACCGGATAAAACAGTGGTGTATAAGTGAAAGAGCTCTAAGACCACATGGTTAGGATAATGTAATATGCATTCAAGCTTATAATTTTTTTATAATTGCAAACTTCACTTCCGCTGTCCTCGAAGAGCTAAGTTGTGGTACATCACCTACTTAATCCTAGAATTTTCACATTTGGAAGGATCTACATAACTCAGAAAATAAATGACTTTGAACATTTTGAAATGCTCTTTAGTCTGTAGAATATTTTCAGATATTCCAACATCAAAATTAAAAGGTAAATATACAGAGTGGTGAAGCAACAGTCAGTGCTGATTTCTCTGTTACCTAACCACGCGTAGCTTTTTGTTAACCGAACGAAAGTCAACCGTCTGTGTCCAAACACTAGTGTTTAAAAGATATCTATCATTGATAACCTTCAGTGTATCTGAACAATACTTGGTATAGTTGTAACAGTAATTTGAAATTATTTTCATCATCGTCTACTGTCTTGTTCCCAATAATTTGGGGTCGACGAAATATAATATGCTTCTTCCATTTGGCCTTTCCATCCAACATATGAAGCGCTGGTGGTGTAGCATGATAACCCGTTCTTAATCGATTGGCAAGTTAAGCCGTTGGCCTTCTAGGCGACTTGAAAACTCCAACAGTAGGTTCACCACTAGCCTACCTCCACCGAACCGCAGTGGGCACGCGTGGTGGAGTATCTGCCCATTCCCATTCACCCTGATTTTTTAAATGAGGCCTGTGCTCAGCATTGGGACATTATAGGCTGATGATGATGATGATGATCGAACATATCAGCATTTACTCCATTTTTGATCATATCATCGTTCACAAAGTCCATCCATCTCTTTTTCGGTCTTCCTCCATATCCTGGATGGATTTCATATTCATAACTCTTTTCAAGTGGCTTCAATTCCTCTTAATAAAATGTCCATACCACAATGAATAATGATTAATCATTTTGATTTGTACACAAGATAAACATTTGTATAATTACAGACATTAAGTGTAGAGTCATTTGTTAACGTTCATAAGTGCCTTATCAGGGCCTAAATTGAATAAATGCTTTTTGAATTTGAATTTGAACAATAATTGCAGGTTGATTGCCAATATGTTGCCGACCTTCAAAAAGCCTAAAGGGCTTGAAAAACTGGCTCTCAATTGCATTAATAGAAACATACCGGCAGGTGATAGATGTTCAACTTGAAGAAGGCCCGACAAGCGATTACTTAAAGGTACCCCTACCATCGTGTAATAGTTTCTCTAATATATCATCGACTAATGATATGAAGCAGATTCTAGGATATCATAGATTAATTATATGAGGCAGATTCTAGGATATCATCGATTAATGATATGGAGCAGATTCTAGGATATCATAGATTAATTATATGAGGCAGATTCTAGGATATCATAGATTAATTATATGAGGCAGATTCTAGGATATCATCGATTAATGATATGGAGCAGATTCTAGGATATCATAGATTAATTATATGAGGCAGATTCTAGGATATCATCGATTAATGATATGGAGCAGATTCTAGGATATCATAGAATAATTATATGAGGCAGATTCTAGGATATCATCAATTAATGATATGGAGTAGATTGTATGATATCATCGACTAATGATATAAGCAGATTCTAGGATATCATAGATTAATTATATGAGGCAGATTCTAGGATATCATAGATTAATTATATGAGGCAGATTCTAGGATATCATAGATTAATTATATGAGGCAGATTCTAGGATATCATCGATTAATGATATGGAGCAGATTCTAGGATATCATAGATTAATTATATGAGGCAGATTCTAGGATATCATCAATTAATGATATGGAGTAGATTGTATGATATCATCGACTAATGATATGAAGCAGATTCTAGGATATCATAGATTAATTATATGAGGCAGACTAGCTTTAGCCCGCGACTTTGTCCGCGTATTTTTTTTTTCTAGATATGAATCATTGTAACAATATAGAGCTTTGTTCATGGCTATTGCTCGCCACTACGTGTGATATTTGACATAAGTTCAGGTACATTGAGAGCTTTTATGCGAGCATGCCACATACAACTGAAACAGTCCTGCCACAAATAAACTCTAGCAAATATCAGAGTTTTACCCTGTGACTTATTAATAGCCATCGCGAAACAAACCTTGATAAGGAACTGTAAACTTTTTTTTTTTTTGTCTATTTTCGACTCATCCATATCGACCATGGTGGCAACAACCTTCAAATGAATATATCAACATATCATTTATTCCAGCGGGTTGGTCATTTTTGGGAGTCATAATGGCTCTCTCGCGCATAACCACTCTATCGGTTTGTGTTCATAGTAACATCAGTATACATTTTATCTATACCTAAGTTGGTATTTGTATCAACCCATCTATTTTATTGACGGGCCAGTTGGCGCAGTTGGTTAAGGTTCACCTTACGCGCCGCAGGTCGTGGGTTCGATTCCCACACAGGACATGCATTTGTGTGCATGAACATGTCTGTATGTCCTGAGTCTGGGTGTAATTATGTATATTAAGTATGTATTTACAAACAAAAAGTATGTATATGTATTATATCAGTTATCTGGTTTCCATAGTACAAGCTCTGCTTAGTTTGGGATCAGATGACCGTGTGTGAGAAATGTCCCAGGATATTTATTTATTATTTATTATTTATTTGTGAAAAGTTTACGTTCCCAATTTGAAGAAGAAGATCTAATAATCTACCGGCAGGAATATGCATCGTTTTTGGGAGTTGTCGAGATCGGGATTATTTATCTAAAATTGCGCTATGAGACCTATCCACAAATTCCAAAACCATTTCATGACAGCTGAGATATTTGCTTATGGCACACAGACAGACAGACAGACAGACAAATACACGGGTGGAGACCTATATCCACAAGTTCTCAATAATTTACAGACAGCTGAGAGGTTTCTGTCTGTCTGTCAGTCTGAGGAGAGACTGTCTCCTTATGTGTGTATCGCTTGTACAACGGACAGTTCTCTGTAGAATTGTTTGATCTGATTCTCACGGGCTACCTCCTACCATCGCAACTCTCGCCATCGACGGGGAGTCCATACTCATATATTGGAACCGAAATTCAAAGGAGTTTTCTACCGCGTACACTCAGGCTGTGGAATGAGCTCCCCGCCATGGCTTTCCCAAAGGAGCCAGGGGGTCTAAAAAAGGGTGTGAAGATATTTCTGTAGGGTCGGCAACGCATGAGGTATACCTAAAGTGACCGCTTACCATCAGGCGGGCCGCATGCTTGTGTGACACCTTAGTATTAAATTTAAACATGAAATAATAATTTAAATATTGCCCGTAGCAGACAACGGGCGGAGGTCTATCCAAAAGTTCCTCAAACTGCTGAGAAAGCTGAGAATTTTTCTCGTATATATATAATAAATTTAGTATACTTCCATACACAATGTCATCCCCTTTTTTACCCCTTCGGGGTCGGAATTATCAAAAACACTGAGGCATATATAAATTAATTTTCAATCATCAGCCTATACACAAAATTTGAACCTTCGAAACTGATGGACTTTCATACAAACTTCCATCCCCTATTTTACCCTATTTTACCCCCATAGGGTGAATACCTAAACTGTATAATTATAAATTTAGTGATGTTTACTGTGGAAATGAAGGACTTTCATATACAACTTAATCCCCCTTTTTCCTCTTCGGGGGTGGAATTATCACAAACGCTGTGACAACTTTACATTAATTAAATTTGAAGATCCTAACTTCAAAACTGACGGACTTGCATACAAACTTTCATCCTCTATTTTACCCCCTTAGGATTGAAATTTTCAAAAATCCTTCCTTACTGGATACCTATACTGTATAATAATAAATTAAGTGAGGTTTATCGTGAAATTGAAGGCCTTGCATCCCCAACTTCATCCCCCTTTTTCCACCTTCGGGGGTGGAATTATCATAAACGCTGAGATAAATTTACATTAATTTTCAATAGTCAGCCTATACACAAAATTTGAAGATCCTAACTTCAAAACTGACGGACTTGCATTAAAACTTTCATCCCCTATTTTACCCCCTTAGGGGTGGAATTTCCAAAAATCCTTCCTTACTGGATACCTACACTGTATAATAATACATTTAGTTAAGTTTATTGTGGAATTGAAGGCCTTGCTTACCCAACTTCATCCCCTTTTTTCCCCCTTTGGGGGTGGAATTATCACAAACGCTGAGACAACTTTACATTATTTTTTGATCGACAGCCTAAACACAAAATTTGAAGATCCTAACTTCAAAACTGACGGACTTGCATACAAATTTTCATCCCCTATTTTACCCCCTTAGGGGTGGAATTTCCAAAAATCCTTCCTTACTGGATACCTACACTGTATTATAATACATTTAATTAAGTTTATTGTGGAATTGAAGGCCTTGCTTACCCAACTTCATCCCCTTTTTTTCCCCGTTGGGGGTGGAATTATCACAAACGCTGAGACACCTATATATAATTTTCAATCGTCAGCCTAAACACAAAATTTGAAGATCCTAACATCAAAACTGACGGACTTTCATACAAACTTTCATCCCCTATTTTACCCCCTTAGGGGTGAAATTTTCAAAAATCCGTTCTTAGCGGATGCCTACGTTATAACAACTATCTGTATGCCAAATTTCAGCCTAATCGGTTCATTGGTTTGAGCTATGCGTTGATAGATCAGTCAGTCACGGTCTCCTTTTATATATACAGACAGATTCTAGGATATCATCGATTAATGATATGGAGTAGATTGTATGATATCATCGATTAATGATATGGAGTAGATTGTATGATATCATCGACTAATGATATGAAGCAGATTCTAGGATATCATCGACTAATGGTATGAAGCAGATTTTAGGATATCATCGATTAATGACAAAGCAGGTTCTTAGATTTCATCTATTAATGATATGGAAAAGATTATAGGATATCATCGATTAATGATATGGAGCAGATTCTAGGATATCATAGATTAATTATATGAGGCAGATTCTAGGATATCATAGATTAATTATATGAGGCAGATTCTAGGATATCATCGATTAATGATATGGAGCAGATTCTAGGATATCATAGATTAATTATATGAGGCAGATTCTAGGATATCATAGATTAATTATATGAGGCAGATTCTAGGATATCATCGATTAATGATATGGAGCAGATTCTAGGATATCATAGATTAATTATATGAGGCAGATTCTAGGATATCATCAATTAATGATATGGAGTAGATTGTATGATATCATCGACTAATGATATGAAGCAGATTCTAGGATATCATAGATAATTTTTTTTTTTTTTTTTTTTATACCACTTAGGTGGCAAACAAGCATACATCCCACCTGATGGTAAGCGGTTACCGTAGCCTATGGACGCTTGCAACACCAGGGGCATCACGCGCGCGTTGCCGACCCTGCAGAAATCTCTTCACACCCCTTTTGAAGAACCCCATGCTGTACTCCATTGGGAAAACCACGGCGGGGAGCTCATTCCACAGTCTGAGCGTCCGCGGAAGGAAGCTCCTTTGAGCCCGCACAGTACGAAACAATTCAGGTTTCAATATGTGAGGATGGACTCCCCGTCGATGGCGAGAGTTGCGATGGTAGAAAGTAGCCGTGGGCATCATCTTAAACAATTCTTCAGAACACCGTCCGTTGTACAAGCGGTAGAACACACATAAGGAGGCAAAGTCTCTCCTCAGACTGAGGGGCTCTAAACCGTTTGTGAGAGTTAATTATATGAGGCAGATTCTAGGATATCATAGATTAATTATATGAGGCAGATTCTAGGATATCATCGATTAATGATATGGAGCAGATTCTAGGATATCATAGATTAATTATATGAGGCAGATTCTAGGATATCATCAATTAATGATATGGAGTAGATTGTATGTGTCATCGACTAATGATATGAAGCAGATTCTAGGATATCATAGATTAATTATATGAGGCAGATTCTAGGATATCATAGATTAATTATATGAAGCAGATTCTAGGATATCATAGATTAATTATATGAGGCAGATTCTAGGATATCATCGATTCATGATATGGAGTAGATTGTATGATATCATCGACTAATGATATGAAGCAGATTCTAGGATATCATCGACTAATGGTATGAAGCAGATTTTAGGATATCATCGATTAATGACAAAGCAGGTTCTTAGATTTCATCTATTAATGATATGGAAAAGATTCTAGGATATCATCGATTAATGATATGGAGCAGATTCTAGGATATCATAGATTAATTATATGAGGCAGATTCTAGGATATCATCAATTAATGATATGGAGTAGATTGTATGATATCATCGACTAATGATATGAAGCAGATTCTAGGATATCATCGACTAATGGTATGAAGCAGATTTTAGGATATCATCGATTAATGACAAAGCAGGTTCTTAGATTTCATCTATTAATGATATGGAAAAGATTCTAGGATATCATCGATTAATGATATGGAGCAGATTCTAGGATATCATAGATTAATTATATGAGGCAGATTCTAGGATATCATCAATTAATGATATGGAGTAGATTGTATGATATCATCGACTAATGATATGAAGCAGATTCTAGGATATCATAGATTAATTATATGAGGCAGATTCTAGGATATCATCGATTAATGATATGGAGTAGATTCTAGGATATCATAGATTAATTATATGAGGCAGATTCTAGGATATCATCAATTAATGATATGGAGTAGATTGTATGATATCATCGACTAATGATATGAAGCAGATTCTAGGATATCATCGACTAATGGTATGAAGCAGATTTTAGGATATCATCGATTAATGACAAAGCAGGTTCTAAGATTTCATCTATTAATGATATGGAAAAGATTCTAGGATATCATCGATTAATGATATGGAGCAGATTCTAGGATATCATAGATTAATTATATGAGGCAGATTCTAGGATATCAACGATTAAAGATATGAAACAGATTCTAGGATATCATCGACTAATAATATGGCGCATAGTCTATGATATCATCGACTAATAATATGGAGCAGATTCTAGGATATCGTCGACTAATGGTATGAAGCAGATTCTAGGATATCATCGATTAATGATAAGGAGCAGGTTCTAGGATATCAACGATTAAAGATACGAAGCATATTCTATGATATCATCGAAGAATAATATGGAGCATATTCTATGATATCATTGACTAATAATATGGAGCAGATTCTAAGATATCATCGACTAATAATATGGAGCAGATTCTAGGATATCATCGACTAATAATATGGCGCAGATTCCAGGATATCATCGACTAATAATATGGCGCAGATTCTAGGATATCATCGACTAATGGTATGAAGCAGATTCTAGGATATTATCGATTAATGATATGGAGCATATTCTATGATATCATCGACTAATAATATGGAGCAGATTCTAGGATATCATCGACTAATAATATGGCGCAGATTCTAGGATATCATCGACTAATGGTATGAAGCAGATTCTAGGATATTATCGATTAATGATATGGAGCAGATTCTAGGATATCATCGGTTTATGATATGAAACAGATTCTAGGATAAGTAGGGTAAATCACCATGTTGAGAGATTAAGCTGAAAGTGGTATACACACAAAGTACAGCTGCTGGAATACACCACAACTATAGATACTACCACCGTTTCTTTCACCACAACCAAGTTTATTTCAGGATTCAAACCCGCACGGCTTCCAACGTCGGTAAGCTATCATGACTATATAACAGTTTCAAGAGAGGTAGAACAAAGCGTTTATTCGCTCAAAGAGCAGCTCGACTGGGGAAGTACCTCCACCTTACAGAATACCGCAGCCAAATAACTTTATGTTGCGTAAAGTTGAAGTTGTGTTCCTGCGCGTGAGTAGGGTCGCCAGAGCTCATAGGGGAGGGGGGGAAGGTCGGTAACGCGTAAGCGATGCTTCGTGTGTTGCAAGCGTCCATATGGCTACGGTAACCGCTTACCATCAGGTGGGCCGTATGCTTGTTTACCGACTAAGTTGTATAAAAAAAAAAAAAGTTTAGGAAATAATCAACACATTAAATTGATGCATTTGCTTTATTTCGGTAGTACTAGAAAGGATTTAGAAAGTCACATATCTACACAACAGTCATTGTCTAAAGCTTTCTACTCCAGATACGTTAAGATACGTGTTGAATTATAAACAGTCTGTATCTAAAACCTCTATATAGAATTGTTCTTTCAAGTTATCAATGATCATAAGTAAACAATTAAGCGCGCATGCGTGTATCAAAGAGTATAAAAGAATTTGTACAATGTTTTGATAGCATGTGTACCCTCCTTTATGGTAATAATCAGCAATAAAACATCTGTAGATCTGGATCTATGCCTGATAAGTCGTAATAAACATTCTTATTTGTAATTAGCATCGGATCCAAGTTTTAATCGTTTTCTCGAAACATTTAATGGTTTTTTGGAATGTAAAGTACTAGCTGTCCCCCGCGGTTTCACCCGCGTTCCCGGGATAAAAAGTAGCCTATGTCCTTTTCCATATCATAGACTATCTGCATGCCATTTCATGATGATCCACTGGGTAGTTGAGGCGTGATGGCGTAACAAACAAACAAACAAACTCACTTTCGCATTTATAATATTAAGTTAGGATCTTATGTTGTAATCCAATGTATGATTTATCTAAATGTCTAATTTCACTAACTATTATGGCATGATTGAGTATTAAACATACAAAAACTTTTGTATTAAAAATGCTATGGTAGGAAGGAAGTAGGTTGGTAATTTTCATCCAAATTCAGGATTCAGATATAGTTTTTATGGAGTTCAATTTTATGGCTCACGCTATAGAGTTGTTTTTCCCATAATAGCTACGAAAATGCTACGACATAAAACAATGTACTACGAAAACACGAAGCGAACGCGTTGATGTCTTTCCGTCGCAAACATTCCATGTATGAAATAAATGGAAGGTATGACCTTTATTTTCGCTGTTAATTTGATTTATGCCGCTAACAACGATTAATTTCGAAATGTTTTAATCGTATACATCTGTATTCGATTAAAACCTGTGTAGTTGCTAACATTCAAATTAGACAGGAATAGTAATTCTGTATCCCAAGGCCGACTGGTTGCTTGACATATTGTAAAACAAGTTGAATAATGAGTTGTTAAAGGTTAAAAGAAATAGGTCACTGTAGGTATAATAAAAAAAAATAGAAAGTATTTTGACTTGAACATAGCAAATCTTTATCACTATTCAATTTGTTATGAATTTAATAAAATATGTAATTAAAATTGAAACAAACTTTTACTTACCAACTAAACAGCCTAGGAAAATGACTCCCACGCATGAACGAAACGCCATCTTGCGTTATATAAAAACACTAACCTACGTGTCACTTATATATAGCTTAAATGTCACTTTTTAGTGACCTATCTAAATTGTATAATGCTCGTATGACGCCCGCACCGCACTCTATACCGCACTGACTTACACACTTTTTGTCATCCATTCTTAGCTGTAGAACAGCTCAGCGAAAGGTTACGTTGATATCTCTCTCTCGCTCGCTCAAATGACTAAATATGTACACCCATCCTTTTCTCTTATGTACAAGCTCTCTTCAGACTTCAAATCCTGTTATTGTCCTACGTGTACTGCAAGGAAATTAGCATTTGAATGCCAAAATGCTGTTAATGTACTTAATAGTGGTTTATTGGTTTTTGATTAGATAATTCCTCATAAGGTAGAATTTAGGACGGACATGACAGATACTAATGGTAGATTACTGTTCTTAATATAGAAACATTCTGCTTCAACATCCTTTTAACTTTTTTCGAAAGTAATATTTATAAATTGATATCAATATTTATATTTTCCCACAAAATCATCGCAAACATAAAACATGCATATAAAATTCTGCAATACACTCTAAGTAACGCCATCTAGTGATGGAAGTTGGAACTGACACTATACAAGCTGAATACGTAAACTTGTGGGAATTATATTATTTAATTCGGATCGTAACATACATAATTAAGATTAAAACTTATTTATTTATTACGTTGGACTTTTAAAATAATAATATTATATTTAAAAAAAAACTGTCTGTGTATGGAAATATTTTTATTGCCACAAGACGTAACAACCAAAGATAACCATAATTCAATATAATAATCTCAGACCAAGAAATAATGAAAGACGGAACGGTCTGTGTTATTAAGTGCCGCAAGTAATAGGAAGCCGGCGTTCTCGTAAATACATGGCCTCATACACACATATACACCATAGGAAGCCGATCGGTTGTCATTCCGTATTGAGACGTTGACAGTGACAATAAGGCTCAGTACCATTTGTGCCTGCTCGGGCCAGTACTGATTTTACTCACGCATTCTTAGGAAATTTTCGGCTTCACTTTCTTTTATATGTCTATGATAATAATATTAAAAACACAGATTGCCTTAGGATAGGTAATAATAAACCTCTGTGGTAGTAATATGCTAATATAATTTTTTGAAAAATCAATATGCACAAAAGTAATTTTATTCATACTCGTATATTAATTAAGTACAAGAAACATCATAATAATGTCAACGTTGTGAACAAACCAACAAAACAGCTTACATAATTGTCTTAGTGCTAATAACCTACGAGTTGCGCAATTATGTTGCTCAACTTAATGAAGAATGTAGGCTACATTAGCGATACTTCATAGTCTACACGATTATAAACCGGACATGTGGCTCAATTTTCAAATGCAATTAGTATGTGAACAAACACTGTGTAATTGTTAAAATTAGGCTTTGAATTGCAAAATAGAGACTTATTAAGTCTTTGTTCATTTTATCTCATAATTTCTTTCTCGCTTTTATCTGCTAAGATTACGTTGGAAACATTAGCTTCGCTTACACAGTTTTTTCGAGCACGAGCTAAGCCGCTCTTCGTGTTTTCGCTCGCACGACAAGTGTGGTGTTACGAGCCTACAATAAATCACTGTCCACGAGCGCAATGCGAATCCCTTTGTTTTTGTTAAAAAACCGACAATAGGGATGATTCCTAGGTAAAAAAATAATTATTCTGATTAGTCTGTCACTTAAAATATTCAACTCGTATTTTTGCTTTATCAAATCATTAATTTACTAAGATAAAGCGAGTCAAAGTTCGGGTGGGGGCTCGTGACGGCACTTTAGAGAAAAAAGTGTACTCTAACGTGACGTCACACGGAACTTCAACACACGATATCATCGTATTTTTTTGTTTAATTTACAAAAGAAAAAATACGTGTCTAATATTTTTTGACAATGCGGCGGAATAAATAGATTTTTTTAGTCATCGAGCCTTTTGGCGGAGCGCAGTTGAGGGGAAACCGAACGCTCGTTCTTGTGCTCGGCTCGCCTAGCGTAGACCCACCATTATAGTATACAAACTGTCCCCCACAGTTTTACTTATGCTCTATTTAGTAAAAAGTATCCTATTTGTTGTATTTGTTTGTTGTTTTAAGAGAGGTAGAGCATAGCGTTTATTCGCTCAAAGAGCAGCTCGACTGGGGAAGTACCTCCACCTTACAAAATACCGCAGCCAAATAACTTTATGTTGTGTTCCTGCGCGTGAGTAAGGTTGCCAGAGCTCATAGGGGAGGGGGGATAGGTCAATAACGCGTGAGCGATGCTTCGTGTTTTGCATGCGTCTATATGGCTACGGTAACCGCTTACCATCAGGCGGGCCGTATGCTTGTTTATCGACTAAGTTGTATAAAAAAAAAAAAAAAAAATAAGGACATCCAGATCAAAAGCAACTTATACCTTTGATGAATTCCATTCGGTCGCTACAATGTTGAATACCTGAAGATGATGATGAAGTATCTATATTTTTGGCGCAAAAACACGCGTGTATACATATCCACGTAAGAGCTAATACTTGTGTGGATACGTTTAAATCCAACCGACCCACTCAGTTGTTAAAACAACAATGAATATTCAATATAACACAAACCTTTTTATACGGTACATTTCAGGAAATTTAATCAATTCACTCTACAAGTTGAAATAAATAAAAAATCATCTGATTGATATCTTAATAACTCAAAATAGCCTGTGTGCAGTGATCAATATTCAACTACAAAACATTAAAAATAAACATGTGATCGACAACAATAGTAATGTCTTTTATTTTTTTTATCATGTTGGTAACAACAATATTTAATTTAAACTAAAGGTCATGTCAGAGGAATTTCACGAGTATTTTTTGAATCCGGTATTAATAAAAGGGTAAGTGCTTTATAATTGACATCTCCTCTTTTAAATTAATTTTAATGAAAGCAAAAACAAAGTCGCATGCCATACTCTGGTGCATGTTGTTTGTAACCTACATAACTTCAATATTAAAGGTAAAACCCAATTTTTATAACTGTGCACCTGTCAATGTCAAAATATCGTCAGGATAGCTGCATTGGTAGCGTCAGCAATAGTATTTTTACCCGACTGCGTGAGTTACGAGAAAGAGTTATGCTTTTGTATCATTTATATTATTTAAACATTATTTTATTATGTATCATAGTTTTTTTTCTAGTTATATTATATGATTTAAATGAAGCTCAATTTTTTAATTTAAATAAGCTCTTTATTTTTCCTTTAAGATACAAATAACACAATTATAACAAACAATAACAACTATACAACAAACAAATTTAACAAAAAACAACTAAAATGTTCAAGAAAATATCGAAACGATATAGCAAAATAACAGTGCAGATGACAAGATAGTGCTGACTGTACCATTGCATCAAAGGAAATGTAAGAAGAGAAGCGTGTGGGTGAATTCAATTTTGCCAACCTTACGACTGACAGCTCCAAGTGCATAGTTATAAAAATTGAGTTAGGTATAAATTCACGCTGTATTCAATGCTTTCTTAAATAAATTTAGATTGTGCTAGCCGAGGCTTTTGAAATTTGCTATATGAGGATTTTTGGGGGCAAAAAATCTATTTAGCTAGCTTATATCTATCATATCGGGTAATCGGTGGAATGAGCTCCCCGCCGTGGTTTTCCCAATGGAGTACAGTATGGGATTCTTCAAAAAGGGCGTGAAGAGATTTCTTCAGAGTCGGCAACGCGCGAGTGATATCCCTGGTGTTGCAAGCGTCCATAGGCAACGGTAACTGCTTACCATCAGGCGGGCCGTATGCTTGTTTGCCACCTTAGTGGTATAAAAAAAAAACTAGGAAAGCCCAAATTTTCGAACAAAGCTCGGTCAACCAGGTACTGAATATATTTAACTGTTGTTACCACATGATTTCATGAACCAAAGCTCAAATGTTACAGGAGTTTTACTGAACTAACAGACAAAAAAAAAAATATTAACAAGAAAGCAATGTTTAGATCGCTCCTAAATGGTATGTACCTCCATTTAGTAAAAATTAAAAATGTTTGTAAATTATCTATAGAGAATCTAATTCACCTAAAAGTGATCAAAACTTTTTGTGTCATACACCAACGATAACAGCATATTCTTTTTAATTTTCGTAGTATTAGTTGTCGATCTATCTACCGTATGTATGTACCGCGCTTCGACTTTATCGAGAAAGGGCATCTCAAGTTATTTTAACTACTCCGCTATATGTATAATTGTAGTTGCGTAGAGAGATCTATCTGTATATGCATCTGTAGTGGGCATCCGTGGCATCATCATCATCATCAGCCTATAATATCCCACTGCTGATTACAGGCCTCTTTCACAAATAAGGGTGAAAGGGAATGCAATCACCACGCGTGCTCACTGCGGATCGGTGGAGATAGGCTAGTGGTCAACCTACTATTGGATCCTTGGCATATGACAGCTAATACGATAGGTAATGTCATCATCATAAGCCTATTATGTCCCACTGCTGAGCACAGGCCTCCTTTCACAAATGAGGGTGAAAGGGAATGGGCAGATACTCCACCACGCATGCCCACTGCGGATTGGTGGAGGAAGGCTAGTGGTCAACCTTCTGTTGGAATTTTTCAAGCCGCCTAGGCATCCAACTAGCTTAACGACTATCACAATTAAGTGATAACCGGGACCAACGGCTTTATGTGTCTTCCGAAGCACGGAAACGCTCGATTTGAAATACCACTAGGCGGTCACCCATCCAGGTACCGACCACGACAGACGTAGCTTAACTTCGCCGATCGATTAAGAACGGCTAATCATGCTACACCACGAGCGCTTCGAGGTAATGTCAGTTAATGCATAATTAATAAAAAGTGTCGCGTGCTCATCAAAGTAAATATCGCTTTCATCTGATGCGCGTGCTAGAAAGTGATCTCAATTCAGTAGCAGTTTCACTTTGTTATAATTTAACAGCTATATTTGTGATGGTTATAGATTTTGAACTCTTTTTGATTTATTTACTAGAAGAAATATAATTAATATTCTATCTTGTGCTTGCTGTGAAAACGAGTTAGGGTTATAGTCCAGTTTAAAATCTATATGTATTATTAGAATTAAGATAATTATAAATCAATTGTAACCTTATTATTCTGCGTCATAAGACTCTATTTACAAGTTTAAGTTTTAACATAAACAAACTGTAAGTTGCATAGTAGAATACTATTTAACACTGATATGTAAGCAGTTGTTTGAGCAATATAATATTTTATTGCTAATGAGGATAATAATTGAAATATTAAAATACCTAGTTCATTATAATAAATAAGGCTGTTACTAAACTGATAAGACCAAAGTTAACTTTATCTACTTACCTCGGTACAAAAGCTAGCCCCTCGTATCGCTGAAGATCCCGAACTAACTAGAACTAACTGAGTGGTGTTAAGTATAATAAAAATACACCAAAACAAATAACAACTAAAATATTGCACAAAAACAAATGAAACTCAAGATTCAGTTTAATAAAACTTTTAATGTCTTTATAAATAGCACCTTAATGTCATACTTGTTAATACGTTTGACATAAAAAAAAACGTTAATATCTCCTTTTTTTAAGCATAAGCCTGTAAGGCAAGTCCATTGTATCACTTCCTCGTATTAAAATATCCATGATAACCTCCAGTTTATCTAACTGTTGTCAACGCAATAGGCCAAGAGAGGTAGGTTTTAAGAGAGGTAGGTTTTAAGAGAGGTAGAGCGTAGCGTTAATTCGCTCAAAGAGCAGCTCGGCTGCGGAAGTACCTCCACCTTACAGAATACCGCAGCCAAATAACTTTATGTTGTGTAAAGTTGTGTTCCTCAGTAAGGTCGCCAGAGCTCATTGGGGAGGGGGAAAGGTCTGCAACGCGTGAGCGATGCTTCGTGTGTTGCAAGCGTCCATATGGCTACGGTAACCGCTTACCATCAGGTGGGCCGTATGCTTGTTTGCCGACTTAGTCGTATAAAAAAAAAAAAAGGCCACAATACTCACATTCAGTCACCGTGAATGTTTGAGGACAGTTTATTTTGTATGGAAAAGGATCGAAGGGAAAAGGACATATTAACTAAGGTGACGGCTGCGGTGACACCCACAAAATCTTGAATTAAACATGCGAAAATGTTTGCGTTTTGATTTGGGTATACGACCCGCCTGGTGGTAAGCGGTCACCGTAGCCCTATATGGACGCTTTTGTAACACACAAGGCATCATTCAAGCATTGCCGACTCTTCCCAGATGATCACCTTTCCTCTTAAATTGATTGTTTGATCCTACTGGCAAGCCAGTCATTTTGTATTCAAAACGTTTGAGAACAACATTGATTCCTCGATTATATTTGTCCGTTTTTTATTGATAATAAAACAAAATTAAAATGCAAAAAACATGCGTTGAAAATTCTAAACGGGGACCATTCGCCTTAAGCCTGTTAAAGGCACCTCTCTATCAAGCTACCCTGTACATCTGACGACTAGGTTGGATGCACGGTTCGTTAGCTTCCAATTTCAAGTTGTCAATCAAAGTGACTTATTAACTAATGCAAGGTGCATTCTCTATTTATTTTTAACGCTATAGGCTCTATATATACAATTGGTAGGTATTCATATTTGCTGCTGAGTGCCTGACTTTAATCATCAAGCTGCAGTTATTGCCTCAAATATTTAAATAGGCGTCATAAATAAATACAACCAAGCTAAGCATTATGTAATTTCTGAAAATAAATTAGTCACTTTGGGGTCCTTCGGTGAGAGTAAATTGTGACCTACCGGGATGACATAAGGACAATCTAAAACGATGTAACCATTTAAAGTTATGTTGGAACAAATAAATAAAATAAATATAACTAGTAGTATTCTGCAATTGAAATAGTTTAAGTATCTAATTAAAACTATGCTACCTTATTACTTAAGCTAGTTTAAGAACAGGATTGAAAGAAATAGAGTGAATAATGGCGGAAGGCGTTGGCGTATGTTCCGTCGTAATTAAGTAAACTTGGTGCAATAAAAGCATGTGAGACACCTTCGCGGGTACATCCACAATGATAACTAAACATTATTAGCACTTCATTAAATTATTACTTGAATGTTAATATTTAATTTTCAGCAGTTACTATTGCAGTTTAAGAGAGGTAGAGCATAGAATTATTTCGCTCAAAGAGCAGCTCGACTGGGAAGTACCCCCCCACCTTACAGAATACCGCAGCCAAATAACTTTATGTAGTGTTTCTGTGTTGTGTGAGTAAGGCCAGAGCCAGAGCTCATTGGGGACTAGATAGATTGGGGATAAACTGACGTATAAAGCGGGAGCGAAAACCCTTAAAAAGCCAGCAGTAAACAACATTATAATTCAATGCCGCCTAACGTCACATTCTTCCCATACACATATATATTTTTAGATCCATGTAATATACCTAAAAAGGCTTAGCAAAAGTCCTGATGAAAGGAAACTGCCATTTACGGGTAGAAACCGGGAGCCACACTTGCATTCATCCAAGCACGCAATGTCACTTATCCAGAGTCAGTGTGAGTATTTATTTATATTTTTAGATCAATCTATGCTAGAGTTGACGGAGGGTAACAAATACTATTACAATCTTTAATAGTTTTATAGATAATTTCTCAATCACTACATTGGTAATTATTATCCCATATCAGCTACTGTAAGTTTGTAAAGTAGCTTTTATTTAAATTAAAAAATGAGTACTTATGTCATTATAATACAAGCAATTCATTACGCACCTCCTTTTCAATAAGCAACTTTAAAAATAAAATAATAAGTTAACTATTTCATTTTCAATTTGCATTAATGCGAATGCGCTTTTATTTCTCGTAACAAGATCAGTAATTTATACTTGTAGTACATGTAATAAAGCTTCAAAGCCGAGATCTACATGACGGGTGTGATTAATGGCTGCGCGGCGAGCTTGCGTCCAGATGAGAATCGGAATAAGGGCCCCATCTCGCCTTGTCATTGTAGCCAGAATTGTTGGTGGTTATATGATTACTATTGATAGACTGATCTAATAAAAAGTAATTTAAAAATAAAAACGACTTCAAAATATACTAAAAATACATTTAAAAATATGAAATAACTCTAATCTGACACTGATTTGAAGTCAGTGAAATATTTGCAATGGAATACGTCGTGCTCTTTCGCTGACTTCATATCAGTGTCAGATGAGAGTTTTTAGTGATAGAGATTTTAGTGTATTTTGAAGTAGTTTTTTTTTTAAATTACTTTTTATTTCCTCATTTTTAGTTTTTCCTAAATGCACTAGAATTTGACCAAAGTTTTGAGTTTCCTACTACTTTTGAGTTTTTGAGTAATGTTTTTCCTTTGACACCACACCCGTAACTCATATCAATAAGCCAGGCCGTCACACATATTTGTTCATATCTTAAAAACTACTGAACCGATTTCGATTAAACTTAAACTGTTCCCTAAGTTGAAGTAAATGTAAACCAATAAAAAAAGAATGGTTACAATCCGATTAATATCTTCGGAGATATGCGTGGACAAACATACATACATACATACAAACATACATACATATAAACACCTATGAAATTTTGTATTTTTGTTTGGAAGCCTTAACAGATTATCATAATTGTGAATATAATGCAATTCCATACATACGTGTCGAATCGATAATCTCCTTTTTTTGAAGTCTGTTAAAAATAGGATATATGTATATTATAAACCTAGTATCAGATATGTAATTCTTGCATTTCATGATAATTAATATTTATACCAAGAATCTTTATACAATCGAAATACTATCTACATTGTCATATAATATTGTAAGAAATATTCATATGTTTATTCTAGTAACACCATTACAAGTGTATGGATTTAATCAGCTTCCCCTCAAGAACTTAAATCAAGTGCAGTGTGGTATAAATCTATCACATTTTTTCCTGCAAAGAATTAAAAATGTACAGTTGAGATAAATTTATTTCTGGCAGAATTCCAACTCTTCACTAAAGTAACTGTATAGGTATGATTTATTTCAAATACAAAATATCAAGATATTCTTGCTATTTTTTGTGCCGGGAACGCGGGTGAAACCGCGGGGGACGGCTATTATCCAAATAAATAAAATATTGATAATGCCTCAGTGATGCGCCAGTCATGAATAAATTAGTGAACATCCGCGATGAAAAGCGTAACCAGAAAACGTTCAGTACATTTGACGTGTCTAGATACCTCATTCGCCTCTCGTGATGAATTCAAACGCGTTAGCTCCCATTTCATCAAGCGTTTACCTTTAATATTTAACAGCTGTCTCTAATTTCTCTTCTCGTAAGACTCAATTTATTAGCCAGGATAAATCAATAAGCAGAGAGAGTCATACTTGTATTACAAATAAGCAATTATTTTATTACTTAAAATAATGTCAACCTACGCATTGTACTCCACTAATTTATTAGCCCACCCAGCAATAAACAATAAAAAGCACCTAAGCCTATAAAAAGATAAAGCAAATTACAAACTGTGCTGATATTGTGGAACAAGCTTATCCTTTTAGGCTTTCCTTTGGCATCCAGGCTAAAACTAGAACCCACGTACATACCTACCGAGTACTTGTTTTCGATGTCCGACACTATATAAGCTAGGTTTAACTCTTAGCCCTGACATTGTCCTTACTTCACATTCGCCAGTAAGAAGGACCGAGTGACGATGATTAAAATTTTAACTTTAATTCTCATTGTAGTTGTATGTGGGCGCGGGGATGAAGGCACCACGGAGGTGGCTAAACCGCCCAGTGAGGGTAGACAGAAGAGATTGCTATGTAAGTATATATTTTTTGGCAAATTATCTACCCCCTCATTCATAATCGCTTTTTAACTAAATCAGTGTCCTCCGTCTCACTCTTTCGATCACCAAATGTCACGTGTCAGATAAAGACTTCAGAATTTTAGCTAATCAACGTTTGATAACTTTATCATGAATAAGGGGGTGAATGCTTAATACTTGTAATAAAGTTTTATTGCATTGTCCTTGCTTCCTTGAATTAAATAAGGATCACCGACCAATAACTTCAAAAACTTCTGTGAAAAGTATCGTGTAATCTTATTACTACTTTTAACTTATTTTTTACGAATCAAAATATGTAATGTCACAAAGGTTCCCGAGCCCGAATCAGTGTTTTTTTTATATGTATCCAAATTATTTTTTACTATATACGAACTATAGTTAATTAACTTTTTCAAGAGGTGATGAGATTTTTTTAAGGATAACGAGTTCTTATATGTAGATATATGTCTTTATTTTCCAGTACTTAGTTATCACTGAATTTAACTCAGAGGCCTCCAAGATCAATCAACTCTGTATACCTATTTTTTTTTTTTACTTCTTCCGATAGAACATACAAATAACGATTGTTTTTAAATAATCCTACCATCCCCAGGTTTTTTTTTAAAACTCTACAAAATTAATTGACTATTACGTAAATAACATGGAATAGAGTGGTAAGTTTATCACACCATGTTTTTCAATACTTTTGTGAAATAACAGGTATGAAAGGAAGTAGGATAGGTACAGTAGTAAAAAAAATGTGATACACCTTGATTTTTTTCCAGTATTCCGCGATATTAAATTACCGAAAGCCGTCATATACCTGTCTCGAGACAATAGCGATGAAATACTGTTTTGCACTTTATCTGCGCTTCACTCCACATATCGCACTTCGTCACATAAACTACTAAAATTTATGTTTTAATTTTTTTTCTATGAAAATTAATAGCTACCGGTGTAAACTGTGCTTTATCTATGAGTCAGTCATATAGCTCTTTTTGATATAAGAAGTATTTTACATCTTGACAAAATTTTGTACATATTTGCCAGATTTAGGCATGCCTATATTCTTCGATCATACTAAAAGCTTTCTTTGAAACATATGTTAGGTGTGGGTTTGACCACAATCTTACCCTGATAGTAATCATGTCACGAACCATGAAGCCGAAGGTGGTCTGTCATGGCTATTTTTCGAACCGAACCATATTCGTTCGTTATTTAAATGGTTTTTTTATCAACTAATTTTGATTATATACTGGACTGGTTGTAGTACCTTAATTATAAAAACTAAAATTCAAAACATATGATAATAAATCAGAGTCAGTTGAGACATAATTAGTACGGACACGTAGAGTAACTTTTTGTTTCTTTTGGCTGATAAGATGCTCTCAATTTCATTATACGAAAAAAGTATAAATATGTGTTAAGTTTAAATAAATTTTTGATCTATTTCTTATACCTGAAAAGACATGTTTGAGATCGCTATTCTAGCGAAAAGGTCATTGTAATACTTTTAATATAATTTATATCAACATTTTAATAAAGCATGAAGTACAAAAAATTACATGATAATTATCCTTTATTATTTTTTTTCCGTATGCGTGGTTTTGAACCACAACATAATAAACTTCAATCATAACCGACAGACGGGAGAGAACACTTCCCGTTTATTTTAATAAATGTGAAGTGTGAGATGTTCACAAAAGATATATTGCGTGGCATTGCCCGTTGAGGCATACTCGTTTGAAGGCGTCGGTTTTGTTCTTTTTGTATATCCATCGAATGCTGACTGCAGTTATAATATTCATCAGACCCTTATTCAACTGTCAATGTATCTGCACGCAATGGACAGGCTAAAAGGTATATTATCCTTTAAGAGAATGATTTATTTACCCCTTGAAAGTAAATTTGAGATCAAATAAGAACTTTACTTTATTACATGAGTTAAGAGTCTTCCGGCTTTAGGGTATTCACTTTATGACTAAGCACCAGTTTAGGAAGAATTTGCATACATTTATGTACCTTCAAATGTTTTGAGAAATAATGTATACAAAATATCTTTATCGTTTTCTGTTGTTTTTTACACTTTTATTCAGTTAGTGAATGGTATTTTTCAGTTTTTGTAAATTTATACATTTTATGAACCTTCAAATGTTTTGAGAAATAATGTACACAAAATATCTTTATCGTTTTCAGTTGTTTTTTACACTTTTATTCAGTTAGTTAGTGAATGGTATTTTTCAGTTTTCGATGAACAAGGCAACCTGGTGAAAACCTACAGAAATCCTTACCTTCAAGACTGGGCGTTAAATGCTGATAATGTACCAAATTACGGGAGTTTCTTGAATCCTTTCTTCAGTTTTATACAAGTGAGTATTATAATTAAACTGAGTAAATGGTACTGAATTTCATACATTCTTTAAAATACCATAATAATTACGTGCTCTGTGAATGGACTTCATCTACAAGAGCCTTAATTTTCTGATCAAAAGATTAAAGACAAACCATTTATTTTTAAAGATTTCCTGATTATCTGTTATTTTAAATACGCCAGTTTTAAAAGTAATTACTTGAACGAAAAATGGAAGTTTTACTAAAGCTTTTCTTAATTCTCTGTTCTCGATTGTTTACTTTACAGCACGCTATTGGTTCAGCATTCATGATACCAGTATCAAACAATGTAATCCAGCAGATCAACAGAGATCCAAACTACCAGAATATTTTTATTGCGCCCAAACAGGAGCCTACGATTGAACCCAACCCGTTATGTGCGGGAAAGAGGGCTCAGATACCTTCCCCAGGTCTTTGCAATAACTTCCTAAACTGTTGGGATGGGTGGGCGGTGGAACAGCAGTGTCCGACCGGTCTGCTGTTCTCTCCTGAAGGATATTGCGATTATTATGATAATGTGGATTGTAAGAACAGGAAATTACAGAGTGAGTACTGTATTATTTTGTACTTATTCATTACTAGCTGTCCCCCGCGGTTTCACCCGCGTTCCCGGGATAAAAATTGCCTATGTCCTTTTCCATACCATTGGCTACCTGCATGCCAAATTTCATGATGATCCGTTGGGTAGTTAAGGCGTGAAGGCGTAAGAAACAAACTCACTTTCGCATTTAGGACTGGGATAATATTGCACCAAATTCATGTAATAATGTAAACCAATGTATGTAAACTAATGATCAATATTTTTATATTATCATAATTTAGATAATCGTAGTATCGTAATAACGTTTGTATACGGCGCTATTAATATTACGTTAATCCCGGGTTGATTTTATACTTAAGTATAAGTATTCTACATAATTGGACTGTTTTACAAAAAACTTAAATCGGTTCATAAATGACGGAGTTATGAGGTAACAAACATAAAAAAAAAATCATACAACCGAATTGAGAACCTCCTCCTTTTTTGAAGTCGGTTAAAAACTTAAGCTAAATCTGGATCCAAATATACAATCTCTTGATATTGGTGCTGCGTATTTATTTATTCAATAATTTATAGTATTTATGGATAAGTACAATGATGCATGCTTTTTAGAATATTTAAATAATGCTGTGTGAATGAACCTTGTTACTTGACCCGAGTCATTGACACATACCCTTAAGTACAAATACCCATCGTTTATCCTAACTATAATATTACTATATAATGTGAGTTTGTTTGTTTGTTTGTTACTTCTTGACGCCTCAACACCGCAAAACATGATGAAATTTAGCACAGAAGTAGCCTATGACATGGAGAATGACACAAGTATTTATATCCGAAACGCGGGTTGTACAATGGGAGACAGTTACTTACAAATATTTTGATAGTAGCTACTACAACTGTAGTTCATAATTTTATATTTAAAACTAATATAGTCTATATAATAAAGCAGAAGAGATTTTTTGTTTGTTAAAACGGGCTAATCTCTAGAACTACCAGTTGGATTCGAAATTCTTTCACTAATAGCTCAGCTAATAGGAAGCTATATTATCAAGTATTTAATTAATAAATAAGTAATAAGTTATATTTATGCTATTTTTTATCCCGGAAACACGGGTGAAACCGTGAGGGACAGCTAGTATTATAAATAATTATAATATTCATGTATCGGGTCTATTCGCGCACAGATTATTATCAAAATTTAATTTTGACTAACCTCGACGTTTCGACCAAGTTGCATTGATCGTGGTCACGAGTGAACTGGAAACTGCGGGTATCAGGTAACGAATTTAGTTCGCGAAAGCTTAAAAAGTACTAAATAAATATAATAATTAACGTATGTACACATCACTTCACAGAACTTTAATATAGGACTAAACTCATGGTATGGAGTTCACTACATATCAATGGATTATGAAAACCTACATGTATAATGTATTTAAATGACCATTAGCTTGTTTCCTACATTAACATGATAGAAGACAGAATAAAAAATTGTGCAAGCTTCGTCGTGTCATCTTAGAAAACGTGTTATGTACATGTTTATACCTACATAACTGGAAATGTCAAGCAAGTTATATAAAATCATTTAGTCGTTAGCACCATTGCACAATTGTGCTAACTTGTGTTTGACCTTTTTTAGGGTTCCGTAGCCAAATGGCAAAAAACGGAACCCTTATAGATTCGTGATGTCTGTCTGTCTGTCTGTCTGTCTGCCCGTCCGTATGTCACAGCCACTTTTTTCCGAATCTATAAGAACTATAATGTTGAAACTTAAAATTCCCCCCAAAGTTCTAAGTATGGGGACCCCCAAAATAAATTTTGGGGGTCCCCATACTTAGAACTGATACTAAATTTTTTTTTTTAAAACCCATAAGTGTGGGGTGTCTATGGATATGGTCTTCAAAAATGATATTTTTAAAAATGAGGTTTCTAATATCATTTTTTTCTAAACTGAATAGTTTGCGCGAGAGAATCTTCCAAAGTGGTAAAATGTGTGTCCCCCCCCCCTGTAACTTCTAAAATAAGAGAATGATAAATCTATAAAAAATATATGATATACATTACGATGCAAACTTCCACCGAAAATTGGTTTGAACGAGATCTAGTTACTAGTTTTTTTTAATACGTCATAAATTGAAATTCATATCAAATACTCAGGTCTATACTACCATTCACTTATATACCTACAGGTTTGTACGGAACCCTCGGTGCGCGAGTCTGACTCGCACTTGGCCGGTTTTTTAATGTTGTATGTATAGTTACGTTCCTTCTTGCATGAGGGACCTAATGCAATTGGAGATATAATAATTCACTATAGAATGAGATGTTGCGTCTCACTTATCAACATATTTTGTCAAGAAAATGCCCTATTGGTCAAATTGATGAATTTTGAGAATACTTATCGCCTGATGATTTTGCCCAACCTGTCTCACGACCAGCCAAAGGTTTATCTTTCTTTTTTAAACTATTTTCTATTACCTACAAATTTATTAAAAACTAGATGCGCCTCGCGGTTTCACCCGCATACCCGAGAGATATCCTACTCTACCCTTACATTTTTCCGTAAGAACCTTCTCCAGAGTATTAGAAAACTTTATAAAAAAGATGGAAAAAATCGGTAAAGTCTTTCTCAAGTTATGGCGTGACCAAGGGAAATAGGGATTCATTTTTTTATACAGAGATAGGTATATGATATTTTATTAGTTCAGCTTATTCTTGGTTCAGTTCATAGAGTAATTATTACTTTTAAATCAATCGTCGTTTAAAAAACAAAATTTTTTCTTTAACATTTCAGTCTCTCAACCTAAACCCGAACCACATTGCAACAAAGACTTCGAAGCTTTCAGAAACCAGTTGAACTGCAATGAATTCTTCGTGTGCGTCAGCCGGCAGCCGGTCAGATTCAAGTGTCCTGCCGACCTCGCGTACAGTCAGGTAGCATCCGCATTCAACACCTTTCATATTATCTGAATTAACTGAGGAATGTACAAAGGTACTCTCCACGGTAACATTGCTTTACTTAAAAAAACCTTTCCTCTTGATGAAATCCTGGTGTTGGATTAGATAAGATAGTATTAAATTAATGCATGCCGTTCAAAGAACAGTGTGAGTAAACGACGAACTAACATTGACGTAAATAAGTAAATACAAACCTTTATTAACTTTCTTTAGGTTCAAAATTACTTCGTTTTTGATGGGCTTAAGACTACTCTATTAATCCTGACCGCTTGTACTAATTAAACCACCAATTATTAAAATAAACCCGTATTTCTCTTAGGTTATTTATACAGCAGCGTTACTACAAAATGTGATAGCAGTTTATTTTGCCACGCACAGCAATACCCATCACAGACCCATCTTGTACCCGCCTACTCTCTATTCAGAATAAATGCATCGACATCCTATAACAGATTTTTAGTATCTTTTGCTTATAGCACAAAGAATTGTGAGTCACATGGCCGTTGCACTATTACACGATCCCTGTTAAGGCATTGATATTCTCATAATCCGTATTATGCAGATACTCGATGCTATGGAAACACGAGTTGATATTCGTTTTATTAGTTGCCTTACATGCCTTTTTAATGAATTCAACTTTTATCGGCGACCTTGTTTATTGTTTTGTTGTCGTGTATCGTAGGCGCCATTTTATTTTCATCTAGCAAATTTTATGGATAATTCCTACAATGGTTTTTTAAAGACTCAATGTTTTATGGATGTTGTTATAGGTAATATTTAGCTTAGTTATCTTTGAGGCAATTATTTATAAGGTTCAGATTGAAAATAAAGGTATGAACTCTAGTTAGGAGATAACTGCTTCCTTAATTTTATTTATCTAGGCTTTGTCAATCCCCCTGACATTGCTTATTGCACGAGAGCAGACTCCTTTGCTTATTACACGAATGCCCAAAAAAAGGAGTGTAATCTTTTCAGATTTCTAGTATGTATGTGCGTTTCTTATTCCAGCTTTTAAAGGTCTGAACTGAGATTTCGGTTTATGGGACATGGTTTGAATCCTTACATCATCCCGAGTGACACTGACTGGCTATAAGTTGTTAAAATTCAAATTCAAAATCATTTATTCGAATAGACCTTCGCAGGCACTTATGTAAAGTCTGACTCTAATACTCTAATACCGGTTCGGAAGGTTGCATTTGGTGAGAAGAGCCGGCAATAAACTCAGCAATTACTTAATTCATTAAATAATATTTACATTCTAATCGCACTGACAACAATTGCGTACCCCGGCGCGGCGGCCAAACTACAAAGTAGACTGAACCTATATTTAATAAGTAAATAAATGGCAAACAGCCCCCACAAGCAGCACCTGTTCACAAGTATGACGTGCAAGCGTCATTATTGTTTACCATTTAGTTCGTTTTTTGCCAGAGCATTTAATTATTTTGACTTGTTTTTAGTTATTTTGTCTTATTTATAAATAAATTGTCAGTTGCATCTCAATATTTAATTATAACATTTGTAATTCCAGGTACTTGGTATATGCGACTACCCAAATCGCGTAGACTGCAATTCTCCTACGTCACAAATTCCTCCAGCATTTCCACCACCTGCTAATCCGGCCATACCAGCTGCTCCAGCTGCACCTGGACCTCTGCCTCCACCGGCAGCTTTACCAGGAACTGAACCTATACAAAGTCTAGAACCAGTGCAAGTTCCTGGACTAGTACAGACTCCTGGATTAGTGGCTGGGTTATTTCCTGCAGCAATACCTCCCAAGCCATTAGAGAATACAGTTACCAAGAATACTGTGTTTGATAGTCAAAGTAAGTTGGTCTTAAGTTAATAATTATAACCAGAACAAACATTTGTGTGCACGAACATGTCTGTTTTTGTGTCTGTATCGTCAACAGGGATGTTTCCTGGGTAAAAAAAAAACTAATTAGTCCGTCAGTTAGATTATAAAAAAATAACCATATTTTTTGCTTTACCAAATCATTAACAATTGACGAAGATAAAGCGCGAATAAGTTCGGGAGTGGGGGCTCGTGACGTCACTTGTTACTAAAAAGTGTACCACACCGTGACGTCACGTGGAACTTCAACAAACCATATCCTCGTATTTGTTTGTTTAATTGACAAAACGAAAAATACGTGTCTAATATTTTTGATACGACGGACTAAATAGATTTTTTCAGGAAACTAGCCCTTTATCCGGTTCGATATTACAAGCTCTATTTTTATAGTAAAACGAATTCCAAGAAATTATTGTTAAGTGAAATTGCTACATAATTGGTGTCAGTATTTTTTTTTGTCAGATCGTCGTGAAATTGAACTGAGGTATTGATTGGTATACAGACTCCATTTTTGTAAATATTCTTTTCCTTTTATATTATAAACGTGAAAGTTTGTATGTATGGATGTTTGTTACTCTTTCACGCAAAAACTACTGAACGGATTTGGATGAAATTTGGCACACAGATAGAACATGTTCTGGATTAACACAAAGGATACATTTATCCCGGGAAAACATACGATTCCTCGGGAATGCGGGTGAACCCGCGTGGCACAGCTAGTAAGCACTAATTGTGCATGTATTGGGTAACCGCTACCTTGAAAAGATATTCCCCCATGAATTAGCGAATATTTTAACCTTCGATAAGTTGTCTTTTAATTGGATCTTCTGGATAAGTACTTTGAAACCATCAAAGATATTGCAGGTTCGGCTATGCGCTAGCGCTATTCCTATTGTTCCTCTACCATGAAGTGGGCTGTATGCCTGTTTTCCACGTTAGTAGTATATAATAAAAAAACATACTTATTCTTTGTTTTCCAGGTTGGTTGTCGACTCACGTTGCCATGTCCCGTCAAGATGCAATCCGTCAACTGCAGCTCAATAACTAATGCTAGCTTACATTATAAGATTTAGAGCCTGTTTTCTAATTTCTATTTTTGAGCCTAATGATATATATGTTTAAGTATGTATTTACAAAAAATATGTATTATATCAGTTATCTGGTTTACATAGTACAAGCTCTGCTTAGTTTGGGATCAGATAGCCATGTGTAAGGAATTCCCCAGGATATCTATTTTTAGCTAAGACAGTTAGTTTGTTTGCAGTTCGTACCCATTATTTTGCTCTTTAAGCATGCCCTACTGTAACTGGAACTGCTCCAAGAGGCTGCCTTTGTCTTACTGTTAAGGATGTTACCGCAAGTTTGGCATTTATTATTACTGCTGCTATCTCAAACACTCACGAGGGAAATGCTGACGCCTAAGCGTGACAGCAATAGTTTTCTTTATGTGTAACTGAATATCTTCACGGTAAGACTCTGGAATACGGGAAATCAATTATCTTTCCAAGCCCCTTGCAGGTAAAAACTACAACAAAAAAAAAAACTTGAAAAATCTGCAATAAGTTGCGACTATTTCGACCAAAAATTGCGAGCTTTGGACCCAAGTAATAACTAAAGTAACTTTTTTCAGGTCTATATTAATTAACTATTGGTTGGGGCTTACAAAATATCGTTGACTCGTATCTGATTTGCGGTAACGTCTTCTTAAAGCCGACAATACAAACCACTTTATTCAGAAGCATTTATAGTATGCTTTGATTTATGAAAGTGTCCAGTAGGTACTGTAATAGTTACAGGCGTGCAGAACATCAAGATCAATATTGAACCTTGAGGAAACTTTTAGATTTAATATATTCACAGGATAAGCCAGTTGGCGTGGTTGGCTAAGATTCCACCTATCACGCCGCAGGTCGTGGGTTCGATTCCCAAACAGTACATTTGTTTGAATGAGCATATCTAAATGTCCTGAGTCTGGGTGTAATTATGGATATTAAGTATATATTTACAAACATAAAGTATTATGTGTAGTATATCAGTTTAATATAGTTTCCATATTGTGTTAATATCTCAGGATATTTATTTATTTATTATAAGTATCGACTATCTTTTCTAATCTCTGAATATTTATCAATCAATACGCCATATCTTAAGGTTTAAAATCCATTGTAACATTTATTATAGTTATAAGAGTTTATTATAAAAAACATTTCTTTAGGCTGATAGACCTTTTTTGTTTCTATTCTATCTAAATTTCCGAAACAGGCTCGTAATGTCGTATTATTAATTTTATGTGCCATTGCCTAATTTTGTCAGGGAATATAATATTTAATAACTGGTTCTAGCTATTCTAATATTGAAGTAGAAACTAGACCGTATTCTATACAGGCTAAAATTCATGTCGAAATTAAAATTGTGCAATAATGTATTATTTATCAATGTTGACCTATCTACGTGCTTAGTAAATGCATACAAAACTAATAATGTTTTCTGATTTATTTAGGCTTTTGTCAAAGTAGATTATTTCCATAATTTTGAATTATATTACAATGTACGAAGATTGAAATTTACACAAGAATGATTTTATGATAAGTAAAAATATTTTTAGTTCTACAGTATTACTAATAATCTTGCCTACATATGTTATGTATGAATAAATGGTACTTCTAGCTAGAGACTCAAAATGTAATGTTTTATTTGTTATTTTTTATCCTGTATCATTTAAGTTTAATTTTGCATGAATATTAGTCATTTTTTTACCTTTACAAATTGGATCATTAAAAACAGTCACAAAAAATACACACTAAAAAAGTTTTATTTACATTTATTAATATTTTAAATGTTCACTAACTTAACTTAAAGATAACAGTTATGACTAAAACGATAATTTCGACACAGCACCAACACGCAAATGTTGGTGCCATGTCAAGGTAATCTCTGAAATTCTATTCGAAATTTTGGCAACAATAAAATTCTCAGTTGACCAAGTAATGAGTAATAGATTGTGTAAATGATAGGCGTATTCCAAACAACATAGTCCGATCATCGACAACACAATACCGTCTCGAGCGCCTCTTCAGACAGACAATCCTTCCAAACACACCTTCACTGACAAACGAAGCACTATCAGAGTTCAAACGAGTTCGATGACTTTTCTAAAGAGGCCTTTCGTTTTTATGTTTTTTAAATTAAGTCGAAGGGATTTATTTTCAGTCTGTCCTTGGAGCCGCTCCGTGTCATTCAGAATCCCAATTTCTTCAGCGCTTTCAGGTCGACGTCTCCGTAGTAATCCTCGCTGGAAATTTATTGTTAGATAATTCAAAACACCGTCATCAATTACACAAAATTCATGCTGAGAAATTTTCTACTTTATTCTAATAATAGCATGGTCAAAAATCGATCACGTCATTTTAATAGCAAAAGCATAATATAACGTATTTTGACTCACCAATTTATATAAAAATTTTACCAGATAATTTGGGTTAAATAAAAATTAGACATACCTTTATTCCCGAGGAAGGTCAGTTGGAGTTACTAAAGGTTGGTTATTATAAACCAATAAGTATTTTGAGATAAGAAGATAACTAAAAGTACCAAGAAGTTATTAAAATGTTATTAGAAAGTGAATGCAATAAAATAGGAAACAGAGTGGTCGTGTGTATAGAAAATGTTAGGAGTATGGTGCAACAGTGCAACTACACATTGAATAAGTACAACAACAGGTAATTTTTATAATTTTTGTTTATTTTATCACTAAAAATAAAACTTAAGTATTACAGTTTCTACCAAAACAACGACACTCAGTCGCAGCGAAGTAGTTTAGTACAAAAATATATTTACAAGGTCATGGGTGTTAGAAACAAATACGGAAACACTGATGTCCTATTTGGAATTTAGAACAAAACTACGTTTTGACATAAATGCAAACAGCTGAATATACAAATCTAAATTGTTACAAACAAAATTTCATACAATTGCAAGGAGAGGATACTACAAAAACTAAAATACAATATAAAAAAATAAATATTTCTACCGCTGTATGATTTCTACTAATTTCCTAACCTGCCTCTTGAAACTGTTTGATATTTTTAAGGAAACATGGAGAAATGTATTTGGCAACTTGAAATGAATACAAATCAATCGTGGCTCACTCACTAAACATTCGAATTTTAAACCTAGAAAACTCTCCGCACACCATGAGCATTATTTTTCTTGTTTTAAATAAACCATTTTGTATTCGGCCAGCATCATTAATTTGATTGCTGACGGTGTGCGAAGAAGTTAGGTTTGTAGTTAACTATGTGAGTATTAGAAGGTTAAAGAGTAGGAAATGTTTTTAGTTTTCCTTTTGGGGGCGGGGTTTGAGCTGGTTGGGTGCGTCGCGGCTCTTGCCGTTTTGCTGGAGACCAGCCAGGAGCTCGCTCTTACGGATGGCCTTCAGATCCAGATCTCCGTAGTAGTCCTCGCTGAAAATGTACGCTCACCTTACTGCCTGCCGCTTCTAGCTTAACTCTACGTATTATCCTACCAGAGCGTTTAATGTTTTTGACATAAATGGTTATCTCAATTTCTAGCAACTTTTACCAGCCAGTAGCCGCGAGAATTGTGTAATAAAATCTCGTTCGCAGCCGAAGTGAACTGCCTTGAAATAGCAACAAGAATGATATACGCTCGCTTTTCCAACGAATGTTATCTAACGTTTGTTTTTCTGAGCTATAACTAATGCGGTTCGGAGCTTCGGCAAAAAGGTTTAAAAAAAAAACTCTTTAACGACCTTCATTTGTTCTGCTATATCGTGACCGACGCTAGCGCATCTCGATATCGATTTGAATAGGATTGTTCGAGCCAGACAGACCATGAAACGGATACAAACGTTTTGAAAGTCTCCTCATTGTTTCAATTCAACGACTAGTTTAAACTAAGGACAAACAAACTTTTACGCTCGTATTATATGCGATAAACAACTATCGTATTAATTATCAGCGAGCCAGTTACAGAATCTATAATTACGTTACAAAAGTGGTATGACCATTTTATAATTCCAAAGGCCGAACCGGGGCGGTAGCGGTCCTTTTAGATACATTTCCTTTTTATAATGAAAGGCATGATAATTCAACCTTTGTGGTTGGTGTACAGTTACGAGCACGCATGTCCAGCCTGATATGCACGTCTGCATGAAACAAACGGTCATTACCATAGGCACTCCGTTACATACCAGACGGCATTGACCACGGTCGTCCGCGCATGACACTACTGTATGAAGTCTATTTTGCTCTAAGTCATGTAAATTTGTAAGCGTGGCCTAAATATGTCGCAAGCAAGGCTTCGAACCGCATAGTTGCGGTGAACTATTCAGGTGGGCGGGCTTTACATTCCTATACATCTACTTACATGTGCTTTGTACAATACTCATCGATTTATTTAAAACTAACATTTTCATGTGCTACTCTGTGTCAATATTTTATATTATAGTGCAGAAGAATTGTTAGTCACAGGGACTGCATTGGTTGTGTGGATGTTGTTACAGGGTCTTATTAACAGTGTTAGTGCAATGAGACGCCACCTAAGTTAAAAGAGGCTCTAAATTCTTACATACTCGTAGTATGATCATAAGTTATCACAATGTATCCAGTAGCATCTCATTACATGATAGGTACTACGATGTTAATTGTACCACATACGCTGAATACCACAGAACCAGTGAGATCCAACCAGTGAGTTTGGAAGAGAATATAACAAACTGTGTTCAAATTGCAATGTCTATTTGGCTTTACTTGAACATAAAGCATCCGTATTTGATTTTGTAAACTCTTCTTTAAACAAAACATTCTAGAGTTCACAGTCATCCAATACGGCTACTTTCTATTATATTTACACCAGATTAATAAAAATAAGTAGCTGAACTCACCATCCGGGAACATCTTCGGGGTCTTCGCAGTTACCGGTGCCGTCGGAATCTCCGATTTTGAAGACGGTGCCAATGGGGCATCCGTACTCGCGAGCAACGGATCCCTCAAGGCAGATGTAGTATTTACGGCAGTCTTCGGGGTGAGCATGACGGCTGAAGGAGCCAGCGTTGGAAACCTCACCGGGGGAAGGGCAAGCGAAACCGTTCGCTACTTCTGGGAAACACCAAAAAGGTTACGTGAGCGGAGAGTGTGGAAGGCGAAACCGAAACGTAGAACAGTGATGGCGGTGCTGGAGTAGAAGGAAATTTGCTGAAAGAGATTGGTGCACATAGACATTCGGGTGATTAGTTTCAATACACTGTGATGAAGATACAAGATGATAAAGTAAGTTCATGAAATAACAATGATCATTGACTTTACTTGATTCGATCAAACAACGACTATATTGTAATGCTTAAATTAACTTTTAACTATGAGTTTACGTACTTCAATCGTTACGATTAAGTCTCCAATTTCGCAAATTATTAATTATTCATAGATCACTAATTCAAATCAGAAACGTACCCTCGTTCCTGCACTCGGGGATCTGGTCGGCCCACATGCACACGCGGGATTCCCTATCGTAGGCAAGACCGGGGCTGCACTGGTAGCGGGAAGCCTCTCCATTCCAGCAGTTCCAGAATACGTCGCACTTGGCTTCATCAGGGAAGATACCGTACAGCCTCTGGCAGTGAGGGGTGCCGACTGGGGGCTCTGTAGAAAAATAATTGATCACGTTAGATTCTGTTGATTTTGTGATTTTACGGGCCAGTTGGCGCAGTTGGTTAAGACGTGGAGTCTTAACCTATTGCGCCGCAGGTCGTGGGTTCGATTCCCACACAGGACATGCATTTGTGTGCATGAACATGTCTGTATGTCCTGAGTCTGGATGTAATTATGTATATTAAGTATGTATTAACAAACAAAAAGTAGTATATGTATTATATCAGTTATCTGGTTTCCATAGTACAAGCTTTGCTTAGTTTGGGATCAGATGACCGTGTGTGAGGAATGTCCCAGGATATTTATTATTTTAGTTAATTATTTTTTATGTTGAGAGAGAACTTGAATGAGACTTCAAAAAATTCTAAACACAAGTCGCATTAAATTTCTAAAGTACCTAAATCAATTGCATAAAGATAACCTAACCTGAGATGAACGCATAAAAACGACACCTAACCAAATTCTCAGAATAAAGAATAGAGTGGTACTAGTTCAAGGTTAGACAGCTATAATATACTATTTATATCGTACATACATAATGTAAAACAGGTAACAGACTACAAATATGAGGCGATACTGTCATCAGGTGCGTATATTGTCCAAACGACCTTCTAGCGACATCCTGGTTGTAACTTGGTATTTGGCATAATATAATCCTTACATTATACTTAAGCAATTATGTAAATTAATTTAGCCTTGACCGTAAGTTTACTGTTACTAGGTATTAAGTCTATAAGCATATCATCTGCTGATTATTTAATATAGACTTTAAATCGTTGTATTATGGAAATACCGATTTTTGGATTGGAAGATGATTTTGGTAGCATTTTCCCTTTAGAAGATACTGTGACATGAAAGAAAAATCTAAAGTGTTATGCACATACCAAGTTGCGTCCTCTCTCCACACTCAACATTGTGGAGGTAGTCGCAGTTCTCAGTCAGGTACTTGGAGTCGGTGGCATCGAACGCGAGTCCATTCCCGCAGGTCTTCAGCTCAGCAGCACCGTTGTCGCACTTCCAGTATTTGTCACATGAAATGTGGTGGGGGTAGAAGCCGAAGTCGTCCGGGCATTTGAAGGATTCTTGGGCGACCGCTGTAAACATATGATACTGTTAGATACTAGATAGATATTAACAATATAGAAGAAGTAAAAAGAACGCAAAATGAAAGTTTTGATCGTCTGATGAATTATGAGAACCTGCCAGTATTGCAATATACCGATGAGGAAACAATGTATCAAAACATGAATCCTCTTGAATTTTAATTAAAATTTCAAAATGAGCCGCTTGGGATTTGCTTAATAGCTGATTATGGCAGGGAGGTTTTGCAATATACTGGTCGCAGACAGGGCCGCTCTTTCTCCAAGGAATGCAACGACAAACCCGTTGTGTTGTAACTCGTGCGCCAACTGTTGTCACTGTTGCTGCTTGTTGGTACATTAGTTTGTGGCTTTGTTTAATTGTTCCTTGAACACGTGTTCGAGTCTTTGTGTTTACAGAGGAACTGGTTTACGCGGTAATTGTTACAGTTTTTGTTAATTGTGCCGTTTCTTTGTTATCACCCTGCTAATTGCTTCAAATTTTGCTGTAATACTCTTTTTTTTTTTATGTTGCAACAAAAGCCACTGAAGATTACAATAGATCAAGCATTACAAATAAAATGGCAGTTGTATTGTTCAGTAAAATTGATCATGTCCCCATTCGCGTAATACATATTTGTAACCGTAAAGTGCAATATAATACTTTGCACGTTCACACCTCATTTGCTTACGAAGGTAGCACTAATGTTATGTCAAGTTATGTCACATTACACAACATGTATGTACATAGAATTGGCTACTACTGGTTGACATTTGCGAAGAAAGCAGCTCATCTATGCAATTTTGCAATCGCTCTCACCGGAATGTTTATGCTCTCCGTGTATTTGCGACACACGACAAATACGAGTAATTCTCAATTTATTCACACACCGTACGATCTGAATTGTAAAAGTTAGTAGTTGTATCGTAATTGAAATAGAAATATAATTTGAGTCACAGAATGGAAAGCTAACAAGAATAATGTATGTAAATGTAAACACAACTTTGAATACACATCTGGGATAAAATGGTTTGTAGTCTAATCAATATTAGGAAAAAAATAGGATTAAAGGAAGATGCCAAAGAGAAGAAAGTACGATTTATTAGTTACAAATACTACGTTAGCTCCTGTTAAACATCGAACAGTTGTATCATTATGTTCAACACATGTTGTTATGAAAACGGTGCTTAATACATTATGTAATGGCGATGAACGCATCGATGTTTCTAGGTTACAATAGGTTGCTCTTATATCTTGCAAAATTATGGGTTTGTGCTTTTTATGCATGATTACATCCAAATCACTCAGCCTCAATATTTGGTTACCTATTTTTTCTTTCAGTGTATAACATACCTATAAATTGCCCTACCTATTTAACCTGCTAACCTTGACGTATTTCAAGTTTCGAACTAGAAACTTGGTTCATCTGCATAAACGCTCGCAGCCCAGACTACCTTTCTTATTAAATCGGTTAATATCGAGGTGAACCACCACCAAGAAGCTTATATATTGTTATAATAAGATTCTTGACTACTACTGAATACCAGAGATTCCTGACAATCTTTTGTTATAAACTAAATAATACGATATAGAACAATTTCAAGCCACATACATATTTGGTCCATTGATTTTTCAGCGTTAGGAAAACGTTACGCTAATAACTTCGATTATTAATGCACTCTAGATTTTTATAATTAAATACTTGTTATAATTAAGTGGGCCTTAACTTTACTAACCACTAATCATAAAGTTTAGCAATCGATTAATATAGCTATTTCTTTGCTAAGTTTCATAAATCTGATATGTAGTTGTAATAACCTAGTAATCTAGATTTATCGATACATTTTTTGCGTGACTTTTAGATAATGCAATAATGTGATTCTCAAAATTATAATTCCCAAGGCAAATTAATGTGACATGGGTGAACCGGGGCAGTCAGATGTGACGTTGCGCAAAGCCACCTGGGGGCGACACCGGAGCCCTGCGCGGTCGCATGCGCCTAGGCATATGTGACATAATTTATCGATTTAGCTAGTGACTACGGTGTCATAACATATTATACAACGTTACCTTCTTATTGACCAACGACTCACCTCATTACCGGCTCTTATAAATCATTTCTTTGGACTATGATGAGAATTTGATGGCATTATAAAGTTAAAGATAACTTTTTGTGCTAAAAATTTGAGGTTGAATCATACATTACTGAACTACATTCATATCTTTTAAACTATCACAATGATAGTTATAACGAAATAACTAAAATATACATCATAAACATAAACACAAACAAAAGAATCTCCACGTATGGCTATTACATAAATATTATACAACATCATAACAAAGGTCGGGTCATTAAGTAGGTAATACAGTGAAAGCCTCAAAAGTTGACCCACCAACAGATCTCCTCGTGTGTGGAACTTTCGATTTCGTTAACGCGTTTGATGCGCAGGCGCAACCTCATTGAGTAATCACACTCACGACTGACCTTTATCAACACGTTCCGTCAAAATAAATTAGCCCATATCTATTTGCATAGAATCGTAATATAAAATACCTGATTTAAATTTAATAATAATATTTATGTGAATTATAATGAGATAAGTGAATGTAAGATTAGCAAATACAAATAAAGATTGAGGTCTTTTGAGCATTGGGTGAATAGGTTACAGTTGATAGGTCACATTCTTGTCTAGACTGTATGCGTTTAGCAACACTATTAAATTAAAGGTCTTTTGGATAAGCGTAGTCACACTAATGGTCTGATTGCATAATATAGATGGTCTTCATACTCTACTTTATCTTAAAGCTACACTTTTTTTTTAAAGCAGTTTTAAAAAAAGTTTGCAATTTCATTAACACACATTAGAAGATATCTTTACTAATATCGTCAATGGTACCTAACTAACATCTGAAAGCTGAATTTCTTGTCGGGGTCTTCCAAGTTTTAGAATGGGTATTATGAACCGGTGGTAGTGTCAACTGAAACGTTCAAAAATACCTTACCAGGGACTAATCTGAATAAATGAAGTTGAGTATTTTGAATACCACTATCCTGTCCTTATCAACTAACCAATATCATTTGTATAACCCGCGGAAAAAACAAAAGTAACTACAATTGATCAAAACAAGCAATTACGATTGACTCTTTAACTGTGTCAAATATAATAGACGTACAGAATTACCCATGTGGTAACATACAAAAGAGCTCTCATAATTTCTTTAATTGTGATCTTAGACAAGTGATTACGGACTCTGACACGTGAACGGCCCAATCTGACGTAACATTTAAAGCGGCATTAGATAACAAGAACGATTGTCGACTACATGTCGGTGAAAGTTCGTGGGCACTCATTTTTATTTCTTTAACGAGAGACAGCCGTAACTACTTAATTAGAACACTTTGATTTGAATATAGACTAGTCAAACTGCGTTATGAGTACGAACTAGGCTTCAAATTAGAGATTCAATATCAGACTAATGCTTAGCCTATAACGAGTAATTCTGAACGTTAAGGAATTAGAGACAAATCAAAGCCGTAGACGTGGAAACGATTAGATTGTGTACTTTATAAAGGTCTGTATAGATACAATAGCTGCTAAAGTCGGATAAAATAAAGATAAAAGCAGACAAGATACCTGTAATAAAGCCACGTACAAACCTATTGTCAAAATAAATTCGAAACGTAACGGCTATAATGATATAATAGATTAAGCACTAAGCAGCAATACAAATTCATCTCATTGACTGTAAGGCGCGTGGGCGCTGCCAAGTATCGTCGCGTAACCATTGCGTAATTGTTAATTATATTTCGCGTTCGTCACTCTTGCTTATCGAAGGGTAGAAATCCTAATACGTTAACATCACTGTTACTAATATGAAAGCTATTAAACTGATTTATGGTAGTGTTTATTCTTGCTATCTAAGTTTTTTTGCCGTCTGTTTAACGAATTGGTACTTACATACAGGTGATATTAAGGTTTAAATTTAAAAGTAAGCACTAGCCTTTTTGGACACGAAAAAGAGCCTTGCTAACCGGTAAACGATGGATCTTAAAAAAGACAAAACTGCACAATACCTACGTAGGGCCAAGAAGCTATTTATATCGGCGATGGTCGAAGGACACACAATCACCCGATATTGCAGAATGGCTACGACTATAGCTACAAGCAAAACCTACGATGTATCGATTAAAAACTGATATTAAATCGAATGATTAGTACCTGTGACAAACGCTTTCGAAAGTGAATGTATGTTTCTCTCAAAGCTTAGTCATAACATTCAATTTATTTTACTACAGGATATAAAGGATTGGTCCAACGTCCAACCTCGCAAGGAATCGCGACGAGTGGCAATCTCTGGAGGAGGACTTCACCCGAAGAGGGGACCAGATGGAATGTATATTAGACTAGCATTATCCACTACTATTATTAATACCAATACTATCCTTACAAATGTACATGCCGATGTAATAATAAAGGCTTTTTTATTTTATTTTTGTTTATTTTATAATCACTTAAATAAAGACAATTAGATGCATATATAGGCTTGGTTATCTATCTATCTATAAATAAAAATCAATTGCCTTATATATGTAAGAGCATCACCTGAGAACGTCTCGACAGATTTGTTTGTTTGTTACGCCTTCACGCCTCAACTACTCAACAGATCATTATGAAATTTGGCATGCAGATAGCCTATGGTATGGAGAAGGACTTCTTCTCAGTCGGGCACTCTTGCCAGAGTGGATGTGGTTGCAAAAGATGGTGTACATGGAGGGTCTTCAACGCCAATGTTCTCCTTGACTAGGGTTACTGCTTTTGCAATGCTTCTCCACTTTTGGCGGTTCGTAGCGCTGTGAGTACACTGTACCATGGTAGATTGGGTTACAGTCTTGATAAGATCCGTCCAACGAGTGGGTGGTCGGCCACGAGATCGTTTGCCTTCAAACTGTCGAGTGTTCGTTTCTGGAGATGTGACCAAAGAACTTGAGAATTCGAAGCTGCACAGTCGACGAAAGCCTATTTGTTATTCTCTTTGGACATAGGCTACTTTATATTTCCGGGAATGCGAGTGAACCGCGGGGGCCAGCTAGTAATATATATAAATAAATAACAAGAAATATAGTCACGATTTTGCAAACATGCATTTAAAGATGATAAGTCTATTAGAATGACTTGTAAAATGGTAAGTAACATGGGAGAAGACTGCATATTTGGTCGTAATATCAAACTCGTTGACTAAAGGTCGACACTTTAGTAAGCAAGTTAGGAATTTAAATACAGGCAAAAGTGACCTTACAATTCTAAAATAGACTATTTAACCTTCAAAGACAAGAAAACTTCTACCATTGTCGCATTTTCATATTTTCTGTCAATTCATTGTCTCTTCTATTGGGAACAGACGCGACGGGATCTATGATGCATTGTTAATTTAAGGAGATATCATTGTTGACTGGTATTTTTACCTACACTGTTTCCGGTGCATTGTGGCGACTTATGACCGTTAATTGCTAGTATACCTACTTCCGGAGAGTGACCTTTTGGCCTCTCACTTTGAGAATATCCTACTTATTTTTAGCTTATTAAAACTAGCGGATCTGTGGGCCGTAGACCTCGCTAGTAACTATACCTAAATATATGAATTTATTTCGTCGATTGTCCAAGATGAAAGCCGCGAAACGCGGAGACGCTTACGAGACGATTAGGTATATTAAGAGTTCGTATTTACTATCTTTATTTTATGGAAAGGACTTATACAAAAGCCGAAGCTTAATGAGAAAGAAAATCATAAGTACCTTCAATAAGGTTTTTTAACCTGCTTTAATTTAACCGAATTTATCTAATGTCATTCATAATAAAGCTATGAATTTAGATTGATTCGTTCACTACGATGATCTAACACCATAACTCTTACGAAAATCACCTAAATCGCTCCCAATACGCCATATATGAGTCCAATAAATTTTATTACTTCATAAGCAATCACTTAAAGCAGTTAGTCTCTTTTTAAGCAATTTATAACACGTAACAATATCCGTGCGTGTACTCTAATGGATTGATCAATCACTGAATAATTATCATTAAATTGGAGAGATTTATAATGATCTAATTAACGATAACTGTCATTTTTGTATAAACGTTTAGGTATTTTTAACCGACTTCAAAAAAAGGAGGAGGTTCTCAATTCGGTTGTATTTTTTTTTATGTTTGTTACCTAATAACTCCGCCATTTATTAACCGATTTGGAAAATTCTTTTTTGTCTGGAAGGGTACACTTCCCGTTTAGTCCCATTGTCATCAGATCAGGATTTGATTACTTCTTAGTGTACTTTGAAGTCGGTTTAAGTTTTTTGTAAAACAGTTTTATTGACGGATTTTCCTTTCTATTGACAGGTCAAGTTCATTACCACACAAATATCCTTTCTTTACAAATTAAGTATTATACAAAATGTACACAATGCCTCAGCAATAAGTAACACTTTCGAATAACAATATTGGTATTAAGTAAAAAGGAAAAGTTAGGTTATTGCACTCTGGAAAGTGGAATAACAGTTTAGCAATGTAACTGATAATATAGATCGGAATATCTTCATAGTCTTATCTCTACGGGACGTAATAGCCAACATTTACGATCATATTTAGCAGACATTGCAGTCTCATGCGCACTGAAGCAAGCTGACTCATTTTCACCGTGTTTTCTTTACTCTCGTGAAATTCACGCACGCGACACCTGGATAATTAAATACCTAAACGCATTCTTTAATAACATTATGAATTGATTGCGTGCCTAAATAGCGTTTAAGTTGTTAGATGGGTGATGATTGCAATTACAGGGCTATTAAATTGTTTTATGTTAGTTAAAATTGGCAGTCAAAAGGAGAAACTCAATGATTGACAGAAACACGCGTAGCTTAACCACCAGGGTCTGGATACTGACATTTTGCATACTGGTATAACGTATATAGACATTCAGCCAAAATTAAACCTATAAGCGGATAAGCGGTAAGGGTAGTGGAACGAGGGTGGAACCGCCGAGTGGAATGCTACTCAGCCCCCCTAGACACAATGGTCATCGACAATCGTCATCGACGGTAAACAATCAACCTTTGTATGGGATTGACATAAGAGATTGTTAAAAATCACGTGATATTTCGATTTGATATGTCAATCCAATACAAAGGTTGATCGTTTACTGTCGATGACGATTGTCGATAACCATCTTGTCTACTGGCCCTGATACGATTATATTTACAAACTTTTGGATGCGTAATCAGTTGAATCGCGGTTGATGAAGTTATAGTTATAGGACGTGATAAGGGGAAGCTTGACAGTAGCGCCAGTAACTGAAAAGTTGAGAGGGAACCGGTTATCGTGGTATGGACATGTTATGAGGAAGAACGAAAACCACGTGACTAAAAGAGTTATGAATATGAAAGTGGATGGATATACGGGATGAGGAAGACCGAAAAAGAGATGGATGGATTGTGAGAATGATGATATGGGTATGAAAGGAGTGATTGCTGGTAAAACGGATAGAAGAGCTGAATGGAAGAAGAGTACATATTGCGCCGACACCAAGTGATTGGGAACAACGTAGGTAGATGACGCGCATCCCAACTGTGACTTAACTCTGAACGTAATATTATCTTTCTGTTTGTCTTGAATATATAAAGCGAGTGATAAGAGTAAATTCAATCAAAACAGCTCATTTCGCTCGACGGAAAAGCTTAATTCTTTTTTGTAACTTATACAAGTAAATCGTTCTGCTTGATTGCTGACAGTTATCAAATATATTATTATCGTGAGGTAATATTACGTTGCACGCAGTCAATTCACAATTTTTTTGTGCATTTAAAAGCAACAGAATATTGACGCTTGCGTAAGTCACATGTATAGTCTTGGTGCCCGTGAGAACTGGGTACGTGTTAGAAATTCTAAACAATGGTGGATACAAATGCCTCATAACTAACCTCTGAGTGAAAACAGAACATCCTTTGTGATGTCCTTTATTAATATTATTGACCAAGTATCTACTAAATTTTATTGAAATACTTAATTACTTCTGGAGACTCTCCAAGTTAAAATTACCAGTAATTAAATCATTAATTGTAAAATTGCATCTTAATTATCATAAAGAATTAATAGCCCTTAATAATAATTTACCAGATGGCGGTTGAAAGTAGAAAATACACGTGCACGATGAAATTCAATGATTAAGTGCAATAAACAGCTTTCTAAGCTCTTCGGCCGAGGGAAATAAACCTTTGGCAGTATTCTCATTTATTTATCGACAGAAAGGTTTAAAAAAACATTACATTATCAGTGTCGTAAGGCTCGCCTGACATGATTTTGCCTTAAGGCGATGATAGGCTTGTTACAAATGCAAATAAGTGAATTACGTAACCATGTGTAGAGTAGAATTTTAAATAGTATATTTGCATTAATTGCATCATAAAAGTTCTTGGCAGTTCTTTTGTAGAGGCATGCTTATGTAAGCTTTGGTAAAGGGCTTTTGAAATTTCGATTTGCATTTCTATTGAATAACTTAAAAAAAGTGAATATATCGGAATAGACTTGATATATCGGAACTTGATTACTATATTGAACTAACCAAATGATAGTATGAAAGTACGCAATTTTTAAGCTTACAGATGAATCAGACGACCAATGCTTTCAATTATCAGATGATACGATTACGATACATGAAACAAACAAATCGTATGCATCTGAATATTGCTGTATAATAATCAAGGAAGTCAGAGAGAAACAAACCGCTTTCACACTATACTGCATTTACTTGCAACGTGACTCGACAAAAATGTTATATAGGTACAACGTTTTGAGCTAACTCTAAGCACTTTAGGTCATTGACATGCGGAAAATGTCTGTTAAAAGTATTGCAAGTTACTAAATAAGGGTGGTGACAAATCCCACACTGGCAGGTATCAAACTTCCAACTAGATTTTTCAAGTATGCAACCAGCCTTTAAATATCTAGTGCACCTAGATTTTCTCAATCAGACAATGATGATCAGCATCGTATACAAGGCCAAGTCATCGTTACACCACATCATCGATTGCAATCATTCTATTCTTAACACTTTTGTTGCGCCGCGCAGTTGCAACTGTAGTGTGGAAACAGTGATATCTATCGCACTTCAATCGCTTTCGCGTAAGATGCAAGTATTTGTTGATACATGAAAGAAATTGCCACACATCTAGATAGTTCTCTCGTTTCCGCGCACTGACACGCATCCGCCGCGCCGCGCGCCGGCCGTCCGCGCCGTACGCGCCGCACCCTAAATATTTGAAGTAGTACGTACCCACGCCGAGGGCGGCTGCTAGCACTATTAAACACCGTGTATTCATGATTAAACTGTAAGTCCTTGCACGGAAGTAGTGGACACTGTAACGTTCAAGCACACACTGCGAGCGGGTGAATGGGCGGCTGAGGCTTTTATATTGGGTAGGCGTACGCGGCGCACGGACGGTGAAAAGCGACGTCGCCGCCCGCGCAGGCCCCGCGCGCGCCTCGCAACCCTGCCAGGTGGATGATTACCCCGATATATAAACAAACTGAAAAGTTTTTAACATCTTTATCATCTTCAGGCGCAATATCTACAGCTGAATGAAAGCCTTTCTTTGTAACCATAAAATGGGTATATATTTTATTTAATAATTTTCAAACTGCTCATTTGTGCATAGATTTGCGTTTAGTTTGATTACGTCAAGAAATAGAGATTATTTTCTTTAGTTGGGAAGGTATTGCAGATTTTTTTAACACTATAATAAAAAAAAAACTATATAAAATGCATTTGGACATTGAAATTTCAATGAATTCCACGTGAGTTATATTTAATCTCATGAATATTCTATACTTTTGACATATTTAATGACACTTGATTTGCATGTTTGCAAATTATTAGTTTAATGTTATTTTTTATTGAGATAATAGGTTATGAACCGGTTAAACTAAGAGTCAAGTGATGTTGTCACAGACATTAAACATGTGGTAAACCAAATTAAATTACCTACTGTTTGGAGATAATGCTTAATTTTACATGAATAAAATTATATGTATTCACTTAAATATTGATTAAGAAGCTTTATGTTCGTTATACAGTTGCAGCTCTTAAAAAATACGTGTAAATCCAAACAATAATCATAAAAAACGATTTTCTACTATGTACATTGTCTACTCTACTACAAATAGACGGTGCATATCAAGAAACGATAAATAAATCTTGTAGATATAGAACACTTGTTTATCACCTGTCCGTAGACAGCGAAAGTGATTCGCGGGATGCCGGATGAGTCACAGCATTATGTGATCGATGACCCTTTTGTTGTGACACCTTGAAGTAAACATTACATCTTACTCGTATACCTACTTTTAGGTGCGTTTACCTAGTTTTGACAGAAAACTTGATTGGGATCATGTTTGGTTTCTGCGTAATCAGGGTATCATGTGAACATACCTCAAAGTGAACATAAGCAATAGGTACAGTCGAGGACATAAATATGTATACATTTTTTGAAATTCAAAAGCAATTTTCTCGCATGTTTAACATTTAAGTATTAAACTATTACACAAATCATAATAGTATATGTTTGAAGATTCTGCCTTTATAATATCTCATAATTTCAATCAGTAGTTTAAGAGGAAACTGTTGTTGAATTTTACTAAGTGTATACATATTTATGTCCTCGACTGTACAGTGAGAAAGTAAAATAGGTGTTAGGATAGGATAGGAGTTCATAGACGCCTGACTGGCAACCGAGTTGAGAATCTCCGCCAAATCTAATTGTGTGTTCTTATCTACACTTGAGAACTAGTACTTTTTCTAAGCTTTTTTTTTCTAACATTTTGGTCAAATAAATGCTTATCTAAATCAAAAAAATACGCATCGATTGGACCAAATTATCTTTTTATGCTTTTTAAGGTTGAGAACATGGGACCATGGGGGTCCGAAGCAAATTACTCGCACTTTGTCATCAAAATTGATCGATGCCTCCGAAGAAAAGCGCGCGCGGGCAGGGAGTTTTTAGCACCAACGCAATCGCATTAGCTTGTCTATCCAATGATAGATACGATAAGATAGAAAAACTGGCAGCCTGCTGGAAACCTTGCCGTTAATCGGAAGCAGAGGCAGACTTGAGGATTTTTGTTATATATATATAGATTGTTATGTGTACATTATTGTTGTAAAGATAGAGTCAATCCTCAATCACAAAACCACGGATAGATCGAAAATAGAAAGCGGCAGTAAATCTTATGTTATTGTCAAAATCAAAGGAATCATTGAACTCAAGATAAAATGTTTATCATGAAGGAAACAATCGCGGCGTAATTGGAGGTTAATAAAATTGTTGTAGCGATACAAAAATGAATGGAGACTTGTATCAGAATGTGCTAAAATTCTCATAATTTAACGATTGTTTAATAACAAGTACTTCAGGTAATGAAGGCTAGGTATAGTCAAGGCAACGTGTAGTAAAATTAAAACACAAGTATCATCATTGAATATAATGCATTATGCAGAATTCTCCATCCTCACACATTGAAACCAGAATTGTTTCGAACTGTGCGGGCTCAAAGGAGCTTTCTTCCGCGGACGCTCAGGTTGTGGAATGAGCTCCCCGCCGTGGTTTTCCCAATGGAGTACAGCATGGGGTTCTTCAAAAAGGGCTTGAAGAGATTTCTTCAGGGTCGGCAACGCGCGATTGATACCCCTGGTGTTGCAAGCGTCCATAGGCTACGGTAATTGCTTACCATCAGGCGGGCCGTATGCTTGTTTGCCAACATTTTTTTTTTTTTCCATTTATTTGGGTTCACAAACAGTAACACAGGATATTACAAAGCAATTTTACATAAATACAATATTAAATGTGTTACCAACTACAAGAACCACATATAAAATAAAAGAGTAGGTACGAGGACGGACGAGGCCCCACAATACAATAATGATAACCGCGTTTTTTTTTTTTTTTTTTTTACGTACTTACAGACAGAAACGCCTGTTAAGCAGTAATTATAAGTATTTCTTGTAACCTTTGTTAACATCTTATGGTGTACAATAAAGAGTTATCTATTTATATATATACCATCAGCGCCAAAAGCAGACGATGATCACTACTGTAACAATTGAATAATATAGACATATAACATAGTGGTATAAAAAAAAAAAAAAAAAATTACTCGTAGCTTCAAGAAAAAAAAGCTTTACTGATTGATCTTTGGTACCGAAGGAATAATTATGTTGATTTATTAAAAGCAGTTATCAATCTGTTATCAAATTCATGGCAGGATTATAACAAATATACTTATATAGATTTTTGGAGAAATATGTAAGTAACTAAGTAAACTTGAGACATCTTATCTCACTAATATTATAACTGTGAAAGTTGAGATGGTTGTGACTATATCACGCAAAACATAAAGGATCGTTTCAGGCCAGGAATATCATATGATCCCTTGAGAATTCCAATAAAATCGCATGGCGGAAGCTAGATTTAAATATACAAATTAAATGTGTAATCTTTCTCTTGTACTTTAGAAATTTAAAACAAACCCTTCTTAAAGAAACGGCGCGGGATATTAATTAAAGAGGAAGTCACATTATCTTTTGCTTCAGAACGTACTGCCATGGAAGCACAGCTGATGATGCTCATGGATTATAAGAAGCTTTTCCTGACTAAAAAGGTGGGAAGCCAGTCATCAATACCCTAATTAAGGCAGGGATGGAAGGAGAATGAGGCATACATTATCTTGATCTATTTTATTTATATTTGCTCCTTTGCTCTAGATTCTTATACAATTTAATTCGCTATGAGAGGTGTCTTTCATGGTCAACACTATACGAATTCAGTGTTGGTCCCATAGTAAAAGTTGTTCAGCATGACTAACCCAACATAGGTTTCGAAAATATGCCATCTCGAAATCTTCACACTGTATAGTTATCGTACGGTAGTAGAAAATTCTATATATATGATACACTAGCAGACCCCCGCGGTTTCACCCGCGAACGGTTTGAATTATTTTTACAGCCAATTACACAACAACTGATTAAGACGCGTTACGGGAAAGCAGGTGCCAATTCTGTGCAGTGGTGTCATTATAATTTTCGATTTCTATATCCAACAATGATTTCACCGTCGAGTAATCCTCGAAAAGCGGGAACCTTTCACGCGCGGGACATTCAATCTTGGGCTAAAAATCGGGTCGTCTGGCAACGCTGATACAAAGTCACAAATAACATACAATTTACAGTTTCACTGCTCTCATAAAAAAATATCATAATACCCAAACTTTTTTGGTATCAACGACACTGAGGTCAAACAATAACAATCTGTACGCTAGATAGGGACAAAGAAATACGCTTAGTCTTGCTCACACATACACGTTTTGACATATGCGTATCTTGGCCTGTCTACCTGTAATTCTCCGCTACGGTGCAATGCTCTTTAAAATTGGAATGTCAAATATCAAAGAATATTTTAATTAAAAGCATTAAGGAGTATTGATATCAACTGCGATGCAAATCACCCCTAAAATAACTTTCAACCCCTTTTGTATCCCGTTTGGCGATGAGTTTCAATAAAATATGAAACACGTCTTCCATCAATTCTGTTAAAGAATGTTTATGCAAAATTTGAAGTAGATCGGACCAAGGAATCACGGTGTCCCATACAAACTTTGCCCCCGTTTTCCACTTTCACCCTTAGGGGTAAAATTTCGGAAAATCCTTTCTTATCTGATGCCTACGTCATACAAAGAACACACTCTCCAAGTTTCAGATCGCTACGATCAGCGGTTTAGGCTGTGCGTTGATTGTCAGTCAGTCATTCAGGACAAAGCATTTTATATGTATAGATAGATTATGCTTGTGAGGTGTTTTGGAACATAATGAACCTATATTGCATTTTCCAGTATGACTCTATTATATGGTATAGTCTTATTGTCATTCATGTAATCATGTTTTATTTATTCTGGAAAATATTGGAAAACATTTTATATTTATAATATTACACAATTTTTTTATTGTATTGGATTTTCATTACGTTAATGTAATGATTATAACCTAATGTCTATGAATTACGGTAACCTTTCACAATCAGCAAATTGATTATCGAATTCCAGAGATTCGTAGTCATACAAAGAGCGGTACCTAATTAATACCGAATTAATGTTTTAATGGGTAATTTTCTATGTATCATTTTGCGTAATTTTGTATAATAACTTAAGTACCTCGCTCAACGTTTTGAATAGCTTTCGTATGCTATAATTTATCAATAGTATTTACATACCTATGAAATACATAATATATTGTTATACTAATTATTGAATTAGCATTTTAATTAGTAGAGCAAATGAATAGTAGGGCAAAATAAAGCAATAAAAGGTTCTTCGATTAGAGTACTTATCTGATCCTATAATAATAACATCCTGGGACATTCCTCACACACGGTCATCTGATCCCAAACTAAGCAGAGCTTGTACTATGGAAACCAGATAACCGATATAATACATATACTACTTTTTGTTTGTAAATACATACTTAATATACATAATTACACTCAGGAAATACAGACATTTTCATGCACATAAATGCATGTCCTGTGCGGGAATCGAACCCACGAACTGCGGCGCAATAGGTGGAGTCTTAACCAACTGCGCCAACTGGCCCGTCAACCTTTGGATATCTATAACCCTTTATGAAGTACCGTGTATAGATCAGCTATTCCCGGTAGTTTCACTCAAGTTTAAGTGATAATAAAGCCGGCCAAGTGCGAGTCGAACTCGCACACGGAGGGTTCCATACTAAATAACTCGACATTTGCTATGAAAAAAAAGCCAAAAATTACGTTAAATGTATGGGCGCCCCATATTTTTTATTTTTTTATTTTTTGTTATAGCGGCAATAGAAATACACATTCTCTGAAAGTTTCAGATGTTTACCTATTACAGTTCATGAGATACAGCCTACTGACAGACAGACGGACGGACGGACAGTGGAGTCTTAGTAATAGAGTCCCGTTTGGCACCCTTCGGGTATGGAATCCTTAAAAGTAGCCTGGAAACATACTCCCTGAAAAGTGCTCTACCATCGACACATCTACAGTCCCGACAAAATCGTAAAATCGCCTGTGTTTGTTCACAATCTCACTATGGTAAGTGATAATGTGGTCGAAGGTGGTAAGCACACAAAGCCTAGAAGGAACTGGCTCTCAAGTGCAGCTGACGGAACACACCGATAGGTGCTTGGCGACAGATTTTCAACTTGAGGGTGGTAGCCAGCCAGACGGGTACTACAAAGTACCCTACCACCGTGCTATGGTTTCCTCATGATGTTTTCCTTCACCGAAAGCTCAAGCTCATTGTAGGATTCGAACCCGGGACCTTCGTCTCGGTATCCGACGTCACTACCACTGAGCTATCATCGCCTTTAAACCAAACCGACAAACATTAAAAAAACGTGTAAGTATGTGAATTTTGGTAACTTAAACAACCATATGTACTTAAGACAAAGTCTTTATTTTTGAGATCACACATTTTAATTTCATAACTATCATCGCCAAAAAAGATCGAAGAATGGCTAAGGATATTCTGTATAAGAAGTGAGTACAAATATGTATAAGAAGGTACAAGTGTATATTTAGGACAAGGATGCAAAGAATTCAGCAAGTCGTCGACCGTCCGCGTCCAAGACGTAGGCTTGCAGGTTTCACGGCTCGTGCTCATATACTAAACGTTTATATATTATGGTGCGTCCATGCTACGCGAATCGAGCACGACCCGAGCCACAAACGAACGTAGGTATGCATCGATAGCACGCATTGATGCGGATCCCTGTGTTCGTGAAAAAACTGACAATCGAGCTCGTTCGAGGCTCGCAAGCCCGTCCACGCTACGCGAATCGTGCTCGCAGTGTGCTCGTTCGTGGCTCGGCTCGTGCTCGGTTCGGCAAGCATGGACGCACCATTATGTAGATGTGACGAAAATATTGGTAATATAGGGTATCTACTTAATAAAACTCTAAACAACGCACAGCCTGGTTCTGTTAGATGACATTTAGTACAAGAGGTCCTTATAATAAGTCCTAAAAAAATGCTGAAATTCAACCCTGGGATAAAATAGGGTTGCATTATATAGAATTAAGGTAAAAAACAATGATATTTTTTTAATATTTTTTATCTTGAATGTCATAGCTATTTTGTATACACTAGCCTAATTACAAGCGCACATTTTTTGTCTTTTTTGTTCTGTCCATAGTACCTTTTTATATCTGAGAGTTCTGTCGTTTCTGAATAACTTATAATTTCCGTTAAATTAAACTTTGTCCCCCTTACTCATAAAACGTTATTTAACTAATATACTGTTTAAAGGCTCACGTAAATAATGTCACATTATATTACAATGACAATAGAGTGACGTTATTTACGTGACCCTTAAAACAGTATTAGTTAAATAGCGCTTTATTAGTATGGGGGCTAGTTTATACATAACAAACTACTACATGGACATACGTGACATTTGTGAAGCGTGCCACAAATGTCACGTCATAACGACCACGGCCACTCTGTCAAGAGTGGAACGCACAAAGAAATGGAACGCATAAGAAGAAACACATACAGTAAATTTCATCTCATGCTGTCAACAGCATTCCAACATTGCAATGTAGGTACTAAATTTGCAGTGGTTTATTGATGTCATACACAATATAATTACCATGTTTTAGATGTATTTTTATTTTAATACTTGTTTCAAACTTTATTATTGTATTTCGATCAAAATGTATCTTAGTCTGAACACCAAGATTTTTCTAAGAGGTTAAAAAAGTAAAGTTTTGATTCAGCAAGGCAAGGTTCAATTCAAGCTATAAATTATATTCATCTTCAAATATTAATTTAAATATTCTATGTCAATTTGTCACCGCGATTCGTGGCGTACGGCTCAGTGCGCCTGCGCAAAGCGCAAGCTATGCGCAGTATGCGGAAGGTGGTTACCGGCGTGAAGTTAGCAGCCAAAAGTTAGCGGCCAATATAATCCGACCAAATTAAGAAGAATCCAAAAAATTGCTTTATTTACCTTATTTACAGAGGAAAATTAATTTAAATATAAGGAAATTATAAAAACAACTGAAAAAAGTCCTAACAGGCGTTAAAATATATTAAATAGACATGAATTCAGAATTAACAAAAACCCAAAGTCTTTTGTAATTTAATCGGTTTCAAGAGTTCAAATCTAAAAAAAATATACTAATTACAAAAGACTACATAGTACCTTCATAGTGAATTGAGATTTGATGATCCCATTAAAGTTTCAGAGTCATAAATCGAACAAAAACAAACGTAATGCAATAATCATACGTTTTCGCTTCTTAAGAAAGAGTATAAGATATCAAAAATGTGATGCTGTCACTCTGAAAATGTATTTATTTTAAAGATGTATATGTATACTAAGTAAATAATATCATTCTATGTACTTACCTAGGGGATACATAGGTTTATTAGCCACCGGCGACAATAATATCGACAACAATCTTTACTTTGATTTTGATGCTAGATTAACCTCTCAAGACATGTCCTTGTCAATCCAGCTATGTATTCAGATTATAGATACATAAGTTATCTAAGTAAATAACAGCATTCTATGAACTTAGCGAGGGGATATCATAGGTTTGTGAGCCAGCAACAAATAATATATCCACAAAAAAAACACTTTGACTTTGATGGTAGATTAACATTTCAAGACTGGTCCTTGTCACTCCAACTTTGTATTTAGATTATAGATACATAAGTTTACTAAGTAAATAACAGCAGTCTATGAACTTAGCAAGGGGACATCATAGGTTTAAGAGCTGGCAGCTAAAAAAATATCCTCAAAAAAAATCCCTTTGATATTAATGGTAGATTAACCTCCCAAAACTTATCCTTGTCACTTCAGCTATGTACTTACATTACAGATACATAAGTCTTCTAAGTAAATAACAGCATTCTATGAACTTAGCGAGGGGATATCAAAGGTTTGTGAGCTGTCATCTAAAAATATATCGAAAAAATCTCTACATTAATTTTGATGGTAGATTAATCTCTTTAGACTTGTCCTTGTCACTCCAAGTACGTATTTATATTATAGATACATTAGTTATCTAAGTAATTAACAGCATTCAATGAACTTAGCGAGGGGATATCATAGGTTTGTGAGCTGTCAGCTAAAAATATATCGAAAAAAAAAACCCTTTGACTTTGATGGTAGATTAACATTTCGAGACTGGTCCTTGTCACTCCAGCTTTATATTTATATTATAGATACATAAGTCTTCTAAGTAAATAACAGTATTCTATGAACTTAGCGAGGGGATATCATAGGTTTGTGAGCTGTCAGCTAAAAATATATGGAAAAAAAAAAACCCTATGACTTTGATGGCAGATTAACATTTCAAGACTGGTCCTTGTCACTCCAGCTTTGTATTTAGATTATAGATACATTAGTTAACTAAGTAAATAACAGCAGTCTATGAACTTAGCAAGGGGACATCATAGGTTTAAAACCTGGCAGCTAAAAATATATCCTCGAAAAAATTCCCTTTGACATTAATGGTAGATTAACCTCCCAAAACTTATCCTTGTCACTTCAACTATGTACTGAAATTATAGATACATAAGTTATCTAAGTAAATAACAGCATTCTATGAACTTAGAGAGAGGATATGAAAGGTTTGTGAGCTGTCATCTAAAAATATATCGAAAAAATCTCTACATTAATTTTGATGGTAGATTAACCTCTTTAGACTTTTCCTTGTCACTCCAAGTACGTATTTATATTATAGATACATAAGTTATCTAAGTAAATAACAGCATTCTATGTACTTAGCGAGGGGATATCATAGGTTTGTGAGCTGTCAGCTGAAAATATATCGAAAAAAAAATCCCTTTGATTTTGATGGTAGATTAACCTCCCAAAATTTGTCCTTGTCACACCAGCTATGTATTTATATTATAGATACATAAGTTATCTAAGTAAATAACAGCATTCTATGAACTTAGCGAGGGGATATCATAGGTTTGTGAGCAGTCAGCTAAAAATATATCGTTAAAAAACACCCTTTGACTTTGATGGTCGATTAACCTCCCAAAACTTGTCCTTGTCACACCAGCTATGTATTTATATTATGGATACATAAGTTATCTAAGTAAATAACAGCATTGTATGTACTAAGCGAGGGGAAATCATAGGTTTGTGAGCTGTCAGCAAAAAATATATCAAAAAAAAACCCTTTGACTTTGATGGTAGATTAACATTTCAAGACTGGTCCTTGTCACTCCAGCTTTGTATTTAGATTATAGATACATTAGTTTACAAAGTAAATAACAGCAGTCTATGAACTTAGCAAGGGGACATCATAGGTTTAAAACCTGGCAGCTAAAAATATATCCTCGAAAAAATTCCCTTTGACATTAATGGTAGATTAACCTCCCAAAACTTATCCTTGTCACTTCAACTATGTACTAAGATTATAGATACATAAGTTATCTAAGTAAATAACAGCATTCTATGAACTTAGAGAGAGGATATGAAAGGTTTGTGAGCTGTCATCTAAAAATATATCGAAAAAATCTCTACATTAATTTTGATGGTAGATTAACCTCTTTAGACTTTTCCTTGTCACTCCAAGTACGTATTTATATTATAGATACATAAGTTATCTAAGTAAATAACAGCATTCTATGTACTTAGCGAGGGGATATCATAGGTTTGTGAGCTGTCAGCTGAAAATATATCGAAAAAAAAAATCCCTTTGATTTTGATGGTAGATTAACCTCCCAAAATTTGTCCTTGTCACACCAGCTATGTATTTATATTATAGATACATAAGTTATCTAAGTAAATAACCGCATTCTATGAACTTAGCGAGGGGATATCATAGGTTTGTGAGCAGTCAGCTAAAAATATATCGTAAAAAAACACCCTTTGACTTTGATGGTCGATTAACCTCCCAAAACTTGTCCTTGTCACTTCAACTGTATACTAAGATTATAGATACATAAGTTTTCTAAGTAAATAACAGCATTCTATGAACTTAGCAAGGGGATATGAAAGGTTTGTGAGCTGTCATCTAAAAATATATCGAAAAAATCTCTACATTAATTTTGATGGTAGATTAACCTCTTTAGACTTGTCCTTGTCACTCCAAGTACATATTTATATTATAGATACATTAGTTATCTAAGTAATTAACAGCATTCAATGAACTTAGCGAAGGGATATCATAGGTTTGTGAGCTGTCAGCTAAAATATATCGAAAAAAAAAACCCTTTGACTTGGATGGTAGATTAACATTTCATGACTGGTCCTTGTCACTCCAGCTTTGTATTAAGATTACAGATACATAAGTTTACTAAGTAAATAACAGCTGTCTATGAACTTAGCAAGGGGACATCATAGGTTTAAAAGCTGGCAGCTAAAAATATATCCTCGAAAAAATTCCCTTTGATATTAATGGTAGATTAACCTCTTAAAACTTATCCTTGTCACTTCAGGTATGTACTAAGATTATAGATACATTAGTTATCTAAGTAAATAACAGCATTCTATGAACTTAGCGAGAGGATATGAAAGGTTTGTGAGCTGTCATCTAAAAAAAATATCGGAAAAATCTCTTTTTTAATTTTTATGTTAGATTAACCTCTCAGGACTTGTCCTTGTCACTCCAGCTATGTATTTAGATTATAGATACATAAGTTATCTAAGTAAATAACAGCATTGTATGTACTTAGCGAGGGGATATCATAGGTTTGTGAGCTGTCAGCAAAAAATATATCGAAAAAAAAAACCCTTTGACTTTGATGGTAGATTAACATTTCAAGACTGGTCCTTGTCACTCCAACTTTGTATTTAGATTATAGATACATTAGTTTACAAAGTAAATAACAGCAGTCTATGAACTTAGCAAGGGGACATCATAGGTTTCAAACCTGGCAGCTAAAAATATATCCTCGAAAAAAATCCCTTTAATTTTGATGGTAGATTAACATCTTAAAACTTATCGTTGTCACTCCAAGTACGTATTTATATTATAGATACATAAGTTATCTAAGTAAATAACAGTATTCTATGTACTAAGCGTGGGGATATCAAAGGTTTGTGAGCTGTCATCTAAAAATATATCGAAGAAATCTCTACATTAATTTTGATGGTAGATTAACCTCTCTAGACTTGTTCTTGTCACTCCAAGTACATATTTATATTATAGATACATAAGTTATCTAAGTAAATAACAGCATTCTATGTACTTAGCGCGGGGATATCATAGGTTTGTGAGCTGTCAGATGAAAATATATCGAAAAAAATATTTTTAACTGCTAGCTCACAAACTTTTGATTTCTCCTCGCTAAGTTCATAGAATGCTGTTATTTACTTAGAAGACTTATGTATCTATAATATAAATATGTACTTGGAGTGACAAGGACAAGTCTAAAGAGGTTAATCTACCATCAAAATTAATGTAGAGATTTTTTCAATATATTTTTAGATGACAGCTCACAAACCATTCATATCCCCTTGCTAAGTTCATAGAATGCTGTTATTTACTTAGAAGACTTATGTATCTATAATCTAAATATATAGCTGGAGTGACAAGGACAAGTCCTGAGAGGTTAATCTACCATCAAATTAAAAAAGAGATTTTTCCGATATATTTTTAGATGACAGCTCAAAAACCTTTCATATCCCCTCGCTAAGTTCATAGAATGCTGTTAATTACTTAGATAACTAATGTATCTATAATATAAATACGTACTTGGAGTGACAAGGACAAGTCTAAAGAGATTAATCTACCATCAAAATTAATGTAGAGATTTTTTCGATATATTTTTAGATGACAGCTCACAAACCTTTGATATCCCCTCGCTAAGTTCATAGAATGCTGTTATTTACTTTGTAAACTAATGTATCTATAATCTAAATACAAAGCTGGAGTGACAAGGACCAGTCTTGAAATGTTAATCTACCATCAAAGTCAAAGGGTTTTTTTTTTCGATATATTTTTTGCTGACAGCTCACAAACCTATGATATCCCCTCGCTAAGTACATACAATGCTGTTATTTACTTAGATAACTTATGTATCTATAATCTAAATACATATCTGGAGTGACAAGGACAAGTCCTGAGAGGTTAATCTAACATAAAAATTAAAAAAGAGATTTTTCCGATATTTTTTTTAGATGACAGCTCACAAACCTTTCATATCCTCTCGCTAAGTTCATAGAATGCTGTTATTTACTTAGATAACTTATGTATCTATAATCTTAGTACATAGTTGAAGTGACAAGGATAAGTTTTGGGAGGTTAATCTACCATTAATGTCAAAGGGAATTTTTTCGAGGATATATTTTTAGCTGCCAGGTTTTAAACCTATGATTTCCCCTTGCTAAGTTCATAGACTGCTGTTATTTACTTTGTAAACTAATGTATCTATAATCTAAATACAAAGCTGGAGTGACAAGGACCAGTCTTGAAATGTTAATCTACCATCAAAGTCAAAGGGTTTTTTTTTGATATATTTTTTGCTGACAGCTCACAAACCTATGATTTCCCCTCGCTAAGTACATACAATGCTGTTATTTACTTAGATAACTTATGTATCTATAATCTTAGTACATAGTTGAAGTGACAAGGATAAGTTTTGGGAGGTTAATCTACCATTAATGTCAAAGGGAATTTTTTCGAGGATATATTTTTAGCTGCCAGCTTTTAAACCTATGATGTCCCCTTGCTAAGTTCATAGACAGCTGTTATTTACTTAGTAAACTTATGTATCTGTAATCTTAATACAAAGCTGGAGTGACAAGGACCAGTCATGAAATGTTAATCTACCATCCAAGTCAAAGGGTTTTTTTTTTCGATATATTTTAGCTGACAGCTCACAAACCTATGATATCCCCTCGCTAAGTACATAGAATGCTGTTATTTACTTAGATAACTTATGTACCTATAATATAAATACGTACTTGGAGTGACAAAGACAAGTCTAAAGAGGTTAATCTACCATCAAAATTAATGTAGAGATTTTTTCGATATATTTTTAGCTGCCAGCTCACAAACCTTTGATATCCCCTCGCTAAGTTCATAGAATGCTGTTATTTACTTAGATAACTTATGTATCTATAATATAAATACAAAGCTGCTGTGACAAGGACAAGTTTTGGGAGGTTAATCTACCATCAAATTCAAAGGGTTTTTTTTTTCGATATATTTTTAGCTGACAGCTCACAAACCTATGATATCCCCTCGCTAAGTTCATAGAATGCTGTTATTTACTTAGATAACTTATGTATCTATAATATAAATACATAGCTGGTGTGACAAGGACCAATTTTGGGAGGTTAATCTACCATCAAAATCAAAGGGATTTTTTTTTCGATATATTTTCAGCTGACAGCTCACAAACCTATGATATCCCCACGCTAAGTACATAGAATGCTGTTATTTACTTAGATAACTTATGTATCTATAATATAAATACATAGCTGGAGTGACAAGGACAAGTCCTGAGATGTTAATCTACCATCAAAATTAAAAAAGAGATTTTTCTGATATATTTTTAGATGACAGCTCACAAACCTTTCATATCCCCTCGCTAAGTTCATAGAATGCTGTTATGTACTTAGATAACTTATGTATCTATAATATAAATACGTACTTGGTGTGACAAGGACAAGTCTAAAGAGGTTAATCTACCATCAAAATTAATGTAGAGATTTTTTCGATATATTTTTAGCTGCTAGCTCACAAACCTTTGATATCCCCTCGCTAAGTTCATAGAATGCTGTTATTTACTTAGAAGACTTATGTATCTATAATCTTAGTATACAGTTGAAGTGACAAGGACAAGTTTTGGGAGGTTAATCGACCATCAAAGTCAAAGGGTGTTTTTTTACGATATATTTTTAGCTGACTGCTCACAAACTTATGATATCCCCTCGCTAAGTTCATAGAATGCTGTTATTTACTTAGATAACTTATGTATCTATAATATAAATACATAGCTGGTGTGACAAGGACAAATTTTGGGAGGTTAATCTACCATCAAAATCAAAGGGATTTTTTTTTCGATATATTTTCAGCTGACAGCTCACAAACCTATGATATCCCCTCGCTAAGTACATAGAATGCTGTTATTTACTTAGATAACTTATGTATCTATAATATAAATACGTACTTGGAGTGACAAGGAAAAGTCTAAAGAGGTTAATCTACCATCAAAATTAATGTAGAGATTTTTTTGATATATTTTTAGATGACAGCTCACAAACCTTTCATATCCTCTCTCTAAGTTCATAGAATGCTGTTATTTACTTAGATAACTTATGTATCTATAATCTTAGTACATAGTTGAAGTGACAAGGATAAGTTTTGGGAGGTTAATCTACCATTAATGTCAAAGGGAATTTTTTCGAGGATATATTTTTAGCTGCCAGGTTTTAAACCTATGATGTCCCCTTGCTAAGTTCATAGACTGCTGTTATTTACTTTGTAAACTAATGTATCTATAATCTAAATACAAAGCTGGAGTGACAAGGACCAGTCTTGAAATGTTAATCTACCATCAAAGTCAAAGGGTTTTTTTTTGATATATTTTTTGCTGACAGCTCACAAACCTATGATTTCCCCTCGCTTAGTACATACAATGCTGTTATTTACTTAGATAACTTATGTATCCATAATATAAATACATAGCTGGTGTGACAAGGACAAGTTTTGGGAGGTTAATCGACCATCAAAGTCAAAGGGTGTTTTTTAACGATATATTTTTAGCTGACTGCTCACAAACCTATGATATCCCCTCGCTAAGTTCATAGAATGCTGTTATTTACTTAGATAACTTATGTATCTATAATATAAATACATAGCTGGTGTGACAAGGACAAATTTTGGGAGGTTAATCTACCATCAAAATCAAAGGGATTTTTTTTCGATATATTTTCAGCTGACAGCTCACAAACCTATGATATCCCCTCGCTAAGTACATAGAATGCTGTTATTTACTTAAATAACTTATGTATCTATAATATAAATACGTACTTGGAGTGACAAGGAAAAGTCTAAAGAGGTTAATCTACCATCAAAATTAATGTAGAGATTTTTTCGATATATTTTTAGATGACAGCTCACAAACCTTTCATATCCTCTCTCTAAGTTCATAGAATGCTGTTATTCACTTAGATAACTTATGTATCTATAATTTTAGTACATAGTTGAAGTGACAAAGATAAGTTTTGGGAGGTTAATCTACCATTAATGTCAAAGGGAATTTTTTCGAGGATATATTTTTAGCTGCCAGGTTTTAAACCTATGATGTCCCCTTGCTAAGTTCATAGACTGCTGTTATTTACTTAGTAAACTAATGTATCTATAATCTAAATACAAAGCTGGAGTGACAAGGACCAGTCATGAAATGTTAATCTACCATTAAAGTCAAAGGGTTTTTTTTTTTCGGTATATTTTTAGCTGACAGCTCACAAACCTATGATATCCCCTCGCTAAGTTCATAGAATGCTGTTATTTTCTTAGATAACTTATGTATCTATAATATAAATACATAGCTGCTGTGACAAGGACAAGTTTTGGGAGGTTAATCTACCATCAAATTCAAAGGGTTTTTTTTTCGATATATTTTAGCTGACAGCTCACAAACTTATGATATCCCCTCGCTAAGTTCATAGAATGCTGTTATTTACTTAGATAACTTATGTATCTATAATATAAATACATAGTTGGAGTGACAAGGACAAGTCTAAAGAGATTAATCTACCATCAAAATTAATGTAGAGATTTTTTCGATATATTTTTAGATGACAGCTCACAAACCTTTGATATCCCCTCGCTAAGTTCATAGAATGCTGTTATTTACTTAGAAGACTTATGTATCTTTAATCTAAATACATAGCTGGAGTGACAAGGACAAGTCCTGAGAGGTTAATCTACCATCACAATTAAAAAAGAGATTTTTTCGATATATTTTTAGCTGCTAGCTCACAAACCTTTGATATCCCCTCGCTAAGTTCATAGAATGCTATTATTTACTTAGATAACTTATATATCTATAATATAAATACATAGCTGGTGTGACAAGGACAAATTTTGGGAGGTTAATCTACCATCAAAATCAAAGGGTTTTTTTTTCGATATATTTTCAGCTGACAGCTCACAAACCTATGATATCCCCACGCTAAGTACATAGAATGCTGTTATTTACTTAGATAACTTATGTATCTATAATATAAATACGTACTTGGAGTGACAAGGAAAAGTCTAAAGAGGTTAATCTACCATCAAAATTAATGTAGAGATTTTTTCGATATATTTTTAGATGACAGCTCACAAACCTTTCATATCCCCTTGCTAAGTTCATATAATGCTGTTATTTACTTAGAAGACTTATGTATCTATAATCTAAAGACATAGCTGGAGTGACAAGGACAAGTCCTGAGAGGTTAATCTACCATCAAAATTAAAAAAGAGATTTTTCCGATATATTTTTAGATGACAGCTCACAAACCTTTCATATCCTCTCGCTAAGTTCATAGAATGCTGTTATATACTTAGATAACTTATGTATCTATAATCTTAGTACATACCTGAAGTGAAAAGGATAAGTTTTGGGAGGTTAATCTACCATTAATATCAAAGGGAATTTTTTCGAGGATATATTTTTAGCTGCTAGGTTTTAAACCTATGATGTCCCCTTGCTAAGTTCATAGACTGCTGTTATTTACTTAGTAAACTTATGTATCTATAATCTAAATATAAAGCTGGAGTGACAACGACCAGTCTTGAAATGTTAATCTGCCATCAAAGTCATAGGGTTTTTTTTTTTCGATATATTTTTAGCTGACAGCTCACAAACCTATGATATCCCCTCGCTAAGTTCATAGAATACTGTTATTTACTTAGAAGACTTATGTATCTATAATATTAATATAAAGCTGGAGTGACAAGGACCAGTCTCGAAATGTTAATCTACCATCAAAGTCAAAGGGTTTTTTTTTTCGATATATTTTTAGCTGACAGCTCACAAACCTATGACATCCCCTCGCTAAGTTCATTGAATGCTGTTAATTACTTAGATAACTAATGTTTCTATAATATAAATACGTACTTGGAGTGACAAGGACAAGTCTAAAGAGATTAATCTACCATCAAAATTAATGTAGAGATTTTTTCGATATATTTTTAGATGACAGCTCACAAACCTTTGATATCCCCTCGCTAAGTTCATAGAATGCTGTTATTTACTTAGAAGACTTATGTATCTTTAATCTAAATACATAGCTGGAGTGACAAGGACAAGTCCTGAGAGGTTAATCTACCATCACAATTAAAAAAGAGATTTTTTCGATATATTTTTAGCTGCTAGCTCACAAACCTTTGATATCCCCTCGCTAAGTTCATAGAATGCTATTATTTACTTAGATAACTTATATATCTATAATATAAATACATAGCTGTAGTGACTAGGACAAATTTTGGGAGGTTAATCTACCATCAAAATCAAAGGGTTTTTTTTTCGATATATTTTCATCTGACAGCTCAGAAACCTATGATATCCCCTCGCTAAGTACATAGAATGCTGTTATTTACTTAGATAACTTATGTATCTATAATATAAATACGTACTTGGAGTGACAAGGAAAAGTCTAAAGAGGTTAATCTACCATCAAAATTAATGTAGAGATTTTTTCGATATATTTTTAGATGACAGCTCACAAACCTTTCATATCCTCTCTCTAAGTTCATAGAATGCTGTTATTCACTTAGATAACTTATGTATCTATAATTTTAGTACATAGTTGAAGTGACAAAGATAAGTTTTGGGAGGTTAATCTACCATTAATGTCAAAGGGAATTTTTTCGAGGATATATTTTTAGCTGCCAGGTTTTAAACCTATGATGTCCCCTTGCTAAGTTCATAGACTGCTGTTATTTACTTAGTAAACTAATGTATCTATAATCTAAATACAAAGCTGGAGTGACAAGGACCAGTCATGAAATGTTAATCTACCATTAAAGTCAAAGGGTTTTTTTTTTTCGGTATATTTTTAGCTGACAGCTCACAAACCTATGATATCCCCTCGCTAAGTTCATAGAATGCTGTTATTTTCTTAGATAACTTATGTATCTATAATATAAATACATAGCTGCTGTGACAAGGACAAGTTTTGGGAGGTTAATCTACCATCAAATTCAAAGGGTTTTTTTTTCGATATATTTTAGCTGACAGCTCACAAACCTATGATATCCCCTCGCTAAGTTCATAGAATGCTGTTATTTACTTAGATAACTTATGTATCTATAATATAAATACATAGTTGGAGTGACAAGGACAAGTCTAAAGAGATTAATCTACCATCAAAATTAATGTAGAGATTTTTTCGATATATTTTTAGATGACAGCTCACAAACCTTTGATATCCCCTCGCTAAGTTCATAGAATGCTGTTATTTACTTAGAAGACTTATGTATCTTTAATCTAAATACATAGCTGGAGTGACAAGGACAAGTCCTGAGAGGTTAATCTACCATCACAATTAAAAAAGAGATTTTTTCGATATATTTTTAGCTGCTAGCTCACAAACCTTTGATATCCCCTCGCTAAGTTCATAGAATGCTATTATTTACTTAGATAACTTATATATCTATAATATAAATACATAGCTGGTGTGACAAGGACAAATTTTGGGAGGTTAATCTACCATCAAAATCAAAGGGTTTTTTTTTCGATATATTTTCAGCTGACAGCTCACAAACCTATGATATCCCCACGCTAAGTACATAGAATGCTGTTATTTACTTAGATAACTTATGTATCTATAATATAAATACGTACTTGGAGTGACAAGGAAAAGTCTAAAGAGGTTAATCTACCATCAAAATTAATGTAGAGATTTTTTCGATATATTTTTAGATGACAGCTCACAAACCTTTCATATCCCCTTGCTAAGTTCATATAATGCTGTTATTTACTTAGAAGACTTATGTATCTATAATCTAAAGACATAGCTGGAGTGACAAGGACAAGTCCTGAGAGGTTAATCTACCATCAAAATTAAAAAAGAGATTTTTCCGATATATTTTTAGATGACAGCTCACAAACCTTTCATATCCTCTCGCTAAGTTCATAGAATGCTGTTATATACTTAGATAACTTATGTATCTATAATCTTAGTACATACCTGAAGTGAAAAGGATAAGTTTTGGGAGGTTAATCTACCATTAATATCAAAGGGAATTTTTTCGAGGATATATTTTTAGCTGCTAGGTTTTAAACCTATGATGTCCCCTTGCTAAGTTCATAGACTGCTGTTATTTACTTAGTAAACTTATGTATCTATAATCTAAATATAAAGCTGGAGTGACAACGACCAGTCTTGAAATGTTAATCTGCCATCAAAGTCATAGGGTTTTTTTTTTTCGATATATTTTTAGCTGACAGCTCACAAACCTATGATATCCCCTCGCTAAGTTCATAGAATACTGTTATTTACTTAGAAGACTTATGTATCTATAATATTAATATAAAGCTGGAGTGACAAGGACCAGTCTCGAAATGTTAATCTACCATCAAAGTCAAAGGGTTTTTTTTTTCGATATATTTTTAGCTGACAGCTCACAAACCTATGACATCCCCTCGCTAAGTTCATTGAATGCTGTTAATTACTTAGATAACTAATGTTTCTATAATATAAATACGTACTTGGAGTGACAAGGACAAGTCTAAAGAGATTAATCTACCATCAAAATTAATGTAGAGATTTTTTCGATATATTTTTAGATGACAGCTCACAAACCTTTGATATCCCCTCGCTAAGTTCATAGAATGCTGTTATTTACTTAGAAGACTTATGTATCTTTAATCTAAATACATAGCTGGAGTGACAAGGACAAGTCCTGAGAGGTTAATCTACCATCACAATTAAAAAAGAGATTTTTTCGATATATTTTTAGCTGCTAGCTCACAAACCTTTGATATCCCCTCGCTAAGTTCATAGAATGCTATTATTTACTTAGATAACTTATATATCTATAATATAAATACATAGCTGTTGTGACTAGGACAAATTTTGGGAGGTTAATCTACCATCAAAATCAAAGGGTTTTTTTTTCGATATATTTTCATCTGACAGCTCAGAAACCTATGATATCCCCTCGCTAAGTACATAGAATGCTGTTATTTACTTAGATAACTTATGTATCTATAATATAAATACGTACTTGGAGTGACAAGGACAAGTCTAAAGAGGTTAATCTACCATCAAAATTAATGTAGAGATTTTTTCGATATATTTTCAGCTGACAGCTCACAAACCTATGATATCCCCTTGCTAAGTTCATAGAATGCTGTTATTTACTTAGAAGACTTATGTATCTATAATCTAAATACATAGCTGGAGTGACAAAGACAAGTCCTGAGAGGTTAATCTACCATCAAAATTAAAAAAGAGATTTTTCCGATATATTTTTAGATGAGAGCTCACAAACCTTTCATATCCCCTCGCTAAGTTCATAGAATGCTGTTATTTACTTAGATAACTTATGTATCTGTAATTTAAGTACATAGCTGAAGTGACAAGGATAAGTTTTGGGAGGTTAATCTACCATTAATATCAAAGGGATTTTTTTTGAGGATATTTTTTTAGCTGCCAGCTCTTAAACCTATGATGTCCCCTTGCTAAGTTCATAGACTGCTGTTATTTACTTAGTAAACTTATGTATCTATAATCTAAATACAAAGTTGGAGTGACAAGGACCAGTCTTGAAATGTTAATCTACCATCAAAGTCAAAGTGTTTTTTTTGTGGATATATTATTTGTTGCTGGCTCACAAACCTATGATATCCCCTCGCTAAGTTCATAGAATGCTGTTATTTACTTAGATAACTTATGTATCTATAATCTGAATACATAGCTGGATTGACAAGGACATGTCTTGAGAGGTTAATCTACCATCAAAATCAAAGTAAAGATTGTTGTCGATATTATTGTCGCCGGTGGCTAATAAACCTATGTGTCCCCTCGGTAAGTACATAGAATGATATTATTTACTTAGTATACATATACATCTTTAAAATAAATACATTTTCAGAGTGACAGCATCACATTTTTGATATCTTATACTCTTTCTTAAGAAGCGAAAACGTATGATTATTGCATTACGTTTGTTTTTGTTCGATTTATGACTCTGAAACTTTAATGGGATCATCAAATCTCAATTCACTATGAAGGTACTATGTAGTCTTTTATAATTAGTATACTTTTTTTAGATTTGAACTCTTGAAACCGATTAAATTACAAAAGACTTTGGGTTTTTGTTAATTCTGAATTCATGTCTATTTAATATATTTTAACGCCTGTTAGGACTTTTTTCAGTTGTTTTTATAATTTCCTTATATTTAAATTAATTTTCCTCTGTAAATAAGGTAAATAAAGCAATTTTTTGGATTCTTCTTAATATGGTCGGATTATATTGGCCGCTAACTTTTGGCTGCTAACTTCACGCCGGTAAGGTGGTTGAAGCTCGTGATGAAATTAACAACTTATTAAATATTTAATATTATTAAAGTTCTTTGCATATTTTTTGCGACATTTAGATGTACACACGGATGTTATTTTCCACTCTAGCGTAAAATTTTCGTTATAATAAAAAAAACGTTTTAATATTAATAAAAACATCCTGAGATATACTTTACACACAGCTATATGTTCCCAAACACAGGACATACAAACATGTTCATGCACTCAAATGTATGTTCTGGATGGGAATCGAACCCATAACATGACCGTGATATGTAGAGTTTCTAAAACAGGATTAAAATGTATAATTTTGTTATGTGTATATATTTACTATAACATATTCAATAAGTAAGTGAATATAAACGGTACTTTAATTCAATTAATATTCATGGAGACACCGAAGTATGCGCACAAAATTGTGCACAGTCGCGACGAACTTCCTTCTATCAATCGTTTAGGACTTACATAGGAAACAAATTATGGTGCGTCCATGCTTGGCGAACCGAGCACGAGCCGAGCCACGAACGAGCACACTGCGAGCACGATTCGCGTAACGTGGACGGGCTTGCGAGCCTCTAAAGAGCATTCGTAGCGTGCTCGACTGCGCTCCGCCCGATTGACAGGTTTTACACGAACAGAGGGATTTGCATCGCGCTCGTTTTAGGCTCGTTGAAGGCTCGTTAAGTACGTCCACGCTTGAAATCGCGAGCAACGAACGAATCCTTTTCGTTCGAGGCTCGGCTCGTGCTCGCTTCGTGTAGCATGGACGCACCATCTATATATATAAAAATCAATGCCACTTTTCGTTGTAATTTTATAACTCAAGAACGGGCTCACCTATCCAAACCAAATGTTTAGGCTTTGTTCCGACTATTTAGTAGATAGTTTATGTGAAGTTTGCACAAAATCGGTCGAGCGGTTCTTCATTTATCACATTTTTTGTAACAAATGAATTGAATAAATAGGGTAGGGTAGGGTAGGGTAGCACCACGCGAACGAAGTCGCGCCGGGCAGCTAGTTATATTATATAAGTAATGTACCTTTATTGTTTCGATTAAGGGGCGGTAAGAAGCATATTTTTAGGTAATTGATTGTAAGGCATAGTGGTAACAAACAAGGTTCAAAACAGCGATGTATTTGATGTTGAATTACCACAAAAATAATAATCAGATTGTCTTTATAAAAATTATCTCTCATACGAATAAATATGGTACAAAAACAAATATCCTAACTTTTATCCTAATCCTATCATAACTATTATTTTTATTTTTTATATTTTAATGCGAAAGTAAGTTTGTTTGTTTGTTTGTTTGTTACGCCTTCACGCCTCAACTACTCTATGGATCTTCATGAAATTTGGCATGCATGTAGCCTATGGCATGGAAAAGGACATGGCTACTTATTATCCCGGGAACGCGGGTGAAACCGTGGGAGACAGCAAGTTATGAATAAAGGCATAGCGCCTATTGTTGACAAATAGCACGCTTCGGTTTATGCAAAAAAAAATAACGTTGTTCTTGCCGAATTGTACAATTTATATTATTACCGTTTAATTTTATTACGTAATGTAAAAAAGGCTACCTTTTAATTAGTTTACCTACATCAATTTATACTACCCGTTTCAGAAAGAAAAAAAATAAAAATATATCAAACACGTTATGTGTTTGATGTATATCGATAATTATATGAAATTTTATCGTCGAATGATGGAACCTTTATTTTGAAAAAAAATCTAATACGGACTCAACAAAAAAAACAATGTAATTACCGAACCTGGTCACAAAATTTTACGAGATTTGGTTGAGAAATGCGACCTGTAGAGGAGAACAGCCGGACATCCGCCGGACATCTGGACGTGGACATACGAAAGCGTTTTCGTAAAATTCGATTCAGCTAGGTCTCATCTCTGGGAAAACGTGTTTATCCGAATATCAAAGCTAGGTCACTCAGGTACTAGGTACCTATATTGTTTTTTACAACAAACTCCGCACACATTCAAGAGTTCCTAGCGGGGACGTTTGACCTTTCTTCCCCAAGAAGTTGTTATCTTTTTCATAAGGTATTTACCTGAAATTATTTTCCAATATTTAATAATTTTAAATCTATAAAAGAAAAAAAGGTGTTTTTTTTTTAATAAAGACACTTTATTTTAGCCACAAATTGCAGCTGACTAAGAAGTAAGTAACTATAAGCGATTACATGAGTGGCGTTTTATTGAAACTGCTTGTGCTAAAATAATTACTCAATATGCTGACATTTTGTGAAGACGCGACCGGCGCGGGCGCAGCCGACGAAAGGTCATTGGAATCATGAGAGTGTACATACTGTCTACGGTTAGTGACCCAAGAGAAGCGTTACATCCGTATATTTCACTTTTATATCATTGAATTAGCTTTCCACCCCTAATGAGGTAGAATTCCCAAAAATACTTTAATAGTGTCATTCAGTTTCATAGTCTTATTTTATAATAGGAACCTGTGTGCAATATATCAATTTTTACCCCAGCGGCTCAGGCTGAGCGTTGATAAGTCAATCCGTCAGTCAGGGCAAATCATAGACAAGACCATCTTGTTTGTGCAGACATAGGCCTTATAAATGAAAACATGCCCAAAGAGTAAGGCAGCTCGGTCTCAATATCTAGTACTATATTTACATACATTAATACGAAATATATTTTATTGGCTTCTATCACACTACTGCTATTAACAGAGAGTCCTGCAGAGAAACTTATTTAAGTATCAAAATTATTAAATCACCAAAAATAAATACGCTTGAAATATTATCAAGAAATAAAAAATAGTATGCCTTTAGACGACACACGACGACTTTAGGCGTCCATGTGTCTACGGTAACCGCTTACCATCAGGCGGGCCGTATGCTTCTTTACCGACTCCGTAGGAACCAACAGGTTAAATCTTATTCCCTTGACCTTCTAATATCACATAAAATAATTAATATTAATAATGTAATATAGATGAGTTCCTTATTGAAGACCTTTGACTTCTTAGACGTAGAAATTTAATTAATTAGAAAACTTTATTATTTTCAATTATTTACGTACCTATTATCCGAGCTTGATTACAAATGAATTCATCAGTAGTGAAACTGCGGGGGGCAGTTAGTATTCTAATTCAATAACTAACTCTAAATAATCTAATCTTGCAGTAAAAATGAGACCAAGACCGAGACTGAGAGTGCAAATCTGATACCCAGACTGATATATACCGTAGATACTTGCATTTGTCCATCACTACAAACGATCTTCACAATGGTTTACCGGTTGGCCTTCTGTAAGCCAATGGTAAAATAAATTTTTTTCGTTATCAAGGGCCTTCAATAATTACTGTAATGTGCGTCCACGCTACGCGTACCGAGTACGAGCCGAGGCTCTATCCGTTCGTGCTCGCGATATCAAGTGTGGACGTTCAACGAGCTTACAACGAGCCTCCAACGAGCTTACAACACTTGACTGCGAAACTTGCGAGACTTGAGCGCAATACACGTAACCCACCAACTTTTACCCTCCAAGTATATAAAAACAACACCTCATTCTATAATCCTATCATCCGTATGTGTCACCTCTATAATAAAATCAATTGCACTAATAATACTCGTACCTTAGATATATTTGAATAGCGACCTTTTAAATTAAAAATAATGTCTTAAAGCTACCTATGTAAGTTTGTACCTAATTTTCATGATTGTTATCTATATGTCTATGTGTTAGTGTCTTGTTAATTTTAGTTTCATTTCTCTTACTTTTAATATTTTGTTTGCATTATATTAAATAATTGTTTACTTTGTTAGTCATATTGGGTCCACATGTTTTTGGGTACATGTCTAGTGCTGTTTTATTATTCTATGTAACCTGCTTTGCATTTGACGTGTACCTGTTATGTGAGCCATATAAATAAAATAAAATAAAAATTCGTCAAAAAACTGACAATCGGCGGAGCGCAGTCGAACGAACGGTCGTTCGAGCCTCGCAAGTCCGTCCAAGCTATGAGAATCCATTTTCCACGTGTGCTCGGCCTGTGCTCGGTTTGTGTAGCATGGAAGCACCTTCACATTATTATATGAAGTACTTATAAATTATGTTTTATACAAAATGATTATTAAGTTATTAATCAAGCTTAGGCAGGTACTTGTTCAACATATGCAATTACTCAGATTTTAACTTCCGTAAACTTCGACACTAAATTGGTTTAACGGCCCTTTATGATTTTAGTAATTGTCTAGTATACAGCTAATTCCGGTCTTTGGAAGACATGTAAAACCGTTGGACCCGGTTGTGATAATCGTTAAGCTAGTTGGAGGGCTATTAGGCGGCTTGAAAACTCCAACAATAGGTTTCAGCTTTTTTTCGAGATTTTCCAAATAGATTTGAATTTTTATTGTATTTTTTTTTCATTCCCTGAATTTCAGATGAAAAATTTATATATTTTGATAAGGGTGACTGAGCGTATGTGCGTAGTGCTCGTGGTGTAGCATGATAAGCGGTTCTGCTACTTGGAGGCCTTCTAAGCGGCTTGAAAACTCCAACAGTAGGTTGACCACTAGCCTACATCCACCGATCCACAGTGGGCACGCGTGGTGGAGTATCTGCCCATTTCCTTTCACCCTCATTTGTGAAAGGAGGCCTGTGCTCAGCAGTGGGACATTATAGGCTGATGGTGATGATGACTGAGCATTAATTAATAGCTTTTGATTAGACTTGCCCGTTAATTCATGAAATCCTCCTTCCTAAAATATTATAGGTAAATAATATGAAAGTTTATATGGATGTGATGATCTGATTTGTGAAGATGTTTCATGCAAAAACTACTGAACGGATTTGCATGAAAGGAGTTGGAAGATTTTAGTGGAGCCTGGCATTTCTATCATTCCGCCATTTTGATTTTATTTCAAAATGGCCTCTATGGATGAATTATATGAAAATCGATAGCTGACATCAATACAATCAAGAAATATTCTGTGACAAAACCTCGTAAAGTTATTTAATTAAAGTTTGACTGTTAAGCAAAATAATAAATATCCTGGGACATTCCTTACATACGGTTAGGTACTGCACTAAAAAGTGTTATATAATAATACACCATACCTATTTTAAGGTTTCCTTTTATATGTTTCCTATTAATGAAGCAAATACCTCAAAACTTTGTATAGCAGACCGTCCCATATGGAAGTAGCTATCACAGGTAAAATTAGCTTACGAAATGATCTATATGCCCAGTTTGGCAATAAAAAACCTACCATTGGTAAGCAAAACGATTCATTTTTGTTTATAGAAACCGGGCTAAAGCCAATCAGAGAGTATTGTCGGAGGAATAGGAGGAATAGATTTTAAGCAAAATGAATGTAAGAACAAATTTGATTTTATTGTACAGGTAAGATAAATGTAAGAAAATACGTATTAGAATAAATGAACAAGAGATGTTTTTTGTTGTAATTTTTTAAACATTATTCTTTTTAGGGTTCTGTACCTCAAAAGGAAAAAACGGAACCCTTACAGGATCTCTTTTTGTCTGTCTGTCTGTCAACACCCTTTTTCTCAGGAACGCGTGGAGGTGGTGTCCTTTGGAGCTGTGAAAAAATCAAACTTCTAAACCAACGCAATCAAAAGATACAGCCGTTTAAGCTGCAAATTTTTGACACTCGCAAGGGAATCAAAACCTACGGGGTACTTCCCGTGAACTCAGAATCTTGAAATTTGGTACGAAGCAACGTTTTATACCACAGATAAAGAAAAAATTGCGAAAAGCATAATTTTTTAGTTACATCACAAAAAAAAATACAATCGGTAAAAAGGAAAATCTTCGACACTCGCAAGGGAATCAAAACCTACACGGTGAAAACTTCCCGTGAACTCAAAATCTTGAAATTTGGTACAAAGCATAGTCTTATAGCACAGACAAAGGAAAAAATTGCGAAAAGCATTTTTAATTACAACATATAATAAACAAAATTTTAAACTAACTACCCCTTTCCTCATGAACGCGTAGAGGTATTAAATTGAAATTCTTATCAAAAACTCAGTTCTATAATACCTTTAAGCTGTAACAAAATTGATATACCTACAGGTTTGTATGGAATCCTCGGTGCGCGAGTCCGACTCGCACTTGGCCGGTTTTTTTTTAAATTATTCATTGTCTCTAGATTCGTATTCTACAACGTCAATCAATGCTCAAGTCAAGTTCTAAGTCGAGATTAAAACAATTGAATTTGGAACCTGCATCAATGATATAAGGTTATTTTCGGTTAACAATGGGTATAAAGCAAAATAACGTATCTTATGTAAGTGCCTCTTAGTATATGTTAAACTATTTGAGAAGCTGCATGTTGCTCAAAAGAATGAAAGGTATCATTTAAAGTAAGGATCCGATCATCAATTTGAGTTTCGAGATACTCAACTCAACAATAGATCAAATGCACAGAATTATTAATATTGTAGAAAATACTCTTGAAGATAATAAAGTGTATTCTACTGTGTTCTTGGATGTGGCACAGGCTTTTGATAAAGTATGGCATGAAGATCTCACCCATAAGCTCAGAAAAAACCTACCAAAGCAGTTTGCTGATATCCTGAAATCTTACATTTCAAATAGGGTATTTAGAATAAGGCAAGAAGATGCCTACTATGAACTGAAAGAAATAAGAGCTGGAGTACCACAAGGTAGTGTATTGGGTCCGGTTCTGTATCTATTATACACCTGTGATATTCCTGAACTTGAAAACAACACCATCGCTAGCTTTGCTGGCGATACTGCTATAATTTTTATGGGCCAGTTGGCGCAGTTGGTTAAGACTCCACCTATAGCACTGCAGGTCGTCGGTTCGATTCCCACATAGGATATGCATTTATCTGTATGTCCGAGTCTGGGTATAATTATGTATATTAAGTATGTATTTACAAACAAAAAGTAGTTTATATAGTATATCAGTTATCTGGTATACATAGTGCAAGCTCTGCTTAGTTTGGGATCAAATGACCGTGTGTGAGGAATGTCCCAGGAAACATATTATTATTAATGGCTACAGGGAATAGCCACAAAGAGACAGCTGATAAGGTTCAAAAATCTATTGATAAAGTATATAACTGGACAATAAAATAGAGAATTAAACATAATCAATCCAAATCGATTCACATAGACTTTAGCAATTAGCAAGATCAGTATTCTCCTGTCTATATTGATGACAAACAAATCACAACAAATCACAGGCATGGCACTTGATGTAAAGCGACGCTGGAGAGTTCACGTCAAGAAGAAAATCGACGAAAACACCTAAAGTATAAAATAATGTATTGGCTGCCTGGAAAACACTCTATCTACGCTGTCAAAACACAATAAACAATTATTATACAAACAAGTAATTATGCCAGTATGGACTTATGGTATAGAGCTGTGGGGCTGCACCAAACAAAGCAATATTTTGACCATCCAACGCTTCCAGAACAAGGTATTGAGGGAAATAGTGAAATATACTTGTTACATAATAGAAGACATGGTAAATCTTAGGTTTTACAGGTAAAATACCGAGGTTCGAGCGTTTAGTTACTTACATAGGATGAATTTTCTAAGTGGGTCTGGTTGGCCAAATCCTAAAGTATGGAATAGAGATAAAAGCTGAAGGGAGACTCGAGGCTGATTTTGATAAAAATTATAACTGTACACTTGGATTTTTAAAAAATAAATTTGCTTTGCTATAATCGAACACGTTGATTTAGAAAAAAACAGCTTGGTACCATAAATGCTTGGTACTCAAAGCGTTGCTTATAAATATATATTTCTGGGAAGTAATGTTATGTGGAAAATTTATGGAAATATCTATTATAGGCGGTGGGGATATTTGTTTTAAATAAATGAAGAAATACAGTCACAAATAATCTACAACGTTAACACCCAGTTATACCATGTTTATAACGAAACTGAACCCTGAATAAACGAGTTTTTTTTTTGTTTGAAAAACGATCCACCGACACGTACCGTATATACCTATTTCATTATTATATTTCCATAGTTCTTAAAGGTCTTAAAGGGAGGTCAATCGAATTTTATAAAAACTGGTAACATGTTTATAATACAAACATTTTCATTGTGATCCGTAAGCGAAATAAGTCAACATTTACTACAATGAAACATATTATAATTGAAATAATTTATATAAATATTTTAATAAGTACGCAGATCGTGACGCCGTCAAAGTCTACGGGTAGAGCGAGCAAGCTAGTGTCATATTCCATTCCTGAAAAAAGAGAATTTAAAAAGGCATTAGGATACGATGAAGATACATATTTCAACTTCACAGAACTAACTGCCAAGTACAAATATCCTTCTGAAGAGCATGAAGTTACCACCGACGATGGCTACATACTGAAAATATTCAGGATTTTGTCCAAATGTGAGACAGATACTAGAGAATATCCAGTGTTTCTCATGCACGGTATCTTAGATACTTCAGATTTGTGGATAGTAAGCGGACCAGAAACGGGATTCGGGTACATTTTAGCTGACAACTGCTACGACGTATGGGCTGGTAACCACAGAGGCAACAGTTACTCACGCCGGCACAACAAACTCGACCCTAACAAGGACGTCGACTACTGGAACTATTCGTTCGACGAGCATGGACAGTACGACCTACCGGCGATGATAAACTACATACTGAAAACGACACAACGAACACAAGTGAACTACATCGGACATTCTCAGGGCACCACTGATTTCTTAGTCATGAACTCATTAAGGCCTGAATACAATGATAAAATCCGAGTGGCTCTACTATTAGGACCAGTGGCTTGGATGAGTAACATAAGAGTTCCATTCGCAAATATCGCAGCGAAAAGTTCCGCTTTTTTCAAAGAACTCCTCGAGATGATAGGCTTAAGAGAACTGTTCGCAAAACATCAATTAACGCATTTTTTACTTGAAGGTTTATGCCAGGTGGCCCCTGAGAAAGTGTGTGGTACAGTGCTGTTCACTTCATCAGGATATGTAAGAGGTACAATCCCATCACGAACGATATCGGTTGCATTCGGTCATGCAATGAACGGAGTTTCAGCGAAAAATGTTGCTCACTATGGGCAGTTGATTCTGTCGAAAAAATTTCAACGGTATGATGAAGGGAGGAATGGTAACTTGTTAATATACAATTCAACAACGCCTCCAAAGTATGATGTTGCAAGAGTCACTTCGCCAGTTGTGTTAATAAGTGGCAAGAATGATTGGCTATGTTCTTTGAAGGATGTAGCAAAGTTGAGAGCAAGGTTACCTAATGTGTTGGAGAATTATGTGGTACCAGAAGCGTACTGGAGTCATCACAACCACGTGTGGGGTGAGAAGGCACCGACTTATACCTTTCCCAAAATGTTGCAATACTTAAATAGATACAATAGCCAACAATTAGGACAAATTATATAATAATAATACTAAAAATAGCGAAAGATAAATAAATTAGGTCGATTAAATTATTACAAATAATTTAGAATTGCAACACAAAAATTGGCAAGGTGTAAGTAATTAAAAAAAACAGTGTTCCGTAGTTCCGTACTACCTTTATCTTCCCTACTAAATAAATCATTTTGTCCCTCAAGTTCTAAGACCACGTACCTAAGCCAAAAATAGCAACATTAAAAAACTGCATAATTTTACATAGATTCCCCTACAATACCATTTTTTATTTTATTTAATGGGTATGCACTTAACCGCAATCCCGCCTGATGGTAAGCGAAGATGTAGTCTAGGGTGGACCGCGCGTACCCATAAGATGCCTGTTCACTCTGGCCTTGAATAGACCCGTGTTATAATTGTCTGGAAACACGTTGTCCGGGAGAGCATTCCACAACTTGGCCGTGTGCGTATATGGAAAGAAGAAGCGAAGCGCTTGGTACGGCAAGTCGGAATGTCGACGACGAAGCGGTGGAGACCCTCCCGACGCCTAGTGGTCCGATAGAAGAATAAGAGAAGAACGGGACGGAGGGACAAGATTATGGAGTTCGAGTTTATCGCATTCTCCGTGGAACAATCTGTAGAAATTGCAACCTGACGCTGATGATCCAGGTTTTGCAGTCATACGACGTTTTTCAACACACTTGCGAGGAAAAAAACAGACTTGTATTTTTTAAGCAGGTAGATTTTTTTGATAATAATCAACCACACAATGAGAACATTAACAAATATGGCGCGCAAGTTTTTTTTGTCAAACTATTTTACCCGTTTAAATTAAGAATGCTTGGGCTACACACATATCACTTGCAGTGAGGTACAAACTTATCATTCGGGGTTATACCTATCATAAAACTGCGGTAAATAAAGTAAAAAGCAGTTGCATAAATAACTATTATTAGTAAGTATAAATACATTAGCCAAAAACAATAAGTAATTATCAAATCAATGAAGTAATAGTCTCGTAGGATTAACTTTACAAATTGTGACGTAAAAAGCATCTATCTATTTTATTTTTGTTAGTAGTAGTGTTTACGCGTAGTATATACACTCTGTGGTAGTATTATTAGTGTACTTTGTGTGTCTCAATTCAAGTATGAATCATTTTTGGCAGTGCCTGTTACTAGCTGTAGATGTTTATTTACTAAATACGTATTGTAAATATATTTGAGTGAAAAATTGATATCCCCCTAAAGTGAGAATGCATAGGTATTACAATGATATCCTGGAACATTCTTCACACACGGCCTAGATTATCCCAAAATAAGCAGATAATATGGAAACTGAATAACTGATAAACTTCTGATAAACTTCTCTTTAAATCTTTACTAATATAATAAAGCTGAAGATATTTTTTGTTTGATTGTTTGTTTCAAAATAAGGTGAAACTATATGGTGCGTCCATGCTTGGCGAACCGAGCACGAGCCGAGCCTCGAACGAACACACTGCGAGCAGGATTCGCGTAGCGTGGAGCGCGATTGACAGTTTTTTCACGAACAAATTGATTCGCATCGTGCTCGTTGTGGGCTCGTTCGTGGGTCGCCTCGAGCTCGATTCGCGTAGTATGGACGCACCATTAGGGTTCCTTGTTGACTACGGAACCCTAAAAAGGAAGTATATGATGTAGGTATGACAGTATCAGTATATCTGGTTTCCATAGCATAAGCTCTACTTAGTTTGGATCAGATAGCCGTGTGTGAAAATGTCCCAGGATATTTTTTATTATATGAAAATAAATTGTGAGCTTTTATTTTGTTTTCTTTAGTTCCGTTATAATTAGTGGATAATGCTCCTATAAAAATATAATCTATATTGAAAACTCAACGCAACCAGTAGAAATTAATATATTAAGAGGAAATGCTGGTGGCGTTTGTTCCATTCAAACGTAATCCTCAGTTTCCTCTCTGGATAATGACACTATAGCAATGATTATTCTACCATGCAATCTATATGTACCACTATATGTCCCTCTGTTGTGTTTTTCTCCATAAATTAATTATAATAAGAATTAGGAGCCTTCTAAAATCACAAAAACTTACCATTTTTAACGCCCTTATCATACGTCCAGCGAACAAATTTGATGAATATAAAACAACAAAGGAAAACCGACAGACATAGCCAAAGCCCTTCTTATTCTTGTTTTTTTTATAGATCCATTTTTGGATGAGAAAATAGCGGTTTGGTCTAATTTAAATAGGTATAATCGGTCCAAGCTGTTCTTGCAGCCATCCTTTACCTTGATAATAAATCCATAAATGCTACGGCCAATAAAATCTATCTACGCAAAAATAACTAAATAAATGCGTTCACCTTGATTTTGTATAAGAATGAAGTGCGTATATAGTGCTCTGAGACTCGCGCCGAGGCAAGCGACAGCTTCGAATAAACGAACGTCAGTACTAGTGTACTGACGTTCGTGTATTTTATAACCAATTTTATTTGGTTTGGTAGTCCAAACCAAATAAAATTGGTTATAAAATACTATGCTATGTATAGTTAATCTGTTCGACACATAATAAGAAGAATGAAGAAATACGATATGTTTAATTTTTAGCCGACTTCAAAAAGAAGGAGGTTCTATGTTCGACTGTATGTATGTATAAATTTTTTGTATGTTCACCGATTACTCCGATACAGCTTATGCGATTTAGATCGTTTAAATTGAATATGTCAAGGTAGATCCCGAGGTGGTCCCATATAAATTTTATCGTGATCTGACCATAGAAATTGAAGATATGATGGAATTCCTCAACATTTTATTCAATACTGTCGAAATTTTATCAATGAAATGCACATCCTGGGTCAGTTACAAATCTTGAGAAGTATTGAAAACGCATATACGAAACTCAAAATAAAAAGATAAAAACGTTTAAACAACAAAAAAACCGCTTTCAAAATTGTAGGTACACTAAAAAGTATGAAACAACTCATTTCTGACACTGTTTAGAAGTCAGCGAAATATTTTGCTATTCAATAGAAAAGTCGCGCACACAAAAGTCTTTTATTTTTCCATGAACCGAGTTCATCCGTCGTCATGGACGTCATGGTCATGTACCCTTGCCAATCCAAATGTCGGTTTTACGAAGCGATACTGACCTCTAATTACAATTTTTGTACTTACTTATTCAGGAAATAATTCAAAAAATTACTTATTACTAATACTAAAACCTATGTACCTATCTAAAAGGGTTTTTTCGGGTTAAGTTGTTGTTTGATCAATTTTAAGGTTATTTTTGCCCGATCTGATTCATAGTATTTTTTATTCTTATAATTTTTAATTGAATACGGACCGTTCTAGATTTATACCAAAAATATTATAATACTAAGTATGTGTTTAAAAAATAAACAAAAAGAATTCACACCGACACAAACTTGCAAGTGACGCTAAAACATAAGGAAATACTTAGATAGTTGCCCCGATTTTATTTTATTTCGAACAGGTGCTGCTTGTGGGGGCTGGTCTGCTTAAGTTTGCTATTTATAATTCAGTCTACTTTGTAGATTTGCCGCCGCGCCGGGGCACGCAATTGTTGTCAGTGCGATTAGAATGTAAATATTATGTAAGCTTGAAAAGAGTAATTGCCGAGTTTATTGCCGGCTCTTCTCAGCAAATGCAACCTTCCGAACAGGTATTAGAGTCAGACTTTTCATAAGTGCCTGCGAAGGTCTATTTGAATAAATGATTTTGAATTTGAATATAATTAGTGTAGTTTCGCGGATGAATCGCATGCTACTTTATTAATCTATCGAAACACTCTCCGATACCACGAAGTTGAACGTGTCGCATGTCTCTGTGCGATTGCATGGAAATGCAAACTGCGATCAAAGCTTTCGCGGGATACATGTCCAGGGGCTCTACCGCGTAACTTTGGTGGTAATCGTAACCAACACCATTAAAAGTTGAAATAATTAATGGTGTTCGTTACGATTACCACCAAAGTTACGCGGTAGAGCCCCGCTTCTCGGCGGGGCATTTATTCCAAACGTAAGTAATTTATATGGAAAAGGCAACTATTCCTTATGTGGGATAGATTGCCCAAAATTTAGAGTTAAAAATCGATTCCGGTTTTACCCTATTTGCATTTGCAAAAATTATTCCAGTAATCGAAAAATATATTATTCTGAAACCTATAAAGCATTTTAAACAATTTTGATTGTTCATGTAACCAAATTAAATTGACCCTTAATAAATTAAATTGACCCTTAATTAAACTTAGTACGATTAATATAATTAAAGTGGTTCCGTAGTATGTTATTTAAAGTTAATTTCGTTTCTTGAAGAATTTGTTTTATGTATTTTTATAATACCTACTTGATTTTTACATCATAATAAAATATATTAATAAGGAATGATTAATATAGGATAAATTCGGTAAGGAAATACTACAAAATCTGTCGCTCTGTTTAAGGCCAACCGGCCTTGCCATGCCATGCTACTTATTTTTTTGTTAACATTTTATTAACATTGTTTGACATGACATATAGACGAAGCATAGATAAAGACAAGTAAAGGAAAAAAAATTATTTCATTTTATGTGGATTCCCTAACATTATTCCGAATAGAAAAATTATTATAAAATCTTACATAAAAAAGAAATATTTTACCACGTGAGCGTTAAGTTCAGCAAAGGCAATTAAGTAAGTAATTAATTTCAAATCCTTATAAATTATTTTTGGGGTCGGCAATATGGGAATGATACTCCTATTGTAGCAAGCGTTTTTTTTTTTTTTAATACCACTTAGGTGGTAAACAAGCATACGGCCCGCCTGATGGTAAGCGGTTACCGTAGCCTACAGTAACCAGATCTATATTCCGCGATCTATGCGTCTAGTACCAAAAAATAATGATTACTGTAATGGATATACCCTTTCCGTTACACCCAGTATTATATTTTATAGTTATTATTTTTACTTCTAGATCTATAAAAAAACGTGTCATATTGCGAAATATGAATTTAAAAAAAAAACAAATATAATTCACACCGGTACAAACTTGCAACATGTTTGTATTTGTAATTTGCAAAAAATACTCATATGTAATCGAAAATAAATCTCCTAAAACGTATAAAACATTTTCACAAAGAATAATTAAAGATTTGGGTGTAATTATGTATTTACAAATAAAAAGTAGTATATGTATTATATCAGTTATCTGTTTTCCATAGTACAAGCTCTGATTAGTTTGGGATCAGATGAGCGTATGTGAGGAATGTCCCAGGACATATTTTTTTTTTTAGACCTCATCACTTGTTTACCAAGGTGAGATTGCGGAAACACAGGCCAATACCACTGTATTATATGCTTATGGTGAAACTGTGCCTATATCACGATATATAGATAGGATTAACGTGCCTATACATAGTAAAAAAAGGTAGCCAAATTAAATTGAACCTTAATTAAACTAAGTACGATTCATAAAATTACAATTAAAGTGGTTCCGTAGTATTTTATTTAAAGTTTATTTAGTTTTTTGACGAATTTATATCATGTACTCTTGTGACCCGGTGAACTTTACCACTTTTTTTTCGCTTATTAGAGCTAACAAAACATAAAAACAATACTCAAATCGGGAAAGGCGTTTTTGAGACTAACGAACAGAAATTCAAAGTCAAAACTCAAATTCAAAGCCATTTATTCAATTTAGGCCCCAGTAGGGCACTGAAGGTCAAAGCTACTGAACTTACCACCAGTTCATAAGTCGGCCTTCAACTGAGAAGAACAGGGAAGAAACTCTGAAAGGTTACATTTCTAAATTTTTTGGACAATCTGACTATATTGGCAATTTTTTCCAAAGAATAATATTGATTTTTATTTTATTTTAATAATAATTATTATTTAATATATTGTTTTTATTTTATTCACTATTATATTACTTGTTGACCTTAATTTTATCGAAATTTGTTGATTTTGTTTTTAATTGTATTTATTTGATTTCATTTTTTTTTTTATAAATATAGATATTAAATAAAATAAAACTTACTAAAATATATGGGTGTAGCAAGCGACTACAGCAACCGCTTACCATCAGACGAGCCATATCCTTGTTTGCTATGTTAGTAGTTTTTTTTTTTTTTTTTTTTCAAATTAATAATGATTTAACCATGGTTATAATTAATCTGCAATGTTGGCACCAGTTAAGTATATCATAAGTTTATAACGGAACGGAACCCTGAATAAATTTGTTGTTTTTTGTAAACACAATCCACTGACACGTACCTGCGTATGTACCTACTTGATTATATGTTTTAATGGTTTCATAAAGGTCTTAAAGGGAGGTCAATCGAATGTTATAAAAGCTTGAAACATGTTTATAATACAAACAATTTCATTGTGGTCTTTAAGCGAAATAGGTCAAATTTTACTGCAATGAAACATATTATAATTGAAATAATTTATATAATAATTTTACTATGTACCCAGATCGTGACGACGTCAAAGCCTACGGGTAGAGTGAGCAAGCTAGTGTCATATTCCATTCCTGAAAAACGAGAATTTAAAAAGGCATTGGGATACGATGAAGATACATATTTCAACTTCACAGAATTAACTGCCAAGTACAAATATCCTTCTGAAGAGCATGAAGTTACCACCGACGATGGCTACATACTGAAAATATTCAGGATTTTGTCCAAATGTGAGACAGATACCAGAGAATTCCCAGTGTTTCTCATGCACGGTATCTTAGATACTTCAGATTCGTGGATAGTAAGCGGACCAGAAACGGGATTTGGGTACATTCTTGCTGAAAACTGCTACGACGTATGGGCTGGTAACCACAGAGGCAACAGTTACTCACGCCGGCACAACAAACTCGACCCTAACAAGGACGTGGACTACTGGAACTACTCGTTCGACGAGCATGGACAGTACGACCTACCGGCGATGATAAACTACATATTAAAAACGTCACAACGGACACAAGTGAACTACATCGGACATTCTCAGGGCACCACTGATTTCTTAGTCATGAACTCATTAAGACCTGAATACAATGATAAAATCCGAGTGGCTCTACTATTAGGTCCAGTGGCTTGGATGAGTAACATGAAAAGTCCATTAGCAAGAATCGCAGCGCGGGGTACCGCTTTTATTAAAGAATTCGCCGAGATGATAGGTTTAAGAGAACTGTTCGCAAAGCATCAATTAATACATTTTTTAATCGAAAGTTTATGCCAGGTGGCTCCTGAGGAATTGTGTGGTCCAGGGCTGTTCATTACATCGGGATATATGAGAGGAACAATCCCATCACGGACGATATCGGTTATATTCGGACATGTATTTAGCGGAGTTTCAGTGAAAAATTTAGCTCACTTTGGCCAGTTGATTCTGTCGCAAAATTTTCAACGGTACGATGAAGGGAGGAATGGTAACTTGTTAAGATATAATTCAACAAAGCCTCCAAAGTATGATGTTGCAAGAGTCACTTCGCCAGTTGTGTTAATAAGTGGCAAGAATGATTGGCTATGTTCTTTGAAGGATGTAGCAAAGTTGAGAGCAAGGTTACCTAATGTGTTGGAGAATTATGTGGTACCAGAAGCGTACTGGAGTCATCACAACCACGTGTGGGGTGAGAAGGCACCGACTTATACCTTTCCCAAAATGTTGCATTACTTAAATAGATACAATGGCCAACAATTAGGGCTTATTAGTTGACATTAGCGAAAGTTGTATAAAGTAGGCAAAATAATTATTAATTATCTGAAATTGCAACACAAAAATTGGCTATGTGCAAGTTGTTTAAAAAAAAGTGTTCTGTACTATATTTATCTTCCGTAGTAAATAAAACATTTCTATTTTTACCTTTAATTGTAGGCCTGAGTTACTATGGCCTAGTGGCATTCCCCTCTATCGTACCTATATAAAAGTATGTATTCGCAATGGTCTCCGAGATTAGCAATTGGAATAGACAAACCGACAAACAAACACCAAGGTGGAACACCAAAAATGTATACGTGGGTAATTAATCTGTGCCATTTATTTGTATTTACATAATTTTTATTTTTTGCGTGCATTGTTATTAATAGTTAAAATCGTTACTAATTAATCTAAATCGTTACTAGTCTAGTAGTTAATCTAAAATCGTTACTAATGACGGGCCAGCTGGCGTGGTTGGTTAAGACTCTGGTTAAGATTCTACCTATCGCGCCGCAGGTCGTGGGTTCGATTCCCACACAGGACATGCATTTGTGTGCATGAACATATCTGTATGTCCTGAGTCTGGGTGTAATTATGTATATTAAGTATGTATTTACAAACAAAAAGTAGTATATGTATTATATCAGTTATCTGGTTTCCATAGTACAAGTTCTGCTTAGTTTGGGATCAGATGACCGTGTGTGAGGAATGTCCCAGGATATTTATTTATTTATAATCGTGTATGGTTTCCATAGAAAAAGCTCTGCTTAGTTTGGGATCAAACAGTTGTATGTGAGGAATGTCCGAGGATATTTTTCCCTGAATAAAAAAAATAAGTTGGTTCTTCCGTTGGGGCGTCAAGAAGTAACGAACAAGTATTGGCGATGATAGCGCAGTGGTGAGTCGGATGGCGAGACGAAGGTCCCGGGTTCGAATTCTACAAAGAGCTTGAGCTTTCCGTGAAGGAAAACATAGCATGGTGGTAGGGTACTTTGTGGTACCCACCTGCTTGGCTACCACTCTCAAGTTAAAAATATGTCGCCAAGCACCTATCGGTGTGTTCCGACAGCTGCACTTGAGAGCCAGTTCCTTCTAGGCTTTGTGTGCTTACCACCTTCGGTTACATCATCACTTACCATGGTGAGATTACGGTCAAACACAGGCCCAAACCAAGTAAAAAACTCTCTTTCGGATTTATTATAGTATTAGTATGTAGTAGTTATGACAATCAGTCCTGTTCAAACATACAAAATAAAATGCTTATCCTGTATGGGAATCGAACCCACATCGTCATCTGACCTCACATCCCATCATCCCTCACACATATCCACAATTATTATCATGGAATAATCTTGTTAGAAGACAAGTTTATACTCATAAATAAAATGCCTTATTTGCTCTGTGTATCCCAATTACAGTAATTGCTCCTCATATTTTCTTATGCAAAAATGTTCTGTAATACAACATATATTATTTTATTGTTAAAGAGCTTTGTAATCGTGTGTAATATTATGTAAATGTCAGTATTATGAAGATCAGCTCTTCATAACTTTGTACTGAAAATAAATTGTTAGCTTGTGTTTTGTTTTCTTTAGTATAATTAGTAAGATAACTGCTCCTATAATAATAATAATAATCCATTTATTTCAGGCTACTAGCGGCCCATAGATATATACCTTACAAACTAACATAAATACTATAGTAAAACATTTTTTGTTAATAAAGCCTATGTTAGTAAACACTAATACTGAAACACTGTCTTTGTGCGATCGTGTGGCACTTAATATATATTCTATTAAAATAACTCCAACCAGTTAGGTGCCGATCCCATAGCGAGCGGTGTAGAGTTCTGCGACCAGAGTTCCACGTGCGTTCTCCTTGACCACCGCGATCGCTGTGTGCACTGATCAAAAGCGCCGCATAGATTACAGTGAACGCGGAAATCAGAAATATGACCGCAGAACTCCAGGTCAATCCTAGCGGGAAAGGTTCGCGGCGCCTAAAAAAAATATATGAAAACCAATTTATTCTCGAAGAATCTCCATCCGTCTCGTACGTCTGGTTTTCACTTAACCTCACCTCAGAAAGACTTCGGAATAAAGAGACATCGAAATTTTAAATAAAATCCATAAATATATATAATACTTATTAATTTTATAAATGCTAAAATGTTGTGAATACCAGGAAAAAGTCTTGAAAATTATTAGGTAGATAATAATAATTTTCCTTTTAGAACTAGCCTTATTCTGCTGGTTAAGCATCCTATCAAATATCTAGAGCCATACACGTTTATAAACGTTTCAAAGATTACCTTGGTCTTTAACATCAATAATTTATTCAATGCTAGCGACACGCCCTGGCTGCGCACGGGTGCAAGTTGAAATGTCGTGCGTGTCGAGCAATTTCCGCGCCCGTGCCCGTCTCGGCCCGCCTTTTCACGGTATCGCAAATACGGTTTCTTGCTCATTTTAAAAATTAACAAATAAATATTATTTTAAATCGGTGATAGGTATCTTTTAAAATATAAATGATAATTATTTTATGTAAAGAGCAAATTTTATCTACATTAAATACCCGTTGTAACTAACTTATAGTATTAATATTATTATTATTTTATACCACTAAAGTGGCAAACAAGCATACGGGCCGTCTGATGGTAAGCAGTTACCGTAGCCTATGGACGCTTGCAACACCAGGGGTAGCACTCGCGCATTGCCGACCCTGAAGAAATCTCTTCACACCCTTTTTGAAGATCCCCATGCTGTACTCCTTTGGGAAAACGGCGGGGAGCTCATTCCACAATCTGATCATCCGCGGATGAAAACTCCTTTAAGCCCGCACAGTACGAAACAATTCAGGTTTCAATGTGTGAGGATGGGCTTCCCGTCGCAAAAAAATCTATAAGCTTACGAAACATAAACTTTTTTTATATGTTCTGTATATATAATATATGCATGTATTATATATATAGACCTTCCTTGAAAAATTATCTAACTGATAGTGAAAACCGCATCAAAATCCGTTGCGGGGTTTAGGAGTTAGCGGATAAACAGACAGACAGGCGCGGAAAGCGACTTCAATTCATACTATGTAGTGATGACAATATGTGTGAGTCCTAAAAGTATGAATCATACCTAAAATGTTTTTTTTTTACTACAAAAGGTTCAAAAGTCAGTCTCCAACGGAATAGATAGAGCCGACAGGGAAATAATAAAGGTTATTGTTTTATTTTTGTTTTGGACTATTTTTAATGTTAATAAGGATCAAGGTGTTTAACACAACGCGGAAAAGGGAAATGCTAAAAAAAGCTCTCAAGTACAAAGCAGACTTTAAGAGCGTGGGTAGTACGAACTACTCTACCAAATTGCTCTGCTTTCCGCACGATATGTTCCTTCTTGAAAATATAGATTGAGTGTAGTATTTGAATCTATGATCTTTGTCATGTCATCGACCTCATCATCTACCCCCGAGTTATTGTCTCACTGTAATGTGTACCTTTTTGTGTTGTAAATAAAGTTCTATATTATCACTATCTTAAAAAGTTCGTGTCGCGCCTCTCTCGGTGTGAGCTGACCATAAGACAGCCTTATTTTAGTTCCGGACATTTTGAACCTAAAATCATTTTAATGACATTCATAACAAAGTCCTTTAAAATGGGAAATGTAACATAATGTTGCAAACTATTTAATGACAATGATCAACTGGCTTAAATAATTCAAGTTGCTGCATCAAGTCTGATTTAGTAATATCATTACAAATATTATGAAGACTGAATCTATACACATGCAGCAGTGAAGATCTATTAATAGTTTTAATTATATACCTAACAATAACAAATGATTGATTGATATTTATATGATTTGCAATCGTGCTTTGTTATTAAATAATAGTGTAGGTACCTATTTTGTTATATATGTTCATCATCATCATCAGCCTATAATGTCACACTGCTGAGCACAGGCCTCCTTTCACAAATCAGAGTGAAAGGGAATGGGCAGATACTCCACCACGCGTGCCCACTGCGGATCGGTGGAGGTAGGCTAGTGGCCAACCTACTGTTGGAATTTTTCAAGCCGCCTAGGAGGCATCCAACTAGCTTAACGACTATCACAATTAAGTGATAACCGGGACCAACGGCTTGACGTGCCTTCCGAACCACGGAAACGCTCGATTTGAAATACCACTAGGCGGTCACCCATCCAGGTACCGACCACGACAGACGTAGCTTAACTTTGCCGATCGATTAAGAACGGCTAATTATGCTACACCACGAGCGCTTCTTATATATGTACCTTTGATTAATAATATATCCAGATTGAGAGTTAAAGCTGTTCACTCGCCGAAAAAAATAGCCCCCAACTGTTGGGGGCTACATCAAATAATAATGCAAAATAATGTTAAATGTTTCTCCCGATTTTAATTTTAATAGTTCCACAACTGCTATCATTATGAACGTCACTTTGACAAATGACGCAGAGCGAGCGTAAAACGTAGCTGTCATGTCCACCAGCGTTGAAAACGTTATATAATTATATCTAGTCATGTAGTATGGCAACGCAATTTCTAGGTATATCTATACCTATATGTATTCAAATCTACTACATATTAAATTAAGAATATACATAAAATAAAACATCTATATGAAAATGTCGTTGTCAGAGAGCAAACATCTAAATGAAAATGTCGTTGGATAGCAATGCTGGTTCCCTGACCGAGGTATACGCCAGCTTTCTGGTCACGGAACCGTTTCAATATTTCAAAAGTAAATTGTGACTGCTCGGTCCCCACGGCCCCAGAGTTTAGAATTGTAAATAATTATATTTTGTTGTATATGTTAATTTCGAACTGTACGGGCTAAAAGGAGGTTGGTTGGTTTTCCCAATTGAGTCATGGGGTTCTTCAAAAAGGGTGTGAAGAGATTTCTTCAGGGTCAGCAACGCCGGAGTGATACCCTTGGTGTTGCAAGCGTCCATAGGCTACTGTAACTGCTTACCATCAGGCGGGCCGTATGCTTGTTGGCCACCTTAGTGTATAAAAAAAAAACTGCTACCTAAAAGCAACTTACAAATAATTGGACTGTTTTAAAAAAACTTTAACCGACTTCAAACTACACTAAAAAGTAATAAAATCCTGATCTGATGACAATGGGACCAAATGGGAAGTGTACCCTTCCAGACAAAAAAAGAATTTTCCAAATCGGTTCATAAATGACGGAGTTATGAGGTAACAAACATAAAAAAAAAAAAAAAAAAACAGCCGACTTGAGAACTTCCTCCTTTTTTTTGAAGTCGGTTAAAAAAGCAATCCATTTATATAAAAAAAAACTCTTCCGAGACATGATGTCATAATGCAATAAACGATCATAAACTCGTCATTAATAAACCGAAAATCTTGGGCGATCGACCACACTGGGGCAGCATGTATGGGACACATGCGCGAAAATGAATTTTCAAGTGAAAGTTATTTGAAAAAACAATTTAATATTATTTTATTAGAGGGCATTTGACAATCATTAATGAATCTTAAACCGCAAAAAAGATTATTAGTTAGACATTATATCAATACAAAGTTGCATAATCTGAGGTTCGTTGCATTTTACTCGCGCGCAATATCAGATTTGTTTATTTAATTGTAGTGATTTGGTTGAAACTACTTCTAAAGTAAGTTATGTCTAGTTAAGACCAATATTTGAACTTTTGAATACATATTTTTTTGTATGATTTAGGTTTGTTTTCTTTTAGATATCTGTATATTGAAAAATATCACGCGACTACAATTTAACTAGCTACAAAAATGAAAATATTTCGAATTCGGGCAACAGGCTTTCACTTTGGACTTCAGTTCCGTAATATAGAAGGTTCAGTGTTATTTATGACATCAATATATTAAAAAGTTCTTTGCCCCAATTTAAATTATTTTGCGACAAAAAAAAATTGACGGCCAAAATTTTTATATACAGATATGTAAAAGAAAACAAACCTAAATCGTACAAAAAAATATGTTTTCAAAAGTTCAAATATTGGTCTTAAATATACATAATTTACTTAAGAAGTAGTTTCAACCAAATCACTACAATTAAATAGACAAATCTGATATTGCGCGCGAGTAAAATGCAACGAACCTCAGATTATGCAACTTTGTATTGATATAATGTCTAACTAATAATCTTTTTTGCAGTTTAATATTTATAAATGATTGTCAAATGCCCTCTAATAAAAGAATACAAAATTATTTTTTCAAATAACATTCATTTGAAAATTCATTTTTGCGCATGTGTCCCATACATGCTGCCCCAGTGTGCGACATCGCAACTCATTAAATGCCATCAGAATATTTTCGATTAGCTAACGGTGTCTGACAACACACACTGAATCAAATTACCGACGTACCTTTGTGAAATTCGAAGCGTGTTTTTGAATATTTATGCACCATTCAAGGTCCTTTGCTTTACATTTTTAAAATATAGAAAACAATAAGTACACCTAAATATTTGTGCATGTTGATTAAGTTATGTATTTGGAATAGGTATCGCGAATTGTTTGTTCAACTACATACTAATTATACGTCATATCTTTTACTTTTTTTTTATATTTCCATGTAGAATTTCTAGGCTAATTAGTAATTATATGTGTATTCTAATAGACTGACCCGAAATTCACGTGATGATGAAGTCATCTTGGACTACGGTCGGCCCAATTATAAATATATATTTATAATTTTGTCAATGAAATCGATATTGTATATTTAGAGTATATTGTAAGAGCAAATGATCAACTATGTAATTAGAAATAGCATTGGCTCTTTGATAGCAACGCAAATAAAGGGCTGAAAAATATGGCCTGAAATCTAGACTTCTTAATAAGGCAAGGTAATACAATAATATTATTTAAGTTATATTCTAAAAGGAAAAATAAACATCATCTCTCGAACAAGGTTATTACTGCATAGTATTCTCAAAAAAGTTGTAGAGTCAGTCTTGTCAGTCTGTCACTCAATGCCAGAAATTCTCACGGTTATATACAAGGAAGGGGGTTACAGTTATATTCTAGCAATAATTATTTCCATGAATAATACAAGAACCAGTTAAAATATAACATTTTCACCTGTAAGTTTACTATAACCACTTCGTTTCCTAATCAACTTATATCCTCCGTACATGGTGAGAATACAAAACCACAGCTTATTACAAAAATACAGTTCTATAAACCTACAATATATCACCTATTGTACTGTGTCCTTATACAGCGTGTCCGTGTTACGGCGGCACACAAAGACGGCCCACTTACAGGTCCCTATGGGTAAAAATGTCATAGTTATATCAGAATAGTGTAACGGAAGCGGCGTGTGCGCAGCCTGACAATATTGCTCATTGGCCTAAACAACGCTTGCACTTGACCCCGCACAACGGTATTTTTTGAACTTGGATTGAACTAATGGTTTGACCGAGTTTCTACTGGAGCAACTCTATAATTTTCTAAAACGTTCTATTTCAATATATTTTGTTAAACATACAGAAATTACATCCATGAATAAATACTACTAGTGGCTCCGTGAGCTGTAGAACTCGCGAGCCTCGGTAATTAGGTGCCTAGATGATGTTTTTTCGTCGATTCAGTTTTTGGATTTTTCAAAATGGCTCTGCCAAAAATTTCCAAAATCTGACGCCAAAAAAAAAACACATAATTACCGAACCTGCTCACAAAATTTCACGAGAATCGGTTGAGAAGAAAGCGACCTATAGAGGAGAATAGTCGGACATCCGGACAACCGGACACACGAAAGCATTTTTTTCCCAAGCTGAATGAGACGCTTCGCTCGCTTAGCTCGCTCGGTCAATTATATATTTCAATCTAAACATAATTAATACCACTAGACATTAGATTTGCAATCGCAAGGTCGCGGGTTCAAAACCTCTCTACCGCATCGAACTCTTCCACAAACGCATTAGTTAGTAACACTATCTAGATATTTATTTAGAGTTAATGATGAAACTGAATAATTAAGATGTATGTTTAGTAAAGTTTTGAAGTGAAGATTCCTTAGCTGGGAACAAAACCTGATGTTGCGACGAAGGTCATGGCTTTAAATCCTATAATGGAAATATCACGAGGACATCATACGCTAGGTAGCTGGGTTTCTTTGCAGTAGCTACCTGTCTGGCCACTCTCTCTTCAAGCATCCATCATTTATGTATATTCGAAATTAAAAAAAACAAATAAAATAAACAGGAGAAGAAAAAATACCGCCATAGGTTAGGCAATAGAGGAAAAAAGCTTTTAAGAAAAGTCTTACCGTCACTTGGGCGTAATGTGATAAATGTATTCACTTACGTAATAACTTTTCTGTAAAACAATAGTTCTTGTAGTAGCGAAACGGCCAAGCCACATATGCTGACTACGGTGTGTAGAGTTTGTGAAGTTAGGACGCGTAGAGTTATAAGCTTGGCTCTACATGCGATCTGATAACTTTTTGCAGTGTGAGCCATATGGTCTCGTCTTGGCAACATTTTACATGAAAATGTTTTTGGTGGGATTTCATTTCTTTTTGTAAGTTGCTTTGACAATATTTTACTAATTACATCATATCCCAAAAATTTTGTTTATCTGGTATAATCCAAACCCAAGTTATTAGGGGTTCAAAAAAACGACGAAGGAAACTAACGAACGAAGGAATTCAGACGAAGGTCCCGGGTTCGAATCCTACAATGAGCTTGAGCTTTCGGTGAAAGAAAACATCGTGAGGAAACCATAGCACGGTGGTAGGGTACTTTGTAGTACCCGTCTGGCTGGCTACCACCCTCAAGTTGAAAATCTGTCGCCAAGCACCTATCGGTGTGTTCCGTCAGCTGCACTTGAGAGCCAGTTCCTTCTAGGCTTTGTGTGCTTACCACCTTCGACCACATCATCACTTACCATAGTGAGATTGTGGTCAAAAACAGGCCTATACAAAGTAAAAAGAAAAAAAAAGAAACGCAGCGCTTCGAAAATTTCTTGACGGGCAGGTTTGTTTTTCATATGTTCGCGCGTTCCGTGGTTAATCTTAGTAGAGGAGTAGCTCAGACCATAAAGATGGAATAATAATATTATGGTTTTGTATGATGACAAAGATGAATGAAGAAAATACGCTTCAGCTAGTTTGTAATATTTTCAGGTAAACTGCAAATATTCAAGTAGAATCCTTCGCAATACAATAACAGATTGAATAAATGTTGTTTCACCTCGCAACATCGGTGTCATTTTGGAATCTATCCAGTTGTTGGCAAATATCAATACGTGTTTAATATAAAATAAGGACATTTTGTATAATATACGCCTTATTATACAAAGAAGTTAAGAGAGATCGATGCTTCTTGGAGATTATCGAGATCTTTTGGATTTGTATCATTTACCCATTGTCAAATTAATTTATTCAATTTGATATTATTGAATATGAAAGTATTTTTTTATACGATGGTAAGCGGTTGCCGTATGCATATGGACGCTTACAAAACACGAGGCATCACTCACGCACGCGGTACCGACCCTTCCCGCCTCCCCAAAGAGCACTGGCGATCTTATACTCACACGCAGAAACACAAAACAAAGTTATTTGGCTGCAGTATTCTGTAAGGAAGTTCTTCCCCAGTCAAGTTGCTCTTTGACGAAATAAACGCTACGCTCTACCTTCCTTTCATTACCCAGTCACAGACATTTATTCAATTTAGGCCCAAATAGGGCACTTATGAAAGTCAATGCTACTGAAGTTATCATCAGTGTTAATTACCATAGGTGACAGTGACCACTTAACTTCAGAGGAACTTACTTCCAGGGGCCCAAGTCTGCTATTTCAATTGTGTTCCAATGAACTTTCAGTGGTGTCAAAATTGTGACATTTTACAGTATTGATAGTCTACTTACTAACAGTTTTTTTTTATACTACTTAGTCGATAAACAAGCTAACGGCCGCCTGATGGTAAGCGGTTACCGTAGCCATATAGACGTTTGCAACACATGAAGCATCGCGCACGCGTTATCGAACTATCCCCCCTCCCCTATGAGCTCTGGCGACCTTACTCACGCGCAGGAACACAACTTTACACAAAAAAGTTATTTGGCTGCAAAGAATAGTGTCATTATGGCACAATTTTGACACCACTGAAAGATCATTGGAACACAATTGAAATAGCAGACTTGGGCCCCTGGCTCTGCTTTAGTCCAATTTCTTTGCCCTGGCTAACAACCTTCCGACATGAAAAAACCTTCACTTTATTAGGGATGTGTCATATCCCTGCAGTCTATTAAAATAATTTCACGATCTATATCGTCGAAGGAGGTTGGTAGTTAATATATCTACCCCCTTACTCATAAAGCGCTATTTCACTAATAATGATTAAATGGTCACGTAAATAATGTCACTTTATTTGACAATGACAATAGAGTGACGTTATTTACGTGACCCTTTAGAAAGTATATCAGTTAAATAACGTTTTATTATTAAGGAGGCTAATGTTTATTAGATATATCTAGGTACTATTATTTGCTATAAAAATATTAAATCTATACTTTTCTCAATCACTTTGAGTATGGTTATCACATAATGATGTGAAATTTGAATACGTAAGTCTAGTCTATGTATGATTACTCTATCATTACTTTATCAATAAAATGAGAAAAACTTTACTTTCTTAATCATTACTATATGTAATACATAACTCTTGTCCAAACAATTTAAATGTCAATGACCTGTTAACAATATTTTTTTATATAAACGTACGTAATAGAAACTATTTGAAGACTCATGATTTAGCGTAGCAATAGTTTCTTCCGACCAAATTAAGCGAAATGCCATAGGTGTTTACCTTTTCCTCCAAGGTTCAGAGGTTCTGATTGAGTAAGGTAAGTAGCTTTTACCTCCTATTATTTATAGGTTGAAATTTTTTCGGTTTTTACAGTTTTTTTTACACGAAAGACTATTTAGTCTGTGTTTTTTTTTCTGTGAAAGGAACGTTGTGTCTTATTCGTTGCGTGTACAGCATCTGTTGCACATTAGTACCGGGAGTCAGCTGAAAATCAGTGCTGTGCCTCAAGCACAGCGTACACTGAGCTGGCTACCTAGCTACACACAATTTAATACTATCTAATTTTTGAAATATGTTATTGTGTATGTATTTATTATCTATTGTGTGCCTTATTATGTGTGTAGAATAAATGGTTTAAATGGTTTACTCAAGAAATCGATAACACCATTATTTTTTAAATATGACAGTTCGGAATTGACAGCGGCCATAAAGGTAAGTAAAGCCGTTGGTCACAGTCGTCAAGCTAGTTGGAGGCCTCCTAGGCGGCTTGAAAACTCCAACAGTTGATTGACCACTAACCTACCTCCATCGATCCGCAGTGGGCAAGCTTGGTGGAGTATTTGCCCATTCCATTTCACCTTGAAAGGAGGCCTATGCTCAGCAGTGGGATATTATAGGCTGATGATGGTGCTTTAAGATTCCGGGACAAAATAATTATGATCTTTTTTACAAAAAACTTAAACCGACTTCAAAGTACACTAAAAAGTAATCAGATCCTGACCTAATGATAATGGGACCAAACGGGAAGAAGAAGGGTTTACTTCTCGTTTGGTCCCATAATAATCCAAGACACAAAAAATTGCTTTTCAAGTTTTTTTGAGGTAACAAACAAAAATAACACCAAATTAAGAACCTTCTCCTTTTTTTGAACTTGCTTAAAAATAGCGAAATAACTAAAGCACGGTATAGTAAGGTACTTTATAGTACCCGCCAATGTGGCTACTACTCTTAACTTGAAAATTACTTTCGAGTGTTCGGGCAGCTACTTGAGAGCCAGCCTAGTTAATCTAGAAGGGAACTATACCTATACGGATCAGCAGAGACGTGAGTGAGCTTTGCTTCCTTTGCTTCGTTAGGGAGTCTCGCAACTATCCACGTTATCAGCAATCGCCCCAGCAGTATATTCATTTATTGGTAAATTTATTCATTATGTATACATAGCTTGGATGCCTACAGGCCTCGGCCATCACATCTTTTGGTTGAAAGTAATTACTTTCAAGCACATCTTCACATATTATGGTGAGATAATGGTTGAACACAACCAATAAAAAAAGATTACGCATAAGGCTTACGTTTTGTGAGCGTTCCGAGCGTTTGAGAGTTCACTGGCATTTTACTCCACGAATGTACATACGAGTAATAAAATCACATGCATAATCGTTCTAACCATCACACACATATTAGAAACTCTTATTACATGGACAGAGTTTCTCAAACGTGTTTTTTACTAAACTTGCGGTAAACAATTGTGTTTGCCAAAAAATAAAACAGGATATGTCACTTGCGATTCTGCGGAAACTGCACCACACGAGTTTTACTTTCACGTATCAGTTGTATTTGAATAATATAGTCGTAACAATTCGATCAACGTTTGGAATCGGAACGGAGATTCTCTAGCGATTATGCGGAATATCTTTCTGTATGGCGCAAGATGTTACCGTCTTTTTGTACTAAATCTTATGAATTAATCACCTACTTGGTATTACAATATAACTCTTACAACTTGCGGATGCTGTTGATACATGTATGGTACCCTTTAATTTATTTATTTTAGACCATCAGGGCTATTTTAAAACGCCGGATCGGATTCGATATCGGAAACGGATTCAAATCTGAGGCGGTTTTCCGCAATTGCTATTTTAATTTAAAATAGCCCTGCTGATCACAAAATAGAGCTTGCACTATGGAAACCAAATAACTGATATCCTAACTAATATTATAAATGCGAAAATGAGTTTGTTTGTTACGCCTTCACGCGTCAACAACTTAACGGATCATCATGAAATTTGGCATGTAGATAGCATATGGTGTAGCCGAGTGAAACCGCGGGACAGCTAGCAAAAAGCTATATAGCTAGTTTAAATATATCACATAATATATTTAAACTGAATGTTAGTAGGTACTAGGTGGGAATTAAACCTTTTGCGTGGCAGTCAGGGAATCCACCACCCACACACTACCCGTCCATTAGACTTTCTATGACTGTGTCTGTTACATTCTCTAATGTTATAACACAAAGTGCGAAGATATGTGGTTCGCTTTTATATTGTTTTTTGTTATAATCCACTAATTATTAAGTAAGGCATTATATGATTTGATGCTATTGTTTTAAGGTCTGTAAAAGGAATAGTCAAGAAGATTTGAATTTTAATTTCACGTAATCTTAACAAAAGCTATCAGGGTAAGCTTACTCGTGTATCCGCTTATCAGTTTCGTTTAAGGTATAAACTATCGTATGTTTTGCATTTTATAAGTATCTGAGTTACATTTTAAGCAATTTTAATGGTTAATTTTAATTGGTAATCATTTAACGGTAAAAAAATATCTTTAAACGTAATACAAGCAGGAACATTAAGAAGAATTGTATATCTACATTAAGAAGAATACCTCTGTGTTAAAAACCTATTTAAAACATCGCTATATAAATAAATTCTTCAGGCATATCAACCCTGAAGAGGTAGCCAGAACCCTGCATTAATTACCTACTACATAGCACCCGTATTTCGCAGATATTTATTACCCAAAAATCTCTATTTTTGTGCAAAATAATTCCAAATTGAATAACAAGTTAACTCATTCGAATTCAATACAACAGAATGGAGAATTCCGAACAGATAGGTCATGACGCAATATCTTGGCCCATCGTATTTTGATTCCATAGGCAGCATTAGTATTCTACGTAATGTACTTATACCTAGTGATACGATAACATCTCACCCACGGAGACCCGATGAAAGTATTGATGACTTTTATATTGTACGATGTTGAGACGATTTCGAAACAGATATAAAGTGCAAATCATTTGCTAGTACAGAACTGAGTTCAATGTAAATATGGTTTATTTTAGCAATGCAGAAACACAAATCGTATGATACTTTTTTGCTTATGTTTACGGAACATCAGAGGCCACGTTAATTGCAAATTGCCACGTAAATTGGCCGAAGGGTGCCAAACGGGACCCTATTACTAAGACTCCGCTCTCCATCCGTTCGTCAGTCTGTCTGTCAGTGGGCTGTATCTCACGAACGGTAATAGATATACAGCTGAAATTTTCAGAGAATATGTATTACTACTACCGCTATAATAACAAATAATAAAAGTGAAATAAAATAAAAAATTAAAGGGTTACATACATACCATACAACATACAACAAACGTCACTATGTTTGGTGTTTTGTTTTCACAGCATGCAGCGCCAGGGGTATCACACGCGCGTTGCCGACCCTGTTAAAATCTACTCACGCCCTCCAAAAAAGGAGGAGGTTCTATGTTCGACGGGATCTCATTCCACAGCCTGAGCCTGTGATTATGTGCTTGAAAGTGAAAAGCCTAAAAGGATATAGTCTAGTATATCTATAGAAATCGTGTTCTATAAAAATACCTCTATACAATTGGCAAAAATGTAAAAGGTCGCCGACCGTTTGACCGACCTCTTTCATACGTGAGCGTGCGTCGTAACTCAGACATTTCTTTGCATAACCGCATAGGTAAAACTACACAAGTGGTAGCCACATTATGTGATTATTGACGGCCGATAACAATAGAAAAGTTTACGACTTGTATGTGTCTTAGAGGAATGCGTAAGAGAAAAGCGAACGTGAAAGATGTCATTTGACAATAGGAGAGTTTAAAACAATATGCTGATTGATGGTAATCTTCTCATCTCGTCAGTTGTTCGGCTACTACTTATAGCCATTGTAAATCTTAGTACAGCTGGTAGCATAGTTTAGATTAGAAATTGTCATGAGATTTCACAGTCGACTTGCAGAATTCTTTTTTGACTGAAAGGGTTATTTCAGTAAGTCCAATTTTCATTAAAATTGGTTCACAAATATTAATAAATCAACAAAAATGCATTTTTTCAGTCGGTTTTTTGGTGACTCAGTTTTTTTTGCAATGGTTATTTATTCTGTCTAATGAAGTAATGTAAATATTAAGGCAGTGAAAAAAGTTAAAATTTCTGTTGAATGAATGAATGAATGGTTTATTTGCGAGAACATAGGTAGGTACATTAGATGTTATCAGATACAAGATTCACTATATTCAACCTTTCGGTCATGCAAATTTTTGAATGTTAGAAATTAAGTGAATACACAACAATAACAAGAAATCAAAAGCTACATTCAAGATAATCAGTAACACAATAAATTAAAATTAAATACAATCAATACATTAAATTAACATACATACAATCAATAAATTAATAGCAAAACAGTCAGAGTAAACAATATTAATATAATTAATTTTATAATTCAAAATAATCATTAATGGAATAAAAACATCTGTTACATAACCATATAAAAAGTTTTCTATTAAATTCTGTATAACTTAGACCAGCATTAGATAACTCTTGCGGTAATTTATTATATATTTTGACTGCCATAGTATAGCAATTTTTATCACACAAATGAAGTCTATTTCTTGGCAGAACTAATGGCTTTTGTACAATTTTGCGCCTTAAAAGAGCTCTTTCATCTTTCTCAAAGAGTGAAGGGTTATTTCTTACAAATTTACAAATTTCAAATATGTAGAGAGACGGAACTGTAAGCAGCTTTTGTTCTTTAAATATTGGTCGGCAAGAATCTGTCCATTTGAGATTGAATATAGACCTGACACATTTTTTTTGTGCTATGAAAGCTCTTTGGACATCCGTTGAATTTCCCCATATTATTATCCCGTACCTTAGAACAGAGCACACGTGACTATGGTATACTACTAAAGCTGTTTGAATGTTTGTCATATTTTTTATTTTACGAAGTGCAAATACGAATTTATTAATTTTCTTACACACATTATCTACTTGAGCTTTCCAATTACAAAATCTATCAATAACTATTCCTAAAAATTTTATGTCATTAACTTCATCTATTGCATTATCATTATATTTTATAGCTAAACCATTGTTATTCTTTATTTTACTATTATTTTTATATGTCAAGAATCTCATAAATTTTGTTTTATTCGTATTTATTTTCAAATTGTTAGCATCTAACCAGTCAACGATATCTTTTAATGCCTTGTTTGTGACGTTTATTGCATTTTCAGTAGTTTTCTCTCGAGTCAAAATGGTAGTGTCATCTGCAAATAATATTGTGTATTGATTTGTCGAGTTTGGCATTTCATTTATATATATTATAAACAATATGGGGCCCAGGATGCTACCTTGTGGTACGCCGTAATGGTTTACTGAGTATGACGACCTGAACGTTTCTTCAGTGTTCGTTTCAGAGCACATTTTTTTAATCTCCGTACATTGTTGTCGATGTCTCAAGTAGCTTTCGAACCATTTGTGTGCCGGTCCTCTTATACCATATTGTTCTAGTTTGTGCAATAATCTGTCATGACACACCATATCGAATGCTTTGCTCATGTCTAAGAATACTGCTACCGGGATTTCTTTTTTATCTACTGCGTCGAGAATTTCTTTGACTAGCTTAAAACATGCTAATGTAGTGGACTTCTTTTTAACGAAACCATTTTGTTGCTCACTTATGACATCATTTTTCTCTAAAAACTTCAGAACCCTTGTAATCATCACTTTCTCAAATAATTTTGATAATATAGGAACTAGAGTAATTGGTCTATAGTTTCCTGTCTCAGAACGAGGACCTTTTTTATGTATAGGCTTTACCACAGAAAATTTTAAGCAATCGGGGAAAATTCCATTTTCTAAAGATAAATTTATTATGTATGTCAAAGGTTCAGTTATAGCAAATACATTTTTTTTCAAAATCTTCGTCGTTATATTGTCATAGCCTGCTGAGTTTGTGTTTCGCAAATTCATTATGATTTTATTAATTTCCATACAGGTAACTGGTTCTAAATATATTGAGTTGGCTAATCTCCTTTCATTAACAGCTTTATTTTTGGGTTTTAACGTATCTTCCGTATTTGCAATATTTATAAAATAATTATTAAAATAATCCGCAATATCACCACCATTCTTTAACATATCTTTCCCATTTGTGATTTCCTTTATTTCATTGTTCAAATTACTATTGTGTTTAAGTCTATCATTTATTATCCTCCATGTCGCTTTACATTTGTTTTCTGCTTTATCTATATATTTTTTGTTATTATCTTTCTGTATTACCATTGCACATTTCCTCAATAATTTACTATATGATCTGTAGTTCTGCTGGTTTTGACTAGTTTTTTCTTTATAATATTTATACTGTAGTTTTCTCTTCGTTACAAATGACCTTTTTAGGCCTTTTGTGATCCATTTCGAATGTATAGAGTTACGATTCATTTTAATTTTAATAATTGGAAAACATAGATTGAAAAATAAGCATATATCTTCGTGAAATAGTGAAAAAGCTTTATTAGCATCCGATTCCAAGAATACATCGGAAAATGAGAGTTCACTAAGGTAATAATTAAATTTTTCTTCATTTTCTTTACATGAATCTCTCTTGTATACGAACCATTGTTTTCGAGAATGATTATCCACTGTGAGCTTTACTGATAAACTTTGTCCTGTATTATGATCCGAAAGTCCTAGTTCGTGTGTTTCACCCTTTGCATCTTGTATGTCGCTAATTATGTTATCAATACAAGAATTTTGCCGGGTTGGTTTTGTAATGTGTATTTTCAAATTATAATTGTATAAAATATTAAGAAATTCATCCTTATTTTTATTATCACTTAATAAATCTATATTAAAATCCCCACATAGTATATTATTATATTTATCTTTTTGACATAATCTATCTAATAATATTTGCAAATTTCTAAGAAATATATTTAAATCTGAATTTGGGGTCCTATAAATACATAATAAGTTTATATTAAATTTTTTCAATTTTATACCACATACTTCAAAATGTCTTTCTAACGTAATACCATTTAACCATTCAATATTTTCATAATCGATATCTGGTTTTATAAGGATACATACACCACCCCGCCTTTGGTCTTTCCTAGAGTAGCTGCTTACTAATTTAAATGATTTTATAACCATATTTTCTTCATCTCCAGATCTAATGAACGTTTCACTTAAACATATAAAATCAATGCACAGCCCTTCATCTTGAAGTAAGTTAACAGCTATTTCAATATCGTCTACTTTGTTAATAGCACCTGCGATGTTTTGATGGAAAAAAACATAGGTATCTTTTTTAGGCACGAAAAAATAAATCGTTTCCCAATTCTGTAATTTCAGTGTCTGTAGAGTTTTCAGCCGATATTATATTACCACTTTGCATGTTTGAATCTGTTTGGGTACTTTGGTTCCTAGTTTTTAGCATTCTTTCACAATTTTTTGGAACAGAAATCGGTTTGTTATTTAGACTATTTTTAAAGGATAAGAATTTACTGTCATAGTCTAGTTGGTCCAAGGCGAGATTGATTTTATAACATAATGTCGATTTAATAAAACAATGATTGACCAACGTACAGTTTTTTCTTTGGCTACATATTAAATGCAACATTTCATTCAATGTAATTTCCTTGGAACAGATGTTTTTACTCATACTTAATATTATTACAGGACATGGCACAGATTTCAAAAACACACATAACTCTGTTGTCATTTTTAAAGTATTGCAATCATTTTGACCTACAGATATTATTAGTTTGTCATCAGGGGTAATATTGAACAGTTTAGAACTGTTTAGTATTTCCTCCGTAGATGCATTCGGCTTTACAATAGATACAAATTGATACTGATTATATGGATTGTATAGTCTTGACTTTATAAGTCGAGTGGCTAATCCGCTGCACTGTCTACCGCCTAATATAATTGCCCTTTTTTGACAATCAATTTTGTTTGTTTCTTTTATCGCCTTAATACTCGCTTGCGTCTGATCCTCAATACTTGCAATCACACATTTTTTATTCTCCGTTCCTATATTAATAATAGATTTCTCAATATTTGATTCAACTGTAGATTTTACTTCGGTAACTTTTCCATGATCGATGGAACCGTTTGTAGTGTTTTCTGTTTCGATGGTTGAGTTCGTAGTGGGTTTCTTAGAATTCGGTTTATTTACCTTTTTTATCACTGCCGTAGTGGTATTTGCGGCATTATCGGTTTGTTGTGGTGAAATCCGAAAGCTATCTGTGAGTCGACGTCTCACGCTCTTTTTGGTACTGGATGGCATTTGTCTAAAGGTAGTTAATGGGCTTCTACATAACTGTTTTAGTATACCAAGCTCCTGATTCATGTTAGTTAATTGATTTTTTAGTTCTATATTCTCTAAAATAATGTTTTCCATCTCATTTTGTGTGCTTTGTAGGCTGATTTTCAGTTGTTTGATTTCCTCTTTTAGTTCCGCCATGTACGTTGTGCACATATTTGTAGACAGGTCAAGACTTTTGCTTAGAATTTCGTCGCATGACATTGGGCTCATAGAATTAGTCCTATCAAGGGATTCTAAAGATGTCGCTTTAGTAGCCATTTGATGTTTTCGCAGCGTAACATTATTCACTTCCTCCATTGATGAATTATAAGCAGAAGTTGTCGTACTGTTATTTCTATGTGCCGCCCTCTATAAGTTGTTATTTCAAAGTATTGTAACAAATTCTATTTATATTATGTTCAAAAAGACTCGGCCCTCTCGTTTCAAAATGCGATGGTAGGTTGAGGATTGAACCCGCGACACACGAATTGCAGATCCTATCGAGTTACCTTCAGGCCAACAGGTCGGTAGTAAATTTTGTCAAAATGAACTATTAGTAGTGAGTGACTGAAGTTGAAGATTTTTATATTTTATGTAAGTGGGTAATCAGAAGACACTGGTTTCAAATAAGTATACGTACAGTTTTTTTATCCGTGTTTACACTTTTAACAGTGCATTTTTATGCATATTTGAATAATACACTTATTTGTATTGGTTTTCCTTCCCTTCTATGTGCAGTTCTTCTATAATATGTTTAGTTATTAAGCGTGTGATGTGATGTGATCTGGGTTTTGGAATCTTCGCTGAGTCCATTGGTATGTTACACTTTTGATTAATTCTTACAAGTAGACTTCACTATATGCATCACAACCTTTTCACAACGAGACTTTTTCAGCACATAACAATATTATATTTTTAAATTATGAAAATACATTTTAATATATTATTTTTATATTTTTGTTTACGGAGCCGATGTTTACTATTTAACGGCGATCTACCCTCCCTAAAAAGTTGTTGTTGTTGTTGTTGAAGATAAATAAATTTTAATTCATTAAAAGCAACTTCCAGAGCCCGAAACACCAGCCTGATATTAATTTAAGCCGTCTCTATTCATTTTATTAACAAGTTTTAATTGAATAGTATTAACTAGATATTTTACAAAATCAGGTGGCCACAGATAATTTATTATTAATTTTGATTTATGATGAAAGTTTTTAAGTATCATCGATATATATCTCTACAATATATTTTCTGTGTCGAGCTGCTTACGTAAAACGACCCTGACATAAATATTATCAGGTAAAGTTAATTATATTTAAAGAACCGGTCGCGAATCGAATATCTTCGGTCGAGATTTCATATAAAAAGCGAATAAATTTGATTTGCCGCATGTTCGCACATGCTATAAGTTTGATCAGTTGGCAAAGAACATTTGCTTTAATATAAAATAACTAACTAGTAACCAATAAGATCCTATTTGAAACTAAAATAAATTTTACGCTAATAAAAAATAGTACAATGAACACTTAATTAACAAACTTAAAAATTTAATGTGCAACGGTAACCTCGCATCAGTTACGTTGAACGCTTCATAATTCGTCACCCCGAAATGTTACAATAGTTTGACAAAGATATGTGTCAATTTCACGGCCTCTGTTCAGAATACGCGTTGTAAGAAACAAAAGCATTCGGGTGCTTCGCATCCAATGTTTGGCGAGAAAGCTCGGCAGACGGCATGCTAAAAAGGCGTTTACGCAACTTATACCCGTGCCGTGTTGCGTCACTTACGACAGAGGGGAGCATCACTGATTATTGTCATACAATGTGACAGATGTGACATTTCATTTAGCATTAGTTGTACGTAGTATTTATATACTCTGAGGCATTAGTCACTGCCTTGTTACGAGAAGCGTTCATGTAACTTTCTCAGAAAACCATTTTTAGGTCTTCCTCTCATGCTTTTCACTCTTGATAGTGCCGTGGTCATCATGACGTATCGTCGCTGTAATTCAAAAGTCGTACGTTTAAATACACTGTTTCAGGAAACACAAAAAAAACTAAGTCATTTAAAATAAGACTTTTTGACAATTACTTTAAAGTCTAAGATCGGCAAACACAACATATTATGGCATTTTGACACACTGAAGATTACGTTCCAAACTACCGCTATATAGCTAATAAAAAAAAAACTTACGACTTTTTGAAATGACAGCGACAGTATGATTTGTGGCTCGCTTCAGAACACGCCACCATTCTTCTTCTGCTGCTCTTCTAGAACAATTTTTAGTAAGCAATTTAACTGGAAAATCAACAAATAATTGTAACTTATATGACTAGCCATAGTAATTAATACACATTCAATTTCCATTAAAAACCCTAACAAACTTTATAAATACTCACGGTAGAATAAATAAACTTTACAAGATCGACACATGCATCACAGAAGTTGAGGCATACTTTCCGCTAAGTTTAAATATCAGTGGACACTCTAAAATTATTTTGAGATCTATGAGCATCATCCTACTCAAGTTGGCAACGGCAAGATGATTCTGTTTCGTGGTATTTAGGTTCGGCATGACATTTGTAATGGAGTTGTAATGCTAATAATTAACCAGTCTTCCGCATAATGGCGTTTGTTCATCAGAGCCAGTATCGTGATTGTTTAATGTTTAACCTATGATTTATGTCAGTGGAACAGCCAATTCAGTTAGAAATCTAAACTGGAAATGATTAAGTGTCTGGCTGTGTTTTTGCTTATTACGTTTTATAACTAAATACCAACGCAAAACAAATTTATTGTTACTATATTATTCTTTTAAATGTATTTTTATTAAAAACTAGCTGCCCGGCGCGACTTCGTTCGCGTGGTGCTACCCTACCCTATGGTGCTACCCTACCCTACCTTACCCCACCCCACCCTACCCTACCCTACCCTACCCTACCCTACCCTACCGCACCCTACCCTACTCTCCTACCCTACCCTATCTCAACCATCACATAGATTCACAATCCCCATCTGAAAAATTTGACAGCAAAATCCCCATTAACAAAATGATCCGCCATTTATTATAGAATTCATTTGTTACAAAAAATGTGATAAATGAAGAACCGCTCGACCGATTTTGTGCAAACTTCACATAAACCATCTACTAAATAGTCCGAACAAAGCCTATACATTTGGATAGGTGAGCCCGTTCTTGAGTTATAAACTTACAACGAAAAGTGGCAATGATTTTTATATATATGTCGGAGAGTTAGATAGTTGGTCGAACTCAGTTGTATTATGATATTACCGTGGTACAAGGGTTGGGTGAAATAGTAGCAACACTGATTTGACTTTAACGTAAATAACAGATTTAATGAGGGTATGCGTAAAAAGTAAGAATACTGATATGACTATAACGTGAATAACAAAGTTAATAAGGGGATGCATATTGCTTTTGAGACAGTTAGTTGATCACAAGCTCTCGAGCTGTACACATCTCAGTGCAATCGTTGTTACACCCGGTTCTTAAGCCTATACTTATTTAAGAATGTACAATTGTGTGAAGTGAAGTGGAGTGATTATTTAATTGTAATATTACGACAATAAACACATTGGGCCCGTGAGGAGTTTGTTGCGTCGCTTCTTCTCCTCATACGGGACTTTTACGAAGCGATGGTATAAGGTTGTTTTATTGCCTGCACTGCGCCCACTGAATCCTGATACCACTGAACCCTAATTTTGGTCTTTGTATCGCTTGGCTGTCGCTGACTCCGACATCAGGCGTGGGATAAAGACAGGCAATTAAAACCATACTTGAATTGTTTCTACATACTTTGAGGACTGCCACGTGCTTGAGAACCCCGAACACGTGTCAAATAGAGGCTTTTGCCAAGCGACGGATGACGTCAAGAAGGAAGACTGAATAAAGTTTGGTGGCATCGTTTCTATAGCCAGAAACAGCCAAGTAATCTTGTAACTAAATGAATCATGAGATGCGCGTGCTTATACGCGACATGATAATAGCTAGATGGTGGTCATTCCATGCTGCGCGGTTGTCTGCGGTGCTTCGAGTGTGGGAAAAACAGGTCATGTGATCGTTCCTTTACTTCTAACATTATTTTATTGTCTAAGCTGGAACCAAATGCTGTGTTGTGTTAAATGTTACAGATATGGTGATGCTGGCTACTTTGCGAATAACTGCCCTCGTGTCTGCAACTTCACTGCAGTCAAAAACAGTCGTGGCAACGGCAGCGCGGTTGGTAGCAACACCGGTGCAGTGAGCAACAGCAACAACCAGCGTCGGGTTGACCTGTGCTGCATTCGGCAACCCTACTGGATAGATGGCTATTTTCTGTGAGTCGATTTCATGTTGTTTACTAATGGATTACGAAGGTACCTGAGGTACAAGTACCCATTGTTGTTGAGAATATAGTTGGTTAGCGTTTTAATTGGATTTAAGTGCGTGTCCTCTTGAGTCTCAAATTATTATTTTGCGTTTTGGTCACGGAGATAATCACGGGTATAGTTATCGTTACGGAACTATTAGTGTTTAGCAGTCATAGAGATTATGGGAGCTAGATAATAGTCATAATCGGATAGTCAGATAAAATAGGCACCTAATGATTTGAGTTGTACTTGCTTATTAAAATACTAGCGTGATACTTAATAAGATGAGCCGCACCTAGGCTGCGTAGTTTAATATCCCAGTTTGTGTTGACGCGTTAACAAGATGTGTTGTTAGTGTGACGTGACGGTATGCTTTATTATTACCCTTGTTTAAGTTGTTACGCAAATGAGACTAGACTTTGATGCGGTACTCATCAATATTGTTTTAGCAAGATTATTGTAATTTATTTTATTATCGTGAAATTGCGTTTTGATTACGTGACGATTTCGGAATTGAAAAATGTAGGTAGAAATAAACTATGATGGTTAAAAGTATAGTGTAAGCAACTAACTAGGAGTTTAGTGAGTCCCTTGATAGCGATGTACTGTGCTGGTTCCATATGCGGTTGGCAATGTCCTTTGTTTATGTCCATGACATTTATTCTCATAGTGAAGGTCATGCAAGGTTATGTAATGACTCAATGTTTCTGGGTCGTTAAAATCACACAATATTTTAATTTCTTACGTCATATAATCTCACGATAGGTTTAAACTAATACCAATTAGGTAGTGTAGTTCATTTTGGAGTGAAATTCTATCAGCCGTAGTAAAGTTGACCTTACCATTAGCTATTATGTAGACATAGCCTGATAGAAATTGGTATCTCTTAAGTAAACTTAAGTTGTCCGTGAAGTGAATCGATTAGTTCGCTACAATAGTGTTCGTTATTTAACTTGTCTCTCTTTCACTATTCTATTTTGCTGTCACTGGTCAATTGATAGATAGTGTAGTACAAGTGTGGTAGATTCAAGTGTATGTACCCACCTAACGTTGATAAGTACCTTGACAGAGCCTGAACTGAATACATTACTTTTTTTATTTTGATTTTTAATTTTAGTTAACTGCTGCAGTAACTATGTTAACTGCCAGAGTACTGGTTGAGTTTTGTAAAATTTTTACTACTTGTTAAGAAGAAAAAGTCTAGAGCACTGGTCAAGTCAACTGAGAAGGCTCACAACCTTATTGCCTATTGCCAATACGATATTTTGCTTTTAATTTACTTTGATGATTCAATTGTTCTTGCTGTAAGTATAGTAGCGTTAGAGTATTACTCGTGAAGTTCCAAAAGATGTTCATGACTCAATGAAACAAAATAATCATTTTTAGTTAATTTCATAAACTGACTTTTGTATTTAGTGAGCAACGGTGATAATCGGTAGTTTATAGCGCATTAGTCAGACGCAGAGTCAAAAAGGCGTTTTCGATCAGCAGGTTCCTCCTGATTTAGACATTTTGAGTAGTGACAATGACAATGATACTTCTTAGTAAATATTTGGGATTGCCATAGTGTGTCCGATAGTCGGGGCGATACATGCATCTCTGCCCGACTGACTGGGTGTTCTCTGTGTGACCACTCCAATTGCACCGGAGCATGTAAGAGGTGCAAGTGAACTGCTTTTTATGCGCAGTATACCCTTCGCCAGGGGTAGCACTTTTACCACTGAGATATTTAGCTTTTGGTTGTCTAGTCAATGTTGATGGACTGGCCACTTGTGTGTCTAGCGGTCCTAGTATTTTTACTATCCCAATATAGATGCGAATCTTTTGAATTAGAATACCTAGCTAATTCATGGTTTTAACGTATTCTATCATTTACAGTAGAGTTGTATTTAGAGTTCAATTTAGACTTCAATTTAGAGTTTCATTTCGAGTTCAATTTAGAGTTCAATTTAGAGCTCATGTAGAGAAGCCACGTCTTCATCTTGGGACTTAAATTTATCGTACCAGAGGTAATGGGGATTGTGGGAAAAGACTTCAGCTCATATTCTCAGCTGTCTATAAATAGCGAAATTCTTAGAGTAATTAAGGCGTTCTACTTGAGTTGGTGATAAGTAGAGTTTTTAGAACCCTAAATTTATTAACGTTAGCCGATTGTGAAGTTAAGTTAATGTAGAAGTAATTAGAGAAAGGGCTGATAGATAGTGCAAAGTGCTGACGAAAACTCGATAAAGCAAGATTTGAAAGCAAAAGAAGGCTAATGTGACTTAAATCTCAATGTTGTGTTCACTGTTATGGTTTTATGTTAGGTGTCTGAACGGTGAGGTGGCCATTTAGACGGTGTTATCTGACTAGGCTAGGTGGCCATTTGGAAGGATAGGTGAAGAGATTTACGCAGAGTCGGCAGACGCGAGTGATACCCCTGGTGTTGCAAGTGTCCAAAGGCTGCGGTAACCGGCTAGCATCCGGGAGTCCGTATGCTTTTTGCCAGAATTTGTGGTGATCTAGAAGAGATTTCTGCAGAGTCGGTACGCACGCGTGTGATACCCCTGGTGTTACACGCGTCCAAGGGCTGCGGTAACCGGCTACCATCCGGGAGGCCGTATGCTCTTTGCCAGATTTAGTAGTAATCTAGAAGGCGTGAAGGCCTGTCTAAATGAAGCGAGGTGGTCATATAGACGGAGCTGTCCAGAAAGCGTGGTGGTTACCTGGAAGGCGTGGAGGCCATTGGAGGCGACTTAGACTATTAACGGCGTGGTGGCTGTTTCCACAACACGATACAGTGCGGAGATCATAGATTTTCTTGAGAAGTCCGCGAATATTCTATAAGCTATGGCTTAGGGTGATTTAGTACAGTCTATTCTTGCCTAGAAGACTATAAAGTAAAAACTTTCTCCCATAGGTAAGTGCGTAGGTAGTAAACGTGCTTGGTTGAGCAGTAGGGCTGTTGATCTTTTACCTGTGTTGACTTTAGTGTGTCTTGAATTGATGAGATAAGTTAAGAGATTGGAACTGTATCATTGGTTAGTATGAGTAAGCGTTAGTGTAATGATTAAACTGAAGCGATTAATAGCAAAAATGGCTATCAAGTTTAGGCAGGAATGGCCGAGCGAAATTATCAGTTACTGTGCTGGACTTCTTTGGTTTCAGGTACATCTGGTAGAGTTTTTCACACGAGGACGTGTGATTCGCAGGATGGCCGTGTCGGAGAGTTAGATAGTTGGTCGAACTCAGTTGTATTATGATATTACCGTGGTACAAGGGTTGGGTGAAATAGTAGCAACACTGATTTGACTTTAACGTAAATAACAGATTTAATGAGGGTATGCGTAAAAAGTAAGAATACTGATATGACTATAACGTGAATAACAAAGTTAATAAGGGGATGCATATTGCTTTTGAGACAGTTAGTTGATCACAAGCTCTCGAGCTGTACACATCTCAGTGCAATCGTTGTTACACCCGGTTCTTAAGCCTATACTTATTTAAGAATGTACAATTGTGTGAAGTGAAGTGGAGTGATTATTTAATTGTAATATTACGACAATAAACACATTGGGCCCGTGAGGAGTTTGTTGCGTCGCTTCTTCTCCTCATACGGGACTTTTACGAAGCGATGGTATAAGGTTGTTTTATTGCCTGCACTGCGCCCACTGAATCCTGATACCACTGAACCCTAATTTTGGTCTTTGTATCGCTTGGCTGTCGCTGACTCCGACATATATTTATATAGATGTAGATAGAGATAGATATGAAGCCTTTATGTACATACTTATATTATAAACGCTAAAGTTTGTGAGTATGGATAATTATGTTTGTTACTCTTTCACGTAAAAGCTACCGAATGGATTTTAATGAAATTTGGCACACTGATAGAATATTTGACGGGCCAGTTGGCGCAGTTGGTTAAGGTTCACCTTACGCGCCGCAGGTCGTGGGTTCGATTCCCACACAGGACATGCATTTGTGTGCATGAACATGTCTGTATGTCCTGAGTCTGGGTGTAATTATGTATATTAAGTATGTATTTACAAACAAAAAGTATGTATATGTATTATATCAGTTATCTGGTTTCCATAGTACAAGCTCTGCTTAGTTTGGGATCAGATTTTTTTTTTTTTTTTTTTTTTACTGTGTATAGGACTGTGTTTGACCACAATCTCACTATGGTAAGTGATGATGTGGTCGAAGGTGGTAAGCACACAAAGCCTAGAAGGAACTGGCTCTCAAGTGCAGCTGACGGAACACACGGATAGGTGCTTGGCGACAGATTTTCAACTTGAGGGTGGTAGCCAGCCAGACGGGTACTACAAAGTACCCTACCACCGTGCTATGGTTTCCTCACGATGTTTTCCTTCACCGAAAGCTCAAGCTCATTGTAGGATTCGAACCCGGGACCTTCGTCTCGGTATCCGACATCACTACCACTGAGCTATCATCGCCTTAGATGACCGTGTGTGAGAAATGTCCCAGGATATTTATTTATTTATTTATTTATTTATGTTCTGCATTAACACATAGGGTACTTTTTACACATAGGGTGAAACCGCGGGGCGCAACTAATCATCTATAAGGGGTTGATAGTGTTAATGATGTGGTCTCATATACGACTGCCAATGAACGTGCTTTCGTTAAAGGATAACATCGTGAGGAATTATATCATTGAATAGGATAGGGTAGTTTTAAGTACCCATCTGGCTGACTGTACTACCCTCAAGTTAAACATCTGTTCCCTAGTATGTACCAGAACGTTCCAGCAGCTATTTGAAATTCAGTATAATAATATTTGTGCTTAAAACACTTAAGGCCGCATCATCACTTGCAATTAATTAAATCTCTGGTGAGATAGTGGTCGGATACAGGCCCATGTTCTTAGTATTATAATGTAACCACATTAGAAAATTAATGATCAGGTTAATAATATTGGCGACAATCAAATATCCTACCAAAGATTTTCATAGGTCATCGTGCCTCTACCCAGATGGATAATCCGCCTTACTAAAGCATGACATTTAATTTCACTCCGCTTGAGGGGCTCCCTGAGCAAATCGCTCTCAGTTCGTACTGCGCACGGCTGTCAAATACTGTCAATTCTGGCTTGTTTATTTCATGTTCCCATAGAGGCGACTATCCTTCTGGACGTTTTAAATTCTTTGTATCCTACGTAATTAATCATCGAACACCGCGGATACAAGAGAGAGCATATTTAAATAACGATTTATTATTAACAACAAATATGTACAAAATACAATCTATATTTACAAAATACAATCTATATATAGAAAATTTCCTCAAGCCTGCCGCTGCTTCCGATTAACGGCAAGATTCCCAGAAGGCTGGCAGCGTTTCCTCTTTGGATTGGCCCAAGCTGACGCGTTGGCGAAATAAGCTCCCCGCCCGCTGGTCTCCGGAGGTCTCGATCAATTTTGAAGACAAGGTGCGAGCAAAACGGCGAGCTTCTGACCCCCATGGTCCCAAGGTCTCGACCGCAAAAGGCATAAAAATATAATTGGGTCCAATCGATGCATATTTTTTGAATTTTGAATTTTCCGCACTGGCCGCCGCTGCCCCTGCAGCTTTACAAGTCGCCGGTAAGTGAGATGGCGCGAGTGTATCGACGATTTATTTAATTTTCAATACTCATTTATTAGATATTGGGTTAAATCTGATAGTTAAATACCTACTTGATAAATTCATTATTTGCATACACTGTTGAACTAAATGTTCGATTATTTAGATAAACTTCCGGTTATTTTAAAATATCATCTAACACATTCGTAAATAAGAACTTTCTTATGAATATAAATTATGGAATCCTATATAGAGGCAGGTCCCTAAGTCTAAACCTGAATAATAACGATGAGATCTTATTTCTTCATATTTATTAACTGTAAAAGAGACGTAAATTAAGTTCAACGAAGTAAACTGGGGATTACAGTCTAAAATTATCACCAAATTTTATGGAGATTTATTTTTTAGATTCAAAGTTCTGACTTAACTAATTGAATAGAAATATTACCAAATTATATTGTTTAAGACTAAATTCTGTAAAGATTTCTTAGAATTTTTATAATAAACGTATTAAAAAAAAACGAAATTCTTATGAAATCTTCGATATGTAGGTTTGCATCTAGATAGGTACTACCATCAACTAGCACATAAATAACATATTTCAATTCAGAACCATTATACTTCTAAAACCAACAATCACCAGGTCCTAAGTCAAAAAATGTACTTATGACTACTCAATTTATGCGTCAAGATTCTTGCTCCAATTCGTGATAGTCTCTGGTCAGTCAGCTTCCTGATGACGTCATCGTGTTAAGGCCAACTGCATTGCTGACTTATTACTATGCTATGCAGCTTATAGGCAATAAATGACACACCTGAAGCTGGCAAGTAATATCTGCCGTTTATACGAGAAAGGGTTTAAACTCTTGTAATTTGTTAACTATAATTATACCCACTTACTGTATGTATGTATGTGTCTACGTGACAGGGTCCGAAACGAGGACATTCGTAGGAGAACGAAAACTACCGATATAGCTCGTAGAGTTAGTAAGCTGAAGTGGCAATGGGCAGGCCACATCGCTCGAAGAACTGATAGCCGATGGGGAAGGAAGGTTCTCGAGTGGCGACCACGTACTGGAAAGCGCCGAGCGGGACGACCTCCAACCAGGTGGACCGACGATCTGGTCAAGATCGCTGGGCACCGCTGGATGCAAGCGGCCCAAAACCGTTCGAAGTGGAAGTTAATGGGGGAGGCCTATGTTCAGCAGTGGACATCCCTAGGCTGATATGATGATGATGATGATGACTGTATGTATGAAATACGAACAGCAGTTTTTTTTAATAGTTATTATAGTGTTAACTCTTCTGTTTGTTTTAACAAAGGAATCCGTATATCATTTATTTAATTGAAGCTACATTTAAAGTTAATTTAAATATCATCAACAGTATCATCTAAGTAAATACTACCTCAAACAAAAAGATTTGCATTGATTTGTGAAAGACAGAAGAAGATTTAAGCAAAAAATCCTTCAAATATAATTTTTGAGATAAAATAAGGCACATTTATTGCAACACATTCATTGAGTAGTAAAATTTGAGTGCGTTAGAGTTTAGACGCGCAATTAGAAATCTCTGGAGTCTCAAAATCAGTCTGATTCGAAAAGTTCGTTCAATAATAGGAACCTACATTATCTCCGAGTGTGGGCTTTTTATCACAGGAACGCGGGTGGAGCCGCTGGGGACAGCTAGTTTTTTTAAAGTTATCAATCAACCCGTAGAGCATGAACGTGACGGGATCATAAATGAAACTGCTTCTCTTTAAATCCACAATTTCTCGTTTATTTTATTATTATGTTTTAGGAGCACAAAGGATCATGGCGAGATTTGTACAAAAAAATAAAGATTTTTAGAGACGTTACAATGAAGTTATAATTGATCCTCGGTGCCTAAGGAATTACTTGAGCCATTTAAAATATTTTTAGAACCCCGGGATAAAAATGCGAATTTATATGGCATGCCGGCGAATCGCGACTATTCGCGACCAAAACCGTTATGTTGTTGTTCTGTTGCTGCTAATGTAATATCAACATTGGAAGTGATTCAAAATCCTCTAAAATGTTTTTGTTTTTTGTACAAATCCATGTATGGATTTCGCCTTTGATTAAGGATACATCGATTTCGCCATGATTCTTTACGTATTTTTTTTTGACAGATGATAGATAAAGCGAATCTCGGGTGTTGCCACTGCTTATAGAAAATAATATAATTTTTACACAGAGCACTAACAGTAACGTTTTTCAAAGTCACAAAGAGTAAATTCAATTCAGTAAATTACAAATCTAAGTACAGAGTATAATAGCGTTTATATCTCAACGCCCTTACAGCTTGTCATTAGCTTACAGAGAGTGTCGGTGGGTGTCCAAACGCATTGTTCAGCATACAATGGCGCGATCTGTGCAATACGACTAATATGAGCACTAATGTATGCAGGTGTTGCATCCTCAAGGATGCTGTTACTCATCACTGATAGGCGATGCTAGGAATTGGGTGTTGAGTGGGAACGTAACCTTGACAAATGTAATAATGTAGCTAGAATTTAATTTTGTTGTGAATGTAAGTTAGGATATCTCAAAGCAATAAGTTGGGATTTATGTTGGATTTTTTTATAGGCCGGTGTCAAGAATAATTAATTAGTAATTTATTATTTTTATGGTTCCGTAATTAAGGGTGCGTATAAAGCAAAATAAATTATCTTAGAATAGAAATTTACCCAAGTAAATAATATTTAAATGAAAAAATATTTTCGTATGGATATTTTCATTATATACGCAAGGATTAAGTTAGAGCAAAAACATGAAAGAATGAAAATTCCTCGACAGAAATAAATCACAAAGCTACCTACACTACTACACATTGATAAATTTTCGTTTTTATTCGGTCATGGTGTATCTTATTAAGCCAAAAATTCGATAAATAATATCACTAACGTAGCGTAACGTAGCGTAATACGTAACGTAACGTAAGCTTGGGCTGACACTAACGATTTTTTTAAATATTCTATACTATACGAGTTAAAGCGCTTTGTTCATTTTTGTTCTGTGAAACACGCTATCGCCGTCTCATGCCACGCGAATATTAGACATAAGTTTGTTTCATCTGCCAGTCGCTATCTTTTCTGGCTTTATCAACGGGACTCTATTACTAGGCCTGCTCTATCCATCTATCATCTATATCCTCCTCCTATATCCTCCTCTATCATCTGTCAATGTCAGTGGGCTGCATCTCATCCGTATTAGGTTAAGAGAGGTAGAGCGTAGTAGCATTTATTTGCTCAAATAGCAGCTCGACTGGGGAAGTACCTCCTTACAGAATACCGCAGCCACATGTTGTGTTCCTGCGCGTGAGTAAGATCACCAAAGCATTGGGGAGGGGGAAGGGTTGGTAAGGCGTGTGTGATACCTGTGTGTTGCAAGCGTACATATAGCTACGGTAACCGCTTACCATCAGGCGGGTCGTATGCTTGTGTACTGACTTCGTATAAAAAAAGGTAGACAAGATACGTCTGTACGGGACCCGAGTGTGAGTCCGACTCGCGCTTGGCTGGTTTTTATTATTTATGTCAGATACCTTCCCGGGCCCACGCACAACTCTCCAAAGTTTCATCGCATTCTGAAGAATGGTATGCAGTCGGACAAACTTGATTTTTATATGTATAGATTTGATGGTGGTATCAAAACCTATGAACTGATGAGAGAAACGGTACCTTCGGCTTCTAATTAGGTGCTCATTATCCAAACAATGCGTGGTCCACCATTGGATATGGATTCTATAGCTATCCACAAGCAAATTGGTGTAAGACGCTTTCATCCAATGACTCAGCTATCATCAGATCTTCAGTCTACCTTGTGGTAGAACCGGACGTGGTTTTATATGAGATCATATCAATATACAGTCAGTTAAATAAGTAGCAGAACAAATCTCAATTTTCAAAACACCTATACTATATAATAATAAAAAAGGCCATATAATGATATGATTTTGAGAGAGGTAGAGCGTAGCGTTTATTCGCTCCAAGACCAGCTCGACTGGGGAAGTACCTCCACCTTACAAAATACCGCAGCCAAATAACTTTATTTTGTGTAAAGTTGTGTTCCTGCGCGTGAGTAAGGTCGCCAGAGCTCATTGGGGAGGGGGGAAAGGTCGGTAACGCGTGAGCGATGCTTTGTATGTTGCAAGCCTCCATATGGCTACGGTAACCGCTTACCATCAGGCGGGCCGTATGCTTGTTTACGGAGGTAGTCATATAAAAAAAAAATGTAGAGATACAATAAACAGGTATTCTGAAAATATGTGTCTACAAGACCATACATTATATGAATTTCTGAGTGAGTCGATACCGCTGAAACGTCAGGCTAAAGACGTGGTCGATATAGTCACAATGTAATAGAGCAATTCCTTAGGGATATAATATGACTGGAACACGTAGTGGTATATAACACAAAGTAGCGTGCGTCTAGACTAGACATCGCAAAGAAATCTGTGTCACGCCGATGTCATTGCTCCTAACCACGTTATGAATACTTAACAGCCGTTGAACACTGCGGCCCAGCGCGTGCACAGACTGTATGAAATTGTTACATTATTATTCTATTAAATAGTCGAAGTGAAGATTTACGACGATGGTGTTAAGGAAGGCATATATCATTAGGGATGTCGTTTGGGAAATGGGAACGGCGCATTTAAGACGCACGATGAGACATGTGGTGGCAAAAACAGTCTATATTTCAGGTTTTTTTTACTATATCGAATAATGTGTAAAAACTATAAGAATCCTTAAAATCCAAAGGCTATTGTTTTTCTGAAATAATCTCGCTTCTGCCTAGTATTAGCAGTTTATTATTGTTCTTTCCTACTTATTTTGCATTCTCTAATTTCTCTTGGGTTCTCTGGAAAAAAACATGAGTATTACTAGTGCAAGACCTTACTACATATGTGACTTAGTCAAAAGAGGATGTAATTAGCAGGTTTTTTCACTTAAATCTCACGATGTTGCCATTTCCAACAACAAAGGGTGATATACGCCATTCACTAGTGGGCCTGGAAGCATCTTTCTGTATAAAATTTACAAATTTCATATATTAATGTATTAGAAGTTTCTGTGTTTATGATATGATAGATACGTGGTTGAAATACCTACATCCCGTTTCATTTACTCACTTCAGGATTTTGAATCATTTTAGCTTCTTTTATTCCTAAGAAATAATTGAATCATATTAATACTAAGAAAATATGATTTCATCGATAAAACCAACAAGATAAACAATCTCTTTATATTTTTTTTGTATTTTGAATTGATTTTATTATTTGTAGGACTAAACACATTTCCGGGGTGTCTCGGCCTCTAAATATCGTAGTTCATATGTACCAATGCTTTGCAATTTTGATTGAAGAAAAAGTTACATAATACAAGACTGCTCCTGAGGTCAGCCAGTGGAACAGGTTGTCGCATCAATCGGGCGGATGTCCGAAAATGTCAATCTTTAGTCGCATCAGTGGCCTTACTCTCCAAACAGATAAATTACATGACCTACTCTTTCAAAATATGTCATTGGAATGAGATATATTGAACCAAGCGGCAAATCTTTTTTTTATTTCATCATTTGTTATCTCTACATTTAGCAGAATTTATAAAATAGTGTGCTAAGACATAGATAGAGACTAATATAATTTTAACAGTCTATGGACTGTGCACGCAATAAATATTTTAATTCGGTGACATTTAAACTAATTTATTTAATTTTATCAGTCCGGTTGTTTCTCTATATATCACATTAAAATCATCTTAATCCCAGATTCAAGGAAAGATTTAATATAATTAAATATCCTTTTTTAGTTTCTCAATCATAACGCACCAATTCCGCACGTTAGGGACTCCCAAGATACAGGCTTGCCCTAGTTTGGATTCCACTGATATTTGGATTGCATTGGGTTTATGTGTTATTCTGCTAAGTATACGTATTTTGTAAAATCTTACTTTCTTTTTTTTTTATAAAATGATTATTATTATTATCGCAGGAAATTTATAATTTTATCATCTCAAATAAAGGTTTTTTTCCCTGATTTTCTGCACCCAAAAATAGTCATAGAGTAAGTACCTTAAGTCCAAGTTACCGCAATGAGATAATTAAACCGGTCGGTACTTGCGATCAGCATTCCATACTCTCCAACCGATAACCTTCGTATGTTAATGACATTTATCTCGCCATTAAATTAACTATTAAATTTGTTATTATGTTTACTTTAGTCATTATAAAAGAATTTAATGTAAATACAAAAAGTATCGTCTTAATAAATGTAGAAAATAGTCCGATGCCAGTTTTGAAAAATATCAATAGAGTTTCGGACATAATAGTAGAGACCTGAATTTCATGCAAATCTATTAATAAGTCCTTTTTAAGTGAAATAGTTCTACATTGAGCATAAGAGGCCGTATACGAAATCTAACTGTAAAATCACGTTTGGAAAATCAGATAAATCCGTGAAATCGGCAAAATTTCGTATATGGCCTCTAAAGCAATCGGTGAAGGAATACATCGTTTGGAAACCAGCACGGTGGAAGGGTATTTTGTATAACCCAGCTCGCTGGGTGCCACCCTCAAGCTGAAAATATGAGAGCCTGTTCTCTTATAAACTTCGTGTTCTTTACCACCATCAGCCACATGGTGGTCAAACAGCCCTATACACACCACGAAAACATTTTCGCTTGCAATGGTTACTAGTTATAGTAGGTATGTCTAATTGTATTTGATTAATTGAGTAATTAATACTACCTTTACGTCTAGATCTTCTGGTATTCAAAATAGTATTGTTTCTATACAACAAAACAAAGGCTATTGTTGTTAAAAATCTGTTTCAGATTGCAATTGTGTTAAATAGTTCCGGGATTACTTAACTGCTGTGAATAAGTAAAGTAATATTTTTACATGACAATGAATTCGTGTAATTACATGCACGTATTTGTTGTCCTTGCTTAATTTACTACGGCTTAAGTGTTTTGTTTACCTACTTTTTTTCTAAAGATTTTACTAATTAATAGAAGAAAAGAAAAAAGAAAGAAAAAATATGTATTGACTTACATGGTGAGTACACGTCATGTAAGTACTTATAAGAACTAAAAACAGAAACATCCCCATCCGCGTTCTTCTATCGGACCACGAGGCGTCGGGAGGGTCTCCACCGCTTCGTCGTCGACATTCCGTCTTGCCGTACCAAGTGTTTCGATTCCTCTTACCTTATTATACGCATGGCCAAGTCGTGGAATGCTCTCCCGGACAACGTGTTTCCAGACACTTATAACATGGGTTTATTCAAGGCCAGAGTGAACAGGCATCTTATGGGTACGCGCGGTCCACCCTAGACTACATCTTCGCTTACCATCAGGCGGGATTGCGGTCAAGCGCAAACCTATATAATATAAAAAAAAAAAAAAAAAAACAATATTCTAGATACTAACTTCCCGCATTTTCTCCTGCGATCTCCTATTTTGCCCGCTCTATCACAGTTAAACACAATCAGACTATATTTGCATTTTATTTATTTGAACCATTTCAATAACAGTGTAAACATAAATACTAAAAAGGGGCAAAGGTTTTGGGGGTTTTCCTTTGATAGTGCAATCCTAAGCTACAAAAAGAACCCTCTAATGATAACCCTCGAAAGCTGAGGTTATGCTCTATGAGATAAGTTACAGTATTTTCAAAAGAGAAAACGTACAATAAAGAACTCCATAATATTATCCCCCCATCCGCGTTCTTCTATCGGACCACGAGGCGTCGGGAGACCCCCACCGCTTCGTCGTCGACATTCCGTCTTGCCGTACCAAGCGTTTCGAATCCTCTTACCTTATACGCATGGCCAAGTTATGGAATGCTCTCCCGGACAACGTGTTTCCAGACACTTACAACATCAGTTTATTCAAGCCCAGAGTGATCAGGTTTCTTAAGGGTACGCGCGGTCTACCCTAGACTACATCTTCGCTCACCATCAGCCAGGATCACTTACTAAACCTATACCTTCAATACATAAAACTGTAAGGTAACATATTGTATCAATGAAGAATATCAACCATAAATATGCAAAGACATTCGTCGAAAGCTCCTCAAGCTGTAACTAAAGCCAATGCTTATAAATCGATATTTACTTATAACTTCCTGTCCGTTCCCGTGAACTTTCGATCCCGGATGGCTATTTGCATATAAAATAGCAGTTACAGTGATATTCCTCGTAATATTATAATAAAATGATGTTAAATCAACGACCTAACACTTTGTTATGCACATTATGTTATCTAACATTTTTATTGCCCGTGTTTTATTTCCGTAAAGATTTATCTGTGTTTCATGTTATAGTTATAGTTCAATTGAATCTTTAGTGAGTATCTCTTGGTTATGTTTATTATACTAAACTACTGTGATTTGTAAAGTTGAAATGTCTACTTTTACTAAATAAAATTCATGCGCTTTAAATTTTTGTGTAACTTAAGTAGGGCGGATCATTATAAAAACACATTACTAAGCTGAACAGGGGTATCACTGCATTTATAGAGATAATAATATGTGTAATAGTGAGAAAATGTAAATTACTCATACTTCACATGAGATTGTACACAAATATTAGTAGTAAACGTTCTAAACTTGTTGAAAAATTAAACAAATTTCCCATAGATAGATTTTTTTATAATTCTGTTGGGATATAACATGTAAAACTAATTAATTCATGTATTTTCAAGTACAAACAAAACACAAGCAAGCAAAGTTGCAATCAGAAATCCGGAGTTCCTGACATCATGTGCTCAGTATAAACTTTGTTTTAGAAAATAATTATATTGAGACCACTGCTCCTTCACACCAAAATTGGGAGCGAAGGGTCATTTACAGTACAGTATAATATTAGAATGCACAAGCGCGTTACGTTACCGTTATTTGGACAATGAAGAATTGGACGTTCCCGAGGGAACTCGCACCGAATTTTAATTTGACGACAAGCAAATTAGGCCGTTTTTGTAGCATGCTATTCAGCTATGCTAATTTATGATACAGTTTGATACGTTAATTTGGCTCGATGGATCGCCAATTGCATATTTTTGGAGCTATAATTTTAACGGTAACAACTTTGTAGTAGATATTAACATAGACATATAAAAAAATCAAGACGGAATGTCACCTTATAAGAAAGTGAAGCCGAAAGTTAAATCAGTACTGGCCCAAGTAGGCACAAGTGATACTGAGCCTTATTATCACTGTCAACGTCGCAATACGGAATGACAACCGATCGGCTTCCCATGGTGTATATTGTGTGTGTGAGTGAGGCCATGTATTTACAAGAACGCCGGCTTCCTTTTGTTGCTTCACTCGTTTATTAGGCGATCCACCGTCTTATTTTTTTTTATAAGTCTATGGATATTAATATGTAATTAGATAATAAAAATACACCAAGTAAAAAACTTAAGTATAAAGTATTTATTCGATGGTGGCCCAATGAGTTTTTTTTTGTATAAAAATGTTATTGAACTTAAAAAGCGTACGATCACACATACAAAACGATTGCGTGATATATTTGTTAATCACCTAATTACTGCGGACAGTGGTCACGTAATCAGATTTCGATCAATACATTCCGATGCTATGTTAAACTTAAAAAAATAGATACGCAGAAAGCGTGAGAAAATGTAAATTGGTTTTAGTTTATCTCTCTATCTATATATATAAAAATCAATGCCACTTTTCGTTGTAATTTTATAACTCAAGATCGGGCTCACCTATCCAATCCAAATGTTTAGGCTTTGTTCGGACTATTTAGTGGATGGTTTATGTGAAGTTTGCAAAAAATCGGTCGAGCGATTCTTCATTTATCACATTTTTTGTAACAAATGAATTGAATAAATGGCGGGGCGGATCATTTTTGTTAATGGGGATTTTGCTGTCAAATTAAAAAAAAAACAGATGGAGATTGTGATGTCAAATTGAAACTTTTTTCAGTGTTGACAGTACAAGCATGTTATTATGTCATTTGATTTTGGACGTGTTTCGATTAAAGCTTGCAGTCGATAATATAACCTAGATACCCACTGCAGCGCCGGGCTGAGGGCTGTTGGCCGGGTAGGGTTGGGTAGGGTAGGGTACGGTGGGGTAGGGTGGGGAAGGATGTTGTAGGGTAGGGTAGGGTGGGGTAGGGTAGGGTAGGGTAGCACCATAGGGTAGGGTAGCTACCTACCGAACGAAGTCGCGCCGGGCAGCTAGTACTTATATAGGCGAGCATTAAATGCATGGTTCATTACAGCATTTCATTTCCAGAAGCTAAGAATTTTCACGGTCAGAAATATAACCCTGTTTAACACATTAGACAATACTTCCTAGCTTATAGCTAAAAGGCTATATATATATATAGCTAATAATAATAAGCTATAAAATATTAGTTTTAATTAACTACACTCAAAATGTTCTAATGAAATATTGAAAATGAACTTCCAAACAAATTATACAGCAATCGCAAATATTCGCTAAGTGATTAATCTAAGAGTTTTTCAACGAATTTTCAAAGGAAATTCAAGGCACAAGGTAAGTTTTTCACACAAATATCCAAGAACAAATATAATTTAATTTCGAATTCTAATCCGATTTAAATATTCTTTTATATTTGTCATTATTTGAGTATTGCGTTTGCGTTGCACCAAGTTTTTTGAATAAAATCGGCTCAGATAACTTAGCCAACAATTCTAATTCAATATAAGCGAAAATCAAACGTTCTATATAGATACCAATTTCTCGTCAACGCCATCGCCATCGTTTCCCGTCCAAGCGGAAGTGTCCTATGTAACATTCATGGCGGCTGCCAAGTCCGGTCGACATTGACTCTTCACCATAGAAATTTAAACAGCAGCACAGAAATGGTAAACACATATCACAACCAAGACAATCCAATAGCGGGCGGGATCAAACGGGAACTGTGAAAAAGCCGTGGACTCGTGAAAAAGTTTTGGAGGTTATCCCACACGTATTAAGTGCTATAGTGTCCATGCAAACTGGCGTTCGACGGATTATTATTTTATTACTCATAAATTACTGGTATGATTGTCCACTTAGGTATATATTTTTATTATTGTTAATTATTTGGAAAAAAAAGCCAAGCATTGGGTTGTCCAAAAAATAATTAGAAAATGTAACCTTGCGGCGTTTCTTGCCGGATTCTTCCAGTTGAAGACCGAGTTTCAAACTGGTGGTAACTTCAGTTTTTTTTTTAATGAAATGGGCTTGCTTCTGACTACTGACCATAAGGGGCGATGACGAAGCCTAAGATGAAACACGCTTACCCAGAAGAAACCTATTCACTCAGCACTTCAAAGTTCCGAGATTGTAAGCGTCAGGAAACACAGACGCCGGAAGCAAGTTCCACTCCCTTGCTGTCCGCATTATAAATGAGAATGCAAAACGCTGTGACAACAAGTGCCCTTCTGGGGGCCTAAATTGAATTAAGGGCTTTGACTTTTGTTAGTTCATATAGCTCGCCGCTCGCTGCCCGCTACCCAGAGAAACGCCATTTTTTTCTGGCTTTATGTCCTCTCTTAAGAATAGCATTTGAAGTCAAGATCATATATAATGTGACCATTCATTTAGAATTCTATGGCAAGTATACGCTAAAGTGTTATTACTAGTATAAGTACGGCGAGGCCGTCAGGACCAGTGTCTGTTTGTCACTTTCAACATTATATTACGTAGTCTTGGACGAGACCTTAAAATTGAGGAAGGGGCTCGTTTCTGTATCTGTGTCAATATCAGTTAAGTAGAGTATAACGAAATGTTATGCTTGGATTGTGTCAGCCGAACTTGTATGAAAATCTATGCGGGTGAATGTAATTACACGGATGGAGTAGGTACGGAGAGATGTACCCAGCTTCTGTAGATATGAGGCTCCAACACTGTTCTCCATGTCTGATGTCTGACAAGCAGTTATCTTTTAACTATTATATAGAAAACAATAAATTTATTGCTGAACAAGTTGAAGTCTGCCAGTGGTAGCTTCAGTAACATACCTTCCAACATACCTTCATAAGTGCCACTAGGACCAAAACTGAATAAAAGACATTGATAGTCATGGACAACGACAACATCAAGCTATTTATAATAAAACAAAACCCAATTGCAACTCTATTTAATAAATATTAAAGCTTATTCTACTAATCTGTCAATAATAAGTCTCTATTATGAATCGAGCAGCAGCAGATAAGCTTGTGGCCGCTACAGCTGTCATATGACCATTACATTTACCATTTATTAAATTATTCTCGTTAGCTATCTTCCATTCTACGCCGTAGGTCGTATTTTGTGTACTATATAAGCGTTCCAAAGTCTCTAGACGTTTGTCGGAAAAGCATCCGTATGGTGTCTGGAACCGTCGGGTGTCTTTAAGCCATGAACTGCGGAGGAATTGTGCGTGACCGTCTAACGCGCATAAACCTACTGAAATTAATATGAAATTAAATACAGTTCTGTACATTGAGTTAGCCTGCTATAAGAGGGGAATATAATTTTCTATATCTTCATACACACGATCAATGTTTCTTAGTCAAAATGTATGATGTCATTTTAAAAATCAGATATTCTCGTTTAAAAATACAAACTCTTCAGCTTTTTAATAATAGTATAGGTTACATGTTATCATGATAATAATACCATCATTCTCTTAGACAATGGCAGCAATGTTGTCGATAAAAACAATAGTATTGAAGTAAAATAGCGCATTTTTTTTCATATACTGGGTGAGATTTCGAGATGGCATATTTTCGAAACCTACGTTGGGTTAGTCATGCTGAACAACTTTTACTATGGGACCAACACTGAATAATCAAAATAAAAATTTACTTTCATACATTATGACCGAGCAAGGTTGACATTTACTGTGAAAAGCAAAATTTTTGTTTGAAAAATTACTATTGGTTTCATAGTAAAAGTTGTTCAGCATGACTAACCCAACATAGGTTTCGAAAATATGCCATCTCGAAATCTCTACCTGTTATAGGCTTTTACCACAATGCCCTATTCCTAGAAATTGTCAAACAATGATTTACTTACTGATTTCCATCATCAGATCCACAATACCATAATCATTAACGCTTATATATTCAGCTTCATGGTAAGCAGTTGCACAAATTGAATTCCTTATATCCATATCTAGCTGATCTGAGAAAATTGTACAACCGCGTGCAAAGTGAGCGCTTTGCAATAAAAGCAACCTGAAACGCAAGAAAGGTTATTTTTATTTTATATGGTTTTACAGAATATTTGTTGTAGCTAAACAGAGCAGAAGGAGAACGAAAACTACCGATATAGCTCGTAGAGTTAGAAAGCTGAAGTGGCAATAGGCAGGCCACATCGCTCGAAGAACTGATAGCCGATGTGGAAGGAAGGTTCTCGAGTGGCGACCACGTACTGGTGCGCGCCGAGCGGGACGACCTCCCACCAGGTGGACCGACGATCTGGTCAAGATCGCTGGGCACCGCTGGATGCGCTGGGTGACCACCTAGTGGTATTTCAAATCGAGCGTTTCCGTGCTTCGGAAGGCACGTAAAGCCGTTAGTCCCGGTTATCGTTAAGTTTGTTGGAGGCCTTCTATAGGCGGCTTAAAAAACAACAAAAGCTTAAAACTCCAACAGTAGGATGACCACTAGCCTGTACCTCCACCGATCCGCAGTGGGCACGCGTGGTGGAGTATCGCCCAGGCCCTTTCACCCTCATTTGTGAAAGGAAGCCTATGTTCAGCAGTGGACATCCCTAGGCTGATATGATGAAACAGAGCAGAGATAAAGTAAACACCGTCACCGAATCGATTCTCCAAAGCTTACGGGTCAAAACTGATTAGAGGCTCCTTCAACGACTTTTTTATACGAGGTGGATACGACAATCATGTATTTTATATTTATTATATTATTATTATATTAGCTTTTCATACATTTTTGCCGAGGAGACATGTACCTTCTGTATGAAAAGCCTTTTTTTTTGCGATTTCGAAGTTGGTCCCATAGTAAAAGTTGATCGTAAACATGAGTACTTTATGTGGTTAAAAAATAACAATTGATTTCTATTGTTTTCCTCACCCGCGCGGATCGCCAAACAGTCAAAGAAGTAAACAGTTAAAGGGACAAATTAAAAAAGTCTAATGGTTTTTTTATACGACTATGTCGGTAAACAAGCATACGGCCCGCCTGATGGTAAGCAGTTACCGTAGCCATATGGACGCTTGCAACACACGACAACACACTCCCCAATGAGCTCTGGCGACCTTACTCACGCGCAGGAACACAACATTACACAACATAAAGTTATTTGGCTGCGGTATTCTGTAAGGTGGAGGTACTTCCCCAGTCGAGCTGCTCTTTGAGCGAATAAACGCTACGCTCTACCTCTGAAAAAAACTGAATGCTACCATTTTTTTTACACGTTAGTTATTTTTATTAAAGCAGTGCTTCATCAATACAGTTCCAATATCATGAGGTACTATGACCAACGTTATTAAGCACAGAAAGACCCAATATCAAGATAGGAGTTATCTCTTTAGATGCCGGAACGCATCGGTTATTGACGACAGTTTGTCTTAACCAGCCAAGCCAAGCAATGCTTGCCAAGAAATTTTATTCTGAGATTTATTTTCATTGCTTTTTAATTCCGAAAAGGCCGTAGTTGTTGGCAGGAATGTTACCTACTCTTGTTGCGGTGTATTTTTTCTCTGGTATACGAAAAATAATCATATAAAATGCATCATCATCATCATCATCGTCAGCCTATAATGTCCCACTACTGAGCAGAGGCTTCCTTTCACAAATGAGGGTGAAAGGGCCTGGGCGATACTCCACCACGCGTGCCCAACTGCCCACTGCGGATCGGTGGAGGTATAGGCTAGTGGTCAACCTACTGTTGGAGTTTTAAGCTTTTGTTGTTTTTTAAGCAGCCTATAGAAGGCCTCCAACAAACTTAACGATAACCGGGACTAACGGCTTTACGTGCATTCCGAAGCCCGGAAACGCTCGATTTGAAATACCACTAGGTGGTCACCCATCCAGGTACCGACCACGACATACGTAGCTTAACTTTGCCGATCGATTAAGAACGGCTCGAACGGCTAATCATGCTACACCACGAGCGCTTCGTATATATAAAATCGATATAAAATGTATAATATACAAACCTATGAGTGAAAGCATATCCAAAATTAGTGCCATTCATTATCATTTTTTTACACGCCATCGAAATTCTACACTGCGTTAATTTTCCAGTACGCTTTATTGGAATACCCGCTAGTGACGCAATACACTTATCTGAAACGAAATAAAGATAAATAAAACCTGCCAAGTGCGAGTCAGACACACACACTGAGGGTTCTTTACAATATTAACTAACTCAATTTTGCCATGAAACAAAAAACACTGTAATTTTTTATGATATTTCATTTTTATTTATTGTTATAGCGGCAATAGAAATACATATTCTCTGAAAATTTCTCCTGTCTACCTATTACCGTTAATGGGATACAGCCAACTGACAGACAGACGGACGGACAGCGGAGTCTTAGTAATAGCGTCGATCCCTAAAAAAATACCACATAATAACAAAAGCAATAATATAGAGGCACATGAGATACATACACAGCAAAGATTTTTGTGAGGCCAAAAAAGAACCTATCTAATGCTATTAGAAGGCATCCACATTCTTTATAAATAATTACCAGATAAATTTGGCGATGGAATCCAGTTATCAGGATCCAGTACGTCACTACTGTAACGTTCCCATTTAGTTTGTTGATCGAATTGAGAGTAACGAAGCTGGTTTTTCACCAAATCTGTATTGAACTTTGGCAAACGTTTCATCCATTTATATTCGTTCATAAACATTGTTGCAACTGAAACATAATGACAGGGTTATGTATGCCATATTCTAGAATAATTCCCCACAAGAATCGATCCCCAAAGATTGTATACTATCTTATTTTGTGACTAAATTGAAAAAATGGGCGCTGCAAAGCACGCTAAGTATCAGCTACATGAAGAATATAGTGACTCTAGCAACTTTTTAGCACAGTTAGATGTGTTTCTGTAAACGAAACGTATAAAACTTTTTTTTTATGTGAAATAATTATTTATTATTTCTATCATAACACTTTTCCACTCATATGTACCAAGAATAGGATAGGTTTTTGTTTGTTTTGACAGCGGGCTATAATGACTAATGCAAAATTAGAAAATAAAATGTAATAGGTGTTATCGCGTTATGGCCATTCGCGAATGGGCCAAATTGACTAAAGACCATTTCTAAGTAATAATAAAATATTAATAACTGAACTTCCCCTTAAGTTTAATTCATTTGGCTATTTATAATGACCAAAGCAGTATGACTTATCGATTTTTCGCCTACCGATTTATTTTCAGTGTAGTTTAAATAAACTGTGCGGGACCTATGAATATAAATCTATAAGTTATAAACTTACTCTTAAAATCAGCAGTTATGTTTGTACGTAGTCTGGTAATGACGACTTTCTTGAAATATCTCGATATCTGGTCGTTTTTAGAAACAATGTGTACTAATTGATCGTGTAGAGATTTTGGTAGTCCATTATATTTATTCACATCTCTCAGAACAGTCTTCAAGTGAACTGTAAAACATCAGTATAGTTAATTGCATTACAAGTTTTTACCCGCCTGTTCCCGAGATATATGTTTACTCGATTTTAACAAATATATAGTGTATAATGCTGAAGATTTTATAATACTAATATTATTAAAGCGTGTCAATTTAATAAAGTTTATAGATAGATAGGTAACTCTTTATTGTACAAAAAGTATTTAAAAATGTAAAAAAATAAATGCTTAAAATTAAAAATTACTGTAAGTAAAGCTAAGAAGCGAGCTCTTCCAGACAACCTTAGGATGGAGAGGAATTTATATTTATAAATCTAACTAATATTATAAATGCGAAAGTGAGTCGGTATGTTTGTTACGCCTTCGCGCCTCAACTACTCAACGGATCATCAAGAAGTTTAGCATGCAGATAGCCTATGGTATGGTTTAAGGACATAGGCTACTTTTGATCTAAATAAAACAAACATTAAATAATAAAATTTATAGAGTTACAAACAATACTATGAACTTACCATTGATTAAAAATAAACCAAACGCCAAATTTACATCCAAATAATATATGTTGTTCCTACAAAAGTCAATTATATGTCCTAATGACGCCAAATAATCATTCAATTCATGTTTAGCAGACAATTCATCTAAAATAAGTTTCGATTCAACGTATTTTTTTTGTATCGCACGTTTAGCTATTATTGGTGATAAAATAATAAAAATTAAAATAAACTTTTTGGGATAAACAAACATATTTGTTAGGGAATAAATCGCGAACGTTTACATTTTGTAATACAAAATAAATTTTAAACGCGTCGACGCTTCAGCGCCTGAATTCAAAGAAAAACTGTAGTTTTCCTTGATTTGCTACGGTTTTTATCTCCCCGCTCGGAATGAGAAAATAAAGATAAGTAGCATCACTCGCGGGCATGACTAAATTTTCAATTTCCTATGCTATAGGTAAATACCTAATGATTCGTTCCTAGTGATAAACGATTACTTACCTACAATACTGAAAACTGGTACTGGGATCTGCTTACATGCCTTTTGTCGTCTTTAGTTATTTAATAATTTCTCCAATGTTTTAATATGTATTTTGCTATTTGGGATGGAGATACCTAATTAAATCCAACAAATCAAAGATCATGAAAATCGGACCAGCCGTTTATGAGTTACAAATGGTCTAACTAACCCGATTTTGTCACAGGGGATGTATGATTCGCATAAAGCTGGATTATTTCATGTGAAACGAATATTCCAGGAAATGTATTTTACAAAAATAATTTATTTATCCCCACAAAATGTTAAGCGGTGCCGTGGCAGACCTCGCCGGAGATGGCGGGACGAATTAGACAATTTCAAAAATAACTGGTTCATTGTTGCAGCCGACCGAGAAATATGGAAAAAGGAAAGGGAGGCTTTTGCCCAGCAGTGGGACAGTATAGGCTAATAATAATAAATAAATAAATAATAATTTATAACTATAATAATAGGTATACTACTATACTAGTTTTAATGTAATTCCAGTAGGTAATGTAGTTTGACCACAAACTTTTTTTTTAAATATACCTACTTATTTATTTTATAAAGTTACATAATTTTATTATCGGCCAACTCAACTCACAATTTTATTGTTAGTGATGTTGTGACTGAAGGTGTAAGCACACTAACTCATAATTAGACTGCTTCTCAAGTGCTGCTACCGGAATACACCGATAGGTGCTGAGGTACTGATTTTGAAGTTGAGGATATGGTTTCCTTTCATCACCAGTGAGCTGTTCATCACAGAAAGCTCAAGATCATTATAGTACCCATTCGAGTTGCCATCACTGCCCCATCTCAAAATAGGACCTAGTACCAAAAGGTGGGTACAAAATTGAATTGGTACACGCTAAAAATAGTGATATTAAAATGAAACTGATCCGAGTAGGTGTATTAAAATGAATTGCTGTGCTTCCGAGGGCTTTTGTAAATGATTGCGAGGATAAGCCTTGACTAAGCTCCGCCGCGGGGTGTCTCGCCATGATTCACTATGGATTCACCCTCGACCCCTCCATAAACAATCATTTTACATGTCTTCCCTAACGTTAGTCTTACCTTTGATTCATATTGTTATTATAATATTCAAAAACACAGAGCAAAATCAATGTGTTGTGTGTTAACTATTTATTTAGATCGTGCCAACTTTCTGTGTGATTAATTACATAATATTTCGTTCAAAACTATTTAAGAAAATAACAGCAGACACATAAAAATTTCCTGGGAAATTAATTACCGCAACACAAACAAAATAAGGACTAAGGTATATTGCCATTAAAAATGATGAAGGCGCTCTGATAAAAAAATAAAAGTATCGAAATTGCTGAAACTGAAATATTTGACGTGATGATAGGCGTGGAAGTTTAACTGACTGTTAAGCCACAGGTAGTGGGATCAATTCTCGCACAAGCCAAACATTTGGGTGCATGAAGGTACTTGTTTGTTTTGTGTCTGGGTGCTTAGTAGGTATACGATCGAAATTGATCGTGTGTGAAGCATATATTTATTTATTTTCTGATGCATAACCTTAACAATAAATTTGTTGGATGAAGAGCCACCAATACACACCAATATTATGCATTAAAACTAAATAAGTAGGTAAGCGAATTTAATCTATGACAATCGAAAATGCAACGTCACTTTACGAGTTCCCGCCTAAAAGATCTTTAACACTGGTACAGCGTTACGTAGTATATAATCACTATATAATTTCAAGATTATACTATCGATAGTATTGATACTGTTGAATCTCAATATTTTCGATAGTATTCAAGTAATACTAAGTAAGTAATATCTTACTTCAAGTAATATCGATACTATTTAGGTATATACCTAATTATTCTTGTGAATTATTCACACAGTATTCATACTCAATATCGATACTATCGATTGTTATCAGTACTATCTCGCGTGGTAAGAGTCAGATGAACGTATCTACCATTTTATAAATTTTACAGGAGAGCAAAAAAACTGCGAAAATTCGACTCTTCAAACTTTGTCAGCTTTTTATTAGATATTAAATATATATGACAATGAAAACAAAAAATGTTATGTAATGGCCTACTATTAGGGATTTCAAAAAGGTATTAATAGAAGCGTTTTACCTGAAAATAAAACGCATATTAAATACTTACCTTATTTGAAACCTTATATATTGAGAGCGGCCTTCCTTGTTTTCTGCTCTATACTTCCTTCTTTGTCTACCCTAATATTGCCGTCTCGCTCGCACATCTCCCCACCATCCACCCAGGCAGAGCGCGAGCTTGAGCCACGCGCGCTATCTCGTCATTGAGTCGAAATACCAGGCAGAACTAAAAATTAAGGTTTCAAATAAGGTAAGTATTTAATATGCGTTTTATTTTCAGGTAAAACGCTTCTATTAAAACTTGACCGTTATTTGAAACCTTATATATTGAGACGTGTTTGTTATCGCCTGGTGAAAGTGGATGCCAATGTGATTTTATGCTTGTAGCATAAAGTTATTTGTGACACAGGTAAGTACCTGTGATTTCTCCAGTATAGGTCATACGCGTACAGACTTCTGTGTGAGTCTGAAGGTATCGTGAGAGAGAATAGGTATCAAAAAATACTAAGATGTGCGAGGTACTGTAATTTTATTTATGAAGTACAAACGAAAATATGTAGGTGTGCAAATATTATGGTATGTAAACATGCTAGAAGCAAAGATCTTAATCAAATCATTGATGAGTATAAAAACATGTATCGTATATGATTGAAAAGCAACATTCAAGTATTTAATTAATCATGCGAAGATAATATAATCCCGCGATTAGTGGCTTATTATCAGCTATTTAACTGTCTGAAAGGATTGCAGATCTCTAATGGGCATGTGACCAGATTTAGTGGATCTGAACTGATTATGCCAGCACCAGCGATGAAATATTCTATTTCGCACCCTGTTAAAGATGTAGCAGGTCTTCTCAATAGTTGGTGCATTTTGCTGTGTTACGTCTATCGTATAAAAGGTGAATACAATCTGTACACTGTTTTGCTACAGTCTATGTACCGACATTATTATTCTCCGACACGTGTAGGTACATCATATATTATAATAAAAACGTTAATTACATACAGTACATTTTTACTTTCATGTGGTATTTTGTTATAATCACCAGCAATATTACTGCATAAACATTAACCAGAAATATAAGTTCTAAAGTCCGATCAAAAGTAACATCATTACTTTTACCTATTCTAAAACTGGACAGTGACGTCATGTAGGTAAAAGGCTATTTAAACAAAGTACAAGGTTGAAGGCAACCTTAACACATTACAAAATTAAGACAACGCTGTGTCAGTCTGGATATACATAATTCGTTACTTAAATTTTAGATATGTTTCTAAAAATGACACGAGTCAATCGACTATCTATCGTATCAATATATCCAAAATATGTCCAACCCACACATGAGAACTCAAAACTGCATAAATTTGATACCACTGACTTATTCAGCATAATGAACATTCATCTAAGTAGTATAAGAAGCAGGTAGTTAATAACTTTATTAGTACAGGAGTCATTGTGACAAATGGACTACATATGTTTGTACATTTTATTTCAAACAAGCTACGGTTAGAAGCGATTTTTCAACAAAGATGCCATGATTACAACAAGCGATCCAATACTCATATTTATATAATTCCGGACCATCTTATGGTACCTACTTGGAGGTAGAAAAACCGTCCATGTATCTATCGATAGCGCTGTATTGTGAATGGGGCTGCCAAAATACTGAACTTGAGGTCTGCCCTCAAAAATACTATGAATTACTTACTAAAAGTTTGTTTCGAGCCAATTTAGCTGAGGTAGCCTAGCAGTTTAGAGATTAAACAAAATAGAGGGTAATTTTATACTAGGTGGTAATTCCACGAGTAAGAAAACAAAGGTGCTTTTTTCTTCTTAACACATTTATTCATGCTTTAGTCTAAAGACAAAACTTTCAACTAAGTACATTACATATTATTGTGCAGGCGTATCCGCTGTGTAAGTGCTCCTCTAACAGTAGTTGGTAATCAGTAACAATAGATGAGGATCTAATATATGAAAGAAATTGGAATGTTACATACATATGACGATGATACGGTTCATCAGATGATTGTCACCTCATTCCGAACATAGGTGACGTTTAATTTAGATTTTGTCATGCTTTCGAGATAGCGAGGAGTCCTTTGTTATTGCAATGCAAAATTTTCTTGGCTAGCCAACTAGCAAACACTTTCCTTAAAACTGCTAGACTGTTTATTGCGTTTACAGGCTTCATCTGATTATATATATCAATAGGAAATGAGATTACGGTTGCAGTTGAATCAAAAAGTATGCTGAATCACGGTAGTGCAGATTCTTTTAGGATATTACAAAGCTCGATAAGTTAATAAGACCGATTAGGCTCTAAGGTGATTTTGAAAGAAAATCAATACTATTTCTAGTATTCCATTGAACCCCCAAAAACACTGCGAGGGTGGGTAAATTTGTCAACATAGTGTAAGCCTCTGTAGTACAATTTTATTCATTCTTGTTTTAGAATTAAAACATAACGCCTTTGCTAGGCAGGAGAAAGTCATTCAAATAATCGATAATAGGTATTCCTTATTCCCTATATGTTTGTTACCCAATTGGTTAATTAAGCAAAAAACTTTGGCTGAGACAGAAAGGTAGGCAAGTTATCTATGTATAATATTGTTGCCATTATTGGTCATAGATTCGTATGTGTGTCGCACACATTTACTAATGAAAACACGCCTGAGATCTGAATCTTGCACAACCAGTCGGGGTTGAAATAAATCAGCGATACGGTAAACATTTAATCCTTAATCACACGTTATGATAGGTCAGTCAGTGAGATTTTTATTATATTCTTTGCATTTTTTAGACACCACTTTTTAGCATCAGCAGACTATGTTCAATGGTGCGGGTATAACTTGATATCTGATACCACAGTACTGAACCAAATGTACAACGGTTACCAACATTACCAACGGTTTTTGGTAAAACAATACGCATCGACCGTGTTTTATATTATTTTCAGTATATAAACCGGGGGTGCTTAGATGTCACCCTGCTGGTGGAATAGAATTTATTGTCCCGCTTTGAAATTATTAAGTGTCAATCTTTAAGCACCTTGCGGGTATGGCAAGACCCTTGCGAGGGTTAAATATATAAGAACAAGTCCGTAAGGGCACCACATCCAAGTCAGGTACTTAAGAGTAACTGTAAGGGTAACATGTTACAGTTGCTTGCCCCTGTGAGATTTGATAATGATGGGAAATATGCGTAGAGGCATCTCAGCATAGGACTTTGCAAATGTACATTTAAAACCAACTATTCCCATGTGGGTATATTATTAGCCATATTAGAGACTGTGCGACAGAACATTTCATCTCCTGTCCTTGCATCGGTTGATTTAGATGGCGATTGTGAAAAGAGGTACAATATCTAGGTAAAGTACCCTGCGTTGAGGGTATATATTTCGAGTCCCTTTTCCCTACGAGACAGGGCTAGATTAAAAATCTGCTTTGACCTGTTTTCAAAGCATTTAATTTTTATTAATTGATGTGCGTACCACGCTGCCTTTTTAATCCTTTCATCATTACTGTGCGTAGAGACACACCATTCAAACATAGTACCCTGCGAGAGTGTATTCTAAGGTCACGCCAAGATTTATATGCGTGAGGCGCGACATTCAAATGACCCTGCGAGGGTCCATTGTGATGTATTTGAAACCACATTCACTTGAAGGGTCCATTTCAAGTCATCTACCCCTGTAAGAGGTGAATTATGATGGAAAATGTGCGTACGGGCAGAAAATCCAAAAGAATACCCAGCGAGTGTATATTTCTGCCCCTGCAAGCGGTTGATTAATATGGGGAATGTTTGTACAGGCATAACATACAGGAAAATACCTCACGAGGCTACATTTCAACTCATCTGCCCCTTCAAGGGGTTAACTATTATTGGTGTACGGGCACAACATCCAAAAGAATACACGCGAGGGTATATTTCAACTCACCTACCCCTGCAAAGGGTTGATTATTATGGGGAATGTGCATACGGAGTAAGGGCACAACATCCAAGAGAATAAATACCCAGCACATTTTTCATTTTTCAGTCACTGCCCCTGCGTGGAGTTAATAATAATGGGGAATGTGCGTACCAGCCCAACATCCAAGAAAATACCCTGCGCGCGTACGTTCTGAGTCACCTGCCCCTGCGCGGGGTTAATAGTAATGGGTAATGTGCGTACGGGCACAAGATCTAAGATAATACCCTGCGCGGGTATGATTTGAGTCACCTGCCCCTGCGCGGGGCTAATAATAATGGGGAATGTGCGTACGGGCACAACATCCACGAAAATACCCTGCGCGGGTATGTTTTGAGTCACCTGGCCCTGCGCGGGTTGGTGTATGGATCAGTTCAGACAAGCTTGCTAAGCAGGAGCATTTGATCCTTTTTATTAGAGGCTAAAATGTTTAACCTTTTTTAAGCATTGTAACTAGGCTAGCATAAATGGCAGGCGAAATCTTCTGGTTAGCGGATCACGATTCCTCATTTGAATAATTTCAGTACAAATAAGTTGTAATAATTCTGATTCACTACATAACACTTTCAATTCTTTTTTTATTAAATTAGAATCACCGCTTCATTGCAGGAACCTCAACAGAGGTTTATTTAAGTAACTAGTAACACACATGCTAGAACAAAAGTTGTTACCGCGGCAAATTTCATAAATATTTAACTATATAATAAATTGTTACACATGTTATTTAGACGGCACTTCACGGCACAACTAACCTTTCCGACACTTTAACTGCCTGCGGTCATTATTAATTTTATTTTAGATCCGAGAATCAGATATCATTGGATTTACTTGAGGAGCTTATAGAGGTACTACTCGACCCATTGTTACGCTGCCTTTTAGATCATTTTTGCTCAGGGCAATATCCGTTATCACTATTCGCACGTTGTGATTTATACAGTTAGCACTTGATGTAATTTAAATATTAATGTTCAACTGTGAACAAAACAGCAACTAACCTAGGAAAAACCAAGGATAAAAAATTAATAGAAGCAAAATTATCAATAAAAAGTGGGTAGATTAAATAATTTAAGAATTAGTTGTTCAAAGACATGAACATAAAATATCAAAATTAAATTGAAATATCGAACGGTAAAACCGTTAAAATCATATATCATTATTTTAATAAATTAAGAAGGTACAAAGGTATATAAAATATACAAATAACTTACGAGTGCCTAGGCTAGGCTAGGCACAACCGTCCGTTGCAGAAAACAGGACGCCAATGACGAGATAGCGCGCGTGGCTCAAGCTCGCGCTCTGCCTGGGTGGATGGTGGGGAGATGTGCGAGCGAGACGGCAATATTAGGGTAGACAAAGAAGGAAGTATAGAGCAGAAAACAAGGAAGGCCGCTCTCAATATATAAGGTTTCAAATAACGGTCAAGTTTTAATTATTTATTTATATACGCTTATAAATACACAATATATATTTTTTTGAGTATTGGTTGACATACGTTAGTGTGGCCCTTAATTTATTATACTTTTAGTCGTTGTCTTATTTACATATGTCATTTTAGAAGTTAAGTTTTAGTATGTTTACGAGCAAATAAATAAAAGCCAGTCAATTAAACATAACAAAGTCTGTATTTACTTATGAAAAATATAATCAAAAAAACATAATCAACATCAGGCATCCGTATACACAATTTTATATAGTATCTTCGTCATTCTCTGTGTCGGTTCCTCCAACTGCAAATCCTTCATAGAAACCGTGGTATTGCGTTGGGATGATGCCTTGTCTGCATAAATCTTTCAAGTCCTCGTACTTTTCAGCAGAAATAGGTAAGGGTTTAAGATAAGGATTTAAGCTATTATTGAATTCTTCAATTTCAGCAGTGGGGGTGTCGGTTGAATGAGATCGTTCCTAAAACAAAACAGTATACCTTAGTCAAAATAATAATTGTGGCTGTATATCTGTCACAACACGTGGTAATAAGTAGCTTATGTCCTTTCTCGGGTTTTGCAGACAGACAAACAACAGAGTTACTTCAGCATCTTTAACATTAAAAATTGAGTAGGCATGAATTATAATATCTTGTGTGTTTTGCCGGCCTATTGTACCAGAACTCAAACTAAGTTACGGTTAATCCTTCCTGGTAATCGAACCCAGGACAGCACGTTCAACTTGTAGGTATTAAAAACAGTAAAAAGACAAACACAATGAAAAATAACTTACCTGTTCAAGAATGTCGTTGAGATCCGTTATTTTTTTCAGAATCTTCCAATTTCTACTGTTTTTCTTCATTTTAATAATATGTTTATGATATTTTAACGTAAAAACCTTATTTATTACGAAATAAAAACAAAACCGTATTCTCCAAACTTCAAATTAGGGGGGTACCCCGCACTACGCGTTTCAATTTGATGGGACCTTACATCAACTTTTAAGTGTCATACTAACGTATGTTTATAAAAATTCTATGGACTATAATAACTCTCAAAGATAATAGTACCGCCAAAATAACGTATATGATAATTACATCGCTATGGTTATTAATATGGATTGTTTATTTACAAAATGTTTCTGCAAATTTGACGTAACTAGATTAACGTTGTTTTGGCTCTTTAAAATTTTGTACCAACGCACAATTTGTAACAACCAAAACAACGCATAAGCTTTTACGTCGATATGGTTCATGCAATATTCTGAAACACACAATATTGTGCGATCCAAAATATTGTTATTGCAGATACGTTGCAGTAGCAGTAACTGTTAGCATGATCATTAAAACTAATATAACGTAAGACGTGATACGTTCTTCTGCTCCAATGGAAAATAATTCTTGTGCTATTTCGTTTTTTTGGAATTAGTGAAATATTGAATATATCGTTACGTCGTTTTGGCAGTTCATAAAGGACCACTTTATGACCCGATTTCAAAAAAAAAACGTTTTTTGATTTTTTTGTAGATACGTTCATCTGACTCTTACCACGCGATCTATAGTATTATACAATCGATTGTTTGATAAGCTGCGATAGTAATTTTTGGAAGCCTATTTTTGGAATTTTAAAAACGTAGCCTGCGTAGAAAGTGCTTACTTGTTTTACTGTAAATCGATACTAATTATGGCTCAAAATATCAAAAAAAAACATTTTTTTGGGGTCTATAATAATGTTTCATATATTTACATAGATCATTATATAAGTATAATAGGTAGTACAGGTCGGTTAACGAAAGCTGGCACGTTCACAGTACTCATAAATTTGCAATCAGTCAAGTCTAATGGACGAATGCAAAAATAGACCACTCTATATTTATGAGCAGTAGCAAAAGCAAAACAATAACTGTCTCCTTCATACTCATAAGCTTGACTTTGCGCGAGAGAGACGGTGTAAATGTGTTGAAACGTGCCAGCTTTAGTTAACCGACCTGTATTGTCTTGAATCAATAGTATTAGTCAATTTGCAATATCGATAGCACCGTCGATATTGTTACTAGTTTTCGAGATCATGATAGTATCGATAGACTATCGATAGTTTCACTATGGAACAATGAGAAGTTTTCTTGTAGGTATTTAATTTTCTTTTCTTTAAGTCTCAATAGATGGCGTTAATATGACTGAAACGAACTATCTTGCTGTCAGTTCAATAAAAAAAAAAAACTGTAACTTCATGGGTGCGTTCAGTTACTACACATGTTATTGAACTGTTACTGAACGCTACGATGATCGTCGGCGATATCACACGGCGTAGTTACTGAACGCAGCCCATAACTATTTGGCTTTATACTGGTAACAGACGTTCCAATGTCGGACTCCTATTTTTATTATTACGCAGGAGACACGGCCAAGGTACGTCCTGCCGTAGGAACGTGTGTAGTGCGGCAGGACCCTCATAATTATTACTAATACCGGTTGGAAGCTTTCGATGTCCTGCCCAAAGACTACAGTATATACTTAGAGAGTCCTGCCGCGCTACACACGGCCCTGACCATCAGAAGTCCGACAGTCGGATCGTCTGTAACTAGTATTATGTCACTATCATATGTGTTTTGTTCAAAACTTTTGCGAACTTTAGCTTAGATTTGAATGATTTGAAAATGCGTGTTTGTGCAGTTGTGAATTGTACCAATAAGGGACGTCTTACATTTCAAACTGATGAACCACTAAGGTCAAAGTGGATAAGAGCAACAAGGGTGGATGTCCAACGCAAAATTGGATGGCATTTGAAACAATATTCATGCTTATGTCCTAATCATTTTAAGGCTAGCGATTTTCAATCAGGTACCTAGATTGCGACTTCTTATTATTTGTGAAACAATAAAATAACTAATCTTTTCTACTAGATACCTACTTATGTACTTACATAATTATTTCTATTAGGTCAAAAATGCAGTTTGAAGAAAAATGTAGTACAGTCTATTTTTCCATGGTCTACGCCTCCTATAACACCTCAACCAACCGCAAGTTCTTCATTAAATTTGGCTGTAGAATCTCATCCAGAAGATGATCTATATTTTGATCCATAAGGTGCTCAGAAAAATTATGGAAAATCAGGTACTTACCTACAGTTATTAAAATACAACATTTAAAAATCGTTCATTCAATTTAGGTCCTAATAAGGCACTTACGAATGTTACAAATTGATTCTACTAACGGTTCATAATACACTTGAACTGAGAAGACTTCCGGAAATAAACTCATACTATCTTATACAACAAATTTGTACCTGAAAAGTTGTTCAGTTCAAACATTTGACATATCTAATATTTCACTGAACAACTTTTCAGGTAAAGAAGATAGGTCGACGATAGTCACGGAGGAGCGGATGCTCGACTCAACGCCACTATCGGAGTAATAGAATATTGTAGAATATCAAAACAATGATAGAAACAAATAATCCTTAGCGTGACTTCCACAACAAAACAAACAACGCAAACAACGGAAACAAACATCCACTCATACCAGTGTTGCCGCCTCTTATTACTAATTTCGGACGAAAAAAAACAGGCTGTTACCAAAAGCAACGAAAATTAAGTTTTGCTCCTCTGAAATTTGGTTTCATTTAATCATGTCCATGGTTGCCATTAATATCAATTAACACTTAATAAAAGAAATCTGTATATTATTTTTTTCAATTGACGATTTTGAATTAAAAAGGATGGACACCTACCGTTGTTGGCCTACGTGGCAACACTTAAATTATGTGACAGCATATTTTGATTTGACAATTCAATTTGGTGCTGACAGCGCCACCTAGTTATTTTGCAGCAACTCTTTAAATACCTACAAGAAAACTTCTCATTCGCACAACGCACAATATTTTCTCGTGGAAAGTCACTCTTATAAAATTGAATTTATTTATATTTGCAGAAAAAGAAACTTTAATAGAATGTGTAAAGTTTAAAAAAAGTAATGACAGGATAAAATCCCGATAAAATGTATTAGGAACAAAAAGAAACGTTTTATTTTGTAGGAATCTAGCTTTTCTCACAGGCTTTTCTTGAGATTTTTGTTTAGCTTGACAGAATTCATGATATCGAGTTGGCAATACTGATCAAATCAACCATTTTGAAGTATCATTTCGATCTAGGTAAATTTATTGGAAATATTAAAAGAAAACATGGGTTTAGCTACAGTTATTGAAAATGAAGCCCATTTCCAAAGTGAAATGGCAAATGCCGGCACCAAACTTGTAGTTGTAGATTTTACAGCTACTTGGTAAGTCTTGTACGACTCCGTTGAAAAATCCAAGTCATCGTGTGTTTGTGACGATATTATGATATTATTTGGTTTTGAAGGTGTCCACCGTGCCAGAGGATTGCTCCGATCTTTGAGCAGCTGCCAGCAAAGTTCCCTCGGGCGGTGTTCCTCAAAGTCGACGTAGACAGATGTGCTGAGACTGCTAGCGCTCAGGGCATCAGTGCGATGCCTACGTTCATTTTCTACAGGAATAGAGTGAGTGATTGCAAACAGCTTGCATTTCTTTCATTCTACCAAATAAAGATAAATTATCAGAATAATTTGTCTAACATGAACAAGTGAACAAAAGAATATACTAAACCAGTGATTTGTGGAATAACAGATACCTGAAAGTACTCGGTGCTGTGAGAGCTCTATAGAATTACTATATTGCCTTTTTTAAAGTTATTGGTATGTATGATTGTTTCAAAAATGTGAATTAGATGCTTATCCTAAAGGTGCACCAAGAAGCAGCGATGAAAAATTATGATTATGAGATAAAAAAGAATTACAGTACAAAAAGATCCTTTGTGCCACAAGAATATCTTTAGGCGTTTCACTTATTTTCAGAACTTAGGATGGAAATATTACTATAATGAGGCTCAAAATATAAAAATAAAAAAATAAGGCCTATAATATGTTTCATGTATTTACATGTCACTGGTTTAATCTCAATTTGTTCTTTGAATGTATGAATCATGCCACTATTCTGTAATAATATGGATATTGGAAGGAAATTTCTAGTATATTCTAAACCATAACTATCTATATTATTCTTTAAACTGAGTTTCTTTATTTTATAGGTATACCTTTCAACAAGCAAATGAATTATGTTTTCAGACAAGAATTGACCGGCTACAAGGTGCAGACCCTGCCTCGCTAGAAAGTAAAGTTAGACAATATTATGGTACTGAAGAAGCGGCTGATGATGACAGTGCTGTTGCTGGACATGTTAGTATATCATGTTATTTTAAGCACTGAATTTTCCATCAGTTTGTAAATGTGACAGCCTATCATAAAATCCTGTTCTACTACTAACTTGACCTGAGATTGCATCAATTGATTGGTAAATCCAGGAGTATAAGGATTGATTCAATTTTTGATTTGGTTCCCAAATCCATTTACATGAATAAACAAATAATGTTTAATTTTCACAGATGGATCTTGGAACATTCATAACTAAGAGTGAGTGCGAGTGTCTAAATGAGGCTGATGACCACCCCATGATGCACTGCCTCACCAGCAACGGAGGCTACCTGGCCAGTGATTGTGATGAACAGCTTATCATCAACATTTCCTTCAACCAGGTACATTAATGTTTCATGTTAATGTTTCATGACTTCATAGCTTGCTGCCCCCTTTTCAAATTCAAATTTCTGAGTGGTTTGGGCTGTGCGTTAATAGGCCAGTCAAGTCATTTATTTTTGTATAGACACATTGTTTTAATCATGAGATACCCTTTTTTTAAACCCTGCAAATATGTACATACTAAAGATACTTTGACCAGAGATAATGGGTATTTGCATTCATTAAACCAAAAAGATTTACGATTAGTCATCTCCCATTCCAGTTAGTGAAAATACATTCTCTGAAGATTAAGGCCCCCAGTGACAAGGGACCAAAATTCATCAAACTTTTCATCAACCAACCTAGAACACTGGACTTTGATCAGGCAGCTGGGAACTGCTCAGTTCAGGACATAGAGTAAGTATAATAATAAATTTAAAAAAATATTTTTATACCATTTATTCCTCTGTTGTGGTGCAGAAACTAATACTCCTTTTATATTACAGGCTATCTCCAAGTGACCTTGAAGGCAATCCCATTCCACTCAAGTTTGTCAAGTTCCAGAATGTTCAGAACATGCAACTGTTCATTAAAGACAATCAATCAGGTGGGGAAGTGACACAAATTGATCATCTCGCATTCTATGGGTCACCCATTTCCACAACAAATATGGGTGAATTCAAACGTGTGGCTGGCAAGAAAGGTGAAAGCCACTAACATGCCATTGTAAAACTGTAGATAGTTCACTTTTGTACTAATCTCATAATGAAATCAGTTGAAGGTGATCCTTGGCAAGATTTCCCAGATGTACTCCAGATTCATTTAATTTTCCAAAATCACATATAAATTGGAATTTTTGACACTTCTATATAGCTAATGTTAGAAATGCATTTACAGGTAACTGGGAAATATTGAGTTGAATTGATTTCTTTCACACAATCTTGAATTATCTACAGATCTATTTCTATTTACAAAATAGGGACTGTAGTTATGTATATGGATCATTTCTCAAACTGTGTCAAATAGTAATTGTGAATTTTCTAATATATTTTTGTTACATATTTATGAAATATGTTAACATAATTAATTATTATTTTAAGTGTAAAAGGTCATTCCAAGGGCCACAGTATCAGGATTTGTATATTCAATAAATAAACGTACACTACATAAATATTATGTATTTTTTTGTTTTATTCTTATAATACAAATATTGTTAAGTTTAGTCCTGCTTCAATTCATAAATCTGTATGTATGCTTCTGTAAGCGTGATCATTTGTGGTAATATACTTGTAACATGGAGATCTTGCATTTCATACCTAGAACAAAGTATATAAGAAAATCATCAAAATTTCAAAAAAAGAAACAGAACTTTCTCAGAATAGTAAGTGTTATTCTAGGAGAAGGCTGCCAAACCCAGGTTCTCCCAACATTGTTTGATCGCGTGTTAACAAATACCAGGGCCGTGACTGATATAGAATAACCAGGGACCAATAAAGTTACACGGGTTTTTCAATTTATAGCCCTGCAAGCCAAAACTTCATACTTCCATAATAACTAAAATCAAGATGATTGCCAAGCCAACTAATTTCGCTATTGGCAGCCTTGGTCTATATGCTAAATTAGTTCCGTTACAATTACCTACACACAATTTCGCATTGACAATATTAATTTGAATAAGTTCTCACCACTGTTGAGTTGGTTTATGTAAAACGTGGGCTCTATACGTGCCCTTCTCCGGTGTGCCATCGTGCACAATATTGCCAACCAGTTCATATATCGTCTTTCCGTTGTGTTTTGCCTTTATTTCTGGCGTAAGTATGTCTCCAAAATCAACATTTCTGTGGAGACGAAAATCATAAGTATAAATATTCAGCATTTATATCGCAAAAAATATTTTTATATCAGATAAACTAATACAGACTCCTAGCACGAGTCTAAGCATTCATCCAGGAGATATTTCTATACCTAATTACAAAATATGTAATCAAAAGATAATATTCATATTCTTTTTTTTTTTTATACCACTAAGTTGGCAAACAAGCATACGGCCCGCCTGATGGCAAGCTGTAACCGTAGCTTATGGACGCTTGCAACACCAGGGGTATCACTCGCGCGTTGCCGAACCTGAGAAATCTCTTCACGCCCTTTTTGAAGAACCCCATGCTGTACTCCATTGGGAAAACCACGGCGGGACTCTCATTCCACAATCTAAGCCTCATTCATTCCTTTTGATTAAATAAATAAATAAATATATGGCTATTGCAAATCTTTTTTACCTCTGTTAGCACATAATTGCTCGAACCTATATACTTTTTTTGCAAAATATTTTTTTAGTGGCGTCCTACTTGCTTTTTGGTATTCGGAGAGTTTAACGCCATTTTTTTTAGCTTAGAGTATGAGACCACATAGACCTTATAGTAAATACTTACTTCACAGGAAAATTAACAACAGTGGGATTCTTTTCTACAAAGAACGTGTTTTTCGTAAACCTCTTGATATACAATATCAAATAAGGTGGTAACTGGGTGATCTCAAATCTCTTTAAGAAATTCTCTTTGTATGTCTTGTACTCTTTGGACGATTGACCATTGAACTTTGAGAGTAGTTGGTACAGATTTACCTGGAAATAATAACAATTTTCATATACAACGTCGTAGCAGAACGCCTAGCAGTATTAGCGTGCCGACGTCACTCGGTCACACACCAACGTGTGAGAACACGCCAATCTCCGGAACTTTTTTTTTATACTACTAAGGTGGCAAACAAGCTTGCGTCCTGCCTGATGGTAAGCAGTTACCGTAGCCTATGGACGCTTGCAACACCAGGGGTATTACTCGCGCATTGCCGACCCTGCAAAAATCTCTACTCCCCTGTACTCCCTTGGGAAAACCGCGACTCCTTAATTAAAGTTCCCAGCATATGGAAACAACATATGTATTTTTATTTACCTGAGGAATAATATTTTCTCTAAACTCATCAGTGAAGAGTGGCGTCGGCGGTAGATCGCACGTTAGGTACAAGAAGGGTGATTCTGTGATCATTTCATTGTACTCCTCGCTCGTCAAATCTACTTTCGCTGCGTCATCAGCATCTGGTGGTGGTAATTTTCTAGAAATAAACCAGTACTTTATGGCAACATTCACATGCGTTTTTGTTTTTGTAGAGAAACTAAGCTCACCTGGTATATATCCTCATATGGCCAAGGAATGATTTGTAGATAATAGAACTATTAGGTTTTTTCGTGCCATTCAGCGCCATGTGTAGCGAGTTTAGGAACCAGGACATAAAGTCTATTGGATCACCTGGAAAGGTCAAAATATTTGAGAAAGCTAAACATTTAGCCACCGCGCAAACCGCGTCTTGGCAAACGTAGTGTAGGGCGCGCCCCCCAGCCCGATGGACTGACGACCTCAAAAAAGTGGCCGGACTGGGCTGGATGCGGGTGGCAAGAAACCGGAAGTGGCGCGCTCTGGGAGAGGCCTATGTCCAGCAGTGGACTTAAGAAAGGCTGACGATGATGATGATGAAACATTTAGCACTAGAGATAGTTATCATTTATGGCTAATTAATACATTTTACTAGCCTCTTTAATGTCAAAACAACACAAAACATGGCAGATGTATCAGTTTCACAGTTATCATTCTGTCTCAGCAAAATACTGGAGTAATAGTTACCAAAGAGGTGCATGCACAGGATTCCATGGCATTGAAATTTCAATTCAATTTCTATTACTTTAGGTATCCACAATACAAATACTAGGTACCTTATCATTAATCATTTGCTATGCTTTAACGGAATATGTAGTAATATCACAGTCTATAAAACCATAGTCGTCTGACGCCTTTGGTCTCGTGGAAAATGCCGACAACGTCTAGACTAGACAGTATCACGATGGCCATATAAAGTATGCTGTGTCCCGAGCTGCTAACGTCGTTTTGTTCGCAGGTCCGGCTTGGCTTTCCCGCGTCTCGCCCCTCACACCCCGCACGATTGCCCTGTCTAGACGTCTTCGTCGAACGACTGTATGGTTTTATAGACTGTGGTAATACACACACTTACTTTGTTTAATAAACTGGAACCTCTTCTTAGACCACAACACAACTGCTTGTAACATTTCATGTGGTGATACGTGCGCTTTAAAAGCACGTGGGTTCCATAGTTTCCGAAGTAGCTCGCCAAACCGCTGCACTAGCAGGAACGAGGAGTCGCCTGGCGGTCGTTTTACATCGGCATAGTTCTCTTCGCGCAAAAAATAATTGCGTAGAGGTCTTACTTGTGCTATACACTGAAAAGGAATTATAATTAACTAGCTGTCCAGTGCGATTTCGTTCGCGTGGTGCCCTATCCTGCCCTACATTTAAAACTTTCCCTAGACTTCCACAAATATTTCAAATCCAAAATTTGACAATTCGGTCCAGATTTTCTCGAGTTTTAGCTAGACTAATGAACAGCAATTCATTTTTATATACATACTAGCTGCCCGGCGCGACTTCGTTCGCGTAATACTCTACCCTACATTTAAACCTTCCCCGGACTTTCACGAATATTTAAAACCCAAAATTAGCCAAATCGGTCCAGCCGTTCTCGAGTTTTAGCGAGACTAACGAACAGCAATTCATTTTTATATATATAGAAGATAGAAGATAGAAGAAGAAGATATAGATATATAGATTGGTAAGAAGTGCTTCCCAAAGTCAGTTTCCAGGTAAGAAGTTTTTCTTGGGAAGGTATGGTTAAATAATATTATTAATTACTCTTATGGATTGGTATCTATGTATGACAGTTGTCCAAAGATTTATTAGCACAGTATTAGCACAAAATCTGCCCATCATCAGTTTTTAATTCAGGAACCAGAACAGATGTTTTAATGTAGTTTCCACAGATACATTAGGGGTAATACCTATACAGAAAGTTTTGGGCTATATGTCATTATGCTGTTACTAATGGTAGCTGAGTTTATTTACCATTTAAGCAAACAATTCTGAAAAGTCTTATACAACACATACCTCTGCATACAAAGGCAAATAAAATAGAGACAAGACTTACCTGTAATATAACATTGCAATAATCATTAGCTTTGATGTTATTGAGTCCAACAATGCCTGGCATGTACATGGTACCATCAATAGCTCTTGACGTCTTGGTGTTGATGTCCATCTGATGGATCTGCTCCAGCGTGAAGATTGGGTTTAGGACATATTTGATGTCATTCAGGGATGAATCTATAAAATTATTAGATTCATTATTATTATCATGCTCGTTGCGGCCCGCGGCTTCACCCGCATATTCAATTGATAAAATAAATTGTACAAATATAGTTCAACACATGTGAGATGCTTTATTTTTATCTTGCTTACTAGCAAAGCTATCCCTTTCTGCCTCACATTCTATGACAGAGCATATTTAATATATTTTACTGCACTAAGAAGTACTTACCAATAACTTCATAGTTGTCTGGGAGACAGTAGAACTTCAGTGTATGAAGGTTGAGGAACACATGATGGCCATCAGCGACTGAGTGGGTGTATGCATGAGTATTGGTTCCTCTACCCTATAATAACACAACTATTTATATTAGCAACAATACTATACTTATCCTAGGTAGCTGCAGGTTGTGGTAGTTATATTAAAAGTAAATGAACATGCTGACATGGAGTATGCTAAATATTCACCCACTTTATCAAGATAAAAGTATTGTGACTATATCTGACTTATACAAAACTCATTTTTGCATTTATAATATTAGTCAGGATTGACTGAGTAACCATGTGTGGACACATTATTGGTGACAATTAACACATAACAGGAATAGAAACACAGCTCTAACTGCAAACAAGATCAGCACCAGCCCTAGCCTAGCCTGTGATCTAAGGCAGACTTAAGTAAGTCATGCTCACTTTAAGGCCTTTGCTTGCGGCAGCGTTATGTGATGGGTCGCTCACATCCCTCCAATATGGCGAGGAGGGCGATGGTTGCCACATGCGTCATACTTGTGAACAGGTGCTGCTTGTGAGGGCTGTTCTGCTTAAGTTTGCCATTTATTTACTTATTCAATATAGATTCAGTCTACTTTGTAGTTTAGCCACCGCGCCCGGGCATGCAATTGTTGTCAGTGCGATTAGAATGTAAATATTATGTAATGAATCTAAGCATGTTTTGAAAAGAGTAATTGCTGAGTTTATTGCCGCTTCTTCTCAGCAAATGCAACCTTCCGAACCGGTATTAGAGTCAGACTTTTCATAAGTGCCTACGAAGGTCTATTTGAATAAATGATTTTGAATTTTGATCAGGGTAGAGAGATTCTTTTAGCGCCCTTTGACCCATTATGTTTTTCTTTCAAATAGGGATTGTGCCGCCTAGAAAACTGCTCCGGTGGCTCTACTCTAGAGCTGGTTCAATTGCCCATTAAATTGTGTTCATTGCACGTACTTTGGCAGTCATGTTCAAGAATGTTTTTTATTTATTATGGATGGATATTAGTGGTTTATAAATATGTGATAGAAATATTTTTACCTGGAAGTACTTCCCACAAATCAAACAGGCATAAACATTGATTCTTGTCAATGAAACGGAACACAATTTCTCAAAATCAAAGTCGAGGACATGCCTGTTGATAGTGTCCAAATACGGGCATTGAATATGTATTTTCACTGATGGTTCTACAACACAAAAATGTATATTATTACAAGAAATTGATTATGATTTTAGGTTATAAAAAATATATTTACCTGAAGGCTCGGTACCGTTTTCCTCAGATATTTTTCGTTTTTTAGATTGAAGTTCAGACATTTTTTTATTTAAAGTACCAAATGTTTAATTTACGTAGACGAAATGTTTATATAAATCAAGTCGGAATCAATTCATTCGACGCCGTAGATTTAAGTATACCGGTGACCGGTAGTCTGTGAGTATACCTATAGATTTGCTGTGTTTGCTGTCAGCGAATGGCGAAGAAGAAAGCTACATACAATTAGTACTGCCATATTTACACTTTTACCCCATTATGTGGGTAAACTGGTATTGGGTATTTTGGTTTTACTATACAATGGGTGTGGCAGGTGCCAATCCCATACATAGGTTAATAATAATAATAATAAATTTATTTTCTTTCTCCTTACAAACTAGTTTAACAATTCACACAATAAACATGGTTTAAAGTTTAAAAAAATAACAAAGCTTGTAGGAGAAACTGGTATCCAAGCTAAGCCGGAGCCTGTGTTAAGGATAACCAGCCTCTTCCACCACGGACTAATTTTGAGTTATGCAGAAGATATTTAGAGAAAGATGTAACATTAAAATCTACGTAAAATATTAAAAGGTTATGTGATCAGTGTTGTGTGTGTGTGTGTTGTGGGGGTGTGTTGGTGTATGTGTGTTGGTGTATGTGTGTGGGGTGTGGGGGTGTGTGTGTGTGTGTTAGTGTGACTGATTGCCCTACGGTTAAGAGGTTGATCGTTTACTAACGATGACGATTGTCGACAACCATCTTGTCTAGGGGGGCAGATGACACTGTTATATATAACTTCATAGAAGTCAAAATAAAACACGGGATTGATGAAGTATACTTTAATTAAGACCTTAAGAGACATAAGGACTAGAAGACTTTTTTTATGAGTTGTTGTGACGTTGTGACTTATCACGTTTTGACCGCAACCTGCTCAGGTATTGATTGTATAAGATTAAATTTTCGGCCGGGGCGTGGTTAATAAATAGTTAATTTAATACTTTATATGTTAATGTTAATAATGTCTTCGTACGTACAATAGCTTTTATTTTTTACGTACAATAGCATTGCCGAAAGTTGACGCCTATTAAAAGGACTCAATAATCAACGACATAGAATACAATTTACTCACGAGATCAACGCGACACGTCCTACGTAATCCAATGTATGTGCCTGTTACACCAAAGTGTTTTTATTGCATTTTGGAGCTCTACGTATCCTAATATACAAGACGTATTCATTTTTTTTTTAATTTTCCTATCAGAACATACTTTTTTCTCAAACGTATAAGTATTTATCTGCATTAGCGGTTCAAAACTCACAGCGAATAAGCGTGTGAGATCCAGTTAAACACTTTAACGTGGGGGGAACGCGGTGCGGTACGTGGGCAACTGCCGCTCCCTCACTTCTTCTACGGACAGCGAGTTTGGTGCGCGTACGTTTCGTAATAATATTTCTATCGCTGCAAATATTTCTAAACCACATACGGATAGAAATATTTAAATGTATGGAATGAAGAAATTAAAACCACAATAGCGCTGTAATACAAATATTTAAAACACGTTACATAGAAGTAGTAAAAAGTTCATGAAGTTTTTTTTTTGTATATTTTGTTTTGTCGACGTACAGCAGTGTAACTACGTAGGTACACACTTATTCAATGTGATTCAGTATGGTTGCAAATTCCATCTAGGCACTTATACACTTGTTCATTGGAAAGTTGTTCAATCGAAATTAACTATCTAGACACTTACTCACTTGTACATTGAAAAGTTGTTAGATCGAAATAAGTTATTTAGCACTTACATAATTGTACATTAGAAAGATATCTAGTGATAGTTTTAAATCTGTTCACTTAGTCAGTTATAAAATATTTAAAATCATGTCTTATTGTTAACCGACTTCAAAAAAAGGATGTTCTATGTTTTATTATACCACTAAGATAGCAAATAAACATACAGCCCGCCTGATGGTAAGCGGTTACCGTAGCCTATGGACGCTTCCAACACAGGGGTATCAATCACGCGTTGCGACACTTGCGACCCTGCAAAAATCTCTTCACACCCTTTTCGAAGAGCCCCATGCTGAATTCTCTTAGGAAAACCAAGGCGGGCTCAAGGGTAGCTCATTCCGCAACCTGAGTGTGTGGTAGGATGCTCCATTGAAAGCGCATAGTACGAAACCATTTCGGTTCCAATGTATGAGGATGGAGAACCCGTCGATGGCGAGAGTTGCGATGGTAGAAGCTAGCTGTGGGCATCAGTTCAAAAAAAAAATCTGAACACTATCCGTTGTATAAGCGGTAGAATACACATAAGGAGGCAAAGTCTCTCCTAAGGCTAACGGGCTCTAAATCATTTGTGAGCTCGGGATCGTCGACAATACTAATGGCACACAGCTGACTGAGTCTAAAGGCCCAAGCTGGTATCCAAGTACTCCATATGAGGTCGGACTTGCAGCTTGTAAAGTTGCAGACTTTACCCCTATGAGAAGAACTGCTTCGCTCTATTAAGCACTCACGAGTTTTTTGGATGCGAGTTTGACTTTGTCTACGAGACGACTATGGAACGGAACGTCGTTACAAATATCGACGCCACGGATTCCGATACTTTTTGTGATGTCGGAGACGTGTTCTGGAATTGAGAACTACAGCAAATAGGGTTTTCTTAGTGGTGAACGCGCAGGCTTGTGTGTTAGTGGAGTTAAAATGCACTACGTTCAGGCACACCCAATCGGAGACACTAGTTAGTGTATTCTCGATTTCAGACAAAAGTCGTTCGTGGATTTCCACCACTATGGAACGAGGAATATTTGCACAGCTTGTTTAAAAAGCTGTACATTCGATTACGTTCGCATAACAATTAATACTGTCAATAGACAGTATATTATTCATTGATATGCAGCAGGAACAATGTTGGGGAAAGCACAAGTTTTTGTAGGACGCCGGCATTTATGTACATGCTGTCAGAGAAGCTACCATCAACGATGGCTCTTATGCATCTACTGGACAGAAAGCTGGCGACCCATTTGCATAATCACTCGGGAAATCCTGTATGATGGTTGTTTAGTTGGAGGACCCTGTTGCCAGACCCGATCGAATGCTTTGGCCACATCTAGGCTCAACGCCAATGCCTCACTCTAAGTCTCAATGGCGAGTGATGAACAACGTGTGAGATAAACTACAAGGTCACCAGCCTAGTGATTATGGTGGATGCCGTATATTCAGTTGCTCAATAAATCGTGATCCTCTAGGTATCTAAAGAGTTGCGTGTTGATCACTCGTTTCATCATTTTGGAGAGAAAGGAGGTGATAGTGATAGGTCTGTAATTACCAGATCTGATTTGTTGCTTATTTTGAGCACACAAGGTGTACGTGGGCAGTCTTCCACGAAGACGGGACTTTTTCAAGTAGGAAAACGCAAAAAGCCGCGTTAGGACACAATTCAGGAGCACACTGTCGATATGCTATGTCTAGAGAAAGCAACTCCTGCAGGACTTTGAGTTATTCGAATCTCCGGCATGGAACTGTCACACTACGGGATGGTAGGCGGTGTGGCACCCCCGTCACCTAAAGTCAAGTTCGAGCAAAGAGGCCTAAAAGGCCTTCTCCTTAGCCTATGGGCCAAATTTCCGTTCAGCTTACATAGTGTTAGCAAGGATGACAGGAAAAAGTTTCCTTCAGCAGCTTTGGCAAGACACTCAAAAGCCTAACTCCCAGAAGGATCACTCAAGAGACTGCAGTCTCTTGCCAATTCTGATGGCGAAATCGAACTTAGCCCTGGCAATCATTCGCTTACTGAACCTCGAGGCTACGTTAAGCGCTACGCATAAAAGGTGTTTGGGTGTTATCAAATTCAAATTCAAATTCAAAATCATTTATTCAAATAGACCTTCGCAGGCACTTATGGAAAGTCTGACTCTAATACTCTAATACCGGTTCGGAAGGTTGCATTTGCTGAGAAGAGCCGGCAATAAACTCCTGTCCTGTCCTCCTCCTATCCTGATTGCTTCCTGATTGTTTGATGCGAAGCAAAGAATTCACGCAATCCATCCCAGTCTGCTGACATATAGAAACACATGCGATGACGCCCGGATGACTGGAGCTTTACGTGCCTTCCGAAGCACGGAAACGCTCGATTTGAAATACCAATAGACGGTCACCCATCCAAGTACCGACCACGACAGACGTAGCTTAATTTTTCCGATCGATTAAGAAAGGCTAATCATGCCACACTACGAGCGCTTCTACCATAGGTTATGGTAACCGCTTATCCTCAGGCGGACCCCGTATGCTTGTTGGCTACTTTAGCAGTCAAGAACCCTTTATTAATTTCATTCAATTAAAGGCGAAGTAGGTAGATTTAGGAGATTTTGATATTATAGAAATGTAGACACACATGCGTCAATAATTAAATTTCCAATGATAAATTATGTAACTAACACTTAGTTACAGTATGACCAATTAGTTAAATAAGAATAAACATGTATCTAGACAGTTACGCAATACTAGGTTTTTCAAATTCCCTTGAATAAATATGTATCTGACACATACTTTATTACTCTCGGATAATAAAACCATGTACACATATGTATGTGTAATAAAACAAAAGTGGGAAGATTTGCAAACAAAATTTAAGCTGTAACATAGTCTGGACCTATAGTAAGAGCCTTTTGCCAAGTTTCAAAGTCAGAGCCCTTTGAGAGACGGAGTAATGACGAAAAGAAATTTTTAAAATTTTAAAAACGCTCTCCTGTAAAATTTGCTTTTTGCAGTTACTTAGTTTGACGTAGGACGTGTCGAACGATGTTAACGCTCTACTGTGGTTTTGCGTAAAATTACGTCTGAATTACGGATTTGGGTTGAAGGTAGTGCGAAAAGCAATATCCGAATTCGGTCCGAGTTTTCTAGATGTGTATTTTCGCGGATTCGTATCGGACGTTAGGCGGAACCGCCCTAAGGCCTGTTACATATTATAGAAAATCGTAGTTTAGAAGGAGTTAGTTGACAAACAGACAGAAAGCAACTTCATTTTATAATATGTGGTGAAGACTGATTAGACAACTGATAGGTGAGACAATTATACCAAACTATCCTTTGCTTCCATATAAACTCCCGAAGTTTCATATTTAGAGTTAATCGTTTGAGCCTGTCGGATCTGAAAGAGAAAAAATATTTATTTACCTATATATCTGTTTTCTATTTATTTTATCTGAAATAGAAAATATGTATGCATATTATTATCCTCTTTATTATGTTTGGTGGTTTAAAAATTAGGCACATGCATACATATATTGCTTCCATGTATCATCGTCGTTATTTATAAGTTATTATTTCCAAAGTAATTATTTTTAATGTTTGTATCAAACTTACGTATAAATATATAAAACAAATTACTAATGTAACTTACGTGGATTAAAACTACAAAAAATAAAACACGCTATTTAAAGTGGTAAAAATAATAAAATGCTGGTATCCCCATCAACTTATAATCCGACTATTTACGAATGACAGGTAGTACCATAGTTAACCACCCACAATAATAAGCCTCACACTTTGGTCGGTTAGAAAATTGCTTGCCATCAACGAGGTCAAGACACTGATTTTGACACTGATGTCAAGATACGCGAGATAGGGACGACAAAATATGCTTAGTCCTGCTCACACATACACGTTTTGACATATACGTATCTCGCTTTCGTAATTATTATTATTTTAGTGGCAAATCTAGGTATCCTCAATCTACGTTCGACGCAAAAACTTTATTTCTCTTGGTAGTTTGTGGACGCAAACAAGACCAAAGAGTGCCAAAGAAGAGTACATTTGTTTCTTCTTCTTATTTTTAATTTTGGCAACCAAGCCCAAATTAGGGCTAATTTCTGCCAGTGTCGAGTTATATTATAGTTTCCATTCCAGTCACAATAAATCACTTCACATTATAGTCCACAGTCAATCACCGTCCATTAAAGTCATGTTTTACTACAATGGTGGTCATTGTACTAAAACTCTTCACGGACATTTTGAGACAACTTGAAAAGTCACGATACACATAATTCATTTAATTTCACTTCACTGGTGCACATGGATGATCTTTATTGGGTAAAATACCACCAAAAATACACAATAAAACTCAAAATACACAAATTTATGAAAATAAAAATGAAAATGCTACGTCACTCTGCAAGTTCCCGCCAAAAAGTCGTAATTATCCTTTATTTAAAGATGAAAAGCAAGCACTCTTAGTATTGCCAGATGACAATAATAATTCGTACATTCTTTTTGTCTAAGGCGAAAGCTATACTGAAAAGCGGTTTATGGAGAATAGTTCTCCATTCAATATTTGATCCTGAAAATGAAACTGCGTGGATTCGATCTCATGAAACTGTATTTCCCGACTTGTTAGTTACATAGTTGATTTAGCTTTTCGGTATATTGAAATTTAGCCTTCTTAAAAAGAAATACAATACTAAATAAATCTCTTCTCCTTCAGACAAAATCTCTAATAAAACTGAAAAGTTAGGCTTCTAGACAATGAATGAATTTATGTCATATTTTCAAACAAACAATTAAAATCATATTATTCTTAATTTTACAAATCAGCCAGTACTAAATTAGTGTGGCCAGTATGTACATGAAATAGACAATAAATAGGAGGCGCGCAAATCGCCACAGGTTTATTTCAAATTCGCAAAATTTTATGAAAAACGTTTTAGTCTCATAGATGTTTGTGGTTTTAGCTGGATTTGAAACTAGACTCCTCATAGGTATATGAGTGATTATATTCTCTTTGCCATGGTCAAATCCTACCTTTGAGTCGTAGACAAAGCAACTCAAAAAAGGAAAGAACATAAACAATCAAAGACAATATTTTTTTCTAAACGGAATATACATCTGTCACTGTCAGTCAAGTCGAAAAAAATTAAAAAATCGTCATTCTCCCGAAAATGGCCGCTTCAGGAGGAAATATAGAATGGTCCACGACTGTAAAACCAATTTTAACGGCTCTATACGGCCCGTTTTTTGATAAAAACGATGCTGTGGAGATCATACAAGCGATTATCAAAAGGTTTGTAATTTTACTTCTACATAACGTTCAATAAAAAATATTATGGATTGGTCATCAGATGATTATTCAGCATTTATTTATTTATTTTTATATACACTAAAATGTCATTATTGTTTATTTTATTTCACTGATGCAGATAATACTCTATATTCTTCAGACATATTATGAAAGAATTGCGGTTCTTCAGTTCTCTATCACCTGAAATAATAAAAAATACATAGGTACTTGTCTACAATGAAAAAAAATGTACTGTACAATAAATAATCTCTTACCCTACATTGACTACTTAAATAAACTGTTCTACTTCTACTGCAGTTTGGCCGCCGACAGAATGTGTGTCTGATACTTTAAACACAATTATTTAATTTAATCATGGAAACGACTAATCTTGTAATGTTGTAGTTATCTTTTCACACCAAATAATCAAGTATTATAACTATTGTCAACACTTAATGTGGCTATTTCTTTATCCAGTGAAAGTGAGTTCCAGAATCATGAAGATATATATGATTTGTTCTACACATGTTTTGCGTGCCTCTCTGCACACTTCATCAGCGTCAATGCTAACAACCGTAAGTATTGTATGAAGCTAATTGCTTATTGGGTCAATATTGTATGTCAATTACAATATAAAGAATAATCTAGAACTTTATTATATAATCCATATAGAATCTTTACTCCTAACTTGCTCTGCTGTTTCACCTTGTTTATGAGGAATATAAGTATTCTGTGAGTAATTTTAAAATATGAGTAGGTAAACTAACTATTGTATTAATTAATTTATGGCATTATAGAGTTCCTAATTAACATTGTAACTTTCACAGTTGTCATATTACTAGAAAGTAAAATCAAGAATTGTATATTGTAGTATATCATTCAAAAAATGTGTAAGGTTTTTTATCTATGAGTCACATACTATTTCATGATATACTGGTAATCTGTAATACAGGATCTTTCCTAGTACAGAGACCAGTCTCTCACAAAGGAATTCGTATAAGTCAACTGTATTGTTAGTTTTTGTATAATTAGTTTTTAAACCTTTGTGAAAGATAAATTAAAATGCTTATTATTATTATTATTATATTACATGATGTTGTGAAATGAATATATTATTCAAGAAAAAACAAAACTTTTATTACAGTATGAGGCACAAATGATGAGCACAGATAGGCAGTAGTGGGGGCAAGCTCGCGCATGTATACTTTGTCCAATTCACAGTAGTCAAATGACACGCAAAAATCCAATAGATGACGATCATTGACTGACTAACCAATTGTGTGCAGTTCGGTGCTCACGCCTTCTTATTTTTTTTTTTAAACAGACTGAAAAATTTACTACTGGGTGTCAATCTGTGCTCACCACTCGCGCCCCTTACTATATCAACTTCTTTTTGTAGTTGGCATCTGTTAAAAACTTTATACTAGCTTCTCCCACACATTTCCTCCATGATCCCCCACTTTGCCCCCTTAAAGGATGAATTGTGAAAAACCTTTTCTGTGGTTTCTTATGTTATATAAGAAACCTTTGTACTAAATTTCAAGATTAAAACCCCAGCTGTTTGGGCTCTTCTTTAATAGATTGGTCAGCCAGTTAAAGTTTTTATGTATAGATGATAATGGTGCTGATTCCATTGTTTAGGTGTACTAAACTAATTGAGTCTCATTATATCTGTTTCTAATGAAGAACATAAGAAAATGATGTAAGAAATGTAGTCCTGTCAATTTAGTTCAATTTAGTTGCCATCTATCACGGTTATGTCTAAATACCCACTAACGAAAATGGCAAAGTCTGCTTTGACAGCTTTAAATATGTTCTATCCTGTTTCAATAATGTTTGTAAGAAAGACATGTGATTTGTCATGTGACTAAAATTAGTTTAGTGCGATTTACAACAGAATCGGCGCCAACATTTGCAATAGTATTTAGCTTAGGCCTAAAATAAATAATATTATGTTTTAAGTATAATCTAATAAAGGTACACCTTGTCATATTTGAATATGTATGCGAGGGACGCGCGTCCTATTATAACAATTGATCTCATTGTTATATTTTTAACCGCGAGCCAATGAGTTAAGATTAAAAACTAACATTATCTTTTATTTCAGTACCAAATGATCAGTTGAGCACAGCTCGCGACGCATTCAGAGTTATACTCAGACAAATACTTAAAAAGCTCTCCGAAGCTGGATTGAGCTGTGACGAAACATGCACAACTGCTGCACCAAATGTATCTGTGAAGCAGGTAATTAGATCCAATAAAAAGTCACTTTTAACACATCCTTGGGAATTTTGAACGCACTTGCTTGTTTTAGGGGTTCTTTATGTACAGATGTAGACAGTAGTTATGTAATGTTTTAAAAATCTTTTTGACAAATGTTTTTCAATGGATGTCGTAAGCGCGATATTTGGGATCTGGGTAGAGATAAGGAGAAAATACATTTAACACAAACATTTTATTCCAGTTGCTACTTCCAATTGTGGGACTATGTGGAATCGATGGAGGGGGCTACCCCCAATCAGACTTAGTTATTCTGACATCTTTATTGAAGAATGCCAAATTACCAGCACATATATCTGTGCCCGGTAAGTATGCAACTGAAAACGTATATTTCCTCCCTTTTGAGACTCCTTGGATGAGGCAACTTTTTTGAACCTGAACCTTTTTTTAACACAGAGACACAAACAACAAAAACCTCCGTAATATCCAGTCCAATACCATCACTGGCATCTCAAACGGCGAGCACCGAGAAGCAAGCGCCGTCTAACGCGCAACGTCGCTCTGACGCGTTGCTAGAACAGCTGACTATGCCGCTTCGCAACCCTGCGGCAGCGGTGACGTCATCGCAGAATCCACCGGCTGCGGCTGTCCAGTCTCCCGGGAGTAAGGACAGTATGGAGAGCGCTAAGGAGAATGCCTCGCAACAGGCTTCTGTTGACATGAAGGTATGATGTTTGTGGTAGATTTTATTTCTAAGAATTATAAGTGTTTTCTGAATACATTGAATGATCTCTTGCCTGAATGAAAAAGAAATATTCCTGCGACGATTACTGCGATGCTAAGTACGGCGTTTTTAGGGTTCCGTACCTCAAAAGAAAAAACGGTACCCTTAGGATCACTTTGTTGTCCGTCCGTTTCTCAAGCTCAGAATTTCTTAGAGTTTCTCAGAATTTCAGCTTCATACCTCTACAGGTATCAAGCTGAAATTAATATCGAATACTCAGGCCTGCAATCCATTGGAGCTGTGAAACAATCAAACTTCGAAGTCAACGCAATCAAAAGATTAGTCCATTTATTAAGGGGAATAATCTTCGAGAATCGATTCCCGTGATGTACAAACTATTTACATACCTACAAGTTTGAACGGAACCCTCGGTGCGCGAGTCCAACTCGCACTTGACCGGATTTTTGTAATAAGAAAAAAAAACATACATAACTTAGCCATGTGCCGGAAAAAAGTTATTCCGTAGCTCATACTTTCCAGTGGTATTAGACACATATAATTTGTTTCAGAAGTGGGTGGCATCAACTTGCTCATCCCTGCTAATGGAACTCCGAGCTGGTTCCGTGGTGTTGAAGGTGTGTGCTTCGCTGCCGTGCCTCCAGCGGTACCTCAACCGCTGGCAGACGGCCAAGGAGACCGCCATTGCGCCGCAGTTTAACTCTGACGCCTCACTGTAATTACTTTCAATATTTGACTTTGTGTAAGGGTTTTACACCCTACAAAAACTGATGTAAAGGCATCTATGGCTAACACCGACAAAATATAATATAAGTGGCTCTTGTTTTCACAATTTATAGGTTTGTTTAACCACAATCTCGCCATCGTAAGTGATGATGTGGCCGAGGGTGGTAAACACACAAAGCCTAGAAGGAACTGGCTCTCAAGTGCAGCTTTCGGAACACACCAATAGGTGCTTGGCGACAGATTTTCAACTTGAGGGTGGTAGCCAACTGCGTGAGTTCTACAAGGTACCGTGCTATGGTTCCCTTACGACGCCAACCTTTTCCTTCACCGAAAGCTCAAGTTACCTTGTCCTGTACCCAGGACCTTCGTCTTCATATCCGACGTTACCACCACTTAGCTATCATAGCCTTATATACGGTGCCTTTTTATTCGTTTTTTCGCTAGAACAAAAAACACAAAATAAAGGTAAAAAAGTTGGGATTATCGTTACTCCTTACAACCCAGACACTGCGCTTGCACTTCAAAGTAGTTGTGGCACGGCGTCTTGCCAGTTTTGTAGCAGGTGTGGGAATCGCTGGGCTACCTGTTTTTTTGAATTTTTGTTGATTTTGAATGAATGTCGTTTATTTTTTTATTTTATCTTAGTAGTCATGGTCTGAACAACGTTTGTTCTATTATTTCCCACTAGGCTCCATTTCTTGGTGAACGAGGTGCACGTGTGCCGCTTGGCTTTGTCTTTGCCGTGCTTGGAGCCGTTCACGCCCGAGCGGATCTCGACGCTCAGTGACGTCAGCATCGCTGCTCTACTCTGCGCTACTGCACAGGTATGCCTTCTAAATAATTCAAGACTGTTGATTTTTGATCGTTTTGCTGTTACTCAAAATATAGGTTTGTACTTGTCCTCAATCATAGTAACAGGTGATATGGCTGGAAGTACAGTCGAGGATATAAATTTGTATAAAAAGCAATTTTATTGCACTGTATAGAATCAAATGTTGTAAAATTACATAATCATATTATGTTAAAAGATTCTGCGTGCATAGTATCTCATAATTTCAATCAATATTTCACCAAATGTATACACATATTTATGCCTTCGAGTGTACACAAAATTATAGAACTGGCTCGGACTCGAGTAATGATTAAGTTCCCTGCATGCCCCAGAAGTCAAATTCGCAAAGGCATGAACGTGACCAATCGGTTCTCGATATCTTCGTAAATGCACGCAATTATTTCTGCCGCGTTTGTTTTAGGGAAATTAAAAGCTAGGGTGCTAGATTAGGTCACACCAAAGTTTGGTGATTGATGGGACAGTAACAAAATACCAACGTTTATTCGACAGGCCTCATTGCACCCCAAGGACGAAGAATACGAGCAGCAAACGGCTACACTAGTTGAGAGTGCGCTCAGCTTGTACAACACTGTTGGAGAGACATTCAAACAGTCTACACGCGCTGGTGGTTTTGTAAGTATTTTATTTTTATATTCATTTTCTTTTAGATAATCAACTAAATAAAACTCTTAACACTGACTGACAGATAAGACACAAACCTAAACGGGTGGACCTGGACTTTGAAATTTCAAGGGCATGTTAGGGGTGTGCTAAGAAATGATTGCCCCAAATTTAACCCTTTAGGGAATAAAATACGATATCGTGAGTGAACTCGTGGGACGTCAAGCTAGTCATGCTAATAAAATGTCTGTGTTAACATTTTAAGTTTACTACTTACTGAATCTAACCTAGCTGTTATGATAGTAAGATGTCACAAATTCAAACTCATGTAAGCAGAAGACTCACAAAACCTCGATTTTCAGTATTTTCAACCTTCATAAGTGGCATCCGAGGGCATAAACTAACTGGCGTCTGTATTGTTTGTATATGCATAATTACAACAAATACTAACAAAAAAAAACATTTTTAATTATTATTTTTTATGGTGACTGTACTTTTTGTTATCTGTTCTTGCATTGTCATGCAATATACGAATGTATACCAAATTTCAGCTCAATCGGACACTGGGAAGTGGGTAAAATTTTACTTGTAAGATTTGATTTCAGACAATGGACAGGTGAAAGTAAATATAAATTTGTAATACATATGTTGTGTTATACCAGGTATACCAAAATCACCTAATGATCGGCGGTTGGGTGTTGCTGTGCGGGCTGCACCACGCCCTAGCCGGTGCCCCGTGCCCCACCGCCGCGCCCGGCAAGAGCCCCGCCAAAGTGCCCTCTAGACCTTACAATCTTACTAAGATGTAAGTACTCAGTATTTTCTATCTGTTAGTTTCGGTTTCGTTTCTGCTGCAACTTGCGGCTACTTTTCACAAGTGTTCACTGTAACTAATAGGGGTGATGACTCATGTTGAATTTTACTACATACCGTAGTTATACATATTGGAAAACAGCAAATTATTAATAGTGCAAAAAAAATAAAAACAATTACTCAAATTCATTTTTAGCTCATAGTTTTTAGGTATTTTTTTTATCATCCAAAAGTAAATTAAAAGCTACTTTCAGGAACTCAATAAAAATCATTTATGGCGACTATGTACTTAAACGCAGTTTTTCACGCCCAAAATGACAAATTACTTGTTTTCTCCATACATTCCAGTACAGCGGTAGTTAAATTAGAGTATCACGTTTTTGACGCTCTCTGACTTTGACCACCTTTGACTCTCATTTCTGTCTTTTCTAGTGCTCTAATTGCAAATGGTCATATCATAAAATAGTTATTTATGCAACTGTCTTATAATAAGGGGTATGAAAACACGAATGTGGGTAGTATCACATGAGGGTTTTAATTCATAATTATGTACAGTTGCATACAAGACTTTATCTACACATGATCATTTTTGTAAACAACAAAGTAATAAATTTCTGCAATTCTAATATCGAATCAAAATGGCGGCATACGATGTGAATTCGAATAACCTCTAAGCATAGCCTCTACGATTTTTTTTAATTACGGCGCTGTGATAGTGTAACGCGCCTGCATGAAAATCTTCTTTTTTTGAAATTCATAAGGATACCACGGAGAATGTGGCTGTTTCATGAGTAAGGAATGGTCCGAAAAAGCAAAAAAAAAAGGAGTTGTATAATGAAATTCAGTAAAACATTATAACACTGTTTTGGATGAGGTTACTATGACAACCAGTGTTTTAATGTTGGCAATAAGCTAACTCTTTCAGGAACTGTTATAGAGGATTTATAGCATGGGTGTAGATAAAAGTAGTAATGTAGCTTATTGATTTATCCAGGCAACAAGGTCTCGGCGTAGTATGGGTGGCGCTAGGCGGGCGGTGCCTCGCGTGGGTGGGCGCGTTGCTCGCCGACGCTCGACTTGAGGCGCTAAGCTGCGGAGATGTGGCGGGGGGAACTCCCGCCCCGCTGCAGGTACTGTCGCAGCATACTGCCCACCAGAGGGAGCTGCGACTAGCCTCCGCTGCGCCGCTGCATCAGGTAATAATGTGTACATACTTACAGACTTACCCCCTTACTCATAAAACGTTATTTGACTAATATACTGTTAAAAGTGTCACGTAAATAACGTCACTCTATTGTCATTGTCAAATAATATGTCATTATTTGCGTGACCATTTAAACAGTATATTAGTTAAATAGCGCTTTATGAGTAAGAGGGCTAACGTCTAACCTGCCGTAGCCTCTAAAACAGAAAAATATCAGGATAACAATGAAAATTGTCAAAAAAAATTGAGATGGGTAGAGTGTAGCGTGTATTCGCTCAAAGAGCAGCTCGAATGGTGAAGTACTTCCACCTTATGGGATACCGCAGCAAAATAAAATTATGTTGTGTTCCTCCGCGTGAAAAGGTGGCTACAGTAACCACTTACCACCAGGCGGGCCGTACGGTTGTTTACCGAACCGACGTCGTAGTATATAAAATCTTATGGAAATAATCAAGATAAATGTGTGTACATAAAAAACAGCATGTTTGTTTATATGTCATCAAAAGTCATCGAAATCAGAATCGAGGTAATATGGGTGATATCTAAATTCGTACCATCATAATTGTTTTTTTTATCAAGCTCAATTTAACAAATATTTTGGTAACTTCCTAAACTTTCTTCAAATTCCTTTACTTATAAGAATGTCGTCTCTTACAGCTACTAGTAGCCCTAGGCGTGGTGTGCTACCGCAAAGCTACGAACCTGAAGCGGGCGGTGGTACAGAAGCAACACCAAGATGCCGATCCCGACCGATCCGACTCAACTGTCTACTTCCAGGACATGATACTGTGCTCGGAGGATTCTGAGACTGATGACGGTATGTCATTTAGTAATATGTAGTAGTAGTAGTTTGTAAGGAAAAATTGCTACTGCTTACCACCACACAACTAGTGTGATGGATGCCATAATCTTTTCACTGAAAACTTAAGTTCGTGGTATGAACACATTTGTTTTTACTTACTAGTAACTCTAGGCGTAGTGAGCTAGCAATATACTGAAGGATAACTTGATATTTCTCCATACAATACATACGTGATTACTCATTTGTTATATTTATGTCCTGTTTTTATATGCTTTTATTTTTGACTAGCTTTCCTCCACGGTTTCACCCGTGTTCCTGGGATAATAATAATAGCCTATGTCCTTCTCCATACCATAAGCTATCTGCATGCCAACTTTCATGAAGGCGTAACAAACAAACAAACTCACTTTCGCATTTATAATATTAGTTTTATTTTATTTATTCATACAGGACGGTTTTCTTCTCCTTACCTGTGTTGGATCATTAAAATACGTCTAGTTTCATCATAATTAATGCTCTAAACTATCGCCTTGTAGACAGCGAGCCACTGTTCGGGCTTTGGTTCGAATCAACACTAGTTGCTCCGGACATGGCCGACAACAACGGATTAGTTCGCGCCGCCGCTGCTGATTTCGCGGATGGGAACGACGCCGCCTCGCGCCCGCACCAGGCCATCGTGCCGGACAAGGCTGAACCTTATTCTGTAAGTTATACAGTTTGATTTAGGTTGTAAGATTTTTATGTCACGATTTCCAGATGAAGTTGAACCTTTTTGTGACCTACGCGACACTTTAAAAGCATTTGTTTTTTAATACCAGGATTTTGTGTGTGTTTTAGCTAGTTGGCGCTTTAGAAAATTTTATGTGCTAATTGAATCTCGGTGTTATTTTAGAAATGGAACCTCGTAAACGAAATTCCAGAAAGTACCACCACTTGTTTTAAAAAGAAAAGTAATATTTTAAAGTATATTTCAACAAGTTGAGGGTAAAGGAAGTCACAAAAACAAGTGATCTAATGGTATACTTCATCTGAAATTTGTATTCCAGTACATAGCACTAGCAACGGAGATATTCACCCTTCTGACGGAGGAGATCATCAGCGAAGGTTCTGACCGCTTGGGACAAGCATCGCTACAACTGCACGATGCACATCAGGCTCTGCTAGCTGCTCTCGCTAAGGATTTGGATCGGGAGACTGCTCGTACTGATACTGGTAAAGTTTATTGAAATTTGATATCTATTTTACTATGCATATGGTTGATTATTATTTCAGTCGCCAGTGTAATGCCACGAAGCAAGCGAATTTTTTGAGTACTATTTGAATTTTTTTTCGAAACGAGACTGAAAATGCCAGCGCGACAGTTGCCGGCGGCGACTGGGAAGATTGAAATGAAGGGATTTTTACGTTACGCAATAGAGATAAAGTTCAAAATGCCATGTACAATTTTACTCAAATAATTCACTTCGCTGATCTTCCGCTCTCTTCGCCGGCAAAAGAAAATATATTCGGATGCTAATCGACAGTTAATGTCAACTCTTACACCAATACTTACACTCTTATAACAATAAAACGCGCAATAAACCGCAGCCTTACTAATTTTATATTGCACATGCAAATGTGAACTCAACCGTCAATAAAATAAGGTTGAATATTCACCAGGCACAATCTCACCGTGCTTCGGGCCGCGTCTGGGCGCTCTGTACGCGTCGTTCAGTTCAGCGCTCGTTCGTTATCTACATAACTTGAGCGGCGCGCCCGCCTTCGCGTCCTTACAACCGGCTCTACATCAACAACTTGTGTCCGCTGGCGCTGAGAGAACTAATATGACACCTTTGCAGGTATGTGCTACAATAAGACTAGTTAATGGAGCTAGTTGTATTCATTTAAAAATATATTTTAAATGAAATAATTGTAAACATGTTACAAAAAACTTAAAACGGCTTCAAAGTACACTAAGAAGTAATCAAATCCTGATCTGATGACAATGGAACCAAACGGGAAGTGTAGGTACCCTTCCAATCAAAATTTTCCGATTAATAAATAATGGATTTATTAGGTAACAAACATTTAAAAAAATACAACTGAATGGAGAACCTCCTCTTTTTTTTGAAGTCGGTTGAAAAGTAATTTATCCGTCTAAATTAAAATGTATGGCTAGATAAATCCGATTAATGGCTATATGGCTAATAATAATCCTTTGATTTGATAATGTTGTGCGATATTTATAGTATTTATTTAGAAAATAAAACGATATGCAACTCAAGCCAAAATAGCCCTGCGAGCATGAATTGTCGATATATTTATGGCATCGATAAACTAGATTTATTTACCTATCTGGAGTGACATTCTCATAGAGTTGTCGTATTTCTCGCATTTTTTTTTTTTCTTTTTCAGCATACTGCTTCTGTTACATAAAACATCCACTAACTAGTTTGTTGTCATATTAAATGCATCATAATTTCCCTCAGGTTGGACCCCGCGTAGTGAAACTCCTAGGTGGTATGGTCCTCAGCAAGACAGCAGCGGAACGCGAGAACAGCATACTTGCTATGTGGCACAAACTGGTCAACACTTTACAAGAATGTGCATTACAAGCCCAGCCTTCGCAGGATCACGATTATGAAGGTAAGATATACCTTATTTGTACCCAAATATATTGGAACTGTAGTTGTACCATATATTTTGAACTTTTAGAGAGAGGTAACCTCAAGTAAAAACCAACGTTCGGCGCTAGGACGGCTTGAGAGTAATTATTATATGTCGTCAACCTTCTATCGATTAATTATTACAGAATCTTAAAGGTCCAAATAAACGGACGACTGCCGCGAAATTGAATCGCGAGCTCATGCAAACATTTCTGGTTATGTTCAAACAGTCGCGGGGCAGAATTGTGTCCTGCGGTGACAACAAATACTAGGTGAAAGAGAATGGGCAAATACTCCACCACTTATGCCCACTGCGGATCGGTGGAGGTAGGCTAGTGGTTAACTGTAACAAGCCAACATGTAACATTCAAGCCGCCTAGGAGGCCTCTAACTAGTTTAACGACTATCCCAATAAAGTGATACCCGGAACCAACGGCTTTCCAAACACGGAAAACGCTTGAGTTGAAATACCACTGGGTAGTTGCCCATCCAAGTATATATGAGCGATCCTTTAACTTTTGGTTAATTTTGCAGATCTGAACGTCGAACACGCTCAACTGTTGGTATACTTGTTCCATTCATTGACGCTCATGCAGAAGAAGTCTGTGTTGCTCATGACGTCCAATGCTATCATCAAGGTATTTATTTTCTTTATTTGTTTTATTTTCAACATATAAAAGGCAATGTACTCAGGTTTTTATTTTGTCGTAGGTGGTTGAAACTCTAGCAATAAGTGACAGGAAGCGCGCGATGAACTTGGCGCCGCATCAACTTATGCTGACTACCAGATTGATGCTCTTACTGGAGTATCTCATGAGACATCTATACGACGCACCGCAAACTTTGTTGCAACAGGTAATTTGCTTATATATTTTTATTATTTTTCATCGACGAAGATCAAATATTCTCAGGTTTAAATGGTAGTGTGATATATAGTGAAAGAAACAGCGGACAGCCATCAATGTATTATTATAGTCATTATGAAAAGATTCTCCTTTATCATCACTTCGCATTTTGAATACTGTTGTAAGGAGTGACCTTACAACAGTTCATGGTTCAAGCAAGAAAGTGCACAGAAGTTTATATTGCCGATATATTTACATATTACCATAGAACCTATTCTAGTAGAATTGTATTAAATCGTTTACCATGAGGCACAATTCTACAGAGTTCTAACTGTCCCCATTGTTTCAGATCGAATGGAACCTAGTCATAGCGCCAGGCTTGGCTCAACCGTCAGCCGACGCGAGTAACAACACCAGTAAGACTACAAGTAATGGTCTGCTCAAGTCGCGTATTTACTGCGAGGTCCAGTACATTGAGCAAGCCTACAGAAGACTCTCCCAGGACGAAACGTCTATGAGACCAAAGTTCTACGCATTGACTAATGCTGAAATTAATAACCAGGTAACTAGTCACGTCAGAAATAAGTCATTATAAATACTCAAGTATAATACGCGCAAGTAAGAGGGCCCGCCCGCTATATAGTTTCTACGAAACGTTCTTGCGTTGTGCAGTCGCTAAGAAAACAGTAAAAAGAGTACACAAATTCTTTTGTTTTACTAAAATATATCCTTAGTTACCTTGCGCATTGCGCACTCCCCGCTTCATGTCATTATTTAATTCCTAAAAATGACATCTGACAATATACTTGTGATTTATATGAATCCGGCCAATTTAACGCAAAACTGTCTCTATTTTTCATCAGTTTATAATTGTCTTCAATGTCCTTTCTATATTTTGCAATTTAGAATCTTAAATTAATACTTTTTATCAGGAAAACCCTAAATTCGACGGTCTGGCATGCAACTTCGTGCTGGGTACCCCCCACAAGCTGAAATACCCGCTACTACTGGATGCGCTACTCGCGCTACTGAACTCTGCTTGTATCTGCGACAACTCGCAGTACCACTCGTCGCCGACCGCACTCGCTGCGGCCCATTACTGCTTCCAGACTGCTTGGAGGTCAGTACTAATAATTAAAAATAAAACTTTTTTTTAATGGTTATTAATGTCTAGACTGCTATGTTTGTTGTGACAGGCAGTCTTACCCGTGTTTCTTAGATAAACGTGTTAATATCTAGATACCGTAAGCTTTGTCAATTGATAACATTTCAAAGTTAATTTTATTGAGTGTTTGTTAATGGTTATTTTGGGAGTATGAAAACCATTAAAAAGTAGCAAACAAAGAATTTAAGATTGGCTTCTTGGGCTGGAGGTGCTCGTTAGATGTCTATACTAATAGTAATATAATAAGCGGAGGAGTTTTTGTTTGTTTAAAAGGTCTAATCTCTAGAACCACAAGGTGGATTCGAAAAATTATTTTACTAATAGGAACATCACCCCCGAGTATTATAGGCTGCTTTTAATCCCGGGACCGCAGGGGCACCTAGTTTAAAACAGGGAAATGAAATGGTCGAGAAACCAACAAAAGTACATATGATCAATCCTTAGTTATTAATATTATAAACGCTAAAAGTTTATATGTATTGGTGTTTGTTACTCTTTCACACAAAAACTACTAAATGTAAATTAACGAAAATTTGACGCGCTTATAGAATATGTTCTGGATTAACACATAGGGTACTTTTTATCCCAGGAAAACAATATCTCCCCCGGGTACGCGTGTGAAACCGCGGTGCGCAACTAGTCTCAAATATTTTCTTGTTTCTTTCACTGTACATCCTATTTTTCCGTTAGGCTAGTAATAAGCATGCCCCCTGCGACTCCACACATGGACAAGTTGCAAGCGGGCACTGCGGCCGACCTGCCCTCGCCGCTGCCTCTACATGCGGTCATATGGGCGCCGCGGGCCGACAACAAGAAGGTCTTCAACCCTTGGCTTAAGGATGCGCTTGTTAAACAGGGAATGTATACGCAGGTAACTATCTCCTGCATCTAGAAAGAAAACTGTTTTTTTTGTATATCTCTGAATGAATTACAAAGATGCGTTATTTAGATGCAGTGATAAGTAATAATGTGTTATAAAGCGGTATTACTTTTTCATACAAAGGATAAAATAAATATCCTGGGACATTCCTCACACACGGTCAACTGATCCCAAACTAAGGAGATCTTGTACTATGGAAGGCAGATAACTGATATAATACATATACTACTTTTTGTTTGTAAATACATACTTAATATACATAATTACACCCAGACTCAGGACATACAGACATGTTCATGCACACAAATACATGTCCTGTGTGGGAATCGAACCCACGACTCATTACTTTACATCACTGTCTCATTTAAAATAAGCGATAATAAGGTGTTTCAATCACAAACTTATATATGCACTTCTGTTTATAAGTAAAGTAACATACACTTTCTCCATCAGTATGCAGAAAATCTACTCGCCGGCGTGAGCGCATCCTGCGATAATATCAAATACACAGCGTGGCTTGCATCTGAGACCATCAAACATTTGAAACAGAACATTACTCGTAAGTAGCTCTCTCTACCTTGTCCGCTATTTAAATTTCTGATTAACGTTTAACATTGCCAAATAAAAATAGACCTTATGGTTATGTAAAAAAAGTTCAGCGTCTTAAAGCTAGTCTCATGAACAATTATATCATAAAAACTAATATTTTATTCGTAGCGAGTGGTCTTCCATCGCTGCTAGATGTCATATCGTGTGACTCGGCGCTCGTGAGGTTGAAAGTGTGTCTCGCTGATGCGGCGTCGCCATCCGAAGCTCATCAGTTCATGCCCGATCTATTGGACCTGCTAGAAACCGCCCTTGATTGCTGCCGGTAAGTTTAGGACTCTATTGTTTTCTATATAAGATCTATATTGCCTTATGAGTCACGATGTTAAATGATGACTGGGTTTGTTCTACCTGATCTCATGTTTGCCGTGTCCTTATTGTCTTGCAATGAGTAATGAAATTTCTAGTCAGCTTTCTACCACGGACGCTCAGGCTATGGAATGAGTTCCTCGCCGTGGTTTTCTCAAGGGAGTACAGTATGGGGTTCTTCAAAAATGGTGTGAAGATATTTTTGTAGGGTCGGCAACGCGCGAGTGTACAGGTCGGTTAACGAAAGCTGGCACGTTCACAGTACTCATAAATTTGCAATCAGTCAAGTCTAATGGACGAATGCAAAAATAGACCACTCTATATTTATGAGCAGTAGCAAAAGCAAAACAATAACTGTCTCCTTCATACTCATAAGCTTGACTTTGCGCGAGAGAGACGGTGTAAATGTGTTGAAACGTGCCAGCTTTAGTTAACCGACCTGTACCCCTGGTGTTGCAAACGTCCATAGGCGCTTACCATCAGGCGGGCCGTAGGCATGGACCTTAGTAGTATAAAAAGAGTTTTTTTTTCTTCAAGCACATTGCAATAGTTTTTTTAACCGACTTAAAAAAAAAGAGGAGGTACTCAATTTTTTTTTATTGTTTGTTACTTCATAACTCCGTAATTTATTAACCGATTTGGAAAATTATTTTTTTGTTTGGACTTCCCATTTGGTCCCATCCCATTGTCATGTCTGGATTTGATAATTTTATTGTGTACTTTGAAGTCGTTTTAAGTTTTTTGTAAAACAGTTTTCAATTATTTATTGTTTGTACGACACGCCATTATTATTCGTGGTTTACTTAGCTATCTTTTTTTTCTAGATTAAGCGCTGGCCTCGAGCTCGAAGGCCTAATGGATACGTCTAACAACCCGTCAGAGGCGGCGGTATCTAAAGCCCGTTTGCAAGTGTGCGCCACCTCCGGGCCGGTCGCGAATGCGACTGGAAGTATCGCACCGCCAGCGCTAGGTGCCTGGTTGCGAGCGCACTTACCGTCTAATGCTGCTGCTGCGTTGGATAGATTGTCATCGCCGCCGCCGCTTTGTTGTTTTAACCTGGTAAGTTATTTATTTTTATCCGACTGACCCGGAAGGATGTTTTTCGAGTGTATGTATGTATGTCTATTTCTTTGGCACGTTCTGCAACCTAAACGGCTTGATGGATTTAAACATGTGAGGTGTCGTTAGATTCGTCTTAACGTCGTCGACGTCATTCGTAGTAGGGAATAAATAAATATTACAAAAAAAATACATACTAAGGTATATTGGTTTGTCCCCAACTGCAATATTAAAATTGTATAGACTAAAGAGCTTGTTTTTCTCTTTTCAGTTATTTTTTGTTTCACGCAGTCGGGATTTTTGTTTCTTTTATAAATTTATTTGATATATTATAGCTATAATTGCCCCGCGGCGTCACCCGCGTTGATGTTGCGTGATGTCATGGAGAGTATTATCTTCCTCATCGTCTGCGGGAATAATGAAACTGAATTGAACACATAAATCTAAATTTTAATCTTTGGGACATTTCTGCTAATCGTTTCTAATATTATTGATGCGAATGTGAGTTTTTTTTACGCTTTCGTGCCTTATCCTACTCAACCGATAGCAGATGGCAAATAGCTATTGGTATGGAGAAGGACATAGACAACTTTTTATCCCGGGAATGCGAGTGAAACCGCGGGGGACAGCTACTAATATTATAAATGCGAAAGTTTTCACTGTTTGTTAGTGCGTCCTTCTATTACGAAGGCTCGACGTGAATTTGGATTGAGATATTTTATTGGCCGGACAATGACATCCCTAACTGGAACGCAGATGCGACCGCGGGGGAAAGTTAGTTACTTATAAATATATTTCCCTAAAAATATATCATGTTAATATAACCGTCGCTTTGTCCTCTAGTGTTTCTACAACTCCCACATCATACCATCGGAGAGTGCAGTGCTTAACCTGGTGTCCTCCCATTGCGAGCTCATTAGTGCGAACGCTAAGTACAGCATTGGCGCGTCCCTGATGATGCTGGCCTACTCCGCCGCCAAACTGCTGGAAATTGGAGCCAGCAAATTAGCTGACAACCCTGAGCTTTTGAGGAAGGCCCTTGATCTTATTATACCGGCTTTGGTAAGTTGATTAAAGTTAAGTTATGGTCATGACGAGAACTCGCCTTCCTCCGTAGCGCAGGTGACGAACACCGTAGGGTTTTTGGCGGTACGAGTCCGGCTTAACCTGACCCATGCAATGATTCTATAACTACTATTATTTGTGCATTATTCCTCTATACTAACTAATCTCTTTGTAAACATAAATTACGTCGTGCGGGAGGGCCTCAGTAGGTCTGAGAATAGGTCGTGAACTTTTTTTAATACACTTATGGTAGGGCAGGGTAGGGTAGGGTAGCACCACAGGGTAGGGTAGAACCACGCGATCGAAGTCGCGCCGGGCAGCTAGTAAGTTTATAAATGTGTATTGTTATCTAAAAATCTATAACTTTCCCAGACGGACGGTCGTCTTGAATTCATGTCGGAGCCGTTAGCATCGACCCTCACTATCCTCGTGCCTCAAGTGCAGAAAGCGGAACAACTCACGCACGAACACATCTTGAAAACAACATACACTGTACTGGTCGAACATCTGCAACCGTCCACTGAGAAGACCTTGAGACATATGGTAAGTGCTTTATGTTCTTTGATATAAAGACTATTTTAGCTTAGCAAATTCTTAAAACATTTACTTTACTATAGGTCAAATACTGGGAGAAGATTCTGGACCGACCAGCTGGTAGATTGGCATATGAGACAGTGTTTGCCGAAGAATCTGGTTACACACTCGGTAAAATACTTCTGTCGGCGCCGAATGCTAGAAATCCTTATGCCGAAAGAGTTATCAAGTAAGTATAAGAACAAACATATTTTACGTTACAAATATTATTTTCTTGCGAATTCTTAATATGTTTTTTTTTATTTTATTTTAGGCTCTTCATAAAGATATTTACCAGCTGTGATACCACTGACAGAAACAGCTCACTATGTATATCTGTATCCAACTTTATTGGAGTCGCTGATCATCAAAAGCTCTCTGCCCTTTTAGCCCACATCTGCCTGGGTTCGCCTGGTAAGTTCAAAGATAAACCTAGTTTTTGTATAGCTTGGGCAAAAATGCCTTCATATGTTCGATTCTCCTCTGCAGGTCGCATTTCTCAACCGATTCTAGTGTAATTTTAAGCATATTGACAATCCATGGTCGCATAATTATCGAGACTTGTGAGGTCTACAACTCAGAGCCACTAGTATATAGATTTGTTAATGCATTGACTTACAGGAGTACGTCCATTTTGTGGCAATTCAAAAGTGCCCGAAAGTTTTACGGTCTCATTGCGTGAGCTGGTTAAAGCCAAGTCTAGTAGAAGTTAGTAAAATTCAGGTTTTAAGATAGTCTCGGCTCTTTTTGTTATTATATTTAAATTCTAGGTTTTGTCAGTCTTGCTTTAATTAAACCATCTCATAAAGGGGATATAGTTACGTACTGAATGATCATTGGTTTATTGTTCAAAGAATTGTGGCAAATAGAGACTTCGTAGTTTAAATTAATGGAGGTTTCATTTGTTTTTATGAATATGATTGTATAAACGAATATGTTCGTCCAATATAGCTTCAGCCGGTGCGGCAGGCACAGCGAACGCAACCCCAACAGAGACAGAACTACCGACGCCTACGTCATCAGCACCGGACGGCAACCCCGCGTCTTTAGCTCTGCGCAACGCACTGCGCAGCGTGTTTCACTCCGAGACTGACGCGACGAGGAACGACAACGCCGCGCAACGGAACGACAATGACCTGCCTGTGTTTGAGACACCGTGAGTTCTAATAATTTTATATTATATGATAGTTGACTCATTAACTTGATGAACTTATTTAGTACTTTAGTATTGGACGTAGGTACAGTATGAGGCACGAATGGTGAGCACATATAGGCAGTAGTTGGGGCAAGCTCGCGCATGTATACTTTTGGCCAAATCACAGTAGCCAAATGACACTCAAGAACCCAATAGAAATCGAGCATTGACTAACGAACCAATCGTGTGCTGCTCGGCGCTCCCCCCCTTCTTTATTCCGCCAAACAGACCGAAAAATTAACTACTGCCCAGTGTCAATTTGTGCTCACCACTCGTGCTCCTTACTCCTTATAGGTGGGATAGATAAAAATATATTTAGCAAGAGATTTAAGAGAGGTAAAGCGTTTATTCGGTCAAAGAGCAGTCGGACTCGGGAAGAACCTCCACCTTACAGAATACTGCAGCCAGATTATTTATTTATTTATTTTACACAAATTACAGCTATCATTGCAGGTCTACCTAATACGATAGTGTATGTTAATAATAAGACACAAAAAACAATTTAAAATATTATCTACATGCTATACTCAAAACTGAATTTATAAATTCATTGGCTGAACACGAGAACAGGTAAATTTCCTCGGCAACCAGATTTAGTGTATGCAATATTCTTGTTAGTGGCGTGTTGGCTAATAGATTAGTCCTCGCGCTGGGGACCACAAACAGTCGCGGCCGCCGCCGCCGCGCCACATACCCGTCTTTATATTATGTTGTGTTCCTGCGCGTTAGTAACGTCGCCTGAGCTCATTGGGCAGGGAGGAAGGGTCGGTAAAGCATGACTAATTCAAGTCGTGTGTTGCCGTATGCTTGTTTACCGACAGATAAGATATCCTTCTAATGTGCTCTTTCAAAGTTATTTCATATTATTATTTATTTCAGATCTCCAGCACCGAGAGCCCAATCTGAGACTGCCCAGCAATCCGCTAACTCAGGTAAATATTCTCATCATAAGTATGAATTCTTCAGAATAACAGTACATTACCTAACTAATGACACTATTTGTAATGTAATTAGAGAGCTGCAGCTGGTCGGACGGCAGTAAGGAGAGTGCAGGTGCGGGTGCCACTTGCACTTTGGCGGTAGAACCTGCGCCGGCGCCGCTCGCGGACGCTACCAATGACAATGCCGCTCTACTATCGGCTTTGTGCAAGCATGTTGTACATCATTGGTATGTTAACTTATCACTGTTTTGAATCATTGTATCTTCATCATTAATTACATTTTATTTCTACGATCTTAATGGAATTAATGAACGTGAATCTTCTAATTGTTATTAGGTGTTGATAGAATCTCTAGAATAGATTGTGTTAATCCCAAATAAATCCTCGCATGTATGTATTTAGAGTTTAAATTCAATTTTGAATACATGCAGTGCAATAAATCTGAGGAAATAACTTTTTATGTCAAAGAAAAATTTGCCTTATTGCGTCATAACAACGATTATTGTACAAAATAAAAGAATAAAAAAAAAAAAAAAAAAACAACGATTATTTGTTAAATATATCGTTAAAATACACCTAAAGGTCGGCTCATACTGAGACGCCACGCGATGCGGCGCGCAAGATACCTATACAATATAGAACTTTATTAAGTAAACAAAATGGTACACATTTCAGTGATAGTTCTATATTGTATAGCTATCTTATAAACTACGCGCCGTGTCGCGTCGCATCACATCTCTTTGTGAATTGACCCTTATTGTACAGCAATAAACAATTTTTAACCGACTTGTTTTTTTTTGTTTGTTACCTCATCACTCCGTCATTTATTAACCAATTTGGAAAAATATTTTTTTGTTTGGAAAGGTCCCCGCTTGGTCCCATTGTAATCCTGGCCGAATTTGATTACTTTAGTATTGGACGTAGGTTCAGTATGAGGCACGAATGGTGAGCACAGATAGGCAGTAGTTGGGGCAAGCTAGCGCATTTACACTTTTGCCCAAATCACAGTAGCCAAATGACACGCCAGAATCCAATAGACGACGAGCATCGACTGACGAAACAATCGTGTGCAGATCGGCTCTCCTCCATTCATTCCGCCAAACAGATCGAAAATTAACTACTACGCAGGTGCAAATCTGTGGTCACGACTCGTGCCCCTTACTACAACATGTTTATGTTGTGTGTGTAGCGATGAATCAGTAAGCGCTCGCATGCTGTCGGCGCTGATCGGCGTGTGCGGCGAGAGCGCGTGCTCGCCGCTCCTGGCGCGCGAGATGTGCCGCCTCGCCGACGCACACAACGGCGCTCACCATCCGACACTGTTCCCTGCTGCGCTCTCCTGGCTTGCCGCTTGGTAACTACCTGTTTACTAGTGGTATTTTAGCTGGGACACTATGGGAACATTTGATTCCAATGCGTCTGAGGAATCATCAAGTCTTTTTTGCGAATACTATTTTGTCATTAATTTTTAATGGTAAAGTGAAGTTGTAAAGAAATTGAAAATACTATATGAGGCCGGATTTTATGTGATCATGTATTAAAAAAACCGGCCAAGTGCGAGTCAGACTCGCGCACCGAGGGTTCCGTACAAACCTGTAGGTATATAAGTAAATAGTAGTATAGACCTGAGTATTTGATATTAATTTCAATTTATGACGTATTAAAAAAAAACTACTTACTAGATCTCGTTCAAACCAATTTTCGGTGGAAGTTTCCACCGTAATGTACATCATATATTTTTTATAGATTTATCATTCTCTTATTTTAGAAGTTACAGGGGGGGGGACACACATTTTACCACTTTGGAAGTGTCTCTCGCGCAAACTATTCAGTTTATAAAAAAATGATATTAGAGAGCTCAATATCATTTTTAAAGACCTATCCATAGACACCCCACACTTATGGGTTTGATGAAAAAAAAAAATTTGAGTTTCAGTTCTAAGTATGGGGACCCCCAAAATTTATTGTTTTTTTTCTATTTTTGTGTGAAAATCTTAATGCGGTTCACAGAATACATCTACTTACCAAGTTTCAACATTATAGTTCTTATAGTTTCGGAAATAAATGGCTGTGACATACGGACAGACAGACAGACAGACAGACATGACGAATCTATAAGGGTTCCGTTTTTTGCCATTTGGCTACGGAACCCTAAAAAGGGGATTAAAAGCAACGTCCGAAAATTTTCATCAATATCCAAACGATAGACAGGATCACAATTATGTTTAATTTATAAAAGGTGGAGATTTCCCATATTTTCGAAACCTATGTTGGGTTAGTCATGCTGAATAACTACTATGGGACTATGGGAACAACACATAATTCTCAAAAAAAAAAAAAAACGAAAATATGCCAGTTCGAAATCTACCCATTATAGTAAGGGTATTTTAATTTTATTGTTTTTAGGGTTCCGTAGCCAAATGGCAAAAAACGGAACCCTTATAGATTCGTCATGTCTGTCTGTCTGTCTGTCTGTCCGTGTATGTCACAGCCATTTATTTCCGAAACTATAAGAACTATAATGTTAAACTTGGTAAGTAGATGTATTCTGTGAACCGCATTAAGATTTTTACACGAAAATAGAAAAAAAACAATAAATTTTGGGGGTTCCCCATACTTAGAACTGAAACTCAATTTTTTTTTTTCATCAAACCCATAAGTGTGGGGTGTCTATGGATAGGTCTTCAAAAATGATATTGAGGTTTCTAATATCATTTTTTTCTAAACTGAATAGTTTGCGCGAGAGACACTTCCAAAGTGGTAAAATGTGTGTCCCCCCCCCTGTAACTTCTAAAATAAGAGAATGATAAATCTATAAAAAATATATGATGTACATTACGGTGCAAACTTCCACCGAAAATTGGTTTGAACGAGATCTAGTAAGTAGTTTTTTTTTAATACGTCATAAATTGAAATTAATATCAAATACTCAGGTCTATACTACCATTTACTTATATACCTACAGGTTTGTACGGAACCCTCGGTGCGCGAGTCTGACTCGCACTTGGCCGGTTTTTTAATTATATAATTTCATTAGTACTTAACAAAATATTTATTCAAACAGCATCGATAACCTAAGCAGTCAAGAAGTTCTTGAGAAGCTGGAGGAGGGCCAAATTGACGGTAACTTGGGGCAGCAGATCGAGTCCGCTTGCGTGCTGCTGTCGTACTTGGCAGACGCTCTACACGCGATAAATACCACACAGCCTCTTAGTAAGTAGTATGAAGATAGCACTCGAAGGAACTCGAATAACCTCGGTATTTCTATGTTTTATGTGTACAGTTTTATACTGAACCTGTATTGCTTTTGTATTTAAATTTCGAAATATTTGTGATACATTTGCAGTGCATAATTTTAAGCCATGTCTCATGTTGTAGGAAATTAAATAATTTTAAAGCCAAAGCAATATAATTTAGACCCTAGGAAGACGCTTATGAAGCTCAAAATGAAATTAATTTATATCTCAGATCCAATTATTTGGAGATCAGTTTATGTTCTGACGGTCTACTGACATATGACAAAGTAATAGAGTACTTACTGTAGAATATTTTTCCAGCATTGCGTTCAGTCAGCCCAACATGGGAATCGCCCTCAGAGCTCGGATTTGACTTGGACTACACGGATGAACAACAAGATGATGATGATACGAGCGCTGATGATTCCGTGAGTCTTGTTCAAAGTTTTCCTATGAATGGTGTTTTTTTTCAAGTCAATACCAAAAACTGTTTAGTTCTCGTGTCATACTTTGTAACATGGTTATCAGTATCTTACAAATATTTATAGCACTAAATAATTTACTTATAGAATGACTTACATATCCCGATGTGCGCTAATTTACCGACAGTGGATTGAATACTCTGTTCGAATTCGCTCGAATGATTCGCCATAGGGCGAACTACATGGCCATATATTCCACGACATCGTGAACCTTCTCTGCATCCCGATAATGTGTTTGTTATGTGGCATTAAAGTCATAGTGGTTTACGTAGTAAGATATCGCGACTCCACGTGTATTCCACTGTATGTATAATTCAAAAAAGTTCTTTTTTTTATTCGTCAAAGTCGGTATACAAGCATACGGCTTGACGGTAAGCGGTTACTTTAGCCATATGGACGCTTGCGACACATGAAGCAGCACACCAGCGTTACCAACCTTTCCCCAATGAGACTCACGCGCAGGAACACATTATAAAGTTGTTTGGCTGCGGGATTCTGTAAGTTGGAGGTACTTTCCCAGTCCAGCAGCTCTTTAAGTGATAAACACTATGCTTTTAACTCTCTTAATTTTCTTTCTTTCTTTGTAGGACGAGGACGTAATGCTCCAATCGAAGCTGTGCACGTTCACGGTAACCCAACGCGAGTTCATGAACCAGCACTGGTACCACTGCCACACGTGCAAGATGGTGGACGGAGTGGGAGTGTGCACCGTGTGCGCGAGGGTCTGTCACCGCGGACATGATGTCTCCTACGCTAAGTTCGGAAACTTCTTCTGTGACTGCGGCGCTAAGCCTGATTCTAGGTGAGTTGGAAAATACTTGTTTTATTGAGAGACGTCTATATTATGCCTTAGCTTTTAAAACATACATTACCTTATGTACTTATACTTAAGAAGCACATTTTTTACGTGAATGTGAACGTGAATGCTTGATGATTCAAGTGCATATTCAAAAACAAACTTTAACTTGCAACAGAGGTATTTAAGTGTCCCTATACTTATAACTTATTTTTTAACCGACTTCAAAAAAGGAGGATGTACTCAATTCGGTTGTAAGTTTTTTTTTTATGTTTATTACCTCATATTCCCGTCATTTATTAACCGATTTAGTCCTTCCCATTGTCATCATGTCAGGATTTGATTATTTTTTTGTGTACTTTGAAGTTGGTGTAGTGTACTTTTTAGTTTTTTAACCGACGAAAATACGGAGGTTTACAAGTCGACGCGTATATTTTTATTTTTACTTCTATAAATTCCATAAATTAAAAGGAAGTAATTGAAGGGTCTCAATGTGATGATAGTAAGGGATATCACAATACATGTAATTTGTTACAGCTGCCAAGCGTTAGTGAAGCGATCGGTAACGTTAGGTGGAGCTCGCGGTGGTAACAATGGTAACGATGAGACACCACCGGCGCCATCACTACGTCGTCGACCATCCAGTCCAACGCCGCCTGCTTTACTAGCGCCACCTAGGCGACCACTACTCGCTTCTAATATACAGGGTAAGTATTATTGTAATAGTTCAGACGCGTTATATTATGAAAGAAATAGAAAAACTCACCCCCTCTTAGAGACGCCTTGCACTATTACATAATATTCAAGTGTGTCAGTGGGCTATTCTCTTATCATGTAGGAATGTTAACACAGTGCTGTGGTATGCGATTTTCACAATTTACGTGGCACGAGAATTGTCAATGTTTTCGTCTCTATACAACGTGTAACGGACTACAAAAAGTACCAATTGAAAATAAATTACTGTAAAGGTAAACGCACACTTATCCGAGCCGAATGCATCGAACGAAAAGATTTTAGAATTCTGTATATGAAATCGCATCCAGATTCGGACGATTCGACGCGGGGAAGTGTGCGGGCTTTCATAAGAGTTCATATAAAGAATTCAAAAAATTCGTTTCGTTCGATGCGTTCGGCTCGGATAAGTGTGCGTTCACCTTTAAATTCATGTTTTCATTCATGCAACCAAATGTTTGCTTCCAAGTTTATTGAATTAAAATCATAACCAGTATGTCACCGCTCAATGAGGGTAATTATCTTATCTATATACAAGGTCCTAATAAATTAGTGAACTTCCTCTTGAGGGATGAATGTATAGGTCATTAGTAATCAAAAAATAATATTAGAAAAATAATCCGAGGGAAAAAAAATAAAAAATCCTATACTGTCTCTATGCAAAACAAAGAAGCCGCGCGAAGGTTTTTTTTTTTTTTTTTCCTCGGATTGTTTTTCTAATATTATTTTTTGATTACTAATGACCTATACATTCATCCCTCAAGAGGAAGTTCACTAATTTATTAGGACCTTATATATAAAAATTAATGCCAAAGAACGGGCTCACCTATCCAAACCAAATGTTTAGGCTTTGTTCGGACTATTTAGTAGATGGTTTATGTGAAGTTTGCACAAAATCGGTCGAGCGGTTCTTCATTTATCACAATTTTATTATTTCACTTTATACGTAGCGAAGCACGTACCGGGCCGCTAGTATAATATAAAATTTTCTATTTCACGATATGTGCGCCTAGTACCCTTTCCGTTACAGTTTGTATAGGCGGGAGCGCGTGGGATTCTTTGCTCTGTGCGTACAATATAATATGTGTGTAATGTGTGTTGTGCAGTATGTCGTGAGTACCTGAGCGTGTACCCCGGGTGGGGCTTGTGCATGGAGCGCGTGCGGCGGCTGGTGGTCGCGCTGAGCGGCGGCGTGCGCGCGGCGTGCGAGCGCGCGGCGCCCACCGGCGCGCACCCAAGGGCGCAGCGCGCGCTCGCGCAGCTGCACCTCGGCGAGAAGAAGTTCACGCCCACTGACAACTTGATGATGCCTACTTTGGGTAACTTATTGTGTTTGTGTGTGCTGTTGCTTTTGCTAAACTGCATTTTTTTAAATGTTGTAATTTCATAGCAAAACTGCCGGTTGCATCAAACTTAATTTACATCATATTAGAAAGAAAATAAAATGAGTTGATTTGTCCAAAAACACACATAATATAAATAAATATCCAATCTGTACATGTTTGGAGAAAAAGCAATTGATGCAGCCTCATATTGTGTTCTCGCGATTGTGTGTCACAATTATCAGTAGATTTTACGATTTCGTAAAGATTTATTTTGAAAGATTACTTGAGAAAGGTTTTTTGTAAGCAACTTGCTGTTACAGTTAATATCATAAATTAATAATTTATTTAATATAAATAAAGGAATATAAATAAAACCCAACTCCAAATTGGGACTGCACCAAAACTATAATTTTCAATCTGTCGCATATGTTATTGTACTTGTAGACAGTGTTTTTTCTGTGACATATTTTGGTACAATTATACATCTTACTCCCAAAACAGTACTTTACATAGAACGAGCAGAACTTGCATATAATCGACATTTGTAAGCAGGGTCCCAGGAAGGCGCGTTCGAGAACGTCCGCATGTCGTACACGGGCGAGAACGGCCAGACTATCCGCCAACTGATGACTGCACACAAACTGCGTCGCGTTGCTATGTGCTGCCTCGCTTCACCGCAAGGACGCCGACAACATTTAGCTGTTTCACATGAGAAAGGTATTTATATTGCCAGGTCTGCTTGTTATTCAAGAAGGCTATAATAAAAAAAGCTGCTGTCAAACAACTCTTTCTATGCATGGAAATGTTAAATATATAATATGTAGCGCAAGTTTCCTATTATGTTATTTCCGATTATGGTATATTTAGGTGCCAAACTTAATCCCGGTCCATTTATCCACTAAGCTATAATTGAGTAAAAACTCAAACTTGCGCATTGGGAATTTGAAGTGTTTTTTTTTTTTTTTTTTCAATAACCTAATTATATATAATTTGGAATTTAAAGATATTTGACTAGCCAAACATTGTAGGCAGATTTTGTTTTGAAATGTCTTATTCAGATTTGGAACTTTTCCCCAGGAAAAATCACCGTACTCCAACTTTCGGCACTGCTGAAGCAAGCAGACTCGTCCAAACACAAGCTAACACTGACGCGGCTATCGTCGGCGCCCATACCGTTCACCGTGCTCAGCCTGAGCGGCAACCCGTGGAACGAGGACCTGCTCGCCGTGTGCGGCCTCAAGGAGTGCCACGTGCTTACCTTCAATAGTGCTGGTAAGTGACACTGCTAGTAGGCTAGCGGCCTGCAAAATTCTAATTATTCCGTGATTTACATCATCAAAAAATATTAGACACGTCTTTTGAGATGGGTTGGCCGCCATGGGTGAATTGCGAGTGAGACGGAACTAACAGCTGCAGTGTATTATGAACCTTATAGTAGGTTGATTGTAAGTTTTAAGCATTCTTTCGTTAATCTTCGGGCCATACTTTCTTTACTGTGCGAACGAAGATTCACGACGCGCCTTATCAATTGGGTACTACTGTATCACAGTGCTCAAAAATGTACACAGAACCGTAGACTAAAATAAATTTCTAGAAAAATCCAGTACAGTGTATGTTCTTCATATCAGGTGCAGTAGCAGACCATCTAGTACTGACCACCGGGCTGGAAGCGAACAACTACATCATCAAATCGATCTGGCTGCCGGGCTCGCAGACACAGCTTGCGCTTGTTACGTCAGACTTCGTCAAGATATTCGACCTTAGCAGGGACTTGAACATGCCGCTCCATCATTTCTTAGTGCCTAGTGGCAAGGTAAGTTGGGAACACTTTTTGATGTTAGTTTTATTGAGTAACATTATACATTATTGTTCAGTATTATACATTATTTACTAAATAAAAAAAAAAGTTTTGTTAAGAAATAGCTAATATAGTCAGATTGCCCTATGAATAATATTTAAAAAAAATTACCTTGCTGAGTTCTTGCCTGTTCTTCTCAGTTGAAGGCCGAATTACGATCTGGTGGTAACTTCAGAAGATTTGACCTTCATAATTGCACTACAAGGGCCTAAATTGAATATAAGGCTTAGACTTTGACTGAGTCAATTTTACGACATAAAAACAACTGATTATTTTTTGATTGACTTATTTTTTGTGTAAGGTTGACAAAGCTTTAGCCAGCACCATGGCATAAGTGAAGAGTGAATATTTAGTTGCTTTTATTTAGCACGCCAAATCTTTATAAATAATTTCTTGAGTCTCTTTATAGGCGATGATTTTTTTAAGGCGATGATAGCTTAGTGGTAGTGACGTCGGATACCGAGACGTAGGTCCCGGGTTCGAATCCTACAATGAGCTTGAGCTTTCGGTGAAGGAAAACATCGTGAGGAAACCATAGCTCGGTGGTAGGGTACTTTGTAGTACCCGTCTGGCTGGCTACCACCCTCAAGTTGAAAATCTGTCGCCAAGCACCTATCGGTGTGTTCCGTCAGCTGCACTTGAGAGCCAGTTCCTTCTAGGCTTTGTGTGCTTACCACCTTCGACCACATCATCACTTACCATAGTGAGATTGTGGTCAAACACAGGCCTATACACAGTAAAAAAAAAAAAAAAAAAAAAAAAAAATAGTAGTGATTCCCAAAGTGGTCCTGGTGGCCCCCCAGGGGTCCACGGGAGGCTCAACAGGGGTCTACGTTACATAGATCTAATTTTCAAAAGTATTTACGAGTTCTGGAAATATGGTAGAAATGTAGCAGCAGGCGGTCCACCGAAACCTTTCGAAAGTGGTCTACGAGAAAGAAAAGTTTGGGAACACCTGCTTTATAGCACTTTATTCTTCGCAACGAATTTTTAATCAAATCAAAACCTCAAATATATTATTTATTAGGTCCGCGACGTAACGTTCGTGAATCAAGACGGCATAATGCACATGCTGTGCATGAGCTCAGCGGGTCACATCTACTGGCAGCCCATGAGCGACGAGTCTAGAGCGTGTCTCGGCACTTTCTACGTCACTAACACGCTCGAAGTGCTGCATCCAGAGATACAGGTAGGAAAACCTAATGGTATTTAGGTACAATATCAACATCGTATAGTAGTACCCAACTGATAAGGCGCGTCGTGAATCTTCGTTCGCACAGAAAATAAAGTATGGCCCCGAAGATTAACGAAAGAATTCTTAAACTTACAATCAACCTTAGGTCACTACTATAAGGTTCATAATACACTGCAGCTGTTAGTTCCGTCTCACTCGCAAGTCACGCCCCTCCGCACACATGGCGGCAGCTGCCGACCAATAGCATTTCCCGCGCTTTGAAAATGTATCTTCTGCGCAGGTACATCGGTAAGCCATATCAGTTGAGTACTACTGTACCGAAAATTGATTTATATTAATAAATACTGTAGGGGCTATGTTGGTAATTAGGGAGGTGTCATGGAACAGACACTCGATAGAATCAAATGGGTAACAATAAGCGCAGTCAATGTGGTGCTTTGCATCGCCGCGTTCGTGTTTCACATTTTGTGAGCTTAGGTCCCTATTAATCCCTCAAATCATATGAAAATAATCTGTATTTATGTGCGATGATTTGTTCAATAAATATGTTTTTTTCAGGACGTAGCTGGTCTAGTTGGAGGTGGTGGTGTGTCCATTTACTTCTCACACACTCTCAAGATGTTGTTCTTCTCATACGGTCACGGCAAGAGCTATTTAGCGCCTCTGAACGCTGTTGAGGACAGTCTTCAAGGTAGCTTAAATACATCATTACGAGTAAATCAATTTAATTATGCAAATTCCTGAACACGATGTGGATTATGTATTGACTATTTAACATTGTCAAAAGTGATTACTAAACTGGAATGTAGAGAATCTTTTTGAACCGGAAATATTTTTATGAAATTTATTATAGCTGATAAATTTAATTTGAAGGCTACTACTACTACTCATGGTCTTATTTGGTCTCTAGTGTTACATGTTACATTTAATCCTTTGACTGTTTAACAACTCGCGCGGGCGAGGAAAACAATAGAAATCAATTGTCATTTTTTAACCGCTTAAGTGTTATTAAAAAAAAGATTCATTGACCGAAAGTTTCGGAAAAAACAATATTAACTTTCTTCTCCACTGCTTCGGGAGGAAGACTTTTTTTTAAATTGTGTATAGGTATTTGACCACAATCTCACCACGGTAAGTCATGATGTGGCCAAAGGTGGTAAACAACAAAGTCCAGAAGGAACTGACTCTCAAGTGCAGCTGTCGCAACACACCGATAGATGCTTGGCGATAGATGCTCTACTTGAGGGTGGTAGCCAGCCAGATGGGTACTACAAAGTACCCTACCACGGTGCTATGGTTTCGAACTTTTCGGCAAGAACCTCTGATCCTTCACAAATCCGATCCTTTTGTAAATGTTACACAGGTACATCAATGATCACCCTATCATCGTCAACACAGAAGGAAGGCGGGCGAGGCGGCGGTAAACAGGGCGGCGTACAGTCTCTGTGCCAGTGGGCCGAAGTGCCCGGCCACCCGGGGCTCGTCACCGCCGTCATGCAGGCTTCCAACAATCCCGTCGTCATGATGCTCACCCCGACCAATATATTTGTGCAGGAGATCAAGGTAAGTGGACATGAAAAATCTACTCTAATATGTCTTTGTAAAGTTTATTTCAGGATGTCAGGCGGGAGAAAGATGAATCAATCCCGATTGCATACAACCGAGATTAAAATTCGGAAATAAGTTTAGTTGAGAATAGATACACATATAGAAATGAAACGGAGTAGGGATTTATAATAAACTAGCAGACCCCCCGCGGTTTCACCTGCATATGGTTTGAATTTTCTCCTTCGGAAACCAATGTACGCCACTGATTATTAGACACAACAAATAAAACACAGATATTTTTACAATTAAAACTAAAAACATATATTATACCTACACTAAAAAATCGAACTCAAAGAATCTCATTTAATTATTATAACAACAAATGAGAAAGAAATTAAATTAACTAATAATTAATTAATCAAAATATTCTAATGAAATAGAGAAAATGAACTTTTTTTCATTGGCGTCACACGGGTTGTGTATTTTGCCAATTTCTAGTTATACTATATAAGTTCTAGTCACAATAAATCACTTTCACATAGTCCTCATGCAGTCAGTCACCGTCCAAAACTCAAAATACAAGAATTTATGAAATGAAAACGCAACGTCACTCTGCAAGTTCCTGCAAAAAAGTCCGAGAAAATGAACTTCCAAACAAATTTCAAATCCTAATCCGATTTAAATATTCTTTAAAATTTGACATTCCAATTTTAAAGAGCATTTCAGTTTCCAGAACAAAAGGCAGATAGAGCGCGCGAAACACGGTAGTGACGCCAAAAAAAGCAATTAGGTACAAATTGAAAAACGCTGCTTGTTGTTATGTTGTGATGTTTAAAAGCTGCTGTGTGAATTTATTAAAAAGAAAGTGTTTTCGTCAGTAAAGATTTTTAAACAAAGCAAATACAAATTCAAAAGCTAATACCAGGACGTGGATTTTTGATTTCTGACATAAAAAAAAATATATTTTATTATTTATTGTTGTATTTCAATGTAATGTAATAGTTGTTTTGATTGTGTTCATTTAATAATATTTATGTTTTATTTTGTATGTCATTTTGGTGTGGATATAGTGGTCCTGATTTAGAATAACACCATTGTATGTACCTATATTCTACAAATAAATATTTTTGATTGGATTTTTTTGCAATTGGAACTTTATTGCAATGAAATTCCGATTGAAATAACCTCTGAATCGGTAGAAATATTACAAAATCGGAAATGGTTCCATTTCTAATGAACCACTGTTTGTATTTGCAGTTATCAGAACTTAAAAAAGATATCAGAAAACCGCTATATTGAACCGATTTCAATTCGAAAATGATTGAAATTTAGTTACGTAATCGCCCCCCTGGTATGTGTTTTTTCAATTTGTATTTGCTTTTTTGGCCTCACTCCCGTGTTCCGTTCGCTCCATCTGCCTTATTCTGTAATCTGTGAAAATCGGATTGAGATTTCAAACATGTGTCAAAATAAAAAATGTTATTTAAATCAAAAGTACTAAGGAGTATTGATATCAACTTCGATGCAAATCACCCCTAAAATAACTTTCTACCCCTTTTTGACCCCGTTAGGCGATGATTTTCAATAAAATACGAAACACTTCTTCCATCAATTCTGTTAAGGAATGTTTATGCAAAATTTGAAGTAGATCGGACCAAGGAATCACGTTGTCCCATACAAACTTTGCCCCCGGTTTTCACCCCCTTAGGGGTAGAATTTCGGAAAATCCTTTCTTATCGGATGCCTACGTCATACAAAGAACACACCCTCCAAGTTTCAGGTTTCTACGATCAGCGGTTTAGGCTGTGCGTTGATTCTCAGTCATTCAGGACAAAGCATTTTATATATATAGATAAGTAGAAACAAATGCTGAATAGAAGAGATGATAGAAATAAGGTTTCATATTGCACGGGTCCCATGTTATTAAATGACCGACCACACGCTCAAAACAAAACTGCGCATGCTAATCTTCAGCATGTCAAAAATGTCAGGATCCACGCTTTCGGGCATGCACGAGCTACCGTCTTGCCGTCCATATGCACGCACAATCTTACTTACGCAAACTGATTTGTGCAGTCACGCTTGAATGCAAGACGTAGCGTGTAGACGGGGTATAAGAACGGGGCAGTGTATGATTTCATATTTAGATGACAATAGACTCCGTTCAAATCAGAATTTGTACACACAGGTGGTACCAGCGAAAGCGAAGATAACGGACATGGTAGCAGTCCGTCACTGGTGCGGAGGTGGCGGCGAACAGAAGAGCACGCTGATACTGCTGTGCGAGGACGGCAGCCTGCGGATGTACGCGGCCAGCCCGGACCACACCGGCTACTGGCTCTCGCCCGCCATACAACCCACGCATGCGCCCAGGCGCAAGCCCAGGGCTGTCTCACACCACGCCAAGGGGAAAGCACTACAGGTTAACTTATTGCTTATTTTTATGTACTGTGTTTTTATGATGTGATGTTATGACAGTTTTCTGTGGGGGCTAGTCTGCTTAAGTTTGTCATTTATTCAATTATTAAATATAGGTTCAGTCTACTTTGTAGTTTAACCGCCGCGCCGGGGCACGAATTTATTGTCAGTGCGATTAGAATGTAAATATTATGTAATGAATCTAAGCTTGTTTTGAAAAGAGTAATTCCTGAGTTTATTGCCGGCTCTTCTCAACCTTCCTAACCGGTATTAGTCAGACTTTTCATAAGTGCCTGCGAAGTTCTATTCGAATAAATGATATTGAATTTTGTTTTTTTTTTTTAATTTTGAGATTTCTAAATAAGTTTTTCAGGTACCATTCTTATGAAAAATAAACATCCCGGGACATTCCTCACACAAAACGAACTGTTCCCAAACTAAGCAGGGCTTGTACTAAGGAAATCAGATATCATTATATACTACTAGCTGCCCGGTGCGACTTCGTTCGCGTGGTGCTACCCTACCCTATGGTGCTACCCTACCCTACCCTACCCTACCCTACCCTACCCTACCCTACCCTACCCTACCCTACCCTATCCTACCTTACCCTACCTTACCTTACCCTACCCTACCCTACGGGTATGAAAAATAGTTTACGTCCTCTTCTCAGACCTATACACACAAAATTTCATAAGAATCGGTCAAGCCTTTTTGTACAAACATTGAGCCACACGCAAAGAGATTGACTCCCTCCCGTACGGCCCGTACCCCAGTGACGTGATTCTGCTAATGATATCTTTTTCGTGATATCTTTTGAATGGAATGTCCGAATTGAATAATTCAAAAAGTTATATAAAGGTATTGAAGCAGTCTTGAATATGAAATAATTTAATTTGATAAGGATTAATACCAAGATACAAATAGAGAGCGATTTCTAGCGGCGACATTTCAATAAAAAATTTTAAATAGAAAAATACTTATTGTGGCATAACTATAATAGTTAGACATATGGTATCGCGACATTTTTTGTAAATAATAATGTGTTCTGCAAAGCCGTAGTACATTATTTTATTCTATCTTCGATAGTTTTCGCAGCGCACGCGATGTAATGAATATTTAAGGTAATTTTTTTACACCTTGGGTTACATTATTGGAGTTTTAGTAAGGATCCCAATTTTTTTTGAAAATATAATATAGCCTATGTCAACCGGGGATAGTGTAGCTTCCCAACAGTGAAAGAATTTTTCAAATCGGTTCAGTACTTTCGGAGCCTATTCAATGCAAACAAACAAACAAACAAACAAACAATCAAATCTTTCCTCTTTATAATATTAGTATAGACATACTTTTTGTTTGTAAATATATACTTACTGATGCTGGTTTTTGTATAATATTTAATAGGTTGTCACAAAATCCAATGCGAGTGGAGGGCCGCAGTTCCCGATCGACTTCTTCGAGCACTGCGTCGCTATGACTGACATTGAATTTGGCGGCAACGACTTACTGCAAGTGTACAACACGGCGCAAATCAAACATCGCCTCAATACAACTGGTGAGAATACTTGTTTATCCACAAAAATATAGCATTGTTACTGAGCCTAATAATACCCTAAAGTAAGGGAAAACTGAGAAACCATTTTTGAGAATGTATGTCTCTTTTTGGCTCATAGATTTATACGGGCTGTCAAAAAGAGAAAAAGCTTTTGGTGACGGTTAATGTAAAACGTAGTGTGTAGACTCCTTGACGCTTACATACAAATATCGGCTTGAATGTTTATTTTTGTTTTAGGCCTCTATGTGGTGTCGACAAAAATGAGTGGATTCACAATGGAAGTGGTAAACTCTGACCCCAATATGGTAATATGCGGTTTGAGAGTGCTGTTCGGTAGCCAAGATGTCGGAAGGTCACCGTCGTTTGTCGAAGTAAGTAAACTGCTTATAGAAATTGTCATGATAGGAAAAGTATGGCGGCGACGTGTGGCGGGTCGCCCCTCCAATATAGCAAGGAAGGCGATGCTGTCACACGCGTCATACTTGTGGGGGCTAAGCTGTTATTTATTAAGTATCCTGTAACACGCAATTGTAGTCAGAGGAATTTCAATGATCTGTAATGAATCTAAGCTGGTTTTGTGAAAGAGTAATTGCTGAGTTTATTTGCGGCTCGGACCGGTATTAAAGTCAGACTATAAGTGCCTGCTAAGGTCTATTCTAAAATAAAGTAATAAAGTATTTTTATCATGGCTAATAGCAGATTTAATTTTACCTTTTTTATTTTATCTAGATGTACGGTAGATCATTCCCAACAATAGTAACGCGTAACCGTTGGTTTGATATACCACTAACGCGAGAAGAATCTCTTCAATCGGACAAGAAACTCGTCATCAACTTTGGACCATCTCAAGATCCTGATGGCGTCACTATGGTCGACTCACTCAAGGTAATTACTTGATTTGTTTGTCACGTTGTCTGTTTTGACAAAATATTTCATGAAAGGTTTATTAAAGTATTTTTTTCTTTTTAGGTTTATGGTAAGAACAAGGAGCAATTTGGATGGCCTGAAGAGAACGAGGATCCATCGGCGTGTCCGTCATCCAGTAAAGTAGCACAAGTACGTAAATATTAAGAAATCCTAACCCTCTAGCTACGCAGCAGTAATGTTAGCGGCTATGTATAAGCCCTGATTTGTTATCTCATTTCCACTTCCATATACTCATGTATATCTTAAAAGTCGATACCTTTTACATTAGGACTTAACTTGATATGAAACTGAACTGACTCATGTGGCCGAAGGTAGAAAGCACACAAAGCCTAGAAGGATTCTATTCCTCTCTACTACTACTCGTCCTCTATACTAGCACTTCTCCTCTTCAACTACTCCTCTATACTACTACTCTTCTCTTAACTAGGGCTCAAAATCGCAGCAACCACTAGGAGAATGTATGGCATACTTTAGCTTGAGTAACAATTTGCCGATTTTGGTGTCACAAAATTCATATTGAATGACACCTTTTACATTTGGACTTGATTCCTTAATTTTTCTTCTCACCCTTTGCTCTTTCCTGCCTGTATTGCAGTAAGTTTATTGTATTATCGTCTTTAACACAGGAAGCAAATAGCGACAGCGGCACATTGAAGCCTAGCTCTCTAGAACGCCTTGCTTGCGCGGCTCTAGAGGCTCTGGAGCTGGGTGCAGGAGCGCCGGCTAGTACCGGTGCGGCCGCAGGCGCTGAAGGTGGTGCTGAAGCCGCCAGGAAGCTGCTGTGTGCGCCCGCTAGCGCGCATCTACACGCGAGGGCGCAGTGCCTGCTCCGCGCTGTGCATCATACTCATTACCATCAGTACAAGGTCAGTGGAGAAGCTTCGATGAGTAAAACTACCTTTTGCGACCCTCAAAAACATACAATAGTAGCGTTAAAATTTTGCAGTGCTAATATTTTATAAAAATTACTTTAGAGTCTACACTAGGCAGGCCTGTGTTGTATACATCAGCTCGTTCCTCTGGTGTACAAAAAAGCTCATAAAATGATACAATAGATCTAGATATCAGAAAGCAGTCGTGATCTGAACACAGGTTGTACATACACAGTAAAGATTGTTTTAAATTATCTAAAGTTGACGTTAAAAAATATGCATAGTGCGGTTATTTATTATAAAACAAGGAAATTATACATGGTCAAAGCATAAAAGAAACTGATACGGATAGGTGTTTGACGACAGATTCTCGTGTTTTTACGCACACCACCAATTCGTCTGCCGGATATTTATGCAAATGACCTATTTCTTACAAACTAGATACCAAGATCATGAATGAACATTTCATACTTTTAAACTAAGCAATATGTGTATTGTGCAGGATCAAGCGATACTAAAATACGTATGCACATCTCTCCGCGAGTTGCGCGACACGGCCGACCCACACAACATTGACCCTGAAGCGTACTTCAGGCTCGTGTTGCTCGCGCGTGGCGTGGCCGTGGCGCGGCCCGCACACCTCGTCAACTATAGTGCGCCCACACCGAAGAAACCGCAGGATGGTGAGTGTGGCGTTTCTGACATTTACATACTCCAACGAAACTGAACAAACTCATGTGGCCGAAGGTAGAAAGGACACAAAGCCTAGAAGGATACTATTCCTCTACAACTACTCGTCCTCTATACTACCACTTCTCCTCTTCAATTACTCCACCTCTATACTACTAGATCTCCTCTCAACTACGTTAGTAGTATATTACTACTACTCCTCCTCCTCTCTACTACTGCTCCTCTCTTAACTAGGGCTCTCAAGCGCAGCAAGGTTTGAGCACCTATAGAGAATGGTGGCATTCTTTCATTTTGACGACGATTTAGTGTCACAAAATTCAAGTTATAATTATTCTAGATTTAAGGTTAATTCTCTCACAAGGTCACCCCCTTTAATTTAGTTTTTTTTATTTATTTATACTATGATTATCCACAGGTAACTGGTCATCCCTATGGACCGGTGACCGTCAGGACGACAAAGATAAAGAACCTCACCTTTGCGCGCTGCTTACAAGCGTACTGTGGCGCCTGGCTGGCTGCCGTTCGGCTACTGGCGGTCCCCCGGGTATACTGTCGTACGGGCTGCGGCACGCTGAACACACGCTGCACGCATTAGCGGATATTATACACGCGTTCCAGTTGCACGCGGACCCGGATTGTGTGAGTTTTATTTATTTATGTCTATTATAATTTTATTTATGTCCTATCATAGATTAGATTTCGTTTGTCTAGATTTCCAGTTTGTTTTATGATTTTATTTGGCAAAGATGGGGCCCTATTACTAAGACTCCGCTGTCCGACCGTCCGTCTGTCTGTCAGTTAGCTGTATCTCATTAACGGTAATAGCTAGACAGCTAAAATTTTCAGAGAGTATGTATTTATATTGTCGCTATAACATTAAAATAATTGAAATAAGTGATATCAAATTTTTTATGTATTCTGTTCATTGACAGTTGAATGATATTCGGATATAAAATCCTAACTAATATTATAAATGCGAATGTGAGTTTGTTTGTTCGTTTGTTATGCATTCACGCCTTATCTACTCAACGGATCATCATGAAATTTAGTATGTAGATAGCCTATGGTATGGAGAAGGATATAGGCTACTTTTAATCCCGGGAACGCGGGCGAAACTGCGGGGGACAGCTAGTAATATAATAACTTTGATAAATCTCACAGACTGACTTCGGCAATCAAATCTACCTGTCGCTGCTGCTAGCCAAAGACCAGAGCATAAGCTTCGGTGCTAAAGCTGCGTTGATGAGAGTTCTCAGACCCAGAGTCAAGAGGCGCCGTGTTTACATACCATCGCCTCCGAACACACCAGGTAAATAGCAATAATATGCACCTCATATCTTTTTTTTTTTATACAACTAAGTCGGTAAACAAGCTACGGCCCGCCTGATGGTAAGCGGTTACCGTAGCCATATGGACGCTTGCAATACACGAAGCATCGCTCACGCGTTACCGACCTTTCCCCCCTCCCCTATGAGCTCTGGCGACCTTACTCACGCGCAGCAACACAACATAAAGTTATTTGGCTGCGGTATTCTGTAAGGTGGAGGTACTTCCCCAGTCGAGCTGCTCTTTGAGCGAATAAACATAGCGTTTATTCGCTCTACCTCTCTCAATAATTGACTGATTCTAATACTTACATATCATTATACGCAACGTATCTTTAGTGTGTTTAGAACTCGTGAAGTTTGGTACATATTTTCATGCAATTTTTACAGTTACCTAGGTTTAAGTCTGTTTCATTGTGCAGTAACCTTTTTAGCATAACTAGTCAGACATTGACCAGCCGTGTGATGCTGCGGGCAGATGTTAGAATAAAATATTTCTCATAGTTTTAATGTAATATGAATTTTATGATATGAGACCTAAGTTCAGCAGATAATGTTCGTTTCAGATCCACGCGTATTTTCTTATTTGTCGAAAAACATGGCTGACATCTGTCAAAATTCTGTAAAATTTGTAGATAAACGCCACATTTGATGCCTATATACAATATAGGGACTTTCAAGGCCAGAGTGAATGGGTTCCTTCTGGGTAAGCGGGTTCCATCTTAGGCTTCATCTTCGTCCCTTATGGGCGGGTCAGTGGCCAAACGCAAGCCAATTTAATAAAAAAGAAAAAGGAAACTCCCTCTAGAATAGAGTTATTACTAACAAGTTTTCTGATAGTGCTATTTTTTCTTTACTAGGTGCGGGTTCATCAGTAACTACAGCGCAACCAACCAGCTCTATAACTGAGGCTGTAGTGTCAGAGTCAGACCTGAGCGTGAATCGCGACGAGCAGCAAGACAATCAGTTCATGGACGTCGATGATTCACTCGAGCCGATGGTTCTGCTGGCACCTGATGGAGGTACGCGTTTACTATGGTTTTAAAATTATAACCAACATTTAGTGCCGTGGAAAGTGGCATTAATTTTTTTAGGGTTCTGTACCTCAATGGATAAAGGAACCCTTATAGGATCTCTTGTGTGTCTGTCTGTCTGTCTGACCGCCTATCACAGCCGATTTGCTTCGAATCTACTGGACCGATTGAATGAAAGTTTGGTACACACACGTGAATTTCTGTGACCCAAATCGTATCGTAAATTAATTAATTTGGAATAGGGGGTTACTTTTTTGGGACAAATTAGCAAACAAAAATAAAAAACTTTGCAAACTGACCCGTGTGTTATATCAAATTAAAGGGATAATTGTTTGTGAGGGGAAAAGAAATTTAATAATAATAAAAAGAAAAAAAAAAGGAAAAAAAAAACAATTCCGCAACTAGTAAGTGCTTTCGCACTGATTAATAACAATACCTACCAATCACTCCACCTTAATGTTTAGTGTGTCCTTGACTTAGACAATCAGAGCGCAATGTCGATGGTGGGAAATTGGCGGAATAGATAACAAACAAAATGAACATCATAATGCTTCTTTGGGTTAATTTTTCGATGTGCTACAGGTGGCCGCTTGTTAACTTGTCTGCTTCTCGAAAATAATGTGTAGTTTGGTGGTGCAGGTCTAGAAGGACTCCTGGACATCCCGCCGGACGCGGACGACGAGACGATGGTGGAGCTGGCCATAGCGCTGTCGCTGCAGGAGCAGCCGCGGCGCGCGCCGCCCGCGCCCTCCGCGCCGCCGCCGCCCGCGCCCGGCTTCAGCGATGCCACTGCCTCACCGCCTGGGTATGTCTCATCAAATCATAAAGTCATTTATTTAGCTTACTCACTTATGAACGTTAAGTTGTTACATACAGTTTTTAGAATAGAATTTACTACAGGTTCGAAATATGTCTCCTTGAACTGTACACCTTGCGAGTCTGTCTTTGCATAGCTAAAAACTGGATAAATGTTCACCGCGCACCTTTAAATAAAATCCTTATTTCAATACCCATGGCTCCGCCATTTTGTAAAATTTCCACAAACTGGATCGACAATAACCATCCATATAATTATCGAACCTCGTCACAAAATTTCACTAGAATCGGTTGAGAAATGCGATCAGTAGAGGAGAAAAGCCGGCTTTTCTCCTCTACTGACATCTGTCGGAAACCGCACAGACGTACGAAATCATTTTTGCCCAGATGAAACGAAGACGCTTCGCTCGCTTTTCGCGCTCTCTCGTCCAATTAATTATTTTGTACCTGCATCCTAAACTTGACTTCCTAGCCACAAAAATGTTCTCATTTACACTAAATAGTAACCTACAAACCAAACTGTAATAATAGAAAATGCATCTGATAAACTTGTCGAATTAATCATAGTTAATGTTTACTTTACATGAACTTCGAGTTAAATTTCACGTTTGCAGCATAAACTTTGTTTTTAATATGTCAGTTTGGACGTCCTTTGATTCTATGATACGATTAGGAAACCATTTTGTATTTGGCTCACATGCCCTAAGTCTTCAGGATCAAACTAAAAGCTAACCTTTATTTAGATCTGACGACGAAGGCAGTACAGCAGCGACAGACGGCAGCACCCTCCGCACGTCGCCCGCCGAGCCCCCGGGCTCCGCCGGCTCTGAAAGCGGAGGCTCCGGAGCCGATAGTATTGGCGGGGTTTCTGGCAGGAGCAGTGCCTATGGTAACTATGATTTATTACTCTTATAAAATGATGATTTACTTTGAAAAACAACCTTCCGAACTGGTATTAGAGTCCATCAAAGTGTCTGCAAAGGTCTATTTGAATAAATATTTTTTTAATTGAATGGTGGTTGTTTTCCAGCTTCATGTCTATATAGGTTGAAGCGCGTGGAAATATATTTCTTTTTCGTATAGTATTTGTTTCCTTTTTTTTTAAGAATTGTTAGCTTTAGCATTATGATGAGGAATTTTAAAGATCATATCACTCATATCCTGATTTAAATTTAGTAGTCGTATATCGATATTTATTTATGTTTTAGGAGAAATGGTTTCGGCTCCCTCAACGGGGACGATGCCTGCCTCCAACGCGATCGTCGCGCCTGTTCCTCTAACAGGCTAGTATTTTAATGAGCACAATATTGTAATAATTGTGATACTAATATTAGTCTAATAACTGTGCATGTATTTGGAGGGTGTGATACATTATCGTGACAGTTTCACTCAGATTTTCGATCAGGCTTGCACCAGTAAAATATTCTAAAATAATACTAATGATTGAACATAACGATATTTATAAAGTACTTCCGATATTAATCAGTCAAATATTTAATTGAAGCGAGCAAAATCTTTGACTAAAGAACGACACTCACCGCCAGTTTCCGAAAGTCTGATTGGGCAATCTTTAACTAACACTTGCCAACTTCGTATACATAATTTCTAGTATCAGGTATTCTTTTAATCCGAGATTCAGGCTGCATGTCTACAAGAAATGTGTAGCGATGGATGTGTTTAATCTGATCAATAGGACCGCTTCAATTTCACTTCATAGCTCTAATGAAGCGACCCTATTGACGGATTGAAACACATCCCTCGCTACGCATCTCTGGTGGATACTCAGCCTCAAGCTTTTTGAACGTGGATTTAAAATCGGGCAATTTTAAACTCTCATTATAATAAGAGCAATTTTACTGATAATTTGTGTTATATCCCTTTAGCAGGACCGTCGACGTCGTCATCACAGCCCGTTGCATCGACATCGCGTACTATAGAGGCTGAGAGCGAGACTCGCAAACTGCACGCCTTGAGGCTATCGTTACTGTCCGCAGCGTTGGACTCACTACCCAAACTGAGGAAGTTGCCTGGAGTACGGGCTATACCTTTTGTGCAGGTAAACTTTTAAGCGGCTTTTGGATTATGAATCTTATATTCTACTATTTAACACTGATTGACAAGTTTTTTGCAAGACGATAGTTCGAAGGGAGAAAGATAATGCTACTTTTTGGACGGTAACATAAGAAAAACCGAGGAGCAGATGCTAGTAATTATAAGGTCGTCAATTCTAATGTTATTATATTCTGGGACAGCACAGATGATCATATCTGAGTACATTTTAAGAACTTACTTACAAGAAGTTTAACGCCAATATCTCAAGATATAAAAGTTTGCTTCTAGAAGCTTGCTAAGTCATTGTAACAGGGGCAATCTAATGTTTATGAAGCAAATTCTTATCAGTCCTTTTTCGTGTTGACAGGTGGTCCTGATGCTGGCAGGCGATCTAGATTCCAGCGTAGATGGCGACCGCGCAGTCCTCGACCGTCTCCTAGAACTTCTTGTCGCGGAGCTAGACATCCAACCCGAGGAGGGCGCGAATGGAGAAGAACGCGCCGACAGACGGGAACTGCAACTAGCCATCATACGCCTTGAGCTGCTAGTCTCGGAGCTAGAGATGCCGCACGATGACTCGCCGCTACACGAGAGGAGTAATAGGAGGGAGTTGCAGCTTGTTATTATGCGGTTGTTGAGTGAGTTATTCGATTTTTTACTTTGTTAACTGAGTGAGTAGGCGTATAATTAAATATTCCAAATTCAAGTTCAACGACTTGTGATTTGATATTCAGTATTGCGATTATTTTTGAAAGTTGTTTAACTTTTTCTTATTTTAATATTTTTGTGCTATCGACCTTGGATAAATAAAATGACATTCAGGTTCATTATTCTCGAAGAGAACTAAAAAGACATCTTTTTGTTTAGTTACTTATTTGTATCTCGAGTATGGGTAGGTAAGTGAAAACAAAATCTTGTGTCGGAAAAAAAATGTGAGATCTATATACTATGTGTAACATTAAGGGTATACTATTAAAGTACACGACTTCTTTAATAGTAGGCTCACAGATCGCGAATGAGAACATTTTATAATTTTATTAGTAAGTGACGACAAAAAAATTATGACTCATTGAGCGGTATCACATATTACGTATTACTTCAATAAAGTTGGAAGCAAAAATTTGAGTAATTTATTTTGAGCTGAAACTTTTTTATAGAGAGTCTATTCCTGATGTAGTCTTCATCCCTTTTAGATAGAAACACCCTTTTAGTTACACGTTGTGTACAACATTTCACTCAAAGAACAATATTTTTTTAACCGACTTCAAAAAAAGAGGAGGTTCTCAATTCGGTAGTTTTTTTTTTAATGTTTGTTACCTCATAACTCCGTCATTTATCAACCGATTTAAAAAATTCTTTTTTTGTCTGAAAGGGTTCACTTCCCCTTTGGTCCCATTGTCATCAGATCAGGATTTGATTACTTCTTAGTGTACTTTGAAGTCGGTTTAAGTTTTTTGTAAAACAGTCCAATTATTTTTAATGATGATCATTTATACAGGTGTGCTAATGGCCCGTTGGAAGTCCTCATCGAGCTCCAGCGGTGGGGCGGGTGCAGGATCGTCGCGAGTGGAGTCGGCGGGCGCGGGCGGCGCGAGCGCGAGCGCGGCGCACGTGTCGCGGCTGGCGGCCGCCGCGCTCGTGCGGGCCGGCGCGCCGCACCACTGCTACAGGGTGCTCGCCGCCTTACTACCGTATTGGAAGGAGAAGACCTCTAGTAAATATACTTTTATATACGTATAAATAGTATTAGTAAAAGGTCACAAAATTAATGATAAACCTTTTTTTTTCTCAAACGTGTATCTTATGCTATGAATTGGATTATAAATAATCGATGCCTAATATTTAGTAGAACTAGTAGATTTAAAAATATGTTAAGGTGCAATATATCACCTTAATATATTTTTAAAGCAATAGTTTGAAACAATGGTAGGCTTTGTCTCCATGCATGAAATCCCAGTTTTACAAAAATAATACACGGTTTTCAACTACTAAAGCAACTTTCAACTCGTAAAATAGTAAAGGAGGAAAATTCTTCCCCACAAAATCCATTTCAAAAAGAATTCCCTTTCTTGATTTGGCGTGTTAGTTCCTTGACACTACCAGCTATTCATAAATTTAATGTATGCATCTCATCTAAACAGATACCGGAACAACAACTACTGCACAGATACTGCTCAAGCCGCAGCCGCCTCAACCTCTTCCAGACATGCAACCATTCTTTGTTAAAGAATATGTCAAGAGTAAGTTTCCCTTTGAATATACATAAGAGCTTTAAATAATTTTATATTCACTTATACAATGTTATTATGTATAGTTTGTACGTATACATAGTTATTATCACTATACCAAAGAACAGATACACCTCCGCAAAATATTAAGGCGAACATGAAATAAATAATAATAAATAAATAAATATCCTGGGACATTCCTCACACACGGTCATTTGATCCCGAAGTAAGCAGAGCTTGTACTATGGAAACCAGATAACTGATATAATACATATACTACTTTTTGTTTGTAAATACATACTTAATATACATAATTACACCCAGACTCAGGACATACAGACATGTTCATGCACACAAATGCATGTCCTGTGTGGGAATCGAACCCACGACCTGCGGCACTATAGGTTAAGACTCCACGTCGCCAACTGGCCCGACAAAATATAATAAAATATCCTTTACGATGCATATATCAATTTTAAAATTACTTATCTGGTTGATTACTTATATAGTGATTTGGATTAGTTTGCCACAAAATAACGTAGTAATACCCGTGCGCGATAAGTTGAGTTCTCAGCGCGGTGACGTCACAGTCGCGTTGTAGTACAACATTGGCGCCATCGGGGAAGCGAGCCCAGGTCTCAACTTATTGCGTACATGGATAGCGATTCTACTGTTGATACTAAGCTTAAGTATATATTTCTTAGGTCACGCGTTAGACGTTTTCGACAACTACCCGCAACTGTTGATGGAGATGGCGCTACGGCTGCCTTGTCAAATACATAAGCATTGCGAACCGTCGCAATTTGACACGCGTTGGCGCACCTTGCTCTGCGAATATATGATGAACCAACAGACTCCTTTGAGGTATGTAGTCTATAGTTATTGTTAATTTTACTACCTCCTCGAATGAATGGCAAAATGGTTCGAATGTATTTATTGATCCTGTCTAATTGTTGAATCTTTAAGCATATTTAATATTACGTTCTTTCTTTTAATCTATGGTCTAATAACGCTATTTGACTTTACACTTTAGTCTCGAAGCAAGCTTTCAGAATCGTTCGTTTTACCAATGTCGTTTTATCAGACACCAATAGCAAAACGAAAGCTACTAATAGTTTCCGTACTGATGTTTTCATATGAAATTTTGAACAGGAAACAAGTTCGCAAACTGCTGCTACTACTATGCGGCACCCGCGAACGTTACCGACAACTGCGTGACGTGCACGCACTCGACACGCACTTGAATGCGGCAAGAGCGTTGCTCACTACCGACCCCGCTTATGATAAACTTGTGCAGCTTATGGAACATCTGAAGGTAAGGGCTGCAATGTTTGGAGTGTTCTAGAATGATTGGTTTGCTTTGTATCAGGCTCGAAGGACCAAGTGTGAGGCTAGAAATATGGTTTTAGTAGTGAAGAGTAAACAATGAAAAGCTATATATTTAATATTTCGCCGGCTAATAAGTGAACATAAATCTTAATAATTAATTTATTTCCTTCCCCAGGCGTGTGCAGAAATAGTGAGCGCCCGAACCGGCAACTGGCAACACACTTGCGCAACGGAAAGACGAGAAGCTCTAGGGTGGCTGGTGACAGTGGCGCGGCGAGTACATCCACATGTAGCGCCTACAGTACTACAGCTGCTACAGGCTGCTTTATGTGCGCCACAGCAGCAACAACAGAGGCAGGAGAGCAAGGTAACGCTATACAGTGTAGAGATAAGTACATTGGCAGCTGCCCCTCTTGCCCCCCATGTTTGTACCCTTACATTATCTGCAATATTCTGGAGAAATGGTATAACCGCATAAATTATTACAGTAGTACTCAACTAATATGGCTTACCGATGTACCTGCGCAGAAGACACATTTTCATAGCGCGGGAAATGCTATTGGTCGGCAGCTGCCGCCATGTGTGCGGAGGTGCGTGACTTGCGAGTGAGACGGAATTAACAGCTGCAGTGTATTATGAACCTTATAGTAGTGATCTAAGGTTGATTGTAAATTTTAAGCATTCTTTCGTTAACCTTCGGACCATACTTTCTTTTCTGTGCGAACGAAGATTCACGACGCGCCTTATCAGTTGGGTACTACTGTACATAGTCAAAGAACTTTTAAGAGAATCCCTATGGGCGGTCTCACTACAAATAGCGCTCCTCCACGCAACATATGTAACTTTTACTACATACCTTATTATAAAATTGAATCAATATTAATCGATTACCTATTCTATAGACTACAACAGAATGGCCGGAACGCGAACGTAGCTCCGAGAACGACACGTTCGCATCGGACGGATCCAAGTTCCAAGAAGCGAGGGTCGGGCCCCTCGTTCAACAGATATTGAAACAGGTGAAATACTTATTCCTATATTCTAATAAACATTCTGTGGATGAATATAATATTAACCATGTCAATGTTTCTAGGTGTCCGAAGAGGAGTTGAAAATGTTTGTGAAAGCATTCCTCCTGGAAACCAACTCAACGGCTGTCCGTTGGCAAGCGCACGCGCTTCTGCTTGCTATTTACAAGTGAGGATAAATTAATTATTGGTATCATTATTGTTTCCTCTGTTTCAAGGCATTTTGCACGTACCTGTGCTCTATAAATATTATAATTAATCATAGGACTATGTGAAACTAAATTCCAACAAACGTTTGATAGCAACTGCACAGAAGCAGAGCAAGCGATGCTGGTGTCTCTCCTGTGGGGCACGTGGCCGACCCTGCCGCAGTACGGACGGAAGGCGGCGCAGTTCGTCGACCTGCTCGGGTACTTCACACTCAAAACGCCTAATGTTGACACTGAGGTACGTTTTGTTTTACTCACATTGGTTGGCTGCAATTGGTAGCTCTTTAAGTATGACCACTGGACAATTTTCTCAAATTAACGATTTTTGTCACTGCACGCGAACCGAGCACGAGCTGCGGCAGGAACAGAATTCGTTCGTTGCTCGCGGTGTCTTAGGCGTACTTAACGAGCCTTCAACAAGCGCGATGCGAATCCCTGTAAAGGCTTAGAGTAGCACTGACGCACCATTAGGGTTACTGTTATAAGATAATGCAACATTTGTGTTTGTCACTTGAGAAGCCTTTCATCAAGCTAGCAGAAGCTGTTTAGTAATCGGTTAAATAAGTCTCAGGTCCGTATTCTATAACGTCAATAAATGCTCAAGTTAAGTTTTGTGTCGAGATTTAAAACAATTGAATTTGGAACCTGCACTAATGATATAAAGTTTATTTTCGATTAACACTATCTATTCTTGAGACATTATCTGAGTTTTGTACTCGTTCTATATTACAGGCCTTAGTCATACGCGAGAGGATTTTCATAATTGTAAAGAATACATTAGGTATCAGTTTTGGCTAAGCACATTATGAAATGAAGAGGTCTAAAATAAATTTGTCTATACAGAAATACGTAGGCAGCGCCGTAGATCTGCTCCGCAACCAGAACCAGCTGCTATCGTCTCACGGCAACGCAGCACTATACGCGGCTCTCGGCGCGTACGTCGAACTGGATGGGTACTACCTGGAGTCAGAGCCGTGTCTCGTGTGCAACAACCCCGAAGTACCCATGGCTACACTCAAGCTGCCCACTATTAAGGTAAAACATACAGAATTCAGCAGCCAAATAACTTTTATACCATTCCCCTCTAAAAAGCTTATTTTATTCACTGAAAACAGTGAATAAAAAGCCCTTTTTTTGGTATTTGAATTTAGAACACACCAATATATTCGACCTCCAACTCAATGCTATGCAACCTCCTTGCGAAAAAAATATTCGATACAAACTCCTCGTGTAAATAACTCCTCGAGATTAGATTGGTCGACATTTTCGACAAGGAGAAGGCATTAGAATTAAAACTGTTTAGTGTTCTTTGCTGTCATTAGTAAATTTGCGCTAAATTGTACGAACACAAACTTTAGTTTCTTATAACACATAAAAAATAACATAATCGGAAAAAAGGGCAA